>JAVMKO010000003.1:150966125-152236959 GCA_032164245.1 Sternotherus odoratus
CAGCTACAGGTAGAAGACAGTCTTCTCCTCCTGCAGAACCCAAAGATTCACCTGACCCCAACCCCATGGATCTCAAGGCACCCACACCAAGTAAATGTCATCCCAAGTACTCCTGTCAGTCCCCTTTCTTTCCCAAGCAGCCCTAAAGGCTTAGCAGTCATTATAAGGGCAGTGAGTAAAAGTAGCAGGCCTAAAATCAACATTGCTCTAAGCAGCACACACACCACTGTATATTTTTACAGCTATTACATGCTGATTTCAAGAGGAGAATGTTAACCAGTTCCCACCCCACAACTTCTTGGCCAGACATGCTTCCTAAAGCTATAGAGAAAGAATAGTCAAGCAAAATGCAAAACACAAAACAAAACAAGAGACTTTTATACTCAAGTTTTAGAATAGCTAAGCCTTTGTTATTGGTACTATCCTAGTTAGTGTGAAACTTTCTAGACTCTGCATTTTGTGTTCAATACATAAGATGTTAAATGTCTAAAACTTGCTTAAAAAAAAAAACTTACCACTCTGATGAATTCAAACAGTTCAATTACAGCCGAGTTCAGCAGATTGTACCTAGTTCCATTATCCAAAAGAGCATTTATAACTGGCTCAAACAGGTTCCCTTTGGTGATATAACGGTTATAAAATTCATCCTTCAGGCCAATTATCCTCCTCATAAAGCGAAGAGCACCTAGAGTTTAAAGACAATTTAGAAATCTTTGATAATCATTGTACAATCCCCATTCTGCTCTCATTGAAATCAACAGAAAACCTAAGATTCACTTCAGTGGGAATGAGATCAGCCGACAGACCAACATCTTTTAAAGGGCTGCAAAGGTTCTTTTTAATACTACTTTGCTTGCAGTTTTTAAAACACTTTTTTGAAAGGTTCAAAATAAGCATCTACTGGTTTGTCTTTTTTCTATCAGGCGAATTTTTTTTCTTTCACATTTCTTGTTGCGCACAAACCAACACAATTCTGGTTCCATTATTTTCTTGTTCACATGAAGCAGCAATAAGTGTTAGCCCATCTGATATATAGATTTTATTGATTCATTTGTGTGCTCTTCCTGCTGTCTAGCTCTGAGACGAGCACAAAACATGTTAGGTCATTCTTTATGTACCATGGTGCACAAAATAGTAATTTCATTAATTTCCTACCAATAACAGTGGATTTTATGGTTTTATAACAGGCATGGGCAAACTTTTTGGCCCAAGGGCCACATTGGGCTTGCAAAATTGTACGGAGAGCCAGGCAGGGAAGGCTGTGCCTCTCCAGACAGCCTAGCCCCATCCTCTATCTGACCCCCCTCCCACTTCCCATCCCTTGACTTCCCCGTCTGAACTCCCGACCCATCCAACACCCCTACTCCTTTGTCCCCTGACCACCCTCCATCCGTAACCACCCCCGGGACCTCACCCCCTATCTAAACCCCCCTGCTCCTTGTTCCCTGAGTGCCCCAACTACTATCCACCCCGACAGACCCCCCGGGACTCCCATGCCCAATACAACTCCCGCATTCCCTGTCCCCTGACCGTCCCCCCCCCCCCCCCGCCCCCCAAACCTCTGCCACATCCAACAGCTCCCTGCACACCATCCCCTGGGACTCCCTGCCCCTTATCCGACTCCCTGGCCCCAGCACCCCATGCTGTTCAGAGCAGCGTGTCTGGCTCTATGCGACATGCTGGAGCTAGGTAAGCTGCCCCGCCTGAGCCAGCTGCGCCACTGCAGAGCTGCCCAGCAGGTGCTATGGGCCAGAGTGCTGTCTGTGCAGCACACTAACACTGCAGGGGAGGGGTCGGGAACTAGCCTCCCTGGCTAGGAGATAAGGTGCGAGATGTGGCCCGTGGGCTGTAGTTTGCCCACCCCTGTTTTAAAATGTTCTCTCAGTTTAGGTGAGACTAGACACCTAACCATATTTTATTCTTACTTCCCAATCCCAATATGATCCCCCTCCACCCTGTGGAATGTAAGAGAATTATCAACCTCTCCGTCCACTGCACAGTACTTGGGAATATCTGGACCACCTTCCTTTGGAGCACTAAGTAGTATCAGGTAGGATTACCGTATTTTTCGCCCTATAAGACGCACTTTTTCTTCCCCAAAACGGGGGGGGGGGGAAAGTTGGTGCGTCTTATAGGGCGAATGTGCGCCCCGGTTCCCCCCTCCCCGCCGCGGGCGGGCTGCCGGGAGCGGGGAGGGGGGAACCGGGACGCTCCCGGCAGCCCGCCCACGGCGGGGAGGGGGGAACCTCGGCAGCCCGCCCGCGCAGCGGGGACGGGAGAGCGAGGCGCTTTTTTTTTTTTTTTTTCCCCTTCCTTCCAGCTTTTTTATTAAAAAACGAGGGGGCGTCTTATAGGCCGGAGCGTCCTATAGGACGAAAAATACGGTATATTATACAATGATTTCCTGCTTTTGCTGGTGGACTAGAGGACGATGGTCCCTTAAGCCTTCTATCTGTGTGTTTCTGTTCATTTGAAAGTTGGGTCACAGTTTGGACCTAAATTACATGACAAGGTAACTGCAATAAAGAATAGCAGCTTTGGTGGCTCAATGGATTAAAAAAAAATGAGGATATTTACACAGTTACAAATTAATCCAAGGCATTGCATGTAAATTCAACAGATTCTGAGCATGAAGTAGTATTTCAGTGCTAAATGTATACATACAGTCTTTAAAACAAAGTAAACTACAATTCAATATACTACTTACACAAGGCCAAAAATGTGTGTTTTGAATTCATCAAGACCAATACTCTTCTTAGCAAATCTTTGTTCATAATATAATTCTTGATGTGATATGTGTGGTGTTCCACACAAAAGGTGAGCAGCTCCAAAATTAAGGCAAGCAGCTGTGCCGTTTGATAATTATCTATAAGAAAAATAAAATTAACTAAATCAGGCATATAAAACCAAAAACTTTTCTAAGCATCCACAGCTTATGACGAAGTGGATTTAGAGAGAGCGCGAGAGTGAGAGAAACATACATACACAATTTATTTCTCTCTTTCCCTGGAACCAAATTAACACTATACCTATCCATCTCACAGTTGCCAACTTTCACATAGTAATTAAGCACCCTGACTTTCACAATAAGCCAAAAATCAAACTAATCCCATTTCAAAACAAGGCCAAAACAAGCTAATCCCTAAGAACCCCAAAACTCTATGTGACTAGATCCCTCGGCAGTTTGGGACTGTGGTGGGCCTGCTTTGCACCCCGACTCTCTCCCCCCTTGCTCCTGCTTGCCTCCACTCACCGTTTGCTGAGAGCCAATCCAAAAAAAAAATATATAGTAACAAGCTACAAGCCAAAAACTATCCAACAAGCAACTCATAAGACAATTAAGTCAAACCAAAGCCCAATTTCTGTTTTTTTTTGTTGCAGGTTTGGCATGTCGGATATATATATTAATTTAATTTCCCTGGAAACCCCCCCCCCCCTTAATTTTTGTGGGGAAATTGGATTCGCTTAACATTATTTCGTGTAAAGTAGCATTTTTCAGGAACATAACATTAAGAGAAGAATTACTGTACAATTCTGTAAAACAGCCTAAAGCAAAGTCAAATGAAAATGAAGGTTGCGTTTGTGTGTTGGTTGGGAGGAAGTAGAATCTGTAATCTAAACGAATAAAAGAAATTAAAAAAAGATTTAAGTCTGGAAATATTTTATTTTACAGCCTTTTCCTAATATCTACTTAAACCTATGCTGACAAAATAAATTTCAAAATATAGAAAGACCACCACTTACCAGGACAAATAGTGTTACTCTTGTTGGACCCAACTACTGCATCTGATATACAAATAAGTATCAATACAGATTTTCAGAACATTGTAAAGTGCCTATTTAATAATGTAGATAAATAATCAATTCCATTACTAGCTTCAATCAGCTGATGGAACAATTTCATGTGTTAAGTTATACAAAAGTGCTATAACAATACGTTTATATGACAGGCAAGATTTCCATGTTGTTTTCTAGTTACAAAATCTTAAAAACAACAAAAATACATTTCACGAGTACTTGTTATACTTAAATCAATATTAATAGTAGTGTTAATCTTTAGTCAAAATACCTAAATTAATATTCTTACAATTAAAATACCTTCTAATTTAGATACACAGAAAAAGATAAATAAAGAATTCCCTTTTTAATATTTGCCAACTATCCAGCTAACAAATTCCTCATTAGATAGCCCACAGTCATTTTAAGTGAGATAATGGACAGTTTCAAAACGTATTTAAAAAGTAACTCCTATTCAATTTCCCCACCGTTTAAAATGGGGATCGTAACAATTGCATACCTCACAGAGATATGATGAGGATACATTTCTCTTTGTGAAGTAATTCAGAGACAAAAAAATGCCGATTATTATTATTTCAGCAACATTTTGTGTGTCCTGGAGAATTCAAATACTTTTTTTTCTTTAAACCAACAGAAAAAGGAGAAAAAAAATTCTCCAAATTTGTGTTACTTACAAAGACATTTAAAGAGATGGTTGCTCAATTGTGTAGTAACTGAGGTTCTTCAAGATGGCTGTCTCTATGGGTACTCCACTTTAGGTGGAGCCTTGCATTTCTAGTCGGAAACTTGTGGTAGCTACCCCCAAGCGCAACCAACTGCCATCCAGTTCTTTCTCTACCCAAGGATTGAGCCAAAACTCTGAAGGTGGTGGTGGTGGTGGGGGGGGTAGGGCAGTGAAGCACCCAAAGGGACAACCATCTTGAAGAACCTAAGTTACTGTATAAGATGAATAACCTTCGCTTCTTCTTTGAGGGGTGTCCCTCTAGGTGCTCCACTTTAGGTGACTGAAGAGCAGTGCCCCTCGCTGGAAAGGAGTGGCTTCAGAGTTGACGTATTTACGGTGGAGAGCACCGATGGACTGAAGCGAGCACCAGCAGTTGACTGCTGTTCCAGGGCATAATGTTTGGTGAAAGTATGGGGCGATGCCCAGGTAGCTACTTTACAAATATCCGTGATGTTTTCCTTTTCGAGAAAAGACTATGGATATGGACATAATTTTAATGGATGTGTGCGAAGTCCAGAAGGAGCTTGCAAATTGTAATTTTGGTAACAGTTTGATACAATTAGAGATCCATTTAGAAAGTCTCTATTTGAAAATGGTTTGGCCTTTTGATCATTCTGTTGTGGATACAAATAGTGTGGACGATTTTCTGAATGTTTTTGTTCTCTCTCTATAGAACACAAGTGCTCTGAGGACATCTAGTGTGTGAAAGGACACCTCCCAGTTGTTGGCGTGGGAAAGAATACAGATAAGTGAATGGGTTTGTTGAGATGGAAGAGGGAGGCAACCTTAGGTATGAATTTAGGATGTGGGTGTAGAATGACTGTCCTTAAGGAATGTGGTATAAGGTGGGTGTGCCATTAGGGCACCCAACTCTCCCTTCATGCTGATGTGATAACTACTAGAAAGGCAACCTTCATGGATAAATGTAAGGATGAGCAGGTTGCTAGCAGTTCAAAGGGTTTTCCTGGGAGGACATGGAGAACAAGGTTGAGGTCCCCCCTGGGGTCGGGTCCGTTAATGTGGGGTAAGTGTTCTCTATACCCTCAAGAAAGCGCTTAGGCAGTGGATGGGTGTCTGGGCCATGTTGGTCCTATTAAGATGACTCTGGATGTGTCTTCTCTGATCTTATGTAGGACACGACTCAACATGGGTATCGGGGGGGGGGGGGAGGCATACAGGAGCATGGCCCCCCATTTGATGAGGAAGGCGTCTCAGAGAGAGTTGTGTCCTAGTTCTGCTCCGGAGCAGTACTGTGGGTTGTGGTGAAAAGGTCTATTGAGGGGAATCCCCACTGTCGGAATATAGTTTGCAGAATTTGTGGGTCTAGTTCCAACTCGTGCATCCATGAGAAGTTCCTGCTGAGATTATCGGCTGTGTTTTGTCCACCACATGAGCGAGTCTTTCACTGTGCTGGGGACTGTAAGCTGTCTGTTGATGGAGTGTCTGTGAGGAACGTATACAGTGCGTAGCCAGGTTTGCAGCCATCTCATATGCAGGCTGGCATGTTTCACAACAAACATGGTAGCCGACGTGTCCAGGAAGATGTAGGCATGTTCTGGAGAATGCATGTGAGCTGTGTCTTGCTGTAACAGATCTAAACACAACAGTAAGAAACCGTGGAGTCCCTATAAAGTCCAGTTGTTGGGTTGTGGTCCAGATGTTGGGTTGGATTTCTGTAGATTAGTTTGTAACCCTAGGTTTGTAAATAGGGTTAGAGTGGTGTGAGTGGCATGAACTGCCTCACTGTATGTCAGTGCTTTCAGCAGGAAGTCATCTAGATGGAGAATATGGTCACATCCTACTTGCAAAGATGTGCTGCTGCAACAGCCTGTACTTTGGAAAAAGCTCTTGGAGCCGTAGAGAGGCCAAATGCAAGTACCTTATATTGGTTGTGTAAATGGCCCAGAGTGAATCGTAGGAATCTCCTGTGCGCCAGGTGGATAGTGAGGTGAAAGTAACCACCCTGTAGGATAATGGCCGAGAGCCAATATCCTTTCTCCAATGCCAGAATTATGGTTGCTAGGGTTACCATCTTGAAGCGCTCTATTCTCACAAACTTGTTCAGTTTGCTTAAGTCCAGAATGGGCCTCCAGCCACCTGTTTTCTTCAGAATGAGAAAGTAATGTGAGTAGAACCCCTGACCCCTATACTGGTTCCACAGCACCTAATAGCAGGAGATGGTGTATTTCCTGCTGTAACAGGTACTCGTGAGATATGTCCCTGAAGAGGGACAGGGAAGGAGGGCTGGACAGGTGGAATGGAAAGAAAGAGGATGGAATAGCCCTTCTGTAGAATTTCCTGAACCCACCTGTCTCTAGTGATGGTTTTCCAGACTGGGTAAAAGGGTGTAAAGCAGTCCCCAAACCGGTAGGAAATTAGATGTGATACAGGAAATGTCCATGACAAACACTTTAAAAAGTTTACCTAGAAACAGATGGCTGAGACGTAGACAACTGTGTCTCATCTGGCGCTGCTTGTGGCATTGATCATAATCTCATTGAGGCTGAGTGTATATAGCAGGACAAAATAGTTGGTTGTAGAATCTGCCCTGTCTCTTTTTGTTCACAGGGATATAGATTCCAAGTGTCTTTAGTGTCACACAGGAGTCCTTCAGGGTGTGGAAGGAGACATCCGTGCTCTCTGCAAACAATTTTTGCCCTTCAAAGTTAAGTCCTCTCCTGCCACTGAATTTACCTGGGGCAGCTGGAGAGACAAAACCATAAAACCCGCCACAAGACAACAGACATGACGATGGAGCAGGCCACCATGTCAGCAGAATCAAGAGAAGCCTGCAGGGCAGTACTGGAAATAAGGAAACCTTCTATAATATCAGCTTTATATTGTTCTTTTTGTTGGCTAGGATGTGCTAGATAAAAGATGACATCTGAGAAAAAATGGTCTGTGTTCTTGGCTAGTAACACAGAATAGTCTGCTATGTGAAACTGGAGGGTCGATGAGATGAATAGGCTTTCCTGCCAAAAGAGGTCTACATTTTTCCAATCTATCATAGGAGATGGTTTTGGTTTGGGTTGCTTCCCCCTTTGATTAACTGCCTCTACCACCAATGAATTTGGAGTAGGGTGGGTAAGCAAAAACTCAGCTCCTTTAGCCAGCATGTAGTACTTCTTGTCAGATCACTTACAATGGGGTGGGCAAACTTTTTGGCCCAAGGGCCACTTCTGGGTATGGTGAACCATGAATGCTCACCTAATTGGGGCTGGAGTGCAGAAGGGGTGAGGGCTCTGGCCTGGGATGTGGGATCCGGGATGGGGCCCGAAATGAGAAGTTCAGGGTGTGGGAGGGGGCCCTGGCTGGAGATGAGAGGTTTGGGGTGCAGGACAGTGTTCCAGGCTGGGATTAAGGGCTTTGGAGGGCTATCAGGGCTGGAGCAGGGGGTTAGGGCATGGGAGAGGCTCAGGGTGGTGCTTACCTCAAGCAGTTCCCAGAAGCAGCAGCATGTCCCCTTAGGCAGCTCTGCGCATTACCCTGGTCCTTGCGGTACCTACTGGCCGCAGTTCCTGGCCAATGGGAGCTGCAGGAACGGTGCTGGGGCAGGGGCAGGATACAGAACCCTCTGGCTGCCCCTACATGTAGGAACCAGAGCGGGGATCTGCCACTGCTTCCAAGAGCTGTGTGGAGTGTGTCATGCGCACACGGAGTAGCCTTGATCCTGCTCCCCGGGTGGAGTGTGGGCATGGGGCAAGTCCCAGACCCCACTCCCCAGCAGGAGCTGGAGGGCCGGATTGAAAGCAGCTGGTGGGCCATATGTGCCCCATGGACCGTAGTTTGCCCACTCGTGGCTGGCAAGAAAGCGGAACAGCGGCTGTAGTCTGCCATACAGTTTTTGCTGTGTCATGATGGCACTATTAATGGGTAGTAAAATATCTTGGCTGATGGAAAAGCTTACAGAATATCTGTCAGCTTATGTTGAATCTCTGGTAATTTAGCCAGTGACATGTATAATGAATATAATGATGTATAATGAATCGGCTATTCTTTTAACATAGTCCTGAAAGATGGCATTATTGTTTCAGCCGGAGACAAAGTCGGGATGTGGGTAGGTGGGAGGGTGTCATCCTCTGGCCTGTCTGCAGATTCTTCAGCTTCCTCCTCTAGTTCTAGGGAAGCTGGATCAGATGGCAGAGGCGACCGCTGCGTCCTGGACCTACATGGACTGGATAGCTGGATGTTTTGAGCTCTGTATAATGCTCGGGGTCCCAGGATATTCAGTGAGGTAGGAAGACCATAGGTGGGGGCGGCTAACCTACGCCTTGTGGCCGAGTGGGTCCAGGTTTAGGAGGTGAGGTGTGCCCATTCCTGTCTCCACTTCATCCTCTTCATCACTGGACAGAGGAGGCAGCAAGCCAACGGATGTAGTGATAAAGCTTGGCCCTGACCTGGTGATGCCCTCAGTGCCAAAGAGCAAAGTTCCCAGAGTGGCTGACAAACTGATACTGCAGACTTGACATATTGTACTGCAGCAGGTGGCGCCATAATGCTGTTCTGTGCCTGAGGTTTCTGCTCCGGGGGTTCCAAACTAGGAGCCTTAGCTTTGCTGCTGAGAGTGAGACCGCATACGGTCTTTTGCTCCTTGGGACGTCTCGCTACTGGACAATCCTCGTGCCTCGTAGTCCAGCACTCTGGGTGCCGTCGGGGATTGCTTTTTTGGAGGCAAATCCCAATGTGGAGAGGAGTGAAACCACTTTTTGTGTGACTTTGGTAGGACCATAGGTCCTTAACCATTTTTACAGAGGACCCCATATTGAAGGCAGCTGCAGGTGAGGACTGGTAAGGTGATGTCCTGGACTCAGGGTCAGAGGCAGAGGCAGGCTGGAAGGATCTCTCCATCATTAAAAGTTTTAATTGG
Organism: Sternotherus odoratus; assembly: GCA_032164245.1. NCBI lineage: Eukaryota > Metazoa > Chordata > Testudines > Kinosternidae > Sternotherus > Sternotherus odoratus. Next base: position 150,975,515 of record JAVMKO010000003.1, read on the forward strand.
CGGTCCCTGGCCTTTCTTATTCACGCTGTGAATTTTTTGCAGTGGGAATACTTCTGCCTTGGGAAAACACACATTACCCAACGGATACTCTGCAAGTGGCTGTCTATCACTGGTATTGAGAGTCCACAGATCAGACAGCACTTGAAACCTGGAGAGCTAGGCATGTCTGAGAGGCTAGCGGAATGAAGAATGGGAATAGTCCCAGCTTAATGCCTCTTCAGTGGCTGCCCGTCTGAGGTGGGGAGAAAAACGGGAAATTTTTTTTTTAAATGTGAAAAAGAAAGAAAAATAGACAAAGTGATAATGAGGAAAATTAACTGAGAAAAGGGCAGAGATTAAAGGAATATGAGAGTAGAGAATAGCACTGTCAATCTGACAAACTAAGGGCAGTAGAGAAGGAACGAAGTGGCGGCTGGCTGCACTCATTGGGGAGAGATGCAAAACGGCTGACACACATGCATGGGCAACCGGGGCACTGCTACCACAAGTCAAAACTAGAAGCACAGAGCACCAAGACACCTGAAGTGGAGCACCCACAGGAACATTCCTTGAAGAATTATGACTTTTAGCATTTCTGTATCATTGGAAATTTCAAAGTAACAGTAATCTCTGGCAAATACTTCCCTGCCGACAGCCAAACCCTGGGATCATGTTTCCTTTGGTAAGTGACAAAGAAATTTGCAAATGCTCTGAAACACCTGTGAAGTTGAACACATTTACTGCTGTCCTGTGGCACCTTAAAGACTAACTAGTCTTTAAGGTGCCACAGGACTTTGTTACCTCTGCTATTCCAGACTAACACGGCTACCTCCCTGATTCTTGACATTTACTGCTGTAGATCAACATTTCTAAAAGTTACTAGGAGAAACTGCTGCTACCAACAGAAGTTATGATTGCAGTTTTAAATCAGTAGCCAATAAATGTACCAAATACTGCAAGTTTTAGAAGTGTGTATATTGGGAGTTACCACGGACATGTAGTTTGAGCAGGAATTATACAGCAATACTTAGTCTTTAAAGATTGACAAGAATAAAGTTAATAAATTATTACGATTTCAGACTTGGCATGTACTACATTTCCATGGTTCTGCTTATTTTTCTATGACTTCATAAGCACAGTCCAAGCTCCCAAGGCTGCGGAGCACAAAAGGCGTATTACTACCATTCATAGCAGTAACACTTTTTGAGGAATTCCTAGACTAGTACCGTAATATTTTTGTATATCAACTTATGCTTCTTCTTATCTGAAAGGCAACAGTAGTCTCCAACAAGCACATTCTGCTCTCACACTACAAATCAGTGACATTTGTCTCTAGATGATCAGTTGGTAAGCATGGCAAGATAAAAAGTAAATCCAACATTTAATCCTACCTTTTTCACATTTGTCTTCTGAAGTATTAGCCAAGAGGGGTGCAGTGAGAACATGCATACAATGGTTGTAGAAGAAATTGAGAAATTCACTTTTCTCTGTTTTCTGAAACAAACAAACAAACATTGGTGTGAATTTAGTGCCCTTGCCAGTGAGGACTAATAGCATTTAAGTAAAATACAGCACAGTCAAGACATAAGCTACCTCACATAGCCTTGATAGTATCAGTTTGTAACATGCCAGGTGTTCTCTAGAGTAGAATGTACCCAACTCACCCAACGGAATAGAGCAGAGTGGGAGGGACTAGGACGAGATCAACCTTACATAACTTGTGATTAAAACAAAGCCATGAACTCAAATCTCTCCAATGGAGAAAGACAAATGAACGGACACTAATGAATCACACAGTCCCTTTAACTAACATATTAAAAAGGAGAAGAAGTGACCCATAATTTTGCATATATTGCCCAAAGCTTCTGTAAATCTATATATATAAAAGTCAAGTGGTGTATGTATGTGTGTGTGTATGTATGTATGTATGTATGACAGCGAACTCCTCCCTCACCGTTTGAGCCAGAGACTTGAATTTTGGTACACTGAGGGGTATTAGGGTCTAGATGCTGGTAAGGGTCGAAAAATTTTCGGATCTCACCTCTGACGCCCCCCAGGGGTGAAAGTCTTTCAGGGCCAATCACATCGGCTGGGCGGTTAGGTGGTGATGATGTCATAATACCCCCCTCCAACAGACACCTCACTCGCTCAGCTCACCCCTCCCCCCTCCCAACGGAACCCCGGAGATCCCTCAGCTCTCTGCCCCTCCCCCCTCCCAACGGAACCCCGGAGATCCCTCAGCTCTCTGCCCCTCCCCCCTCCCAACGGAACCCCGGAGATCCCTCAGCTCTCTGCCCCTCCCCCCTCCCAACGGAACCCCGGAGATCCCTCAGCTCTCTGCCCCTCCCCCCTCCCAACGGAACCCCGGAGATCCCTCAGCTCTCTGCCCCTCCCCCCTCCCAACGGAACCCCGGAGATCCCTCAGCTCTCTGCCCCTCCCCCCTCCCAACGGAACCCCGGAGATCCCTCAGCTCTCTGCCCCTCCCCCCTCCCAACGGAACCCCGGAGATCCCTCAGCTCTCTGCCCCTCCCCCCTCCCAACGGAACCCCAGAGATCCCTCAGCTCTCTGCCCCTCCCCCCTCCCAACGGAACCCCGGAGATCCCTCAGCTCTCTGCCCCTCCCCCCTCCCAACAGAACCCCGGGATCCCTCAGCTCTCTGCCCCTCCCACCTCCCAACAGAACCCCGGGATCCATCAGCTCTGTGCCCCCCCCCACCTGCGAAGGTCCCCGGAATCCCTCGGCTCTGGGCCCCCCCTGCGATGGATCCCAGTTGGGTTTGGTGGGACGGTAAGTGATTTGGGGGTGTTGGGTTCGGTCGGGGGGTGAGGTGGGGGAGTCGGGTTTGGTTGGGGGGGGTCAGGTGGGGGTGTCGGGTTCGGTCGGGGGGTAAGTGAGCTGGGGGGTGTCGGGGTTGGTCTGGGGGGGTGGGAAGGTGTCGGGGTGGGTGAGGGGTGAGGTGTGGGTGTTGGGGTTGGTCAGGGGGTGTCAGCTGTCTGCCTCTCCCCACCTCCGACTGACCCGAGCAACGCCGGGCACTTATGCTAGTATATATATAAGGGAGGTGGGGGACCACTATCCTCATCAGTTCTCTACAATGCATAAAACATTTAAGGATTGCTGTATGTACATAAGGCTACTAGATTTTACTTTAAATACTTCTTTTGGTGACTAGAATGCCAAGCCAACTAACACAGGCACATCATAGTTTATACACTGTATAATTTAATTTTTTTTCTTCTAAGAAAAATAACAGCTATTCACCAGAACATAGCGAAGTCCAATTTGATTCAAACCCCGGAAACCTAAACTTTATAGAACATTTTAATTCAAAGGCAATGTTTAGCTTCAATATAATGCAGGTTAAATTATCAGAACTCTGGGCAAAGTTTTAAAGCAAATTTCAAGGAGTCCTGGATTTTTGTTCATTTGTGACAATATAAACAGAATCATATGTATGGCTAAGTAGTCTATCAGGATAAAAGTACATTCTGTAGTATGGGAATGGCTCTATCAAATTGGATTTACATTATGCTGTAGGAATTCAACATTGTCTTAAGTCTCATGCAGACACACTGGACTCTTTTTTTGATGTTTTGGTGTGGCCCACCTAGCCAATAGGAAATAAGACTAGTATATGTAATACCCATGCATTTGGGGAGAAGACTGCTAATTTTAAGAACTTCTTAGATCAGGGATAGGCAAACTACGGCCCCTGGGCCAGGTCCGGCCCGCGAGACCATCCCGACCCTCCTGCCAGAGCTCAGCAGGGGAGGCTGCTCTTGGCCCCTCCCCCGCCTTCCCCGCTCTCCCAGAGCCCCTGAGCTCTGGCGGGAGAGGCTGCTCCCAGAGCCTGCCCCCCGCTCTCCTGGAGCATCAGATGTGCGCAGTTGAGGCTCCAGGAGAATGGGCGAGGCCCAGGAGCAGAGTCCCTCCCCCTACCTCCCCAGAGCCTTCCCCCGCTTTGCCAGAGCCTCAGAAGTGCGCGTCTGAGTTCCTGGCCCCTCCCCGTTACCCTGGAATCTCAGCAGTGCGCCGGGAGCTCAGACACCCGAAGCAGGGACCCTGGGAGAGCGGGGAAAGGTGCTGGGGAGGTAGTGTGAGGGGCTCCTCCGGCATGGGGAACAGCTCCTGGCCCTCCGCTGCTGTCTTAGAGGCTCAACAGCGCGCACCTGAGTGGGGGAAGCTGCTCCCAGCCCCTCCCCCATCTCCGGGAGAGCAGCGCAGCCTGTCTAGGTCTGGCCACCAGCATGGTAAGGGGGCTGGAATCAGGGGCTTGCTTAAGGGGTAGGGAATCCCAGGGGCAGTCAGGGGACAGGGGCTGTTGGATGGGGTGGAGGTTCTGGTCAGGGGACAGCAGGGAGGTTGGATAGGGCATGAGGGTCTTTCAGGGGGCGGGGGTGTGGATAGGGGTCGGAGCAGTTGGGACAGGGAGCAGGGGGTGGAGTTCTCGGAATGGGGTGATCAGGGACAAGGAGTAGGGGGAGTTGGATGGATCTAGAATTCTGAGGGGGGCATGAAGGGAACATAAGGGGGGGGGTGTCGCGCGGGGGCTGGGCCATGCTGTTTGGGGAGGCACAGCCTTCCCTAACCTGGCCCTCCATACAAGTTTTCAACCCCGATGTGGCCCTCGGACCAAAAAGTTTGCCCACCCGTCTTAGACAATGCCATGTTTCTTAGCATTAATTAGAGACAGTAAGTACAGATCAGTGTCTGATCAATAATTTTATGGAAATGTTCCTGTTGATGATAAACATATGGCAAAACAGGACAATGCCAAAATGCTTTTCCTTCCTATCATCATCCATCCAAAGAAGAGAGTTAGAAAGAGTAAAACGACTTTTCAAATGTGCATAGACAGTAAAGTTTCATTACCCCTTTGCATTTTCTTACATTAGCTGTGGCCAACATATTCTCTGGATCAATCAGAGTACGTAAGAGCCCCATTAATTGAACGGCCCCACCAAGTTCAGGGTCAGTATCGCAGATCATTTGCTCAATAACTACATTGATGAGGAGGATATCCTGCAACAAAGCAAAATCAATTACATGTAAGTTTTCAGTAATACAAATACTACTAGATTGATTTTTATTTGGTCTCAAGCTGTTGCCATTTAAAGCTCACATGTGGAAAAAATAAATGAAAGCAAATGCAAAACCTGAGTTTCAAATATTAAAATAGTAAAATGGAATAGAAAAAATAAAATTACCTGGAAATGAGCCCAGATGCAAAAAAAAATGCATGTCTTTAAAAATCAGGTGCACTTTTTTCCCATCAAGATGTCACTCCAAGGCAGTTCCTTAACCATGCATTTTCATACTTTAACCTGTTTGTATTTCTTTTACATTTAATGTTAAATCTGAACCCTTCTGAGTTTGTGATGCTTGTTTTTGGGAGAATTGTAACATCCCTCTAATGTTTTATATTCTATGCAACTATCTGCACTCTCAACCTTAACTCCATCTTAATGTTGTTTTTATCTAGTTATAGGATACCTAGTACCTAGCAATTGATGGAAACCCATTTGACAATGAGCAAAATACAAGTTTTATGTGCTCACATTTCCCCCTACCCCCATCAGAATGCTGTTGCCTGTCTTCTTCCTACATTTCCTATATCCTTACTAAAGAAAGGCTGTAACGTTTAAGAAAATTTATATTTAGACTGAAAAGATCTCAATTCTGCCAAAAGCCAAAGTAGTGTCTTTACAAGTATAATCAACATACACACAAGCTTCAGTATGTAAATTATTAGATACTCCTATAATATTCTTACTTACATCATCACTCTGTTGGGCTTCTTGCATTACAAATTCTCGGACCATGGACGGACTAAATTCTACTAGATAAGAAAATATATCTGTAGCAGCTGATCTAACTTGCAAGTCATCCATACCCTAATAAAAGTAAAACCAGTTTATTACAGATGAACCATTTGAGGTACAGAAGCATAAGACATTGATAAAACATTTGATTACAAGGTCATATTATACATTAAGCAAGTCCAACAGTCCCAATATAAAATATGATGAAAACTTTCCACACTATCCAGAAAGAGCTTAAAGCTTTGTGTGAATTGGATGTCCATAATTTTGGCAGCAAGTAGTTAAAAGTCCACATAGCACTACTAAATATCTAGATGCAAATATTCTATATTACCACAGATGAATTAATTTAGTACACAAGAGCCAGTATAAACATTTACAAACTTATCCCAATCGCATACAACTGTTTACACTTATTGTTTACTCATCTACAGCATAAATATGTTTCTTCAGGGAATGTTTTTCTTCCTTTCTGATAACTGGTGCTGGACCCAAACCAAAAAAATTCAGTGTATCTAGAAATATTTGTACAGATCTACGAAAGTGCATTATAGCCTTGAAAGATCATGAGATTTTAGACTTGAATATTGTGCTGGTCTGATGCTCCTGTTTCCACTTAATTTGTGATGTGTTTATAGCAGCTAACGTCTACTGATCTGCTAAAGTGAGAGTAATACTCTAGAGCAGCAGTTCTCAAACTTTTTGAGATTGCGACCCCTTTTTGTACTCCGGCGGCCCGGCGCGACCCCTCCACTGAAAAGCTGACGACTTACCAAAAAAAAAAAAAAAAAAAAAAACAAAAACAACCCAACAACCACCATGCCAGACGCCCCGGCCCCCAGTCCCCACCGCGGGCGGGATCCCGGCTGAGCCCCAGCCCCGGTCCCCGCCGATGACCGGGGCTCGAGCAGCCGCCGGGGCTTGGGGCTCGCCGCTGCCCGGGTATCCCTGCGGCCAGGGATCCCGGAGCAGGGAGTTACTGGGGTAGGGTCTGGCGACCCCCACAAAAGTGGCCCGCGACCCCTCGAGGGGTCACGACCCCCACTTTGAGAAGCCCTGCTCTAGAGCATTTGAAAGTTGAGATTCAGAATTTTTAGTTGGTACAAAGCACTGTTTTTTAGGTAGAGTGGTAACTGCTAAATCACATCAGAACGTAAATGAAGGAAAACAAATTGGAAAACAATATTTATGCTCCAATATCCCAATCTGTCATGATTAAAAATGCTTCATACCAGTAGAAGGATGGAATTCCCAGCATAAAACAAATAATTTGTTTCTAGTCACAAGAATGTCACCGATACCTTATGTACTGTGGCACTAGTTCAGGACTGAGCATACCAGAGTTGAGTCAAGAGATCACGAACTAACGCAATTTTAAATTCTGCGCTCATATTATTAAAACCAGGGACATTCACCACTTACCTCTCCACCACACAAGTTTAAATATATTTTTCTAAATAATGACAAAAAATTTCCAAATTTGTCACTGATTTTGGGTGCTCCACTTGACACACCTTGATTTCTAGAAGTGCAAAACTCCAACTGAAGTCAAAGGAGATGCAAGTGCTCAATATGTCTGAAAAAATCAGCTCGAGTGTCAAAACAGGGCACCAGAATTCAGTGCCCTTTTAAAAAGAATTTAACTGCAGGTGATTCACTTACCATTACAATTTCAAGAGCAGGAAGAATTCCCAACTTGGCCAAAGTTTTGAAAAATGCATCTCTGTTTTGAGGTTGTAATGTCTGAGAAAATGCGCAGAATTCCTTGAAAAAGTTAACCTATAAAATTTGAAAAAATATACACAAATAAAACATGTAATTAAATTCATAGTATAGTACAGAAAAATAGTGAACTATATGGGATAAACACACTTGAGAAACCGGTTATACTTCTTAGGTAATAATTGCAAAAGGCAGCTAGGAAAAAATCTGACTTCTCAAATTGTGTTATATGATGAAAGACAGAAGAAAAACCCTCCTGAAAAAATGAAAGTGAGCACCTTACTCAACTGAGTATATGAAGGATTTAAATTATTGTCTAGCACAGGGGTCTCCAAACTACGGCCCGCGGGCCGGATGCGGCCCGCGAGGCCCTCTCATCCGGCCCGTGGAGATCTTTTTGGCTCTTTAGGGAATTGTTGGCTCTTTTGAGCTTTTCGCTCGGCCGCCAGCCGCGGGGCCGGGACGCGCCGCGTGCTCGGCCGCCAGCCGCGGGGCCGGGACGCGCCGCGTGCTCGGCCGCCAGCCGCGGGGCCGGGACGCGCCGCGTGCTCGGCCGCCAGCCGCGGGGCCGGGACGCGCCGCGTGCTCGGCCGCCAGCCGCGGGGCCGGGACGCGCCGCGTGCTCGGCCGCCAGCCGCGGGGCCGGGACGCGCCGCGTGCTCGGCCGCCAGCCGCGGGGCCGGGACGCGCCGCGTGCTCGGCCGCCAGCCGCGGGGCCGGGACGCGCCGCGTGCTCGGCCGCCAGCCGCGGGGCCGGGACGCGCCGCGTGCTCGGCCGCCAGCCGCGGGGCCGGGACGCGCCGCGTGCTCGGCCGCCAGCCGCGGGGCCGGGACGCGCCGCGTGCTCGGCCGCCAGCCGCGGGGCCGGGACGCGCCGCGTGCTCGGCCGCCAGCCGCGGGGCCGGGACGCGCCACGTGCTCGGCCGCCAGCCGCGGGGCCGGGACGCGCCGCGTGCTCGGCCGCCAGCCGCGGGGCCGGGACGCGCCGCGTGCTCGGCCGCCAGCCGCGGGGCCGGGACGCGCCGCGTGCTCGGCCGCCGCCGCCGGCCGGGACGCACCACGTGCTCGGCCGCCGCCGCCGGCCGGGACGCACCACGTGCTCGGCCGCCGCCGCCTGCCAGGGACGCACCACGTGCTCGGCCGCCGCCGCCTGCCAGGGACGCACCACGTGCTCGGCTGCCGCCGCCGGCCAGGGACGCACCACGTGCTCGGCTGCCGCCGCCGGCCAGGGACGGCTCAGAGCTGGGGCCAGGACGCGCCGCACCGCAACGCAGTTACAGGGGGCGAAACAAGGAGCCACCCACTGCCAGGCGGCGAACCGGTATGTGGGGAGAGACCGGGTTGAGCGGGTCAGTTGGGGGGTGGGTGGGAGGGAAGGAGATTCTGGGGTGAGAGACCTGGCTGGGTGGGTCAGTTGGGGGGGGAGGGTTGGAGGAAAGGAGGTTTTGGGGTGAGAGACCTGGCTGGGTGGGTCAGTTGGGGGTTGGAGGAAAGGAGGTTTGGGGGGGGAGAGACCTGGCTGGGTGGGTCATTTGGGGGGGGGGGGGATTGGAGGAAAGGAGGTTTGGGGGGGAGAGACCTGGCTGGGTGGGTCAGTTGGGGGGGGTTGGAGGAAAGGAGGTTTGGGGGGGAGAGACCTGGCTGGGTGGGTCAGTTGGGGGTTGGAGGAAAGGAGGTTTTGGGGGGAGAGACCTGGCTGGGTGGGTCAGTTGGGGGGTTCAGGTGTAGTGAACAGGTGTAGTGAACAGGTGTAGTGAACAGGTGTTCATGTGTAGTGTTCATGTGTAGTGAACAGGTGTTCATGTGTAGTGTATCAATGTGTTATTAAATAATAACTGAATAAAATAATATTAAATAAATAATTAAAAACAACATCCATGTTTTGATTCTTTTTTATTTGGACCTCGAGTGTGTTGTCGGCCCCCGAACTGCTATTTGATAGTTAATGCGGCCCTCGGGCTGAAAAGTTTGGAGACCCCTGGTCTAGCATATCTGTTGTTTAAATATAACAATAACTATTTTTCCCCAGTATATTCTTGTCTCTAATACCGTAGTTCATTCTAGTGAGAGGTAAACAGGTTCAGGGAGAAATGCTGGCTATGCAACATGGTGTAGAGAATCAGGGTGGCAACTATAAATACAAAAATAAGGAACTCCAGAGGTCATCCTTCCTTCAGTTACAAATAAGTTCAAGATTTTTAAGTACAAATCAGCAGGCAGTCCCAGTGGCCTGTAAATCATTAAATTTAATTTGTTCAGTGACTTTTCAGAAATTTCAGGACTTCTGACAATACGCCTTTGGTGAAGGACACATTGATACAGCCAGAATTGTGGAACTCAGCAGTACTATACAAGATAAACAATATCACAACTATGTAATGGCGAAGAAAATTTTGAAATGTCTATATTCTAATGTCCTAGCTGATACTGTCAACAGTAAAATAAAGAAAACCACAATTTACTCTTTACTAGAATTTGAGAACTCAATCAAGAATGTGCTGCTTCATTTTAGGAATATGGTTTAATGGCCACAAAAGGTAACTGAAGGGAAGATTTGCAGTACAAGTTTAATACTTACGTCTCTGAAGTTTCACACACAAAGAAAGGACTCACCAGTTCACGTCTTTTGTCATCATCTGTAGCTTCATCTGTTAATTGTGCAAAAACTTCAGACAGAAACTTCTCATCTTCCTGCATAATACATTATATAACAATTACTATTGCATCATAATAGTCAAAACTAAAAAGGCATTCTCTATACAATGCCCAAGCCAATATATAGGCATAAAATAAAATTATCCACTTAGCTATGTGCTTGTGCTTTAGAATCTAGCATATTAGCTTTGGTGATCTTGCTAGCTAAGTTATGTACTTTGCCATTTTCATCATAAATAAGGAAATCCAAGCATGCAGATTTGAATGCGTGTTCCAATGGATTTTATTGTATTAAGTAAGCATTATTTGATGTGAAATGTCTTGTATTAAACTTGTAGTATTTCACAGAAACTAAGCTCTAATCAGAACTAATGGGTCAAATTTTGCCCTCAGATAAATACACTTGTAAAACTCCTACTGATTTAAGTGAGAACAAAATTTAGATCTAAGGTTTTAGCCTAGTAACAGCATACTTTATTCACTACAGTAAAAAAAATCTCAAGTTCTAATGCCAAGCTTTTTTAATCCTGTTTTATAGAACAAGAGACTGGCGTGGAAAATCAATACCATCTTTCAACATCTTACTGCAGAAAACCAGAGTTTACCAAGCTTGCTTCCTGAAGTGTCAAACATACACAAATACCATCTCCCTTACTCCGCACTCTATCCCTCACTTCTCTTTCTAATGCTCTTCCCATGGCTCATGCCTTCCATCACATCCCCATATACACAGAGTTTTGCCAGTTTAGCTATACCAGCAAAGCCTTCCCAGTGTAGACAAGTCCTGGGTCAGACACTTTGCATGAGTTGTGCTTTCTACTGGCTTGCCCACAATTGTTTGACTTCCAGTAAGCCGAGCCCATAAAATTGGAAATACAAGTTTCCTTCTGGGTTAAGTTCAGTTACCTCAACCCTCATGGAAGCTCTGGATCTAAGTAACCGTCTCTAATTTTCATTTACTTCTCCCATTTGGGCTCTCTCTCCTGTCATATTGAAGAGTTTTTTTTAAAAAAAGCACATAACTAACTAGAAAAACTCTAGGATTATGCCAAAGAATAGAGAAAAGCAGTGTGAACAATACCATCCCTCAGCTGTTTGGTCATTCCCCACTCTCGCCCCACACACTGTTCTCTGTATTTTTTGGTATGGAAAACAAGTCCTGAGGAATCATGATACCACTATCACTTTGGTGCCTTCGGTTTAAAAGTACTAAGCAAGCTTTTAAATACACAGTGACAACAACATTAGAGAATTTACAAAAGTTGTAAACCAGTACACCAATTTAAAGATTCAAATGCACTTTACAATGTACCAACCTGTAATAAGCAGCATTATATCAAGAAACATCTACCCAATATAAAATATTAACTTGTACATAACAGTGCTCTTAATTTTAAAACTTGCCTTATGTATTGATCTGAAAGTTTACTTACCGGTAATTACCAGCTTAAGATAGAGATTATTAAAAAAAGAATAACATTTTCCAATTATAATAATTAAATATTCTAAACATAGTTTAAGAAATTTAATTTTAAAATTATTACATTATAAAAACATTACAAAAGGTCTCTGAAATTCCATACAGCACAAGGAAACTCTGCCCAAGGTCCTCTCTCCACTACAGATGATGTAGCAACATAGCTACAACGCCACCACTATGCTATCATGAAGGCACCTGAAAAAAAGTTTAAGTGTCTTCCAAATGTAACAGGCACTATGGGCGAAATTCAGAGGCAAAGCGTATCTTAGGCCTTTTCAAAATTAGAAAGCGTTTGTTGGTATAGCTATTCTGGCAAACCGCCAGCTACTGGAGAAGCAGTTTATACTCACAGGCAGAAGAGTTATTTTTAGTGGCACAGCTTATATCAGTTCCCCAAACAAAATAAGTTATACCAGCAAAGGGACTTTTTTGATGGTATGACAGCCTTTACAGAAGGGCATAGTACAGTGTATCAGTTAGGGGTGTGATTTCCCCAACACACACTTCTAACCAAGGCTTTGCTGGCATAGCTGTTTAAGGGCTTGGTTAGACTAGCGCTTTATAGCGCTAAAACCCTCCAGGAGCGCTATAACTCTAACCTTACACACTGTCAAGGCCCATTTTGCACAAAAAGTCTCTGTTTAAAGCGCAACTATAAAACCACCTCTCCGAGGGTGATAAGGACTTTTGCGTATTCCCTGTAGCGTGTTAGGGCCAGTGTAATCAGACATTCCGAGATAAGGGATCTCTGGCAAGTCTCCGAGCCATTTAAGGCAATTAACAAGCCATTAAAGGCAAATGACGTCTAAGTGTTGTTTTGAAAACGGGAGGAAAAATGCGGAAGTACCTTTTCAGTTTCTCTCTTACAACTCACAGCAAATAACCACTGGAAATGCTTACGGGACGGAGCTGTGTGACTTAAATACAGAGCCTGTCAGTTTTCTCTAAGGAAAAGTCACTGACAGCCTGAAGTTCCCTCCCTACGCACATGTTCCCCCTAACCGCCCTTGTTTCAAAAGCACGTTGCACCCAGCTGAATGCTGGGATAGCTGCCCAGAATGCACCACTCCCTGTGCCGCAACAACTGCTGCAAATGTGGCCACGCCAGTCATCCTATAGCGCAATACCTATTGCGGTATATGGGTACCGCTAGAACCAAAAGCGCTATAATCCGGTAAGTGTAACCTTACCTTAAGTGTAAACCAGGCCTTAGAGCCCCTTAAAGTGATGCAGAATTAGAGTGATTGTGTAAATCTCCTCCTCGGACAGAACTCATTAAAGGAGCCAGTTACACCTAAACACCTTTCTCCAGCTCCTCTGCATGCAAGTTGTACAACTTTCCTGAGTCTACCCCTGCGAGCCTAAGGGAGACAGGTGTAATATATCGAGAAAACTACTAATGTAAGTTTAAACAAAACAAATCTGCACTGTGGGCTGGTCTTCACTACCAAGGGGGATCGACAGCAGATACGCAACTTCAGCTACGTGAATCACATAGCTGAAGTCTGCGTATCTGCAGACAACTTACCTGCCGTCCTCACAGCGGCAGCAGTCGGCGGCGCGCTCCCCCGTCGACTCCAGCTTGCACCTCCCAATCCGGCGGGTAGTGAAGACCAGCCCTGTTACACTTGATTGACTCATTTCTGAATCTGCCCTGGTGTATTATCACCCCTTTTCCTAAGGAGTATATTGGATCCAAATCATGCTGAAAGGCCACTGACTTACACAGTACTCTAACTGCCCACCAATCATTAAAAAATCATTTGATAACCTCACTGAATTGATTCTGAAAATGAATCACAAAAATGAAGACATGTAACTATAATTGAGCAATACCTAGTATCTGGTGGTTTGGGCAAATTTCTGTCCAAAGTGAATAAATAATTCAAAGACAAATTCAATAAATACCCTTTGCAATTTTTAATTTAAATTTATTAGGTTCACTAGAAGTTTGAGGAAGGCAGTTTGAGCTGCTTCTATGATTAGCTTTAGAAATTAACTCCTGAATTTTAAATCCCATTCACTTTAATGAAATCCACACTTCAATCAAGTGAATGAGGCTGTCAAGACTCAGCAGCTGGATCAACTGAGAAAAGTGTTCTCCAGAACAGTCACAGTAAAGAAAAAATAATGTATTGGTCTTCCCCACTATTGGGAAAGGGCGCTCTTGTCTCTTAAAGAGAAAGGAGTCCAACCCCTTGCTCAAAGCAGCAACAACCCCAACTAAACCATCCCAACAAGGGCTTTGTCAAGCCAGGCCTTAAAAACCACTAAGGAGGGAGATCAACCCATTCCACAGGGTCACCAACCTCCTAGTGAAGTAGTTTTCCCCAATATTCAACCTAGACCTCCCACACAAACTTGAGACCATTGCTCCTTGCTCTGTCACCTGCCACCATTGAGAACAGACTAGCTCCATCTTTTTTGGAATCCCCCTTCAGGTAGTTGAAAGCTGCTACTAAATCCTGCCTCCCCCTTCTTCTGCAGAATAAATAAGCCCAGTTCCCTCAGCCTCTCCTCATAAATCATGTGCCTGAGCCGTCTAATAATTTTTGTTGCCCTCTGCTGGACTCGCTCCAATTTGTGTCTATCCTTTCTGTAGCGGGGGCCCCAAAACGGGACACAATACTCCAGATGTGACCTCACCAGTGCCGAATAGCAGGACTAATCACTTCCCTTGATCTGCTGGCAATACTCCTACTAAAGCAGTCCAATATGCCATTAGCCTTCTTGGCAACAAGGTCACACTGCTGACTCATATCCAGCTTCTCATCCACTGTAATCCCCAGCTCCTTTTCTGCAGAACTGCCACTTAGCCAGTCTGTCCCCAGCCCATAGGAGTGCATGGGATGCTTCTATCCTAAGTGCAGGGCTCTGCACTTATCCTTGTTGAACCTCATCGGATTTCTTTTGGTCCCATCCTCCAATTTGTCTAGGGTACTCTGGACCCTATCCTCCAACATATCTACCTCTCCCCCCAGTTTAGTGTCATCTGCAAACTTGCTGAGGGTGCAACCCATCCCATCATTCAGAGCATTAATCTCATCATCCAGATCATATTGAACAAAATCGGCCCCAGGACCAACCCCTGGGGCACTCCACTGCCAACTAGACATTGAACCATTGATCACTACCCATTGAGTCTGACAATGTAGCCAGCTTTCTATCCACCTTAGAGTCCATTCATCCAATCCCATACTTCAACTTGCTTGCAAGAATTCTGAGGGAGACTGTATCAAAAGCATTGCTAAAGTCAAGGAATATCATGTCCACTGCTTTCTCCATATCCGCAGAGCCAGTTATCTCATCATAGAAGGGTTGGTCAGGGATAACTTGCCCTTGGTGAATCCATGTTGACTGTTCCTGATAACCACCTTCTTCTCCCAGTGCTTCAAAATGGATTCCTTCAGGACCTGCTCCATGATTTTTCCACGGACTGAGACAAGCATATCTTTACTACAGAGGGTAATATAACAATTCAGATTTTCCCTTTGTGAAAGGACTGCTTTCATTCCCATACACCTTCAGCAGCAGCAGCCACTGCTACCATCTTGATGTGGAATAGGTGGCCTATGGAAAGTAGCTTTAAAAAGATGAACATGTCCGTATGCCCCACTTACACATGTAGCCAGGTTTTGAAATGTGTGCAACTACAGCTACCATCTAATTTTACTTAAAGAAAAAATCATCATCAAGTAAACTTAAGACTGAAAAATTTTCACCATAGCAGCTGAGAGTAATGGAGAAGTGACAGAACATATCAAGGCCTCAAGTCTCCTCAGGGGCCAGTAAAGAAAGGAGTTAATCAGCACAGGGATCAGAGTTTTCTGTTAAAATGCAATCAGACTTTCACAAATAAGTTAATGAAATCTATGTTGGAAAAATAGCACCCTGAAACAGTGTGGAAGTGGGGGGGGGGGGAGGAGAAGAGAAACAAAACAAAACCAAAAAGACAAAACCAAAAACCCAGTGACCCCAACGTCCTGAGATGGTGTCTCAGAAAATAAAGAGCTTTCATTTCATTTTTATCTTTAGCTAGATCCCATATACACAAAAATAAATGAGGGAGAAACCTCTCTTGTTAAGAGAAACTGGTCTCAAACCCAAATTCTTTTATTAATGGTGTTAGTCGACTGTTTTATTTTTGAGTGTCTTTAGGCTACCAAATCAATTAACTAATGTCAAACTTAACTAAGTATGAGAAACTCATACAATCCACAACCTAAAAGCAAGCAATTCACTATATATATTCTTTTCTCTCAATGTTCTGCTGCACCTTCCGGGAATTTAACTCCTTACCCCATCCCTTATGCTTTCCTCCTCTCTGCTCTCTTCCTGGGATTTTTACTGATTCCTCACTTTCATTAGCATATCTTGATTCTCTCCACGTTTCCTGGAGACTACTCATGCCAAGAGATTAACCAATTTCACCCTTTGAGAAAACTCTTTCTCCACAATGGCCTAGAGCAGGACCGGAATTAAACCAATAAGGTATCTGTCAGTTTTACGCTGGTGCTAGCATAACACAGCAAGAGAATTTGGGTTGGAAAATAGAGATTATCCACAATTTCATGTGAAGCATAAATGGCCTTTCACCAAAGCACTGTCTCTGGTACTTCCTGGTGATACTTCAAGCTATTCTTCTAGTACTTCTGGCTAATAAGGGTCTGAAATGTTTAAGCCCTTTAGCCAACAGTTTTGCTTTTATTATTAAATACCACCATGGGGATTTGACGTCAAGAAGCACTAATCAAATTAAGTTGATTGTTGTAAAGCAGTGGTTCTCAACCAAGGTATGCCAAGGTCTTCCAGAAAGTACATCAACTCATCTAGATATTTGCATTGTTTATCAAAAAGCATGAACAGCACACTAATGAAGTCAGTACAAACAAATTTCATACAGAGACTGACTTGTTTATACTGTTCTATATACTGAAATGTAAGTACAATATTATATTTCAGTCAATTTATTTTATAATTATATGGTAAAAATGAGAAAGTAAGCAATTTTTCAGAATACAATGCTATGACTTTTTGTATTTTCAGGTCTGATTTCGTAAGCAAGTAGTTTTTAAGTGAGGTGTAACTTGGGGATACGCAAGACAAATCAGACTTCTGAAAAGGGTATAGTAGTTTGGAAAGATTGAGAGCGACTATTGCAGAGCACTTGGTACCACAAATGAATAGCACTAATGTAGATAACATGCTCAGAAACATTCCTGCTATTCTGATTACAAATGGGGGGGATTAATGATCTGCTGTGAAACTATTTTGTTACACTGAAGTGTTGCTATCCATAAATAAGAAAATAAAACTGCATGCTGCCTGATGAAAACAGTTTAAAATGTGTTGCAATTCACTCTCAGATTGAGGATTACACTATAGCTGTGCAAAAGTTATTATGGTACTTCTAGTCTATTCACCATTTTCCACTGTATCCTTTTGCTATTTATAATCAGTTTTTGAAATATGACACATTTCAGATGGTTGTAATGTACTTTAAACTCAATTTATATTACATAAAAGCATAAAACTAACATCTGTTTGAACTGTGCGGAAGCACCCAGGATACTGTGCAAACAGAATGAAAGATGTACATGATAAAAAGCTGAATTAAAGATGTACAATCAACCTCAAAATCACAACTGGAATCACAATTTACAATCCCACTCCACCCCCTTCGATTCACTTACCTGCAACATACTGACAATCTCAACTTTGTTGAAGAAAATAAAGGAAGTGAGGGTAGAAAGAAAATTCTCTTCAAAAACTGACGGTGTTGGCAAGATGATGTCCTGAATGTACTGTACCCTGTAAGTCTGATGAATCTTTTGCCTAAGTTCCGAGTCTGTTATAGGTATAACCTCTTTAAATTTTGCTGTTTTGGTCAAGAACTCCCTGTGCCTTTTTGGCTGAGCCAAAGCAGGGTCATACTCGAGGCATCCCACAACATCCATAATACACTCATCAGAAAACATTACCTCAAACAGAGTTGCTTTATTGAGGAACAAAATTCCTCTAATAATTTCATACAAATGATGTAAACCTTCAGTGTTCTCTAGATTTTCGCAAACCTGGAAAAGCTGCAATAGTTTTTTAATGTAGCCTTCATTTTCCAAGGCAAGCGCTAACTTTTCTCTACGGATGGGTGAGGAGAGAACAGAGGTAACTAGGTCAGCAATCTCTTCAAGTTTGTTGAGTTCACAAGTAGGAAGATCAATCAAATGACTAGTTTCAGGCATTTCTTCAAAGCGTTCTTCTTCTGATTCATCAATAAGGTCCTGTGTGACTTCCACTGATGGATCTTTACCTTGAACCTAAAAATAGAGTATAAATAATTATGGTCTTATCCCAAAATATACAGAGACATACAGAAAACATTCAAGTTGTTAATGTAAATAACTGTGTAATTACAGTAACTCCTCATTTAAAATCGCCCCAGTTAACATTGTTATGTTGCTCATCAATTAGGGAACATGCTCCTTCAAAGTTGTGCAATGCTCCCTTCTAACATTATCAGCTGCCCAACAGGCTATCTTCATATGTCCCCTCCCCCACTGCAATGTGCTGCTCCTGCTCTCTGCCTTGGAGCTGCTCCCTGAGACTTCTGCTTGCTGCCGGGAGGAAGGGGGAGAAAAAGAAGGGGGCTGTCAAGGTATCTCCCTCCCCCCTGCTCCTGCACTCCGTTTACCCCATCTTCCATAGAGCATAGGGGTCACACAACTTAACACAACTCTGAAATGTCACTATGCAGAAGAAAAATGCTGCTTTCCCTTTTTTTTTAAAAAGTAGTTTATGTTTAACAAAGTATTGTGCTATATTTGCTTTTTAAAAATTTTAAATTTATTTGTTGGTGTGTGTGCTGCTGCCTGATTGCATACTTCTGGTTCCAAATGAGGTCTGTCATTGACTGGTCCGTTCATAACTGTACAGTTTCTACTGTACTGCCAACAGCTTGCTAGGCACTTCACAGCCATGTATGAAAACAAGGTCACCAGCCTTAAATAATGATCATTTAAAAATTCTATACTTATTTTAAATCTTAAAAGTTCTTCGCTTCTTTGTAATTCCACTGAAGTCACATTATAGAAGTAATTAAAATGTCCAAGAAGATAGAGATAGTGAAGTTTATACAGTAGGTATATAATGAATACAATAAAAAGAACAATCCTTTTTGTAAACTGGGCTAGCAGAAGCACTAGGGAAACCCAACTATTAAAAAACAACCATTTCCCTTCCTATTTTGAATACTGGCCTGAACGTTGCTTGTAAAATAAACAGAAAAAGTCTTAAAAATACAAGTGCAAGCTCAGACAGCATTTGGATTATATAATTAGGAATACACTGCAAATATTTAAAGTGAATACTATGACTCCTGGGGGAATTTCCTTTTCCTCCCACAGAAATGGGCTGAAGAGCTGCTGGACCCCATCGATCTGAGTTTGCAAGCAGAAGATGCTGACTGGGGGTGGGGGAGGAGGGGAAAGGAGCTGGAGGTTTCCCAGCAGCTGCAGTACTAAAGTATGCCCTAAAGCAGGGGTGGGGAACCTCCGGCCCGCGGGCCTTATACGGCCCGCCAAAGCCTTCCGTCCAGCCCGCGCGCGTCCCTGGCTGGCAGCTCCCCCAGGCGCTTCCCGGCCCTTTCGCCGAACACGGAGCCGCCCCCACCTGGCGGCCCTGCGCTCGGCAAAGAGGCCAGAAGTGCCTCTCGGGGAACCGCCGGCCAGGGACGCACGGGGGCGGGTCTGCGCTCCGGCTGGCCGGGGGCGGCTCCGCGCTGCGGCCGGGAAGCGCCGCGCGGCCACCCTCAGCCCGGCGGCGAAACGAAGAGCCGTGGGGAGCTGGGGGGGGGGGGGGAGGAAGAGACTGGGCTGGGTGGGTCAGTGGGGGGGGGGGGGGGGGGGGGGGGAGGCTGGGCGGGTCAGGCAGGCGGCAGGACCCTGGCTGGCAAGGGGCCAGCGGGGGAAACCCCAAAGCAATGCAAGGCTAAGCACTCTGCCTGCCACTGCTTTGGGGTTTCCCCTGCTGGCCCCTTGCCAGCTGGGGGTCTCAACTCCCATTGCCAGCCTGGGCTTGGGGAGGGGGGGGGGGGGGAAGAGAGAGGAAGCGGCCCACGGATTACATTATAACTGTCAAAATGGCCCTTGGTGGAAAAAAGGTTCCCCACCCCTGCCCTAAAGGAAGGAGGTGGGGTGCAGGAAACTCCATATAAGCCCAGGACCCAGAATCAGGCTGTTTCTCCTTCTGTGGTTGGGTAGGGGGTGGAGTCCAGGGGGGGGGGGGGCTTTGGGAGGGGGCAATCAGGGGACAAGGAGCAGGGGGGGTTAGATGGGTCAGTGGTTCTGAGGGGGGCAGTCAGGGAACAGGAAGTGGGAGGGGGTTGGATACGGGGTGGGGGCAGGCTGTTTGGGGAGGCACAGCCTTCCCTAGCCGCCCCTCCGTACAGTTTTGCAACCCTGATGTGGCCGTCGGGCTAAAAAGTTTGCCCACCCCTGTTCTGGATCCTGGGCTCTTGTGGGCAGGGGATAGAGCATCTGGGCTGGGGGGAAAAGGGGAGTGTCTGTGCTGGGGAGGGGCCTGCGGTTTGGCTCTGGGGGGAGAGTGGGTGTCAGGGGTGTGGGTGACTGGGCTGGGGAGCAGGCTGCAGCTGGCTCTGGGACAGCATGTAAGTGTCTGGGCTGGGGGGGAGGGAGCACAGCTGGGCTCAGGAGGATAGGGGTATGGGTGTCTGCCCCTCCTGCTGGGCTCTGTAGGAAAGAGAGCAAAGAAACAGAAACTAGGTTATCATAGGGGTTTCCTTAACTCTACTTCTTGGGAAAATCATGTCTCTATTGTTAGAGACATGGTTGCCCATAGGTTTTTTGAAATAAGTTACAAAGTAATTGAAATTGGCATGATTATATAGTGTTATTTTGACAAAATATGAAGAATTTTGCAGAATTTTAAAATATTGTGCACAAAATGGTTAATTTTTGGCATAGAATTCCCTCAGGAGCAATATTATACGCGTATTAAGTGAAGGACTTTCATTTGGCTGTGTAAATGCAAAGTCTTACATGTTCTCCTTCATTTCCTGCTCTCCTCCTGCACACAGTCTGTTCTGCAGTAAGCCTTCTCCTTCCTAGTAGAGTTCTAGGAGTAGAGAGGTAGCTACAAAGACCCACCCAGTTACTCATCACATTTTTTTTTAAAACTAAAGACGCCTCAGCAGTGGCTGAAAAGTATTTAGCTAAATACAAATTGAAGGTTTATGGAAGAGCTGTAAACCCTAAAAACTCAGTGCTTAAAATTGAAATGTGAAAGGTCAACCACAGCAGCACTACAAAATTCTGTGAAGAAAAACTTAATTTGTTCATTCTCCACATAAAAACTTACATAGGACTGTTTTCTACTAAATCTAATTACAGTAAACCTAAATAAGAATTCTTCCTGCAGTGTTTTACAAACTGTTTTGAAACATGTGTTAAACAACTAGTAATGAGACCATCAAATTCAGTTGTTGAGAGGAAGTCTTCTAATAAAAGTGGAGCAGAACTGGTCTCAACAAATGTGTCTGAGAATTCTTTGAGGTGGTCTTAGGTAAGGACTATCTAAGACAGGGGTCTCAAACATGCGGCCCGGGGGCCACATGCGGCCCGCCAAGCTTCCTGGCGCCGCCTCCCCCCCCCCCCCCCCCGGTCCCCCCATAGCAGTTTGCAGGACGGAGGGGCCAGAAGTGGAGGCTTCTCTGCTGCCTGGCTGGGCCGCGTGTGTTTCTAGCTCTGGACTTCCTAGATTGCTCTTGCTTTGTTTGCCAAACAGCTGTTGGTGGTGCCTAGTGCTTTCCAGGAGGGAATGGGGAGCTGCGTGCCCAGAGGAGGAGGTGGGGCAGGGGTGGGACCTCTTGGAAGGGATGGAGTGGGGGCGGAGCCGGGGCAGCAAGGGCGGGGTGTGTGTCAGTAGGGCGGCCCTCGGGCCAGTGCACTAGTCCTCATGGAAGGGGTGGAGTGGGGGCACAGCCGGGGCAGCGAGGGTGTGGGTGTGTGTCAGTGGTGCGGCCCTCGAGCCAGTGCACTAGTCCTCATGCGGCCCTCATGGTCATTTGAGTTTGAGACCCCTGATCTAAGAGCAATCATTGCACTGGTTTGTACAAAAGGAATAGTTGGTCCCTGGAGCAGCACCAACCAACTCTTCCTTGACAGGCTACATGAGGGGAAAAGAAGGAAGGAAGACTAGGGAAAGTTAATTTTAAAAAGTGCCACAGAATGCTTAATATTAATCTATATATATAAAAGTCAAATGGTGTAAGCGTGTATGTATGCGTGTATGTACGTGCGCTTACTCCTTCCACACCTTTTGAGCTAGAGACTTGAAATTTGGTACAGTTAGAGGTCTTAGGGTCCTAATCAGGGTAAGAGTTGAAAATTTTTCAACTCTCACCTCTGACGCCCCCGAGGGGTGAAATTATTTAAAGGCCAATCACATCAGCTGGGCAGCTGCTGTTCTGTGACATTGTTATGATGTCATAATACCCCCTCCAACGGACCCCGTACTCGCTCAGCTCTCTGCCCCTCCCCACCTCCGACGGACCCGAGTTGGGTTTGGTCAGAGGATAAGTGAGGTGGGGGTGTCAGGTTTGGTCGGGGGGTGAGGTGGGGGTGTCGGGTTTGGTCGGGGGGTAAGTGAGCCAGGGGTGTCGGGTTTGATCTGGGGGGGTGGGAAGGTGTCGGGGGGGTGAGGTGTGGGTGTTGGGGTTGTTTGGGGGGGGTAAGGAGGGGGCTCGCTCAGCTCTCTGCCCCCTCCCCACCTCCGACTGACCCGAGCAACGCCGGGTATTTTCGCTAGTTGAGAATAAATAGGAGTTCTGTTTTTAATGGTCTCATTCAAAAGGCCAAAGACTGATGTTAAATCAGTGGGTGCTGATTTATTTCCAGTGGAATGTCACAGTGATTCCAAATTGACTTTTTCTGCCTATGATCCTGGAAACTCAGATGAGCTAATGTTGATCATTCCTCAACTTTTGATAAATCATCCAGTAAATTATTGGTCAAAAGTCTGATCCTACTTGCCACCAGGGGTCACATTGCATAGAATGTTTGGGATAGGCAGGAATAGATACATAGCAATTTTAGGAGGTAGTCCACAAGGGAAATTTACTGGCATAATTATACCAGAATAATTTCCCGTGTGGACATTTCTATTCTGGAACAGTGTCCACATGGGGAATTATACCAATTGGAATATAGCAGTACAATTATATTGGTAACTTCCCCCCCTGTAGTCAAGTCCTAAGACACAGGGATGCAGTTCACATCTCTCTTAGGGTAAAATCCTAGTCCCTCCTGGCTGGGAACGGGAGATCCTGGGAGAATTCTGCACTATTGTGAATGTGCAGAATTGATGTCCCCCGCAGATTTTTTTTTTTTTCTCTGCAGAAAATACATTCTGACAGACAGGTACTTAGTTATGCCTTTCGTCCATCAGGGGCTGCTGTGGCATCAGACCTGACAGCAGCCGCTCCAAGGTGGGATCAGTCCCAGCTGTGGATAGGGAAGAAAAGAGGCTGCATTCCTCACAGCATCCTGCCCATTGGGCCAGGTCAGGAAGCCTGGGATATGCGGGGGATGAACAGCACAGGGCACACAGGGGTGCTGGAGGGTCACAGACAGGGGTTCAAAAGGGCTAGTGGGGGGACAGATTTGGATGAAGGCTGAATGAGATTGGGGGTACAAGGTAGGGATGTAAATAGTGTTTACTTAAACTTTTAAATAAAATATATTGTTTAAACAGTTAACTCATTAAGCATCTGTGCCCGCTCCAGGGTTAACGGTTAAGGCGGACTAACCGGTAAGCATTAGTTTTATCGGGTAACCTTTAACATCCCCAGTACAGAGCCACAGGAGGACAGGAGGCAAGGGTGTAGGGCCACATGGGGGAGGAGGGTGGCTGAGTGGATGTGCAGGGCCACATGGGCATGGGGGCAGATGTGCATGACTGAATGAGAGAGGTTAGGAGTCAGCCAGGGTTTGCATTCTCCACTGGTTCTGTCTGCTACCTCCTTAACTACTTAAAATACACCTGTTATGGTTAAAATTTATTTCTGGTTTACAATATAACCCAGTTTATGTGATTTCAAATGGGGGGAGGGGGAGAAGAGGTGTGAGAAGTTGTGTATACCCTCCTCCACACTAAGGGAAGAAATGAATTTCATATAATTTTGGGTTTCTATTCCAAGGGGGTGGGGGTGGACATCTGGGTGCTGTGGTAAGTCCCTGAAGGGGAGTCTTCCCAGAGCTGATCTACCGCTGAATGTGGCCCTGCCTGTGTGTGTTAGAGGAGATTTTAAGAACCTGCTTCAGTAAGACAGGTTAAAGGGGACCCATGCTGGCAAAACATGGGGGAGACTGTCCAAGAATCCCTCCTCTTCCCCCCAAAAAATCTGTTCCATTCTTCTTTCCCCACACCCCCCCCAAACAACTCTCCAAGTTCACACCCAGACTCCTTCCCAACAATTACTTCCCTCTCCCTCAGTGCTCTACTACCCCTGAGTTCCCAAGCCTTTGCACTCCTATTAAGGAGTGCGGGAAATACAGTTCCACACTGTAGATTAAATGCATTATTACTCAAAAGTTCTGTATTAATATGCCTGGTAACATCAAAGAATCAGATTTACTATATCAGGGAGCTGAACTCTAAAAATATAAACATGCAGTAATAGTATAAAGTAAGAGTGTTTTAAAAATTATGGCACACAAAACAGACAGGACACATCAAAATTTGAAAATTACCATTTTAAAAATTAACTGTACCTGGCAGATTTTTTCCCAAATTTCATCGCAGCCAGCTTTTTCTTGAAAACTCAGCGCTAAATCATAATTCTCTGCTTCTGACCAAACAATCAAGGTGTCCTATTTAAAAATAAATATTTGTGATTTTCAAAAAAAATTCAGGTGCAATACAAAATAGACTGCATGCCATACAATAAGTAATATATCTAAGGACAAAATTACTACTTGAATTGGTGTTAAAACTGTCAACACAATGACATCACATTCAAGGAGGATGAAATTACAAGTTCTGCTACAAGTATAAAACTCTTTACAGTCTCTGTGATACATGAAGGGGTGGTGGGGAAGAGAGAGAAGAGTTAGCTTCCCTTTTATGGACACCCAGCCAGCCAGTTAGCTACAGAATCCTTGTTAGTAGCTACTCTCTATTTGCTTTACCTGGATAGAGTTAAAAAAGCCACAGGTAAAAAGGAGGGGAGTGGCACCTGACCAAATGAGCCAATGCAAGGGCTAGAACTTTTAAAATTGGGAAAAAAACTTTCCCTTTTTCTGTCTGTGGTTGTTCTCTGGAGAGAGGAGAGACAGTGCAACAATGCTGTAAGAAGCTTTAAAATCCGGTATGAAAAATCATACCTAGAACCTACTTATCTAAAACCCAAGATATATAAGTTGATCAGGGAATGTCTAGGTCAGTGATGGCGAACCCGTGGCACGCGTGCCGCTGCTGGCACGCCGAGCCGTCTCTGTGGGCACGCCGTGACTACAGTCATACACTGTAGTCACGGCGTCGGCTCCCGCAGACTACATCTCCCACAGTTCTCTGGGGAGAACCCTCCCCAGAGAACACTGAAGCCACGCCCCCCGCTCTATCACCTGACACACGGACGTCACAGGAGTGACTGGGGCAGGGGCCTCGCTGGAGTCGGGTCACAGCAGCGTGACCCAGCGAACAAGTAAGCGCCGGGGGAAGGCTGGGCTGGGAGCGGGGGTAAGCGGTGTGGGGGAGAGACCAGGCTGGGTGGGTCAGTTGGGGGCGGGGTTGGAGGAAAGGAGGTTTGGGGGGGGGGGGGGGGGGAGACCTGGCTGGGTGGGTCAGTTGGGGGGGGGTGGGAGGAAAGGAGGTTTGGGGGGGAGAGACCAGGCTGGGTGGGTCAGTTGGGGGGGGTGGGAGGAAAGGAGGTTTGCGGGGGGAGACCTGGCTGTGTGGGTCAGTTGGGGGGGGTTGGAGGAAAGGAGGTTTGGGGGGGGGAGACCTGGCTGTGTGGGTCAGTTGGGGGGGGGGGTTGGAGGAAAGGAGGCTTGGGGGGGAGAGACCAGGCTGGGTGGGTCATTTGGGGGGTGGGTGGGAGGAAAGGAGGTTTGGGGGGGGAGAGACCAGGCTGGGTGGGTCATTTGGGGGGTGGGTGGGAGGGAAGGAGGTTGGGGGGGGGGGAGAGACCGGGCTGGGTGGGTCATTTGGGGGGTGGGTGGGAGGGAAGGAGGTTTTGGGGGGAGAGACTGGGCTGAGTGGGTCAGTTGGGGGGGGGTGGGAGGAAAGGAGGTTTGCGGGGGGAGACCTGGCTGTGTGGGTCAGTTGGGGGGGGTTGGAGGAAAGGAGGCTTGGGGGGGGAGACCTGGCTGGGTGGGTCAGTTGGGGGGGTGGGAGGAAAGGAGGTTTGGGGGGGAGAGACCAGGCTGGGTGGGTCAGTTGGGGGGTGGGTGGGAGGAAAGGAGGTTTGGGGGGGAGAGACCAGGCTGGGTGGGTCATTTGGGGGGTGGGTGGGAGGGAAGGAGGTTTGGGGGGGGGGGGAGGGAAGGAGGTTTGGGGGGGGGGGAGAGACCAGGCTGGGTGGGTCATTTGGGGGGTGGGTGGGAGGGAAGGAGGTTTGGGGGGGGGGGAGAGACCGGGCTGGGTGGGTCATTTGGGGGGTGGGTGGGAGGGAAGGAGGTTTTGGGGGGAGAGACCGGGCTGGGTGGGTCATTTGGGGGGTGGGTGGGAGGGAAGGAGGTTTTGGGGGGAGAGACCGGGCTGGGTGGGTCATTTGGGGGGTGGGTGGGAGGGAAGGAGGTTTTGGGGGGAGAGACTGGGCTGAGTGGGTCAGTTGGGGGGGGTGTACAGTTTTGTTTGTTTGTTTGTTTTTGTTTTTTTCAATAAAAAAATGTTTAATGGAAAGCTCTGTTGTGTTTTTCTTTTTAAACAAAAGCTGTTAATTAGTTTGAAAAACTGTACGAATTGTTTTTTCTAAACTAAAACCTCGTTATTCAGGTTTAATTGCAGTGTTGGCACTTTGAAAAAAACAAGTCGTTTTGGTTTGCAGTTTGGGCACTTGGGCTCAAAAAGGTTTGCCATCACTGGTCTAGGTGGACGTGATTAAGTTTCATCTCTTATTTCTTTATGGCAGTGATGGCGAACGCGTGGCACGCGTGCCACTGCCGGCACGCCGAGCCGTCTCTGTGGGCACGCCGTGACTACAGTCATACACTGTAGTCACGGCGTCGGCTCCCGCGGACTACATCTCCCACAGTTCTCTGGGGAGAACCCTCCCCAGAGAACACTGAAGCCACGCCCCCCGCTCTCAAACATCTGAGGGTCAGAAGAGCGGGGCGCCGGCAGGAGCATACGGAACGCCCCCACTGCGCCAGGGCCAGGCAGAGACTGGGCGGCCAGGTCTCTGGCTGCACAAGCAGTAGGGGCGGCGGCGGCGGCGGCGGTGGGGGGGGGGGGGGGGAGAAGAGTTGCTGCTGCCGGTTTGCAGCCAGTGCCGGGGTGGAGGGGCGCAGGGGGACAGAATGCTCACTTCCCCCCCCCCCCCCGCAGAGACAGTAGGGGGGACGGGACGGTGGGCTGTGCCTCTGACCGCGGCAGAAGAGCTCTCTGCCGCATGGCACATGCTGGGGGGGCCCTGCCTGCATGCATGCGCTGGCCAGCAGAGGGAGGCGGGGGGAGAGAGCCCCCCAGAATCTGGCTCCGGCCGCCCCCCGCAAGTCCCCCCCCCCCAGGGTTCCCCGGCCTCCCCTTGCTGTCCCTTAAACGTTCCGTGGCCGCGGAGCAGAGAGGGACAGAAGCCTCCCTTCTCTCCTCCGCAGGGTCCTAGTGCCCGCCTGCTTGTGTTACCACTGATAGGGGTGAGTGAGTGTACTGCTGGAGAGGGGGCAGGAAAGAGGGGGCCGTGCCCCAAAGCTTGCTGCTCCTGCTCCCCGCAGGGAAAGGGATGGGGGGGAATCCTCTCTGACCACAGTGACAAAGCAGCCTGCCTGCACCCATCTCAAACCACACTTCAACCCTCTACCAAGCCCTATGCCCCAAACCCCTCATCTCCAGCCCCAGCCAGAGCCCTCCCCCCACATGCCAATCCTTTGCCCTAGCCCTGAGTCCTGCCAACACCCCAAACACCTTATCCCCAGTCCCATCCAGAGCCCCCCTGAACCCCAACCCTCTTCCCCATGCTACATGACACTATGCAATATTCATTTAAAAAAATTATAGTAAGCAGTGCTCTGGGAAAAGGGGGGGGGGGGTGCTAGGTAAAAATTTTGCCTAGGGCACAAAATATCCTTGAAAACAGCCCCCCCCCCCCCCCCCGCTCGCCCAATGTGTCCTGATATTTCGCACTTGCGATCTGGTCACCCTAAGTAAGTTTTATAACCAATTGCCGACCGGGCCATAGCCAAAAGATGGCTACAGCATGGTCGGATTATTCTGGGAGAACGTCCATGGACGTCCTCCCAGAGAATCTTGCTCCCGCGCGCCCTACAGTGCGAGGGGAGAGGGGAAGAGACAGAGATGCAAACTGTACGAATTGTTTTTTCTAAACTAAAACCTCGTTATTCAGGTTTAATTGCAGTGTTGGCACTTTGAAAAAAACAAGTCGTTTTGGTTTGCAGTTTGGGCACTTGGGCTCAAAAAGGTTTGCCATCACTGCTTTATGGCTTCTGGACTGCTATGTGCTAACCCCCAAATACTTTTTGTTTTGCTTGTAACCATTAAGCTGGACCATTCTTGATGCTTAATTATATTTGCTCTTTTTAAATCCTGCAATAGCTTATGTTCCAGATAAATTTTTTTTTAAACAAGAAAGAAAGAAAATATAGCTTTAAGAACAAGATTGGGCTTTTTGTGTCCTAAAAGGTTTGTGCATATGCTGTTTAATTAGCTGGTGGCAACAACTGATTTCCTTTGTTTTCTTTCTCAGCTCCTCTCTGGTGGTGGTGGTGGGGGGGGGGGGGGAGGGAGAAGATGGATGATGGGGGGATAATTTGATGAACTTTTAATAAACATTCAGAATATTTACATCAGTGGTCCCCAACCCCCGGGATCAATTGGTACCGGGCCTCACAAGAAATAATTTTTTACGCCGTTTTTTAAGGGCTTCCCAAGCAGCCCTTTCCGCGGGCGGCCGCCTTCCCTTCAGCAACGCCGCCCTCACGCCGCAGCCCTCATGCCGCCGCCCTCACGCAGCACCTTTCCACAGCGCCGCCTTCCCTTCAGCAGCGGGCGCCCTCAGGCCGGGGCACTCAGGGAGAGGAGGAAGAGCCTCGTGGCTTTAAGCCCTGCGAGCCAGGCTGGAGCGCTGAGTTCAACCCCCCAACCCCCCCCCGCCCCCCCAAGCCGCAGTAAAATTGTCAAGCGTTGACCGGTCCGCGGTGATAAAAAGGTTGGGGACCACTGATTTACATGAAAGAAGACATAATATTCTTCCTCTCAACAGAAAAACCTTAGAATTTCAGTTAGTCATAAAGATGAATGCAAAAAAGTTTTCCCTATTTATAAAAATACACAAATGAGATTACATTCATATTTTCATTTCAGAGAACATTTAACACAATTTGGGAAATAATTCCATGCATGTTCCAAACTTATAGCTTTAACACACAGATCAATTTTAACTCCAAGAAATAAGGCGGATAAAAATGATTTTTTTTAAATTGGATTTTTGTTATTTTTTTTAAATAAACCTATTTAAAATTAAATTTGCAATTATAAGAACCTTTGTTAAGGCTTAAAATTACTCTCAAAATAATCTGAATTTTAAAAAATTAAAAAAGTGTATGTTTACTGCTAATGTTTTAAAAACAATTCAATCCCTGAACTAGCGAAAGCCCGTCTAAGCTCCTGGAACCAGAGTCCACTGAAATGCTAAACAGCAACCACCCTTCTGCAGGTTCAAAGAGAATATTTTCTTCATTTCAGTTTATTTAATTAATTCAGTTCAATTAATTCATTCAAAGTTGAAAACTAATAAGTTGCAAAACCTGGACTGGTTTTCCTTTATAAATAAAACCCTAGGTGTGAGAATGACAGCTACTAGTTCTAAAATCTCAAAGCACACTCTGACAAGAAACAATCAGTTCAATTCATTAACTGCAGATAAGACATACTGTGTTAAAACATCTCATTTAAAATATATTTTTTAAATGTATCCAACACATTTAAGGTATTTTCATTTAGCTAATTTTGAACTTTAAGGTGGGTTTTTTTGCATTTTAATTGCATTCAAACTCTCATTCAAATAGTGCTTGACACAAGTAAAAAATTAGTGTATTAATGCATTATTTCTAACCAAAAAAATTAAGAATCTGAATCCATGAAATGAACTGGGAAACTACTTAAATAAATGTGTACAAATATAGTGTTTCCTCCTGGTTTTCAGAAAAATAATATTTAGCACAAAGGTTATATTTAACAGAAACTCAACATGTTTTCATGGTTCCCATGAGAACCAACCTTTCTTAGGAAAATAACTAAAAAGTACAAATGCAAAATACAAATACAACGAATTATTTACCGTATATACTCGAGCATAGGCCGACCCGAATATAAGCCGATGCACCTAATTTTAGCACAAAAACTGGTAAAAGTTATTGACTCGAGTATAAGCCGAGTCCCCCCTGCCGAGGTTCCCCCTGCCGAGTTCCCCCTGCCGAGGTTCCCCCTTCCCCGCCGCGGGCGGGCTGCCGAGGTTCCCTCCTCCCCGCCGGACCAAAAAAAAAAATGTGCGCCCCGGTTCCTCCCCTCCCCGCCGGACAAAAAAAAAAAAAAAAAAGCCTCGCTCTCCCGTCCCCGCCGCGCGGGCGGGCTGCCGGGAGCGTCCCGGTTCCCCCCTCCCCGCCGCGGGCGGGCTCCCGGCAGGGACAGGACGGGTCGCGCCCGCAATGGCCGGGGCTCCCCCCGTGACAGGCCGCGGCACGGAGCCGCCGGGCCCAACCGCCCCGGGATCCTCCCGAGCCAGCCCTGCTACCGCGCAGCGGGGGCCGTTCCCCCCCCCCCCAGCCCGCCGCCCGGGCCGGGCCCTGCACTCACCCCTCCCCGGGGGGGGAACGGCCCCCGCTGCGCGGTAGCAGGGCTGGCTCGGGAGGATCCCGGGGCGGTTGGGCCCGGCGGCTCCGTGCCGCGGCCTGTCACGGGGGGAGCCCCGGCCATTGCGGGCACGACCCGTCCTGTCCCTGCCGGGAGCCCGCCCGCGGCGGGGAGGGGGGAACCGGGACGCTCCCGGCAGCCCGCCCGCGCGGCGGGGACGGGAGAGCGAGGCTTTTTTTTTTTTTTTTTTTTTTTACCGGGTTGTCTCGAGTATAAGCCGAGGAGGCTTTTTTCAGCCCAAAAAGTGGGCTGAAAAACTCGGCTTATACTCGAGTATATACGGTAAATGATTAAAATTGATTTAAACCAATCCACCTGTAAAGAGAGAAATCTTTTAGAACTACAAGTTTATATATTGTACAATACATTTTTAAACAAATTATTCATTAAGTTACTATAAGATGATACTAGAGTTATGTATTTTTATTCAGGACATGTCTATATAAACATCAAGGTCATGGCAGTCTGAGGTGTAAATCTACCTCACACTAGCCAGCTGTGCCAAGCCCTAAGTGCCCACGCGGACCCCGCTACTGTACTCTACAAGCTCTGGAGTGTGCTGGCAGGTTAAAGTGCAGTAGAAAATTTATAGTATGACACAGTTCAAGGTAAATTTACACCTCAGCTTGTTGCTACATATTCATACAGATAAGACTCAAAAAGTACCGCTTGATTTTTTTCCTTTGTAATTACTCATCCTGCCCACTCATGTTAGCAAACAGTGAACTCAAAGGAGTAGAGGGATTCTTTTAATTTACTGGGCAGATTCAAGGAAAAATAATCCTTGCAAAAGTTCCTTGTTACGATGAAGACAAACCTTTGAAGATGGCCAACTCCAGCCCTTGCTAGGATCAAGCTCATCTCCAATGACATCCATTTACAAAAATGCTAGCTACTTTATAAGGAGGCAATGCCTAGTTTTTCTTGGTTTTGGGAGGGTGGGGGAAATGCTGTGGTGATAATATATATTTAATGATGTGGAGATATATATTAAGAAATTGCAACTTTGAAGACCAGGAAAAAGAAACAGGCCTTCTAACTCAACATGGGGAAAATCCATACCAGGAACAAGAAAATGAGGCATTTTACAGTATTTCTCCCTAGTACACTCTGGACCCTTGCTATCACCCAGGGTTCAGGATCCATGTGTGCTCCCGCACTAATGCAGAGGGACGTGTTGCCATGGATTCCAATTTAAATATTTAAATTTGGGATCCATGGCATCGACCGCACTGTACGTGAACCCGCACTATAGCAACGTGGGCTATAGCGAGGGTCCAGTGTAATTACTTGGGATGAACCAACATGATGTGTCTCTCAGTAAAACAGGTTGATTGTTTGGCTCACAAATAGATGTCCCAGCAGAGGTGGAGTTCCATCCACAGGCCTTAGACCAGACCTAACCTGGCCTCCAACCCGTTAGCACAGATCCCTGTGAAGCCATGGCAGCTCCCCCTCCTCCGGCCATCAAGCACTTTCCAAAACCCTATTTGTGAGGTGTTCCAGTATAAAGTGGAGCCATCACCACGAGACATTGCTGAGTGGGTCAACATTATCTTTGGTACACTACTCTCACAGGGCTGAAGTAGATGTCTGCCTACAGTATGTTTGACTTCACTAGACTTTATTGCCTTGAGTCAGGGCTTCTCTTTTGGGGAAAGTTTACCAGCTAAACTGGTATAATTCAGACCAATAGTTAAACCAATATAGTTATAGTGGACACACTTATTCTGAAGGCTTTTTCCTGTTTGGTTTAAACCACTTCCAAAGTGACATTAGCTAAACCCAAAAAGTCACTTTTGTCCAGAGAATCCACACACAGAATTATATTAGTATAACTATATAAGGACTTGTCTACACTGGCAAATTT
Source organism: Sternotherus odoratus (assembly GCA_032164245.1). Classification (NCBI taxonomy): domain Eukaryota; kingdom Metazoa; phylum Chordata; order Testudines; family Kinosternidae; genus Sternotherus; species Sternotherus odoratus. The sequence goes on from JAVMKO010000003.1 coordinate 151,008,149, forward strand.
CTGCACAGTAAAGCAGAAAGCAGCTTTTTGCGCTCAAATTGCAGATGCGTACAAACTACCAAGCCACTTTGTGTGCAAAAACTCCTCAGTTGCAGTGCTGCCAAAAACAAACAAACCAAAAACACACCACAGAGTTTTTGAGTGCAAGTTGTAAGACTATTTGCACAGAGGCTCCAGCGCTATAATGCCAGTGTAGACACTAGATTGCTTCTGTGCTGCAATTGGCCTCCTGAGCTGTCCCATAATTCCTCAAGTGACCACTCTGCTCATTTTTTTGAACCTGGCTGCCCTGCAAACATGCACCCCTCCCCTTTCAAAACACTGTTTGTGACAGCCCTTGTGCACTGTGCTGATCGGCTCTAGGACACAAAGAAAAGCATTAATGGGGAATACTCATGCAGCTGAACACAGAGGCTTGTATGCGTGTATGTACCCCTCCTCCAGCCTAGGACTGGTTGCTTCCTGCTGCTGTCTGCACTTACAAGTCAGCATGCTGACACACACCTCCCGCCCCACACTTCAATTGAAAAGCAGCTGGCAATGTAGTAGGATGCCCATGGAACAATAAGTTTGGCATCATGTGACACTGTGCCTGCCCCATAAGGTATTGCAAACCCTTCCCATTTTAATAAAAGTGGTATAACTTGTGGCGCAGAAACTTGCCAGTGTCGACATACCCTAAGGACTTAGCTACACTTGCAGATGTAGAGCGCTTTGAGTTAAACCAGCCTTCAGAGAGCGCAGTAGGGAAAGTGCTGCAGCCTGTCCACACTGATAGCTGCAAGTGCACTGGCATGGCCACATCTGCAGCACTTGCAGCGGCACTGGGAGTGGTGCATTATGGGCAGCTATCCCAGAATTCAGGTAGCTGCGACGTGCTTTTCAAATGTGGGGGTGGGGTGTGACGGAGTGTGTTGTGTGTATGTGGGGGGGGGGGGAAAGAGTGTGGGTTTTTGGGGTGCTGAATGGGTCAGCATGCTGTCTCGTAAGTTCAGACCATCCTCCCCCTCTCCCACCAAAAGCAGGCAACATTCCTAAGTAACGTTTGCTTTGTCTCAGAGCAGATAAACATGCTGGATATCAGAAAGATTTGAAAGGGCATATCCACATTCCTACAGCTGAGTTCAAAACAATTACAAGAGAAGCCACTTGACTTAAGAAAATTGTGGGACGTTTCCAGAGGTCAATCAGAGCACAGTAATGCAATGCCTCATTCACACTGATGCTGGGACATCTCAGCCAAGACATATCAGACATTATTCCTCTCACTGAGGTGGAGTACCATGAGCGCTCTACATGCCTTGCCAGTGTGGCTGGGGAGTGAGTTAGAGTGCACTGGGCGGCTTTAGTGTGCTATAACTTGCAAGTGTAGCCAAGCCGAAGTTTAAATTTACACCTTTCCTTAGCTTATACTAGTAAAGTTTTACTGTGGAGACAAGATAGACATTGCCAGTTAACTTGAGGTACTTCACCCATTTGCAAAGGCAAGTGTGGACACCACAAACACATCTGACTGAGGCGCTAAGTGATTTTTCTTCTTCCTACAGAACACTTGCAGCCTGAATTGTCCGGGGAGTTACAAAAATAATTTAACAATTAACTCAAGGTTTAAAAAAACAGGTGTGGGGGCTGCCTAGTTTTGACATTCCCCAGAGATGCACTGGGTGTCTTCCGTGGGAATGAAAAGGAGAAAGGGAAAGAATGCCATTGAGCTGGCACTACTCCCCCCTGCCTTCTTATCTCAAAAGCACCTGATCTAGTTCTCCTCTGTGAATAGAGTAGAAAAATGATCAAGCCCATAACCATTTAACAGGCATTCATTCTGTTGAAGGCAGCCTACTTAGTGTCTGACAGATTTGTCATATTATAAAGAGAGTACACAACTACCATACTTAGGCCATGTCTACACAGTGAGTGTTACAGTGGCATAGCTATGATGCTGCTGCTATGTAGAATGTTTTTTTGTTGCTGTATGTAATCTACCTCCCTGAGGGGCAGTCACTATGTTCAAAGAAGAATTCTTCCTTGCATTATCTATACCAAAGTTTAGGTCGGCATAGCTATGGTTTTCAAGGGTAAGAATTTTTCTCACCCGAGAGCCAGCTATGTCAACCTAACTTTTAATTAAGGCCTTAGTATAGTTGGCAAAGACTGAAGAGGCACAGAAATTTTATTATTTTCTCATTTTAAGAGGGCTTCCCTTCAATGTAAAGTTAATTCCTGCTGAAGCTTGAATGTTGCCCCTAATTTGACCCCGATCCATACACAAAAAAATCCTTCACTCAAGTACAGTGCTACTGTTAACTTGAGTTGGTGGGCACAACAGGGGGTATAGGTTAAAACACAAATGAACACCATTTGTCAGCTGCTAACATGACCACTTCGAAGTGTGGATACAGGCTAGTGCCACTAAAAATACAGCTTGTCTTCCAATACTTTACACAATCCCCCAGCTATCTCCCCTCCACCTCGGTATGTAGTCTGTGCACTCTTCTTAAGGGGAAAAAACAAAAACCACACTGCTACTTTCTCATGGGAACAAGTCAGTACAAAAATGGCCACCACTGTGTCTCATACCCTCCTTCTTCCAAAATGCCCAACCCCTGACAAACGAATTTTAATTTAGTGTTGCCAGACTAACACCATTTCTGCACATATCCCAGAAAGAACAGATACATTCTCCTACAATAATCTAAAAAAGAATTGAGAGTGACTCAGAATTCTGCAGCACTAAGAACCATAAGATGTGGCCCCAGAAGCCAAAGTGCCACACACAAATACTGTGCCACTACAAACACAACAACTCGTGTTATTTCACAATGTGATCACTCTCACTAGAGCTAATTTGTGAGGAGTAACTTGAGTGAAGATTAATCAACTCTATATGGAAGACATACCCCAGACCATGGTTAAACATGCTACTGCAGCAGCGTGGAGAACTGTACATTGCTGATGCTATGCTGTTTCAGATTCTATAGTCAAATTATTTTTGTAAAGTGCAGATTATGTGAAAAGAGAAAATATCCTTAAATATATTAAATGCAATAGTCCATCTAAAAATTAAACCTGGAAGCATTTTTAAATTTTATTTTAAAATCATATTTACATGTCTTATTTTCAGCAAAACGAAAATAATGGCCTTTTCAACTCAAGTCTACAATTTGTTTTTGCTTACTGTAATTTGAAGATCATTTTTTCTGCAGCATGTGTGTCAATACAAACTTAAGTACATCCACAGCACAAATGCAGGTGTAACTATAGCAAGGGTAGGCAACCTATGGCACACATGCCAAAAGCGGCATGCAAGCTGATTTTCAGTAGCACTCACACTGCCTGGGTCCTGGCCACTGGTCTGGGGGGCTCTGCATTTTAATTTTAAATGAAGCTTCTTAACATTTTTAAAACCTTATTTACTTTACATACAACAATAGTTTAATTATATATTATAGACTTATAGAAAGAGATGTTCTAAAAACATTAAAATGTATTACTGGCATGCGAAATCTTAAATTAGAGTGACAATATGAAGACTCGGCACACCACTTCTGAAAGGCTGCTGACCCCTGAACAATAGTGTGGGTAGGGATATCCCTGCTAAATTTGATCTAGCTAGTTCAGGTAATAATTGCAATGAAGACATGGATCCTGGCATGGGGATGCAACTTGAGTACATACTCAGGGTCCATGTCAGGCTTGTGCTAGACTGGCTGGCTGCAATGAAGTCCATGCTGCCGCACATTCACTACTATTGTTACCCAAGCTAGCATAGGTACGCCTACCTGCGACACAGTAAACAACTGCACATCAGTATATATCAGCAGTTCTCAAACTGTGGCTCGGAACCCCAAAGCGGGCTGGTGTGGAGACTTCCCCAAGCCCTGAAGTCCCCTGGGCTGAAGTCCTATTGATTTTTTATGGAAGGTTCTCAGACATCAGAGTGATCGGGGACAATATGAAAACTTGAAGAGAAAATTCAGACCAAACCAACACACCTGTTCAGCAACACAATCTGCATTCAGTATTGCATTCATCATAAATTCCCTGTGCCCTATCTCTACAGAGTCCAGTCCAGGGCTATCTTGATTTTCAAAACACAGCATAAAAATGGATTCAACTAACTTAGAAACCATCCCTCTCTGCAATCATGACCTCCCCATGACCGCTATACTCTACTGAAGCAATTAACCACCATTCAGTAGGTAGAAACTTATGACCATGGGAGATGAAGAACCTTCATGGGAACTGGAGCCAAAACTATGGAACTTATTGACCAACATTAGTTGATCTGGCAATGATCTTGCTACATTCAGAGCTAAATGCAAAGCTGTTTATTCAAGTTCTCTTGCAACAGTACTTGACAGTCTGATATTTTTATATTAATTAGAAAACAGCTTGCTCCTTTGTGGCAAGGATGGAAAAGTATTACTGGCGGGAAGTGCTCAGGAACTAAGGTAATGGATACAAATATGAGAATCTGGATAGAAGAGGTAGAGAATCTACTGTGGAGAAGAAGGGGGTGGATGGAAAAAGAAAAGCAGCAAAAAACCAATGAGGACAATATTGTCTTTTCCTATCTGTTACAGAAATAGGGGAAAGAATAGGTAATAAAAGCAAAAGAAACATAGTACATTACTTTTTAATGGATTACTAAAAAGGTTGACAATATATTAAATACAGAGCCAAACTGTTTTATTCTTTTGCTTTGCAGAAGGCATGCCCACAAAAGATGGTGGCGTGCAAGTGTATTTAACCCTAGCTAGTCAGTTTAGTTAGGTCAGGTTAGCTGGTGGGCCTAAACAATAATAAAAAAGCCACATTGTAGATGCAGATTCTTTTACGTCATTTTCAGTCAGAACTAAAGAAATAACTAGTATGTTTAAATACTCCTGGTGGAGGCTTTATTTTCCTGTTTGAAATAATTACTTAATTCAATATTTGGTTTATAGCAAAAATAAAAAAAAGAATCAATTATATGTATACTGCATACTTGAAGTATTCTTGTTTTCATGAGTTCAAGATATTTCTCAACATACCCAACAATCCCTTTCACTAAACACCTTAAATTATAGCACTAATAAAAGTACAATTTTTCAAAGTTTGCAAACAATTTTTCAACCCGCACAAAAATAAACAATGAGCAAATCTGTACAGTGAACCTTTTTCCCTTTTCTGTAAATCAGCATTAAATTTTGTGCCAAATACAGTGTGAAATGATAAGACAAAAGAAGCTGGTACTTGCCTGCTGTTTTTGATATGCAGTGTTTGGATTTATCTTTGATTCCAACAATAGGGAACCTGAAAAGGTGATAAGGAGTTATATTTAGAAAGTTGTATAGAACATGCATCTTCATGGCCCTTACAACTGGCCATGTGCCAATAAAAATATATTTTAATTAATCCAAATCTTCTAGCCAGTCCAAGACAATATTTTGCATTTTAATGGAAATCCCTATACCTTCTGAATTAGCCAGGTAACACGCAAAGCCAAAATGAAAAATTCTGATTTAAATTTAACACACAATTTAATTTACTGTAGACTCCATATTCTATGTATTTCTATTTTTCTGTTATCCTGTACAGTAACCTGACAATTGTGAAGAATGTTTTATAAATCAATGCTAACTATTACTACTAAATTGTAGCAAACAGTTATGAACACAAAAAATGCACGTTCTTTTTTTTATTATTATTATAATCTCCTTGAGGTGCCCTTCCGAAAAGAAAAACAGACTCTATAAACCCAAAGACTTTATTTTGTGTAAGTAACATATGTATCCTGGCAACAAGTCAGGAGTAATCTATACCAACCCTCAGAAGGTTTATTTAGCACATTAGCACCTGTCGAATGACAAAGTTGCCACTATGATTTTTTTCTTTAAAAAAAAAAAAAAAAAATACTAGGTGAACTGAAACACGCAATTAAAAACGACCAAACATAACAACACGCACCAGCAAGAGTTTCACCCTTCCAAAACAGAATTTACAAAAAGAAACTCCCTGCACAAACCAAAAAACGTAAAGCCCATGGGGCGGGTGGGTGGGAGAAGAGAAACAACCCACACCATATAAATCTGGGAATGGTTGTAACAAAATATTTGAACAAGGGGTGTCACTTAAATCGACTTCATCGTCACTCCCTGCTAGGTGAGGCTGGCAGACAACGGTAAGGAAGCGTTGGGAGTCACTTCAGTGTAGACCACACTCGGACTCCCTGAGTGAAGGAAAGTTTGGAGGCAGGAGGAAGCAGCCCTAGAGACGCTGCCTCTCGGGGAACGGGCGAGACTCCCTCCCATAAGCCCGACCCAGGGAGGACTGGAGTGTCAGCGCCTGGGGCTTTGCCGGGGCAGGCCACGGCCAGAGTAGAAGGCGGTGGTGGGGTCAGTGTTTGCGGGTCGCAGGACGGAGGAATTGTCACGTTTTCTCCCCTTCCCCAGCCCCGTTGTCCCAGCAGCCAGGCCCCACTCTGTGAATGTGAGCCGGGTAGCGACCGCCCGGGGTGGGAAGGGCACCGCCACGGGGACCAAGCCGCAGGCCCCCTCCTCGGCAGGCAGGGCCTAGGCCTGCCCGCAGCTCCTGGCTCCGCTCTCACCGTCCGACTCGGCCCGCACCAGCAGCGACATCCCCTTGAGCCGCTCCACGTAGGTGGAGGAGACGTGCCCGGTACCCCTGTCGTCCCATTGCCGGTCCTCGTTGAGGGTATAGACCTTCACCCGCCGCCGGGTGTCCGACATGGTGGAGCCCGACCAGGGCCTCCGCGCCGGCTCGCCGCCTCCGTGGGGTCGGGGAGTCGCTCACGGGCAGAGCGGGGTTTTTAACACACCGCTTTTCATGGCTTCCTGAAGGCGAGAGGGGAAAGTTGAGCCCCCAGCCCGGCCCCCTCACTCCGCGCCGCCGCCTCAGCAGCTACCACAGCGCGGCCGCCATCTTGTAACCCGACTCTCCTGCCTTTCTCTTCCTTTCAGCAGCGCGTGCCACGGGCTCCACTCGCAGGGGCTACGGTGGCCGAGAGCCCACGCGCAGCTGCTGAGACGACGGAGGGGGCGGGCTATAAATAACCGCCCTTAGTCACCCCTCCCCCCCACACACACTATAACCACCTCCCACCACTGACCTCTGCCCCTTCCCCACCTTTCAGAGACCAGGGACAGAATCCACCCTTCCCCCCATTCAGAGATGCTGGAACTAAGCATGCAGTAGCAGCCCTAGCTTGAAGTAGTTTCCAGCACCTCAGGTTCACAATTTGGTTCAATGGCTCTCACACACACACACTCTCTCTCTCTCTCTCTCTGCAACTGCTACTCTCCCAACAGCCACTGAGCCCACCACTGTCCACTCTAGGGAATCCACTATCCACTGTCCCCATGAACTAAGTCTCCCACTGATCCTCCCCCCCCCCCCCCAGCACAAACCCCAACCAAATCTAACACCAGCCTCTGAAACACCTCAACACTTGCTGCCCTGCCTCTTTCCACTTCATTGGTGGAGGGGAAGAGGAAAGAGATCAGTAATTCTAGGGGCTTACCGAAGGGGCTGGTGGATGTGGTGGTTTGTTCGTAAAACCCAAATCTTTGTGACGGACCCTAACCTTCTCATGGTGGAGAGGGTTGCGTGGAGTACAGACCCCCAGAGCTGATCAACCAGAGCTGCTATATTCCTGGTCAGATCTCCCTTGGCGAGCAGGTCTGAGGCAAGGCTCCTGACTACCCCGGTACAAACTTAACAAGACCCCAACAGTGGATCAGGTGCATATAGAGGACCTTTTAGTATTCTGCAGCTGTGAAAGCGAATGAGGGCTGCAGCAGGAGGAAGGGCCCTGGTTGTCTTAGATGTCCTTGTCCCTGGGTCAGGATTTTCCTCCTGCCGTGTCTCATGTGGTCACCACCTGCACACAAGTTTCCTCACATTAAAAGATTTCACATGCAGGCCTCTGTGTGGTATGAGCCCTTGGCAATGTCTGTAGCAACGGACAAGTGGTGGTGAAGACAAGAGCAGTGATCTCTGGCAGTCTTTAGTCATAAATCTGCGGCAGCCATGTGATGGTCTTCTTGTGCTTGAATGAAACCGAAGTGCACTTCGGCAGCAGAGGCTGTGACTGAGAAGGCCTTTTTAGGATCCCCTCAGCTTATGTTTGGGTGTGCAATCTTATACTCTTCCGATGGGATAAACATATCTAGTGGGATCGCTCAACTCTGTGGCCAAAAGAAGAGATATAAGAAATGAATTTCGTCACCTGGAATGTCCACACCCTTATGGACTCTCAGCACAGTGAATGCCCAGAAAGAAGAATTGCCATAATTTGCCAAAGAACTGGCAAGACTCAACACTGACATTGTAACTCTTAGTGAGACCCAACAGGCTGATGAGCGCCAGTTAAAAGGGGACAGAGGTGGCTACACCTTCTTTTGGAAAGGAAAGCCACCTGAAGAGAGACATTCACAGGATTGGCTTTGCCATCAAAAAATATAGCCAGTCAGATTTGGAGCTTCCTGGGGGAGAGCAGTGAGCATCTCTTGACTGTTCGGCTCAAGCTCAGCAACAACCAGTATGCCACAGTCATCAGTGCATTTGCCCCAACACTTGATGATGAGGAAGACAAAAAGGAACAGTTTTATAGTGCTCTTGATGCAGTCCTCACAGCCACACCTAAGGCAGACAAACTCATCCTCTGGAAATTTCAATGCCAGAGTCAGACGGGATTCCCAACTTTGAAACGGCAAAAAGGGGTGAGAAATGTAAACCAAATGATATCTGCCTCCTCAGAAAATGTGTGGAGCATGACCTGCTCATCACAAATACCATCTTTAGGCAGAGTAACAACTTTAAGACCACCTGGAAACATCCTCGGTCCAAACACTGGCACCTCCTTGACTATGTTATAGTCAGATCTTGAGATTATGCCGATATTTGTATAAAACAAGAAATAAAAGGTACAGATCACTTTTGGGCAGACCCTCAATTAGTAAGATCAATAATGTACCTGCAGCTCGCTCGACCACACTGCAAACACCCAAAGACTAAGTGAAAGCGATGCAATGTCAAAGCACTTCAGGACCAAGCAAGATGCAACGGCTCAGAGAACAAACCAGTTTCTCATTCACACTGGTGTCAAATAGGGCTGTGTCATTGCTGCAACACTCTTCTCCATTTACTTTACTGTGGTCCTGATTCAGTGGAGAACCCCTGGAAAATGTGGACCATTTTCCATACCGTGGCAGCTACTTCTCCCAAACAACCAGCATTGACACAAATTGAATAAGGATCTGTTGTGCCAGCACATCATTTGGAAGACGACTCAAATGAGTCTTCAATTATATGGATCTGCAAAAAGGCACCAAGATCTTGGTTTAGAAGTCAGTTGTCATTTCCACCCTTCTCTATGGGTGAGAGAGACCTGGGTAACTTACAGACAAAACATCAAGGAGCTGGAGTAGTTCCAATAGCACTGCCTCAGGTGGATTCTCAGGATCAGCTGGGAAGACTGATGCACTAACATCAGTGTTCTCTCTTCAGCCAACATCATCAATATAGAAGTGCAAGTCATGCAACTCCGCTGGGCTGGCCACCATATATGTATGTCTGGCACTCTCCTCTTGAAACAAGTACTCTTCTCTCAGTTAAGTCAGGGAAGAAGGGCTCATGGAGGGCAGCAGAAGCACTTCAAAGACATATTGAAAGAACAACTTAAAAAGGAAGGCATCAACCCAAAAATCTGGAGGACTCTGTGTGGAACAGAACACAGTGGCACCACACCATACACCAATCCACAGCTCACTTTGAGAACAGACATGCTCATGATACAGAGAAGTGACAAAAGAGGAAAGAAAGGGAACAACTGTCCAGCCAACAACTGTCTCCTCCAAGATTACACCTGTACCATCTGGGGGAGAATCTGTAGGGCACGAACTGGGCTCCTCAGCCACTTAAAAACCCACCAATGAACCCCCTTCGTAGGTAGACATCCTTGCATCGAGGGATAGCTGAAGAAGTGCAAGACTCAAACTCTAGTGCTTTTGCTTGCTATCTAAAAGGTCATCCACAACAAGGAACCATTTTAGATTCTAAAGAACCTCAGTAGATATCAAGACTTTGGTACTGCTACTAATTAACATAAATAAATATTCCTGGTAATACAATAAAAGGACTGTTCCTTTTATCTTGAAACATATATAAGATGCCTACCAGCAAATATAATAGAAATAAACCCCAAACCCCATCAATCCTCAGCCCACCTCTTTTGTAACAACCTACACCAGTCTATACACAAACTTCAACAAAAATGACCAAATTGATTTAAATTAATACTTTATTATTTTGGGGTGTCTGATTGTGGACACTAAGCCATGTCTAGTCTATGGCTACAGCACTGCAGCTGTATAGCCACAGCACAGATATTTCCTACATTAATGGATGGGGTTTTTCCATTGATGTAGTTAATCCAGCTCTCCAAGAGGAGGCATTTTAGCCATGCGTAGATAAGGCGTTAGATCAACCTAACTACTGGCCACAGGATACAAAATTTTTGAGATCCCTGAGTGACAGTTAGGTCAATCTAATTTTTAAGTGTAAACCAGGCCTTACTCTGGAATAACAGACTAACAAAATTTTAAAAGGATACTTATTCCAAAATAGAAATCTGCACCTTTTGTTATTTTGGGGCATGCACACAATTCAAAACCAGTTAAAAATTTGTCCCAAAATAATGTATGCAGGTCAGCCCACAACTTGTCCAGGAAGTAAACAAATCCAGACTCCTGCTGACCCAAGGGAAGAATGGACTGCAAAGTCACTTGACCACCATGGAAAACATGCTGCTGACAGCTCCCTCAAAAAGACTCTAGCTTGAGCTTCTCCAGTGATCTTGTCTACAGTAGCATGCCTGTGTCCCCATGCCAACCTCTTTGCTAACTAAGGTGTGGTCTACACTACAAAGTTAGGTTGATATAAAAGTCACATGGCATCAACCTATTTGTGCATGTCTACACTCAAATTTGTCTCTGGACAATGCCCTGGTACTGACTCAGGAAAACCATCCCCTCAAATGGTAAAGCCACAGTCAACATACACTGATGCAGTGCAAATGTAGAGACACTGCAATCCTGTGTCTATCCTAGGAATCCTCCAGCAGCTGTCCCACAATGCCCCATTCCCAGTGACCAATCTGGTCTTAATTTTAAACTCCACTGCTCAAGGGTCACAGAGACAAGAAGCCACTCTTTCAATCCCAGAGAATGTTTTTGAAATACCTTTTCCTGATTGGCAACTTGGTAATCACACCTAGCAGCTCACCTTTGTTGTTTGGAAATACCCAACTGACCATGCTGGCTCCATGCAAACAGAGTGGTGATATTACATGGACTCCTTCCTGGAGTAGACAGGAAGTATTGGATCTTCTGGGCCTATGGGGAGAAGAGACTGTGTAAGCACAGCTATGGGTCAGCCATAGAACTGTGGACATCTACAAGAAGATTGCATGAAGAAAGCAGGAAACAAAAGGGCATGAAAGAGATCAGCAGCAGTGCGGTGTTAAAGCAAAAGAACTTGGCCATGGATACCACAAGGAAAGGGATCACAATACATTTGGTTCTGTGCCACAGACGTGCCACTTGTACCACGAACTACATGCCACAGTTGGTGGAGACCCCACCAGCACCCAGCAGACCATTGTGGATATATCAGAAGACCCCGAGATAAAGATCCCTGCCATGAACAGTGACAAGAAAGGTGGAGGCGAGACACTATGGGGGACTCCAGCCATGCTGTGAGTGGGGATTTGTTTGCGACTCCACTACAATCTAACCAATCCCACCCAGGTAAGCCAGGATGAGCCTGATAAAGGCAAAAGGAACGCATTAAAGTGCTTTCATGCACTTTCCTTACAATGTTTACATTTAAAAATGGCGCCTGGCCAATTGCCAAGGTAACAAGACAAAGGGTATCAACTTTTCATTGTTTTACTTATACGAGGAGGTAGAGTTGGTATCTGCTTTTCATTCCCCTGTTATGTTAGGTGGGGGTGGCCATATAGAGCACTTTGTTTATGCGTATTGGGATGTCCCTTTTATCCACCTGAGAGATTTTGATAAAACTTTCATGGAGACACTCTGTAATCCTCTCCTGGCGGCTTTTTTCCCCTCTGTGGTAGGACACGTTGATATGCCACTTTGACAAGTTTGGCTAGCACCATTGCAGTAAACAGGCTAGCAGTATACAGGCCTGGGCGGCTTTGGAATGCAAGTCGTAGCTAGGTTTTCTGTGAATTTGTGTACCTCAGGAGTACGATATCAGCTAAAACCACCAGCCCTGTGGAAAACAGTGCCAGAATTCAGTGCCATTGCTCTATATTCTATCCATTGACTAGATATCAAAATGTTATTAGCTTCATACAACAGCTCCCCTACCCCTCATCCCTGCCAGGCCGTACTCACCATGGCTGGGGATTGAGAGCAATGTTCTGCTGAGGCACTCCAAAGCTGAAGAGTCAATATGCATTTATTAAAAGCATTTATGGGAATAAGGGAAGGGAATTTTAAATCCAGTGGCACACACCTGTTTTTATCAGCACCTTCTGGCATAGTGGCCTTGAGAGGGGCGCCCTCTATGGCGGCAGGATGACTGACCCTGATGAGGAAGAGAAAGGAGAGGACTAGGGAGGACATAGTCTGCGAGATTCTGCAAGGCTGTGCGGCATCATACTGTGAACAAAGGGCTTGGAGGGCCAGTATTACAGAGAGTATTGAGAAAAAGAGGTCAGGAAAAAAGCCAGAAGTCTCAGCAGGACAAGGAGCAGGAAATTTGGGGTATTCTCAGGCCTCAAACCAAAATGCTGCAGACCGCAGTTGACCTATGGATCCAAAAATCCCAGATTCTCCAATCATTTGCACTCCTGGGATAACTCCATAATTGCTGCTCTTTACACCGCACAAAATACTGCATGGCATCATGGGGCACATCATTATCTCTACAACTCCACACCTGGGAACAGCAAGGAAAACCACAGCTTCATACATGCACTGACCTGGGAGAGCCATGACTGGTGTATGTGAAGTCACATGGGACTACTTTTGTTTGCTCAGAGGGATAAATATTGGCTTCCTTTATAATTTTAAATTTTCATCCCATTAAACTATGTTAAAGTTTGCATAACATTGCCTATGGGGAGGGATAGTTCAGTGGTTTGAGCCAAAAAATCAAAAGGTAATAAAATGTTTTAAGTATATCAGAAGAAGGAAGCCTGCTAAACAACCAGTGGGGCCCCTGGATGATAGAGATACAAAAGGAGCACTTAAAGATGATCAAGTCATTGTGGAGAAACTAAATGAATTCTTGGCTTCAGTCTTCATGGCTGAGGACATTAGGGAGATTCCGAAACCTGAGCTGTCTTTTGTAGGTGACAAATCTGAGGAATTGTCACAGACTGAAGCGTCACTAGAGGAGGTTTTGGAATTAATTGATAAACTTAACTGTAACAAGTCACCGGGACAAGATGGCATTCACATGTGAAATTGCAGAACTATTATCTATGGTTTGTAACCTGTCCTTTAAATCAGCTTCTGTACCCAGTGACTGGAAGATAGCTCATGTAACACCAATATTTTAAAAGGGCTCTAGAGGTGATCCCAGCAATTACAGACTGGTAAGTCTAACATCAGTACTAGGCAAATTAGTTGAAACAATGGTAAAGAATAAAATTCTCAGGCACATAAAAGAACAAATTGTTGTGCAAAAGTCAACATGGTTTCTGTAAAGGGAAATCATGTCTTACTAATCTATTAGAGTTCTTTGAAGGGGTCAACAAACATGTGGACAAGGGGGATCCAGTGGACGTAGTGTAGTGTACTTAGATTTCCACAAAGTCTATGACAAGGTCCCTCACCAGAGGCTCTTATGTAAATTCAGTTGTCATGGGAAAAGAGGGAAGATCCTTTCATGGATTGAGAACTAATTAAAAGACAGGGAGAAAGGGTAGGAATAAATGGTAAATTTTCAGAATGGAGAGAGGTAACTAGTGGTGTTCCCCAAGGGTTAGCCCTAGGACCAATCCTATTCAACTTATTCATAAATGATTTGGAAAAAGGTGAAAAGTGAGATGGCAAAGTTTTCAGATGATACTATACTGCTCAAAATAGTAAAGACCAAAGCAGACTGTGAAGAACTTCAAAAAGATCTCACAAAATTAAGTGATTGGGCAACAAAATGGCAAATGAAATTTAATGTGGATAAACGTAAAGTAATGCACATTAGAAAAAAATAACTCCAACTATACATACAATATGATGGGGGCTAATTTAGCTACAACTAATCAGGAACAATATGTTGGCGTCCTCGTGGATAGTTCTCTAAATACATCCACACAATGTGCAGTCAAAATAGCAAACAGAATGTTAGGAATCATTAAAAAAGGGATAAAGAATAAGACAGATTATCTTATTGCCCTTATATAAATCCATGGTGCGACCATGTCTTGAAGACTGCATACAGATGTGGTCTCCTCATCTCAAAAAGAGATATACTGGCATTAGAAAAGGTTCAGAGAAGGGCAACTAAAATGATTAGGGGTTTGGAAGAGGTTCCATATGAGTAGAGATTAAAGAGGCTAGGACTTTTCAGCTTGGAAAAGGGGAGTCTAAGGACGGGGGAATATGATGGAGGTATATAAAATCATGAGTGGTGTGGAGAAAGTGAATAAGGAAAAGTTATTTATTTGTTCCCATAACATAAGGGCTAGGGGCCACCAAATGAAATTAATGGGCAGGTTTAAAATGAATAAAAGGAAGTTCTTCACACAGTGCACAGTCAACCTGTGGAACTCCTTGCCTGAGGAGGTTGTGAAGGCTAGGACTATAACAGGCTTTAAAAGAGAACTGGATAAATTCAGGTTATGTCCATTAATGGCTATTAACCAGGATGGGTAAGGAATGGTGTCCCTTGTCTCTATTTGTCAGAGATGATGGATGGCAGAAGAGAGATCACTTGAGCATTACCTGTCAGGTTCACTCATTCCAGGGCACTTGGCATTGGCCACTGTCGGTTGACAGGATACTGAGTTCAATGGACCTAGTATGGCCATTCTTAAGTTCTTATGTCCTGGTGCTCTTGCAGGATGTATATGAAAAGAGCACAAACCACAGAGATTGTACTTTTATTTTTATTTTTTGGGTAGCCAGCAATATACTGGAGGAAAGCTTACAAAAGCTCTTTATACACATTTTACACCAAAATGAAGGGATGGTTGAGGCCAGTCCCCTCTATGGACACTTCTAGGCTTTCTATACCAAATATTACTTTCCTCCAATGCAAAAAACAAACCAAAAATAAAACCAAACCACACTTATGAAGGATAAGTTTGTCTTTAGGATACATAAAGTGTCAGCTATTCACAAAGTATTCTCAGAATTCATGCTGCTTACAAGGGCTTCACTCTCTCCTCATTTCAAATGGCAAACCGAACACTTTCATGTAAACATGCCCTTCTCTGGACCTTTTCTATGCCTGTCTTGAAATGAGATGAGAAATAGAAAACAGCATCCTCAAAGAGACCATACAATCAATGTATATAATTTCTCAATATAGACAACATTTCGTAAAGAAAAAAAATAATCCACTTTAAATGTGTAAACATGATAACTCAATTGCAAAGGTAATTTTTAGTTTGTAACACAAGTTATATATCTGAACATTTAAATCTAGGGGGGGGGAGGGAATGTTTCCATGCCAGATACTTTGTATCCTCTTCAATCCACAGCAAACTTTTGGCCAAATGGAAAATTTCTTACCTGACATCATCTCTTAGACTGGCCTCTTACCCCAGTCAGAGACAATGGGCTGGACATTGATATTCCTGTAGATGTCCGAGCCTGTTTAGAATTCTTAGGTTTGGTCTACACACTGAGGTTAGATGGAATTTAGCCGCATTAGGTGGAGTTTATAATGAATGCGTCTACACAACCAAACCCATTCTGCTGACAAAGGGCTCTTAAAATAGACTGTTGTACTCCTCCCTGACAAGGGGAGTTAGACTAAAATCGACTTTCCTGGGTCAGATTTAGGGTAGCGTAGATGCAGCGCTGTGCAATTCGATGGTATTGGCCTCTGGGAGCTATCCCAGAATGCTTCAATGTGACTGCTCTGGACAGCACTTTCAACTCCAATGCACTAGCCAGGTACCGGGAACTTTTGAATTTAATTTTGTTTGGTCAGCATGGCAAGGTCACAGAACAGTTGACCATGCAATCCCAGAATCACAAACGAGCGCAAAGCATGGAGTGAATAGGAGATACTGGATCTGACTGCAGTATGGGGAGAAAAAACTGTGCAGACAGAACTCCAATCCAGCAGAAGAAATGCTGAAATATATGCCAAAAATCACACACTGCATTGTGGAGAAAGGCTACACCAGGAATGCACAGCAGTGTTGTGTGAAAATTAAGGAGCTCAGGCAAGCCTACCAAAAGACAAAGGAGGCAAATGGTCACTCCAGGTCTGATCCCCAGACATGCCGCTTCTATGATCAGCTGCATGTGATTCGAAGGGGGTACCCCGCCAGCACCCCAACACTCTCCGAGGACATTTGCAAGTTGGCAGCTCACACAACACAGATGAGGATTTTGTGGATGAAGAAGAGGAGGAGGAGGAGGAGGAGGAGAATGCTCAGCAGGCAAGTAGAGAATCTGCTCTCCCCAGCAGCCAGGACCTTTCCCTCACCCTGGAGCCAATAATTTCCCAGGGCCTATTGTTCCCGGATCCTGAAGGCAGAGAAGGCACCTCTGGTGAGTGCACATGCGTAACAACATTACAAGAGTTAAAAGCTTTTGTGTTTAATGTTTGATTTGCCCTGAACAATTGGGATGCATTCATGGCCAGTATTGCTACTGGAAAAGTCCATTAACATATCGGGGGATGGTGTGGGAATCCTCCAAGGACATCTCCATGTAGCTCTCCTGGAGGTACTCTGAAAGCCTTTGCAGAAGGTTTCTGGGGAGGGTTGCCTTATTTCATCCTCCATGGTAGGACACTTTTACCACGCCAAGCCAGTAGCAAGTAGTCTGGAATCATTGCAGCACAAAGCATGGCACGAATGGTCCTAGGTTTTGGTCGCATTCATTCAACTTTCAGTCTTTATCTTTCTGTCGGCCTCAGGAGAGTGATATCACTCACTGTCACCTGATTGAAATAGGGGAAATTTTGTAAGGGAACAGTAATCCCCTCTGTTTGGTGATCCCTGACACATTAGACCCTGGGCATGCTGGTCTGTTTGCGCTTGGCTTAGATCATCCCAGAAAACAGCCACACAGAGGGTGGGAGGGTGGGGTGGGGGGGAAGAAGGGTGTTCTGCACATCCACCCCAAAACTACGACCCCTCCTTTTAAACGGCAACCAACTTGCATTGGTTGCTATGGGGAAGGAAGGCGATGCAGTTTGAAACCATTCCCACATGTTATGAATGCGGAAGAAGCCAACGCCACGTAACCTTTGGCTGCCTGGAAACTGAATTCTGTTGCCCAGCCATGTGTGATGTGTCACCATACCTCAATATAAAAGGCGAAATGTGACTTTGTACCTAAACCACATGTGGTCTCTGCTGTGAATTGCTTGATTCACGGTGAAAGAAGTCTCCGTTTTGTTCTCAGAAATGTATCTTCTTAAAAGTCTACTCCCCCTCCCACCCTGCAACTGCAAATCATAGAATCATAGATTAGGGTTGGAAGGGACCTCTGGAGGTCATCTAGTCCAACCCCCTGCTCAAAGCAGGACCAATCCCCAACTAAATCATCCCAGCCAGGGTTTTGTCAAGCCTGACTTTAAAAACCTCTAAGGAAGGTGATTCTACCATCTCCCTAGGTAATCCATTCCAATGCTTCACCACCCTCCTAGTGAAAAAGTTTTTCCTAATATCCAATCTAAACCTTCCCAACTGCAACTTGAGACCATTACTCCTTGTTCTGTCATCTGCTACCACTGAGAACAGTCTAGATCCATCCTCTTTAGAGCCCCCTTTCAGGTAGTTGAAAGCAGCTATCAAATCTCCCTTCAGTCTTCTCTTCTGTAGACTAAACAATCCCAGTTCTCTCAGCCTCTCCTCATAAATCATGCACTCCAGGCCCCTAATCATTTTTGTTGCCCTTCTCTGGACTCTTTCCCATTTTTCCACATCCTTCTTGTAGTGTGGGCCCCAAAATTGGACAGAGTACTCCAGATGAGACCTCACTAATGTCGAATAGAGGGGAATGATCATGTCCCTCGATCTGCTGGCAATGCCCCTACTTATACAGCCCAAAATGCCATTAGCCTTCTTGGCAACAAGGGCCCACTGTTGACTCATATCCAGCTTCTCATCCACTGTAACGCCTAGATCCTTTTCTGCAGAACTGCTGCCTAGCCCTTCAGTCCCTAGTCTGTAGTAGTGCATGGGATTCTTCTGTCCTAAGTGCAGGACTCTGCACTTCTCCTTGTTGAACCTCATCAAATTTCTTTTGGCCCAGTCCTCTAATTTGTCGAGGTCCCTCTGTATCCTATCCCTACCCTCCAGTGTATCTACCACTCCTCCCAGTTTAGTTTCATCTGCAAACTTGCTGAGGGTGCAATCCACGCCATCCTCCAGATCATTGATAAAGATATTGAATAAAACCGGCCCGGATCATTGATAAAGATACTGAATAAAAATGCTTCTATGCTCCCCGCATCAACTCCATCCCTGAAGTTATCACAGATTAGAAGGTGAAAAAACCCACACTCTCAATGACACGTTTTCAGAGGTCATGCAGTCCTCCACACTGACAGGGCACAGCTGAATGCGAGGAGGCAATCAGTGGCAGAGGCCAGGAAAACATTCACTGAGGTGCGATCGGAACACATGGGGAGATGCTGAGGCTAATGGTGAAGCAAACGGACATGAGGCGGCATCCGGTGTAGCTGCAGGAAAGGCAACTAGAGTACAGACCCCTGCTGCAGCCATTGTGTAGCTTCTCGTCAAGTTCCATATCTTCCTCACCCAGACACCCAAAAATGCATGGGGGAAGTGGCGGCGGCTCCAGGCACCTTGCCACTCAACTCAAGGGGATGGCCCAAGCAACAGAAGGCTGTCACTCAAACAGCTTTTATTTGCAGTGTGGCTTACGGGGAAGTACATTCACCAAAGGGGGCGGCTTTGCATCAAGAACAGAAACAACTGTCACACCGTAATCTGGTCAGTCATGAAACTGTTTTTCAAAGCCTCTCTGATAAGCAGCGCGCCTCGGTGTGCTCTTATTTCCCTGCTGTCTGGCTGTTCAAAACTGGCTGCTAGGCAATTTGCTTCAACCTCCCACCCCACCATAAACATCTCCCCCTTATTCTCACAGCTATTGTGGAGCACACAGCAAGCAGCAATAACAATGGGAATACTGCTTTTGCTGAGGTCTAACCTACTCAGCAAACTGCACCAATGCCCTTTTAAATATCCAAAGGCACATTCTACCACCATTCTGCACTTGCTCATCTTCTAACTGAACTGCTCCTGACTGCTGTCCAGGCTGCCTGTGTATGGCTTCATGAGCCATGGAAGCAAGGGGTACACTGGCTCCCCAACAATAATTATTGGCATTTCAACATCTGCAACGCTAATATTCTGGTCAGGGAAGAAAGTCCCTTCTTGTAGCTTTCCGAACAGCCTGGAGTAGATACGAAAGATGTGAGCATCATGCATCTTTTCCAACCATCCTACGATGTCGTCGGTGGAATGGCCCCTATGGTCCACCAGTGCTTGCAACACCACTGAGAAGTATCCCTGGCGGTTTTTGTGTTCTTTGGCAAGGTGGTCCAGTGCCAAGATAGGGATATGTGTTCCGTCTATCATCCCACCACAGTTAGGGAACCCCATTGCAACAAAGCCATCCACTATGAACTACACATTTCCCAGAGTCACTACTCTAGCTTAGCAGAAGGGTGCCCTAGCTTCTTAGATTAGAACAGCTCCCATGGTGGATTTGCCCACTCCGAATTGATTCCCGACTGACCGGTAGCACTCGGGCGTTGCAAGCTTCCACTGGGCTATCGCCACTTGCTTCTCAACTGCCAGGACAGGTCTCATCTTGGTATTTCTGCACTTCAGGGCGGGGGAAAGCAACTCACAAAGTTCCTGCAACACTATGCGCTCCAACCAGTCTTTGCTTGTTTGCCGGGCCCAGAATCAGTGTTCCACTGTATCAACATGCCCCAATGCTGCCATGATATCCCAATTACCACATCTCATGCTTTCAGGAACATCGGTGTCCATGTTCTCCCAATCTTCGTCATGCTGGTGGCTCCTAGCTAGGCTCTGCACATACTGTAGAATGATGTGCGAGGTGTTTACAATGGTACAAAAGTTACGACGCTTGCACAGATAACCCAAGAAAAAAAGGTACAAAATGATTATTTGCTGTTGCTTTCAAGAAGCTAGAGAGGAAGGGAGGGAGGGGAGTCTGACGATATGTACCCAAAACCACCCACGACAATGTTTTTGCCTAATACTTAACCCAGAATTCCAAAGGGCAGCAGGGACTATGGGATAGCTACCCCAAGTGCACCACTCCATGAACTGATGCTAGCCACGATATTGAGAACACACTCCGCCGACCTAATGCACTGAGTGCGGACATGTACGCTCAACTGTATAAAATCACTTACTAAAGACCAGCTTCTATAAAATCGACCTAATTTTGTAGTGTAGACATGCCCTTATACCCCCTGCTCCCTGAGTCAGACAAGTACTCACAAAGCAGTATGAAAACACTTTCTTAAGAGACTATATAACTTTAACAGTGATATTTTCAACTGTTTTAATCATATACAGTATCTGGAACCTCAAAATGCCATCATGAAGATATCTGAAGGACTTCTTATATGGGGCAGAATGGGAGGAGATGTTTCAGAAATGAGTTCAGGTAACGTGTTTTCCATTTTAGATTCTATCCTCTCCCCGAGCCTGATTCCTCCTTTGGCACACAGCGAACAGTTAAAAAAAATAATAATGAAAGGAGCAATAAGCATGAGACACATAAGGTCCCATCCTCCCTTCCCTAAAATTAGAAGCATTGATCTATTTTGGGAACACTACTTAGAGTGTCTTTCTGCCAAAGGATGTTTCTGCAGAGAAGCAAAGGTCAAGCCAGTGGTGCTTTATATACGTGTTGATGAATGAGCAGGTGGCAGTTTACTTAGACTTCCTCTGTGATGACTGTCATCCTTTCTGCCCAAGAGATTCCCCAATGGAAAAAGTGTTGAGGGGGGCTCTGATCCTGCCTGGAATAGGTTTATCTGCAAGGGAAAATGTTACGATGACACTTAGCAATGGAGGATTTGGGTGCTTTCAGGTCCAGACATGAAAGAAAGAAAACTGTTCTCCTGAAGTGATCCTATTAACCTATATTTTAACAGTAACTTGTCACATCCAGAATGTGCCTCCCATTCTCTTTTGGGTGTTGAGGCTTTGAACAAACTCATGGGAGAATTATTTCCTGTGAAGTATGGAAATGAGAGTTAACTTTTGTTATAAATGGCTGTAGTGTATGATAAAAACATCTTGCCTTGTCAAACGTGCAATATAAAGCTGGCAACTTTTGAGTGTATTACAAGTCAGTATGTAAATAAAGAGAAATAGATGTCATTAGTTGGAATAGAGGAGTTGTGACAGCCTGCAGCATTGAGTGCTGACCACAGATAGAGAAGACTGGATTAAATTGTTGGTCACTTTTGTTTTGCAGCTTGATATGAATGGTTCCACCTGAAGTTGACTTAGTTCCTTGGATAATAGGTGGAATATTTCCTGGTTCTGAGATTTGTATCTGCTCATGGCTTAGCCAGTCTCTTTGTGTTCGGTATCCCTTGTATATCGATTGTACAATATAACCTCTTGCTCAGGGGGTTATCTGCATCTCTTCAATATTTAGAACTAGCAGAAATACCCGGCGTTGCTCGGGTCCGTCGGAGGTGGGGAGGGGGCAGAGAGCAAACCGGACACCCCCACCTCTCCCCCCGACCAAACCCGACACCCCCACCTCATTTACCCCTCGACCAACCCCGACTCACAATTTCACCCCCCAACCCAACCTCAACACCCCCACATCACCCCCCTACCAACCCCAACACCCCCTGACCAACACCACCTCACCCCATAGACCAAACCTGACACACCCACCTCACTTTGCCCCCCAACCAAACCCAACACCCCTACCTACCACCACAAACCCGACACCCACACCTCACTTACCCCTCGACCAACCCCGACCCCCCTCCTCACCCCCCACCAAACCCAACTCCCCCGACCAACCCCAACACCCACACCTCACCCACCCCGACACCTTCCCACCCCCCCAGACCAAACCAGACACCCCCACCTCACCCCCCGACCAAACCCAACACCCCTATCTCACTTACCCTCCGACCAAACCCAACTCGGGTCCGTCGGAGGTGGGGAGGGGGCAGAGAGCTGCACAAGTGCGGGGTCCGTTGGAGGGGGGAGGGGGCAGAGAGCTGCGCGAGTGCAGGGTCCGTTGGAGGGGGGTATTATGGCATCATAACTATGTCACAGAGAACAGCAGCTGCCCAGCTGATGTGATTGGCCTTTAAATAATTTCACCCCTGGGGGGCATCAGAGGTGAGATCTGAAAAATTTTCGACTCTTACCCTGATTAGCACCCTAAGACCTATAACTGTACCAAATTTCAAGTCTCTACCTCAAACGGTGTGGAAGGAATAAGTGAACGTACATACACGCTTACACCATTTGACTTTTATATATAGAGATTAAATTAAATGGGGCACACAAAGTTCATTCATGGACTCTGATCTGCGGCGCCAACCTGACTACTCTCGACTCTGAAAAGGGGATGCTGTGAGCCCACTCTGACCTTGAACATATCCCCTGCATACTTTGGGTGCCCCAGCTGAGCTCTCAATTGTGAGAGGATGACATCTGTAATCATGACTGTGGGAGTTTGGATTGTGATGGGAAAATCCTACCATCATGGACTACCGCTGGGATTCTGAACCGGTTCCACAGTTTACAGAAAGCATTCTGAATTTTCTTTGCATCTCTTGCGGGAAATGGCTCCTGGCCTGTCAGAGCAATCTCCGAAGGGATGTGGAGGAGTTTGAAAAGTTAGAGAATATCGATGTCACACCGTCCTCCAAATCCTCTTGGCTGAAGTCATTTGGAACCATCCATGTGATAACTAGAATATTCGGTCTCCAGGACTACTTCTGGAGCTCTTTCCTGTTTTCTAGTGTGTTTTTTCTCTGCCTGTTCAGGAGGCAGAGGATGGTCATCCCCAGAGGACTGTTTTTTTCCTTGTCTTATTCACTTTTGGATTTTAGCCTGCAGTTGAAGTGGAGATAGGTCTCATGCTCTCTTTCACATGTACAATTGGAGACATGATGGGGGTCACTCACCACTGCAGCGCCTCCTGCTGGCTGTCCCAGGGATTAGCTCTACTAGCCAGTGCACCTTCTTCTGGTGATATCTTGCTGCTGTCACTACTGCTCCAAACCAGTGTCATTCCAAGGACCACAGAGCCCTCTTCAGGACAAAGCTCTCAAGCTGTGACACAGACTATGCTTCCCTTTCTGGGGGGACTGCAGTCTTCTGTCCAGTCACTTCCCGCAGTGGCAACTGCAGCCCGTTGCCTGGTCACTTCTTCAAGGGCGGAGGCAATGGGAAACCGGGCCTGTCTGTTCGTATTCTGGGTCCTGGCTCAGATGGCCACCACTTACTGCATCCCTTCTGACTTGTCAATTCATTTCCCTGGGCCACTTCCCTCTCCCATCTCTCCCCCTCCCCCCAGCACCCTCTTTGCCCTTGCATCAGCACCACAGTCTGCGAATCACTGCAGCCAATTAGGAGCAGTGTTTAGCTCATTCCCCCCACTCCCTCGCCTGCTCATTGCTACTATCAGCACTGCTCTGTGCAGGGTGCCATGCCAGCATTCCTTCCTCCTGATAGGAGCCTTGATCTTCCCTCCTCAAGCTCCAGGCAGCCATTGAAGCTGCTCTGCCCTGCAGCTCTTTTTATATGGGCCTGCCTGGCCCTGATTGGCTGCTCTTCACAGCCCCTCTCTAATTGGCTGCCTCCTGCGCAGTCTCCCTAGGAGAGAGACCCCATCAGAGAGAAACATAGGGAGATAGGGAGATACCCCATCACAGAGAGAAACATCCCTAACAGTCCAGATATTCCTGTTGGGAAATACAGTCAGAAAGGAAATCTGATTCCTTGCTCAATCACTATTACATGCTGAAGTACCTAGGATGGAACATGGTAGCTTTTCCCTTTTGAGGACTTGCCAGGGGAATTTGGACCTTCACTGGTCAGTAATCCCATTTACAATCCAGCCAAAATTCTGGATTTTAATCTTCAGTATTTCATGTAATTTAATCTTCAGTATTAGTTTTATCTTCAGTATCTCACATAATTATGTATCTCATATAATTACCCCTTTATTCAGGCAAGAAGAGTGTTTGAGGATTAGGTTCAAATTTTCATTACCAGTTTTGATTTTTATACTGCATTTTAATTTATTTTTAACATTTCAGCTTGCACACCATCTTCTAAATCTGTAGGTGCGCCCATGCAGTATCTAGATTTGAAGTCTTTGCAAACCTAGCTGGTTGAACTCTTAAATTACTTTATTTTTGCACTTATATATGCATGTGAAAGCACTTTACGAGCGCTGATTCTCAGGCACCATGATCTTGAGAGATATGTAATGTTAATTTTACAAGTGAGTAAACTGAACCACAGATAGTTGAGTGACTTCCCCAAGGCCACAGCAAATGGTTGACAGAAGAAAAGAATCCAGGAGTCTTGGCTCCTAAGCCTCTGCTATAAAGAGACACCATAGTGCTTTCCACTTGCACAAAAATCAAAAATTCACAAATAAGAAATTTCTCCTTCAAGATTTTAACATTAGGAAATTAAGACCCACACCTAAGAACCCCCGTTATAGCAACAAAATATATACATATACACACACTGGAATATGTAAGATACCAAGAGTTGTCTGCAACACATACGAAACTCTCCTTTCCTGTGACACCTACAAAAAAAATTGGACAACTGTTAGGCTGCTGGTATACTGAGACCACTGCCCATTATTCTGACCAATACTGTTTCACTGTTTCCTTGTACTCCCTTCCATGCCCACCCACTGCCTTGTTTTATTCTCAGGCTGTAAGCTCTGTGAGGCAGGGACCATCTTTTCTATCATCTGTACTGCACATAGTACAATGGGTTTATGGCTTATGACTAGTAGTCGGATTCTAGGTGCTACAATAATACAAATGCCAATAAATAATAAAAGGTTACAGCTTTCAGACATACAGAATCAGATGCCTAAAATGTTAGGCACTTTTCGTATCTATGTTATTTATTTGAAGTAGGGTTATGGTCATAAAAGTGACTATTTAAAAAATAAAAATCTCATCAGATCCACACACAAAAGATATGGTCAATGCAGCTATGTAGCTTTATATCTGCTTACTTTAACATAAATGTTTTATTCTCTTATTATCCCAAAAAAGCCATTCCAGCTATAGGAGTTGGGTTTTTTGCTATGGATCATCAATTGTTAACTATGCTCCAAATGCAAACTCTTTATTGGTGGTGGTGTTCAAGCAAGAAAGAACTTCAGATTCACCCCATACATTGAGTCTGCCGGGCTAACTATTACAAAAATAAGAAATGAGCACATTTGGAATGCTACAATGCCATTTTTGCAGTATCATTTTTCAGAGTATAACCATACTTTGAGGAGTTAAATGATCTACAATAGACTAGTATTTCTAAAGCACATCAGTCCTAGCCATTCAAATGATCTAATTATTAACCTTCACAACCAGGTGAAGAATTGGATTCAGGTCAGATTGCAAACCATCAACTTCACTGGACATCAGCAGAGTGCCTTATTAAACCTTTGCTGAGACACAATTCAGTGTCTCTGAACAAACTCAATATATTCACTTTAGTAACCAGACTACTTCCCTGGCCAACTGTTAAAAGAAAAATGTACAACAGAACTTTAGCGGTCCATCGAATAGAGACGGTACTAGAAACTCTGAGCACATTTAGACCACGGTTATATTTCCTAAAGGAAGTCAATGGAAAGCTAAAACATTTCTCTGCTCAGATTCGGTTTAGGGCTGATGTGAGATCATTAGCATATGTTACCCCAATAATAATATCCATTGAGTGTGACCTCATTGGTTACCTGTGCTGGTAAATCATATTAACAAAACCAGGAAGTGAAAGGGTATCTCACCAGAAATACTATAACAGGAGACAAGTGGACAAGCAAAAGATTCCAAGCTTATACTGTGAGGAACAAAAGATTACACGTATAACTGGGTTAATGTTCTTTTAATATTTACTAAGAATAAAAAATAGCAAATTAATTGTGGCTTTATATTCACACTCAAATGTTCACATTTCTCCTCCCCAAATACAAGTGTTTATTTTGTACAGAGATAAATATTTCCCTATTATTATTATTTTTGTTGTTAATTCTGGAAGCTTCAGAACCTACTTGCCACTGATCGAAGGCTTGGTTTTCTACTGTTAGACAAAGTTTGAGACCATCATGGGAATGGGTACCTTCTTCACCAATTGAGGAAGCCTCCACAAATGGTGTTGGATAAACAGTTAATTCTTATAACCTTTTAAAAATGTCTCTTTGAGTCTAACAGAATTTGAGGAAATCATCTTGATTGAATATTAAGAATGTTAAAAACTACTCCACTGAATTAAGACAACATTTTTGAAAAGTATAACAGACACGAGGATTTAACTCAGGGCTGGAAAACAAAAATATATTACAATCTCAATACCCCATTTGTTCTTATATTTGTTATATATAGGAACTCCTCGCTTAACGTTATAGTTATGTTCCTGAAAAATGTGCCTTTAAGCAAAACCATGTTAAATAAATCCAATTTCTCCACAAGAACTAATGTAAATGGGGGAGGGGGGAAAGGGGGGGGGGGAGACGGAGGGTTCGGTTCCAAGGATAGACATATCTATCTATCTATCTATAAAAATCAAATGATGTATGCGTGTGTGTATATGTGTATACGTGCATGTATGTACGTTCCCTTACTCCTTCCACACCGTTTGAGCTAGAGACTTGAAATTTGGTACAGTTATAGGCTTTAGGTTCCTAATCAGGGTAAGAGTTGAAAAATTTTCAAATCTCACCTCTGACGCCCCCTAGGGGTGAAATTCTTTAAAGAATTAAACATTAACATCAGCTGGGCAGCAGGTTAAAACCTGTTGTTCTCTGCGACATAGTTATGATGTAATAATACCCCCCTCCAACGGACCCCGCACTCGCTCAGCTCTCTCCCCCATCCCCTCTCCAACGGACCTGAGCAACGCTGAGACGTCTGAACAAAATTTGTATTAATAAAAAACATGGTAGTCTTTTTACATCCCAGTTTCCAATTATAAATACCCCGAGCAACGCCGGGTATTTTTGCTAGTATATATATATATATATACACATACATACATACATACACACACACACACACACACACACACACACACACACACACACACACACACACACACACACATACATACATACATACATATATATATACATACATACATACATATATACACACACACACACCATAAGTTTTAAACAAATAATTTAATACTGTACACAGCAATGACGATTGTGAAACTTGGTTGAGATGGTGAAGTTAGATGGAATACTTTACAGATAAATGATGAACTAGCTTTTGGCTGAGCCCTCAAGGGTTAACACGTTGTTAATGTAGCCTCACATTCTAAAAGGCAGCATGGCAGACAGACACACACACTCCATGTATGTGTGTGAGAGAGAGAGAGATGTGCATTGCCCCTTTAAGTATGCTGACCCCACTGTTAATACCCTAAGCTCTTTCTGTCTCTCTGTCAGTGTCCCCACCCTGCTCTATATGAAGAAGGGATAAGCAGGGTGCAGGAGCAGGGGGCTGGGGGACACCCTGACATTAGTCCCTCCCTTTTCACCCCCACCTCCCCCCAAGCAAACAAGAGGATTCAAGGAGCAGCTCCAAGGCAGAGGGCAGGAACAGCACATAGCAGTGGGGAGGGACAGCTGAACTGCCAGCAATTGATAACCTTCTGGGTGGCTGCCACACAGGCAACTTAGGGCAGTGGGGAGCAGATAGGGGAGCTGCTGGTCCACCCTGGTTCCAAGCCCCTACCAGCTAGCTCCAACGGGCTGCTCTTCCTGCAAGCAGTGGAGAAGGCAGGCTGCTGACAAATGACTTTATAAGGGAGCACTGCACAACTTTAAATGAGCATGTTCCCTAATCGATCAGCAACTTAACATCAAAACAATGTTAACCTGGGCAACTTTAAGTGAGGAGTTCCTGTATTTTATTTTGGGAGGGTTCATCAGCATTTAATTCTAAATTATCAGGTCTTAGATTCCCTTTGCGTTTTCCCGCTCCTTTCCACGATCCATTTTAGTATTCTAAAACTGCTAGTGTTCTATATAAATGTGGTGCTCCCACTTTAATTATTGTAAATTACAATACTTGAAACTGAAAAGAAGCAGCATGAAACTGAGGTTAAATGTTACCCATGCTAACGTAGTGAATTCTACATATCTTGCAGATTGCTGAATTTTTTTCCTTATGTCCTTTATTATAGGGTTCTGTTGTGCAGTTGGGCTTTGACTAACAGAGGTACATTGTGCTAATTTAAGTGCTAAACTAAAGGTGGAACATCCTAAAAGTCAAAAGTTGTGAAGTTAGTTTTGCCTTACGTAAAGGACTGTCAGTGAAAGAGGGCTTCTCACTTTTACCATTTACTTCGGAATGCTATCAGAAATTCCTGAAACATTAACTCTGAAAATGTCTTTTAAGGAGCTGCAGAGGTCTGCTCTCCAATCTATGCAATTGGAGGTTCTTTGATTCTCACCATTCTTACTCTGAATAGTAGCATAAAATACTGATGGAATTTTAGCCAAATTTTCTAACAGCATCTTAAAATTATGAGACTAAGCTTTGATAGTTTGGTGTTTCTACATAATTATTTGATTCACTACTGTCAGTCTATAGGTTCTAGCATAGTATACTTTTATTAAAGTTGGATTATTTGGTTACCATGTTATCTTCCAAAGAAAATGCAAGATGCCATTCTTTCCCAGGGATCAACAAAATATGAGTTAAATCAAAAAGGTTGCATATTCACAAATGTTAAAAATGCACTAAAATAAGTTTCTTTGTGCATTGCTCTAAATCAGCATATAGCTCCACCAATCTAGAGAATAAGATTGTTCTAAACTAGTGACAATATTTTAAGGGATTACTACTAAAAAAAGTGATTTGTCAATGACACGGAATGCTTTGGCCTCCATTTTATAAACAGTCCCATTGGCTTCTGAAGAAAAAACGCACATAATATTGTTTTAAAAAATATTAAACTAAGACTACACACACGCCCTGACTTATGCAAGCATTCCGGAACGCCTTGCATAACTCGAAATTTGTACGAGTCAGAAATGTATCTCTGACCACTATGCAAAAAACAACAACAACAAAACCACCCCTTACTATTTCTAGCTTACGGAACTTTTTCTGTACGTGTGAATTTGCATAAGTTGGGTCTTGCGTACCCCGAGGAGCATCTGTATAGTGAAATGCATGTTAGGGAGACACCACAAAACCATTTTTGTGTAAGGATGACAGCTTCAGGCATTCAACTGTGTGGGTCAGAACTTCCAAAAAAGCAGCAAACTTTACATTTCTTTAAACGGGTTGTATCTGCTCTTCGGCATTATGAATAAGACTTCTTAAAAATATAGTTCTCTCCTGATAGCTTATAAAAACAGTAGCTGACAAAGTCTAGAATTGTCAGTTTTTCCATGGCAATTTTATATAATTTGTAACAATACTACAATGAAACTAAGCTTTTTGTGACACAGAATGAAATAGCCAATGAGATAGTGATGAAAAGTTCAATAGTAATCAAACAGTATTTATACAAAATTAAAACTTTATCTGTACAATATACAAACTTTTCATTCACAATATTTGTTCAGTTGATGAAAAGTTCAGTACTAATATGTCCGTAACAGTTCTTATTATCTTACTAGTCAACAGGATGAGCTAGATGACTCTGGAATTGCACCTCCCATTAAAATACTGTTTTTGTCACTGAGAGTTTTAACCACAGTTGTGGCTGGTGACTGAAGTACTTTACGTGAAAGCCTCATTCGGCCATCAGTTGGATCACGTCCGAAGTATTTCACCTAAGAAGAAATGAGATTGCTTTCAGACTCTGACAAGGTTACATTAAGTTTCAGTGCAAGTCAAACCGAAGAAACAAAATTTAGGGTGAATGCTAAATACTGATCTCAAGAACATAAGTTTTCATAGTTTATTAAAGATGGGCACTATTAAATCTATTTTTCACAATCAATTCCATCTCCTACTGAAGTCAATGGCTAAAACCCCATTTACTCCAAGGGAGCTGGACCAGGCTTTTAACCCCAGGCACAAAGCTATCAAGTATGATGGACTGAAGTTTTTTGTAGTAGATGTAGTCATATTGCGCACATGCAAACACAAAACAAGGATGATATACAAACTATTACACCTTCAGATAATGAACCAAAATCTACAATGATTTTTTTCTACACATTCAAGGTTTAAATAAATACCTGAATTTCTTGACCAACATCTAATCCCAGGGCAGAAGGATGTTTAATCTAGAACACAATATTTACATAATTTTAAAAATGTGTTTAAATTCAGAAAGTTCTAGAAAGAGTTACAGTAGACTCTCAATTATCCAGAATTGGATTAACCAGGATGACAAAAAATATATATGCATAACTCGCAGGGCCGGCTCTGGCTTTGTTGCCGCCCCAAGCACACACACAAAAAAAAACCCATCAGGGGAGGGGGCAGGGCAGCCAGTGAACCAACACCCCCTCCCCCGGGCGCAGGGTGGCTGGTGAACCAAACCCCCCTCCCCATATTTCCTATGGATGGTGATTATCCAGGATTTTATTAACCAGGATTATTTTTTTCCTTATCATCCTGGATAATCGAGAGTCTACCGTAGTTAGCTTTACTAAGAGTAATGTGTACATAAAAGTTTTTTTTTTTTTTAAAGGCTTCTGTTTTACTTAGAATATAGCACTATGACTTAATAGGAATTAAGTGGGGTAAAGTTTTCCAACTAGAATGGAGGATTGAAATGGTTTAGGATATCCTGGCAGAATCATGTTTATTTTACAATATGCTATGGTGAAAAGCAAAAGTTAAATGCCAAACATTCAGCATCTCCAAGGGCAATACACTTCTCTCAGTAACAGCTGATCTCAATAGAGCTATATTTTAGTATACAAGGTAAGAACTTGGTCCTAAATACTGAACTACCCAGTGTAAGAGAGGTATTCAGCACATACATAAAACTATTTGTTTATTGAAACATTTCTCACACTGTGGCGGTCTCTGGTTGATCCAGCACCAGTATGCAGCATGATAGGACATTGTTGGTACCACTAATCCCTGTTGGAGCATGCAGTCAGTTCACAGAAAGTTCAGAAAATAAGGAAACAGTTTTTCTATGGTAGCCAATGAAGGAGAAGATTTTCAGCAGCATATCACACGTAGGACCTGGGAATGAACTTTACCTGCCAGCTACTAATGCGAGGTACCCAATTATTATTCGTTAGGAAGAGACTAACTTTGCTGCTATGCCCCAAGGCACAACACGTTCAGTTGAAGGAAATAAAATCGTAATGTACAGTTTGTCATACTATACTG
Source organism: Sternotherus odoratus (assembly GCA_032164245.1). Classification (NCBI taxonomy): domain Eukaryota; kingdom Metazoa; phylum Chordata; order Testudines; family Kinosternidae; genus Sternotherus; species Sternotherus odoratus. Next base: position 151,039,946 of record JAVMKO010000003.1, read on the forward strand.
ATTTTTAATACTGTTAATTTTATATTATATAATCCTTAAAAATTTTACTTACTATGTCTGTTTTTGTTAAACCCGCTTTTCCTTCATACACAAAACTTACAGGTTAAGACCAGCATAAAGGACAGGGAAGGAGATTTACTATGCCAGCCTCCCCCACCCATACATACTCATTCACAGATAAAAGTTGGATTGCTGGGATTCTTACCAGGGTGATGTCCCTGGACCTTGGCCTTTGTCTTTCTGATGAGCTTCCAGCTAGTAAGTGTCCAAAATCTGAAGCCCTTACCCTCTTCCTCTCCACATACATTTCCTTATATCTGATTGCTGTTAAGAAGGGAAATATAATCTCCCTTTAACCCTGCAAAGTGGTACTGCACTGAGGATAGATTGCTACACTACCCCCTCCCAGCTCATTTGAACTTAATTAAAAAAATAGGAGGAACTCTTGATTGGAAACTCGGAAGTACTTTGCCTTCTTGTTTTCTAATTAAACAACGTTTATTACCTTTCTTTGATCAAGTTGTGAATTATGAAGTAGCACTGGAGACATATTCGGATACAGTTTTACCATCACTCCAATATCTCTGCATCATAAAACATTTTGGTTATTTCAAAATAATTTGTCTAGACAGCTGTAAATTTATTCTGGCTCATGGTTCCAATGGAAACATAAATTGAATTTCTTGAATAAGATTGTATTGGTCCTTTTTATTTTGTTGTTTACCTACCAGAACCGAGGAGGTGCACACATTTATTTAAACTGTCTGTCCTGAAATGCAAGCTTCATTTTCAGTAACAAATGACTAGAACATATTTTTCTAGGTTTATCTTTAAATCAATATATACCATTGTAGTAAAGGAAAGGCAAACTCCCACTACATCTGAGTGTCAGGGTTAGAGGCCTTAAAAATACATAAGACAGATACAGCAAAGTGTACAGAAAAGCTCTGTTGAGAAAAGGAGAAGAGGATAATTTTTTCAATAGAAAAATACTAGGAGAGGAGCTGAGGGCAATCTAATGGGCACAGTGATTTTCTACACAAGTCTTGGAGGGTAGTAAAGATGTCCTGCAGTGCATTTACAACTTACCTCCCGCCCCCCTTTTTAAAAAACTTTGTCAGAAAGGAAATATATATTAACAAACAGTATCTAGATTTATAAGGGTTCCCACTTATAAAAGGGTCTGCGCTCCTCTACATTCTTAATACCACCTAACAATCTTCAGCAACAGGTCTCTACATAGATGAACTAGCACTAAATTACTCTACATTCAGGTCTGCCTGTCTCGCCTGCTCCTTAGGAAGAGAGTCCCCCTTTTGATGGTACTGTATCACAAGAAGATGTATGCAAGGTGGGACTTCAAATCTCCTTTCCTAAAGAATTAGTAGACAGTCCAAACTCTTCCCAAACAATAATCCATCCATGACCCCTGAGTTCTCAAAGCCAATGTCTCACTGAACCTTGCAGTTTCATATAGCTGTAAAATAACCCCAGAACCTGGATTTCTGGTCTCTAAAGGGATATAAATATGTAATGAATTAACATAAGTCTCTCTAATTATATTGTAAGTGATCATTTAAAAAAAATATCCCAGGTATCAATTAGATTTCCTGATATAGTGAAATGTATATACATATGTATGAGTTCATCTCAATTTCAGAAGTACATCTTACCTAATTTCAGTTATTGTGGCCTTATAAATTGCTCCAAATTCCAACTGATGCTCCTGCTACAGGGAGGGGAAAAAAAAAAAAGTGTAACACACAGGTTCATAAAATAAAAGAAAATACAAAGCAAATAATGAAAGTCTGTCCTTACATCATCTTTGCAGATTTCGTTAATAAACTCTCGTGCTTCATGCATAGCATTAGGTGTTGGGGCAAACACAGAAAATGACTCTTCATCCAACTGACTCACTGTTACCCCTTAAAAATAAAAATGTACATGGAATTAAACACTAATGACAAACATGAAATTAGAATTTCCTCTACAGCTAATTCAATAAGGAGGAAATTCATATCACTGCAGACCCATATTAAGATTTATGTGGAACATACGATCTTGTGTGGGCCTGGTTTTTTATAGTGAATTTTGTCTGAAGGCTTCATTTACACCAAAACTGTACATCATGTACATTTACTATCATCAGAATATTAACACCCTAATCAGGGCTTGCACTCATTTGTTTATATTGTGGATTAGACAACAGCGTGTAGAACTGCTCTGTGGAAGCAACAGATTTCCAGGCAGGCTGTAGTCACAGTAACTGGGTGGCTTAAAGTGTTACGCTGTGGTCATAGAACCCAAGCTGTATCCAGGCATTGCAAGTCTGAGCCCTAGATACATGCTATCCTGCAACAAAACCTAAATTCTGTCCTGTTTCAGCAACACCCAGTATGCCAACACCATGCATAGTATCACTCTGCCCTTACAGATGCTACAGATCATTTTAGGAACAGAGCAGATGATCACTGAAGGACATAGTAACAAATTCTCTTTGCAACAGCAAAATTTGGGCTTAGGTCAGGTGTAGGAAACAGGAGCGGCTTATACATAAAACACTGAGGCCTGGTCTACACTAGAGTTAGGTAGATATGAAGCATCTTATGTCAACCTAATTGTGTCGGTGTCTACACTACAGCCTTGCTCCAGGTGATGTTAGAGCCCTACCACACTGACATAACTCCACCTCCACAAGAAGCATAGGGCTTATGTCAGTGCAGGGAGTGGAGTTGAGAGCCCAGGCAGCAGCCGGTTTCCCTGCACCTAGCTCCATGCAGGGTTGGGAGCCTGGGCTCTCAGACCCCCACATTGCCTCCACTTCAGTTGGTAGAAGCGCTCCTGGGAAGCACACCACTAGTATAAGGAGGGTAGTGTGGACATGAAAAACCGCAGTACTTACTGCAGTGGCTGTAAGTTGAACTGAATACAGGTTGACTTAATTTTGTAGTCAATACATGCCCTGAGCCTATTAAACACACCCCATCCCAAACCTGCTAAATTTTATCTTCCCTCCAACCTTTCCCCAAAGATTTCTCCCGTAACTCTGCTTTCAATTATCCCGCAGTGAGCCCGGGAGTCCATTGGCATGTATGCTGCTGGACTGCTGACAATCCCCATAGCAAAAAGACACCATCGTGCACCTCTGTAGACACAATATACAAATCTCAGCATTGAAATAAGTCAGAATTGATCCTTCAAAGTATACATGCGCCTCTCCTTTCACAGTCAGAGTTCTGCCACGTTGCTCCAACTCATCTCTCCACCATTCAATTCAGTTACACAACAGTGAAGGCAGTTGGAATGTGCACAGACAAATGCTGAAATTCAAATCTTGGAAGCATAACACTATGGAACATTATCTTAGAACTTCATCATGTCTACCTATTATGACAAAACACCCCACATCCCACTCCACTTACTGAACCATTCCCAGAGACTATTGCCAACTCCAGGGCCAGAGTTAAGGTTGCCTTGTGGGAGGGCAAGCATACCTTTACTATGTTTTCTGAGTTCTATTTTTAGCCACTCCCAGAGATCAGAAGGGCACAAGACATCACAGGGCAATGTTAACTCTGAATTAACAAAGTCTTTAGGCATTTACTAATCTAGTGTGCTACTATTATTAACAAAATGAAATCCCACTGAGTAAGGGTTTCACATACACTGAAGAGAGCCAAGATCACATCTATAAAATAAATAAATCACATTCTCTTACCAGTTTCAGCTTGAAGTTTTTTTAAGTTATAGCCACCTGGCCCAACAAACCTCATTCTTTTTGATAGGGGTACCTGAACAGTTTCTGAAAGATAGCATGTAAGTCTCAGTCAAATGCAGAGTTTATAAATTCTTGTGGTATTTCTAATTTATAAATTTCTTGTGGTATAATCTATAAATTTCTTGTGGTATTTCTAAAATCAAGTGATATTTTAATTTTAATGGCCTGCTTTGTAAAGATTTGCTAAATATGGTAATAAATATGTTTCTCTCTCAATGATTGAAGTTTAACTACAAAGAAAATCAGAACCTGGATCGGTATAAGTTTTTGATCAGGAATTCTAGCAGATAAAAAACACACAAGGTCATAGCCAGCACTCATATACTTCTACATAACTTACACCAATTTTGTGAGAGTGGAACAAACAGATAGATAGAACTGGGAGTTTAAAAGTTAGAATTACACAATATTTTTCCACCCTCAAAACATCTGAAATCCTTACATTTAACCAAGTTTCACAAATCTTGAGGGGAGAGAGGGAAACACAGAGTCAAAAAACCAGAACCACCTACACTCATAACTGAGGACCATTATAACAAAATATTTTAAACAGAAGCTTATTTCAAATATCTCATCTGAAAAGTTAGCAATACACAATTATGTATATTCAATATTACCTACAACCGGTCCATTATCTTTTCTGTTTGATCTGGGTTTCACAATTGTTTTGTTCATAATTTGCAATATTTCTCTCTTTGCAACTGCGGAAAAAAAGACCGTACTATGTTAAAGTGAAAATAAACTTACATTATGTTTGCTTTTAAATTTGAGAGGTAGATACAAGGAGTCTGTCTACCCTAATGTGAGTATCTAGCATGACAAATGTAGTATTTGCCACTGATGTTGCATAGAGATGGTATAGGCTCCATAATGGCCTCTTATTTCAGATGGATTTTTCTGTAGTCTCTCTCCTTTCTCAGAGCCTGCCACCTGCAGCACAATTGATTGGTACAAAAATAACACAGTGTGCTACAAAATTATATAAAGAACCTCAGGTCAAAGGAACTAGAGACCTTCAGAGTTTATAGAAGCTCTGGTGTACCACAAAAATAATGTTCTTGTTTGATTCTCTTCATGTTGTTTGTGTAACACTTCCCCCCACCATTTTTTCTTTGTATTCTCTATTAATAAAATGTTTCAATGATATTTTAAAAATGTACTTTTTTGTGTAATCCAAGTTACTAGTCAGGAAGGATAAACTACCCTATTTGTGAGAGGCAGTGCCATGCTTTTAACCTTTCATAAGCTACATAAAGATGCTCCAAAAAATTCCTTTCACAGAGAGAAATTTAGTTTAATAAAGATGTTCTCTCAGCATTAGTCACACCTTTAGGCCAAAGGAAACACTTCTATTTAGACAATATATTTTCCAAAAAACTATCCATCCAGTAGTGAAGTGAAGAGTAGTGAAGGCTTCCACAGGGAGGTTGGGAGAGTCCTGGCTACTCACTTTAGGAAGAAGAAAGGCTGGGTGGCACAGTTCGCAGGCCCGGTGTAACAGTTAACATGATTTAGTCACTCCCATGAGGTGTTTGGTTAACAGCTTTAAAAGCAGATTCTCAAAACTTTGAGTTAGCTGTTTCGGTCACTATCTTTGTAAAGGGGCACGCACCATCCCTGTCTCCTGATGCCCAGAAACCTCTCAGGCTCTCCACTGAATGGCATCTCCATGTTATTTATTTTCCCAATGCCAACATCAATACAGTCTTGTGCCACCAAGTATTTAGAGTGATTCTTTGCCCTGTCTCATATGGCCAGAAAAGTCCAAAACACAGGTGATGGCCCCTAGGATCGGGGGAGCGCGGCCCAACCCTATCTGGGCTAGTGTGGGGTTCCTGGGCCTCCACTTCCCATGAGTTTCCCTTTCCTGGCCCATCCCTTCCGCTCAGGTTTCCAGACCCCCAGGGTGGTGCCTCGGCTACCAGATAGTCCTCCATCAGGCTCACAGCTGCAGACAAGGTTGCTGGATGGTGACGTTGCACCCATTCTCCCTCCGGCCAAGAGGAACTGTGTGAAGTGCTCTAGTGCCAACATCTCCGCCACCTGGGGCCTGGTCAAGACTTCCAGACACAACCACCTCCAACAGTGGTCCTGTACCCATTGGGCCATGGCCCGTAGTTGAGCCCCAGGGGGTTACTGTCCGTTGCGGAGACGTTGGTGGTAAATCTCCAGGCTAATGCCGCTATGGTTTAATACAGCTGTTTTCACCTGGGAGTACTCCAGGGCCTCCTGGAGGTCGAAGTTATGGTAGGCAGTCTGTGCCCGTCCAGTCAAATACGGAGCTAGCAAGGTGGCCCCGTGCTCCGAGGGCCACTGGGCAGCAGCAGCAACCCTCTCAAAAGTGACCAGGAACTCCTCGGGGTCGTTCTCTGGCTCCACCTTAGTGAAGGATATAGGCAGCCCCACCAAATTCTCTCCGGATCCTGCCCTTGTGGGTGCAGGGGCTGGGGCTCCCGGAAGGCATAATAGAGTTGCTACCTGCTGGACCAGGCGTTCTTGTTGTACTTGTAGCTGGGCAGCCAACTCACGAAGGCGTTGCCGCTGTTGTTCCAGATGCTGGGTCATCTGCAGCTGCTGCTGGCCATCTGCTGCATCATCTGAACCTGTTGCTGTTGGGCCGCCTGCTCTTGCCGACTCTCCAGGATCTACTTTAGAAGCATCTTGGTATCCATTTTGGGTGGCGGTGGGGAACCGATGGCCTAGATTCCTTCCCCTGGACTTTTCAGCAGGTCCTGGTCACGGCCCGTATTCTCCACATGTGGCAGAATATACCCCCTCTCCTCACACAAATGGGGTAGTCAGTGGAAGGGCAGCGCCTACGAATCTTCTCCCAGGCTTTCTAGATGATTGGGTCACTATCTAATGTCCAAAACACAGGTGACAGCCCCTAGAATTGGGGCAGCGTGGCCTGGCATCCAGAATCCAATAAAACCACCCTTGGGATGTGGGTAGCGTGGGCTAGGGGCTGTAATGCAACAAGGGGGTGCCTAGCAAGCGGTGTGGCAGCCCCAGTAGAGGGGTCTGGGCCCACCCACCTCCACCAGGCCCCGATCCAGGACCCTAAAAGTGGCAGAGCAATTTGCCACTGACTCAGGGTGTGTGTGTGCGCGCTGGTCGCCTCCTGTGGCTCCTCCAGTCGCGGGGGCTCAAGTGGGCCTGGGGCGGCTCTGGTTCCCTGCGCAGACAGGGGCACTGGCTGTTCCTCCATGGGAGCTTCCCAGACAGGTCCTTCCCCTGCAGCCTCCAGCCCAGAATGAGCTGGGCTCCCCCTTTATATTGCTAGAGCATGTCTAGTCCTGCCTGGAAGGTGGGACTTCCACTGTCAATAATATGGGCTTAACCCTGTCTGGGCTAGTATGGGGTAAGCAGATCCTGTCACACTGTACAGAAGTGATGTGTCCCACTGGATTTGAAAGGCATCCCATAGGGATAGGGGGCTGAATCCTGCTCTGGAACAGAACCCAGTAAATTTGCAGTTCTGGGACGTGGCAAATAAGTTGATGAAAGGAAACCTCAAATGTCTGAATATTCTGTGGAGGGTTGTGGGGTTCATTTCCCATGAGACGTTTTGCTAAGGGTGCCTGTGGTGGTGTTTTGGCTAAGATTTCTATATTGTAGCAGATACACCAGTTCCACCCACCCTTGTTTGTTGATGTAGAACATGCATGCTGTTCTGTGTGTTGTGACTTGGATGGATTTGTTCCTTATTAGAGGGGGGAAGTGACAGCAGGCATTTCTCACTGCTCTGAGTTCCAGGAGATTTATGTAGAGGTATGTTTCAGCTAGTGACCACTTGCCTTGGGCTGTAAGGTGTCTAAGTGTGCACCACAGCCCAACAGATCAGTACCGAGGTTGGGGGTTGTTGGAAGGGAATACCTGTCATTAGATTTTCCAATCCCATCCACCATCTGAAAGAATCCAGGATCTTGAGGGGTGGTTTGACTAGTTTGTATATGTTGTGCTTGGTGGGTCATACACTGAGTTCTGCCAGCTTTGAAGGCACCACCTGTGTAGCCTGGCATACTTTACCACGTATGTGGTAGTGGCCATGTGTCCTAATATTTGTGGACAAGTTCTTGTTTGGATTTGGGGACAGGAGATTGTGTCTACCAGATTTTTTATGGTTAGAAACTCTGGCATTTGGAAGAAATGATCTGCCTTGTCAAGGCATGGCCCAATGAATTCCTGGTATTAATGTGTATTCCTGGTATTAATGTGGACTTTATGTTTATTTGGAGTCCCAGGTTCTGGAAAAGTTCAAAGGTGAGCCAGGTGAATCTTTCTATCTCTGCATAGGTGCATGCTTTGAGAAGGCAGTTGTCGAGATAGGGGAAGATTATGATCCCACATTTGTGTAAGTGTGCTGTGACAACCGCTAGGGTCTTGGAGAACACCATCGGTGCTGTGGAAATGTCAAATGGCAGTACACGGTATTGGAAATGTTTGTGTCTGACTGTAAATCAGAGGAATTGTCTGTGAGCTGGATGAATCGTGATGTGGAAATATGCGACTTGTAGGTTGAGGGATGAAAACCAGTCCCCCTGTTCCAGCGTAGGAATTATTGTGCCTAATCTTGAACTTTTTGGAGCGAACAAATTTGTTGAGTTTTTGAAGGTCCAGAACTGGGCACCATCCCCTGCTTTTCATCTGTGTTAAAAAATAATGGGAGTAAAGCCCCTTCCCCCCTGTATTCCATTGGTATGGGCTCCACAGCTCCTAACTGTAGTAGGTGCTCTACTTCCAGTCTAAGCAGGTGCTCATGAGGGGTCCCTGAAGAGGGACAGGGAGTGGCGAAGGTATGGGGATAAGAAGTAAAGGGGATGGAATAATCCGATTTTATTATCTCCAAAATCCAAACAGTCTTGGATAATGCGCTCCCAGGCTTCCTGGAAATGCTGTAGACGATGGCCAAATACGGTGGTAGGCACTGGAGTTGTAGGGAGGTCATTCAGGCCCTCGACGAAACCTTCAAAATTGCCTGAAGGTTGGGACGCTGTGTGTTGTGGCTGTGTCTGTCTCCGGCGTGGCAGTCTGTTTTTCTGTCTGTTCGCCTTGGAAGGTCTGGATTGTGGGAGATTAAACTGAGTGTCTCTTGAGCATTGATATGGCTGGTATCTCCTCTTTTTCTGGGGAGAAGTATAAATGCCTAACATGTGTAGCGTGGCACTTCATTGTGTGAAGTACTTAATCTGTTTTCACCAAGAAAAGTTTGTTTTTATTGAATGGTAAATCCTCCACTTTTAATTACATCTCTTTAGCTATAATGGATGCTTGGAGGCACGATGTTTTCCACATTGTGATGGTAGTCGCAGTCATATGTGTAGCAGTATCAGCCATGTCCAAGGCAGCTTGTAATGCCGTCCTGGAGACTAACTGACCCTCTACAAGTACTGTCTTTAATTCTGCTCTCTTGTCCTCAGGGAGGTCTGAGGCAAATTCAAAGAGCTTATTATAATTATCATGATCATATTTAGTGAGAAGGGCACTATAGTTCACAATGTGGAACTGTAGCATGGATGAGGCATATACCTTCCTGCCCGTTTGTGTTCCTTGTCCTGTGGCGTTGCCCATTGTTGGGTCTGTTTCTCCCTGCAGGCTGCAGTGCCCACTACCAAAGAGTTAGGTTGTGGGTGAGTGTATAGGAAGTTCATGCCCTTGGTTGGTACATAGTACTTCCTGTCTGCACGACTGCATCTTAGAAGGGTAGATGCTGGTGTTTGCCATACCATATCAGAAGGTTCGAGAATTGCATCATTTATAGGGAGAGCTATCTTAGAGGTGGCTGATAGCTGTAGGATTTGCTGTAGTTTATGCTGGTTTTCCTGGACTTTCTCCAGGGGGCTGTCCTGACTGGTAGCTACCCTTTTAAACAATTCTTGAGATTGTGTGAAGTCATCCTCCATCGTTGGTGGAGGTGGCATGATGGCTTTGTCCGGAAAGAAGGATGAGTTATATGTGGGTGAAGTGTCTTCATTGCCCATGACCCCCTCGGGTTCTTGTGTTGTGTCATCTGGTCCCAGTGATGTAACAGGAAATGGTAGTCATGGTGGGGATGGTAATTCTCCCCTTCGTGGTAAAGAGGGTGTTGTGTATTGGGCCTTATGTGCTGCCCATGTGTTCCCCACAGGCCACTGAAAAGGAAAAGGAATGGAAGGCACATCCATGGTTGTCCATACCATGGAAAGGGTGGTTTAAACTTGTTTTGTTTTGGTCTTCCGTGAGCCCCACGCCTCTTTCCATTGGTATATGGGTGAGAGGCATGGTGAGATGACTCCTTCCTTTTGCTCATCTGACTCACTATTTGTAAGGGCTGGTTGCGTTAAAACTGGCGATCCCTTGGTGCTGAGGATCAACTGTGGTAGTGATGGTATGGTGAGGTCAATGTGTGCGAGAAAGTGTTGCGGTACTGATGGTGTCAGCACCATTGTATTGTTTTGCCAACTGGGAGGCTTGTGGTTCAATTTGGGTAGTGCCGCCCATGGATGTCGGTGACAAGGTAGATATTGATAGTAACAACGTGGACGGCACTGGAGGCAGTAGCATGGTCGGTGCTGGCTCAGTTGTCAGTACAGCATGCGTCTCCTTCATGGCACTGACGTGGTGGTTTAGGTCTCGACTACTGCTTTTTGTCTTTCAGCTCCACGGCATGGCTGGTGCTGGGAGAGTCCTATGTACTCACTCTTAGCCGTCGGCACCGGGGATAGAGACCGCCCAGGGGACCGTTTCTTTTTCTGAGGAGGATGGAGCCGTGCTCACTGATGATTCAGACCACGTTGGAGAGCACTTTCTTAAGGACCTGTGGTTGTCCTTGTCTGATGCGGGGAAAGTGGTTTCTCTATTAGGATCATCTTCAGGCAGAGGTCTCAGCAGGCTCATGCCTTCAGGTTGCTGCAATGAATGCAGTTAGAAGGAATGTGCGTCTCTCCAAGGCACCTTACACACGGATAGTGACCATTGGATCTACGCACTGCCTCGTGGCAGGAGCCACATTTTTTAAAGCCAATTTGGAGTGGGGATCTGTCTTTTTCCAAAAAATAAGCCATCATACACCTGGCTGTTCAATGTCATCAATAGGCCCTTCCTAAAATCAATAATCTCCTTCAGACCATAATTTAACAGAATCACTATGGGTTCTACATGTAGCTAATTTTAGTTACCTTGAAAATTCTATTTATTATTTTCCTCCTAAATATCTTAGGGAATTTCCATCATAAAGGTCCTTATTCATCCACATTCTCGTCAGCATTTATTAGTCCAATTTTCCTTAGCTTAAATGGAATAAGGTATTTTGTAACAAATTTCCTTAACATTTATGCAAATAAATGAAGTTTTGTCCTTTCTTCAGTTATCTCCCATTGCTCCAAAGTGGTATCTGTTTACAGATCCTTTTCTCATTTACCCGTAATGGTAGCCTTCGATGTCAATCAGGAAGAATTTGTTGCACCAGGCAGTGATCAGGCCCTCTGAGTTAGCCTTTCCTGTAATTAGCATTTCTATCCTAAATTGTCTCTATCCACAGAGTTTTCTTATTTACTCTTGGAAACTTATTTTTCCACACAATATTTATTTGGTATCTGGGTGGTAGAGTCTGAAATGGAATTGGTTGCCAAAAATTTCATTTTCCCCACTGATATATGGCCAACTCAAGACAAATTTAGGGTTGTTGTTTTTTTTCTTATCCAACAAGTCATTGTTCAGTTTTGAAATAAAGGGAGGAAAGTTATTTTCATATAGCCTAGAGAGACTCGGAGACCGATTGATTCCTACATCCTTTATTTAGACCAGCCAAACTCAAATGTAAACTGTAACTGTTTAATCATAGATCTTCCAGCCAAATACTAAATATTTCAAATTCAGTATTCGTTTAGTAGTCTGATTTATCATTGAATTTCTGCCACAATATATGATTTATATTGTGATGGATTGGTAATCATTAGTATCTCATTGTCTCCATGTATCTCAATCTTTTACATTCCGTTTTATTAATTGCAGCCTATGTAAACTAGTAACAAACATTTTACCTAGCTCTTGACAGGATTTTGAATTTTAAAGAGGGCTGGAAACGGCCAGACTTTCTTGAGACAATTTGTGAGTTCAACTCTTTTTATACAGGAGCATATATAGAAGTTAAATCTTAGCAATCCACATCACACTGATCATTCAGACAGGATGAAAGTTTTGCATGTATGAAAATATTAAAAAGTTAGGAATTAGTCTGTTAAAATTGGTACAACATATAAATATGGACTTACCTGTGGCTTGCTGGATGGCTTCCATTACAATTTTTAGTGGTATCCCTGGTAGTTTTATATCAGCCTAATGTGGGGAAAGAGTTAAGTGACATCAATATGTAGGTTCAAGAATAGCAGCCGTGTTAGTCTGTATCCGTAAAGAAAGCGAGGAATATTTTTAGCACCTTAGAGACTAACTAGTTTATTTCAGCATAAGCTTTCGTGGGCTATAGCTCACTTCATTGGATGCATATACAATTAGACAGGGGCTAAATAGGACTTGTGAATGGTTCGCTCATTACAGTAATTGATTGCATTTCCTGAGTTAATTTCCCTGACACAGAAATCCATTTCAAAAGGGATTTTTTTCTCCTACTGATAATGACCCATCTACATCTAACAGCCCTCTTAGAATTGGTATGCTAATGTACATTTTTTTTCTTTTCTTTCTGTATGTATAAATGTATCTTGCTTCTGTTCCATTCTATGCATCCAATGAAGTGAGCTATAGCCCACGAAAGCTTATGCTGAAATAAACTAGTTAGTCTCTAAGGTGCTACAAGTATTCCTCGCTTTCTTTATCAATATGTAGGGCTGTTGTCCTGTGATATTTTCTATATTTCATTTTAAGGAGATGTAATAAATTAAGATACCTGCAAAGCAGTTATTCCTTTATTAGTACCAGCCATTTTGAAGTCCATATCACCAAAGTAATCTTCAATTCCCTATAGGAGTACATGAAAACAAGAACTTTAAACAAGCCAAATTAAATCCACATTTGATACTGCAGTACAGGGCCATGCTAAACATTTCCTAGGTCACACCCTCTTACCTATAAGCCACAGAGTTTGTTTGCTAGATTCAAAGGTGCTTCTCGTAAGACTTCAATGCCTTTCTTTAGTACTATTTCACTATTCTTTATTAACTCTGAACATTTCCCCCTTGAATTCTATGGGCTATTCCAGACTCACTGAATAACAAGCTATCTGGGGAGAAGAAAAGGTAGAAGCTTTACTCAAAATACACTGCTTGTCAGTAAACAAACAGGGTGCCACTGAAGACAGGTATCTAAGGCCATGTCTACACTTACAAGCTTACAATTGCACAGCTGCTTCAAGATTGATCATATAGTTGCATTACGCTGACAGGAGAGAGCTCTTCTGTTGTCATAACAAAAGCAGCTCAACGAACGGCAGTAACTATGTCACGGGAGCACTTACATTAGCAAAATGTACACACCCCGAGTGACAAAGGTTTTGTCGATGTAAGTGCTAGTGTAGTCATGGCCTACATTGTGCCTCCTCTTCCTCCAAATGGAAGAGGCAGAACTCACTATAAGTGGAGAAGTTAATTGAGCTTAAAGGAAACACATACAATTAAGATATGGTTAATAGATATGCTTAAGGAGATCTACCCCCAAAACAGAAAATACATCCGTAACTATTCAGTAATTTTGTATTACATGTTCCCAAAGTATTCTGGAGAAATATTGCAAGAGACTTTGGAAGCTTTATCTGACAGGAGGAAAGAAAGGGGGAGAGGGAGATCTACTATAAACACTCACTAGGATGTCTGTCAGCAAACGATAATCCTCAATTTCTCCATTTTTCTCAGGAGGACATCTGGTAACCAGTCCTACTGCTACACCTGCCACAGCAGCTGATATTGGGACTCCTAATAGCAATAAATTAAAAAAAAATTGTATTATCCTGTCATGCCCAGATTTATAGCCATTTTACTAATTAATGAGTTTATCCTCTCTATGCATTTTACATATTGTACCTGCATCCATTAATGCCAAACTTCCACCACATACAGAAGCCATTGAAGAAGATCCTACAGAAAGTTAGAGAATGGAGACATATCAGTCAAAAGTAACAAGCAAAAATAGCAAGAGAAGTTTTTCAGTATCTAAAATAAACCCCTTACTGGCCAGGTGACAAGGTTCCTCAGAAACTCAATGGAATACACTTGCTATCACAAAGGGTTTAGAACAGTGAACATCATCAGAAAAATTTGTGGGCAATATGCCATTTATTAATCTTCAGTTTATGTCTTCCCCTTTTATTTGAGGTCTACTGCTTTGCAAGTTAAAGCAATTCTTTAACAACCATAACTGAGGTTCAGAAACATGCACATCCATGTCATTTTCAGAATTTCAACTAAGAATCCATCTAGCATTATTAAATAGAAAACCAAATTAACTAGCTAGAACTGCTAGATATTAATACAAGGAATTTAAAGAAGCATATTTGGTCTTTGCCATTAGGTAAAAAAATGAAAATGAAATTTTAATACCATTTGACTCCAAGACTTCTGAAGTAACCCTTATTGTGAAAGGGAAATCTTGGGGAATAACTGGCTTCAAAGCTTTCTCTGCAAGTGCACCTGTATTTAAAAGGTACAAAATACTCTATCAATACAAAAAGCGATTAAATGAAGTTTTACAATAGTAAAGTTTAATTTCTCTAGATAATCACTCACCATGTCCAAGTTCTCTTCTGTTCACACCAGTAACTTTGCCAATCTCATTAGTTGCATAAGGAGGAAACTAGAAAAATATAATTTTCATATAGCAAGTAAAGCAGCATGTGGTACCCTTTTCGTCTTTGATTGCTTGTTTGCCTCAAAACAAGCATCAATACCCTCCCAAAACCACAAGTATCAAGAAAAAAAATACATTCGTCATTTGTATAAACCACATGTACACTTGTACAGCTGCATTTGATCCAATCCCTCAGACAGAGACAAAACACCTATAAGAGCTTTATCAAGCGTTCTTAAAACTACAATATTCACTTGGGGAAGTGAGGAAACAGATGGTACTCTGTGAGTGAGACAAGTACTCAGACGTCACCCGCTACAGGACAGGCCCAACAAGCAAAACAGAACACCACTGGCCATCACGTACAGCCCCCAGCTAAAACCTCTTCAGCACATTATCAACAATCTGCAACCTATCATGGAAAACGACCCCTCTCTCACACAGATCTTGGGAGGCAGGCCACCCTTGCTAACAAACAGGCCCCCCAACCTGAAAGAAATTCTCACCAGCAACTACACACCACACCACAGGAAAACGAACCCAGGAACCAATCCCTGTAACAAACCCTGTTGCCTACTCTGTCCCATATCTACTCTATAGACATCAGGGGACCCAACCACATCAGCCACACAGTCAGGGGCTCATTCATCTGCACATCTACTAATGTGATATATGCCATCATGTGCAAGCAATGCTCCTCTGCCATGTACATTGGCCAAACCGAACAGTCTCTACATAAAAGAATAAATGGACACAAATCAGACATCAGGAACGGTAACACACACAAGCTGATAGGAGAACACTTCAATCTTCCTGGACATTCAATAACCGATTTAAAAGTAGCCATCCTTCAACATAAAAATTTTTAAAACGACAGAGCTACAATTCATTTTCAAACTTAATACCATTAATTTGGCCTTGAATAGGGACTGGGAGTGGCTGGCTCACTACAAAAGCAATTTTCCCCTTTCTTGGTATTGACACCTTCCTCATCAATTATTGGGAGTGAACCACTTCCACCCTGACTGAATTGGCCTTGTCAACACTGGTTCTCCCTTCTCTTCATGTGCCAGTATATTTATGCCTGTACCTGTAATTTTCACTCCATGCATCTGAAGAACGGGGAGGAGGGGCTATCCACAAAAGCTTATGCCCAAATAAATCTGCCAGTGTTTATGGTGCCACCGAACTCCTCATTTTTGTATACACTTTTAAAGTCATCAACCATAAAATTCTTTATCAACTAAAGAAATTTCATTTTATACATTTTCTATTTGGGGGATTTTCGCACTTTCCTCTGAAGGCTGCAAAACACAATAATGAACTGGATTGACCACTAGTCCAATTTATGTTCCACGGCTTTAGTCAGCAGGGGTAATTATTTACTTCATACTGATCTAGTTTGTTGTCAATTTCACTCCACCAAGCAAATTATACTAATTTTCTGAAATACACAAACTTTAATTATATATGATCACCAGTGTTTAATACCTTAACTGTTATCTCCCTCATTCCTCTGTTTGCCTTTTTGTGTCATCCCTACACTAGTCTTGTTTCTTCCCATCTCTAGACTTAAAAACAAAAAACCAACAACAACAATCTTCCTCCACCTTTTCTTTCTTTCTTTCTTTCTTTCTTTCTTCCTTTTCTGCATTCTCTCTACTTTTAGTAAGAGGTATGAGGGAAGTAGTGAAAATTTAGCCAAAGCATTTCCTCTCCATCACCATTACTCCCTGATAGTTGACCATCCCAGATGTATCCTGGATTTGTGTTTAGTAAATGCAAAACAAAAGTAGCCAGAGAATACAGTCAAACCTCAGAGTTACAAACTGACAAGTCAACCATACACCGAATTTGGAATCGGAAGTACATAATCAAGCAGCAGCACAGGGAAAAAAAAGGCAAACAGTACAGCACTGTGTTAACCATAAATTACTAAAAATTAAAGCAGCATTTTTCTTCTGCATAGTAAAGTTTCAAAGCTGTATTAAGTCAACGTTCATCCAGTTGTCAACTTCTGAAAGAATCCTAATATTTTGTTCAGATTACAAATATTACAGTTACAAACAACCTCCATTCCCAAGGTGTTCATAACTCTGAAGTTCTACCGTAATGAGATTGCAAGATAACCAAGGATCAAGATCTCAGACATAAGTTAGGCGTTTACTACAGGAGTGAGACGGTGAGATTCTGCAGCCTACATTGTGCAGGAGGTCAGACTAGATGATCATAATGGTCTTGTCTGATCTATGAGTCTGAGTCTGTGACCAAAGGAGACAAGATAACCACAAGAACTATGTCTTCATTTTTCTATCAGGCAATCACAAACTTATTCATAAAACAAAAATCACGAAAGGCACTTGCAATAACACAGACTTGGCAATTGTATCTGCTTTGTGAAATATTTTGAGCAAATCCCAAAGAATGAGAATTGCTTATGATATATGAGCGTTTGCTTAACATTTTATTAATAAACTCTTAGGCATATTAATGTTTCTGAAATATGTAACAAAACATATGAAATACAGCAAAGCTAACTTACCTCATAATGCAGCATAAAGTTTTTATCTTTAATTCCACTAGAAATTAAAAATAAGACAACATTATACAGGAGCAACTGAACATCAGCTTCCATTTAAAGTAGGATTAAAAGGTTACATAGCTCCATTAAATACAGATGTCTATAAGCATGAAAGTGAAGCAAGGAAGTGTTTCATTGAACCAGCTGAACAGCAAGACCGTTTTCTATTGTTTTTTCCCCTGTAGTACAGGAATACAAGACCTTGTCTACACATAAAAACTGTACCATTTTAACTACACTGCTATAGTTAAACAGTACAAGCTTCCCCTCCCACCAAGTTTGGATAGTTATATTGGTATAGAAGATGCTTTTCTTGTGTAACTCCTTAGGTAATTCTGCAGCAAATATTTACAAATTCAGCACACAATATTAAAAATTCTGCATATTTTATTTGTCAAAAAAAACAATGTAATCATGACAGTTTCAACTATTTTAGTAATTTATTTCAAAATACTTGTCAACAAATATGTCTGAAACAAAAAAGATCCAGGACATGTTTTTTGACAAATAGATTCCTTACGGGGCATGTTAACACAGAACTTTGAGTAATAATTCATTTAAACTACATTACAGAACTACATTCCCACACCCCTCAGAAGCAGTGCAAAGGCTTTGGGGAGTTAGGGATAACACAGGAGTTGACGGAGAGGCAATGCTGGGAAGGAGCCTGGAAGTGAACTTGGAGGATTGTTGGTGTGGGTGGGAGAAGTATAGAACTGTTTTTTTGGAGTGTGAGGGGCAGAGAGATTGTTAGAGAGTTGGGAAGCCTCCCCTATGCAGACCCCGGCTGACCCTTAGCCTCTGTCAGGCACATCTGTTGCTGTCCACATGGATCCCTGCACACACATCCCCCCCCCCCCCCCACCATCCCTCCTCTCCCCCATCCAAATGTGTCCCTGCACTCCCAGATACCCCACTTCCTCTGTTCCTATATGCCTCTGCTCCAACCCCCCCCCCCCATACACTCCATTCAGCCCCTGGCTCAGTGTTGTCATCCCACCAGCTCCTGTGTCGCCACCCTAGTCTGCTCCCCTATGAGATCTTCTTAACCCTAGTCTGTGACCCTTTCTCCCAGTCCTGCGTGCTCCGCTGTTTTCCTCCCCACCCCCCACGCCCCAGACCTCCTCACTTGGACCCATAGGAAAAGCACTGTGAGGAAGACAGACTCTACCCCTCCCTCTCCACAACTAGCTTCCTTTTCTTCTGGTGGATAAAAGGGGAAACTGCAGTGTCTTCCTAGCAGAATGTATTGGGGGGGGGGGGGGGGGGGGGGGAGCAGGGGAAGAGAAGAAGAGGAGCGGGGGAGGGAAATGTGTGAGGGATGTGAATTCTGTTTGCGTGCAGAATTCCCTGAGGAGTAAGATCTACCGTGGGGAAGGGGAATAAACTAGAGTGGATTCTGGTTAATCGGGATGCATCGGGACCAGAACAATTTGGCTGGATAAAGTGGCTGCCCCAATTACCCAAAGTAAATAAAAGGGACGCTTTGTTTCCGTTCTTTGCAATGTGTCCCAGTTAAGCAGCTGCCCCAATTAAACGGTGGCCCGGTTAACCGGAATTGACTGTATATCAGTATAAAGCACCACTATTGACAAATTAATACACAGCACATTAGTGCATTTTAGAAATCACACCCCTGTAGTACACATTACCCCACTGTGTAGACTAACTCTCAGTGCACTTCAGTGAGTGGGGTTTCCAACCCTCCAGGATTGTCCCGGAATCTCTAGTAATTAAAGATTGTGTCATGTGAAGAAACCTCCAACGGAAACTGTTAACCCTATCTGTGAGGTAATTAAAATTGAAGCATGACCAACTTCTCAACCAGCTAAAAAGATTTTTCTTCTGACAAATTAGGGTCTTTGGAATAGATTACTTGAAGTAATCTACTTACTTGTCGCACATCTGACAATTTTACTTATTCTAGGTGAGTCAAAACTACATTATGCTTGGCTAGTGCCACCTAAAGTCACTAGATAGGTAGTTGCTAACATGGTAAAAATATGTTGCTCCATGTGTTGCATGTACTGAATCTACACAACAGTACATTACTGTACAAAACTGTTTTCATCATCACATTAATACTTGGAAAAAATATAAATCTGTTTTTAAAAATGCTATAATTTGGCACATATATGTAGAGTTTTTAGGAATCTTTTTACATGGTCTCATTATTTAAAAGAGTGAATATTTTCTTCCAATATTTTCTGATTTATTGTTTGTAACTATTGAGTGACTATAATCAAAATAATGACTAAACGCAATTCCAAGGAGTTGCTGGGCATTTGGCACTTTTGAAAATCAGGCCTGCTTACTTAGAAGCCTAATTTTAGACATCAATTTTTGAAAATTTTGATATATATAAATTCAAGTACCATTTATTAACTGTTTAAATTACCCAGGCACCTTTATTATAAAGGCAACAAAGCGATAGAAGAAGAGAGGGCACATACCTCACAGCTGTTGTGATAAGATCAGATTTTACACTTGATTCTAGTGAATCAAATGTAACTGTACAGAGAACCTAGAATTAAAAAGAAGAGAATGAAAACCTCACACAGTTTATGATCATTTAAAGCAATTTATATTGGGCACAAAGATTTAAGGAGAGTTAGAAACTTTCTGACTCATCGTGATTCTTGAGAATTGATGTTTGACAATAACTTTCTTTACAATAAAGATGTTGATAGAATCAGAACTTGGTCTTGTAAATGTCCACTGTTTGTAAGGAAACAGATTGATTCCTGGCTCTCTCTGCCTGGCCTGGCAAAAGTATGGAGTACTACAGAGGTAGCATCTTCATCTTAAGCAATAGGAATTCTCAGTTAATGACTCCCCTATTAACCAGTTAAAGAGAGAAACAGATGGGAATCAATCCATCCCCAGACGATGGTGGTGAAAGAGAGGTATAGTAAGAGGTGTCAGATCAGAAACGCAACAGGAAGATCCTCTAGCCAGTTTTAGAAAGGACTTCCTCTTCCCTCCACACTACTCTGAACTTGAATATATATGTATCTGAATCCATAACTTTCTTGTAAAAAGATTTGCAGAAAAACTGCTTGGCAGTCTCCTATACAGTAGTAGTTCAGATAAATTAGACAATTCTATTTTAAGTGAACCTGATCATTCAACTAAACAACGCACACATAGTTTTAATGTAAAGAATAGTTTTAATGTAAAACTCGCATACTTTCTTTTTAGAAGTAATGCATAGAGAGGGTTAAAAATACTTATGTATTTATGCAATAAGCAGTTACATCATGAACCACTCAAAGAAAATTAC
Source organism: Sternotherus odoratus (assembly GCA_032164245.1). Classification (NCBI taxonomy): domain Eukaryota; kingdom Metazoa; phylum Chordata; order Testudines; family Kinosternidae; genus Sternotherus; species Sternotherus odoratus. The sequence continues at coordinate 151,060,364 of JAVMKO010000003.1, forward strand.
AATTTATTGAATGGAATTACAGAAAAGCATGTTTGGAGGCCCAAGTTTTGGTTGCTGGGCCTTCTTCAGGAATTTTCAAAAGGCTGAAAGTGGACATGTGATTCTGCTTAACTGACTACTTCTAGGCAACTATGTTTTGCAATGTTATTTTGAAGTTTCCACCGTAACAGCAAACAGCTTAGTTCTGTACATTGTTTCTTCTAAGGGGAGCCAGGCAATATTAAACTGAACCTGAATAAGCACACAATGTATTTATACTTTCTTGCACTGGAAGGTATGCAAGGTGTTTTCAATAATTACTTAATTGAGAAATAACAAATGTCATAACTTGAAAGTTTCCAATTACCATGACAACTACAATTCTGATGTTTGAAAGTATTACCTGTGTTTGACCTCTCTGAAACAATGCTGATCCATGAAGTGTTTTAAACATGTCCACTTCACAACTGATATTTCTGAGAGAAGTCAAGTCTCTACCATCACACCTATAGTAATAAAATATGAACTATAACATCAAGAAAACCAGAATTATGGGGAAATATTTGCAAAGAGTTTATTCAACAAGGATTCTGTGCATTTACCTTCTGTATTCATTCAGAATAAAGCTTCTAAAAATGTCCTTTGAAACAACATTAAAGGATTCCATTATTTCATAAGACTCAGCCTCTGGAAATTTCTCTAGAGATACCAAACACAAATTAGAACTCCAAGATTCTGAAGTTGGAAAACAAGCTCCATAACAAGCACTGTGGCCAGCATTAGGGTACAACAGAAGCCCATTGTATTGCTGTACATGTTATTCACAATTAGGAACACTCTCCAAACTGTTAAAAATTGGGTAAATCGCAGAGGTGGTTCCAGATCTATTGCTAGGTCTACTACTCAAAGAGTATCCTTCTAATTAACACATAAAGCTTTAATAATGGCAGCTACAGAAGTTGGCGCTCCACTGCTCTCAGACTGGTTAGGACCAAGAGGAATAAGACGACTTGCTTTCTATTACTGCTAAAACACAAACATTTCAAAGGAGTAAAAACTAATGGACTGCAACGGTGCCAGTCCTGAGCTATACAGGGCCTAAGTCAGTAAGATGTGTGAGATAACACCTTACACTTCCATACCCCTGGCACCCTGTGGTTTGGAGGATTTCAGTTGGCTGGACCGCTTATAGAGACACATACCCTTTTTTTTTTTTTCTGGGGCAAGTGGGGCACATGCATTAGTTTTTTCTTGTGCTCCCTCACAACATGAAGGTAGGGCAGGAGGAGAAAAGCCTTTTCTCTATCAGGCCCACCTCCCCGCCCCAGCATGTGGAAAATGGGTGTTCAGTGACAATATCTTTCCCTCCTCACCATTAGGAGGAGGTAGACACAGGCTGATTACTCCAGTGATATAGCTTCCAACTACCTCAGCAATAACTGCTATCTGTTCAGTACTCTGCTCCCAGGCAAAGGGAGCAGACTTGATAAGTCTTACTTTCTTAACTATTTACGCAAAAGTGAGCAGAACTCAGGAGTTTGCTGGCTCCAACAACAAAGAGCATTTATTGTACTTCCCTTGGCAGTAAGCACCCTAATAAACTCAAATGGGACTGTACATTTCTGTGGGAGATTGGAGGTATAAAGGCACTATACTAGACCTGTTGAATAGGGGAATGGCAATCCCCTTCCTTTCCCCTACATGCTAAGAACACATACCTTCAGGTAAACTGGCCAGAGCTAAGCCGAAGTATACACACAAAGTATGGGGCCCCATGCGGTGTTATACACTACACATGACCATTTCATGCAATGCAGTATTATTTCAGTGTTAGTTCTTATAATTTAGTATTTTGTATCAAGTTATTTTAAATTGGAACTTCAGTAACAAAATATTATGCTCATCTTTGTGCTATACCAGTGGTTTTTAACCTGAGGTCCAAAGACAATTAAAAAAAAAAATTCTTAAAATTTATTTAACAAACATTTTGGATAAAGGAAGCCTTTGTTCAAGATTCAGCACCCTTATGTCCCTTCAATGAAGACGTAAGGGCTTACAATAAACATCCAAGACCTCAAACAGGCATTCCAGCTAAACCAGGGAACACCAAAGCAGAAATTTCTGGCGTTTCTAAGGGTACTGCTACATTACCCACCGGATCCGGCAGGTAGAGCTCAATGTATCAGGGTTCGATTTATCATGTCTCATTTAAACGTGATAAATCGATCCCCGAATGGACACCTGTACTCCACCTCGGCAGGAGGAGTAAGTGGAGTCGGCGGGGGAGCGGCCAAGGCCACCATGGGGATGGCCAGGTAAGTCAACTTAAGGTACTTCAACTTCAGCTATGCTATTCGCGTAGCTGAAGTCATCGTATCTTAGGTTGACTTCCCGCCATGTGGACGGCCAGGTGAGTCGACTGCTGCCGCTCCCCCATCGACTCCGCTTCCATCTCTTGCAGAGGTGGAGTACAGGAGTCGATGGGGAGTGTGCTTGGGGATCGATTTATCGCATCTACACTAGACACAATAAATCAGTCCTCAAGAGATCGATTACTTGCCGGATCTGCGGGTAGTGGTGTAGATGTACCCTAAGTTACAAACAGAAAAAAAAAAAAAAAAAAAAAACATATGTAAGCAAAAATGTTCAGGGCCACTTTATACATCACAAAAAAGGGCACAAGACCAATCTAAAAAGGTTACATCCTTTGCTAGTCTCCATAAACAGCAATTTTTTTTTCAAAATAATATTGCAGGACTTATTTATATTCTGGCAGTGAATATTGGCCTTAAGTTCAGTGCCTAATTTTATTTAAATTGTACAAATATTACAAAAAGTAGAATACCTTTCAACTGTTCTTCTGTTTCAAGTCTTATCTTGTTAATTGCTTCATCTCTAGAAATCTAGATAAGATTTACATCTATTACTATTGATAGTGCAGACTAACAAAGCAACAATCCTGAAGTTCTGCACAGCTGTCTAGCAATGAGATAATCATAGCAATAAATCTAAGCATAAGGAATCATTACATACTAAAACAAGAATCTCCAAGAGAAGAGCCTCTGATAAGTTATACTACTGCACAGTAACTTTAGCCACATTGGTCCCAGGATATTACAGAGTCAAGGTGGGCAACGCAATATCTTTTATTGGACCAACTTCTGTTGGTGAGAGAGACAAGCTGAAGAAGAGCTCTGTGTGGCTCAAAAGCCTGTCTCTCTCACCAATAAAATATATTACCTCATCCACCTTGTCTCTCTTACACTACATCTTGCAGAACAGGAGGAAATACAGTCAAGTGTTAGTGGCTCTTCAAAGAAGTGTTATGGGGATAGCAGTACAACTAAATCTAAACATGGACTAATTCAGAGAGTTAAACAAATTCATAGAACTGATTCAAATATGACATTAAAAAAAACAAAGATTTTGATGGCAACACTTACTTTGTCTTGGCTAAAATCTGCAAATACAGCACAGACCTTGTCAGAGGCAAGCCTTTTTGAAGAGAAAAAAGTAATTAACAACCTGATTACTATTTGTTTACCTGTACAAAGTTTGAACAAGTCACCATTATAAATGCATTTAATGTTCTAAAGAAAATGGTGACTTTAAAAAGGTTCCTAGATTAATATTTAAATACATCTCTAATTTATATTAGTATTATAGCAATACTCATAAGCAGGGGTCTCAAACATGCGGCCCGGGGGCCACATGCGGCCCGCAAAGCCCTTTCCTGCGGCCCGCCAAGCTTCCTGGTGCGCCCCCCCCGCCCCGGTCCCCCCATAGCAGTTTGCAGGACGGAGGGGCCAGAAGTGGAGGCTTCTCTGCTGCCTGGCTGGGCCGTGTGTGTTTCTAGCTCTGGACTTCCTAGATTGCTCTTGCTTTGTTTGCCAAACAGCTGTTGGTGGTGCCTACTGCTTTCCAGGAGGGAATGGGGAGCTGCGTGCTCAGAGGAGGAGGTGGGGCAGGGGTGGGACCTCTTGGAAGGGGTGGAGTGGGGGCGGAGCCGGGGCAGCAAGGGCGGGGTGTGTGTCAGTGGTGCGGCCCTCGGGCCAGTGCACTAGTCCTCATGCGGCCCTCGTGGTCATTTGAGTTTGAGACCTCTGCTCATAAGCAACATTATATAGAACAAAAAGTTTAACTTGTTCTGATACAAAACCCTATATTCAAGAGTTTAATATGGTCAGAAAATTTCTTTTACAGACAGAAATCCTGTCCCCACTGCCTGTAACTTGGGGAAAAGTTTGAACATCAACATGAGGTAGAACAGTAGAGACTACATGAAGAGAAGACGTTACAGCTGCTGCTTCAAAAGCGCAGCAATCCCAAAGTCCTCAGAGATGGGGCTAGAGCAGGGGTGGGCAAACTACGGCCCACGGGCAACATGTGGCCTGCCAGCCATTTTTATCCAGCCCGTGAGCTTGGGCCGGGGGGGCAGGGTAAGTGGCCCCAGCCCGAGGCTCTGCAAGCTGTGCGGTCCATGTTCGCGAACCCCCAGGGGCCTGGCCGAACCATGTTCCCAGGGGCCTGGCCGAGCACCTACCGCTGCGGGGCCCCACGCGCCTGGGCCGGGGCAGACCGAGCGCTGCCTGCTGCGGGGCCCCATGCTCCCAGGTCAGGGCACTGAGGCTGGGCTGAGTGCCACCAGCCGCGGGGCCCCGCACCCAGCTGAGCATGGTAAGCGGGGGCTTAAGTGGTGGGGTTCCAGGGGGTGGTTGTTGGGGTGTGTGTGTGTGTGTCTCGGGAGGGGACAACAAAGAGCAGGGGGGTTTCAATAGGGGGTTGGGTCCCGGGGGTGGTGATTGGGGTGGGGGAGAATGGGGGGAGGTCAGGGAACAAAAGAGCAGGGGGGCTTAGATAGGGGGTTGGGTAATGGGGGGGCAGTTAGAGTGGGGGGGTCTTCAGACTGGGCGATCAGGAACGGGGGATTGGATGGGGGTCGGATAGGGGGCAGGGCAAGACTGTTTGGGAAGGCACAGCCTTCCCTATCCGGACTGCCGCACAATTTTGAAACCTAATGTGGCCCGCGAGCCAAAAAGCTTGCCCACCCCTAGGCTAGAGAAAAGAACCCATGTGCCATCCTTCCTGAATATACAGTAGTTAGGGGGTAAGATGACTCCTTTTCCCTCCACCAAAGATATCGGAGAGTGCTGAAGGGACAGGGAAACTTATGTCTCCCACTAGATATATGTGGGTCAATCTTTGGGGAACCCCACACAGATGACAGAGAGAACTGAGAGACAGTAACATTCTAAACTGGGGAGAGGAAGAGGAGAATGCATGCTGAGAGAGCACTACAAGGAAGCTCAGTGGGTCAATTACATTTAAGCTGGTCTTGAGCACCAAGTTCCCAGTTCCCTTACAAAGTAGCCAGTGCACCCACTGGTATTCTCCTCCTGAGTAGTTCTGCTGTGCTGCTGTTAGACAGAAGAGAGACATGGGCTTGTGCATTTCCCACCCTAGCCCTCTTTCACAGGGAGGGATTTGCCCCCACTTGCTGGCTCTGTCTCCCAGATGGGACAGATGAAAGAATTGCTAAGAGATTTATACAGGTGCATAGGGTATCAGCTCTCTAAACATCAGAGGGAGAGTGGGAAGCCATGCAGTATTTCTCCAGTACTGAAATGTCTTATCCTCACCTCGAATTCTCTCTGCTACCTCCTGTTAAAGTTTCCCTTACTCAGTATTGACCCATTTTCCCACAATTTTATTTTCTAAAAAGGGGGGGGATCACAGGTGCTTCAGCCTCAAGATGCCTCCTCTATCTGGGGGAAAATAAGAACCTTTCTTGCTTATTTTTTGTGGGAGAGGAGGGCCTGGGATGGGTTCTCGGATTCCTCCTTTCCCATAAAATAATAAAATAAAAAAAAAAAAAATGGAGATATACCAATCTCCTAGAACTGGAAAGACCTTGAAGGTCATCGAGTCCAGTCCCCTGCCTACACTAGCAGGATCCGCCTGCCTACACTAGCAGGATTGAGTACTGTCCCCTGACAGATTTTTTGCCCCAGATCCCTAAATGGCCCCCTCAAGGATTGAACTCACAACCCTGGGTTTAGCAGGCCAATGCTCAAACCACTGAGCTATCCCCCCACCCCCGTCATCCAGGTCTTCAGACTGCTACAGTAGCATTGCCCTTGTGACTAAGCAAAGGAGGGGAAGAGGGCCACAGCTTCTGACTATCAAAAGGAAGAAAAAGCAGAGGATACGTCAGGGACTCAAATGTTGAAAACAAACAATATTTGGTATGAAAAAAGCCCAGAAGTGAGGGTCAGTTAGTGACAGATGTTGATCACACGAATGCTCTTGATTAGAATAATTTGTTTTTGTACTTACTGCTTTGCACATTCAACAATCTCTGCTGGAGCACTAAATAACTTCTGAACAGTTCTCTTGGCACAACCTTGTTCTTTTACCAGTTGCTGTATACACTGAATTATTTGCTGGGTATGCTTCACCCCCACTTTGATGGCATGGCAGAAGTCTTGCTGCAAAATATTCTCAGCTGCTGCTTCCAACATGACTATTAATTCAGAGTCAAATAAGAAGTCAGTTACCATCATGTTTTTCAACGGATATAGAAGTTGTTAAAATATATCACAAAGAAATCTAATGACATGTGTAGTTTTGGTAAAATTAAGACAATAGCTTAGTTAATCTATTTGATCTCTGCCAAGCTGATTTTATTATTTCAAAAGGTCATAGAATCATAGAAACAGTTTCAAAATGCAGACTGAAGAGCTGGACTTATGGAAGGAAAAACTAATTGGGAGGATTTCAGAATAATTTTCCAAATACAAGTTAGTACGGAGAAATTTCACAAGATGCAACTGAAAGGAAGTCAAACTAATGCCCTCAAAATAGGTTAATGTAGAATGTGCATTTAAATATAGATGTGCCACAGACTGAATACAATACATTATACCCTTCCTAAACCAGTAAGATTACATTAATATGGAATACGAAATTCAACTTATAAATAAGTACAGTGAAACCTCGATATAACCGACTAATTCGGGCGGGGGGGGGGGGTGTCCGATAAAACCGAAAGTCCGTTATTTAATAATTTTTTTAAATCATTAAATAACGGACTTTTGGGTGACAACGGACACCCCCCCGCCCGAATTAGTCCGTTATATGGAGCCAGCCGTGAGTCAGCCCACCCCACCCCCTCCCCCCGCCTGGCTCCCCCCAGCGGGAAGCCCGGCGGGAGCTCTCAAACCCCCCGCCCGGCTTCCCGCTGCGGGGAGCCGGGCGGGAGCTCTCAAACCCCCCGCCCGGCTTCCCGCTGCGGGGAGCCGAGCGGAGGCTCTCAAACCCCCCCCCCCCCCCCGCCTGGCTCCCCGTTGTGGGGAGCCGGGCGGAGGGGTTGATAGCTCCCGCTCGGCTCCCCCCAGCGGGGAGCCGGGCGGGAGCTCTCAAACCCCCCCCCCCCCCGGCTCCCCGTTGCGGGGAGCCGGCGGGAGCTGTCAACCCAGCCGGCTCCCTGGGGCGGGAGCCGGCAGCCCCCAAAACTGATTTTGGATGCATCGGAAATTTTGTCCGTTGCATCCGAAGTCCGTTAAATCGGGGTCCGTTAAATCGAGGGTTTACTGTATATGATTAATTTTGTGGCCACTCACAAACTATCAATTCCGCGGCCATGAAAAATGTGTCATGGACTGTGAAATAAGCCCTTCCCCATGAAATCTGATCTCCCCAAAAATCTTCTAGTTCAGCCAGGTTGGGGAAGGACAGATTTTCCTTCCCCTGCACAGCTGTTATGAGGGGAGATCAGACAGCACTTCCACAGGCAGTGCAGAAGTGCCCAGAGTTCCCCTCCCACATCCTGGGTCCTGCCTGGGCTCGAGGCTTACACACAGCTCCTGTCTCGGCTTCGGGCGCCTAGGTTCAGGGCTTCCACCCCCCAACCTCCACCCTCCCATGGCTCCTGACCGGGCTTGGGGTGCCTGGGCTTGGGGCTTTTGCCCCTACGACTCCTGCCGGAGTTCAGAGCTTCTATCCCGTAGCTCTTTCCAGGGCTCGGAAAATTAATTTAACCAGTTTAAGAAAAATTCTCTCTCTTTAAAGCAGCTTTATAACTTAAGGCTTCCAGTGCTTTTAAATGGGACCAAATTCTCTCAGAACAGCTCTGCATCACAGAGCTGGATCCTGTGGGGACTAAAATTGTACTGGCTGTTAGGACACACGACAATTAACTCAAGTTTCACTCTATTACAATAAAACATTTAGACTTTATTTATTGATACTGTATTCCAAAGTTTCAGTTCAATTGAATAAGCAGGGAGTACAACATAAGTTTTATCTAAGATATTAAATCTCATTAACACAGTAAAGAAACTCCAATATATATTAATGACTTCCAAAGAAATCAAAACTAGAAAAAATATTTCCTTGCAATTTGTTTCTATCTAGTCTTGATTACAAAGGTAGGATTTCAAGAGAATAAGGATTAAAGGTGGCTCATATGAGAAAGTGCTCAATTTTAAACTAAACATCAAAGTTAAATAATTTTAACCACTTACCAATTTGACTACGAGGAGCTCCAGTGACTAATAAGTTCAAGGTACTAGACGACATTTCTTTTCGAGTTGGGTTAACAACAACTTCTCCATCAACCATTCCTACCCTTACTGCACCTAAGAAGAAACTCGAGAAGTTACTTTTTTGCATCTAAATAGGAATTCATTCAAAGGATCATTTTTACTTGGTTTGCTTTCAGAGGTAATTATTAAAATTAATAATACTATTTAAATAGTGTGATTTTGTGTGTTTGTATCAGATGACAGTTATAAAATTATAATGAACTTGTTTATTCAAACAATGCAGACAATTTGAAAGTCAAGTTAATTACACTTGAAAAATTCTGGCTTATTGGGGTACTGCTCTTATTGCAGTGTCTCTGATAATAATGTTATGCCGTTAAGTTTGTAAGCTTATTTTCCTTGGTAGTTTGGACACAGGTTTCCTGAAACATGAATCTCTTTTTGAGAAATTTAAGTTACCTCCCTGTGAGACATTCAGGGAGGTAACCAGCCCCATTAGAATTTTTGGGGTAAAAGGTGGGAGGGAAAGGGTTGTCTAGAAAGCAAAAAGCCCCTATCCTGCTCCCCTCCAGCTGGGGCCTATCATGGATAAGTATTTCCAAAATCTGAAAAACTAAAGAAGTTCTCCCAGGCAAAAACCTTCGTTACTCTACAGTTAATCTCAGAAATACACATCAACAGTTTAAGGATTAAACACACACTTACAAGTGTTAAGAGCACATTAGAAACCCAGGAAGTGCAATCATGTCAATGCAGAATTTCATAAGTTTCTAATTTTTTTTAAAGATTTTTTAAATCCTTAAATCCCTGAAATGTTCTATCAACCTTTACTCCAGTTTAATAAAATTGTATTGTTTGGAAATTTTACAAGTATATACTGTTCAAGAGAAAAGGCTATCAATTGTTTGAAACAGTAAGACTTGCCTGTTAATGGAACATTTCCTTCAACTTATAAGAGATGCTCAAAGACTGCTGCTATATTTGAGGCTATTCCTCAGAACAGGGGTCGGCAATCTTCGGTATGTGGCCCATCGGGATAATCTGCTGGTGGGCCAAGAGACATTTTGTTTACGTTGACCATCCGCAGGCACTGCCCCCCACAGTTCCCCATGGCTGCTGTTCGTCATTCCCAGTCAATGGGAGCTGCAGGAAGCTGTGGGCCCTGAGGACATGCTGATGGTTGCCGAACCCTGCCTTAGAATAAGAAAATAAATGGCTGGAGCACGTCTGCCCTCCCCACCAAAACCTTGAAAAAAATTGTTTTAATATCTCCAATAAACTAAAGAAACACTTTAGAGATAAACTGAAGTAATGATACAGGAAAAAAAGCTTTCATAGAAGTGTATTAACTTCCTAAATAAAATTAAATGGACACCTTCCAAATACTTCGTAATCATGGAGATGTTTCCTCAGAATATGAAAATTAGAAGGTAATTTCCTGATCACTAATTTCCCTTTGTCTGCAGATAAAGTCTATTTTAAAAAAGTATCTGACCTGAGCACTATGCCTTGTATTTTAGATAGTTGTTGCAAGGCTGTATGTATTCTTACAATTTTGTTTAAACTTCTGCAGCAATTACTGAATGTTAAGGGAAATCATTTTACTGATCACACATCTGTCTGGCGTTCTGTAGCTACTATTGTTAAAAGTACACAGAAGATCAGAAAAAAAAAATCTATTCTCTCTATTTTTCAGTTTTACTTTGTACATTTGCAACTTTTTGAGTAGTTTCACTATTTGCTCTATATAATCAGTTTTCCTTGTTTGTGTGGAGCTTAACAGCACGAGAGAAGAGAACAGCAAAACATGACTGTAAAACCATACAAAATGGCAGTGGAATCTGGGACAGATGAAGTACCTGAAACTGCATCTAATTTTAAAATGACTAGTTTTTACGTTATATTCATTGTTGTTGTATTGGATTGGTCCCATATTAGAGACAAGGTGGGTAACAGCTTTTATTGGACCAATTTTTGTTGTTAAGAGACAAGCTTTCAAGTTAAAATATTTACTTACCAATGGGACCATTCCATGGGATATCTGATAACGCAAGTGCTGCAGATGCTAAAATTGTAAAATATATATTTTTTAAATGATTACATGAATACAAACATTAAAAAAAGTTTACAAAATATTTAAAGTTACTTTTACCTCCATTAATTGCCAGGACATCGGGATCATTAACACCATCTACTGCTAGAAGATTACAAAGGATCTGGTATAATATAAAAGACAATGGAAGAATTTTGAGCTATATGTGTTTATTTTTTTTAATCAAAACACCTGCAAGGAACAACAAATACAATGACCTAAAATTACATGAATACATATGAAGGAAAAAAAATGTTCAAGCACCCAAATCAATAAACTGATGGAGAAACATAATATTTAACACCAAGAACCACCAAATTAGGGGCAAACACAGGCCCTTAAAATGTGAACAGATTCATGTTCATATAGACTTTGTATGCTTCAAAAATATTTAAAATGATATAAATCTAAGAGGTAACAAAAGTGAGAGAGAACATTCCACAGTGAAACAACCTTAATATATTCACGGGAAATAGATTGAGAGTTCTTGGATTTTAAGGATTATAGTAATTCCTTGCTTAACATTGTAGTTAAGTTCCTGAAAAATGCGACTAAGTGAAACGATGTTAAGCAAATCAAATTTCCCCATAAGAATTAATATAAATGGGAGGGGTTTTCCAGGGAAATTTTTTTCACCAAACCAAAAAATCTATATCTACACACACACACTACACATTTTGAAACAAATTTAATACTGTACACAGCAATGATAATTGTGATGCTTGGTTGAGGTGATGAAGTTAGAAGGTGGAAGAGGGTGGGATTTTCACAGGAAATGTCTTACTGCTAAATGATGAACTAGCTTTTGGCTCAGCCCTCAAAGGTTAACACATTGTTGTTAATGTTGCTCACACTCCACAAGGCAGCAGGAGTGGAGGGAGGGGAGACAGCATGGCAGACAGACACCCCCCCCCTGTGTGCGGAAGAGAGAGATGTGCAATGCCCCTTTAAGTAAGCTGACTCCACTCAAGTACATTGTCTTTTTAAGTTGATCAGGAAGTTGAGACAGCAGTTGCTACCAAGCTCTCTCCGTCTGTGTCCCCACCCTGCTCTATATGGAAAAGGGGTAAGCGGGGTGCAGGAGCAGGGGGGAGGGGTATATCCTGACATTAGCCCCTACTTTCTCTCCCTCCCCTTCCCCCCACCGCCCGGACAGCAAGCTCCTGGGAACAACTCCAAGGCAGAGGGCAGGAGCAGCGCATGGCAGAGAGGGGAGGGACAGCTGAACTGCCGGTAACCAATAGCCTGCTGCTGCACAGGGAGCAGATAGGGAGGCTGCCGGTCCACCCTGTTCCAAGCTCCAAGCCCCCCACTAGCTAGCTCCAAAGGGGTGCTCTTCCTACAAGCAGTGGACAAAGTAGGCAGCTGCTAAATGACTTTATAAGGGAGAATTGCACAACTTTAAATGAGCATGTTCCCTAATTAATCAGCAAAGTAACAACGAAAATGAAGCATGGACTTACAATGAAAATCTTTTAGGACACTGACTTAAGGTTGTTCAATAGCCTATTCTACTTGACATGCAACATAAACAGTTTCATTTAAAATATTACTGAGCATGAATGACAGCTCCTAGCTAGTTACATTACTTTCTCCCAGAGAATAAATCCCACTCATTTCTTTGTGATAGTGAGTCTGAATTCAGACCAGTTCCAAAGAATAGCTATCTTTGTAGCAATGAGTAGTTGGTCTGTGTTTAAGCAATGTTATTTACTGAACAATTAAAGAAAGCTGTTATCAATCCTTCAACTACACCAACAGTTAACACTATTTTGCAAAACATTAACACAAATTGGAAGCTTGCCCCAAACAGGTTCTCTTTTGGCTCCCACAGAACTGTGACTATCACTAAAAATAATGAACCTACCTGTGTATCATAATAGTAGCCTGCTGGGAAGAGCGGCCTAATTGATCGATCTGTAAAAAAACATTTTAAAACTTTCATACATGGAGAGATTAAGATTATGACTGTTCATAGGAGAGAGTCAATGAAGGAAGTAAATGATAGACATGTATTCAGTAATAAATGACAAAGATAAAATTTGGGCAATCTTTATTTTTCTCTCATAATAAAAACAAAAATGTTATCCAAAGAAACTGACAATCAACATTTAAAATTTTTAGAAACACAAATTAACTTGTGGAACTCTTTGCCAAAAGATAAGAGTCTAAAACCTGAGCAGCATTCAAAAAAGGATGAGACATGTATATGGTGTGACAAAGTTCCTCCTCTGCCTTGGTGGGTCCTGTGCTTTTGAGTGGATTTGCTTGTCTCAGAAGTTCATGGCAACCCTCAGTTCTGCTACGGCCTCAACGCTGCCGTTCACTCAGCTAACCTCATCACTGGCCAGCATGGGGAAAAAGGAAGGAGAACAATCCCCGCAGTCTCTATTGTCCCACCTTGTGGGTGGTGGACAGGCCAGAGACCTTCCCTCTGATATGAATCACAGTCCAGGTGTCAAATAGGAAATTGGGAGGATGGGGAGAACCCAGGCCCGCCCTCTACTTCAGGTTCCAGCCCGGGGCCCTGTGGATTGCAGCTGTTTACAATATCTCCTGTAACAGCTATGTGACAATTACAACTCCTTAGGGAACTTCCCCATGACCTCCCCGCAGCAAGCACCTTGTTTGTCTTCATTGCAGGACCTTCTTCCTGATGGCATTTGTATTCCTCAGTCCTCAGCAGCACCTCTTCTCACTCCCAGTTCCTTACGCACCTTTCTCTAACTAAAGGGAGGTCTTTCTTTTAACCCGGTGCCCTGATTAACCTGCCTGCCTTAATGGGTTCTAGCAGGTTCCTGATTGTTCTGGAATAGTTCCTGTTATCTTACCCAAGAAAAACAGACCTGCTTCATCTGCGACTAATGTATCTACCTTCTACCACTCTCCTGTAGCCATCTGGCCTGACCCTGTTACAATGGATAGTGAGAATATTCACTGTCATATTAGAGAAGATAAAATATAAGGGACATAATCCTTCATGCTTCAAGATACACACCAGCCACTAAGCAATGGGAATTAGGAAGAACCTTCCTCTACGAGAAGGTTATTTCACAGCTGTCTGGTATAGGGAATTCTACTGTCTTCCTTTCCTCTGAAGCACATATCAAATGCTAACAATGCTACTAACACCAGACAATGTACCAGTGGTCTGATCTACTATGCTATTTCTGCGCTCCAAGTCAGTTATGGTAATAAACTTTGTACATAGCCAAGCTTCCCCTTATATAAAATAAATACATTTCAAAGGTTTAAATTATAACACTTCAGATTAGAACCAAACTGACCTGCCTAAACATTGTTATACTTGGAAGTCTCACCTAGATTACCTTTTTTATTTTTTAACTAGCCATGAAAAATGAACTGTTTATAAGAAAATAACCCTACAATATCCTTGCTCTGCTGCTTTAAGGTCAATATAAAGTAAATCTTATTCCAGAAACTGCATCAAGGACCCAGGCAACAATAATGAAGCTTTTAAGAACAAGCCACTAAAACAACATAAATATGAAAATTTTACATTTTTATCCAGTTAGAACTGCCCCTGCAGATTCTTATTTAAGAGTATGAGTCTCAATGCCATGGGCCTTGAAATCACTACAAATCAGTAACCATGCACATGTCCAAACTGACTTTTGAAGGCTGGAAGTATAAGGAGCTCAATTATGTTCTTATAGTTCTTTTCCTAGCAGTATAAATGTGTCCATTCTGTATAGACATAAACAAAGACATAGTGCTAGCTCCAGAGAGCTTGTAATAAGATGACATGTAATGAAAAGCAACTCAATTGAATGGTGAAGTTAAGCATGTTTCTCTTTTTTTTTATTTTAATTTTGATTTTCAACCTGATTTATTAATACATCTCTGCACACTGACTAGGGCTTAGTCTGCTCAGAACCCTATCACATCTTCAGATTGTCTATTATATCCTGCCAGTTTTAGCAAACATTGAGCCTCAAGGTTCCATTATCTCATTCAAAAAACAAGTTTTGGGCATCTTAGATACTATTTTTCAAACAATGAGGAAGGTAAGAGGAGGATACATTTGGGCCAAACAGTCTGTCTCCTTTTTTTCCTACCTTTCCAGAAAACAATTTGGTTGCCTATTCTTTCATCTCTCATGACAATGATGTCAGGAGATGATGTCCCTCTAGGCTGAGACATGAGAAATCCCAATCTTAGTAGCAAAACTATTAGATACAGTAAAATCTGTGTTATGCCCTGTAGCAACCAGAGAGCTCGATAAACCAGCCCTTCTAATCCTTATAGAAAGTGTGGTTTATAGTCAGGTTGGCACGGGACCAGTAGGCTCCCTACCTGGCTCTGCTTGGCTCTCTGGAAGTAGCAACATGTCCCTAGGCAGAGGAATGGCCACAAGGGGTTCTGAGAGCGGGAGGAGGGTGTGGGTTCTGGGAGGGAGTTTGGCTGTAAGAGGGGGCTCGGGGCAGGGAATTGGGGCATGGGAGGCACCTTAGGCGCCTCGACAGACTTGACCCAGCTGCTCTGCACACTGCCTCTGCTCACAAGCGTCGCACCTACAGCTCCCATTTCCCACAGTTCCCAGCCAATGAGAGCTGCAGAGCTAGCGCTCAGGGCAGGGTGCAGAGCCGTCTGCTGAGCCTCTGTCTAGGAGCAGCCGGAACAGGTCTCCGCTTGTGGGGAGCTGTCAGAGGTGAACCCCCCTGGATCGAGCACCCTGAGTCCACTCCCACACCCTAACCACCTGCGCCCTCCCACACTCAAACACCCTCCCAGAGTCTGCGCCCCCTCCAATCCCCCAACCCAAACTCCATCCCTCTTAGTTAACTGGCATTTTTCACTTACTGGCACCCTCATTCCCCAACGTGCCGGATAAAACAGCCTTTTCTGTATTTTGGGCTTTCATATAGGGATGTACATGCAGCCCCAACAGCCATTGCTTTTAAATGGTTCTGGAATTTGCAGCACTTTAAGGCATGCACTTCTCCCAAAACGGCTGTGAAGAGGCAATATTCGCTGAAAAGGATGGTTACAGGGAGCCCTTTTCAAACTTTCAAGGAGGACATTATAAACAAGAAAAGGAGTGCTGGTCACTGTCTTCTCAGACTTTTGTCATACCTATTACTCTGCTTGTAAGAATTTCTTTATCAGTGGAACCAAGTTCTCGTCTAAGATAGTTTGTGGGAATCCTTCCTGCTGCAGCAGCTTTCTGGCGATAGTCAACCTTATACGACAAAACAGGTATTCGTAAACAAAACTGTAATTACTGCTCTTTCTTAAATATACCTATTAAAAAAAGGTAAGAGATGACAATACATCTAAATTTAATAGTCGAGTGTAGCCATAGAGACAAAATAATTTACATTAAAAACTAACTGAAATATCTGAGGATTCACGTTCTACTTCTCTACTATTATTTATAGTTATCAATCTGGGCAGTTTGTGTAATTACAATTAGTACTCACCACCAATGGCATGAACTGAGATGGAGAAGGCTTTGTTTTACTGACTGCTGTGACCATCACTGATGTATCACCTAACTTGATTAAAAACAGTGAAATTACTTTTAGAAAAGACATTTTCATAAATGTATCATTTAGTTTTATTTCTCAGTAGATAATTTTCCAAGTGAAGAGAAAACACATGAATTCACAGTGCACTGGTGTGGCTTCTGGAAACCTAATAAAGTTTTTTTTTCTATGCAATAGCTAGCTGTGGATCCAGTAGAGTTCAATTACCACACATCGCTGAGATATCTCATCAAAAAACAGTACATTATCCAAGCTGACTTACACATTTTGAGTATGCATAGATTTTTTTACCTGCACCACAGCACATCCATCAGCAAATCTGGCCAGTTTTCCTGAGGAAATTTCCAACTTTCTGTTAAAAAGAGGATACCTGCCTTTAGTGACAAATGAGGATCAGTTTATCAAAACCTCTCTATTCAATTACTATACCTTTAAATTTTATGTTTCATATTTTTAGAAAATATTGATTGTATTTATTATTCATGATAGACACTGGCTTTGACAAGTCTGGATGCTGAAGCTCTCAATCTATCCACAGAACAGGAAATAAGAGTACAAGCTTCCCTACCGTTCAGCAATTTTGCCTCAATTCCCAAAGTAACCATCTTCTAAATGAAAGGAAAACTGAAGCTACGTCTACACTGCCTCATAGTTTGGACAATAGGGTGTGGTGTGAATAGCAGTGTGCACCTGTAACTGTTCTGTGTAGATGCTGTGGGCATGACTTAAGAGGTTTCATATCTGCAAAGTAAGAGCCAGAAAGTAACATCTTTGTCAGAACAGAATTTGACTAGATTTGAACCTCTGATTTAGAGGTGAAAGGCTCTATATTCTATCTGAAACCTGTCAGTCACACCTACACATCAGAGTTTTAAGAGTTCTATTAATGGCTATTATTCTCAATGGAAAAAAACACCACCACAAAGTGTTTATTCCTCAGGCAACAAGGCAAAAAGTACCACATTTACACCCCCCACCCCAAACACTTTTTCTCAGTAACAGTAGACAGTACTTTAATGGGGAAAAGTACAGTGGAAGATCTGATACACACACTTTTACACTTAGAGGTAAGACTATGCCCATTATTTGGCAGTTATGTATGTAAGAGTGTAGTGAAAAAAAAGTTCAAATGACATTCAATTTTCTTATTTACTTCAATTGATTTAGGGCCTGATCTAACACTCACGGACATTAACTAGAGCTTTTCTACTGACTTCCATGGACTTTGGATCAAGCCTGTAATTATTTCTAAACTTTCAAACAGCTTCTCTGATTAAATGTATCAATCAAATGTGGAGAAAGGGAGGCAGCCATTAGATCTTAAACTGCAGGGAGAGTCCACATCTGGATGGTTATTTCTGAGATACTTAAATGGCTTATGTATTAATACTTTAAGTCTACTTTAAAAACTTACCAGCACAACACAGCACCAATACTAACCATGGCATAAACTACCTTAGCCATTGTAATGGAAGAATATAAATTTAAAATCACTTTATCACCATGACAAGGTATTACAAACGCTGCTGAAAAGCAGTGCATCAACTGTATGCAAAAAGGCTAGCCATAAAAAGAAAAGGAGGCCAGTGGATTTTAAACAATGTGCTTAGCAATTATTGTTCGGGTCTCAGCTCCAGTAGCTCCATATTGGAGATTTTGGCTTGGAAAAGGGATGGCTGAAGCAAAGCTACAGACTCACCCCTCCGCAGCAACACACACGTCTCAGCAGACACTGGACATGAATGGGAAGTGGGGAGAAGAGATCAAGGGAGCATACCCAGATGGGAAGCAACCCTGGGGTCAGAGGAAGAAGAAAGTGACAAACGTGGAGGGGTGGGAGGAGAGAAGACCTGCAGGAGGGATTGTTCTGGGAGAGAGGGAGGACAGCGAGGGGAGATGTTCTAGGAGAGGGCGGGGGCGGGGGGTGCAGGACAGTTGTTTTAGAGAAGGGTAGGAGGTTCGGGGGGGGGGGCGCAGGGCACTGAGGGGGGATTTTCTGGGGGAGGGCGGAAGACACAGGGCAGCGAGGAGAGCTGTACTGAAATGGGGCGGGGGGCTCGAGATGGGAGGCCGCAGGGGACCTGCTCTGGGAGGGAGCAGAGGGCTGTGGGAAGACGTGGCAGGCGCGGGGGCCAGGCCCGAGCCCCGGGATACAGGAGACGGTCCCCGGTCCGGTGGGGGGGGGGGGGAGACGCTACTTTCTCCCGGCGGCCTCCTCGTTACCTGCTGCCCATGTCCACCGACACCGCTTTGTAGGCGCCGCTCTGCAAGCCTCGGGCCGGGGCCAGCCGCACCAGCCGAGCGCCCGGCCCCAGCCAACGTCTCATGGTGCCGGGCAGCGGGAGGAACCGGCCGGCCGCGGCCAGCTCCCCAAGCCCCGCGCGGCCGTAGACCCGGTAGCTCATGCAGGCGGCCATGACACCAGGGTCACAGCCTGGCAGCCGCGCTACAAAGCCGCAGCCGATTGGCTCAGAGGCTGAGCTCTCTCGGAACAAAGTGGAGCTCCATTGGCTCCCGTGAGCGCGAGGCCGCCAGCCGCAGTCCCCTGAGTTTCGATTCCGAGCTCTGGACTCATCCCGCGGTCCAGGGCCCCCTGCTGGCAGCGTCTTGCTATGGCGGCCTGTGAGGGACACGCCCCTGAGGGCGGGCTCAGCAACCCCAGTCCGCGCGGGGCCTGCGGCCTGGCCTGATCTCTAGTACGATGCACAGGCCCACGGCCAAACACTGACCTCCAACTTTTTAATTGCAAAACAATGAACATCCTTGTCCCCCCTCCACCCCCGCCTCACCCCTCCTCCACCCCCCTCCTTCCATCTTCCCTTCACTCGCTCCTGTTCACTGGCCTGGGGCAGGGGGGACCAGAAAGCAAGTGTGAAAAATCGGGATGGGGGTGAGGGGTAAGAGGTGCCTATATAAGAAAAAGCCCCAATATCGGGACAGCTGGTCATCCTAGGCAGGGGGTTGGGGTGCGGGAGGGAGGGAGAGCTTCGGCTGGGGGTGAGGGCTCGGAGATGGGGCAGAGGATAAGGGGTTTGGGATACAAGAGGGGGCTCTGAGTTGGGGATGGCTTTGGAGTATGGGAGGGGGCTCCAAGATGGGGGTGGAGCAGAGGGATTTGGAGTATGGGGTGGGGTTCGAGCTGGAGCAGTGAGTCAGGGTGTGGGGAGGGGTACAGGCTCTGGGCTGGGAGTGTGGACTCCGGGGTGCAGCAAGGGATGAGGGGTTTCGGGTGTGGGAAGTGGCTCAAGGCTGGGGCAGAGGGTTGGGGTGCAGGAGGGGGTGTGGGGTGCAAACTCCAGAAGGGAGTTTGGGGTGTAGGACAGGGTTCCAGGGCAGGGAATTGGGTGCAGGAGGGATTGTGGGATGCAAGTTCTGGGAGGGAGCTCCCCCCCCCCCAGCATAATCCCCCATATGCCACCAAACACACACACACACACACACACACAGAGCAAAATCATCCATCCATCTCCATTCAGTATAGAGACGACTGTTAATTTTCACTGTTCATTTAAAGGGATACTAGAGTGAGATGAATTATATGTATATGGGGGTAATTACTAATTAGGTTATTTCCCTGATTTAACATTTGGGGTGAAAGAGGTTTTTTCTTTTTGGAGTCTGTCATTATCCTAATCATTCCCGGAGTGTTACAGGATTTTTAACTGTCAAGGCTGATTCCCCACTCTGACACTTGGAGTGCAGAATGTGGAGGCCCGCAAGGATTCTAAAAATGAATACTGGCCATTTCGGTCTGGTATTCAACCCCCAAGGTTACAGCTCTCTAACCTTGGATGGGTAGATGCTGCCACCACACAAGTGCAAAAAAACCCTTTTGACTCAGGAAGGTGCACTTGGGAATAGTGCTTTCACACACACACACCCTTTGGTGAAGAGCTGAGAAAGAAAACAAAGGAAATCAGCTGTTGCCACCAGCTAATTAAAAAACATATGCACAAACCTCTTAGGAAAGAAAAAACCCAATCCTGTTCTTAAAAAAGGTGAATTTTATTATAAACAAAAAGAAAGAAAATACATGTTGAATTTAGGCTATTGCTAGATTTATAGAGAGCAAGTACAATAATTAAACATCACTAATAGCTTTCTTGAAGTCCAGCTTAATGATTGCAAGCAAAACAAAAGCATTTGTGGGTTAGCACAGAGGTTTCCACAAGCCATGAAGAAATAAAAGAGATAAACCTAATGACATCTTTCTAAACATTGCCTGATCTACTTACATATCTGGGGTTTCAAATTGAGTAGTTTCTAAGTATGATCTGGTGATTTTCATACCTGGTTTACAGCTTTTTCCAGCCTAGGTCCAGCTCTGTCTCTGTTCTGTGGGAGAACAACCACAGACAGATAAACGGAAAGGTTTTTCCTTCCCATTGTCTCTTTTGGTCAGGTGCCCACTTCCTTCCTTTTACCTATGGGCTTTTTAAAAAAAACCTTTACAGGTAAAGCAAGTAGTGAACAGCTACTATCAGGGATTTTATAGCTATCTTGCTTGCCGGGTGTCCATAAAAGGGAGCTACCCTCTCCTGTCTTCATTTATCACATTCAGTTTAAACCACTTCATATAGCACATTTTAAAGTTGCATTTTATTAAATATTATTTGCTGAAATTACAAGATAAATAATAAGAGCTAATAAGAGCCCAATACCAAGAAGTACAATGAGTTTCACCACCACCATTAAATTGTATCTCAGCCAGGATAGCAGCATTCTTCTATGCACAGGGCAGCTCTCCCCATGACATCTCAAGTAACCTTAATTTCTAAAGAAATTATTACTGTATTTTCACAAAGGAAAATGACTTATGAGTGGACAGAAGGCTCATACACTCAGAGATTTTGTATAGCTGTAACTTGTCTGATTCAGAAACCAGTAGAACCTCAGATTTATGAACACCTCGGGAATGGAAGTTGTTCATAACTGAAATGTTCGCAACTCTGAACAAAACATTCTTTCAAAAAGTTCTTTCAAAAGTTTACAACTGATGATTGATTTAATACAGCATTGAAACTTTACTATGCAGGAGAAAAATGCTGTTTTCCCTTTATTTTTTTAGTAGTTTACATTTAAAACAGCACTGTACTACATTTGCCTTTTTTTTTGGTCTTGTCTCTGCTGCTGCCTGATTGCATACTTCCAGTTCCAAATGAGGTGTGTAGTTGACTGGTCAGTTTGTAACTCTGGTGTTCATAATTCTGAGGTTCTAGTGCAGGGGTTCTCAAACTGGGGGTCGGGAGCCCTCAGGGGTCACAAGGTTCTTACATGGGGTGTCGCGAGCTGTCAACCTCCACCACAAACCCCTCTTTGCCTCCAGCATTTATAATGGTGTTAAATATATAAAAAGCACTTTTAATTTATAAGAAGGGCTCGCACTCAGGGGATTTCTATGTGAAAGGGGTCGCCAGTACAAAAGTTTGAGAACCACTGTTCTAGTGTAGTTCTAGCAGTACAACCTCCTAATATGAATGCAATTGTACCAATCTAGAAGTGTGTATAATAATATAGCTTATTCCCTTTGGGCTGAATATCATAAAAGATACCGGATAGTGAGGACAGAGAACTCACATCTGTTTAATAAATGTATCTTGACCTGAGCTTGAGAACTTCTAAACATCACAATGATGCTGATAAGAGCAGCAGAACCTCAGCACCTCTCTGGATAATTATATATATATATACTAGCAAAAATACCTGGCGTTGCTCGGGGTATTTGTAATTGGAAACTGGGATGTAAAAAGACTACAATGTTTTTTATTAATACAAATTTTGTTCACAAGTCTCATTTTGTCTAATTGATTTCATTCTCTTGCATTTAGATGTGGGGGGAGAGAGCTGAGCGAGTGCGGGGGCCATTGGAGGGGGGTGAGATTTTAAAAATTTTATATTCTTACCTGAGGGGGGAGAGAGCTGAGTGAGTGCGGAGGCTGTTGGAGGGGGGAGGGGGCAGAGAGCTGAGCAAGTGCGGGGTCCGTTGGAGGAGGGTATTATGACATCATAACTATGTCACAGAGAACAGCAGCTGTTAACCTGCTGCCCAGCTGATGTGAATGGGCTTTAAAGAATTTCACCCCTGGGGGGCGTCAGAGGTGAGATTTGAAAAATTTTCGACTCTTACCCTGATTAGGACCCTAAAGCCTATAACTGTACCAAATTTCAAGTTCAAACGGTGTGGAAGGAGTAAGGCAGCATACATACACGCACGCACGCATGCACGCATACACACACGCATACACCATTTGACTTTTATATATATATACTAGCAAAAATACCCGGCGTTGCTCGGGTCCATCGGAGGGGGGGAGGGAGGAGAGAGCTGAGCGAGTGCAGGGTCCGTTGGAGGGGGGAGGGGGCAGAGAGCAAACCTGACACCCCCACCTCACCCCCCAACCAAACCCGACACCCCCACCTCACTTACCCCTCGACCAACCCCGACTCACATTTTCACCCCCCCACCCAAACCCAACACCCCCTGACCAACACCCACACCTCACCCCCCGTAGACCAAACCTGACACACCCACCTCACTTTTCCCCCCAACCAAACCCGACACCCTACCTACCACCACAAACAAATGCAACACCCCCATCTCACTTATCCCTCAACCAACCCCGACCCCCTTTCCCACCCCCCCAAACAAACCCAACACCCCCACCTTACCCCCCCACCAAACCCAACACCCCCTGACCAACCCCTACACTCACACCTCACCCCCCACCCACCCCGACACCTTCCCACCCCCCCAGACCAAACCCAACACCCTGGCTCACTTACACCCCGACCAAACCCGACACCCCCACCTCACTCCCCTACCAAACCCGACACCCCCACCTCACTTACCCTCCGACCAAACCCAACTCGGGTCCGTCGGAGGTTGGGAGGGGGCAGAGAGCTGAGCGAGTGCAGGGTCCGTTGGAGGGGGGTATTATGACATCATAACTATGTCACAGAGAACAGCAGCTGCCCAGCTGATGATTGGCCTTTAAATAATTTCACCCCTGGGGGGCATCAGAGGTGAGATTTGAAATTTTTTTGACTCTTACGGTCATTAGGACCCTAACGCCTATAACTGTACCATGGCCTCCCCTGAAGTCCGGGGCCCGGTACAGCTGTACCCGTTGTACCCCCCTGTCACCGGCCCTGCCCCTAATTATACTAGCAAAACTGCTCTTTTGCCAGTAGTGACAAAGAGTCCTGTGGCACCTTAAAGGCTAACAAAAGTATTGAAGCATAATCTTTCATGGGCTAATACCCAATTCCTCGGATTCATGCAGTGAAAGTATGCAGAGGTACCTGGGTATTAGCCCACGAAAGCTTATGCTTCAGTACTTTTGTTAGCCTTTAAGGGGCCACAGGACTTCTTGTTGCTTCTGCAGATCCAGACTAACACGGCTACCTCTCTGATTCTTGACTTTTGCCAGAATTGATTTCACTTAAGAGGGCTGGAATAAGCGATACCAGCAAGAATGTAACTTCGCTGATATAAGATGCATTCATGTTTGCAGCATTTTGCCAGTATAGTATATTGCTATTCCTTTAACAGCAAAATGATCCTGGTATAGACATGGCTTTAGCCTCATTTGAAAAGCAGTGACATCCCTGCAAAAAAAAAAAAAAGTGGTATATAAAAACTGATACATATTATTGCATAACACAGACATTTTTCCAGAGAAAGCATTTGCTGTATGTTTGTGTGTATTCAGAATACAACAAAATATTATACCCATGTGAATAGATACTTAGGTTTACATCTCTTAATTGCTCTTTGGACAGTGAAATTATTGTTCACTTGTGCAGAATAGATTATTATTTAATGTGAGCATGAATGAACAGTAATGTGAGCACAAAGGCCTGGTCATGCCACCACCACTGAGATTCATGCATGACTAAAATAATACAAACTATTGTGCATTATCCTAACTTCATTTGTCATCTGGCGTTAACATGAATTAAAATCTGGAGGAGATTTTATAAGAAATGTAATGCAGACTATTCCAAGATTTGTCATGATACTATTTTTTATTTTACTTGTTTACAAATGTTTTTCTACATTGTCTCAACAGGATGTTTCTATCTTAGGGCTGCATTTCCAAAAATCAGAATTACTGTCTGGGAAAACTGTCCCAACTACTGATGTTTTTTTCAGTGCCAGCATGTTTCTTATCCTTTGACAGGTCATGCAGAAGACATATCAGAAGATAAACTATCCATAAACTGGTGACTTGGCCTGAGAAACGGATTGTTATCGTCTTCCAAAATCAGGATTCACTGGTATAATTATGGTTTGGTACAAAAATGCATTTAGGTGGCAAAGCAAGAAACTTCACCATGTTTTCCTAAGTCATGTATGCTCTATTGCAGATGAATGACCCATTATCTGAAAGGTGATTTTTACATCTTCATCATTATCTCTCATTAAAATCACCAGCCTTTAGTCCATTGCAGGTGATTCTATTATAAACAGATTGTCTAAAGCTGAACACTATTACAACAATATTTGACAGTGATTGTTTATTCTAAATGTAAAGTTATGTGGTTGTTTCTCCCTGCCCACAGTTTATAGTTGCTATCGGCGGGTTTATGAAACCCTTAAGAGGGGCTAAATTGTGTCTTCAAAGTCCACATTTCTAAAAACATTTTCACACATGAATAGTCCATTGAGTTCAATGGGACTACTCACATACATAAAAATAAGTGCCTGCTTCAGGTTTTGCAGGATTGGAGCACAAATTTCTAATACTAGTCTCATGTGAATTCTCTTCTAGATACTGCACCATTAAAAAACCGGAAACAAAAGCAACTGAACTTTTCATTTTCAGGAAATAAGATTAAAAGATCACAGTCACTTTGTGTCTATAGAATGCATAAGACATACAATATAGTACTAACACAACAACTATGTTTAGTGACAGCTGGAAAGAATGAAAATACATTTAAAAAGTTTCAAGTATTCTTTGACTCCTTCACATCACCTACAAAGCTGTTGGTAACGCATTCCAGCACTCCATTAGGGATTCACTTCCATTTCCAACTGTGACAGGCTGGGTCACAGAGATCCCCCTGGGACTGACACCTGATGTGTTGAAATCACCTCTGAGCCTGTTTTCCCTGCCAGGTTGTGACTCCAGAACCCTGCCTTGTGGAGCCAGACACGCTGGGCTGCTGCAACACAGAGCCAGGGGCTGGGTTATGCTCCTGAAGCTGCAGACTTTAACTAGAAACTGCTCAGCAGGTTACTTGTCTCCAGAACCCAGACACCCAGCTCCCAATGGGATCCAAATCACAAATAAATCCATTTTACTCTGTATAAAGCTTATGCAGGGTAAATTTGTAAATTGTTCATCCTTTATATCACTGAGAGAGAGATGTGCACAGATGTTTGCTCCCCCAGATATTAATCATTTACTGTGGGTTTATTAATAAACAAAAGTGATTTCATTAAGTATAAAAAGTAGGATTTGAGTAGTTTAAAGTAATAACAGACAGAACAAAGTAAGTCACAAAGCTAAATAAAACAAAACACCCGACTGTAAGCCTAATACATTAAGAAACTGATTACTGGTAATATCTCACCCTCAAAGATGTTCTAGTAAGCTTCTTTTGCAGACGAAACTCTTTCCTAATCTGGGCCTAATCCTGTTCCTCTGGTACAGTCCTTGTTAGTTCTAGCAGACATCTTGGGTGGTAACCAGGGTTTTTTTCATGACTGGTAGCCCCTTTTGTCCTTTTCCACCCCTTTCTGTAGCTTTGGCACAAGGTGGGAATCTGTTGTCTTTGCTTGTCCCCACCCCCGCCTCATCAATGGAAAAATACAAGGATTAAGATGGATTCTGGTATCATGTGACATGGTCAAATGTCACTGTAAGACTCCCAGTCTCCACTCTTCCTGGGTTGGTCCACAGGTACACAGGAAGGGTTGCAAGTAAATAAACCATTTACAATCAACTGTCCTAGTCAATGGGAGCCATCAAGATTCTAAACCACCATTAATGGCCCACACTTTGCATAATTACATAGAACCTCAGAGTTGTGCCTCATATTTTTAGCTTCAGATACAAGAATGACACATGCATACAAATAGGAGGAATATATTCAGTAGGTTATAACCGTTGTTATGATACCTTACAAGAGACCTTTTGCATAAAGCACATTCCAGTTACATCATATTCACATTCATAAGTATATTTCCATAAAACATATGGAGTGCAATGTCACACCAACAGCCACTGAAAAGCAATACATACCCCAACTTCATCCAACTCACACTCATGCCAACACTTCCATGAGAAACTATGCTGTAATAACAGATCAGCATATGATGTTGTATGGAATATGGGTGATCATTTATAATATTATTGATACCAGTATTGCAAACCGGCAATTAATCTTACAAGATATGCAATATAAGGTATCAGTACAAAAGTTATGATTGGCTAAATATGAACATAAGAATGGCCGTACTGAGTCAGACTAATGGTCAATCTAGCTGAGTATCCTGTCTTCCAACAGTGGCCAGTGTCAGGTGCCCCAGAGGGAATGAACAGAACAGGTAATCATCAAGTGATCCATCCTCTGTCGCTCATTCCCAGCTTCCGGCAAAAAGAGGCTAGCGACACCATTCGTGCCCATCCTGGCTAATAGCCATTGATGGATCTATCTTCCATTAATTTATCTAGTTATTTTTTGAACCCTGTTATGGTCTTGGACTTCACAACATCCTCTGGCAAGGAATTCCACAGGTTGACTATGTGTTGTGTGAAGAAATACTTTCTTTTATTTGTTTTAAACCTGCTGCCTATTCATTTCATTTGATGACCCTTAGTTCTTGTGTTATGAGATGTTGCCTTTTTCTGAACCTTTTCCTATTCCAATATATCTTTTTGAGATGGGGCAACCACATCTGCACACAGTATTTAAGATGTGGGTATACCATGGATTTATATTTTATATACATGATATTTTATGTTCTATTATCAATCCCTTTCTTAATTATTCCCAGCATCCTGTTTGCTTTTTTGACTGCTGCTGCACATTGAGTGGATGTTTTCAGAGAACTCTCCACAATGACTCCAAGCTCTCTTTCTTGAATGGTAACAGATAATTTAGACCCCATATTTTTATATGTCACGTCTTACGCGAGGGTTATGTTCCGCGATTACCACGTAAAGCAGAAATTGCGTATAGCCAAAACCCATTGAGTTTAATGGCGGACGAAATTGGCCGCCCTACAGATAGTTTTTACATTTTTATTTTCCCCTTTTTTTTCTTTGCCTATTGGGTAAAGCTGAAATTGCGCATGTTAAATGCACATAAGATGCGACTTGCCTGTATGTCAAATAGGACTGGTCCCAGAATGGAATACTGTGTACAAATGTGGTCTCCTCATCTCAAAAAGGATATATTGGCATTAGAAAAGGTTCAGAGAAGGGTAGCTAAAATGATTAGGGTTTTGGAATGGGTCCCATATGAGGAGAGATTAAAGAGGCTAGGACTTTTTAGCTTGGAAAAGAGGAGACTAAGGGGGGATATGATAGAGGTATATAAAATTATGAGTGGTAAGGAGAAAGTGAATAAGGAAAAGTTATTTGCTTGTTCCCATAATATAAGAACTAGGGGGCACCAAATGAAATTAATGGGCAGCAGGTTTAAAACAAATAAAAGGAAGTTCTTCACACAGCGCACAGTCAACCTGTGGAACTCCTTGCCTGAGGAGGCTGTGAAGGCTAGGACTATAACAGGGTTTAAAAGAGATCTGGATAAATTGATGGAGGTTAAGTCCTATTAGCCAGGATGGGTAAGGAATGGTGTCCCTAGCCTCTGTTTGTCAGATGGATGGCAGGAGAGAGATCACTTGATCATTACCTGTTAGGTTCACTCACTCTGGGGCACCTGGCATTGGCCACTGTCAGTAGACAGGATACTGGGCTAGATGGACCATTGGTCTGACCCAGTACGGCCTTTCTTATGTTCTTATGACACCACTATTGACCTCTCTCCATTCTGAAAACTGACCATTTATACATACTCTTTGTTTCCTATCTTTTAACCAGTTACCAATCTATGAGAGCATCTTCCCTTTTCTACTGTGGTAGGTTACTTTGCGTAATAACCTTTGGTGAGGGACTTTGTCAAAAACTTTCTGAAAATCTAAGTACACTACCGTATTTTCCGGCGTATAAGACGACCGGGCGTATAAGACGACCCCCAACTTTTCCAGTTAAAATATAGAGTTTGGGATATACTCGCCGTATAAGACTACCCCTCTTCCAACGCGCACCAAATAAAAATTAAAAAAACTCCAGCCTCCACTTCCTAAATCACCCCACCAAAAATCTCCACCCACCTCACCCCCTAACTCACTCCAGTCCACGGCCCCAAATCCCCTGCCCCACCCCACCTCCAGTCTCCACCCCCGCAACCCTCTAACTCACCCCACATCTCAAATCCCCTACCCCAACCCCACTCACTCCACTCAAACCTCCCCCCAACTCACCCCAAGGGAGGTCGCACTGGGGGGTGCCCCAGGGCTATGAGGGAGTCACTCTGGGGGTGCCCCTCCCCTAACTCGCCCCCCGGCCGCCGCCGCCTCCAACTCAGTGCCTAAGAGCCATAGTTACTAAGTGATAAACATCATCGGGTCCAGATGCAGAAACAGCCAATCTGGGGCTGACATGTAGATGTATTTAGAAAGAGGCAGCAACAGGCTGCTGCAGTGAGTACAAACACACACACACACTGTCTAGCAAACACATGGCACACGCACACCTTGTATTTCTCTGAGCCCAGACTGGAGCCCTTAATTACAGGACAAGACCAAATAGTGCTGAGAACATAGGTGCTAATGTATGTATCTCTGCAGAGCTGCACACACCACACATACTGGACAGGCTAAGCAGCCACCTGAAACTCCCCTAGTACCAGTAACACCAATGTCAGATCAGAAAGCCTACTTGAACCAGGAGAGCTGCCATGGGGAGTTAGAGAAAGGGGTCCTGGTGACGGGCAACATGGGGGGAGAGGATCTGGTATGGAGGGAGCACAGAGGATTGGGTGATGGGGGAGAAAGTGCACTGGGAGGCAAAAAGGGTTGGGGGGGGCAGAGCGCAAGGAAGTCACAGAGTGGGGCGAAGGGGGATGACACAGAGAATCGGATGAGGGGGAAGGGAGAGTCTGGGTGGAGTGGAGGGGGTTGACAGAGAGGATCGGTGAGGGGAACAGGAGAGTCTGGGGGGTGGGAAGAGGATTGGGGTGGGAAGGAGAGTCGGGGGGGGGAAGAGCACCCCAAGAGGGGTGCAGAGGGTCTGGTGGGAGGAGGAAAGAGTCCCAGGGGAAGGCACAGATGCACAGAGTATGGGGGAGGGGACAGTGCCCTAGGGGAGTCACAGAGGATCAAGTTGGGGGGGGGGGAGGCACAGAGGGTCAAGTGGAGGGGGAAGCCCCAAGAAGGGGCACAGAGGGTTGGGTGGAGGGGAGGACACAGAGGGTCTGTTGGGGAGGAGCGACAGAGTCCTGGGGGAAACACAGAGGATGTGGTGAGTGGGGGGGGGGCGAATCCCATGGGAGGACACAGAGTATTGGGGGAGGGGAGAGTACCCCGGGAGGGGGGGGGGGCAGAGGATGGGGGAACTACAGACTGTGGAGTGAAGAAGGGGAAGCCCCGGGCGGCACTCGAGTGACGGGTTCTGGTGAGTGTGGGCTGGGGAACCGAGGGGGTTGGGTCTGGTGACGGGGGAGCTCAGGTTCTGAAGAAGGAAAACGAGGAGTAGGGGCTCTGGAGCAGAGGGAGGGAGCCGGAGGGGGGGACGTGGCGAGGTGAAGCCCGGGGGAGGGAGATTTGCTGAGTGGGAGCGGAGGGGGGAGGACGGGGGGGGGGGGAACAGAGAGCCGGTGAGGGGGGACGGGGGAGCGGTGCTGAGGGGGGGGGGCACACAGCCAGGCGCTCCCGTCCGTGTCCCTGGAGAAAACCCCAAAGCCCCGGGCCGGGCCGCTCACAGCGCGGTGCTGGGCCCCGGGACCAGAGCGCGCCGTGCCCAGCCCGCCAGATCTCCCCGGGCGGCTCCCGGCTCGGTGCGCCGGAGCCCCGGGCCGGGCAGGAGACCCACTCTGCAGCCGCTTCCAGGCGCCCCCCCGCCCCCGGCACCGGAGCGATCCGAGCCCAGGCACATGGACCCGAGCGCACTGAGCCGACGCTGCTCCCAGCGGATACCCGTCCCCAGCCCTTCTCCCTATGAGCGTATCGGGCGCCCGCGGAGCCAGCACAGCCCTGCCAGCCGCCTCTCCGGAGGTTTCAGCACCCGGCGTATAAGACGATACCCGGCGTATAAGACAACCCCCGAATTTTGAGAAGATTTTCCGGGGTTAAAAAGTAGTCTTATACGCCGGAAAATACGGTATATCCACTGGGTCCCCTTGATCCACATGCTTGTTTACCCCTCAAAGAATTCTAGTAGATTGGTGAGGCATGATTTCCCTTTTCTAAAACCATGTTGACTCTCCCTCAACAAATTATGTTCATCTATATGACTGACAATATTGTTCTTTAGTTTACTTTCAACCAGTTTGCCTAGTACTGAAGTCAGGCTTACAGACTGTAATTGCCGGGATCACCTCTGGAGCCATTTTTAAAAACTGGTGTCACATTAGCTATCCTCCAGTTATCTGGTACATAAGCTGATTTAAAAGATAGGTTACAGACTTCACTTAGCAATTCTGCAATTTCACATTTGAGTTCCTTCAGTACTCTTGGATGAACCCCATCTGGTCCTGGTTACTTATTGCTGTTTAATTTTAATTGCTGTTTAATTTATCAGTTTGTTCCAAAACCTCCTCTAATGACACCTCAGTTCCTCAGATCTGTCATCACGTTTGGGAATCTCCCTCACATCCTCAGCCATGAAGACGAATGCAAAGAATTCATTTAGTTTCTCCGCAATGGCCTGATCATCCTTGAGTGCTCCTTTAGCACCTCAGTCGTCTAGTGGCCCCACTGGTGTTTAGCTGGCTTCCTGCTTCTGATGTACTTGAAAAAAAATTGCTATTTGCTTTTTGAGTCTTTGGCTAACTGTTCCTCAAATTCTTTTTTAGCCTTCCTAAGTGTACTTTTATACTTCATTTGCCAGTGTTTATGCTCCTTTCTATTTTCTTCAATAGGATTTAACTTCCACTTTTGAAAAGATGCCTTTTTGCCTCTCATTGCTTCTTTTACTATGTTGTTTAGCCACAGTGGCTCTTTTATGGTTCTCTTACTATGTTTTTTAATTTGGGGTATACATTTAAGTTGAGCCTCTATTATGGTGTCTTTAAAAAGTTTCCACAGAGTTTGCAGAGATTTCACTTTTTGGCAATGTACCCTTTAATTTCTGTTTAACTAACCTCATTTTATTGTTGTTCCCCTTTCTGAAATTAAATGCTATAGTGTTGGGCCACTGTGGTGTTTTTCCTTCCACAGAGGTATTACTTTTAATTATATTGTCATCACCATTACCAAGCAGTCCAGCTATATTCACCTCTTGGATCAGATCCTGTTCTCCATTTACGAGTAAATCAAGAATTGCCTCTCCTCTGGTGAGTCCCAGGACCAGCTGCTCCAAGAAGCAGTCATTTAAGGTGTCAAGAAACTTTATCTCTGCATCAAGTCCTGAGGTGACATGTCAATATAGGGATAATTTTGAAATCCCCCATTATTATTATTGAGGTTTTTTAAAAAATTTAATAGCTTCTCTAATCCCCCTGAGCATTTCAGATTCACTATCACCATCCTGGTCAGGTGGTCGGTAATATATCCCCATCACTATATTCTTATTATTAGAGCATGGAAATTTCTATCCATAGAGTTCCTATGGTACAGTTTGATTCATTTACAATTTTTACTTCATTTGATTCTGTGCTTTCTTTCACATATAATGCAACTCCCACACCAGCATGACCTGTTCTGTCCTTCCGATATATTTTGTACCCTGGTATATCCCATTGATTATCCTCATTCCACCAAGCTTCTGTGATGCCTATTATATCAATATACTCATTTAATACAAGGCACTCCAGTTCACCCATTTTATTATTTAGACTTTTAGCATTCATATATAAGCACATTTAAAACTTGTCTCCTTTTAGCTGTCTGCTATTACACGATGTAATTAAATGGGACTCTTTTTTTAGTTGACTGTTTCTGTTCAGACCCTGCCTGTATTTTATCATTTTCCATCCTCTCATCCTCACTAGGACAGAGATTCTCTATGAATAAAATCTATAAATCTAAACCCCTCCTCCCTTCACCATTGTCTCATCCACGCATTGAGACTCTGCAGTTCTGCCTGTCTATCTGGCCCTGCACATGGAACTGAGAGTATCTCAGAGAACGCTACCATAGAGGTTCTGGACTTCAGTCTCTTATCTAGCAGCTTAAATTTGGCCTCCAGAACTTCTCTTATCCTTCCCTATCTCATTGGTACCTACATGTACCACGATCACCACTCCTCCCCAGCACTACAGATATAAGTCTAGATATAAGTCTATCTAGATGTCTTGAGAGATCCGCAACCTTCCCACCAGGCAGGCAAGTCACCATGGGGTTCTCCCGGTCATCGCAAACCCAGGTATTTATGTTTCTAATGATTGAATTGCCCATTACTAATACCTTTCTCTTTCTAATAGCTGGAGTTCCCTCCCCTGAAGAGGTATCCTCAGTGTGAGAGGATACCACAGCAAGATCTGGAAGGAGGGTCCCAACTATGGGATTGTTTCCCTCTGCTCCAGTTAGATGCTCTCCATCCCTGGGACCTTCATCCTTCTCAACAGCACAGAGGCTGTCAGACCGGAGGTGGGACCATTCTACTCTGTCCCGGAAAGTCTCATCTATGTACCTCTCTGTCTCTCTCAGCTCCTCCAGTTCAGCCACTTTGGTCTCCAAACCCCATACATGGGCTCTGAGGGCCAGGAGCTCCTTGCACTGAATGCTCACATACACCACCTGCCCATAAGGTAGGTAGATGATAATTATGGTTATATGTATGTATCATTTTTGTATTGTGAATTACAAATATGTATGATATATTTCTATTTCAAACTTGTGCTGTGTTTCTGGATAATTTTTTGGTGCAGAATTTTTAATTTTTTGTTACAGAATGCCCTCAGGAGTAAGATTGGGTGCTTGATGGCCTATCAAAGGCAATCAGCTATACAATTAACCCATGGAGAGAAGGCACTGAAGAAAGGACTGGATGACTCATCCAAGCTTTGGATGTGTTCCAGAGGGACTCTACAAGCCAGTTTTATTATCAGGGACCTGCTATATGGACTTTGAAATCTTATATATGTATCTCATTGTTTTCACAATTTAACAACTTTCTTCTTGTTCTTTCATAATAAAATATTTTCTTTTTGGATACTAAAGGATTGGCAGGCAGTGTGGTTTTTTGAGTAAGATCCAAACTAATATTGACCTGGTAATGTGGCTGACCCTTTGTGGATCTGAAGAATGTTTTGTATGGTCAGCCACTTTATTGGACCTATGTGCTGATTGGGAGCCAGAGAACTAGAATGCAATAAAGGGGGCTGTGTGATTTCTTTTTTCAGCTTCTTGATAACCAGTGGGGGTGATCAGCAGCACACTTTGTGGCTGGTTGGTGAGTCTAACTTCAGTGTTACCCACCAGTTTTGGAGGAATCTACTGTCCTTTTTGCAAGCCTACCCTAACCTTGACATTTTTAGTGAGGGTTAACCTAGAAATCTCTGTGTCTCGCAGCACTTGTGATGGCAACAGTCTGTTCATTTGGAACATTATTCTGTGTTAATATTGATAAGATCACAAGTAGTAGAGGCTCATGCTTTCAGCCTGGGTAACTCAAACTCTCTGGCTGGGTAAGTTCAGCCTGTGCTTTAGAGGTCCAGAGCAGTTCAATTCCCCCATATGCATCTGTGGGGATTGAACCTTGGACCTTTGGATCTAATAGCATGAGCATCTACTGGTTGTTGTTGGTTATTATTTAAAAATAATTATTCATTTGTGGTAGCATCTATAATATGTTGCTGACTTTCCAAACACTCAAGGATGATGCTGGCTCTAAAATAATGTCTTTCTAAATAATAATAATTTCTAAAAATAATGTCAACAAATAACTTAATTAAGCTCTCACCTCAGGACACGGCTCTTTGAAGACCATATCCCACTAATATCTTCCCCCCGGTAAAAGCCCAAGTATGGCAAATGTATGGGCCATAACCCAGGTCCTGAATGCATTTTCACTCTATTTTATCAACAGAAAGACTATGTTCCAGAGCCAAGGACACTCTACTGTGAATACCTTATGCACAGATGTTCACATACAGTGACCGTAAATAAGAATTACTCTCAGCTGTGGTGACAAGCACATAGGGAGACAGATTATCCTTGGTTTTTTATTTAAAATATGTTCACCTTAAATTCTGGAGGCATGTGCTATCTTCTGTGAGGGGCATAGGTTCAAGTAATAAGTTTCAGGCCACGGCTTACCTAGCTTATACAGAAATGTATACTTAATGGCACATAACTGATAAGCTTCAGCTGCACTCTGGGGAAAGGAGACAAGATTTCCATCTAACTACAGTGCACTTCATAAAATATGCCTTTTGCCAGGCTGAATTTTAGGAAGGATGGTGCTGCAAATGTATGTATATCACATTAGTAGTATTAGCCACACCATCAGGGACTCATTCACCTCATTACTAATGTGATATGTGCCAGCATTGCCCCTCTGCCATGTATAATGGCCAAACCAGACAACCTCTATGTAAAAGAATAAAGAAAAGCCGGTAGGAGAATACTTCAATCTCTCTGGACATTCAATAACATATTTAAAAGTAGCCATCCTTCAACATAAAAACTTCAAAGACAGACTTCAAAGAGAAACTGCAGAGCTACAATTCATTTGCAAATTTAACACCACTAATTTGGGCTTGAATAGGGATTGGGAGTGGCTGGCTCACTACAAAAGTAGTGACATACCCTGACAAATCCTGACATAAAGCCAAGAAACTGATGTCAGTATATGCAGCAATTAACTAGATTATTTTTCAGTTTTTTACAGCTTTATAAAACAAAGATTCAAAGCTTTATAAAACAATTGTAAACCATGACAGACCTGGAGTTTAGAAAGAAATGTGATAATTTCCATGTTCAGAAATAAAAAGCAAAACAGAAAGAAGAACTCCTCCCATAATTGTTTCAGCAGAGGGACTTTGAATTAGCTCTGTCCGTAGCTTGCTTATATTGGCACACACTCGGGTACTTTTCCTCCTCCTGTTACACTCAAGTTTACAGTATGTAAAAATGGCAGAATTGTAGATACTGCCAGGAAACAGGATTCTGGGCAGGTGATGGGCTCTGCTTACTAACAACAAGAGCCAGCAGAGGGTAGCCAACAGCTACATTCGGATGTCAGGGTACTTAAATCTTTTACACTCTATGGGGGAAAAAAGCGGAGAGAGAGACCTATGAGCTTGCAGGTCTGAGATATGAAATCATACATCACATTTATACAGTGCTTTATATGTTCAAAGCACTATACAGACACTAATCAATTTATTCTCACTACACCAGAGTAAATAGTATTCTCAGAGTACAGATGGAAAACTAAGGCAGAGAAGTGGCCACATAGTGAGTCAACAACAGAGCTAGGACTAGAATCCACATCTCCTGATTCCCAAACCTGTATTCAATAATCCAGTTCATAATGACAAGCAGCCCAAGTTAAAAAGACATTGCCAGAAAGTTCCAAAAAGAGGATGTCAGGAGAGTGTTAGAGAGGAGCCTTATTCCCTGTAGAGCAGGCTTGTCCAACCTGCGGCCCGTGGGCCGCATGCGGCCCAGGACGGCTATGAATGCGGCCCAACACAAAATCATAAACTTACAACGTTATGAGATTACGTCCACAAATACCGGAGTATTATTCGTAATTCGCATTATAATTGCAAACAGTTCGACCAAAAAACCCGAAAAACTGATAAAATTGACTAATAAAATAAAGAGCGAGAGGACTCTAATGTTGCGTAAAATGAATTGTGACAAAGAATTTGTGTGTACTAGGCATAACGCCGGTGCGTGCCGTACGCTCTCGCTATTTGTACGCATGTGTGGCTTAAGTTTTTCGGCGGTGTACGGCTTCCAATGTGCAGACAGTCAAATT
The DNA here is from genome assembly GCA_032164245.1 of Sternotherus odoratus. NCBI lineage: Eukaryota > Metazoa > Chordata > Testudines > Kinosternidae > Sternotherus > Sternotherus odoratus. Next base: position 151,096,662 of record JAVMKO010000003.1, read on the forward strand.
GACACCGAAGAAAGGTGCAGACGTTACGTGTGCTTGTGGCGATTTGGCGAGTAAAACGCAGCGATTATCGATAATATTTCAACCTACCTTTGTAAACGATAGCCGTCTATTGTTATTTAGAAGACATGTAAGTATTCTTATTTGATTATTAAACCTTGCTTTCTAATTTTCTATCTATTAATTTTCATAATAAAAGTAAATATAATTGCATATTTATTATTATTTTTTTAATTCCAGCATGGCTTCCACAGCATCTCAAAAGAAAACAGAACCCAAAAAAAGAAAAATTATAGAAGAAGGAAGATTGTTCAACGAAAAGTGGGCTAGACTGTGGGCTAGTGAAGACGGAACCCGACATTAATAGCCTCCAGAGGCTGTCCCACAATGCTCCATTCTGACCGCTCTGGACTGCCTCACTGCTCCACTGTGACCGCTCTGCACTGCACTCTGAACTCGCTGCTCTGGCCAGGTAGATAAGACCCGGGAACATTTGAATATCATTTCCTGTTTGGTCAGCGTGGCCAGCTCACCTGAACTGTTCAGTCGCCATTCAGAGCAATCAGCAGCACTAGCCGCCATGCAGAGCTCAGCATCACAAGACTCCATGCAGAGCTCATCTACCCTGGAGACCAGCCAGAGGAGAAGAGCTCCAGCATGGTCCACTCGTGAGGTGCTGGATCTCATCGCTATCTGGGGAGAGGAATCCGTGATGTTGGAACTACGAAACAACAAACGGAATGCCAACACCTATGGAAGAGTCTCCAAGGCCATGCTAGAAAGGGGCCACAACAGGGACACCACACAGTGCCGCATGAAAATTAAGGAGCTGCGGCAATCGTTCCAGAAAGCCAAGGAGGCAAACGGACGATCAGGGGGCGCGCCACGGACATGCAGGTTCTACAATGAACTAAATGCGATAATGGGAGGCGCCCCCACCACCATCGCGCTGGTCTGCGTGGACTCCACCGATGGGATAATCGTCAGGGAGGAGACTGGTTCCGAGGAGGACGACCATGAAGAAGAGGAAAATCTCACGGAGCAGCAGGAGCCCAGCGGAGAACCCGTGTTCCCAGAGAGCCAGGAGCTGTTTGTCACCCTGGATCCAGTACCCTCCCAAGCCTCCCAGGGGGGTAAGTGTTTCTTTTTTAAGTGATTACATGATGCGTGATTTTGTAAAGGAAGCATTTATTAATGAGTAACTTGCCCTAAGGACTTAGCGTGCTTTCATTGCTGGTCAATTTCTACTCAAAGAGTTTGTCAATATACTCCGGGATTGACCAGAAGTCCTCCGCGGACATTTCAAGGAAGCTATCCAGGAGGTAGTGATGAATCCAGCGCAGCAGATTTCTGGGGAGAGCCGCCTTAGATGGTCCCCCGTGATAGGAGACCATCCCACGCCACGAAAGTAGTAAGTTGTCTGGTATCATTGTGCAGGCTAGCATTGCGGCGTATGGACCAGGACTTTGCATGGAGTCAAGGAGCATGCGCTCCCTATCTCTCCGAGAAATTCTCAGCAAAGTGATGTAATTCATGGTTGCCTGTTTGAAATAGGGACAGCAATTACTAGGGAGATAAAGATTCCCAGCTGCAAAGAACTCTTTTCTGCTGGGGACCGACCAACCGCACCCCCCCCCCCACGAACGCTGACCGCCCCCCCGCCCGTAGCGGTAGCTAGCAGGGAACAAGAGCAGTCTGCAAGCGGTTGCTTCCGCTTCAGATCCAACACGAACCAACCCCCCGCCACCCAAGCCCGTAGCGGTAGAAGCTAGCAGGGAATCTGAGCAGTCCGCAAGCGGTCTGAAGAGCCCCAAAAAGACCTTAGCCCTTAGCCCTTAGCAAGAGATTTTTTGGCATTTGCTTTGCAGTTTGCGGTTTCAGTGGGAGCCAGCCATGCGGTGGGGGGAAGGGGGCGGGGTTACTCTACAGTATGCAAGCGCCACTTTTAACTTACCATGGCCGGCTGCACGGTGATTTCAGAAGCCGTCTTGGGCTGAGGCATGCATATGTGTCTGAGATGCTCTGACTTTTCTGTGAGCTAGTCAGTCACTTTTAGGTGTAGAACATGACCTTGTACAGAAATCATATCAGGCCTCTGAATACTGAGGTTGCAAATGGCATAGTACTCCCATTGTGTACCGTCCGAGACTGCATCTGCCTCCTAACCTTGAATGTATCTGTGTCATAACTTTCAAACTTTATTTTCCCACACTCGCCCACAGATGAACAAGTATCTCAGAATCCCCCGGCCTCCTCCTCCCGCCGTGCACCGCAGATAAGAAAGCGTAAAAAGAAAACGCGAACGCGCGATGAGATGTTCAGTGAACTCGTGGAGAACTCGCGCGCTGAGGCAGCCCGCCAGACGGACTGGAGGGAAAGAATGATACAGGCAAGGGATCGAGAGATACAGGCAAGGGATCGAGAGATACAGGCAAGGGATCGAGAGATACAGGCAAGGGATCGAGAGAGGCAGGAATGGAGAGCCGCTGCAGAAAAGAGGGAAGAGCGCGAGGAAAGACGCATGGATGCTTTCCTCCGCATAATGGAGGACCAGAGCGACATGCTGCGATCTCTGGTGGAGCTGCAGCATGCCCAAAGACCACCTCTGCAGCCCCTGTGTAACCACCTCCCCCCCTCCCCAACTCCCATAGCTTCCCCACCCAGACGCGGGGTGAGAACACGGGGGGGCAAGCTCCGTGGGCCGCTCCACTCTACCCCACAAGCCAGCAGAAGCAGCAGCAGCAGCAGGCTAACGTTCTAGGAAAACTTTTAAAAGCTGCTGTGTCTTGCCCACCCCTCCTCTCCCCCCTTCCCACCCCCCCCCTCCTCTGTCCACTCCTCCCCCACTGCGACTGCCGGTTTCCCTCCAGGATACCAGGACAGTGATCCCCTGTATTTGTATTTCCGATTAACCAATAAAGGAACCATGATTTTTCAAACAGTGATTTTATTTCCTCTGCAAGCATGGGGATGGGGGAGGGAAAGCATGGGGAGGGGGGAGGGAAAGAGGGTTCAAGGGCAGCAGGCTTAGAGCACAGCAAGGGAGCAGATTCTCAAACGCCATCTCGGGCACTCATAAAACTGTCTTTCAAGGCGTCCCTGAGGCGCAGGGCCTCACGGTGTGCTCTTCTACTTTCCCTGCTGTGGGGCTGCTCATAAGTAGCAGAAAGTAAATTTGCCTCTGCCTCCCAGCCCGCCATAAACGTTTCCCCCTTGCTCTCACAGATATTGTGGAGCACAGAGCAAGCAGCAATAACAATAGGGATATTTCTCTCGCGGATCAGTAAGGAACGCCATCTCCCCTTCAGACGGCCAAATGCACACTCTACGGCCATTCTGCACTTGCTCAGCCTGTAGTTGAACAGCTCCTGACCCCTGTCCAGGGCTCCTGTGTAGGGCTTCATAAGCCAGGGCATTAGGGGGTAGGCTGGGTCCCCAATCATCACGATCGGCATTTCGACACCCCCCCACGGAAATTTTCTGGTCGGGGAAGAAAGTGCCTTGCTGCAGCTGTCTAAAAACCCTAGAGTTCCTGAACACTCGAGCGTCATGAAGCTTTCCCGGCAACCCCACGTACAGGTCGGTGAAACGTCCCTTGTGGTCAACCACTGCTTGCATGACCAATGAATAATATCCCTTCCGGTTTCTGTACTCGGCGGCCTCGTGGTCCGGTGCCAGGATAGGGATATGAGTCCCATCTATAGCCCCACCACAGTTAGGGAATCCCATGGCGGCAAAGCCATCTATTGTGGCTTGCAGGTTTCCGAGGTTTATAATCCGGTGTAGCAGCCGCTTGACGATTGCCCTGCTTACTTGCATCACAGCAAAGCCCACTGTAGACCTACCCACCCCAAACTGATTCGCCACTGACCGGTAGCTGTCTGGCGTTGCAAGCTTCCAGAGGGCTATCGCCACTCGCTTCTCCACTGTAAGGGCCGCTCTCATTTTGGTATTCCTGCGCCGGAGGGCGGGGGACAGCAAGTCACAAAGTTCCAGGAACGTGCCCTTTCGCTTGCGGAAGTTTCTGAGCCACTGGGAGTCATCCCAGACCCGCAGCACTATGCGGTCCCACCAGTCCGTGCTTGTTTCCCTGGCCCAGAATCGGCGTTCGATGGCATGAGCCTGCCCCATTGCCACCATATTTGACAGCTTGTCAGTCGCCCTACTTCCAAAACCGTCAGTGTCCCTGTCGTCCCCGCTGTGCACGTCTTCGTCCATCTCGTGCACGTCCTCGTCCATCTCCTCCTTACTGTCGTCGGGTTCCAGAAAGCGCAGTTCTCCCCGGATCGCATTCCTCCTCTGCAGACGGTGCAGCAGGAACTCAGCAACCGTGATCGAGGTCCTCACAACGGCCATTACTGTTTCCGTGGTGTCAGTGGGCTCCATGCTTGCAGTGCTATGGCGTTAGCACGGCGCGGAGAAAGGGCGCGAATTATGGGATGCCTACCTACAGTGCACCGCTTGTAATGGGGGTCGGCGGCGCGGAAAAAGGGCGCGAAATTTGGAAATGCCTACCCATAGTGCAGCACTCGAAATGGTGCCTGCTGGGGGATCAGGGAACTGTGGGATAGGTACCCACAGTGCAACGCTCGCTATGTCGACGCTTGCAAAAGTTGTGCGGACAGACACTGTCGACTTGCTGTGCTTTGCTGTGCCTAGTGAAGACACACAAAATTGACTGCATACAGTCGCGTTCACAACATCGAAATAAAGGAAATCGAACTACTGCTGTAGTGAAGACATACCCTTAGTCTGGAATTGCAGAAGTGACAAACACGGCTACCTCTCTTATTCTATTCATCCCACAGGCATTCCAAGAGGGAGAAGGAGGGGGAAAGCCACTTCACAGGTATTCAAGAGGGAGAGAAGACAAGAGGGGGAGGGGGAAGTGTGACAGACCTTTTCAGCATACAGGGTATACATAGCATACAGATCACTGCTGCTCCTCCAACAATTTCCAAAACTGAAAATCTACAGACCTTGCATCTGCTTGCTTTGAATTGCTTGAATTTGACTATGTTAGTAAATTATCTCTTTGCTGGGTGAGAAAAGATGTGATACTGATACAAGGAGCCTGTATCTTAATCTAATTTATTTACATGTGGGTACACTCTTGCACAAGAATCAGAGAGGTAGCTGTGTTAGTCTGGATCTGCAGAAGCAACCAAGAGTCCTGTGGCACCTTAAAGACTAACAAAAGTATTGAAGCATAAGCTTTCGTGGGCTAATACCCACTTCGTCCGGATGCTTTTGCAAAATGGGTATTAGCCCACGAAAGCTTATGCTTCAATACTTTTGTTAGTCTTTAAGGTGCCACTGGACTCTTTGTCACTCTTTGTCACAGGGATATTAGATAGCAAATGCAGAATGAAATTTATAATTCACACATCTCTGCCCTGATCTCCAGCCACACTACATTCCTATAGTGCTTCTCTTACAAAACAGTTACTGTCATAAGTATGAAGTGCCTTAGAATTACTGTTTTGCCTGTAAAGAGTTAACCTGAACAGGAAAGGGGATGACACAAGAGTTTGAACTCCTTGAGACAAAGGAGTTTAGGTTTCACTTCTTTCCGGGCTATGGGTCTCTCTCCATCTTCTCTCTCCAGCTGTGCAGAAATGATTCATCTCCTACTCATCCCTTAATAAGTTTTTGTTAGACTGACAGTAAGTAAAGTTGTAGATTGTATAAGCTTGTAATTGATCTGTGGTGTCCTTAATCTCTTCAGGGGGAGAAATCCTAGGGAGGGGTTAAGACTAGAATTGAGAATCTGTAAAGTCTGTATAAATTGTATGCTTTTTATCTTTTCTTTATTAAACCTTTTTTTTGTATAAGAATTGTCTGTTAATTCTAGTGGAGGGATCCGAGTTTTGGATCGGGATAGCTCACGGCGAGTGAGAGTCAGTGTTCTTGAATCTCTCCCAGGGAGCAAGGAGGGGGGAGGGGTGGAGCAGAGTCTGTGTTCTTTATCTCTCCCAGCCAGCAAGGAGGGAGGGGGTGTTACTATAAGGGGTTTTAATGTGCCCCACTCCATGGTTTTGGAATAATCACATTAATGGTGGCAGCGGGATCCAAGCCCCAACTGGAGAAGTTTGGGTTTTGGGGGAAAAGATTTAACCTAAGCTGGTAGATAAGCCTGGAGTTTGTCTTGCATGAGAGACCCCCACATTTTTACCCTAGAGTTTAGAGTGGGGGAAGGGTAATCTCTTACAGTTACAATGGATTGTCATTATTAAAAACAGCCATTGAGGCTCAGACCAATGGTTCATCTAGCCCAGTATCCTACCTTCTGACAGTGGCCAGTCCCAGATGCTTCAGAGGGAATGAACAGAACGGCAATTTCAAGTAGTCCCTGTTGTCCAGTCCCAGCTTCTAGTAGTTGGAGGTTTAGGGACTCCTGGGGAGCATGGGGTTGCGTCCCTGACCATCTTGGCTACTAGTAATTGATGGACCTATTCTTCATCGATTTATCTAATTCATTTTGAACGCAGTTATATTTTTGCCTTTCATAACATCCCATGGCAATGAGTTCCAGAGGTTGACTATGCATTGTTTGAAGTATGTCCTTTTGTTTGTTTTAAACCTGCTGCTATTAATTTAATCAGGTGATTGCCTAGCTCTTGTGTTATATGAAGAGGTAAATAACACTTCTCTATTCACTTGGTCCATGCCATTAATGATTTTATAGACCCCTATCATATCCTCCCTTAGTTGTCTCTTTTCTAAACTGAACAGCCTTCTTTTTATCTCTAGTATAGAAGCTTGTCCATAACCCTAATCATTGTTGTTGGCCTTCTCTGCCTTTTCCAAATCTAATATTTTTTTTGAGATGGGGTGACCAGACGTGAATGCAGTATTCAAGGTGTAGGTGTATCATGGATTTATATAGTGTCATTAATTTTCAAATTTTATTTATTCCTTTCCTATGGTTCCTAATATTTTGTTAGTTTTTTTTGACTGCACTGCCACTGTACACTGAGCAGATGGTTTCAGAGAACTATCCACAATAATTCCACAATCTTTCTTGTGTAGTAACAGCTAATTTAGACCCCATCATTTTGTATATATAGAAAAATAATCCCATGTGCATTATGTTGCACTTGTCAACACTGAATTTCATCTGCCATTTTGTCACCCATTTTAGTGAGATCCTTTTATAATTCTTCACAGTTAAGTCCAAAGCTGACCATCTCGAGTAATTTTGTATCCCCTGGAAATTTTGCAATCTCACTGTTCATCCACTTTTCCAGATCATTTATGAATATGTTGAAGAGCACAATCACAGTACAGATTCTTGGGGGAGGCTGCTCTTTACTAATCTCCACGGTGAAAACCGACCCTTTGTCTACCCTTTGTTTCCTATCTTTTAACCAATTACTGATTCATATTCCTGAAATGTAGCCTGTAACTGCCCTCTCTATTATTGTAGACAAAGGAAAATGCTGATCAGCTGCAGATTTATATTACTGGTGAGCTCAAACAAGCAATTTCTAACCTGATAAAGGAAGAGAGAAACAAGTGCTAAAATTATGGCCATTCACATTAATTTTGATGATGTATAATTTTAACTTTTATGCAAATTAAGTCCAGTCTTTGGGCTCCCAGCCCACTGCTAATGCAGCCCCCAGTATCACAACCTATGGCTACCCCAAAGAATGTTCTGCCAAAAGCCCCAAACAACCTCCACCCATAAGCCTAAATAATCACCGTCAAGTTCAATGAAGTAGAGATGCAACATGTTTTAGTTGACAGCACCACAGATTGGAACCCTATTGCAATGAACTCCGAATCAATCCCCTGGCATAGCAAACATTTCTTATGTCACAGTTTTTTCAATAAAACCCTGTAATCAAATGAGTCCCCTGGTATAGTGGTGAGTCTCTGGGATGTATTAATGGACACATCACTTAAGGCTGTCTTCACCATCTGTTCTGCCATCTAATTATATACACAAAAGGCTATTTTAAAATTACATCATAAAAGAGTCATTAGTGATGTAAGCGTATATGTATTTTCTTTGTTCAGCAGATTATGCAGCTGTTCCATTGCTCTCATGTTGAAGCCACAGTCGAGGAAGACATTACTACCCTACTCACCCCTGTCTTCCTAATCCCAAAACAGGAAATGATTTTCAGAGGTGCTGAGCACCTGCAACTGTCAGTGATTTCAGATGGAGTTTTGGAAGCTCAGCACCTCTGAAAATCAGGTCCTTAATTACATTATCATGATGTAATAGCACAGTGATTCTCCCCTCCATGCCATATAGGAATTCAATCTATGAGGACATATGGACATCCCTGTGCAGTCCATGATCAAAAAATTAATTCAATTGTCATTTCCTTTCACATGCCCTGGCAGTTTTCATGTAGTGCAACTCCCATGGGGCACTTCCAGCCAGGGTGCAAGTTAAAGCCCTTATGGCTTCTCTAACCTGCCCTGGGTTCTTATCTGGTTCCCAGGAGAGAGGAGGCACAAGGGGCCAGATCCTCAGAAGTATTTAGGTGCCTAATTCCCATTGAAATCCTAAATATCTTTGAGGATCTTGGTTGGGCTGCTTGTCCTTGGTACTTAAACCAGAGACAGTGGTGCAGGGATGAAGCATGGCCCTAAGACCTGATTTACAGAGATGCTGTGCACCTGCAATAAATCCATTGACTTTAATAGGGCTGTGGGAGCTTATACCATCACACTACTGCCCCCTACAAAACAGAGGTTAGAAATTCAACATGCTGGCTCTTAAAAGGGAGGGAACAAGGTAGGTGGTGTGTGTGTGTGTGTGTGTGTGTGTGTGTGTGTGTGTGTGTGTGTGTGTGTGTGTGTGTGTGTGTGTGTGTGTGTGTGTGTGTGTGTGTGTGTGTGTGTGTGTGTGTGTGTGTGTGTGTGTGTGTGTGTGTGTGTAATGACCCATGTGACATGACTGGGACCAGGTAATAAAGATCAGCACCTTAGCTGCACCCAATGTGTCTCACTCACAGTGAGTATTCTTTTGACTTTTTAAACAGCTGTGTTTATAGCTGCCTTGTGTTCACTTTTCAATAATACCCCAGCAAACTGGCAAAGTAAAATTCATGGAAAGCATAAATTTAAAACAAATACCTCCCACCCGATTAAACATCATCAGGACCAAATATTCAGGACTCCCATTCCTTTTGCAATTACCCATCAGAACCCTTCCCCCCTCATTTGCATCTCAGGTGTTGCTCACTTTTCCTAGCCTTGTATTTTCTGAAACTAATTCAGAATTTAGGATGTTAAAGACCAGATGGGAATTATAAAAATAACAATGTATTAAGAGTCACTAATTCAGCTGATTTAATTGAAACTGCATGAACAAGTGACAAAGAATTCCAGTTACGTTTGAGACCCCAATACTTCCTGCGGATCAAAGCTCTCTAGCTAGATAGCAAGTGGCAAACTTTATATTGTCAGAACAAACTCTGGCTGGCAGAACACTGAGGACGGGCCAGGATGTCTAGCCTTTTTGAAAGCAGCCTTTTAATGGGTCTCATTACCCAAACACTTGCTTAAACACCATTATTTTATTTTAATTCTTTATCTTAAAATAATGCATTGTGATGGAGGGCTCTTCTAGTCACTCCATCCTAATGAATCATGTCCAAGTGTTCAGCCTAAGAGGGTTCTAGGGAAAGTTTGGACCCAGGGGAGTTTTTTGCATAGCTAGGGTAGTGAAGAGGGAACAACTGGATCCCTTGAGAGTCTGATCTACCTCAGCTAGCTACTGTTAGGAACTGAGTTCCATAAAGAATGGGTAAGGTCCAGGAGAGGAAGTCTGTCTCCCCAGGAAGCATATTTGAGTGGATGTGGGAATCAAGCCTCAAGTAGTAGGTTTTATATATTCTGCTTTTGAGTAGTGAGCCTAGAGGCACTTGGCAAAGCATCTGATATGGGATTCCTTTGTTTTGGTGAACCCTAAAACTAGTAAAAGAGGACTCTCAGGAAAGGAGGTTTTTTTCCTTGTGGTAGAGAAAATCAATTGGTGGCTTGTGTTGGGGAATTGAAACTGGAGCCCAGTCACATGACCCATCATGACAACTGAGCACATTCAAATTTAAAATTAATTGAACAAAAGTAGACTTCTTACATGATCTATTACCTTCCGCCCTCTCCCACCTCACCTTCATGTAATGTATTGGGATGAGAACAGAGCTTCCCCACATAGCAAGTGACAAGATATTCTTGAGCAAGGTGGGCAAGATAATATCTTTTATTGGGCAAACTTCCAAAAAAGCCAAGTCATCAGATAGTGTAAATGAAAATAGGTCCTCTGAAGCTGACCAGCTCTTTTGCATTGGTGTTGTCCAGTCAAATGGAGACTAGCTATGAGTGTGGGCGCTTCAGACAGCAATTTTTAATCAAGAATGAAACATCACAAGATGTTATGCTTTAGGCAAAGGCCTGAGCAAATAAGCCATTCACCGTGCCCTGAAGGCTGAAAAAATGAGGATTAGTGTGTTTTTGGAGTTGAGAGCTGTAAGAGTCTCTGTCCCCTCTCTCTGGACTCTGGGGTACAGAGGAAGGACTCTTCTATGCCAGACCAAATAACTACAAGCTGCTTCCCAGCCAAAGTTAAGTCTTTACACCCCCAAACCCCACACTCTACCAGCTGGGAAATTGGGGAATCGCTGCCACCATCCGGGTGGATCTCCAAAGCCCTGGAGGGGGGCACCCAGACTCCCCCTAACTCCTGCTCTCTCTCCTGAGAGCCAGACACTCAGAGGCTGCTTCCCTTCCCCCTTACCCTTCTAGCCTGAAGGTAGAGAGAGACAGACTCTGCACTCCAGCTCATATACTGAGCTTGTCCTTAGACCTACTCCTCTTCCCCCTTCCTTTCCAACCTGAAAGCAGAGAGAACCTTAAGGGAAATAAACCAAACGCTCCTTATAACTAAAAGATTTAATAAAGAAAGAGAATAAAGCATACACTTACAATACAACTTCACAAGTTCTCTAACTTCCCCTCTGAAAAGGTTAGCGACACCCTAAATAGGTACAGAACTTTATGGAATTCAACATATTATACTCACAGCACAGCTAATTATGAATATAGGAAGGAAAGTAGAAGGGTTTTCCTCCATAGCTAGAGGCGAAAACTGGGACTTTTGCCCAAGCTGGAACGACAGGAAACTGAAACTCAAAACTCCCTCCCTCCCTCTGCCTCGTGGTCCGGGGCTCTTACGTCACTCCCTCTCAGGTAACATTAACCCCATACAGGCAGAATAACACTCTCCAGCACTTTACACTTATGACAAGAGCATGCTGTGAAAACTCTGTCAGCAACCACTGGATATTCAAATACAGTCACAATTAGTAACAGCTCAACCACTGTGTTGGTGTGAGGGGAAAGAGGCAATCTCTGGGGTAGTGAGGACGCAATCAGATTTAGCTTTGAAGATCAACTGCAACAGCTTGAATTGTATGCAAGTAGGAAGCCAATGGTTCTACGGTACACTAGTACAATGTACTCACTGTAGCTGTCTACCGCAGCAGTCTGGCCAACACAGGCTATATTAGCGCAGTCTGAATGGTCTTTAAGGATAGCTCCATGTTTCTGTTCACCCTGCACCCTCTTAGAAATGTTAAAGCAGCCTGAGGGATATGTGTGTATGTGTGCATAATATGTGTGTATATATATATATATTTAAGTGTGAGTATGTATATGCCATGTAAAGAATTATCTTAAATAAAGTACCTCTTGATAGTTTTGTAGTTTACTATATCCCTTGCCTTCAAATCAAACCCAGGTAATTCAACTGAGCTCATCAGAGCTTGCAATGTCCACTTCAGTTCATGGAGATTATGTGGGTTTTTCTAGGGATATACATATAGTGTTTTGGAGGGACTTCAATGGAACTTCTTTGATTTACATTAACTGATGATCTGGCTCTTTTGGAAATTTTAATAACAGAAAGTGGTCTATTTTCATTTGCAATCTGATATGTTTTAAATATAGCTTTTGTTAAAATACTATCACATATTCTCACCCCACAATATAACCAGACAATATTAACTCCCTTCCTTTTTGCTATTCAGTATAATAGAGTCTCTAATCCTAAAAGAGCTACTCTAATATTTTATGCCACTTTCAATTAAACTGCTCTCCCAGTTATTTAAACCCTCTGGAACAAAACAAAAAAACAACAACAACAACAAAAAAAACCCACCAACAACAGAAAACCCAACAACAACAAAAATTAAGGTCAGTAATTGGAATAAGTGCGGTTATTTTATGTGGTTTTCCCATTTTCATTTTTAATAAAGTCCTGTAATTCCTAGTGTTTTCATAATCTAGGAACATTGCTTCACTACCATCAGTCCAGGAAAAGCATAGAAAGGTTACAAATGGACAATCTTTCCTCTTTTAAAACCCATGAGAATCAGGTTTTCCATTATTTTACACTTCAATCCTTCTTCTGTTAGCTGCCCAATAATATTGTTTAAAGTTTGGGAGGTCAGTGCCTCCCCGTTCTGAGGGCAACTGCAGAATTTTCTTTTTAACTCAAAGGGATTTTTAAACTCATAGGAGCATAAATCTCTTCAGAGTTGAAAGCTGCTCTAGTTTACACTGAAAGCGGATAACTCTAAGAGGCTGATATAATAGCAGCATTGCCTCATGCCCTCCAGTGACCATAGGAGGAGAAGTGGTGAAGGACTCTATGGCACCAGAAGATCCCTCTAACTGAGCCTTCTGTGGCAGGATACATTGGTCTTAGGGCCTTTTGTGCTGGTAGAGTGATACCAAACAGCTCCAATGCCACCAAAGACCAGGACCTCCTGTCTCCTAGTCCTTTCTTTACCATTTTTTTTTTTTAAAAAAGGCATTTTGTGTGCCACACTGTCTGCAGTGGCTCACAACCATGAATGCCTCAAGGCAGACTGTCAAAAAGTAAAGTAGAAACACTCAACTGCCTGTATGTTCTCTAATTAGATTTCAATGTGAACTCCTAAAGCACTATCACAATCTTACCCTGGACTTGCACACATGCCACTCTATCTTGCAACCCACCCATAGATGGTCACTTTATACCAAAAATCACACCAACGTTCAGGTTACTCCCAGTCCCAAAGGACTGATCATTTATCCCAGGTCAATTGTACTTGGATCTCAAACCAAAGACAATGCTTGTAGCCAATCCTGTAATAAACTAACGAAAGGTTTATTGACTAAGAAAAGAAACGAGAGTTGTTTACAAGATCAAATCAGGTAAGCATACACACAAATGAGGTAAAATCTTAAATTCAAAAAGTAATAGAAGCCTCTATAATAAACAAGCTTTTATGTCCTTTGGGGCTAATCTAAGCCAAACAGCTTGCTGATTTCTAGGAATTTTTGCCCCCCAGAGTTCAGACAGCATAAAGAGACTTCAATTTTTTCTGGTTAGAGATTTTTATCCACCCCTTCCTCTAGAGTCCAAGCTGATGGGACAAACACTCCTGCACATAACCTCTCTATGTATGGATGAGGGGAAGCAATCAACAAAGTCTTTGTTCCACAATGGCCTAATTGGATTCAGTAGTGCTTCCTGATGAGCAGAAGATAACACCTCTTCAAGTAAACTAATATATCATATTTGGTAAGGCTTCTTCCCTGACTGTGGGGAATTTACAGTCTTAACAAACATTTGTATAGTTACAGAGCAAACATTTAAACATTACCTTATAACCTGAGATACAGATATAAGTAGGATTAATACATGCAGCATCCTACCAGCATTCCATAAAGTCTAAATACAACACATCATTATAATTCTGTCTATTTTAATAATGCTGACACACAGGTAAACAAGACTGGTTTCCAGCTGTGCATTTGTGAGCATTCAGTGAGACCTATGGACCTTCGCATGAGCTGGCACCTGGTCTGCCAGTGTCACAGTGAGGGGGTACAACTAGGCAACCCAGGGTTAATGAGCTGTTGTGGGCTCAGCTAGGGCTGCCATGCCACACCTGTGAGAGATGGAGGGAGGAGTTTAAAAAGGGAGAAAACAGACCAGGGAGAAAAGTAGGCCTCTTCTCCTAGAGATGGATTGGGTTAGGGTAGGTGGTTCTCAAATGATCATGGCTCCCCTCTCTGAAGGAAGGATGAGCTCAATGATGAACCCCTGTTTTTTTACTTTATTGTAGACTAAACTTATCAGCCTCAGTGTGACTCTGGTTTATCAGGGGCTCTCTGAGGAAAGAGAGTCCTCCCATATCTATTTGCATCTGTCTCCTTTTGTCCATTGACAACCCGGAAGGCATCTTATGGACCCAGCAGGACGTCAGAGTCTCCAAGGACTGGACCTGTGTGGTGGACCAGCTATATGTTGCAGACCAAAGGCTTGATGAGTGCAAAGGTCTAGTCATGGCCCTAGAAGGCAACCTGGGTGAGGAACCCAGTGACATGTAAACAGAAAAAAAAGCCTGGGAAGAAATGTCAGTGGTACCAGATTGATAGATAAGGCAATTCTAATAAATGTCTGGAAAGCTTTTACAGGCAGCATGGTTAAAATTAGTTTAAGATGCTAATCCAGTTTGCTTTGCTTCCCTATTGAAATATCAGTCCCTGGAATACAGCAGACTAAAATGACATAATAAGGACAGGGTAACAAAACTGGTTCTACATTTTTTTCAATGGCCTGTCAAAAGAGGATAGACTGTTGTTTCTCACACCTCCACCTTTAGCCTTGCAATTCTGCATTTGCTCTTAGATCAGCGATACTACGAAGTCTGAATGCACAACATGAGGGTACAATAGGATCCGCAAACTGTGTTTTGAGCTCTCATTATGGGACCAAACTCTGAATCTGAGTGGATGTGCATCTGCTACTGAGTAAGTAATGTTTGATTCTCAATGATTCACATTTGCTTGAGTAGAGAATTGCTTTAATTGCTCAAAGGTTTATAGTAGATCAATGAGTTCAGGTCAAATCTTCTCAGTTACATTTTCTATTTAATTAGATCCTGACTGGTAAATAGACATCCCTACACGTACAGATAATCTCTGGCTATAAAATTCATTAAAGTTTTGTTTTATTGTTAAAATACAGACTTCCAAAAACACCTACATTATTATAAACTGTTTATTGGCTCTACATAATGAGGCAAATTCCTTGTGTAAGCATGTGACTTCACTGAAGTAGATGAGTCAGACCCCTTTACATCTGGTCTGCATTTGGCCTAGTGAATTATGAACTAGAATTTTATGTTTCCACTCACATGGGGTTCCTAACCTTTTTCATAATGTGGGCTACACATTAAATTTTAATTGCTATCTCTCCCAATGGCACAGATCACTTCATCTTCCATTCACAATCAGATAACATCCCAGTGGAAACTACAGTCATTGCTGACATGGTGAAGTAGTATTAGGTTTTTTTTGTTGTTTTTGTTTTAAAGTTGTCTCCATGTTAAAATGTGATGTTTACTGGGAAGGAACAAGGTGAGTTAGCACCAGGTTACTAGCAAGTGTTTCATGGTTCACAGTTGGAAACTGCTTTTCTAAGCATAGAGGATGCTATAATACAGTGACATTAATTACATAAAATGCAAAAGAGCAAAGAGTTTAATGGTGACTGCTGTATTTGCATGGCAAAACCTACAGTAGATACAGGCCGTAATCCTGCAAAGACATATCCACATACTTATGCATGTGACTAATATTTTAGCTCATGTGTAAGTCTGTAAGAATTGGGGCCATAGAATGAAACTTCAGATTTATATTTATATTAACTTTGTTTTATAAAACCTCTCTCCCATCTTTTGTAATCCTTTACATAATTTAGTTTTCATTGTCAAATGTCCTAGTAGACTGCTTATTCTATCCCAAAAGGTAGTCTACACATAGGCACCACCAGAAATAATAATAATATTTAAAAATTTGTTCTCTACTTCAGACATAAGAAAATCCTCTATAAATCAGTTTACATTCTCCCCAATGCATATGAAAAAGATGGGATTTGCATCTTTTGCCTTTACTTATATGATACAGAAACATATTTACAGACCTGTCCAGAGGTGAAAGAGTAGAATACATAAATCAAGAAAGTGACCTGTAGTGCTCCTGGTTCATCACAGAGTTTCATAGCTGTTCGGTACCAGACAAAGCACTGTTTGCAATTGGGCCACTCAGATGGTCTGGAGAATTCCAGGGTGTTTTTGAGGCTTGAAATTGGGCATCTTCATGCATGCCACCACCTTTCACAGAATGTCTATGCAGCGTAGCCTCTTTGTAGCACAGACTCACAATTGGCTGTTTTAGAGGTTTTATTTCTGACACTGTGTCATGGTCCAGATAACTTTTGCACAGACCTAGCAGGAACTCACATAAACACAACCTGTCTGTAAGGAACTCATTTTAATAATAATGCCCTGTAGCTGAAGACTCTTAGGTCATAGGTCAAAAAGTATAACTTCAACAAAACCTTTATTAGAGCAGCCCAATATAACAACCATATACCACACTTAGTTGGGGAGATCCAACCACTTTCTAGTCCCTTTCCGCTATGGTGTAAAGAAATGGAGTAGACCAGATTTTGGCCCAATGTCTCCATCTATAGAGCCTTCAGAAACAATGCTTCACATTCTTTGGAAACTCCGTAGTGCCAGAAATTGAGCTTTCAAGTTGATTTGCTGTGCAGTCACTTTGCTAAAGATATGCTGCTTTCAAAACATAGAAAATGTCACAGATAGGGCATGAAACAGAGCTCTGTGACTCAGGCAATGTTTTCAGACTCTGTAACATTTGAAACTGTCTGCTACACAGGGGAGGCAAGACTTCCTGCAAGGGTATGTAACTTATGCTGTTGTGTGATTCCTAGAGATAAGTTCCTTGATTATTCGTTTTGACATTGCCAATTGGCGTAATCATATCTTGATTTCACCCCCTCTCCCCATATCCCCCTACACACCTCCATGGTTAAAACATTTTGCTAAGGGGAAAATATCCTCAAGTTCATTCATCATTTAGGAATATTTGGTTTCAAAAAGTCACAGCAGATTTGAAGATTTCATGCTTTTAGTAATCAGAACATTAGAACAGCTATAGAATGAGTGGGGCCAGCTCATTGTCTGGTGGATGTTGGAGTAGCTCCAGTGGAATCAATTGGAGGAGGAAGTGGTTGCTAATTTTCTCCCTTTTTGATTTGTTGTTGAAATAACTTTCCATTTGCCTTTTCTTGTAATTATCTATGATCCTAATTAACCCGTGGCCAGAACTGAGCTGCAGCGCTAACTGCAGCATGGCGATATGAGGCTCAGCCTTTGGCCCTTAGCCATTATAGCCTATATGTCTGGTATTCCAGTTCCGTGATATGTTGTGTCGTGGCCTGTGTGCATGGCTAAGTGTACTCATGTCATACATATTGTGATGGAATCAGACCAGAAGGGTATAAGAGAGTGCTGGAAGGGAAGTATATGGATGAGCAGGTCCCTGTTCCCTGGCTAGCCAAACAGAGAAGGTTCTAGAAAGGAGCAGGAACAGCTAGCCTGATTGGGACACCTGGAGCCAATCAGGGGCTGGCTGAAATCACTTAAAAACCCTCCCATTTAGTCAGGTGGATGTGGGTGTCAGGAGTTTGGGAGGCGTTGGAGCAGAGAGCAGTTTGGGAGGCGTTGGAGCAGAGAGCAGTTTGGGAGGCGTTGGAGCAGAGAGCAGTTTGGAAGGAGGCCCTGCAGTAAGGGTGAAGCGGAGTGTGAAGAAGCGGGCACTACTGTGGGGAAGTAGCCCAGGGAATTGTATTGTGTTTGGTGTCTAAAAGGTCAGCCATCTTAGCTGATACTATTAGGGTCCCTGGGCTGGAGCCCGGAGTAGAGGGTGGGCCCGGGCTCCCCCCCTTTCTACCACCCCTAAATAATCACAGTGAGCCTCTGAGGCTAGCACAAACCACCTGGAAGTGCAGTACCCACAGGGAGAAGGCCAAAGCTTTGCCACAATATATTATGTTATTTTATGATTGGGCTTAGACTGTTTTTATATGAGGTAAATACTGATGCAGACATACACAACTACAGGTGTAATACTGTTTTATTATGGAAGATCTTGCAGTCTGTTGTTCACATTTACATCCTGTGCTAGTCAATCATTAGCTAGGGTGCCAAGTTTAAGACAATACAGTGACCTTCAAGAGGATTTGTGTATCTGTATTTTAAAAATCATTTTAAAACTTATTTTATTTTTTTTAAATCATTCTACACTTTTTTTTGCATTATTTGGGGATAGGTGTGTTACCCACACTTTGGGAAACCCTCAATCAAGGTTATTTCATGTAGTATCTTGTTTCTTCATGGAAAATGTTCCACTTTCTACCAGCAGATGACACTAATTAGCTAACCAAATGGAGTATTTAAACTGTTGAGTTTTTATATTTGCTTATTATGGTAATACCCCAAACGGGCTAGATGACAGGAGACCTCTGCCACAAAGCTTCTTTTGAAGCTTCTGAAAACATAGTGAATATTTGTGGAATAATTATAACCAGTTGTTTGCTTTTCATCTGAAAGCCTTGGTATATTTAAATCGTAGAGGAAAGTGAACAACTTTCCTATTTAATGCAAAATAGGAATGGATGACTTTCACTTGAAAGGACCAAACCGAGTGATAATCAGAGAAGGAGGCTTAATGAGATATGTCACTGAAGTAAAAAGTTAGGACACCTACAAAATATCACTACTACCTTTTTTTGTTTTTTGCATGCAAACAGAGTTTATAAAATGAAGGATTACTAAAAACCATGATTTTCAAAAAATAGAAGCCAAAGATTAACTAAGATCAGCGGTTCTCAAACTTCATTGCACCGCAAGTCCCGTCTGACAACAAAATTACTACAGGACCCGGGGGGAGGGTAAGCCAGAGCCCTGCCGCCCCAGGTGGAGGTGGTGCTCGGGCTTCAGATTCAGCCCCACATCCCAGCAAGTCTCATACTGGCCCTGGTGACCCCCTTAAAATGAGGTTGCAACCACTTTTGGGGTCCCAACCTACAGTTTGAAAAGCACTGGCCTACGTCCATATTTAGGCACCTAAGTAAGTGACCTCAATGTGACTGTTGGGCATTCAATATTCTCTATAATCAGGCTATAGTATTAGAGACCTAAGTTTAGGCTTCTATTTTTGAAAGTCTTGGTGTATGTTTTTTCACTTTGTGCTTTATATTTCTAATCTCTTGCTTTAGAATAGGCAACTGTTTTACAATTTTACTATCTTCATGGCTAGTCAAGTCCTTTAAGTTTAAGATGATACTTGCATCTCCTTTTAGTTAATTATAATCATCTTCACAAATTAAGAGTCATAAAACTTATTGAAATGTAAAAGATCATATGGCCAGAGATGTAAACAATTATAGTACTTAGCCCTTACATCAAAGGTGGGCAAACTTTTTGGCTCGAGGGCCACATCGGGGTTGCAAAATTGTATAGAGGGCCGGGTAGGGAAGGCTGTGCCTCTCCAAACAGCCTGGCCCCAACCCACAATCTGCCCGCTCCCACTTCCCACCTCCTGACTGCCCCTCTCAGAACTCCCAACCCATCCAACCCCCACTACTCCTTGTCCCCTGACCATCCCCTCCAGAGACCCCCGTGTCTCTAACCACCCCCTGGGATCTCACCCCCTCTCTAAGCCCTGACTTTCGCCCAGGACTCCCTGCCCCTTATCTAGCCCCCCTGCTCCCTATCCCCATACCATGCTGCTCAGAGCAGCGGCCCAGATGGAGCTTGCCATGCTGCACTGCAGGAGCATACAGCCCCGCCCCGCAGAGCGCAGGGGCGGGGACAGCAGAGGAAGGGCCAGGAGCAGCCTCCCTGGTTGGGAGCTCCGGGGCCAGCAGGACGGTTCGGCGGGCCGGATGTGGCCCGTGGGCTGTAGTTTGTCCACCCCTGTCTTATATACAACTTTTGATCCATCAGTCTCGAAGTGCTGTTAAAGACGAGTAAACATAACTATCCCTGTTGTACAGATGGGGAAGTCCAAAATTTTCAAACAATCTGCTCATTTGCTATCCCTCCGTTTTTGGGTACCCATCTTGATGACTCTTTTTAATCTGGTATTGCATAAAGGGCATCATCATGATAATGGTCTAGTAGTGCTGGGTACTCTGTGGTGCAAGTAGATTTTAACTCTTACCAGTATGGAGACTCGTGGGAGGGACACACACCAGCTACGGGTGGTGTGTGTGTGGGGAATGTTATATGACCTCCCCATGTGACCCCCATGATTCCTCCCCACCCTGTTAGGGTGACCAGATATCCTGATTTTATAGGGACAGTCCTAATTTTTGGGTCTTTTCTGTATATAGGCTCCTATTATCCCCGACCCTGTCCCAATTTTTCACACTTGCTGTCTGGTCACCCTAACCCCTGTGCTCTCCCCCTCTCCATCCCACATTACCTGTCCTCTGTCCTCCCCCTGGTATTCGGCTGTTCTTCCTAGCATCCAGGCCTGGAGTCACTCCTGGATGCTGCCTGGTGCAGCACATCAGCTGTCTGGAAGATTGCCTGGCTCTCCCAAGCAGCCGCTGAGGTGCACTGGGCAGTGTTCCAGGCAGTGTGGCTGGAAGAGGAGAGTCTCTGGCCCCTTCCTCTCCCTGCCCAGGCCAGTGGGGGCACTTGAGCCTGGGGAGGATCACTTGAAGGAAAGGAGTCCAGGAGAGCTGGCTGTATTATAAAGAATCCATACTGAGGTTGCGAACAAACCATCCTGATGTGTAGAAATCATAGTAAGTATGGCAGGCGACCAGCTTGGATTAACAGTGAAATCCTTGGTGATCTTAAACACAAAAAAGACGCTTACAAGTGGAAGATTGGACAAATGACCAGGGAGGAGTATAAAAATGCTCATTTTTCAAACAAACAATCAAGCACACAGTCAAACTGCCAAACTGCCCCCGCAATAGACACTCAGATACTCACCAACACAGTCCCCCTAATGCAGCAATTAGCATACCTCCTTTTGGACAAATCCCAATCAAACTCCCTCTGTTAGACTCTCCACTGTTTGTTGCTAATGTAGTGCCCATCTTTAAAAAAGGGAAGGAGGAGGATCCAGGGAACTACAGGCCAGTCAGCCTCACCTCAGTCCCTGGAAAAATCATGGAGCAGGTCCTCAAGGAATCAACTCTGAAGCACTTAAAGGAGAGGAAAGTGATCAGAAACAATCAGCATGGATTTACCAAGGGCAAATCATGTCTGACTAACCTAATTGCCTTCTATGATGAGATAACTGGCTCTGTAGATGAGGGGAAAACAGTGGATGTGTTGTTCCTTGACTTTAGCAAAGCTTTTGATACGGTCTCCCACAATATTCTTGACAGCAAGTTAAAGAAGTATGGGTTGGATGAATGGACCATAAGGTGGATAGAAAGCTGGCTAGATCTCTGGGCTCAATGAGTAGTGATCAATGGCTCCATGATATTTGCAGTGAATATCAAGTGGGTCGGTCCTGGGGCTGGTTTTGTTCAATAATGATCTGGAGGATGGCATGGACTGCACCTTCAGCAAGTTTGCAGATGACACTAAAATGGGAGGAGTGGTAGATATGCTGGAGCGTAGAGACAGGATGCAGAGGAACCTAGACAAATTAGAGGATTGGTCAAAAAGAAATCTGATGAGGTTCAACAAGGACAAATGCAGAGTCCTGCACTTAGGACAGAAGAATCCCAGGTACTGCTACAGACTAGGGATCGAATGGCTAGGCAGCAGTTCTACAGAAAAGGATCTAGGCGTTACAGTGGATGAGAAGCTGGATATGAGTCAACAGTTTGCTCTTGTTGGCAGGAATTATAACTGCATTTTGGGCTGTATAAGTAGGGGCATTGCCAGCAG
This sequence comes from Sternotherus odoratus, assembly GCA_032164245.1. Taxonomy (NCBI): domain Eukaryota; kingdom Metazoa; phylum Chordata; order Testudines; family Kinosternidae; genus Sternotherus; species Sternotherus odoratus. Next base: position 151,118,465 of record JAVMKO010000003.1, read on the forward strand.
ATTGAGGGACATGATCATTCCCCTCTATTCGGCATTGGTGAGGCTTATTTGGAGTACCGTGTGCAGTTTTTGGCCCCACACTACAAGAAGGATGTGGAAAAATTGGAAAGCGTCCATCAGAGGGCAACAAAAATGATTAGGGGGCTGGTGCACATGACTTATGAGGAGAGGTTGAGGGACCTGGCATTGTTTAGTTTTCAGAAGAGAAGACTGAGGGAGGGATTTGATAGCTGCTTTCAGCTACCTGAAAGGGTGTTTCATAGAGGTTGGATCTAGACGAGGGGTCATAAACATGTGGCCCACGGAGTTATTTGCTGCAGCCTGCCAAGCTCCCCATGCCCTCCCTGCTCCCCCAGAGTTATTTTCTGCAGCCACCAAGCTCCCCTCACTCTCCGCCCCCTGCCTGCCAGCATGCCACCTCCCCACCCCTCTGCCTATTCCAGGTGCTTCCCGCTGCAAACAGCTGTTTGGTGGTGCTTAGTGCTTTCCAGGAGGGAGCGGGGAAGAGTGGGGAGTCGCACACTCAGAGGAGGCGGCGGAGAAGAGGCAGGGCAGGGGTGGGAATTTGGGGAAGGGGTTGGAATGGGAGTGGGGAATAGGGCGGGGAGATGTGGGGCCTCATGAAAGAGGTGGAGTGAGGGCGGGACTGGGGGCAAAGAAGGGGTTTTTGTACCTTTATATGAAAAGGTGTCAGTGATGCGGCCCTCGGGCCAATGTACTAGTCCTCATGTGGCCCTTGTGGTGATGTGAGTTTGAGATCCAGGATCTAGACTGTTTTCAGTGGTACCAGATGACAGAACAAGGAGCAATGGTCTCAAGTTGCAGTGAGGGAGGTTTAGGTTGGATATTAGGAATCACTATTTCACTAGGAAGGTGGTGAAGCACTGGAATGAGTTACCTAGGGAGGTGGTAGAATCTCCTTCCTTAGAGGTTTTTAAGGTCAGGCTTGACAAAACCTTGACTGGGATGATTTAGTTGGGGATTGGTCCTGCTTTGAGCAGGGGGCTGGTTCCAACCCTGATATTCTATTACTCTTTGTGCCCCTCCCACCAGCCACCCCCTGCTCATTAAAATTGTTTTGTGATTAGGGCCCTGCACAGATATAAATTTATACTCACGGATGCTGATATTTGCAGATAAAAATTGGTATCCACTGAACCGTAGGGCTCTTCTGGGAACTGCAGCAGCAAAAGGAGCAGAACGTGGGGTCGCCGGGTGACCCCACGGCAGTAGCTCCTCTGATGCAGCTGTACCGCCTCCAGCCCCACCTCCAGCCCTTCAACGCAGCTGCGTCTCCTATCTGGGGTCTGTACAGCCCCGCCAGCGTACAGGGCTTGGGGCACCAGAGGAGTTGCTGAGGTGAGGCCACCTGGCAGCCCCATGTTCTGCTCCTTTCACCAAGATATCACTGAGGATGGAGTTTTTTACAGGTGAGGAGGACCGGCTGCTCCCATGGACTTCAAGTGAAGTTGTATCAAGCTGGACATTTAAAAGTTTAGGCACCTATGATTAGTGGACACTTGGAAGTTTTGACCTAAGTAACGACCCAAAACTGAGTTAGTAGGAGAGTCAGGATTCAAAGCCAGATCACCTGACTTGCTGATTGGTACCAAGTTATTACACTTCAGCACTGAAGCTAAAGGGGTTTTTAATGACTTAAGTTTCTGGACAATTAATGACCGCCCAGATGAGGTGAAGCCAAGAGTCCTTCATTTAGTTAGGCAATAATTAACTGACCCCATTGTATATTATGAAAATATAAAAATGTAAAGTGGAAAATTAATTCGTCTATGAATTTAAAAGTTGAACCAGTCATTGCTTTGAATGTGGTGCTCTTCTGTCTCTTTTCCTAGAATATGTAAGCCAACAAGATAACAGGATTTCATTTGCAATGTTCCCTTAGATTTCTAATGAATATTAAAGATAATTACAAAAAACTTAGCCTGGCCTATTTTTATATTGTACATGTTTTCTTGAACTCTTTTTTTCTTGTGAATATGAGAAAATTATTGATAGATGGCTATTGCTGCTAATGTTAAAAAAATATTGTTGTCCAATCAAAACCTATTTGGAAATGGTTTTGTTATAGAACAAGGGAATGTGGAATCTGAGCAGTCATTCCTTCACTGGTAATGGGATGTGTACCTTTTGAATTAGCAGTCTCACACCCAATTTATTCAGACGTATTGTCACTTATCGTTCCAGGGCCAAAACACTTATGGAAGGGCTTTTGTTTTGGGATTAAGGTACCAGATGAATTAGTAACAGAGATGGTAATTAAACAATATGATGGGACATGCATGTGCAGTAATCATGATTAATGACATGACTCAGGTGGTTAGTGAGGCATGAGGTAAAGACCAGTGATTCCAGTGTACCAAAGAAGTGTAATTAATCAGCATTACATCCTCGTCTGGGGTGAGATTTATGAAAAAGGACCTTTAAAGTAAAAGCTGTTATTTTAAATATTTGAATTAAATTTGTGGAAGTGTCATGCCAGAATTATTCAACCATAGAAATGTGCTTTAATATAGTCACACGGTACTTAAAGTAACCAATTGACTTGGCTGCTAGTATTGTTTTTAATTTTCCTGATACAGGTATTTTATTTTAAAAAGCTTTAAAAATAAACAGGACAAGGAGCCAAAACAACATGTATATACACACAACAGGTTCCCACTAATCACAGGGTCAGCCTACATCGAATTTGGTGGAAACGTCTGTAGTAGAACATCCATCAAATACAAAAGGATGGTCCAGTGGTTACAGTGCTTGGTTGGGTGTGGGGAAACCTGGGTTTAATTTCATCCTCTGCTACAGACTTTCTGGGTAAGTCTGATAGTGGGTAAATCAATTAGTCCCTCAGTTTCATATCTGTAAAATGAAAATAATAGCTTTTTCTTGGTGTTGTGTTGATAAAGAATGTGAGGTCCTCAGATACTGCAAGGGGGAGGGGCATATACCTAAATAGACAGGTATATAAAGGCTATGGTGGCAGAGAGTGACTGCAATCTTCTCTCACAGCAGGCAGTGATTTTGTGGGGTGCAGAATGGGAGTGAACAGCATAGGCTGTGGGTGGGGTATATTCAGTGCATCCCCTTTGACAGGGTTTCTATGAAGCATCAGCTATACTTTAAAGATGCTTCCTTGTAGAATCTTGATTGAAACCCCTCAGGAGAGCAGGCAGTAACAATGTGAATGCCCTGGCTGTGGGGTTCTGGAAAGGAGTGATTCTGGGATCCTGTTATGAAAATTGTTAACTAGTAAAAGAAATAAGGAATATAAGCCTTTAAGAAGAATAAATGTTATATAGCACAGAGGTTACCTGAGGGACTATAACAGGATCTCAGCCTTTGCCACTTCACATTTTAAACTTTTTAAAATCACAATTAAGAAAAGTAAAACTATTTTGAATTTAGTGGAATAAATAGCAGAACTTAAGTCCTGTTGGTTTTAAAATCTGCATTACAAGCAATACTATGGGGGTGAAATAAGGCATATTTAAAAAGAATTCTATAGACTTTTTATAGTCAATATTTTCCCCTTTTAGCATAAACATTTATGTATTTTTTTAAATGTTGAAGTTAATCTATAAATAGGAGTTCCAAACCTTGTGGATGTGATGATTTATATAGGGCAAAATAATAAAGGGGCTAGAGCCAGAAAATTCCAGCTGGGAGACTGAGTGCTCCTTACTCCTCCCCAGCTCAGAGCAAGCTCCTGGCCAAATGGCAGGGCCTGTATGAAGTACTTGGTCAGGTGGGACTAGTAGATTATGAAATTTATTGCCTGGACTGGTGAAAACAAATGCAGATTTATCATGTAAATCTGTTTAAAACCCTGGAAAGAACAGCAAAGACTCTTCATCCACCCAGTGAAGGGAAAAGAGGATTTGGAACCTCAGCTTCGTAAACTTGCTGAAAGTGGGATAAAGGAGGTGCCACTTGGGGAGGAGCTGTCTAATCTTTAATGGCTTCTTTGTGCTGCTGTAGCTATGCCAAGTATCTGTAGCAGAGAGAGGGTCTTGCTGCAGATTACCTGCTTGTGAAAATATTTATCTGTATACATTTGGCACGTGCAAAACTAAAAAATTAATTTAGTGTGAGGTAATACACAAAGCAGATTTGTCTATAAGGACTAATGAAAATACGTCTTTTACATTCAGTTTTGTCACTTAAAACACAGGCTCAGATCAAATAAACATTCCGAGGACTTGTTCAGTGACAATGAGTGTCGTTCATAACACATTAGTTGGAAGAGTGCAGAATGCAACATACTCTCAGGGAGACTGGAGGAGAGCTTTGTTCGAGTCATATGACTGAGAATAAAATGAATCATATGAGGAGATTAATCCTGAACACCTGAATGAGATTCTATTGTGGTTTGTCTAGTTCAATGTGTTTTATGTGGTTAATTTAATTATGCAGAACTCTCAAGTGTTGTCATACTGAAATTCACTGTTGCTTCAAGCACATTATTTTATGAGTTACCATTAACACAGTTAATACCTGAAAATTAGTTTATCCTGTACTACAGTATGTAAACTTAATTTATGACCTCAGATAGGTGGTTATGCAGTACTGTAGATTTTGGAAGAGAATTTGAATATTCAATTATTTTTATGTTTTGTAATGAACGTTCTGGTTCGATTAGAAATAGGACGATGCATGACAAATCACTCCACAAATTGCCTTGTGACTATTGTGCTGCATGGTTGATTACACAACTATGTTTGAGTTAAAACAAAACCAGGGACCTATGCTTTGTGACTATAGAGGAATTTCAGGTGTTGCATAAGAATCTCAAAGCTTATTTTAGGGTTTACGAAATTAATCTGAAGTAACCAAGCTATCTGGTAAATATACGGTCTACCCCAATTTAGATTTGATTACAAATGTTTTTCTAAAGGGAAACCTGTACTATTAGAAATAGAGATCATCCTTCCCCATGTCCCCAAAATTTAGAGAGGAATGAATGGATAACCTGGACCTAATTTACATCAAATCTATTTTTTCTTCATAATTTTTGCCTCTCTCATTCTCTCTTGCGGTTTGTTTTAATAGCCTTTCTTAAGCAGGATGCAGAATCAACAACATTCAAGTTGAGACTGAATATTTGAATGTTTGAGTGGGTTTGAAATCAGGCAAAATGAGTTCACCCATAACTAATGAGAACAATGCCCAATCCTCAGGAAAACAGGTTTTTCCATTTATTTTATATATTTCATTTATTTTTTTCTTCCCTTGTTTGTAACCTTTTTCTATAGTTAGATTTTGATTGAATAGTGTCATGTAGTTTTTTGAAAAAGAAGGCAAGATATTGAATTTTGCAACATAATGTGCACTGAATTTTAATTGTCACTTTGACTGTGCACACAAGTCCTTATTTCAATGCACACACATCAGGTAGCTGCATATGTAAGGGTCACATAAATATATGTGTGCAGTCATACGTAATGAAGTTGGAAAGCCTGGGATAAATCCTGGTTCCACCACAGTCCATGGCACAACTTTAATTGAATTTCACCTTTTGTGCAAAAATTCAATAATGTTAATGAATTATACGGTACAGACCCGTTTACGTGCAACCCATTTACGCAGGAATCCACTTAAGGCACAGTATCACCATGCCTCCCAATGCTGCCTATTTAACTCGTGAGACTTGTTAACGAGCGGTACAGGAACTGACTTAGAAATCGACAGGAAGTGCAGAGTGGAAACGTGTTGTAGGCCTTCTGCATATATCTTGAACGGTGTACCTGCTTTTGATGGAACATGCGTGCAAACAAGATCTGGCATCTCAATAGGCCTGTGCTGGATTCAAATTGTTCATATGCAATTATATAAGTAAACAGAGAATTTTCCTCTTCCTAATATAATGGCAGAGGGAAAGCGTCAACTTTCCTACACTGTAGAAGAAAAGTTAGCTGCAATAGATCAAGTAAATAGTGGAGAAACCCAGGGCAAAGTTACAAAAGATATTGGGATGGCCGAATCTACTCTCCAAAGATGGCTAAAAAACTAATCTAAACTGAATGGCTTTGTACAAAATATCGATTTTGCCGTGGGGCTTAAGCGAAAACATATGTGCCATTCAGCAAAACGTGCACGTGGTTTGCTCAAGAAAGGCTGAAAAGAATGCTGCTGAGTTTTTAACCCGCAGAGTTAAAATTTATTTGACAAAATGAAGACTACCACGAAGAACAACTTTATAATTGTGAAGAAACAGCTTTATTTGCAAAATTGCTACCTGATAAGACTTTAGCCTTTAATTCTGAGACGCAGAAAACAGTTGGATTTAAAAAGATAAAAGCTTGTGTGACTTTTCTTTTTTGTAGTAATAAGATGGGCAGCCAAAGCTTGCCCCCTTCTCGTTGGCCGCTATCATAACCCTCGCTGCTTTAATCACCTCAATAGAGCCAAACTGCCAGTAATATACACTTACAGCTAAAATGCTTGGATGACGAGACACATTTTTGACGACTGGTTCCACAACAGCTTTGTTCCAGCTGTTCGTAAGCATCTGTGGTCGAAGAAACTTGAAGCCAAAGCACTTTTGCTACTTGATAATTGTCCAGCCCATCCTCCAATCAAATCACTGGTATAGAGCGATGGAAAAATTTGAGTGATATACCTACCATTCAACACAACATCAATAATTCAACCTTTAGACCATTGGTTCTCAAAGTGAGGGTCGGGACCCCTCTGCGGGTCGTGAGCCCCTCCTGCCAGCAGCTGGCCCCGAACAATGCCGCTGCCGCAGGCTGCTGGCATCCAGCCCCTGCTGCGGTGGGCTGCCAACGCCCCCATAAGGCCGGTCCCGACCGTGGCTCCTGCTGTGGCGAGCTGCCGGCACTGCCATGTGCCCGACCTGGCCCCGGCCCCTGCTGCAGTGGGCTGCCGGTGCCTCTGTGGGGCTGCTGGAAACCCCTCCCCCCCACTGGCCTCGGGGGGCTGCTGGAACCCCCACATCCCAGCCCCTGCCGCAGTGGGCTGCAGGCATGCCCCCCGCCTGACCCCAAGTGGGGAGTCCCGCTTTGAGCCCCGGTGTGGGAAAGGGGCCACCACTACAAAAAGTTTGAGAACCACTGCTTTAGACCAAGGCATTATTCAGAATTTTAAAAACAGTGATGGATGAGAGCTGATTTCGCTGATCGTGTCATGCACGTCTTCAGGCATTTCCAAATTCCTGAATCGGTGAAACATGAAGAAAATTATATAGTTAAAACCTTGTGATGGAGTAAAACAAAAGACCATTGAAAACTGCTGGATGAAGACTCTCAGTGATGCCCGTCTGTGAGAGATGGCTCAGACTCGGGAAAACTCCCGCAGTGGCACTGATCCAGAGCCAGACTTTGAAGGGTTTTCGGAAGATGTCCTACAAACATGCATGCAGACAGAAGAAGATAAAGGTAAACTTCTCTTTCAAATGATAAAAGGTTTTAGTTTGGACACATCGCCGGAAATCATTACTGGGTGGCTGGAGACAGATGAAGATTGCCTGACTTCAGAATTTCTGTCTGAGGAAGAAATATTAACAGGCTGCGAGGTTATGCTGGATGGTGAAAGTGATGGCGAGAATTCTAATAATGGCGAGGAGGTCATTGAAAAGGTCAAAATTTCACCCACAGAAGCCCTGAGTGCTGTAGAAACTGTTGTAAGATTTATAGAGGAGCAAAATGTGGAAACTATCGAAATCATTCATCTGCGGTGAATAACAGACTTCATAAGAAAGAAAAAAAATGTGAGCCAGAAAGAGCAGAAAATGGTGTGGGGGGTTTTTCTAAGTGAATCATAGACACTTTTTAGAGCCAAGGACTATATATCATTGTGGACTCTTGGTACATGTAATATATATGCAGTCTGTGCTAATAAATTTCAAAATTGTTTGTTTGATTCTCATTGATTTCATTATGTATAGATATCTTAAGATATTTCAGCATGGCCTTCTTAACTCGCAGTCCGTTAACATGTGGTCGTGATGGTTTGACTCCCGACATCTGCACGTAAACAGGTCTGTACTGTATTACTGTCTAGTTAGCTACAGTCATCAATTAATTTTTTTCATAAATTGTCCAACTGGTAATATATTCGCAAAATAGTCCTTTTTAAAGCATCACAAGGGAAGATCTTTCTTTTTGCAGAATTAAATAACATAAAAGTTAGATAACTATATTAGCCATTTTAGATTTGCACAGCATATATCTTGAACTGTGTACCTGCCTTTGATGGAACATGCTGGCAAACAAGATCTGGCATCTCAACAGGCCTGTGCTGGATTCAAATTGTTCATATGCAATTAGACAAGTAAACAAATAGAGAATTTAAAAGTTCCCTAAATTCCATCTCTCTCACACACCCACGCACCATCTATAGACCTGCTTTTCAATCTATACAGCTGTCTCAGATGATAAGTAAATTGAATTATTTGTTTCTAGGTCATTACCAGTGTTCATCGTTGGAATAAACTAGCAGGACTTAATAGACTCAAGCACGATATGCAAGCTTCATGACTGGGAGGAAATACCACACAGATGGAACTTGCATGCAATATGATAGTACATTTAAATAGGTTCCTATATAGGGTGACCATATTTTCCAAAGGGAAAATGGGACATTGAGCGGGGCTGGTCTGAGTTGCTTGCCCAAGACCCATGCAGGCTGGCCCAAGCTGTTCACCCGAGGCCCTCCCAACGGGGCTGGCCCAAGCCACTTCCCCAAGCCTTGCTTGCCTTCACATTGAGGGCAGGCAGGGCTCAGGAGAGCAGCAACACATACTAGATAGGGTGACCATATTTCCCAAAGGCTGGGGTTGGCTGCTGGCTCAAGCCCTGCCTTCCTCATGCTGGACCCCTGCCTCGCACAGGGCTGGCATTGCTACCCACCTCTTCTCCCCCCCCCCCCGTACCGCACTTTTTTGACAAAAGTGGTCATTTGTCCCATTTGCTCTTGCCAACTGATCAAGTAGGTGGGAGAAAATGAGACAAATGTCCACTGTTGCCAAAAAAGCCATGACCGGGCTTAAAAAAGGGACTGCCCCAGCCAAAATGGGACGTATGGTCTCCCCAGCCCTGTATTCTTCTCAAAGAACTTATGCTCTTGCAAAGACCGACTTCTCGTGTTAGTTACACAAGTTGCTCAGTTTTGCTCTTCTATGAAATGCCATTAATCTGTATAATCTCGGATATTTCATTTCAAAGTCCTAGGCAGGCCCGGTGAACAGTTTCAAGGGAGACGTATGTTGTATCAAGCAGGCAAGGTACTAACAAACTTCAACAGACTTTATTTATCAACAGTGAAACCTCTTTACAGAACTGCTGCTGCACCCCTCTGTAGCTCTAACTCAGGCTTGGCTCAACTCCTCCCCCCTCCTTCCTGTTTCCTGTCCTACAGTCCCCCAGTCCTAAGAGTTACAAGCAGCATCTAAAACACCACAACGTAGAAAAAGGAGACTAGCTACAAAGAGCATGTTACGATGATTCCTAAATGTAAAGCACTGAATGTGTTTGAAATCTCTATATATAAAAGTCAAATGGTGTATGCGTGCGTGTATGTATGCGTGTATGTATGTATGTGCACTTACTCCTTCCACACCGTTTGAGCTAGAGACTTGAAATTTGGTACAGTTAGAGGTCTTAGGGTCCTAATCAGGGTAAGAGTCTAAAATTTTTCAACTCTCACCTCTGACACCCCCCAGGGGTGAAATTCTTTAAAGCCCATTCACTTCAGCTGTTCTCTGTGACATAGTTATGATGTCATCATACCCCCTCCAATGGACCCTGCACTCGCTCAGCTCTCTGCCCCCTCCCCCCCTCCAATGGACCCCGCACTCGCTCAGCTCTCTGCCCCCTCCCCCCTCCAACGGACCCCGCACTCGCTCAGGTCTCTGCCCCCTCCCCACCTCCGATGGACCTGAGTTGGGTTTGGTTGGTGGGTAAGTGAGGTGGGGGTGTCGGGTGTGGTCGGGGGGGTGAGGTGGGGGTGTCAGGTTTGGTCGGGGGGGTGAGGTGGGGGTGTCGGGTTTGGTCGGGGGTAAGTGAGCCGGGGGTGTTGGGTTTGGTCTGGGGGGGTGGGAAGGTGTCGGCGTGGGTGAGGGGTGAGGTGTGGGTGTTGGGGTTGGTCAGGGGGTGTTGGGTTTGGTGGGGGGGCAAGGTGGGTGTGTTGGGTTTGGTTGGGGGAGTGAGGAGGGGGGTCGGGGTTGGTCGAGGGCTAAGTGAGGTGTGGGTGTCGGGTTTGTTTGTGGTGGTAGGTAGGGGTGTCGGGTTTGGTTGGGGGGGAAAGTGAGGTGGGTGTGTCAGGTTTGGTCTATGTGTGTGGGTGTTGGTCAGGGGGTGTTGGGGTTGGTAGGGGGGTGACGTGGGGGTGTTGGGTTTGGGTGGAGGGGTGAAAATGTGAGTCGGGTTTGGTTGAGGGGTAAGTGAGGTGGGGGTGTCAGGTTTGCTCTCTGCCCCCTCCCCCCTCCAATGGACCCCGCACTCGCTCAGCTCTCTGCCCCCTCCCCACCTCTGACGGACCCAAGCAATGCCGGATATTTTCTCTAGTATCAGATATTCAAGTTTAAGTTGCCCCAAGGCAGCTTTATTGTATGTGAGTGAAATTTATATCATGTATAAACCAAGCAGAAACTGACCTTGGCAGTTTTACAGGAATAATAGCTACACTAGGACAAATTGTTCTTGAACATTTTATCATGCGTGTTAAGAGCAAACTTGCTTTTCTTTTGCATTGGGTAATGTCTTCATGTCATACCTCCTATTGACACTGACCAGAATGGGATAATCTTACCCTTTATTCAAGTCTGAGTTGCACTTTGTCCTTTTCTTTCCTTACGCCATTGGCAATGGATATGGATGCAGCAGCTCTTTCAGCACATCATAAAAGACATAATCAAGGAGAGACCGTTGTGATTGCTGTGCCACGTGGTACCCAGAAATCAAATAGTTTCTTTGCATGATGTAATGACGGAGAGTACCTCTCTGATTCACAGGCAAAAAATGTTAATTCCATTAAATGTCTTGATTTGCTAATAGCCGTTGGAGCTTGAAGTGAGTGATAGTTGGTGATGATAAAAGTGGTGGTATAATTCTCAAGAAGCATTATGTGCTGTTCCCAGGTGTTTCCACTGGGACTCTGCAAAAGCCAAGCATGTTGATAGTCAGCTAAACCTGAATATTTTGGCGTTATTGGGCCTTGCTCTATTCTCACAGTGGTTTTACATTGATGACTTGCAACAGTGCAAATCAGAAGAAAATTGGATCCTAGTTTATTTTTTGTTTAATTCTTGAAGATTTAAAAAGATCTAGGGGTCAGTCCTGCAGAACTGAAACACCATAAAAGCACCAGTTCTAATTTGGGCTCCAGACATAACTCCCTGAGATATTAAAAAGCTTGTAACAGATACAAATGTTACATTATATACAAGCATGACAACCTGAATTTTTTTACAGGTGTTACAGTAGTCCACGATTTATATAGTCATCAAGGGAGCTGCCATAGCTTGTTGCAGAAATCTACATTTAAAAACCTCTAGGTAGGTTAGTTTCTTATCAATAGTCCCAGGCCAGCTGCACTTTTCTTGCTTCAGTTTTTATTTGATCCACCCAGATCAACTAAACATCTACAATGTGAGCTTGAACACCCTGAAAGCCGCCTGAACTGCAGACTAGGTATAGTATTGTAGATCTCCTCCCCTGATTAGGGAGACAAGGTAGTGAGGTAATATCTCTTATTGGATGCAGTTCTCTTGGTGAGAGACACCCTTTCAAGCCACACAGAGCTCTTCTTTTCCCAGACTTGAAGAAGAGCTCTATGTAGTTCAAAAGCTTGTCTCTGGGATCAATACAGCTATGACAACATCCCTTCCCTGATTGTCATTTAGTAAGACACACATGCTCAGCTGTTATTTTTCTGTACCACAGGGGATCTCCTGTTCCCTACTATAGCCCTATTCTTGTACCTCCTGTTAATCTCTTCCTCCATGTCTTTCACAGTTGAAATAGATGGGTAGGCGTTAACAACTTAAAACCTTTTTAATGTTTGCACAGACTAATGACTACATGGTTATTGGCTTCAGCATCAATACCGTAGGGCATGATTTCACCCATATCTAGGCTGACCATACGTCCCATTTTGAACGGGACAGTCCCGTTTTTTACATATTTTCGGACCGTCCCGTCTTTTTAATACAAATATCAATTTTGTCCCGTTTTTTGTAAAAAACGGAATGCGGCTTTACTTGCCTTTATTCTTTCCAGAGACGAACGCCTAGGGACCCATCCTGCCCTCACTGCGATCAGTAGCAACACTTCAGTGGGAGCAGGGCCCTTGAACTAACCAGACTGGGGCCGCTCTGTGGACACTACCCTCCCTCCCTGTTCGGTAGCTCTTGAACCAGCAGCCTGCGGAGCGAGAACTGAGATCTGGCCCCACGCGGCCTCCCCGTGCTCTGGGGCTCAAAAATGCACCTGCAGAGGGTCTGTCTTTGCAGAGGACACAAGGGGTCGCACCTCCCCCCGGTATTGGAGCTCAGCAGAAGCGCCTGAAAACGCAGGCAAGGTGCAGGCAGCAGAGAGAGGGAGAAAGGCAAAGAGATCAAAATCGCCGATGAGCAAACTACATCTCGCCAGCCCAGCACCAGTGTCCCACCGCTGGATGGGTGATGGAAAAGATGCCCGAGAACTATTTATTTCTCATAACTTCCGGCCGGCAGCTCCCCACCTCGCCCCCCGGCTGCAGCTCCGGACAGCTCCGCTCCGCCGTCGGCTTCAGCCCACTGCCTCCTCTTCTCTCTATCCCTCCTTCTTCCCTCCTTCTCTCCATCCCTCCCTTCTCGCCATCCCCCTTCTCCATCCCTCCCTTCCTCCTTTCTCTCTCTCCCTCCGTCCGCTGCCTCCTCTTCTCTCGCTCCCTCCATCCCTTCTCTCTATCCCCCTTCTCCATCCCTCCATCCCTTCCTTCCTCCCTTCTCTCTCTCCTTCCATCCGCTGCCTCCTCTTATCTCCATCCCTCCCTTCCTCCCTTCTCTCTCTCCCTCCGTCCACTGCCTCCTCTTCCATCCCTCCCTTCTCTCCATCCCTCCTTCTCTCTGTCCCTTGCCTCCTCCATCCCCGCTGCTCCCTACCCCATCTCTTCTCTCATCCATCCATCCTCTCCCTTCTCACCTTCGTGTCTTCTCTCCCTCCGTCCCCTCCATCCTCTTCATCCCTCATCCCCCCTTCTCTCTCTCCCTCCATCCTCTTCATCCCCCATCCCCCCATCTCTCTCTCCCCCATCTCTGTTCTGTTTATTCCTCCATCCCCCCCCGAGTCCCCCTTCTGTCTTCCTCCCCCCCGCCCGGCGCTGGGGGGCCCAGGTGGGGCCATGGTGCTGGTCACCTCGCCCACCGAACTGGAGTGCCTGGCGAAGCCGCTGTTCTGCCGCAAGGAGGCGCTGCGCCAGAAGGTGATCCACGAGGTCAAGAGCCACAAATTCACGGCGCGCTTCTTCAAGCAGTCCACGTTCTGCAGCCACTGCACTGACTTCATCTGGTGAGACCCCCCTAGAGCTCCCCCAGACCACCCAGAGCCCCCCTATAGCCCCTCTATAGCTCCCCCAGCCCCCCTGACCACCCCCATGCACCCCTCAGCCCACGTTCTGCAGCCACTGCACCGACTTCATCTGGTGAGACCCTCCCAACCCCGTCCCGTTTTTGCCATCCCAATGTCCCGTTTTTGTCTCAAGGAAATATGGTCAGCCTACCCATATCTATGGAGACCAATTTACAACATTAAAACAAACCAATGCCAGCGGAATTGATATTACCTTTTAAAAAAAATAAGACAACAGAGCTGAGGACTCTACTTCAAGGCAACCTCCTAGGTTGGTTCAGAGAATTAGGCAGTGACGATTTAAGTCTTGCTGGGCTTGTAGACCATCTCAAGGACCTCCTTCCACCTCCTGCCTTTGTAAATGCTAGAGATCCCCCAGATTGCAGGCTGAGTCAGGGCTTCCTCAAGAATCCCGTAAGAATGTGGACTATCCTATTTTGACAACAAACGATCTGTTATTTTGATGGCTAGATTGGTAGGTATGAGATTCCTAGTCGATATTTTCTAAACGTCTCTCAAATCTATATTCTACCAGAGTGGTGGTGGTATTATTCTTTATATTATCATTGTGCCTAGGAATTATAGTCATGGACCAAGACCTCACTGAGACAGGTGCTATGTAAACACAGAACAAAAAGACCTGTCCTGTAGAGCTTACAATATAAGTATATGACAAAGGATAACAGATTGATATAGACAGGAGCATGCAAGGAAACAATGAGAGAATACTGGTCACTCATGATGGGCTATAGTTTCAGCACACTAGCAGTGACACCATTGTCAAGTGTTTTGTAGGTATCGTGGCAGAAGAGTTTGAGGGCCTTGCATGAGGATGATGAGTTAGTTAGACAATGAGGAGGAGAATGGTGCTTGTTGGGAATTCCTTTGGTGGTGGTTGATTAACTGGGGCGAATGTTACCTTGGGAATTTTTAAAAAAATGCATGCATGTGTCATGGACTCACAGGACTTGTGCTCTCGCCCAGCTCTGTGTGGTCCCTGGGAGGAATCCCCTTCAGTGTGACAGCCCTTCTCAGGGTCCACTCTCTCTCAGGGGTTAAGCCATAGGTCCTGTTGCCTCCTGTTGCACTTCTTTGAGCCCTCAGCAGTCCTGTCTCTCACCGTGGGCCCTTCCAAAGGGGAGAAAAAGCTCTTCTGAATTATCTTTATACCTCTGGGATAGAAATTATGCCTGGTAGGGCTGGTTTAACAGTATCCACTTGCTTTGGACCCCAGGGGCCTTCACATCCAGAGGAAATAATACAACCCTGATCTCCAGACTGGAGTGACTCTTAGGCAGCGTAAACCAGGAGGGCTTACTGAACATCTGAACACAGCATAGGAAACTCTCAGGGTCTCAGGCCTAGCAACCCTCAGAACAGTACATCTAGGTCTCTCCAGCCTCCAGGTGGGCTCTGATTGCTCTCTCCTCCCAGCCCAGAGATACCCTCTTTCCAGCCGAGGCATCCTATATCACCGGCCCCAACAGCTCTTCTCCTGTCCTTTGTCTTCCGTCCCAAGTAAACAGATTGCTGAGGCCCTCTCTTCCATCCCTTGTTCCCCTCTGGCTGGAGCTGGTTGGTCAGGTCACTGGGGTGCTCTCTTCTGCCCTTTGTCCTCCCACTGGCCAGAACCAGCTGACTGCCAACTGGGGGCGGGCCTCTTAGTCACCAGGTCACCAATTGTTAGGATTCCCCATCTCCCGGCTAGGGAAGATCGCACCTGGTCCTCTGCAAAAACAAACCCTCTCCTGCCATCTTGTGAAACAAGCAGCACATAGGGAAACACTAAAAAAATCTCCAACTTCGTCACCGCATATGTGATGTATTCCAAAGGGGAGAAAAAAAGCTCTTCTGAATTATCTTTATACCTCTGGGGTAGAAATTATGCCTGGTAGGGATGGTTTAACAGTATCCAGAGAGATGGGATAGAGGAATTGAACTTCAAAGGCAGGAAAAGTCTATAATGAATAATATTAGGATTAATCTGGAGTCCTCTTGACAAGAGGCACTTCAGAGCAAATATTCTATCGTCATCCCCTATATTCCTAGGAGAAGCTTAATGCCTGTGACTGAATATCCTGAAGAATCTATAATGGAGTTTCCAGTATGCCATGCATAGTGACTGTGGGTGAGTTGGCACAAGATACTTATAATTAGTGATCGTAAATTTGAAACTTTATTTAAAGTTCTAATGCAATAGAAACAAATCACAATCCGCTGGCACTGAGCTCTGAGTTGCAGAAGACACAAACTTTTGCACAGTATGAAAGCTACCTGAACTTGAGACTGAGTCAGAGTTATATCATCAGCAGCAGCAGCTGGGGAAGTGATCTTGAACCAGTCCTTCCTCAGTTTGTAGGAGGCTTCCAAAGGCAGCCTAAGTATATGGCTAACATTTGCACATCAGCCCTGAATGCTCACTAGGCCCTGACACAGCAAAGCACTTGAGTGTGTATATAACTTTGCCACATGAGTAATCCTATTGAAGCAAATGGGGTCATAGTCAGGGCCATAATTAGATTTGTGGGGTTCTTTTAAAGCACCGCTTCAGTACAAGGGCATGGGAAGTAAATAAATCAAATATTTTACGTCTATAATCTAGTGCATTTCATCTAGAATAATCGCCAAACATACAAAATATAGTACAAATTGGGTTTCCCCTGTATATCGCATTGCTAATAAATGCCAAGAATATTATGTGGAATTGCATACTAGATGAAAATGTTGGCAGTTAGGCCAGCAACAGAAAATTTTACAAAGAATCTTTTGTTATAGCTGTTAATCTTCTACCATGTCATACCCCTCCAGCGAAAAGGAGCACAGGGGAAAAAAAACGCCAGACATTACTAGATTTACATTTTTAAAGTATCTTGTTTTAATGACTTTTTGGACTTAGTACAAACATCAAATTATTACACGTTGAATGGTTACTTAACAGCTATTTTTATGACAGCAGAGGGCTATGCCTACAAATTGCCATTATAGAAATTGTATTCTAATTATGTAGTGCCTTGAAGGTGAATGTATTTTCTTGGGATATTAATATCAATTTTATTTGAACACGAACACTAAGAGTTTTGAGTCTTTATTTCTTTTCTGAACCATGTGATATCTTTTCGGAGAGTTTTTTTGTGAGGTAAAGGAACAAAGCTGAATTAGCAAAAGTGGATTGTTCAAGAAACTTTCTGTGTAATATGAGAAAAGGCCAAGTTAGTCTTTTCTACTTTATATATAAATTTCACACAATTCTTCTTAGGATCCAAAGTAACAGTATTTCTCGTAATGCTGGTTAGCCCCTCCCTCCCATAAACTGGTCTGATTTTACTCAGTGCAGTGAGTTCTGAAATAAAAAAGAACTCCTTTAGAGGTAGACAAGTGAATATTTACTTTCCATGGACAAGTCCTCCCTACATGTTTGCTCTTAAATTCTTTCTTCCCTCAGCTGCCTCCCGCCAAAAGTCAATGGAGGTTTGGGTATGCAAGAAATTCACTGTTGTGCCCGAACAGCATATTCTACCAGTTTCTCACATACCACCAAAACAGTCAAAGGCAAAACTCAGTCAGAATAGGCGCAGGTGTTTGATGGTGTTAACTAAGATGGAGAAGTAATTTCACAGGCTCAAGTCCTTTGGTGACTGTTGTGGCAAAAATTAAAAATCTTACTGAAATTAGGACTAGGAATTTACATGAAGTGGAGACAATAGAATTTGTATCACAAATCAGCCTTGGTGGCTACAGAAGTTCCTACTAGGAGAAGTGATTCCTTCCTCTGTTTTCTTTTGCTAGCTGGGAGACTTTCTATTACTGCCCGATGGCATAATCCCCATGTTCCTTCTAAGAGTGTCTCTCGTTTAATAAAGCATGGAATGTCCTGCAGCAGAGAAACGTCCTCACTTACAATAATTAAAAATCCAGACGATCTTGCTATGTGGCCACTGTTTGTTGTTCTTTACGGAATCTAATATCGTGCATTTATCTCAGAACCTGAAACACTATTGTCCTTTGATTCCTATAAAAGTATGTGGTGCCTGTTTTCCAACGTATGTTTGCATCGGTATGTGAATAGTCCTTGTACACCATTTACTTTTGCACTTTTCCTGTCCGGTAATTTTCCATTAATGCATTTCAGTATTTGCCACTCCCCAAAATAAATGTTAAGAAGCCCCTAAATGGAGTGAAATAAGATAATCATGAATAATTAAACTGCTTGTTTGTGATAGAACCAAGAACAAAATTTAGCATAGATATGCTGTGAATAGTAATACAGCAAAGTCTACATTAAGGGATTGACAATAATCAGTTGCTTGTTACAAACAGCCTTCAAATAAAAATGGGAAGCAGAATTGTACCCAATACATTTGGAGGTCTACTGGTTGTCCCCTAAAACAGTGTATTCTTTTGGAAAGGTTTCACTACAGTTCCAATCAGATAACATTTATTTGCAACAGTGGAGAAATGGTACATGGGTCAGTTTGGAGAAACACTCAGCTCTGCTCTGCATTTATTAAAAGAGAAGGAAAAGGACCTGTTGTGGCATTTGCATAATACAGTATGTTCTTAAAACAAACAAAACCCACTTTGATAGCCTAGCCTGAATTCCATGAAACGTTAGTGCTTGGTTAAAGATGTTCACTGTATAATTTAGGGCTTCCCCTTTCAGCATTCCAGAGCAAATGCAGAATTCTTTCTATCCCATTAAGGTTTCATGTTACTATTTTGATCTTCATGACTTGGTTTTAAGCATAGAATAGCTTGCCTCACAACGACTGCTCAGCATGTTGCTTCATGTTCTCCACTATCTACCTTTGCCAGTTCTTTTAAAAAGCTCATGAAACAAAATAATCTCATTAAGGATTAGGGTAGAATGGGGTTGAGTTGCAAAATACAGGTTGGGCTTTCAGACACCCCACAGTTCAGGAGGAGGGTTGTTTGAATCCAGGGTTTTTGGTTTTACTCATTATAGAAATGGGATCAGCTGTGAAAGTTAGATCCGTATCCAGATTCACAGTTCTATCCCCTTCAAAATACAAGATTATTCAAAACTGGGATTTTAGTTTGCTCTTATGACTCATTAGGTCTTAAATGGTCAGACTACATCTCCCATAATACAACATGATCCCCTATAAAGGTAAGAGGACGTGGTGAATCTTGGGAGATACAGAACTGGTTTGCGACACTAGCCCATTGAAGAGAATGGGAACATGAGCAATTCCCATGATGCATTCCAGTGGCATTTCTCTAATTAAAATATTTTGGTTAACAGTCAAAATATTTTGCTTTTCAGTGCTTATTGTTTTGTTTGGTTTTCTCTAACAAGTTTGGGCAGCTGAAAAGCAGGGAGGTCCTGATTAATACATTAATCTTTTGTACACAGATGTAAAATGTGCTTGTTCAATAGACATTTTAGTCATTTTGTGATCCTTTCAATGAATCAGCCCTCAACAAGTTGCTGTGTATTAGCTAATACCTTTTAAGTACTGACTTAATTTTTTTAGTTGTGCTTGTGAGGGTAGGTCTTCACTACCCACTGGCCCGCGGTGCCCCCGTCAACTCCTGTAACTCCAGCTTGATGCAAGGCGCAAGCTGGAGTCGATGGGGGAGCGCGCCGCCGCCTGCCGCCGCCATGAGGATTGAAGATATGCAGACTGAAGTTGCATATCTTCAGTCGATTTCCCCCTCCTCCCCAGTGAAGACCAGCCCTCAGTCTGCTATGGCTTAAGGGCCTGATTCTGAAAGGCTCCTAGGGCCCACTGAAAATGCACCTTGGAGGATTAGGTTTAGAATAAGGATCCCTAGTCCACCAGATCTGGGCTTTGTTTAGATAAGTAGATAAACCAAAACCCAGAATCTGGGCGCTTTTCAGGGTAGTGTTTCAAAATACAGATCTGAATTTAAATTTCCCCGGAGTTAATATGGACTACGTACTTGGATCCCCAGTTTAGATTCCCTGCCATCTCTAGTTTCAGGTTGTATTAATGTGTGATATGGGACTGGTACAGAAACTGCCTGTGTTCCCCAGGGGCGCCATTCTTTGAACTGTCTGGTCCTTACTAGCTCTTCTTAGCATGTCTTTCTGTGGGATGTTCCTTGAAATTGGCCAGAGCCAAAAAACTGCAGCTCTAAAATGAACATTTTGTAACAAGCTGCTGCTGGCTGCATTACTCTGCCACCCTCCTTCACTTCCGTTGTGTTTTCCTTTTCTAATTCGGGAGTAGATAGCACATTCCCATCTAAGAGTTAAACTTCAAGCCTCTATTTTCATAGGTTTAATATGACTTGGGTGAACAAGTTAATCTCTCTGTGGGACAGATTCCTGGGCATAGAGCTAATATAATGGAGAGAGTCCCCAGGATGGTTTCCGATTGATATTATTGGTGTGTACTAGCAGTTGAGGGAGAAGATCCCAAGGCTAAACAGCAAAAGTCAGTCAGTTCTGCAAGGATGGCCAGCTTTATAGATACCAACTGCAATTATCTGTTAAATTTCAAGAATTTCTAGAATGATGAGTTGACCCTTCCTTTCATGTACACTCAACTGCAGTTGATCTCAAAAGAGACTATATGTGGTAATATATGTCTGCGTATCTGAGGCCGGGATCAGTCTCTTACTATCTCACAGATAATTTAGGGTAAACATAATAATGGGCCAAATTTCCAGCCTGTCTCTGTTTTGTACATTTCCCTTTGCACATGCTGCTGCTGACTGGATGCACAGAAATTGAGAGTGGCTTGAGGCCGATTTAAAACTGTGTCCCGGTATCTTTGGATCATTTAGATCAGATGTCCCGATTTTATAGGAACACTCCCAATTTTGGGGGCTTTTTATAATATAGGCTTCTATTATCCCCCAACCCCATCCCAATTTTTTTACACTGGGTATCTGGTTACCCTAGGATCATTGCAATCAATAACTGGCAGTCTGTGGGTTACAAGCAGGCACACATTATATCAACCAGTTGTCAGAAGGTGTTTCCAAAATGCTACTCTGTATAAATGAGAAAATGAAAAAAATGAATGAGAAAAATCATGCTAAGAATATGTGCTCTTCACTTCTCTTACAACCTGTGTCCAGTGATCTGAGAGCCTTACAGCACTAATTAAACAGGTTTTAATTATTGCTGTTATTAATAGGTATGAATCATCACAGAAATATACTATACCAATGGTAAGCACCTTTATATTAGTATAACTGTATCCATGATAGGAGGTTGTACCACTTTGTCAGGTTCTTAGTTAAAGCAGTATAAACACTATGTAATGAGGAGTCCTAAATTTCTAAGCTATTTATTATTGAAGGTATGTAATAATAATTTATAAACATTCATCTTTGGTGAAACATTCTAGAGCAGGTTTAGGATTAGGGTTTAGGGCTTTTGCCTTCAATCAATAGCACACACAACTTCATGGAGAACACTGCTCTTGAACCCAGAGGTTAAACAATGAAAAATGACGTACAGTATTACAGTAATACGTCCATGAACTGAATCTACTATCAAAGGGCTTGATTCTGGAAGCAATAAGAGGCGTTGAGCACAGAAGACACTGGAGGATTCGTTGTATCTTGAAGTCCGTCACAGGGTCCCCAGAGGGAGCTCTTGCTTTCCCTGTGTCCTGGTTCTTCCAATAATAAAGGTTTCCGCACCCTCTTTTGGTGCTTTCTAAGTGTCCTTTATTTACAGTGCAGTTTCAGTGTTCACTGTGCCAGCAAAGTGCTCCCCTTGTCCTCCAACAGTTACCTTCTCTGTCCTGGATCTAGAGTCTCCAGGACCCTGAGGCACTTTGCCCTCCGCGAGGAGACAGAGCAGCCCCCTGGCCTACCTCTCTACTGACTAGGGCTTAGAGCTTTTCTAGCCCTCTCAGCTCCCAGCCCCAGCTGTACCCATTTAGCCCAGCCTAGTGCTGTGGACTAGACCTCATTAGGGCTCCCAACTGGGTTCCCTGCTGGCCAGTTCTAGCCTCTGTCCCTGGCCTTTCTGCCCGAAAGCAGGGTTTAACCTGCAGGGGCGGGGCAATCATGGGGTTTTTACCCTGGCCCTGCCACAAAGTCCTTAAACCAAAATTTGAGGACTTCATTAGCTCATATAGGTGAGAGGTATATTGCAGGAATGGGGGGAAGGGGGCATAAAATTCTGTGGCCTGCGTTGTGCAGGAGGTTAGACTAGATGATCATAACGGTCCCTTCTGACCTTCGAGTCTGAGTTATGGGTGCTCACAGCAATCCAGTGCAAGCTCAGAATGTTAGGTTACCTCCATAGGTTACCAAAAAAGATATGAAGAGGAATCAATTGACACAAGATAAGCACATTTATAAACAAAACTGAAAGTCTAAGTCCAAAAGTTTGGTCTAGAGAGCTCACCAGTCTGTAGGTATCTACAGGAGGGTCACCTCACTTACAGCGTCTAGACAGTAGGGGTAAATTAAAGTAAGGTTTTTTACATTTTTGGACTGATTGGTATGAGCTAGAGTAAGCCTATTGCTTGATTTGCAGAGATGTTTATGATTAGATGTTTAAAATCATAGGGAAAAGGCTCTTCTTGTCAAATAGAGATGCATTTTCAGATAATTAATGAAATTTTAAGGAAAGAAGCATTTTTGTGACTGCTAATTTGCTTTAAAAAGTTGTTACATATACATGTCCAGTTAAAACAGGTTCTCATTTTTCTCCCATGAAAAGATGAAAACAACTGAACTGTTGTATTCTGCTCTTAAATTTCCTCTTGAAACTATATGCCAACTCCATTTTATTAAGCCGGTCTGTCTTTCCCTAACATATACAGAAATACGTGCAGTATAAACAGCTTAACTAGACATCTGTCTTTACCCAAATATAAAAGACCGTTCACTTTTTGCCCTGTTTCTGTTCACCAGTGCTAATAAGTTATTCTGCTAGCCAGATGAAATAAAACTGGTTTAAATACCAGATGTAGCACAATTGAAGTGAATATTATGCAGGTGTTCCTCCAGCTGGAACTTATGGACACGTGCCATTTTGCTGGGATGAGGATTTGTGTTAGAAATATTAAAAATAATTCTACATGTGAACATTGTCCCTGGTGGGCTCCATGTCCCTAGCATATGACCAGGGGAGCAGCTGCTCTATATTTTCATAGGAGAATTATAAAGTTAGCAACATGTGTAGCCATTCAAAACATAAGCAACTGTTTGCAGTCATGGAAACAGGATTCAACAATAAACTCTTATTTGTGAGTCTTCCAAACAAAATAAGCCTATTGCATTACATTCAGGTGGTCTAGTATAAGTGAATGAACTTGGTTTCTATTTCCTTATGTCTTGTTTATTAAGAGTTGTTTGACAGACAATATCAGTATTTCTGAGAAGACCTGAAGCATTTTAGCACCGTGCTCATGAAGGCAAACAAAAATTTGCATTGGATTTTTCACTAAAATGCATTTTAGATATTACTATAGCTTTGTAAGAGAGAACCTAGATGAGAGAATTGCTTGTGCATATCTGGAATCAGAGAGGTAACCGTGTTAGTCTGGAATTGCAGAAGTGACAGAGTCCTGTGGCACCTTAAAGACTAACTAAAGTATTGAAACATAAGCTTTCATGGGCTAATACCCACTTCGTCGGATGCATGCAGTGGAACCGCATTACTGATTACTCAGGCTATGCAGATATTCTGCGAGCAATCTATTCCGCACTAGTGAGCTGTATTTTAGCCTCAGTAAATTCTTATACGGTTTTACACAACAAAAGGCCAACCACATAGAGGACGTGTGTATCATAGTCAGTGTGTGTGATGGCTAGGAGTATGCTTTGTGCCAAAAAGTTGTTCCATCTTGCCTTACAGTGTATTAAGCCAAATTTATGAGTACAGTAACTCCTAGTTTAAAGTCATCCCGATTAACGTTGTTTTGTTGTTACCTTGCTAATCAATTAGGGAACATGCTCATTTAAAGTTGTGAAGTGCTCCCTTCTAACATCGTCAGCTGCCCAGTAGGCTGTCAATTGCCGGCAGTTCATATCCTTTCCCCCACTGCAATGTGCTGCTCCTGCCCTCTGCCTTGGAGCTGCTCCCTGAGACTCCTGCTTGCTGGTGGGAGGGGGAACGGAGGGAGGGAAAGTAGAGGCATGGGGGGGGGGCTGTCAGGCTGTCTCCCTTCCCCCTGCTTACCCCATCTTCCATAGAACAGAGGGATCTAATTAACAATGTACTTTTGACCTCACTCTTGATACTTAAAGAAGTGTGAGTGTTAACCCTTGAGGGCTCAGCAAATTGCTAGTTCATTTAGTATAGTGGTTCTCAAATTTTTGTATTGGTAACCCCTTTCAAATAGCAAGCCTCTGAGTGTGACCCTCCCCCCCCCTTATAAATTAAAAACACTTAATATATTTTAAACCATTATAAAGTCTGGATGCAAAGTGGGCTTTGGGGTGGAGGTTGACTGCTAGCGATCCCCCCCATGTAATAACTTCATGACCCCCTTAGGGGTCCTGAACCCGTTTGAGAACCCCTGATTTAGCAGTAAGGTATTCCCTGGGCAATATCCCACCCTCTGACTCCTTCACCTCAACTAAGCTTCACGATCATCACCACTGTGTACCAGTATAGAATTGTTTGTTTAAAACTTATATTGTGTGTGTGTATGTGTGTGTTTGTATGTATATATAATAGTCTTTTTGGACTATGTTTTGGAGCATCAGCTTTCGTGGGCTACAAGACTCTTTGTCATGTCGTGGTTAACTAGTGGGTTTAATAGCTGGGAAAGATCTGAAGTGCTTCAGTGTACAGGTCTGAGTGGGAACAGAGCAGTTAATGGAAGACTGTTGTAAGGGTTAATAAGAAATCCAAAGGTAAGTAACTAAATTCCTAATAAATGAATAGAAAACTGACCCAAATATGCTCAGCCCACCTGTATAAAAATTCAGAGTAAGAACAACAAGAATAAACAGTGAAATGTTATCTTTAAAAGATAATGTTATCTTTAAAAGATCTGTTTGTAATTACCATATAAAACTTTAACAGATGTGCCTCTGAAAAGTGCAAATTTATGCCCCTGAATTCCTTTATCCAGGAGAGGATTAAGATTATTAGGTATCCTATCCAAAAGTTTGGGGCCTCCAGACAAATATGTTATCCCAACTGCTATTCTGCCCTCCTCTTGAATATGTCCACCTTATTCTTTAGCCTGTGCTGCAGACATACCATCCTATTACCGTTCATTGTTTTACAGATGAAATACTGTGGTAATTCTTTTTGATTTAACTAGCCCTGGTTGTTAGTATGTTTGCAAATTTAACATAATATTTTAATCTATACAAAACACTCCCCCCAGACTTTCTGGGCCAATCACATGTATTGGAATACCACTGTGGAAGTCAATGGATCTATACTGATTCACATCTGGCAAATTTAGTTATTCAATATCAAATATCTTAAAAGACTAAATAACTCACTATAGGAGATTAGATTTATTTATTAAAAAACTTTGTACACCAAAGTATAAACTATTACATTTTAAACAAGAAATAAGAGAAGGTCTTACATATCACAAGGAAGATGTATTAATTCTTGAATTACTATGAACACTGTACATGAGAAACAAAAATCCAAGTTATAGAAAACAGGAATGGGACCAATTGCTTGACAGTATGGCATAAAACATACTAATCAAGCAAATGTGCTGAATTCTAAGTATACAGTTTTTTATTTCTGGAAGAGTAGCATTTAAATTCTGTCTAGAAATGCAAAATCCCTCTACACAAAAACCTGGTAGTACTGTTCTTACAAATGAGCAGTGATACTCATACAGAAATATTTCTCAGTTTGATGATTTTCCTTTGAGAGTTTCACTTACTGTTGAAGTTTTCCTATCATATCCCATTTTTCTTGGAAAAATCAAATGTTATTTTTAAAAGTATTTACATTTATCAGGTCCTTAAGGAACATCTAATGCAAATGATTTGTTGCAATGTAAATTTACGCCAAACCTGATTAAAAAACCAACTTGATAGCACATAAGTGTCTAAAGAAATAGATTTTTATTGACCTTTATCCTTCCTTACAAGACAATTAAAAAGAAGAAATACATTGTAACCTATCAAAGCTTTTATTTTGTATTTCATTAATGCTATATTATCTTTTTGAGATTCAATGCAACTGTGCTAGAACTTAAAATCTATTATAAACAACACAGGAGATCACCTTTTAATTGTATGACCTACTTGACTAGGAAAAGTGAAGTTTTACAAAATAGTGTAAGCATATATTTCTTGTACAAAAGTGTTAAATGTAGCTGTCTAATCCCAGTACAGTAATTAAGGCAAGACTTTAGTCTTTATACAGAAAATGACAATACCCACATTATAAAATGGAACAAACGTATTAATTTTGAATTACAGGTATAATGTATGGATTATAGATATTGATTTACTAAATAAATCTTTTTAAAAAAGCAAAATCTATAAATTAAAATAGTAAGTGCTTTCTTTAAGATAATATTCTTTGGCTGCTTTAGGTGCCCGTGAAGGGTTAGTAACTAAAATGAGTAAGGTCCCACTATTATTGTTAATCTTAGCACTGAACTTGTACGATAGTTCAAACTGTTGACTGTCAGCATCTCCAGATCCACAATATGTTCTCTTGGTCCCGATAGTGATTTCACCAGTAAGAGCATTGCACTTATTGCACTTGTTTGCTGGAAAAAAAATAGCAAAGATAAAACTCTTTCATTTAGGCAAATCTGAAATAATTCTTTAGTTACCCCCAGACATTGCTGATATACATTGCTTCTCTGTAAAATGGTTCATCTCTGATATCTGAGGTAAGTGGTAGAAGTAAGTGGGGAAGAGGTAAGTGGGATACTGGGAGGAAGTACAAGCAGGAGAGTGCAAGAGGGGAGGACTCCTGCCTTGTACTGAGAAAGCAGGATGATTAGTGAGTTATCTTAAGTGCCTATACACAAATGCTAGATGCCTGGGAAACAAGCAGGGAGAACTGGAAGTCCCGGCATAGTCAAGGAATTATGTGATTGGAATAACAGAGACTTGGTGGGATAAGTCACATGACTACAGTACTGTCATGGATGGATATAAACTGTTCAGGAAGCACAGGCAGGGCAGAAAATATTTCCACTAGGAGGGTGGTGAAGCACTGGAATGGGTTACCTAGGGAGGTGGTGGAATCTCCTTCCTTAGAGGTTTTTAAGGTCAGGCTTGACAAAACCTTGGCTGGGATGATTTAGCTGGGGATTGGTCCTGCTTTGAGCAGGGGGTTGGACTAGATGACCTCCTGAGGTCCCTTCCAACCCTGATATTCTATGATGCTATGATTCTATGCGTAACTCAAGCAGTATTTTAACATTTTGAAAATGACAATTTTCAACCTAGTTTTGATGATTATACATAACAGTTGTAAGGTAAACTGTGAGGCAAAAATTGGATCTGAGGAGCTTATAAGTAATTTTCCAAAAAGGACCAAAGAAAGGTGAGATCTCTTTCAAACATTTTAAAAAGTAATTGTTTTTGACATCTTATTACTCCATTTGCATCAGCCCAGTCTACAGAGAACCATCACGCAATGGTCAAATGACATGTGAATTCTAATTTCTGTGTTTTGCTTCCTGAAACTTTTAGAATAGTCCTGGAAAATAAAGGTCTTCAAACTCTTTCAAAATGAAACCTTTGCTGCAACCTTAGCTGCGGCGTTGCTACCACTCCATCGTAATATATATTGTATATTTTAATGAAAGCTGAGATTCTGATCTCATCATAGGACTGATGGAACTGGGGCCATAGGCATGGAGTTATAGTGCCCATGTCTTAATCCAGCTCTGATTTGAGGTCAGAGCATGAGATCCCGGACTATGGCAGTTTTTACTTTTTACAACAGAGAAAAGAAATGTCATACAAATAAACTATATTAAAAGCAAGAGCCAATGGTGCCCACTATAGTACCTATCTTAAACCGGTCATTGTAGTACAGATACACTGGGGAACAGAGTGGGGCAGAAGGAATCCTTTCATAACTCTCCCCTCCCAGTGCAGGACAGTCATAACCTGGATGCTGACCCTGGGAATGCAAGATGGAGAGGGGACCTCAGGGGTCATGTCCCTGCCCTCTCTGCATGCTAGTGGGTATATTTAAGCAATTGAAGCAAAAGAGGGAAGCCCTCCCCTCATTCTGCCTTTCAGGGACTTAATTCCTACAGACACCATGCTGGGCACAGAGCAGCACCTCCTCCTCATCAATCTCAGCATGTCTTTGCCTTATAAGAGTCATAATTGAACATCTGCTTTGACCTGATACACTGAGGGCTTCTTTCAGCCCCAAGGATAGACTGTCACTAAATCACATCTCGGTTTCCCCAAACCAGCAGTCTACTAGTTCATTTCCCAGTACCAAAGAATTCTTCTCCTAGCCATTTGGTAGTCATATGGCCTTTATAGCTCTCCTTTATTCATCAAGGACTTGTTTCTATTTATTTTCCAGGTGATTATAGTGAATACTTCGTCTTATGAAAGGGAACATAATTTGAAGATAATGGGTATACACCGGAATAACTGAGGTCTTAATCTGTCTTGCTGAACCTTATTATCAGTGATGCACTGAATGAAAAGAATCCAACTTGATTCTCAGACCAGAGATTGAGTTTGCAGGGCTAATAGAAGAGAACATCTTTTTACTGGTAAATCGAGCACATTTGATAGGGGAATTATAGAGAGACAATAAATATAGGATGCCAAAATACCATTTGTTATTGTTTTTATGGCTATGAAAAACAGCCAAAGTACTGTAGCACTGGCTGTATCAACTCTCTTTGCACCCTTGCACTGGTCAGCGCACCCCCCTCCCCCCCCCAATACTTACTCGCAGGTAGAACTCTCCATTTTCGTTTCCAGACTTAATCCGGAAAGTGTTTATAGTATTGGGATAAATAGTGGTTGCCTGAATTTGGAAGATATCAGAGGGCACAGTTCGGTCTGAACGGATGCTCATGTATTTGTACACAATAGAGTATGGCAGTTCTCGACAAATGGCATTGGAAACTGGGCAAACACAGCGACTGAAAAACAAACAAAAATGGATCAAACTTCGTTCATGTGCAAACTAGCAAGATGCTCTTTCAGTAATGCTGCCTATTAAGGATAATCCTACAAACTATGTGTGGTTTTTCTTACTTCTCAGATGTCAGGACATAAGGTTCTTGACAAGGATTTCTTGGGTAACAACGAAATCCACCATGATAATTCCAGCACATTTCATCCTCTCTGCATTCATTAGTAGTCTCACATTCATTTATATCTAGATAGGAAGGAAGGAACCATATCAATTCCCAGTCTAAGTAAATGGAGATGGAATGAAAAGTTGGTATGAAAAAAATCTATAGGGAGTGTTTTAGTTTAAAAACAAACAAAATGCCTCCTGCTTCTACACCGAGGAAACCCAATACCCCTGCTCCCCACCTCTCCAAGGCCTTCTGGAGTAGGATTCTTCTATGCAGAAACTGAATGTGTTTATCAAGCTGATTTTGGTTTAAATTGACTGAACACATCCAGTAGACCAGAGATTCTCAAACTGTGGTCCACGAGTTCCATTCAAGTAATCCATGGGTAGTTCCCTCTAAGCTGCATGCCTGGGCAGCTGCACATGTGAAAATGAAGGACCACCCACCTAATTAGTGGAGCCAAGCAGGTGTGGATTCACTAATTAGGTGCGTAGACCCTGGAGAAGACACGCATGGAAGGTGAGGTGGTGGCCTTGGGGGGAGGGGAATAAGAGGTAGGTAGGAGCAGGCAGTGGGGTGAGAAGAGGTGGTGGGGGTAATTTGGGACATGCAGGGCTGTGGCGGCCAGAGAAATGATGACTTTCCCCTGCTCCAGGACTGTGGCTGCTGAGGAGAGATGGCCCTCCTTCCCACCCCCAGTTCGGGGGCTGCCACAGCAGGGGAGAGAGGGAGAGACTCTCCTCCCCTCCTTTCCAACCCCAGCTCGGGGGCTGCCATAGCAGGGAAGAGAGGGAGAGACTCTCCTCCCCTCCTTTCCAACCCCAGCTCAGGGGCTGCCATAGCAGGGAAGAGAGGGTACATCCATTGCATTAGAAAGGTAAGACTAATTCATATTAAAATACGAGTTGTATGCTTTTATTTGTAGAAGAAAAAAAGTTAATTAGTATGTTTTTTATATAGCGCCTTTTTATTCAAAGCGCTTTAGAATAGTTAGCTAATAGTAAAAACTATATTTGGAAAGATCATTAAGTGGTCTGCTAAGACTCTCAGCAATTTTCATGAGATCCGTGAAAAAAAAACGTTTGAGAACCACTGCAATAGACTAAAGAAATATATTAAATTATACTATGTAGTACACATGTATTGAGTCCTAGTTCATAACAACACAGCTTGTTGAGATATTTGTTGTTAGACGGAAGATTTTTGGTGGACGGGTGAAGGTTAGGCATCAATAGAGGAAGAGGCTTAGTTTGTGGGGCCTCATTTATGAATTGCCTGGCTTTCCAATGTATATTTTCATATACATACAACATCCTAACTGTTAATTAGGCTTTATTTAACTGATATATTTTTCATCTTTAACTCTCAAAGTTTTTTGTCTGAGAATATCCTTTGATTTTATAGGAAGTGTTCCCCTTCCCCCTCCACCACCTTCCTTTCATAGGTTTCTTGAACCTGAAGTTGGTAGAGCACTTAAATTCTGTAGATTGACAGTAAGGAAGGTAGATTGATTCTGGGGAAGAGATGGTGGCTGTGCTCCAGCACTGACAGGGTTACTTGCAGGGGGGTGAATTGGGATTTTGATATTGCTTGTTCCCATCCAGGGCCGCAAATGGCTCAGTGTGCCTCACCTACCTTCTTGACTTTCCAGTTTCCTTCCCCTATCCATATACCTTAGTGGTTCTGCTAGTTTGCTGTGCCTGACGTTTCTTCTCTCCCAGCCTTTCTGTCCCACTGTGCCCATACCTACAATGCCCAGAGCTTATTCTCTGAATTACACTGAAACCCAGTTGCCCTGTGCTGGGTTCCTGTGATGTTTTGCATTGTGCCATGCCAACCCCATTTATCTGTACATTGCAACTTGTTCTAAACATCAAGTCATCTTTGTCTTGCATGACTGGTAGGGAAATAAATATTCCACAAGGCTTCAAATCATCAAACGGAGGAAGATTCTGCCTTTCTGATGGAGTTGGGTGTGTTTGTGAAAATCTTCCCTCCACCTGCCTCTTAAACTTTCACTTCTTGCACAAGGTGAAGGTACTGTCCCAAAAGGCAAAGCACAGCAGTATCTGCTCTATCTCACCAGAGAGAAGTTGGGAGAAGCAGGGAGAATCTTTCAATGGTACGTCTATAGTACAGGATTAGGTTGAATTTATAGAAGTTGATTTTTCAGAAGAGATTTTATACCGTCGATTGTGTGTGTCTCCACTAAGCGTGTTAAGTCGGCGGAGTGTGTCCACAGTACCTTGGCTAGCATTGGCCCTCAGAGTAGTGCACTGTGGGTAGCTATCCCACAGTCCCCGCAGTCTCCACTGCCCATTGGCATTCCGTTCTTTTGAACAGAGTTCTGCTTGCACAGATTCTTCTCTCCATACTCTGATCAGATCCAGAATCTCCCGTTTGGTCCACACTGGAGCTCTTTTGAAATTCTGGGACTGCAGGAAATGAAATTCAAAAGTTCCCGGAGCTTTTCCTGACTACCTGGCTAGTGCATCTGAGTTGAAAGTGCTGTCCAGAGTGGTCACAATGGAGCATTTTGGGATAGCTCCTGGAGGCCAACACCATCGAATTGCATCCACAGAACCCAAAATTCAAACCAGGGAGGTTGATTTTACTGCTACCCCCCTTGCCGGGGAGGAAACAAGAAATTGATTTTAAGAGGCCTTTAAGTCGACAAAATGTGGTTGGTTGTGTGGACGGATTTAGGTTAATTTGACATAATGTGGTTAAATTCGACATAATCGCATACTGTACAACAGGCCTAAGAGTGGTGCTGGAGGACCTGCTATATCGAAGAGCAAGGATTTGAGGGGAGAGAGTGGGTTTGTGAAGATTTCACCACTCTCTGACCCTCCTGATGGGATCTACGAGTGAACATGCTTGCACTCAGGAAAGAGCAGCTGTGGGTGGAGCTGAGAATATCTGGAGCAGAAAAAGTGCAGGTAAGGGGAACTCTGGGATATGGGGAGATAGGGATGTTAAGGAAATAATTACTTGAGTACTTTCTGCTCATGTAGCCAGCATTAATATTCAAGACTTTTTTTAACAGTGGCAAAAATTAGATCACACAATTCTGAAGGGTTAGCTGACTCAGTAATTTCTGCCAAGACATACCAAAGTTTTCAAAGCACCAAATAATAACAATTAATTACCCATCCATCCTTAAAATATCCAAAAGCACTCATTATCCTTGAGAGGAACGGAATGAAATAAGTTTGAAATTTCTAGACCAAATCTCTTAAAGAAGATGAGTTTCTAAAAAAAAAATTACTCTTAAAAAACTGAAAACAATCTCCAAGTTATTCTGTCAAATTAAGCTCTAATTAAAAACAAACAAAACAAACCTAGTCTAAGAAGATAGTATGCATGAGAAATTTCTGGTGGAGGGTAGCTTGCAGATAAGAATGGTCATATTCAGATTTAGAACGGAAGCTTAGTTACAACTTCAATTTGGACTGCGGAGTTTGTGTTATTTCCTTGCTCTTTATTGAGAATAATTTGCAAAATTATTAAATTCTAAAAATCAAGATCGCTTCAACGATTTTCTAACATATAAAGTATAGCTCTTCTAATCACTATACTGTGCTCTTTGTTTGATTTCACAATACAGAATACTTGCCCAGGTGAGAGAGATCACTTCTTGTATTTAACATAAGACCCATCAGGCCTGTAGTAGCAGAAGGGAAAGAAAACTGATCTGAATGTTGATATATGTATCTTTTGTTTTACAAATATACCATACAGTCAATATGCTTTTGAAAAATTATCACACCTTTTTTCTGTTATTGGAAAGAACAGTTGTCTTTCAATTGTGGTGTGATGAGACTTAGGAGTCTATGTAAAATGGAACAGCTGATGTAAATCCATATTTAGATACCTGAACAACTGGCTTGATTTTTCAGAGGTACTCATCTCTCTGTGTATCAGGCTGCTTGTTTAAATGCCTAACTATGGATGTAGGGGTCTAAATTTACTACACACCGAAGTTTGAAACTTTTGTTCTGATATCATAAAAATTCCGAGGGAGATCAGATTTTTTTTTTTTAAATGTAACTCATGTAAGTTATGTGGCAATTGTCAAGCAATGTTGTACCCTTTTCTTAATCTAATATATGAATAATCCTGTTACAAAAATACACACACAAACCCCCACAAAAAAGTTATATATCTTATAGTTATAATCTTGTTTTAAATGTTAATATTGCCATAGTTTAAAATGTTAAAGATCAGTACACTTACCATGACACGTTCTAGCTCCTACCACCTGGTATCCCTCAGGACAGATGCATGAAAATTTCCCAGGCTCATTGACACACTGATACTGGCATATGTAACTTGAAGTTCTGCATTCATCAATGTCTGGAGAACAGCAAAATAGCTTGAACTTATTGTCTTAAATATCTGTCTTCTCACATAAAGTATTAATACATTAATTTACAAATACTATACATTAGCTTTAACAGAAGTAAAATACAACCAGTTTGAAAAAAGGAGGTTCTCCATAATCTGAAATGAATGCTATGCTTAAGCAATTTAAAATTGTCACCAAAAAAGCTAATTCTACTGGATATATTTAACTATCTCTAAAGATCAGATTTTTAAGTAATATACTCTAGGAAACAGAGATTAAATGACAAAGCCTTCAGAACAGGTTTTTGGGGAAAAAATTTAGTGTTCCAAAATGTGGGTTATCCCCCTCTCCCTTCCCCCATTTGATCAAAGCATTGATTATTTTGGTTATTTAGTTCAGGGGAAATGTTTTTGCCCACACATATGTATGCAACTCCCACTGTAATCAATGTGAACTGCTCTTGGGAAGAGGATAAGGACCATTTTCTCCCTTCAAATAGTATTGGCTACAACACGTTCTCTTTTGGCTTTTGTAGCTTTACCTAACCGATTCGCTGTCAGCAAAAGCAATTTAGTATGGAATTTATTTTTATTTAACAACTTATGTGATATTTCCGGAAAAATAGATGAATCAATAGAATTAGAGGGTGTCTTGACATTAGTATAATGTCTCTTATATTGGAGACCTGAGCTTATTCCTTTGCTCTTGGGCTGGGAGCTCTTTGGCTTGCTCCTGCTTCCTATGATCACCATGTCTCCAAAGTTGCCTAAAGGACACCAGTGAGGCTCGGACGGAGAAAATGAAGTGCTGATTGTATAATCTTCAGGAGATGTATTCTCTTTGGACATCCACTTGCATGAAAGCAACTCAAAGACAAAACTGTCTCTTCTTCAGAATGACAAATTTAAGAGGATTTGTTTAGAGCAACTTTACACCACAGAGTTGTCCTCGTTTAGGTTTGCCTTCATTTCTAGTTTGCCATGATCATCTGTATTAGATCAAACACCATTCAAATGTGTATATGCAATTTTGTGCTTGCAACTGAATTGTGAGCACACATTTGAGTAGCAGCATCTCTACCAACCTGAATATAGGTACAACTACTCACATTTGTGCCTGCAATTCATTCTGGCAGGTGCAAAAATATGTCAAATGTTATGGCTGCAAACCGTACCCACCAATAGGGATTCCAGACCTCAGTCTGACTAGAACCACCCATATCTCTCTTAATTCACAGAATAACGTCTCAGAAAAATTGCAAAATCAGAAAAATGGCAGTTATCATGTACTCTTATCTTTCTATTATGACATTATGTATAAAACGTAGTTTACCTTCACAGTTGATTCTGTCACTGCTTAACTCAAATCCAGGATTACACTGACAGATAAAAGAACCAAGTATATTGTAGCATTGTTGTGCGCACGGGTTGTTGGCATCACATTCGTTTATATCTGAAAGGAAAGGTTACATGTCTTCATCCACCTCTTGTTCTTTGTATCTGATAATTAAGCTGATCAAATTATTAGTCCTTAGTCTGCGTCCACCACTTTGCAAAAGTTATATCAATAAAGATTTTGCAGTTGCTGGAACAGTGTCAGATCTGTGCTCTTCATTCCTGTAGAAAAAACTGGAATATTTTTTCAGGAATGAAAGTTAATCTAACATGTAATGAACTCTTCCAAAAATGTTTAGTACAACTATTAAACTCCACATTCCAGCATCTTTTTTTCCAGGTATGAAATGCCAAGTCTATAAATAATTGATATAAGGAACACATACTGATAAGACCTCTTAGCATGCAGCGGTTAAGATTTTATCTGAGCTATTTATTACTCTTAAAATCTGTTCTTTTAAATTCCATTACAATTATAACATGAGCCATTGAGACCAGTAGAGAGTTTTTCAAAGCTCTAAGGCATACACCATATTGGGGGAAGGCACTTTTTTGATGCTAGATTCTTTCCATGATGTGCCCATCTTAAGAACACATGTGAGGATACTGCAATCTGAAAAATGAGGCCTTTTCAATGGAAAGTTACCTGCAATGCCCCTTCTCTGGAGTCTTTAACACTTATTTTCCATACACCGTTGCCTAATTTATTTATGTGTATCAACTTGTATGTAGATTTTTAGTGTACACAGAGGAGTACAAGAGAAAATACTTTTCATTCACATCTCAGTGTGTTTTGTCAGATGTAAACATTATTGAACATTTACAGTTTTAATATATTTTTTATTTCATGGGCTTTTAAAGTGCATATAAACAATGTCAGAAATATTTAGGTGCAGATACAACTAATACAACTGGCAAAATTCACTTCTCTGCAATCAAAATGTCTATTAACATCAACCATTCACAAAAATTTCAACTGGGGAGTAAAATATTTAGCCCCTATGTTTAAGAAGTGGATAGGGAGGAATGAGTATGAAGCATTTTTTCTGTTAAATACTTTTTTCATAAAAGTGCAGTGACATTTGTGTGAACAATGTTATCAGAAACACTAAATAAAAAGATAGAAAAAACAAATATATGTATATGCTTCTCAACGTTCATCCCCTCTCAAGAGATACAAAAGTTGTTACACTAATGTATCCACTGTGGATTTCTGAGGTGCCACAGGAATATAACAGTTAACAGAGATACCCAATGCAAACAGTTCGCCACATAATATAGCAAAAATGGCAATCAGCCATTTGTAAAGTTTCCTTTTGGGATGAGACATGTGCTTTGAGGTTGGTAACAGGAGAAGGATGTGCTGCAAAGGACCCTTCACATTTCTTGGTGCAATAGTAATACAAATATCTGAAGAAATATTCCTTGTAAGCTACGGTCTCCCTTCTGCACACACAGCTTGGAAAGAATTGAATGGCTCAGTACCTGAGAAGCGATCTGGGGATGGGAAAATGTGTGGAAGGAGGCTTCTTTTTCACAACCACCACAGGAAGCTACCTCTCCCCTGTTGAAGACATTGTGGATGTGTTCCACTCACCAATGGTGGAGTGGAAAGAGGGGATAGGAAGCAGCCAGGGGGAATAGCAGCTCTGTGTGACGTATACCATCTCAAGACAATCTGGAATTAGAACTAAACCACTGTGGAAGTAGCAGTAACTTACCTTCTGTGGAATTTCAACATCATGGAGAAGGCCTATGTATGTATATGGAATATCACATGGCAATGCTTTGGAGTAGTGGTGGCAGCTGTGAAACGCTTGGAGAATCCCAGTGATTGGTGGGCTTCCTTGCCGGTCACAGCATCTATATGTTTCAATGGCCAATTCCCTTCCCAAATCCAAAATACCCTGGGTAAATCTCAGCTCCACTCATGTCACTGGCAAAAACTCCATATGTTTTTCAATCGTTACAAGGATTCCTTTAGCATGTTATATTTACAATGGTACTAGTCCTTAGCATGCCCCAAATCACTCATTTTAATTTTAATACTATTTCCCAAGGATTCACATTTGAAATATGCCATGACATATTTTCTTTAATCACGTGCTGCAGTGAATTAATCTTAGCTGTAAGAACTTGGCTTTTCTTTCCCCAATTTCCAGTTCTAGGGCCTGATTCTGATCTCATTTAAGCTGCTGTAGGTCAGAAGTAACTCCATTAGAATAAATGGAGCGCTAGTGTAAAAGCAGCGTAACTGAGAGGAGAGTCAGGCCCAAGATTTAATAATGAGTTCAGTGCCCTGATGACCAGATTGCCAAACTCATAGCCCACAGAAATCAGTCTTCCAACAAATAACCCATTTTCAATGTGAGTCTCTACTTTTTTTGATGTCCAAGGATTCTGTGTTCCTCAAACTTATTACTTTGATCAGTTCCAAGAGTCTGTAAGCCTAGGAAAACATGACATACTTTAAAATATTCTGTCTGGTGACGTGAGCTGATGAAACTAGCAATGGGACAGTAGTTGTCTTTTGTAACCACATGGGCTGGCTCATATGAATCTACAGAGGTGCTTACCTACACACGTGTGGTTGTTGCCTGCTAACTGGAACCCAGAGTTGCACTGGCAGTAATAGGAACCTGGAGTGTTCACACATCTATGGTGGCAGAATGGAGGAAGATTGCATTCATCTATGTCTGTTACCACAACAAGAGCAAAACAGTACAAATGTTAGCTCAAATGTAATAACAAAAGTTAACTGTTGCCATCTTGTGCCCAAAGAAACAGTATAAAATGAACTGGATCTGATTAAACAAAAAGAGAGAAGCTAATTTGCAGCTCGATTCTGCTCCCACTTAGGTTGCCTCCTTGACTTCAATAGGAGCAACATTGTGCTCTTTCTCTTCATGTCTTATGTCTTGTTAAAATCAGCGTTACACTGAGTGTGTTTGCTCAGCCAATTATGTCAATACACATAAATATTATCCTTTATTCTGTGTTTAAATCACACCCATACTGTAGTATTGATCTCTGTATTTGTTGTGTAACTTAGAACATACTTCCTGACCAGACCTTGCTCAGACATAAAGTGGACCAGCAGAGTGGCTCTCATGCGCCTTTCCTGTACAAAAGTATACATAGCAACAACTTAATGCTAAACCTCTATAGCTCCATTAGCAATTCAGAATCCAAGCACTCCCTCTGTCCTGAGTCCGTAGGAGTGACAGGGCTCTGAAGTGAGCAGGGATCAGGCCTGGAAAAAAAGCAGAGAGCTGGGATTTCAGGGGAATGTGGGCTCCATCCCCCCACAGGACGTGGTCAGCTACTCAGAGGAGTCTCCTCCTTCCCACCATCCCTTCCTAGGCAAGACAGCACAGCAGTTCCCTATAGCCCCTGGCTTCCAGCCCCTGGCTGTGCTCTCTGACTCTGTGGAGGAAATAAGATTGCATGATTGAAGCCAATGCTATCTCAGGCACTATTAATTTTCCCTGCAGAACTGGCCATAATTCTGGGGTGGAGCATGCTGCCTTTCACATTCCTAAAGTGCAGCCGAGCGGGTATTCCACCTACAAACCGTATAAAGTGTTCAACAGCCCTACCTTGACCTCTTGGCACATTGTAAGCTATGCATGGGTCACGCCACAGGCACTGATGGGCCTCTGACTGCCTCAGCTCATGTGCATCTGCAGAAGAGTTTCTACTACATAGCTAAGTTGGCCATGCATGCAAGGAAGAATCTTCTTTAGCTTAACAAAAGAAATCCATGCAAAATCCTATGCATGTAGAGAACGTGATCTCTAAAAGGCTCAGCACTCAGGTGAAATAAATCCCAGTTTTCATTGAAACACAGTGAAAGGCAGTTCTTATTTTCATGCCAAATTTAGAGTTTCCTACCCCCAGCTGTTTCTGTTGTAGATATGTTTTTAAAGATGTATTTTTTTTACAATGGGGAAAGTGTTAATTTTTTCACTCTAATACTTAAAAATGATGTAACCCCTTCTTTTGAAATCTTAGTAATCTTACGTCCAAAAGCTGAGAATTTTAGACAGTTGTAAGTGATGGAAAACAAGGCTTCAATCGGACAGCGTTTGGCAGTATTAACTACCCAGGGTGCTCACTACAGCTCTTTAATTTCAGAGAAACAGTAGTGCCATTGAATCTTTTGAGTTCCATAAGACTACGCTTGTGCTTAAAATTACTCCTTGTGTATACATATTTGCAAGCTCAGACCCTAAGTCAGTGTGAGTTTAGTGTGAAGGACTAGGCAATACCATTTGTGTGCATGATTATATGAAAGCCTACGGGAAACCTTAGGGAGGCAGGATTTGATCATAGAACCAAATCTTCTGTTTGAAAGAATGTTGTCGTCCCCCCCCCCCCGCAAAAAAAAGTTTCCTTGTATCTGCAGTCTCCATGTTTCAGAAAATAACTTCTTTGTGACATCTGAACAAACTTTTTAAAAAAATCAAGCCCTGAAATAAAAAAAACAACAACCAGACACATTTTTAGAATAAATTAAAAATAAATTAAAGTTAGAAAAGGGTCTCTTTCTGTCTTCAAGCCAGAGAAAGTACAGAACAATTTTGTTCAAACTTTGAAGGACCATTTCCTCCCAGGAGAGGCTTTATCAAGGTTTTGCCCCAAATGATTTTTTCTGGCTCACTTATTTTAAAGTCCCAAAGGAGTGGTTTTCTTATGAAGTGCTGACAGTACTTAACTGTACCATTGTGTTTGTGCTGTTTTATACTCTGACCTAAGTCACGCAGGGGAAAGTAGGAGAAGGGAAACTTTCCCTTCTAGAGAGCATGTGTATATTTTAATTTAAACATACATACAAAACTTTGACTTTCAGTAATTTATCATGATGGTTCTTTACTTTAAATGTTACATTAGATCTTTAGGTATAAACTGAACCCTAATTCTGTTGAAATGAAAAGGAGTTAGTGTATACTGGGAATATACCTTCTAGTAAAAGCGTAACTTTTAAAAATAAGAATCAACAACTTGTCAAAATGATTCCCCTACCTATATGCCAAACTACCCATCCTAATCCTGCACAGAAAACTGGCAAATATTGGAAGGCGTTATATATACAGAAGTCTGTTGGCCTGCTCTATAGCCTAATTAAGTCATTGAGAATCTTTCCATTGACTTTCCTGGGCTTTGCATCAGACCCCTAAAGAGAAGAATAAAGAAATTTAGCAATCCATCTAAATGACCGCTGATACTGCCTCTGCTTCCCTCCCAACATTCTCTTTTGAGAGGGACCACCTCCCATCACAGGGAACCTTCTAATCACATATTAGAGATCTTGCCATTTGTGACAACACCTTCAGTTTTGGTTTGCTCTCTATTTAGAGGATGTGAAAAGCCTTTCCCTCACCCAGGGGCGCTGGAACAATGCCCCCGTCTTCACTACAGCACTAAATCGATTTTCCTTAAGTCGATTTTCTGAAGTTGACTTTAGAAAATGGACTTAGTGCATCCCCACATAGGACAGCAACTTCGTGTCTGTCCTTAAAACTTTTGCAGGGGTCGACATAGGGAGTGTTGCACTGTGGGTAAGTATCTCACAGTGCGGGGAGTCCACAGCTGTCACCGCCTTTGGGGCAGCCAGGCACGCTCCCCAGGGGACCAGCCCCAGTCCGAGCAGCTCCGCGGACCCCCCCCGCCCGTCCCAGCAGCCCCGCGAACCCCCCCGCCCGCCCCAGCAGCCCCGCGAACCCCCCCGCCCGATCAGCCATGCGCCAGACCCCCCCACCCGCCCGAGCAGCCCGGCGCCCCCCCCCGCCCGCCCGAGCGGGCGGGGAGCCGGCGTGGGACCCCTCCGCCGGGCGGGGGGTTCGCGGGGCTACTGGGGCAGGCGGGGGGTGGGGGAGTTCGCGGGGCTGACTGGCGGGGTGGGGGGTTCGGCATGTGGCTGCTCGGGTGGGCGGGGGGCTCGCGGGGCTGATCGGGCGGGCGGGGGGTCCGGTGCGTGGCTGATCGGGCAGGCGGGGGGTTCGCGGGGCTGCTGGGGCAGGCAGGGGGGAGTTCGCGTGGCTGATCGGGCGGGCGGGGGGTCCGGTGCGTGGCTGATCGGGCGGACGGTTCGCGGGGCTGCTGGGGCAGGCGGGGGGGTTCGCGTGGCTGATCGGGTGGGCGGGGGGTCCGGCGCGTGGCTGATCGGGCGGGCGGGGGGGTTCGCGGGGCTGATTGGGCGTGCGGGGGGTCTGGCGTGTGGCTGATTGGGCAGGCGGGGGGTTCGCGGGGCTGATCGGGCGTGCGGGGGGTCCGGCGCAGGGCTGTTCAGGCGGGCGGGGGGTTCGCAGAGCTGCTGGGGCGGGCGGGGGGTCCGGCGCATGGCTGATCGGGCAGGCGGGGGGTTCGCGGGGCTGCTGGGGCAGGCGGGGCGGGGGGTTTCGCGGGGCTGCTGGGGCAGGCGGGGGGGGGGTGTTTCGCGTGGCTGATCGGGCGGGCGGGGGGGTGGGTTCGCGTGGCTGATCGGGCGGGCGGGGGGGTCCGGCGCGGGGCTGTTCAGGCGTGCGGGGGGTTCGCGGAGCTGCTGGGAAGGTCGGAGGCTTAACGTCACCTGCAGCCTCACTAG
Organism: Sternotherus odoratus; assembly: GCA_032164245.1. NCBI lineage: Eukaryota > Metazoa > Chordata > Testudines > Kinosternidae > Sternotherus > Sternotherus odoratus. The sequence continues at coordinate 151,159,573 of JAVMKO010000003.1, forward strand.
CGGAAAATCGACCTAGAGAGAGGTCGACTTCAGCTACGCCTCTGGTAAAGGAGGAGTTATAAAGTCGATTTTAAGGTCCCTTAAAATCGACTTTAAGGGCATGCAGGTGAGGACGGGTACAGGCTTAAATCGACTTTAGCCTGCTAAAGTCGACTTTAAGCCCTAGTGGGGACCAGGCCAATCTCTGTAGTGCAGATGCTGAGAGCCATTGAACCAAACTGTAAACCATGTCTATAATGGAAACCACTTCAAGCCAGGGAGTGTGGTAGCATCCCCAGAACCCTAGATCTAGCACCTGGGCCACCATCTTGTCTGATCCAGTGTAGAGTACAGAGATACTATTAGACATCAGCTAATGTTATGTCTTTTATTCTACTATTTCACACTTTTCTTAAATGTGACATATGTATGGTCTAATCTTGCGGCCCTTATGAAGGCAAAACTTCCAGTGAAGTCAAGATTTGAATCCAGTTCCTTCATGAATTAAGGCTTATTATTATGGAAGTAGTTCAGAGTTTACAGCCCCTGTTCTTGGCTCTCAGGGATTCAGAATAGTGGCTGATATGTCACAAAGATAAGACAACTGGACCCAAAATTTTCCACTGAGTATAAGCTCTTCAAGGCAGGGACTGTGTTGTCTTGTGTGTTTGCGCAGTGCCTAGGCCTGTAACACTGGATCTAACTTACTAAAGTCAATGGAAAGACTCCCATTGATTTTAACGGGAGTTGCACTTAGCTCACAATTGTGCCGAGGGCCATCGGGCACTACCCCCACACAAGTAATAAATATAGTAACAGCTAAATTCAATTAAAAGTGTTGAATATGCTTAAAATAGTTTGCAGCTCCATCTTTTAGAGACTATTTGCGTTTCATCCATCATCTTTCTAAAAAGGCCCTCCAACCGCAATTCTGGGTCCCAGGGCAGAGCAGTCAATGGGTCCTCACCCTGCCCCCAGCTTGGACCCCCCACGCTCTCCCCATTCCCTCCCCATCCCACGTTACCTGAGTAGGGGGTTCTGTCCACCTGCTGTGCCAGTGGCTCCCCCTGCTGTTCAGCTGCTCTTCTGGCCACCAGGCTCTGGAGCCGCTCCCGAATGCTGCTTGGTGCAGGACAGCAGCTGCCTGCTCCCCTCAGGCTCCACTTCTGGTCACAGTAGCCAAGCGAGCCGGAGTCCCCCGCCCTCCCTGGCACGCTCAGAGTTGGCTCCTGTCCCCAGAGGCTGAGCCTGGGCAGGGAGAGGACTGCCGCTGTTGCCGCTCCCTGCTCTGCCCAAGCTCAGCTTCTGGGGACGGAAGCCGACTCTGAGCATACTGGGGAGGGCTTTGACTCACTCGGCCACTATCACTGGAGAAGCTGAGCCCCTAGGCAGCCGCTGTGCTGCACCTGGCAGCGTGGCTGGAAGAGGAGAGGCTCTGTCCCCGCCTCTTCCCTTCTGGCTCTGGCTGCCCCTTCCTCTCCCCAGCCAAGGCTGACTGCTGGGTCGAGTGCACTGAGCAGGTGTCTGGGGAGCACGGGCGGCCGGTCCTTCCTGCCTGCCCCACTAGTCTCTGAGCCCTGAGCTACAATGATGGCAGCCAGGGCTCCCAGGCCCTTTTAAACTGCCCTGACCCCTGGCCAATTGCACACATTGGCCCCCCTCTGTTGACGGACCTGTTTCTAAATCATATGGAGTTACTTTATAATTCCACATAAAGTTTGAAAATGAACCTTGAAAGCCACTGAATATCGTTTATGCTAGTTCAGAACTTACCAACACACTGTTCCCCTCGTTTCTGGTAACCTGAGGGACACTGGCAGCTGAAAGATCCTCTTAAATTGATGCATACTTGATCTGTCCTGCAGTTATGGGTTCCTGTTGCACATTCATCTATATCTTCACAAAACAGCAAACACAACATTAGTCAGAAACTTTGGTTCAATTTTTTAAAAAGTACCCATTTCCAAACCATGCTTTTAATGAAGATAGCAAGTTTCAAATCAAACTAACCAGTTTATTTCAGCATAAGCTTTCATGGGCTATAGCCCACTTCATCGGATGCATAGAATGGAACAGAAATAAGATGTATTTATATACACAAAGCAAAAAAACCAACAAAAAACCTGTACATTAGCATACCAATTCTAAGAGGCTAAGGGTGATGGTGGGATGGAAATTGTTGAAATCATGATGAAATTCCTCAAGGGATTCTTTTCCATGGGTCCAGATGATGAATTAATTTTCAAACTGGACACTACCAACCAAAGGCTAAACAGGGACTGTGAATAGCTTTCTCATTACACTAATTGATTGCATTTCCCTAATTAATTTCCCTTCAATAGTTCTTATCTCCTCTCAGACAGAGATCCACTACAAAAGTTTTTTTTTCTTCTGCTGATAATGGCCTATCCAAATTAAACAGCCTCTTAGAATTGGTATGCTAATGCACACTTTTTTTCCCCTTTCTGTGTATATAAATACATCTTACTTCTGTTCCGTTCTATGCATCTGATGAAGTGGGCTATAGCCCATAAAAGCTCATGCTAAAATAAACTGGTTAGTCTCTAAGGGCTGGTCTTCACTGGGGGCGGGGAATCGACTAAAGATACGCAACTTCAGCTACGTGAATAATGTAGCTGAAGTCGGCGTATCTTCAGCCGACTTACCTGCCGTCCTCATGGGGGCGGCAGTCGGCAGCGCGCTCCCCCGTTGACTCCAGCTTGTGCCTTGTGGCAAGCTGGAGTTACGGAGTCGATGGGGGCACTGCGTGCGATCAATTTCTTGCATCGTAACAAGACACGAGAAATCGATCGCTAAAAGATTGCTTGCTACCCGCCAATCCGGCAGGTAGTGAAGACCTACCCTAAGGTGCCATAAATCTTCCTCATCTTATTTACGGATACAGACTAACACGGCTGCTAATCTTAAACCTGATCTGAGAATATGATTGATTCGTCAGATTTAATTACGTTTCCAGTAATTTTTATTTCACTTCTGCTTCTTCACATTAAATGAATCACATATCTAGTACCAGCTCACTCATTGTGTATGTCTGCACTGAAGCTGGAGGAGCAACTTCCAGCTCGGGTAGATGTATATATCTTAGTTTTAATTGAGTTAGCAGCTAAAAAATAGCAGTTTACACATGCTATTCCCTGGACCTCACCTCTTTGTTCCACTTGATCTTTCTGGACCTCCCCAGCAGAATATGAATAGCAATGAGGCTATGGGAAATCCATGCCTTTTGGCCTCTACCTAAAGCTGACACCTATGACTGGTGCTTATTTATCACCACTGGGGGAATGTAGTTTGCAGAAGACTGGCTTTTTTGGGGGGTTGGCCCATGGCGGTGGAATAAATTCCCACAAACCTGCTTTAAGTGCAAGACGTGTTTTTTTGACCCTTGCCTTCTCTAACAAACATATAGCAAAGCGAGTGTACGTTTGTATGTATTAATACATTGTATTTTCCAAAACAAAACACCCAACTGCACACACGTCTCTCTTTGGGAAGGCGATGAGAGAACAAACACATGATGGATGTTAGTCACATTATTTAGCGCACTACTGGAAGGTGCTCATATACTATGATGATGAGTATGGCATAAGAACCTGTTTAGAATAGAAATGAATGTACTTTTATGGTCTCATTCTTAGGCATCTCCCTATTTCCTCTGAATCCTCTTTCCCCTCCTCCCCCCCAAAAAACTGTGTCATCAACATACTAATGTTTGTTTTCTTGAGTGTTTCAGAACTAGCTGCTATCTTAGATAAATTTATCCTGGGAAATGCCCAAATCTATCCTCATCAAGGGGGACAGATTCTTCCTAGAAGTAGGTAGGCTATAAGGTCCCCCCCCTCCCGTGGCCCTGCCCCTCCTCTTCTTCCCCAGAAGTCCCCTGGAACTGAGTCAGGGAGTGGGATGGGGGGCCCAAGAAGGTCCAGAGAGCAGCCCTTGGTTCATGTTCCCACCCCCGGGGCCTCCTGCCTAGGGCAAGTGGAACGTCCTCAGCTTCCCATAGCTTTCTGTGCGACTCTTATTCTGACCTGGCTCCAGCTTCTGGCCCGGGGGTGGGGCCTCAGGGGCCGAACAGCTGCAGCTGGGCCATGGCAAGAGCTTCCTGAGCAGCTGTGGGCTGCTGTGGACTCTCCACTTGCCCTGGGTGGGGAGTCTGGAGGGTGGGGACATGGGGAGCTGCTCCTGCCCCCCCCCCCACACTAGGCAGGTGGAAGGTCCATGGCTCCCCACAGCTGCCTGGGCTCCCGGACCCAGGGCCGCTCCTACCTGGGCTGGGCTCCATCTTCCGGCCTGGTCAGGGGGCAAGGCCTTGGGGGGAAGAGAAGGGGCAAGAGGCTGGGCCTGTGGAAAAGAGTGGAATGACCAGGCCTGATCACTTTCAAAACTGGGAGGGCTATGGTCCCTTGGCCCCCCTGTGTTCTGGTGCTCCTGACCCCTACCACTTTCAGTACTTTGCCAGTATCCTTTCTTTACTCCTTTGTACTTTTAAATCTCACCTATCATTCTAGCTGATGACAGTGTGTATAAATCAACAGTGCATGCCTGTGCCAAACTGTTAAATGTTTTGTATCATGTTTGATAGTGGAAGCATGCAATGTACACATTGTATTTAGTATTTTATAATGTAAGGAACCTATAACAGTCTCATCATTGCAAATCACTCACAAAAACAAACAGAAGTTTGGGCAGCGATACTTACTTTGTGGCAACTAGCCACTCGCTCACCAGAAATGAGAGCAGAAAAGTGAGAACATATAAGACAATATCATAGCCAAAACGCATCCAGCAAAGGCTTGGCTGAATAGCTCAGCTCTGCATCATTCTCGGAAGGATAATAACTGCTAACATATTGCCAGAGGAAGTAAGCTTCATAGTAAGGGACCCTCCACTGAGATTACCCTGACTCCAGTCCTCAAGCATAAACATATAGGAGCTGTTAGTGAAAGCACCGTGGTTAATGTCTGCCATAATGAGAGTGCATGGCAGTGTCTAATATATGCCTTTATTTAAATTTTCATCTTTTTTTTTGATGGGGACTTCTCTTGTATTTTTCTCTCCTATCCAAGAATGTGTTCCAAGGAGACTCTCAGTTCTTCAAGTTAGTTAATCAAGCTATAAATGTTTGGTAATTTCTATTTTACTATAACTTGCACTGGAATGGAGTAGTTTGGTTACCATGTACTGTTTATAGTTATTACACCACAAAAAACTACCTTAAAAGAATGTTAAGGTTGCAAAGTCAAACACTCAGAAGTTAGGAAATGCAATGTGTTCAGCTTTAATTCAGCCCACTTGTGCATGTGCATTATAATAGTCTTGAATTACATGATCACATACCATTTTTTCCCCACAGATTTGCACTCAATCAAACCCCACCATTCCCAGAGTGGGATCAAGTGGCATGGCTTTCTCTATTCAGGTAGAAAGTACCCAATGCTACAAAAAAGTAATGGTATATAAAGTCCTTAGCTAAATGTTATGGGTGAAAATGATGGTGGAAAAAAAAGAAATGAAGTTAACTATAGTAAAATTTAGGGTAATGGGCTCTGAGTAAAAATGCATTTCAGCATCTCTTTCAGAAATGTTTATGATGGTATATTATGGTATTGCCACTAAATCCCAATCACTCATCATAATACAAATACAGTAATTTGCAATAATCTTCAAGACATTTAAAAATCTACTGTAGAAGGCTCTCATATATGTAAATATCTATGGATTTAGAAAGTGCTCACTGATTTACATTGCTACTGTTTGAAGTTTGCAGCAAAAATAATGTGAGAACCATTAAGGGTAGCAAAGCTTGCCCCTTGCATTCTTGCGAAATATAAATCAACTTGTGTTTCATAGTTTTAATTCCACAAGCTTCGCTAATAGCTAGACCCACTGATTCCCTCACTTTCCAAAAATGTACCCACGCTCCCTCTTGAAGTGATTTACACAATTATGTCCTTCCATTGCTGACTTTGGCAGCCTGCTCCATATTTCAACTGCTAGTTGTGTACAGAAATTTTGCCTGACCTGCTTTTAGCTATAATCTTAGCTATAGTTTCCCCTAAATCTAATTCATGGCTCCTCGCTGTAGAGATAGTTAGTTTTTCAAAATCCTTACTATATTTATCCTGTAAATCTCTTATCTATAATCCACAAAATCCTCTCTTAGTCTCTCTCTTTCTGAATTACAAGCCTGGCTCTATTCTTTCCATGCTGTGACTCATTCCTCCCAAGCCCCTGACTCATGCTGCTTGCTCATTTATGCAACTTTTTAATCTCTGCAGCTTTCTTCCTATAACTTGAAATCAGAACTGCACACAATATTTCAGTGTGTATTTTACCAGTACTTTACACTTCTGTGGAAAAATGAATTCAGTTCATAGCTACTCTGCACCTTTAAACAATCAAAGCTCCTTTTCTCTTTCAACCACTACCAAAGCTAGAGAACAATATCCCCTATCAACCCAGATATATGCTACATTTAGGACAATCCATTACTAATATAGTTTGCACATGACACAGATGGGGAGTGATGGTAAATAAGGAAGGAGACATGTCCCTGATCCAGAGCAGAGCGTAAGCGTAGCTGGGTGCAAGCAAATAATAATCATTTTATCTATGGCCAAATGTAAAGTTATACATCTAGGAACACAGAATGTTGGCTTTACTTGTAGGATAGGGGACTCTATCCTGGGAAGCAGTGACTGAAAAAGAGTCATGTGGATAATTAGCTGAATGTGAGCTCCTAGTGTGATAGTGTGGCCAAAATGGCTAACGCAATTCTTGGATGTATGAACAGGGGAATATTGAGTTGGAGTAGGGAGGTTATATCACCTCTGTATTTGGAATAAGTATGACTGCATGTAGAATACTGTGTCCAGTTCTGGTGTCCACAATTCAAGAAGGATGGTGGTAAATTGGAAAGGATTTTGAGAAGGGCCAGGAGAATGATTAAAGCATTGGAAAACATGTCTTTCAGTTAGGCTTGGCAGAATTAGATATTTTTAAAACAATTTTGATGGATAATATCAATGTCTATTTTTAGGTGCCTTTTAAATTTTTTTATTGATTTATAATTTTGCACAACTGTGAAATTTTTTTGGGGTCGGGGGAAAGGGCAGTCCGTATCACATGTCAAAATATACAAAATAAATACCCATAAGTATTCTGACCTCTAACAAGTTCAGAATTTTTCTTCCTTTGCCTATCTGTAACCTTCAATTATTATCAATGAATTTTTTTTGTTGATTTGTAAGTGCATGGTGAAATTGACTTTTACCGAATAAAAAAACCTGAATCTTGCCTAGCCTACTTATAGTGATGAACTCAAGGAGCTCAATCGATTCAGTTTAACAAAGGTTAAGAGGTGACTTGAGCACAGTTTATAAGAACTATATGGGAAACAGAAATATGACCATAGAGAGCTTGTCAATCTAGAAGACAAAGGTAAAATAATATCCAGTGCTTGGAAGCTGATGCTTGACAAATTCAGATTCAAAATATGGTGCAATTTACCAAAGGTTGTGGTGGATTTTCCATCACTGGTATTTTTTAAACTAAGATTGGATATTTTTCTAAAAGAGATGGTCTAGTTCAAATGGGAATTAATTCAGGGAAAGTCTATGGCCTGCATTATGCAAGAGGTCAGATTAGATTATCACAGTGGTCCCTTCTAGCCTTTCTGAATGTTTACTGGCTTTGGAAGATAACCTTTTGTGTACTATCATTTTGAAATACTGGCAAATTATATTTGCATTTCCTACCCATTTAGGGAAGAGTATTCAAAGAATGTAAGGGAATACAATAGCCATAATTTTTCCATTAATTTATGCTCATTGTATTTTACCAAATTAAGTATTCTATCCCATACTTAAAATTCTCATATCGTTCTTACAACTGAAGCCAAGCTCACTGCTATGTAGCTTCCTGGATCCTCCCTTGATCTTTTCTTACACACAAGAACAACATTAGTAACCTTCCAAACTCTCTGGTTCCCTCCCCAGCCTTAGTAAACTATCAAAAAAATCTGTCAAAAACGTTTCTATTTCCCTTGCTACTTCCTTCAACATTTGGGATGTTATTCATCTGGGCATGGTGCCCAGAGAACTTTTAACTCATTAGTGATGGGAGCTTGAATTCTCCAAGGCATGCACCAATGGAAAAACTGTTATATAACATCAGATAAATAGATACCTTAAGGGAGGGGTGGGCAAACTTTTTGGCCTGAGGGTCACATTGGGGTTCAAAATTGTGTGGAGGGCTGGGTAGGGAAGGCTGTGCCTCTCCAAACAGGCTGGCCCTGACCCCTATCTGACCTCTCGTTCCTTGTCCCCTGATCACCCCCTCTGAAGACTCCCCCTACCCTAACTGCCCCCCCAGGAGCCCACCCCGTATCTAAGCTCCCCTGCTCCTTGTTTCCTGATCACCCCCTTCAGAGGCCCCCCCACTCTAACTGCCCCCCCAGGACTCCACCCCTACCTAAGCCTCCATACTCTTTGTCCCCTGACTGCCCCCTCCCGAGACCCCCCCACTCCAACCACCCTCCCGGGGACCCCACCCCCCATCTAAGCCTCCCCGCTCCTTGTCCCTTGACTACTCCCTCCAGAGACCCCCCCCCCAACCACCCCGAGACTCCATTCCCTATCTAAGCCCCCTGCTCCTTGTCCCCTGACCGCTCCCTCCAGAGACCCTTCCATCCCCCAAGATCACCCCCTATCCAACCCCCCTGATACCTGTCCAGATTACCTCGCCCCCTAGCCACACCCCCGCCGCCTGACAAGCCCCTTGGGATTCCCACGCTCTATCCAATGCCCCCGTTCCTCATCCCCTGAGACCCTCTGCCCCTTATCCAACCCCCCGCACTGGCCCCGGCCCCCTTTCCACGCTGCCGCTCAGAACATGCTGTGCTGATCTGCCAGAGCACGCAGTGTATCTGGCCTGGAGCCAGACATGCTGTCGCGTAGCCCCACCCCACAGAGTGCTGCTCGTTTGGCGTGCTGAGGCTGCGGGGAAGGGGGAAGAGGCGACAGCAGGGGTGGGACTGGAGCAGCTTTCCCAGCCGGAGCTCAGGGGCCGGTCACGGGCCATAGTTTGCCATCCCTGCCCTAAGGGTTAATAGTTCTAGTTGCCTATCAGTTCTGGAATGATGGAGCCTATTAATATTTCAGTGCTGTTCTAGGGCATTCAGCATAAGGTAACAAATTCTCTCGGGTTCTTTTTGCCTTTTATGTTACGTGCATGTCAGACTAACAGCCCTAGCAACTGAAATTTTCAGATATTTAAGAGCAGACAGTTTGCACAAACATCTGTTTGCATGAGCAAGAAACCTGCATTTGTGTGAGCCAACACCTGTATTTGCGCACACACCTCAAGTAATTGTGAGCAAACAGAAACCCAGGTTTTCACCTCATTTTCATGCAGAGATGAAATTTTTTGCATATATAACTATATGAATTCTCAAATTTTCTGGGCACATCTAAGGAGGGCCCTCGTAATTTTTTATCAGTGCTACAGGCATTCATAGCATAGTACAAGTAGCCCTTTCAGGATGACGAGCACAGTAGAGGTGAACCACAACCACCAGATGTGATTCCTATATACAGTCTCCAATTAAGTGAACATATAGTACAGAAAGTACCCACTACAATGAAGTTATGAAGAGGAAGACATAGCAAAAGTGTCCAGTGAGCTGTAACAGTTAAGGTTGGTTTTGAGTACTTTGTCACAATTATGTATTGTCTTTGGTATGTCCAAATTGAATTGATTTAACACAGAGATTAACTAAATAAAGGAGTGAGCCATAGTTTTCAGCACTGAAACATCTACCACATGTTTCTTTGGGAGTGCCAGGCAGTTGAAAGGAAAGCAGAGAATGAAGCTGTCAACCAATGCATGGCTTCCTTTTTGCTCCCCTTTGCCTGCATCCGTGGTACCATCTTTCTTCGTTAGAAGAGTAGATAAGGTAAAGTACTTTTGATTCACAGACTATTTTTATATGACCTGATACAAGACTAATGCAAGCCCTATACAAGTGAGCATGTGCTACATGCTTCACTCTTCCCCTAGGCCCTGATAAGGAAAATACTTAGGCATGTGCTTAAATCCATGGACTGAAGTTCAAGGATGTCCTAAATAGGAACGTTTTCTTGAATTGGTGCCTCAGTGCATATTCTGCCTCTACAACTCCATTGAAGTTTTTATCTTCTAACCTAACTAACATCTTTTAAAAATGTAAGTTTGAAAAATATTCCTTTTCTTACTTTACTTGGGGATTTGTCTTGAATGGGATTTAAAGTTGTATTGTTTAGAAGGTTTTAGCTAATATACTTTAAAACTCTCCAGTAGACAAGGGTATTAAATACTTTTAACAAATACAAAGCTAATCATGGTGAATTCAAAGCTACTTGTTCCTGGGCTTCAAGTCTACAAGCTCAGCGCTGGCTGCACTATGCTTGTAGTAGTTAGAACTTGTTAGCTAAACACCTTCTTACAAGACACCTTTGAATTGAAGTTGAAACAAATCCTGGAATTAATCAGTCCTGGGATATATTATACCCTCCACATGTCTCGATTGGGAAAATAGGTGTTAGCTAATGTGTTAAATAAAACATTTTAAAACACCAATTAGTCCCAAACATGGACAGACTGTGATTGTTTAACAATAGGTTGATCCATTACCAGCTAATGTATTGTGGACCCCAATTACAACAAAGTAGTGCCAAACAGAGGTTAAAACATAATTAAATTTGGTTTTCCAAACCACACCAAACAGTGATTTCATCATATTCTTAAAATGTAAGTGTGCTGAAGCAAAACAGATTGTGCAAAACCCTTGGAAATACTGTAAGAATGGAATGATATTGTAACCATAGCAGGCACCAACAACTTATAGCTGTGTCCCATGGTAGCTCTTCAAAGTATAGATGGGATGGGATCTACCTGTCTTACTGTGAAGTGTAGACAGCTGTCCATATTAGTAATACCATATTAGGTTAGTTAGAAGCTTTTATTGCTATGTAATAGCATTTTACTTTTTAGCATGGTGTTTTATACTTCAGTAGATCTCTAGCAACAAAAGTCTGTGATTCAGAAAAGTATTTAAGCATGTGCTTAACATCAGGCATGTGACTGAGTACCTTAGAGCTGGTCAAAATTCTTAACCACTTACAAAGAATCCTACCTGAAAAATATCGCTGAAACAATAGGACATTTAAGCAGTTGACGATAGGTATGTAGGCAAACAATATATTAATCCAATATAGGGGCATAAAAGTTTTCCCATAAAAGCTTTTCATAGGAGCGTTTTCAATTTGAGGTTCTTTCTGTTAAGATAATGCAAAAACCTAAGGTCCTGTTCTTAAAATAAGCACGTGGTTGTTACATTAAAGGAGAAAAAGCCTCTCAGAGGGAAGAGTAGAGTTTCCTCTAATGCAAGAATGTAAAATTAACTATTATCTTCATCATTATTCCACAAGACAAACATTCCACATTGTAAAATTGATCTACATTTACTTTAAGAGCTGTATTTTTGGCTTTCCTGGTTCCAGTGGGATTGTAAATTGAGATATATTTACTTTTACGTTATAATCTAACAGTTGAATGCAATATATCAGTTAGCTGCAGAAAGCCCCACTGATTGGTATGTTAATACTAGCTGTCAAAATAGTGAGCTGACTGATTTACACCGTAATAGCTTATTTTTACATTTAGTGGAGTATTTCCTGCTGTTACCGCCTTATGATCTTATAGTTGAGAACGAACAGCTTAGGCAGGCATGAACTAAAAAGTAAGGATTACCCACCCATGATGACCAATACAATTGGACTATATTCAAAAACAACAAGGGTGGATAAAAAAATTCTATTATTGCAGATGAAAGCGTTTTCCCCTACATCTGGCATGTCATTTTCAAAACTAATATGAAACATTTCCATAAATTCAGCTTACCATTGTTTTCACCAGTGTTTCAAAGTATTTTTTAACATGAAGTAATAGCATACAAACCCAATTTCACATCTGAAAATTAAGCTTCTAGTTCTCATTCTCTAACTAAATCACACAGTTATGAAAAAAGATGACCACCTCCTTGAGGCATGATGTTTTGTTTAGTTAAGTTAATGGAAAAGCTATCCAGTGTTTGATGTAAAGCTATCACCCTTGCATGGAAGAAAACCAACTAGTTATTTATTATGAATATCTTCTAATAGTTTCCAGAATTATCTGAACTATGTATTTTTTTCTTAATTACATAGTTTTAAATTCCAAGATCCCTATTCATTTCATTTTTGTTTATTTCTCTCCTTGGAAACCTCGTAAGCATCTTATGACTTGCAATATTGGGAAGTAAAAGTGTGATTTTTTTGTTGTTTGTTTTTTAACTGGGATGTTGGAGAATCACATTATATTTTTGCTGGGCTTTTCATAACACTTCTAATGCACAATCTCTCCACAAAGGAAAGCCGGCACAGAGTACTTTTAAATTGAAAATCTGTGTATTATTTGGGAAAAAAAGCACAAAGAATCCCAGAGGAAACAGTTACTCCAGAAATTGCCTTTTTGGCAACTAGCTCAGAATAGTGTTTTAAACTGAAATAAACGGTAGTTTATCAGTGTACAGAACAATTTGGTTTGCATGAAAAACTGCACATGCTGTGAACCAATGGCTCTCAACCTTTCCAGATAGGGTGACCAGACACCAAGTGTGAAAAATCGGGACAGGGTGTGGGGGGTAATAGGAGCCAATATAAGAAAAAGACCCAAAAATCAGGACTGTCCCTATAAAATCGGGACATCTGGTCACCCTATTTCCAGACTACTGTACCCTTTTCAGGAATCTCATTTGTCTTATGTACTTCCAAGTTTCACCTTATTTAAAAACAACTTGCTTACACAATCAGGCATAAAAATACAAAAGTGTCACAACCCACTCTTACTGAAAAAATGCTTACTTTCTCATTTTTACCATTTTGTTATAAATCAAGTCAATTGGAATATAATATTGTACTTACATTTCAGTGTATAGTATATAAAGCAGTATAAACAAGTCATCGTCTGTATGAAATTTTAATTTCTACTGACTTCGCTAGTGCTTTTTATGTAGCCTGTTGTAAAACTAGGCAAATATCTAAATGAGTTAATGTACCCCTGGAAAACCTCTGCGTATCCTCAGGGGTACATGTACCCTTCTTTGAGAACCATTGCTGTAAATTATGACATTAAAAAAAAAGCATCATTTTTCAGCGATAAATCTTCTCCGTCTGTATAGTCTGTCAATGTAATTCCAGTTATCCAAAATCCCTAGTTATCTGAATCCACAGTGTGTCTCCCATGTAGTACTGTGTTAGTTAACCACCCACTAATAACTTCTCAATTAGCTGCTTAGCGCCTGTTAGAGCTAATCAATGAGTTTGTACTTTTATGGTGGGTCTGAGAGGTTATCTGCAGTTACTGAGACTTAATTCCATTTCAGCTGCAGCCGCAGCTTGCATCAGTGAAACTGCAGCTCAAAATAGCACTTCTGAAGCTTCACGATAACCAGGTATTCAGATAAATGGCTGTTCCCCCAGGCCAGAGTTTCTCAAATGCAGCCACTGTGGCTGCATGTGGCCACCAGGGGCTTTTCCTGCATTCACAGCCTCCTGGGCTGTGATGGGGCGGTGGGGGGAGAGAAGCAGGGGCCCCTCCTTATTGATCCTGAATGCACCACCTTGGTGTTGGCTGCTTGGGCTGTAAATAGAGGTAGGGGTCTGCCCCCCTTTGGAGATATCAAGGGCAAAGCACTGTAGGAGCAAGCAGCTGGTGAGTTCCCCACTTTGCCAGGGGTGGTGGAGCTCAGACTTTGGGCTTCAGCTCTCATGTGGTGGGGAGGTAGGCTCTGGCCGTCGGGGCTTCAGTCCCCAACTCTGAACTTTGTTCACTGCACTTCAGGTTCTAGTCCCTTGCTGCCTCCCCCAGTCACCCACCCACCCCCAGCCCCTGCTGCCTCTACCCAATCCACGACTTAATTTGTCCCCAGGATTTCTGAGGTTGAGTAAGTCTGCTGTGAAAAGTGATACTTGTATGTTTGCCAATATCACTTTTCACAACAGACTTATTAGCTAGCAATAAATAAATTACAATGATTTGGATATGTAGATTTGCATATTTATTTGTTTTTCCTAAAGCTAATTAAGTATCTTAGGAAAAAATGCGAGAGTGGCCACCAGCAACAGTTGGTGGCTACACTCTGAGGCCACCAAATAATTTGTCCTGAGAACCCCTGGGCCATTTGGATAAATGTACTGAGAGTACTATACCTTCACCACCATATATTAATATAGGCCCTCTTTCTTCTCCCCACTAATCAAAGATATGCTATGGGAATCTATCCTTCGAGATAGCTGTAACAAAATTTTAGAATTGTTGGTTTCAATTTCTTTAGCTCTAAATGTTGAATCATAATTAAAATGGATAAAATAGATAATGAAGTTTTTCTATAATCACAATAATAATGGCTCATTATCATTATAACAAAAGTCCTACCTCTGACCAATTTAGATCCTTCAACAAATCCTCCACCTTAAAGACCTGAGTGGCTGAAAAACACATTCTGTAGCAGACCAAGAGGAAAGTCAAAGGGAGGGTTCTTTTGATTCAACCATCTGGCTATCAACTGTCCCAGTCACCCACCTAGGAGTGATGTACTTGTCTTGTAGCTAAAACAGGTCAATGGATGGCCAGCTGCTAGGCAGAAGAGTGGGACTACAACAATGACAAGAAAATGCCAAATGAACTGTTTGTTACAACATTCCAAATTGTCTGAAACAACCCCTGGAATGCTTTAAGGAGTGAAACTATATAGCTTTGGGGGGAACTTGAAGCTACTTTTAAGGTCTTTTAAAATAAAATTCAGCATCTAGGCTGCTGAAGAAACTACATACATAATCTCTGTTTACTGTTTGGTAATTTGGCCCTCATGCCTTCCCCAGCTGCTCAGTATCCCAACTGCACGGGTGAAAAACATGAAAAGAGTATGCTAGAAAGACAGACCCTATATCCCTTGTGATTGTAGGTTATCAATTTGGCAAACATCTTTTTTATTTTCATGTTAATTAACATGAAAAGCATTACATGAAAAGCATGTAAAAGCATTACAATTACATGTAAAAGCATTACAATTACATGAAAAGCATTACAATTTCCCAGGATTCCATTCATTATTACACTTTAAAAAAAAGTTTCTCATCTGAAGCATTAACATCTTGTTAGTACAACTGTTTATGTGGCACCAGTAATTGATAATTTTCCATTTGTTATACTATAATTTTACTATTACCAGGGCCTCACAGAGGTTTATAGGGATCAGAGCAAAATCTGAAACTGAGACCCCCCACTTCCAAAAAACTACCAATGAGGGGAGCCCTGGTGAAGAGGGAGACGTTTGGAGAGTGAACCCACGCCACACTCACCCATATTGGTGGCTCAACTCCTGTTCTGAAGGGCTGGGTCTGGTTCCTTGCAGGACAACCTGGTATACAAGGGCATAGTGCCACCTCAGTTTAGTCATGACAGAAAGGCTGCCAGGCCAAATTTCAGTGAGTGGCATTGCAACCTAGCAAGCAGGGCTGCTGCGCCACTTGTTTTGGGGGCCCTCTCAAATAGGGGGCTCAGGGAAAACCATCCTCTCCCTCTCCACCCCAGGCAGTGCTTTCTATTATTGCTCTCTGTCAAACACATAAGAACATAAGAATGGCCTTACTGGGTCAGACCAAAGGGCCATCCAGCCCAGTATCCTGTCTACCAACAGTGGCCAATGCCAGGTGCCCCGGAGTGAGTGAACTGAATAGGTGATGATCAAATGATCTCTCTTTTGCCATCCATCACCATCCTCTGACAAACAGAGAATGGGGACACCATTCCTTGTCCATCCTGGCTAATAGCCATTAATGGACTTAACCTCCATGAATTTATCCAGTTCTCTTTTAAATCCTGTTATAGTCCTAGCCTTCAGAACCTCCTCAGGCAAGGAGTTCCACAGGTTGACTGTGCACTGTGTGAAGAACTTCCTTTTATTTGTTTTAAACCTGCTGCCCATTAATTTCATTTGGTGATCCTTAGTTCTTGTATTATGGGAACAAGTAAATAACTTTTCCTTATTCACTTTCTCCACACCACTCATAATTTTACATACCTCTATCATATCCCCTCTTAGTCTCCTCTTTTCCAAGCTGAAGAGTCCTAGCCTTTTTAACCTCTCCTCATATGGGACCTGTTCCAACCCCCTAATCATTTTATTTGCCTTTCTCTGAACCTTTTCTAATGCCAGTGCTCAGTGCTCTACAGAACAAAGAACAGACACCGGCCCCTCCTCCTGCAAGGCCGACAATTTCAAACCCAGATGCTTAAAAATAGGCACCTACATAAAAGTAATTTGATTTTATTCAGAGATAATGAGCTCCCACTGACTTCCACTCATTCCATATTGACTTCAAAGAGACCTGTGGTGCTTGGCATGTCTCAAAATTACATAACTCGTCTTAGACTTTAGGCACTCAAGTTTTGAAAAATTTCACCTTTATTATTTTAAAAAAGCGAGGAATACTTATAGCACCTTAGAGACTAACTAGTTTATTTCAGCATAAGCTTTCGTGGGCTATAGCTCACTTTTTCGGATGCATAGAATGGAACAGAAGTAAGATGCATTTATAGACACAGAAAAAGAGAAAAAATAAAAATTGTACATTAGCATACCAATTCTAAGAGGGCTGTTAAATGTAGACGGGCCATTATCACTAGGAGAAAGACACACCTTTTGAAATGGATTTCTGTGTCAGGTAAATTAACTCATGAAATGCAATCAATTAGTGTAATGAGTATTATGAGTGTAATGAGTATTCCTTGCTTTCTTTACGGATACAGACTAACACGGCTGCTATTCTTGAACCTTTATTATTATTTGTTTTATCATAGTGCCTGGGATCCCTACTCAGAGCCAGGACTAGGCACTATACCAGCGGTCCCCAAACTGGGGGGTGCAACATTCGGAGGGAGAGTGTGCACAGCAGGGCCAGGGCCAGCCCCCATGGAGAACGGGGAAGGAATGCCACCCAGGCCAACTTTGTCCCCAGCTGCAGCTCCACTACCCTCGCAGCCCAGCTCAGGATCCAGCCCCATCCTGCCTCGCCCCCTGCTCTGACTTCATTCCCTCTCCATCCCAAAGCCAATTCTGCCTCTAGCCCCAGCTCCTCCCCCATCCCCAGGTCTGTCCACAACTCTGTCTCTGTCGCAGTGTAAGCTGCTCTGCTGAGCCTAGTATTGCCAGGTGTCCGTTTTTTGACCAGAACACCTAACTGAAAAGGAACCCTGGCGCTTCCGGTGAGCACAGATGACTGGGCCACCACAAGTCCAGTTGGGGCAGGCTGGTTCCGTGCCCGGCTCCTCATGGCTCCCAGGAAGCGTCTGGCATGTCCCTCTGTCTCCTATGTGGAGGGGCAGCCAGAAGGGCTCCATGCACTACCCCCGCCCTCAGGCACTGCCCCGAGCGCCAGTTTTGCAACTCCCAATGGCCAGGAATCATTGACAATGGGAGCTGTGGTGCCTGTGGGCGGGGGCAGAGGCCCCTGACCACACTGCTGCCTAGGAGCCGGAGGGACATGCCAGACACTTCTCAGGAACTGCCTGAGGACACCACTGTCTGGAGCCTGCATCCCCTCCCATGCCCCAACCTCCTTCTACAGCTCAGAACCCTCTCCTGTACACAAACTCCCTTCTGGAGTCCACATCCCCAGGCCCAAGCCCCCTCCCACACTCCAAACCCCTCATCTCTGGCCCCATCCCAGAGTCCGCATCCCCAGCAGGAGCCCTCAAACCCTCCCTGTACCCCCAACCCTCTGCCCCAGCCCTGATTCCCCTCCTGCAGCCCGAACCCCTAATTTCTGGTCCCACCCCAGAGCCCACACCCCCAACCCAGAAGTCGTACCTCCCATACTCCAAATCTCTTGGCCCAACCTCCAGCCCAGAGCCCACTCCTGCACCCCAAACACCTCATTCCTGCCCCCCCGAGCACCTTCCCCAGGCACAGCCCTCACCCCTTCCAGCACCCCAAACACCTGTCTCAGCCCAGTGAAAATGAACAAGTGACGGTGGAGGAGAGGGAGTGATGGAGGGAGGGAAAATGGGGGGAGTGGGAGGTGGGGCCTTGGAAAAGAGGTGGGGCAGGAGCAGGATCTCAGGGAAGGGGCGGGGCAAGGGTGTTTGGTTTTCTGCAATTAGAAAGTTGGCAACGCTAGCTAAGCCAACTGTATAGTAATGGAGCAGGGGTGGGGACAGATTCCATTTCTGGTAAGGTGGTGTATGACAGGAAAAGTTTGGGCACCACTGCACTATACAAATAGAGAACAAATTTATGGTCCCTGCCACGAGGAGCTTACACTTTATGTCCCTAATTCAGAAAAATATTTAAGCATGTGTTTAAGTCCATCCCTATTCAAACTTTAAGTCCAAAGGACTTAAGCACACACTTCCATTCAGGAGGGCATCTTTGCTCAGGAAGGGTGATGATGGATGAGCTGGGATCTCTGGATGAATGGGGATACTTTCTTCAATCAGAAATTAAAGTAGACAAAGAAAACCATGCATTTAACATTGGGTAGTAAGAAGCCGTGGGAATAATAGGGCAGTGCAAAGAGTTTTTTAAATGAAACCAACACTTTGTTGAGTGGACTATGATTGAGAGGCTTCAAGGAAAAGTGTGTTTTATGGAGGAAGAGGAGTAATACAAAAGCCAATGCAGGCATGAGTGCATTTGTAGTTAGAGGAAAATGAGGACAATGACACTGAATCCCATGAAGAAGGAGCGAGAGCCATTCTTAAAGAGAAGCAGGACTTGGACATAGAGTGACTATTTTGGATAGGGATAGACTGAAGTGGGTGAATGAGTAAAGAGGGAGCCTGAAGAAAAGGGTTCTATTAGTTAATATAAGATAAAATAAGTAGATAAAAAGGTTTTACTGGTAGGAATGGAAAGAAAAGGACATTTCTCAAACTGGATGAAAGAGTGGTACTGAAAAGCAGATAGATGTTATTCTCATGGAGAATAACAGAAATGGATATTATATTACAACATTCTGTTAAGAAAATATTACATGCATATAAACCATCAAGCATTTAAAATTATTGTGAATGTATTGACAAAGAGTCCTGTGGCACCTTAAAGACTAACTAAAGTATTGAAGCATAAGCTTTCATGGGCTAATGCCCACTTTGTCGGATGCAAGCAGTGGAAGAACATTTAAGTTCAAGTTGAGTTCAGTAGCAACGATCAGAAGTACTTCCACTGCATGTAATGACAAAGTGGGTATTAGCCCACGAAAGCTTATGCTTCAATACTTTAGTTAGTCTTTAAGGTGCCACAGGACTCTTTGTCACTTCTGCAATTCTAGACTAACACGGCTACCTCTCTGATTCTTGTGAATGTATTACTATTTGTATTACAGTTGCACCTGGAGGACCTGGTCTAGATTGAGACCCCCTACTGTTTAAATGTATAGGAAAAAATAGTGCCGGCCCTGAAGAAATTACAATATAAATAGATTCAAGAATAGCAGCCGTGTTAATCTGTATCCGCAAAGAAAGCCAGGAATACTTCTAGCAACTTAGAGACTAACTAGTTTATTTTAGCATAAGCTTTTGTGAGCTATAGCTCACTTCATCGGATGCATAGAATGGAACAGAAGTAAAATGCATTTATACACACAGAAATAAATAAAAATAAATAAAAAAAATTGTACATTAGCATACCAATTCTAAGAGGGCTGTTAAATGTAGATGGTCCATTATCACTAGGAGAAAAAAAAAACACCTTTTGAAATGGAGATCTGTTGTCAGTGAAATTAACTCAGGAAATGCAATTAATTACTGTAATGAGAGAACCAATCTGAACTTCTGTTAAGCCCCTGGTTAATGGTGTCCAATTTGAAAATTAATTCCAGTTCCTCAGTTTCTCGTAGGAGTCTGTTTTGGAAGCTTTTCTGTTTTAAAACTGAAATCATCAAATCTTTAATGGAATGGCCAGGAAGATTGAAGTGTTCTCCTACTGGTTTTTGAATGTTATGATTCCTGATGTCAGATTTGTGTCCATTTATTCTTTTGCATAGAGACTGGCCGGTTTGGCCAATGTACATAGCAGAGGGGCATTGCTGGCACATAATGGCATATATCACATTGGTCGATGTGCAGGTGAATGAGCCTCTGATGGTGTGGCTGATGTGATTAGGTCCTATAATGGTGTCAGTTGAATGGATATGAGGACAGAGTTGGCATCGGGCTTTGTTACAAGGATAGGTACTTGGGTTAGTGTTTTTATTGTGTGGTGTGCGGGGGGCTGTCTGTAAGTGAGGACTGGTCTGTCTCCCAAGATCTGTGAGAGTGTGGGATCATCTTTTAGGATAGGTTGTAGGTCTTTGATGATGCATTGGAGAGGCTTAAGTTGGGGGCTGAAGGTGATGGCTAATGGTGTTCTGTTGTTGTCTTTGTTGGGTCTGTCCTGTAGTAGGTGGCTTCTGGGTACTCTTCTTGCTCTTCAATCTGTTTTTTCACTTCCCCAGGTGGGTATTGTAGTTTTAAAAATGCTTGGTAGAGATCTTGAAGGTGTTTATCTCTGTCTGAGGGATTGGCGCAAATGCGGTTGTATCTTAGAGCTTGGCTGTAGACAATGGATCAAGTGGTGTGTTCTGGATGGAAGCTGGAGGCATGTAGATAAGTGTAGCGGTCAGTAGGTTTCCGGTATAGGGTAGTGTGTATGTGCCCATCATTTATTAGCACAGTTGTCTCTAGGAAATGGACCGCTCGTGTGGATTGGTCCAGGCTGAGGGTGATGGTGGGATGGAAATTGTTGAAATCATGGTGGAATTCCTCAAGGGCTCCTTTCCATGGGTCCAGATGATGAAGATGTCATCAATATAGCACAAGTAGAGTAAGGGCATTAGGGGATGAGAATTAAGGAAGCGTTGTTCTAAGTCTGCCATAAAAATGTTGGCATACTGTGGGGCCATGCGGGTACCCATAGCAGTTCCACTGACTTGAAGGTATATATTGTCTCCAAATGTGAAATAGTTGTGGGAGAGGACAAAGTCACAAAGTTCAGCCACCAGGTTTGCCATGACAGTGTCGGGAATAATGTTTTTGATAGCTTGTAGTCCATCTTTGTGTGGAATGTTGGTTAACAGCCCTCTTAGAATTGGTATGCTAATGTACAATTTTTTTTTCTTTCTGTGTGTATAAATGCATTTTACTTCTGTTCCATTCTATGCATCCAATGAAATGAGCTATAGCTCACGAAAGCTTATTCTGAAATAAACTAGTTAATATAAATAGACAAGACAGACAAAGAGTATTATTAGCCTCATTTCCTAGATAGTGAACTGTGGCAGAAAGATCAACTGACTTGCTGTAGGTCAAACAGCATGTCTATGGCAAAGCTGGGAATAAAACTCAGATCTTCTACAGGTCCATCCTTCCTTTCCTAGCCCCTACATCTAATGAAATAGATAACTATAGATAACTACATCTAATGAAATAGATAACTATAGGTAACTATAGATAACTATCAATTATTCTGTTCAACAATTAACATCTCAAAAGGACAAAAACAATGGTTTAAAAAATTAGTTTGCAGTGTTCCTACACAGCTATCCCTTTATTAGTTTACATATCCCTTTGTAATGAACGCAAGAAGTGGTCTCATGTAGTACTAAAAGTCACATATCATATTTTATTTTTTCCCCCGGAAGCTCATTAACTGCACATTCAGTAGCAGTGGTCAGAGAACAGGCTGTTTTCCTACAGAGAACTTCCAATTTTTGGCAAAAAATCAAGAACTAAATAATTTGGTTGAAAACTGAAATATTTTGATTAGGAAATGCTGGTGCCTCATGCTTCCATTTTCCTCTCTGGACTCGGCTTGGACTACATTTCCCATTATGCGCCTAGTGGAGGGGAGGTATTTGCATCATGGATGTTCCTGGCCAGGGTGCATAATAAGATATGTAGTTTAGCTGGGGTCTAATCATATTTTTATTGGAATAACCCCTTACTCATATATTGATTATTAAAAGTAGTTATAAAAGAATAATACTTTAGTTAACACAACAGGAAGAAGATGTGTCAAGAGAAAATAATTTAAAATCTGAGCCAACTCTGAATTACAATGGCCTAATTTTTCTAGCAGTGATGTCTCAGGCAAGACATAACTTCACAGTGAGTGAATTTCTTTCATTTTACTAAATTAAGATGTTATAGGTATGTACCGCTAATAAGGACAACTCATGTGAATAAAGTTACTCGTGTTCTTAAGATTTGGCAGGAAGATCCCCACAGTGCATAATCACTTAATTTTTTAAAAAGATAACACATGTGAGAAGCCATTTAAAATGATCAGAAACATACACCAGAGTATCGGAGTGTATTTTCCTCCCCCAAATTAATTCCCTTTGGTGAATGAGCTCTTTTAGAATCTGTACCTATAATTCCCTGGGAACATTTAAGTTCAAGTTGAGTTCAGTAGCAACTATCAGAAGTAGAAGCCTTATCTAAAAGATGATATTTTTTTTAGCACTAATCATCCAATCTGTTGGCAGTACCAACATTCTAAATCTCTACAACTCCCTATGTAAATAAGCAGATTCCTGATGCTGTTCCAGCTTCAAAAAATGCCTTTCAGTTAGCCATGAATTTTTTTTACATGCTTGTGTAATACTTTAATTTGCTTCTGTGTGTACAGAGGTATGCTGTTTTGTAAGAAATATTTCCAAAACATATTTACTTCTAAACTATAACTGGATTATTAGGAAAACACTGTCCCATTTTTGAACTTATCTAACAGTTAAGATGGGATGAATACAGTGTCATTCTTCTGCTCTTTGCCAGTTTTAAATGACTAATTTATGAAACCAAATTATGGAAATTATACTTTTTATAAAGAACAATGTCAGTAGATTTGGTCCAGAACCCAGGCTTTGTGGGAATGGGGGACAAAAGACAATGGTCAGGTTGCAGAATTCAAGTAATATGTTAGGAAATGCATAAATTAAAGTTTCTATAGCAATGTTGTTTCAGCCATGCCACAGGCACGCAACATTATAAGGTATCATTTAACAAGAACAAGAGGAATATTATATACTCCTATATTGACAAAGTAGTGTTGCCACAGGAACCATATAGCTGCATTACCTGATTTTTCTAAAGGTGAATTGTGCAACTTGAATGTTCATTAACAATGTTTTTTTAATTTAATGTCCTTGTTTTTTAGCAAGAAAAATGGATTACAACTAAGCTCTAAGAGTCCCTAACTGATAAAACGTTTATCAAAAGTTTGCTGTATTATATACTTCCATAGATTTTAAGGTCCACAGGGACCATTATGATAATCTAGTATGGCTTCCCACATATGATATGCCATAAAAATGGTCTGGCTGATGCTTAGGATGTTCACATTTTGTCAGAAAGGTTTATAGGTACTTGTCAAAATGTGAACATCATACTCCTATTCACTGTGTATATGAGGCTGTCAGGAGTGTTAGTTAGGGGATGTGGGCTGAAGTGCTGATAACATACAGCTTTATATCTCCATCTTGTCAGTCTTGGAGAGTGTAAGACTAGGACATGGATGAGAACAAGCTAGATAAGATGACAGTGAGCACAGTGGGTTGGGGTAGAGGAGCAAGTGGAAGGTGTGGCTGAAATTAGATTAAAACACCTTTGACATGGTGTTCACTCTACATTTGTTACTAAAGTTTATAACTAGAGCCAGTTGGGAAATGTTTTCTATTCCTATGAAAAATTTAGATGAAAATCCAAAAACTGATTGATTTTTTCCCGTTTCTGACAACTGAAAACTAAAAAGTTTGGCTAGAAACTGAAATTTTCTGGATTTTCAGTTTGGTAACTGAAAGAATTTGGGACTTTGGTTTTTTGATGAAAACCAGAAAAAATTCTCCTATAATTCATATTTCCCACAGAAATGTATATTTTAATGAAAAAGCCATTTTCCATCTACAAATATTTCTAAATTTAAAAAATTTGATCGGCTGTTTTCACAGGCTTGGGCTCTGGTTTAACTCCCTGATGCTTTTAGAGGATCAAATTGCAGTAATAATCATGACAGTTTTTCTTCTGCCATTATCTGCCAAGGAGGTTGCATCCTTTTCTCTCAAATATCCAACATGCTGCTTCCAGGATCCAGACCTTTGCCACCTTGTTATTAGATTACTACAGTATGTCCTACAAGGCCTCTTATACCACTTGGAGACTGAAGATAGGGCAGAATGCAGTAGCTTTGTTAAATGTCATGCTGTGAGCATATGACACCAATGCATCATGATCTTCACTGGATGTCTGTTGGATTCTGGTGGAGTTTAAGATGTCAATTTTGACCCGTAAAAGCCTTAAATGGCCTTGGACTATCCTACCTATGACACCGCCTCTTAGGGTGACCAGATGTCCCAATTTTATAGGGACAGTCCCAATTTTGGGTCTTTTTCTTATATAGGCTCCTATTACTCCCCACCCCCATCCCGATTTTTCACATTTGGTGTCTTCACCCTACTGCCTCTCTACCTGCTGCCTAGCTCACTAGGGCTAGAGCTCCCTTGGTATATGTGAAAGAGAACTGCTGACAAGATGGTCTCTGCAAGGGTCCCTCTGCTTTGAAATTCACTCCCCTGCCCATGGGCTGAATTAGTCCAGATGGTGTTGATCTTCCAGCATGGTGCAAAGCCCCCACAGATCCCCTTGGCTTCAGCTGAATTGTGGGTGCCTAGCACCTGTAAACATCAGGCCCTGTGAGTCCCAAATTGGAAATAAAAATGGAGGCACTCAAAATTAGTAGACGTGAAAATTAGAGGCTAAATGATTTGCCCAAGGTTACAATATGTGGCAGAGCTGTGGATAAACGCACGTTCTCCTGGCTCCTAGCTGTTTGATTTAGCCTCTCAGTTGATGATGCTGTTGATTTTAGGGAATCTTTATTAACCTGTTCCAAGTTTAAAGTAAAAAGAGTGGATCTGATGTTTATTTAGAAAATAAGCAGAATAAAATAGAAAGGGTAAATACCAGTAAAAATTGCTGTTTATTAAACATAAAAATGCAACATTACTGGACTGAAGGGATGAGATGCAGTAGATGGTGCTACACATTTGGACTGTGACTTCAAGTCAGGACATGTAATCTCTCACTGACTTGCCAGGAGCAACGGCAATTCTCTCTTTGCTATTAAGCCTAGTTCTGTGTTCTACATTTGCTTTTAAGCTTGAAGGATTGTGTTTCATAAGATCCTTGTTTTACTTCCCTGTATTTACACAGCATTTGAACAAGCATGTAAATATATTTAGAATCTAAGTAAGGGCTAAATGTTCTCCTTTGGTTTTAATTCATGAAGAGAAAAAGTGCTCAGAAAACTGGGTAGGAATGGGATTTTCAAGGGGGAGGAGAGCTTTTAAGTTTAGTCCATGTCTACTCTAGGGGTTCTACCTCAGCTCAAGTGCAACACGGCAGCTATGCCGCTGTAGCACCACAGTGTAGACGCTTCAGACAGCGACGGAAGGGGTTTTTCTGTTAATGTACATAATTCACCTCCCCGAGCAGCAGTAATTAGCTTGATGGAAGAATTATTGTCGACTTAGCTGCGTCCACACCAGGGGTTCAGTTGCTTTAACTACGGCATTCTGAGATGTGATCTTTTCATACCCCTGAGCAGCACAGCTAAACTGATGTAAATTTTAAATGTAGGCCAAGCCTTAGTGGTGAGACCACAAAACACAGCATTGAAGCCTTGCTCTTCAGAAAACCCCACAACCTTTGAGGATCAGGAAAGAGAGCTGGGCTCTATGGGAAATCTGCTGGATTCCCAGAGTAGCCTGCCATGAAAACCACCTGGAGTACAGCTCTATCTCTGTGCCAACCACAAATTCAAGGATCAACACTTGCAGAGTTTTAACATGGAGTTATGTTAGCAGGCTCTCTACAAAGGGGTAGGAAGAAGATACATTGTGTGGTTGCTTCCCTGGTATTGTGACTTTTCAGCTCATATTTGGGTGACTTCTTTGTCCCTCTCCCACAGTAGAGAACAGTGGGGAGCATGGTAAATAGCACGTTTGTTTGCAAAATGTTTAAACATATGAAATAAGGTGCTTCTGAAGTTTTATTTCCTTGTCAATTGGAGCACAGAAATAATGGATTGGTTAAGCTATACTAGAGCTTTGTAATTTTCTATTTCTCATATAATCTTAATAAAACACAAATGTAAAATTTTGTTTGCATGGTAGGATTTAGGATCTGAAGCTTCTGTAAGTGAAAACCCCAAAGTAGTGTCTGTGTAAATCACTGTCATATAAGCTAAGCAGATCATCATCTCTTCTGAATGAGAATAAAGATATTCACTAATGAGAAATTTTGCAAAGGAGACTTGGTCGATCTGAGCTTGATTCAGCTTTAGCTGAAGTCAATAAGAGTCCTTCCTATGGCATCCTACTAATTTTATTTATTAATCATATCTAACTGAATTTTTCTCATAGCCCCAAACTGGCCAAATGCCCAGCAGCATTACTGTCATTAGCTGTATTTCCTATTTCTAAGATATATTTCAGTTTACATCAGAGACTAAGGGAGAGACTTCTGCTTGATATCACTTCTGCCAAGTGAAATGCACAGAGAGGTTGTGGCCAAGGAAATTCTGTAAAAAAGTTCAGGATCTGTAATCTTGTTCACGTGGATGCATGGTAAAATAAAATAGCTGCCAACAAAAATAAACTAAAATAGATACCGCATTGTGCTAGTCTCAAAATGATCTTGAAACCCATGAGACCCAGGTAAGTGAGAACTGAAAGAGAACATAATTTGGCAAAATGCAGTTCTGTGAGAAAGTGAGCTCTGCAAGATGGCCATGAAAGGATGGGAAGTTTCTCTGACAGTCTATTCCGCTCTGCCCAAGTTAAGGAAATCCCAGGAAGAGTAGTTTATAAGTGACTTAGAGAAAATTGTTGTTTTTGAAAATATTTGTGGTTGTGCCAGAAAATGTAGGTGCTCAAGAAAGCATACTAAAATTAAATATGTAGCATGGCAGGAAATAGTTAGGAATTAGACCTCAAAGTATTAAGGGGGGTCAGTAGTACTGGTAGCTCCTGAGACCCCCCCCTCCCCACAGGAATTATTAATAAACTCCCTTGTACAAACAGGGAAGAGGGCAGATCCTGGCTGATTTACTGGGAACGTTTTTTTAATTGTGTGGCAAGGGATGCTTTTCCCTCTCCTGATTCCAGGGGACGGTGGTGGGCAGGAATGATCTGCCCACATCAACAAGGAGTATAGTTAGTGGTGATGCCTTTTTCTCCCACTGAACTTTTTTCTGGGATTGGGCATGATGTTTGGTCTGGTACACCCTCATCTGCCAGAAACAACATTTCTAGGCCATAACACAAACCCCTAAAAATTCTTCTCTGGCTAACTGTATATACTTAGCCAGCGACGAACCTACCTACAACTTAGCACTTTTGAGGGATCAACTAAGCATGCTCAATACATGCTCCAGCATAATTGCTTCTTTATCTAATTGCCATAGAAACCACAACCACTATTTTTGGAGACAGTCAGAAAGAGATGTTTAGTACCCAACCTGGTCATCACCTGACAGCCACTGAGAAGGGGAGGCACAAGGAGGCTGTGTACTGGATACAAGCTAGTGCTGGCCAGTTTAATTTTTTTTCTCATGTAAAAATGTGTTCAATAAGGAGGAGGGATTTTTCACCCAATTTGCAGTTTACAAAACAATTGGAAAAGACTGTCAGAGTCGCTGAATTTTTTTTTTCAAATGCTTTCCAAATGGATTAGACCCAAGTTGAGTGACTGGCCACTCAGCTGCAGCTGTGCAGTCCAGCTGAAGAGCCTACATCATGCTGATTCCAAGGCTCGATTGCAAAAATGTCAAAAGGATTTTTCCAGTAAGTGATGGGGGAAGAGAAGAATTAAGCAGAGAGATTGCTTATGTCCAAATAACATATCCAGAAAAGAACAGGAAATAATTAAAATGAAGAGCAGGGAAAGATGTCTAAACAGTAGTTATTGGTGCTTTCTAAATGACTAACAGAGGAAAGGAAATCAAGTATCTTCTGTATAACTGCTAGAAGTAGATTAACTTTATTTACAAATAACAGAATAGAAAAATTGCATAAAAAGAAATTAAAAATCATACGTTTTAAACTAACAACGTCTATTATTATTACTAACTCATGAATAATCAGATTTACTCATCACCTAAATTACCTCTAAACTACGCATCTGCACGGCAGCCTATTAAGCACCACTGAACCTAGGGTGACTGGGTGGTCCAGTCGAAAAGGGACCCTGGTGGCTCTGGTCAGCACTGCAGACCGAATCGTTAAAAGTACGGTAGGTGGTGCTGTGGGGCTAAGGCAGGCTAGTCCCTACCTGTCCTGGTACCGCATGGTGCCCCAGAAGTGTCCAGCAGGTACAGCTCCTGGAGGGGGGAGGCATGGGGCTCTGCGCACTACCCCTCCTCCCCCAGCACCAGCTCCGCACTCCCATTGGCTGGGAACTGTGATTTATCAACAGCCCTAATTTCTAGATTTCAAATATACTTCAGAACAGCAGAAGCTAAGGCCCCTTCCTGAGAGGTCCCAAGTGCCTTCTAGTCCGATGGATTTCAGTAGGAGTGGAAAATGCTCAGTGTCTTTCAGGCCCAAGTCCATATTTAAGTGACTTCTAAGAAGAGCAAATGTAGAATGGTTTTGTTTTTTCAAATGAGGGGAGGGAGGCGAAATGAAAAAAAGAGGCTAAAGTATAACAGATAGGTAGCAACTAAACAAATACTATATTAAAAAAGTAGAAGGCTCTTTGGGGGGAAAATAAGCAACAATCTGGTAATGGGCATACATTTGGATGGTTATATGAACCTCCTGAGCCTGAATCTCCACTCATTTTCACCTTGTGTAGTCACTAACTCCTGCAGTTAAAATCTTAAGACTTCACTCCTATTCTGAACATGTGTAAGTTTCTGCACAAAGTGCCAGGCAGTGGAGAATCAGGTCTCTTGAGTCTGAAAAATTAACCTGAAAAGATCAAGAAAACAATTGTCTTGTAAGCTTTCTGATACTCACACTTCCATTCCCTGCCAGGAGTAATGCTAGAGAAACTGCCCTTCCAGTGTTCTGTCATTTCTAGTTCTGAGCCTGGCTAGCAAATGGTAGTGAAAGGAATTTATCCGAATGTTTCACGTCATGACTAGATTTCACTTCTAAAAATGGGTGTGGAGTAGTAGGGAGGTGGTTATTTTGCGAATATGACTGAACATAACCCAGGTAAAGTTCACCGTGGGACCTGTTTTTAACAGTATTTTTAGGTGCCTAAAGATGCAGATAGGTGCCTAAGGGATTTTCAAAAGTGCCTAGATACCTAACTCCCTCTGAGTTAAATTACTGAGAGAGACAGGTGAGTAAAATGTAGTGACATAACAACGTTGGGGAGATAGAGAAATTTACACTTATTGGTCCAAATGGTCTTTTCCTATTCAGCAGTTTCTTTTGTCTATTATTGTAACTGAATAATGAATGGTATACCTGTACTCATCTGTTAACAGTAACAGAATATATAGTATCTTTTGTGTGTTTGGCTAAATCCAAGATCCAGACTTCTTACACAAATACAGTGTTCTGTGAGTTATATTTGATACTAGTGAGATTTCTGCAAAATAAATGTATGAAGACTGAGTCATAAATCTAATCCTTATGCAAACTAAGCACTAAACTAAAGAAGATTAGGACAGCTGTGAAATAGAGGCCAATAAAATTCTTTAAAAGAAACAATTTGCTTGCCATTATGCTAAATAGTAAAAATAGCTTAACACTAAGGGTCTTATACACAGGATTGCTAATGAAGGAAAGGGAAAACATTAGGCACAGAGGACGTGGGAGCTGTGAAGTGTGTCAAAATGTCAAAGATGAAAACAGAAGAGTGCTGGTAGAAGATAATGAAATCACTCGCAGATGGCAGTGATTTTAGGAAATACTGCCCAGTGAGGAGAATGCACAGAAACCATTGAGGGAAGTATGAGCAAGCCACAGTCTCAAGGCCCATCACCATCATGGCGCTAAAGACGATGAAACATGGGGAAGGCAGTGGGTGTGCTCACGGAGGCATTTAAAGCATTAGGCTATGATGATGGCAGACTTTTAAAACTTACTTCTCTGTACTGGAAAAGTGCCTGAGTACATGGGTCCCTATCATCAAGCATAAAGGAGATGTGTAAGAATGTAGTAATTAACAACCCATCAAGTTAATGAGTTACATGATGAAATGGCTGGAAAGAATTATCAAGAAAAGATTAGGAGGATCTGGAGCATCAAGAAAGTGACAAGCAATTCAGATTTATGCCAAGAATGTCAACAATGGATGCGGTGTTTGCAGCCTGAATATTGCAGGAGAAGTACAGGGAGAAATTCAAGGAACTGCACTTAGGTGTATGACAGAGCTCCCAGAGAACAGTTATTGTGGTGTCTGTGGTCATACCATCTCCCAGAAATGTATACTCAGACTATCATGGACATGTATGAGGGTAGCAAAACAGTATTGTAGCTGCAGCTACAGTGATTCATTAATTGTGAGTTCATCAAGGATCAGGCTTAAGCCCATTCCTATTTGATTGTAATGAACACCTTGCAGCAGGAGATTAGAGGAGAGACTCCACGGAGCATGCTTTTCGCTGATGACACTATGCGGTGATGTGAAGATATATCCAAACTGGAAAGGACCTAGAACTGTGGCTCACAAATAATCTGTGAAAAGACAGAATAGGAGCAATGCTTTGTTGTGTCACGACCAGGATGTGGACAGTCTGACCAAAAGGTCAGTTGGGAGCCAAGCTGCATCAGTTACAAGGAGATTAGACTCTGAGATATGCCAGAGGACAGACAGAGTCAGGAGGCAGGCAGAATCAGGTGAACAGGAGATCAGAGTTAGGCAGCAGGTGAAGACAGTGCAGGGGAGGTAGTCCTAAGTGGGAGAAACCCAGTTGCATGGACAACTTTCTTTTAAACCAAGTACAGGAATAGGAACAGGGAAACAGTCAAGACCTCCAGAATTCTGGGCCCCCCCAGAATGCTGGCTGCTGATTCCTCCAATTCCCATTGGCTGGGAACGGCAAACTTTGGCCACTGGAAGCTGCAGCAGCCGTGAAAATGTAAACAAACTGTCTCACGGCCCACCAGCAGATTACCCCAACAGGATGCAGGTTTTGCCTACCACTGCTTTAAACCCTGAATCACCAGGCTT
Source organism: Sternotherus odoratus (assembly GCA_032164245.1). NCBI lineage: Eukaryota > Metazoa > Chordata > Testudines > Kinosternidae > Sternotherus > Sternotherus odoratus. The sequence goes on from JAVMKO010000003.1 coordinate 151,190,878, forward strand.
AATATCCTTTCCAAAAAATGTTCTGGTCATTTTTTTTATCTGAATAACCTGTCCAATCCTTTTAAAATCTTGTTAAATTCTTGGCCTCAGTGACTTCCTGTGGCAGTGACTTCTGCATTTTAATTGCACATTATGACAAAAAGCATTTCCTTTTATTGGTTTTGAATTTGTCACCCTTTAATTTCATCGAATTTCCCCTTGTTCTTGTGTTATGAGACATGGAGAATAGAAGTCCCCAATCTACTTTCTTTAGAGTATTCATTATTGTAGATACTTTTAACATGTCTCCTCTTATTCATCTCCTATCTGAGGTAGACAATTCCAATCTTTTCAATCTCTCTTCATCTGACAGCTTTCCCAGGATCTTGATCATTCTCTTTGCCCTTCTCTGAACTGTCTCTAATTCTGCAATATCTGTTTTAAGATGGGGTGACCAGTGCTGCATACAGTATTCTGGATGAGCTGTTCAACAGATGAGAAGCTCATGCAAGGGTACTGTCTCTCCATCTGGACCAGTCTTAGCATATCCTGGTCCTGCTTCTCCCTGAACTGGGCTATAAGAACTCCCTTGCAGTGCCAACAAGGGTGGGGAAGGCAGAAATAGGACCAGGACCACAGGGGAAGAGGTGACTGAAGGGGTTTCATTAGTTTCTGATTTTGGCTTTATATATTTACATGGCCTATACTTTTAATTAAAACAAAGGTCAATAGGTATTCATGAAAATAATATTTTGTCTAGTGAATAGTGAAATTTCAAATGAATACCATTTGGGGGATGGTTATACTGAAATACAGACCGAAGCAACCTTTCCATAAAGATGTTTTCTATTAAGCTTGACACAGAATTTTGTAGCCTTCAATTGATGTACAATATTAATACAGTAAAAGCTTTGTTATCTGGCATGTTGGGAGAATGGGGGATGCCGGTAAGTCAAAAATTCCAGTTAATTAACTTAACAATGGAGGGAGGGAGTGAGTTTGGGTATGGGAAGGGGCTCAGGGCTGGGGGTTGGGGTGCAGGAGAATGTACAGGTCATGGGCTCAGGGAAGGAGTTTGAGTGCAGGAGGGGGCTTGATGTAGGGACATGGGTGCTAGATCTGGGTGATGCTCACCTCAGGTATTTCCCAGCAAGTGGCAACATGAGCTGCTCCTGCAGAGACCAGGCCAGGCAGTTCTGGTTCCTGGCAAATGGGAGTTGCAAAGCCAGCACTCAGGGCAGGGGCAGTGCACGGAGCCCCTGCGGCCATTCCTCTGCTTAGGAGCAGTAGAGACCTGTCGCTGCTTCCGGGAAGCCACGCGGACCCAGGTAGGGAGCCTTCTGGCCCTGCGCCAACTGGACTTTTAATGAATATCAGAAATGCCAGTTTCTAGAGTTTTCCAGTTGGTAAGGTGCCAGATAACATAGCTCTTACTGTACTTCTGATATTGGATGGTTACAGTTGCCATTAAAATAAAATCTGCACAGCACATGGACCAAATTTATAAAACACCTCTTTTGGATACTTTGGATTACAGTGCTAAAGCACTGGAAGACAATTCTCGAAGATGGAGGGTCAGATTCACTGCTTTGCAGAAGAGATGGGAGCCATCAGGGAGATGCTTGTAACTTTCCAATTTGCTGCCCCATACTAGGTGTAGTTCTAAGAAGACTGGGTGCTGTTCTAACATACAGCAGTGGACAGTGCCCTCTAGTCTTAAGGGACCATCTGCCAGCATGGGATTGCTGAGTGCATCATACTCTGGCCACTCTTCCTTTTCACTCCCACCAGACCCTCCACACTAGAGGTTCTGGGGAGGGAGGTGTAGGAGCTGGCCCCACAACTACTGGGAATACTTGTAGCACCTTAGAGACTAACTAGTTTATTTCAGCATAAGCTTTCGTGAGCTATAGCTCACTTCATCGATGCATAGAAGTGAACTATAGCTCACGAAAGCTTATGCTGAAATAAACTAGTCTCTAAGGTGCTACAAGTATTCCTTGCTTTCTTTACGGATACAGACTAACACGGCTGCTATTCTTGAACCTGTCACAACTACTGGGGAGATCCTCAGCAGAGATTTTGCAGTCAATCCTACTTGTGCTGCATAAATGGTGCAACAGGGTGTGAGGTGGAGCAGAAAATCTGTGTCTGAGTCTCCAAATCAACCCAGTGTGGGCTGGACAAGATCTGGGCTCAAGAATTTTCTAGGCTACGTCACTAAATGTATCACTAAACATATGCTCTTATCTAAGGGGAAAAGGTAGGAGAATGAGGTCTCCTGGGCCCCTTAGAAAAGTGAATCAGTGTTTTGGGTTCTGCACCTTTTGAGAAAAAGGGACAGTGACAAATTTTCTCTTCTCGATTTTCTTTACTCCAGAAAATTACTTACGAGATTAAGAACAATACAAGAACTTCTATCTTCAGAAGGACTGGATGACCTACACTGTTGTTTGTCTCTTCCTTTTCTAACTATATACAGGTCTCAATAAGGTCAATTGCAAGATCATTGTTTGCTCTTCTGACACCCTCCAAATGTGACAACACAGCAGAGGGTTAAACCTATTTGTTGTTTAAGGCTGCTCACCTATACCTTCAACAAATCTTCACTGAGAACTTGCTCTTGATAAAGTTGCTCAGACCAGTTTTTCAGATATGGAAGGAGCCAGAAATATGGGTAAAATATAATAGAAGCACAAATAAAAACCTAGAAATGCAGGACCTAAATAATCAAATGGTTTCAAAGCTGTGGCATATTAAGTAACTTCCAATGTATTTTAAGACATTTGCTGAAAATAAATGCTATCAATTTTTTTAAAATGTGGTGGATAAAATGTGCCAAGACATGGTATCATCCTATTTACTGTTTTCAGGCAGTTAAACACAGGAAGATACCATATCAAAGAAGTTGTAGAAAAAAAATCTAGTGTATGAACTTTAATTTACTTTCTATCAATATATTCTATTCTGATTGCTTCTTCTTAGCACCCAGAGGTTCAAATAGCCCTCAAAGACTTGTTTAGACTAGGGAAAACGTGCCCTTTCCCATCAAGTAAGCTTGCTTGAACTATTTTATCACAATCAAAACCCCATTTAAGAGTGTCCACTCGCTCGGTCTTCTTTTCCCTCCATGTGTCATTTATTAAATAGTGGCTTATATGAGAACATCTTAAAAAAAAAACACAAAAAACTATCAACTTTCCTATTCCAAGGTTATGCTACTGCTGTCAGTATAGACCAATATTAGACTGACTCACTAATGACTCTACTGCATGTTAATTGTTAATGGTATGGAATCGGCAGCAATTAGCTATTCATTCTGCTGCTTGTTTTTTTGGCATTGTGCCTTCCATTTCTCCCCTCCAATTCTATTAGACTCCTGTAAGTCTTCTAGTTTTGAACTATTGGACTGGAACCTGCAAATGGGGTGAAAATGCTCTTTATATTAATACCAGTTGTTCTGAAATAGGGTTTCCATCAATCTTATTGAACTTTTTTGTTTGAATCTGATTTATAGCTGCTGATAGGCAAAAGAAATATGCTAATTAATTTTAAATATGAATTGTATCACTGTGTATGAAGGACTAATTTGTTTATTCAAATAAAATAAAGAGACAGTTCAGTTCCTGTTTTTGAGGAGGTGGCCTTTAATAAGTGTATGGGTGGTCACTTGTTGACTACTTTTGAAAATGCAGATTAAAGTCTTTGGTTACAGACTATAGTGCAAATTCCTTAGATCATCCAAGCTTACAACTTTCACTTCAAAATACTCCTCACTGCTACTACTATCCACTGAAACTTGACTGAACACATTAACAGTTAACTAGTTTTAACAGGAATTCTCCTTTGACCCATGCATGCACATCACCCACACAAAAAACCTAGAATAAGCTCGGTCTGTATTCAGGATACTGCCAACAACATCTGTTCAGTCACTGGATAACACCATCAAGTGTAGTGTCAGACATGCTAAAACCATACATTACCATGTCATGAATTAGACATGAAATTCACCCTACTAAAGAAGGCCCCAGCAAGATCCTTTGCGCTTGAGACCTGTATTATATGTGGCTTAAGTGGTGCCAAAGGCTTAGATGGTATCACTGTACAGATTGAATTTCACTCGTTTAGGGAGCCTTCTGCTATACAGATAACTTTGGGAAGTCCTGAAATGCAAAACAACTGTTTTAACATTTCTCGTCTAAGGGGCACACATTTTTCTTACTCCCACATTTAATTCCCATTATTAATAGAATTTTTGGTGACTACTGAGGGCAGTCTATGGCCACACTTGGGCAAACAAGTACTGGGAGTCCCTTCCAAAAACCCTATATAGATTTGAAAATGAGGAAAAATAAATGTAATAGAAGAGAATGCCAGTCAGCTAATTTCCAGCCACAAAACTTAGTTATCAGACCATATTTCCAAGTACTGGTAGTTTGCTGAATATGGTGACATTTTCCTATAGTGGTAAGGTTACTTATTCAAAACAGCAATGAATACAGCTCTAGTGAACTCTTAATACTAAAAAATGCTTAATTAAAAGCTCTTTGGAGTGCATTATGCCAGGAAAGGCTTTTGTATGTCTCAAGAATCTTTTCTTTCATTGGCACTATGACTTTATAAAATAAATCTGTAACACATTTTTAGTATTTTTTTTCAGCTTCAAATGTACACGTTTTACCATATAATCATACATAACAAAAATTAGACACTTCCTCACTATACTTACAACAGAACCACCTTTAACATGAGTTGAGATCAACAGCATGGCAACAAAACACAAAACTGTGAATGAGTATAAAAGCTATTTTATAACTACAGGTACAGTTAATTATTTTATAACTGTAATTTGAAAATCCTTACTGTATGTAGGTTAAAATATAAACTAAAGGTTCAACATAACTCTTAAGCACGAAAGGTATTTGCGCAGGTTGATATTTATTACCAAATTATGTCAAATATTTTTCTTTGTTTTCTTTCCAAAGCAATGATATTCCGGTTAATAGGGAAAGAAAATATATAATAAATAATCAGTCTCAGAGTGACTATACGACAGCCACTAAGCTCTTATTGACAACATAAACTTCATGAATGTTCATCCTAGTGTTTATGTGTGGGCTCTATATTGCTGCCCCAAATTCAGGCCACCTATTTCATGGACGTGTAGTTGGTGGGAAGGGGGAAGATGTGTCCAAAGTGGGGCACACATGTTGCACCCTTCTGTGGATTCTCTCAGGTCTGCACAATTCCTGATCTTCAGGTTTTCCATACATTTAGTTTTCAACTGTCACATATAATAAAGGCATACAGTCTCTTAGGAAATTGGCTTCTAGGAGAAGACTACTTTTCATCTCCCTAATGGATTGCTATGAATTCCTGTACTTTTGTTTTGCTTATTTTTAATCATGAATATGACTGAATAAATTGTATTAATTTTACTAAAAAAGATCCTTGTTGGTTGGAAGGACTTTAGAACTGAGCTTGGCCATAGTCATTTTTTTAAAAAAAATACTGGTCTCTTGGCCCCATTTCTCAAGTTACCTCATTTCTTGCAAGATTATTCCTGCCCTTAGCAGAAGTAATCCTTACAAGAGGCTGTTGTGACAGGCCAGTTAGAGCTGGAAGATTGGGACATACTGACATGGCTTTGGCTTCCAGTGAGACTTAGGCTTCCATACAGTCAAGTCACTTCTGAAAATGGGATTTGGGAGCCTAAGTAACTTAGGCACTTTTGAAAATGTTACCCTGTATCTATAAATATGAAAAAGTATAATTTGTTTAGTATATTGAGAAAATCAATGGTCTAAATCTGCAAGCCCTCCTTCAGATGGACCTCACTTTAGTAAATTGGGAGTTCCACATATAGAGCCTTTATAGAAATGGAGGCAAAAAGGAATCATTTGAAGTGAACCAAAGAAAAAAATATTTGTTTTGGCTCTATGAAAGAGTTATTGTAGTTCCTTGCTGGAGGGTGGAAGATTATACCATGATGGTATATTAATTTCACAGCAAAGGGAGGAGGATTCTCCAAAGGTTCTTTGAACATGCCTTAGAAATGCTAGATCACTATTGGTTCAAGAATAGCAGCCGTGTTAGTCTGTTTCTGTAAAGAAAGCAAGGAATACTTGTAGCACCTTAGAGACTAACTAGTTTATTTCAGCATAAGCTTTCGTGAGCTATAGCTCACTTCCATTCGATGCATTCGATGAAGTGAGCTATAGCTCACGAAAGCTTATGCTGAAATAAACTGTTTAGTCTCTAAGGTGCTACAAGAAGATCACTATTGTCATTAAAAGGACATTCCTGTTCACTGATGTCAATAAAAGGATATTACAACAATTTTTATTACCCTTTCATCATGTAAGTGAGCAAGCCTTTTGCTGATGTCAGCAGAAAAGTGTAATAACTCTTACTAGAACAACGGCATTACAGTTAAGATTGGCAATTTTTTCAATTAAGAGGTCAATATGAATGCTTTATTCATGTAACAATGGTCAAATGTTAATCTTTAACTGCTTGATAGTGCCCCTTTAAATTCATAAATGGCGGCTTAATATAGGAAATATTAAACCAGTGGTATGGCTAGCTAAACAGGCATGGGATGAACATGACTAAGGGCTTGTCTTCACGAGGCTGCTCCAGGATCGATCTTCTGGCAATCGATTTATCGTGTCTCGCTAAGACGCGATAAATCAATCGCCCGCGGCTCCCCCGTCGACTCCGGAACTCCAGCTTGCCAGGAGGCGCAAGCTGGAGTCGACGGGGGAGTGCATCGCCGACTGCCGCCGCTGTGGGGACGAGCGGTAAGTCGGCAGCAGATATGCAAACTTCAGCTCCGTGATTCACGAAGCTGAAGTTGTGTATCTGCCGTCGATCCTCCCTCCCCCCCCAGTGAGGACAAGCCCTAAGACTGAGGTAATGTGGGTCAGCAGAGGTGCCACAGGAAAACTGGATGTAGAGATTAATGGAGCAAGCCTACACCAAACTGACCTCTTCAAGTACCCTGTTGGTTGGTTTATGGAAGATGGTGAGCTTGAATGTGAGACAGATATTCAGATATTGCTGCATATCACAGGAAAAACTTCAAAAACAGACTCCAACGAGAAGCTGCTGAACTGGACTTAATTTGCAAATTGGACACTATCAAAATAGGGTTAAACAGAGACAGGTAATTGCTGGGTCATTACACTAACTGAATCTATGTTAAGTATCCTCACACCTTCTTGTAAACTATCTGATAGTGACCATCTTGATTATCACTACAAAAGGTTTTTTTTCTCCTGCTAATAGCTCATCTAAATTAAATAGACTCTTGGAATTGGTATGACAACTTCCACCTTTACCTATTTTTTTCAAATAGGTAAAGGTGGAAGTTGTCATACCAATTCTAAGAGTCTATTTAATTATATCTATCTATCTTACCTAGTGTGTGTTCCATTCTATGAATCCGATGAAGTGGGCTATAGCCTACAAAAGCTTATGCTGAAATAAACGTGTTAGTCTCTAAGGTGCCACAAGTTTTCTGTTCTTTTTCCGGATATAGACTAACATGGCTGCTACTCTGAAACCTCAGGTGACACTGAGGCTGAAAGCCCAACTGTATAATACAATGGTGCATCTCACCATGCCATATGGTGTAAAAGCATGGCTGGTAGAGTGATGGCCTACAAGTGTTCAAGATATCTTCACACAATGCACGTTACACAAAGAGACAAGTTTTGAAATGAAAGCATTAGGATGGAAGTCAAAGTCATTGATGTGACTGACAAAATCCAGGAAGTGTGACTTCGCTGGTTGACACCTACTGAGGATGAATGAAAAGGACCTGTAAAGACAGCATGGAAGGAGATGTTGGCAGGAAAGAGACCCTGAAAAAAGCCTAGGAAGCCATGGCTGGACCTTAGTGCCGCCTTGGACAGACGAAGATGGCAGATGCTTTCAAGATGACCCAACCCCAAAGGATGGGCTAAAGGGAACAAGAAGTTTATGACCCGTAGAGCACCCCATTGTCAGCTGGCACACTGTTGTCATGATATTTATCTCAAAATTGGCATGTAATATACCATTAGAAAACCAGTAGCTCACTGATAATTAATGCTCGTGTGTCACATATGTACGGCAAAGCCACAAAGAACTTTATAGCGGTGTTGGAAACATGTGACTAAAATGCATGGGGGATGTTGATAAGCTAGTTTTCTCCAGACAGAGAAAGAGACCAAAACCTCAAACCATGTATGACCAAAGTCTATGTGATAGTAATTTGTATTGGAGGTTGCAGGAAGACATCATTTGCATTGGAAAAGCACCAGAAGGGGAAGAACCAGCATGGAGTCTACACCAGACAACATGATGCCAACAGCCAAGAGGGCAACTGAATTTTATCCAGGGATACCCTTCAGAAGAATACATTTTGAAGATTTACTAGTATTGGGGGGGGGGGGGGGGAAACGAACCCCTTCACCTGAGAAGACAAGGGACTGACCACTTTGAGCTCTGGGAAGGGTCCTGCCAGAGATTCTGGTCATTCAATTAGTGTAATCACTAAGCTTAACTAGGGAAAAAAATCAAGTGGATCTGTGTCTGACAGTTGATAAGAACCCGTGAAAAGAAACTTAACTAGGGAAATACATTCAATTAGTGTAATGACTAAGCTTAACTAGGGAAGTGGGCTATAGCCCATGAAAGCTTATGCTGAAATAAACTGGTTCGTCTTTAAGGTGCCACAAGTATTCCTCGTTTTCTTTACGGATGCAGACTAACATGGCTGCTAATCTTAAACCTAATAATGCTTGTAAGTTTTCAGCAAGACGACTGGACACTACAGGGTAGATGGTTTGGGGAAATTTGGGAGTAGGTGGATGTTGGGGTCACCCTGCAAAGAGTAACTGGGCGGTGGAAGCCAGGGTGTGACCTGCATGTTGGTGTTAGGGTTGTAAAGCACAGTAGCACAGCATTTAAGGCATCCCGAGTTGCAGGGTAGGCAGTGACATAACCCCTTATTGGTCTAGCTGGAACAGCAAAGCATCAGAGTGTCTTAACATAGGCCCTAACTCAGAAAACACATGCTTAAGTTCCACTGAAGCCAAAGCTAAGCAACTGGTTAAGTGCTTTGCTGAGTCAAGACCATAATGTGCCATTAACGTACATAATATAAACTAATCTCTGTGTGGAAAAAAGCAAACAAATTGGTCCAGGGATTGTGACATTAATTAGCACTAATACAACTTCTCTAGGTAAAGTCCTGGTTTCAATGTGATAGATAATTATGTAGGCTGTTACCAGAAAAAACACAAACAGAGGCTATGCAGAAAATAGAAGCTAACCATATCAGTTAAAAAAAACCACACAAATTCAAATGCACACCTTTTACAAGACCTATTGTATACTAGGCTGAAAATAATGATGGAACACATAAAATACTTGCATGCTATAGAGCAGGGGTCGGCAACCTTTCAAAAGCGGTGTGCCGAGTCTTCATTTATTCACTCTAATTTAAGGTTTTGCATGCCAGTAATACATTTTAATGTTTTTAGAAGGTCTCTTTCTATAAGTTTATAATATAAAACTAAACTATTGTTTTACATAAAGTAAATAAGGTTTTAAAAATGTTTAAGAATCTTCATTTAAAATTAAATTAAAATGCAGAGCCCTCCAGATCGGTGGCCAGGACCAGGGCAGTGTGAGTGCCACTGAAAATCAGGTTGCGTGCAGCCTTTGCACGCATGCCACAGGTTGCCTATCCTTGCTATAGATACTGTTAGTGATTAAATATAAGTATTTGGAACACACACATGGTACTCTTTCATATAATCAGGGCTTGTTCCACACTACTACAAAAACACATTTTGTACATAATACCAAAGGTTACAGGCAGATTGGAGAGCAAAATAATAGTTTGTTTACGGAGCTGCTTGTGGATCTTTCATGATAGGATGGTACAAAATGTATTTTTTCCTTCTCAAACATAGCCGTTTCTTAGTGTGTTAAGGTATATTTTGATCATCATGCCATTCCACTCAAAACTAGTAGTTATGTATAGGCCAGATCCTGCACCATCAAAGTCATTGGGAGTTTTGCCATTGACCTCAACGAGATCACGCCTTCAGTGATCTGAACAATATAGTGAAAGTAAAATACAGTAGACTCTCGATTATCCAGGATTGGACTAACCAGGATGTGGATTAACCAGGATGTCAAAAAAAATATGCGCAACTCGCAGGGCCGGCTCTGGCTTTGCTGCCGCCCCAAGCAAAAAACCCCTACCAGGGTGCAGGGCAGCCAGTGAACCAACACCCCTTTCCCCCGGTGCAGGATGGCTGGTGAATCAACCTCCACTCACCATATTTCCTATGGATGGTGATTATCCAGGATTTTATTAACCAGAATTATTTTTTTCCCTATCATCCTGGATAATCGAGAGTCTACTGTATGTATATTCCTTTTATATAGTAGAGGAGAAATCCTGCCCCACTGAAGTTAATGGCAAAACTCCTATTGACATCCATGGGAAATCTTTAATGTGTTGCTCCTCCGGTATCATAAATAAATGTCGGTGGACATTAGTTAACTCAAAGTTTATTTAAGAATTTATTTCCTCTGCTATTTCTGCTCAGTAATCTTGCTGCTTCTTCCCTTCTTGGGAAATGTTCTCCCACTAACCCTCACATTTACCAGCGTGAGAAGAGCTGAGCAGTTTAGAAACCAATCAGCATGCTAAATAAAGGTTTGTCTACTTAGCTCAGCAATTCAGTAACAATTTGAATGCAACACAGATAGCCGTTTTAGAAGTAACGTGCACTCAGTTTTGTCAGTGGAAGTTGTCTATTTGAATCAGATAAAATGGAACAAATTAAGGGCATATTTTAAACCTAATTGATTATTTTTAAACTCTGAATTTTCTGAGTTTTTTAATTTAAATCAGACACCTAATTTTACTGTATGTGTTTTATATAAAGGTCTTTGCTTTGCAATATATGACCTAAGGCAAAAGAGTACTATTTCCTACCATATAAGTATATATTCAAGCTATTTTAAAATTTTGTATTATGTATCTGATGTAGGGTGCATTGTGAATAGAGATTTGGTTTTTGGATAAATATGGTAGATTGTATGTTGCAAAATCCATCTGAGAAGTATTTATTATACAATATATGGACAGTAGATACTAATCAAAGTGAAATATCTTAATAATTTTCATGTCTTTTCTTTTAAATAACAAAAATGGCTGAAATATTATGGATGAATAGTTACATTTCTATTTTTTGCAAGTCACATTAGTGACAGCATTGTTGTAGGAAGAGCTTGAAGTCAATGAAACTTTTGCCTTTCATGTCAGTAGAAACAGAATCTGGGCCGATTGTGTATCTTTAAACTTTACCCATTGATTAAGATTGGTTGAAAATTGTAGTAAATTAAATACAAATGTGATTAATCTTTAGATACTCATTTATTCCAAATGTATAGACCAAATGGAATGTATTTGGATTATCATATCATACTTATGTAATGTTTAAAAAGGGAGTGGACATTTGTATTAAAACAGAAGGCCGTTCTTACTCCAACATGATGTCAGTAACATAGCTCCTCAGAGCATACTATTGTTTTAAACAGAGGTTCCCAAACTTTCACATTGGTTGTAAAATATTATTTAGTGTTGCTGGACTGGAAGGAAAATGTCATACATCTGCAAACAATTAGAAGGAGTTGAACTATTTTTTATTAATTAAACAATAAAACATCCTTAAGTGTGACTGTGGACTCATCTACACAGTGTGGCAAAGTATGCTACAAGAGTCCTTTTTGAAGGAAGCTTTTTGAAGTTGTTCTCTAACTTCCCCATGTAGACCCTGCTGGTGTGCTCCAAAAGGTACCATGATCACATTAATGTCCTGCTCGATAGAGCACTTTTCCATGCCATGTAGAAAAACCCTGTATGTAGGGAAGTCAGATTCCCTGGGTACTTCCTGTGATTGTCATATGAAATAAGAACTTTTCACAACAATTAAGTAAATCATCTGTGGGGCCACTGGTGATCAACAAGATCATTTATAAGATCTTTTCAGCATTGCAATGCATGAAGATATCCACGCTGTGTGTGTACTTTAAATCCTCCTTTCAAACATAGTGGCTATTACCCATTTTGCAACTGGTGTTCATTCAATATAATAACTACTACTGACTTTAATGGAGCTAAGATTTCATCCTTAGTTCATACATTCTGCTTCTCCAATATGATTAGCCAAAGTTAAGATTTTAGCCACAGTTAGTTAATTATTGTTATAGTTAACCAAAGCCTTTACGAACCTGATTTTATCTTTAATTAGAAAGCTTTCTGGAAGCCAAAGAATAGAGAAAAATATTAATACCACAAGCACTCTTCCTCTAAAAAAAATGCTGGTATAAGAAATTAGAATTTTTTGTTCAACCCTAGGAAATTAATCCTTCATTATACCATGAATTTTATAAATTTATATGAAAATTCAAAATACTCAGAACACAGTAAGGCATTAATATGTCATAAAATTAAGCACTTCCATACCGGCACCTTAAATAATTGCAAACCTAAAAAGAATGTAGCAGGAAACACATTTCTGTTTAAAACATTTTAGAGTTACTTATAAACAATATAATATATATTATATATTAAATAATCCATTAAATTGAAATAACATTCATTTTGTTGAATTTCAATAAGTTAACAAATGTCACATTAAGTTCAGTTCCACGTATCATAATTCTGAAATGAAAGACAAAATACACTGATGAGGCAGACGAGGCATCATTGTTGAAATGTTGATTTATGGTAGTAACTAAAACCAGTTTCCATTACAATAACTACACTTCTACTTATTAGTAAGTAAATGATGTTGGTACTGTATAAATGAATACTTAGAAGAAAGGAACTACTACTGTGTAACACAGCTGGCCCTGATTATAGCCACTTTACTACTATTTTATATGATTACATTGATTTTGAAGCCAGAGGATGGAAAAAATGAACAGGCCAAGTTTCAGTGGGCACTTTGAATTCTCCACCAGCTTGAAAACCATGCTTATGAATCAAGGGCAGAATTTAGCCCAGCATCTTTTCTTTCATAAACGTATACTTCCTAAAAATAATAGATGTGCAAGTAAACTATTTAAACAAATAACAAATAAGAAACCATCTCCGTTTAGAATAGTGTTGCAAGTCTGACTCTTGAATTAACATTGCTAATACTCTGAGAATTGTGGCACTGTGCATGGTGTGTGTGCACCCATATGCATGTTGTTCATTGCCATAGTTTCACAGCCTAGCTAGCCTTCATATTGGAAGTAAGCTGGCAGGCTCTCAGCAGATCTACTCCTTTAACATCAGAAGAGCACAAGTTGTTCAGATGTTTGGTTCCTAGTCTTTCAGAAAGAAACTGTATGCAAATGTGATCTAAATATATATGATCTAAACATTCTACATTATAGTTTGAGTCTAAGGTAAAGTTCATAGTGCAATTAATCTTTCAGGCATTCAGATTTTAATTAGAGAAATATATAGTTTAAGGAAATCTCTGAAACTGGAAGAATACCCCTTACTTTTTCAGGTACTATGTTTCCCACTTTCTTCAATGCAGTATATCTCAGCCACATTTAACGTAACCCAAAATGCTTAATACAACTGAATTTGCTTTTCTAAGTTTTACATGAAGATGTATAAACAGTAGGATCGATTCTGCTCATTCACATCATGGGAGCAGAAGCAGGACCAGAGTTGGTAAAGCTGCAGGAAATTGCAAATATTGTTACCTTGACCTATGACAGTGAAATGTATAAAAGACAAATTTTAAAGAACATCCTAAAGAAATATATGTGTACTATACTAGGTGCTGGTCTTCACTACCCGCCAGATTGGTGGGTAGCGATCGATTTCTTGCATCTGGTGAAGATGCGAGAAATTGATCGTTCGCGGCGCCCCCGTCAATTCCGGAACTCCAGTTTGCCGTTAGGCGAAAGCTGGAGTCGACTGGGGAATGCGCTGCCGACTGCTGCCGCTGTGAGGCAAGGACAAAACTCCCCTGCTGTCATTGTGTGTACATATGATTTTCTATCATTTACTTTGAGCATGAATGTAAAGGTTAACAGAAGGCAGTTGCTTACCTTGGCACACATTTTGCTCGCTTTGCTCATACCCAGTTGCACACTGTATTTGGTGAGCTGGATTTGGAGGTGGTCGATGAGGATCAGCAGGGGTCCGTCGAATGACATTGTTCCGTCCACCAGTGGATTCAGCAGCTGTGTCTTCTTGCCCATTATTTACAATAATTTGAGCTGTTCTAGGTAGACAGAGGTATCCTCCATAGTGGTTAACACATTTCATCCCACCTTTGCATGCATCTGGGACTATTTCACATTCATCAATATCTGTGGTTAGCAACAACACAAGTCATGTTTTAAAATGGGTCCTTGACAGACATTAACAAAAGTAATGTAACAAGGCATGCAAGTACTGTACACGTGTTTTGTCCAAAACATCAAAACAGGGATTTAGAAGATAACAAGAGAAAGGACTAAAAATACCATTAATAAGTCTTTCACTTATAAAGATTTGCTATACCTTTGCACCGCTGCCTGACAGGATCCCATTCATAGCCATCTGTACATTGCTGTATAGAAAAGAGATTCAGAAAAATGACTGATGAAATAATATTTTAAAATACTTCATGCACTTGTTATTACTAAAGAAAATTGTGTTCTGAACAAACAATAACCAGGGTGGTTATATATTTTTGATAATATCAGGGAAATAGATCTCAGTGCAACACTGTTGTGTACCAAAACTAAGCAGCAGTTTATAACAGGAAATGAATAATCTTTTCCTAAATGTTAGCCTAATGTCTAATCTAAATTAACAAATATAGGGCCTGATCTTTTAAGATGCTCAGTGCCTCCAGAGAGATAAGCATCCTCTGTTTCCAGGGAAGTCAATACTTGCAGAAAGCTCGCAAGATCTCGCAGGATCAGACCCTAAGTTTTTTGACTCGTAAAGGTGTAGATGACACTCCAGTTCAAGATCTTACTGTTGCCAAGCCTTAGTCATATGAGCAGTCCTGTTAATATCAATGTAATTAGAGTATTGCCATCTTAAAAACAATGAGTCATGCCCCAAATCATGAGCTTTTAAAAAATAATAAATAGTGGGATCTTTTTTATTTGCCTTCTTGATTTTAAGCCATTAAGGTTCACGTTCTTAAGCTTTTTCTCTGCAGCCGGGGGGCTAGAAACTTTTTTTTTTTTTTTTTAAGAAGAAAGTAAGTTGAGATTCTCACATAATCATATGACTCCAGGAGCTTGGGTTTTAGGAAATACAGCAAGTATTGTGAGACTCATGATAAAATTGTGAGTTGCAACATTGGGACTATTCATGTGAGTAAGACTTTGCTCACTCATTGAGTAAGACACGTAGAGTAAGGATTCAAATAAGACAAAAAATGCAGCTCATGTATCTATTCACATCACTATGGACTATAAATATGAGAAAGAGTTTGAGGGATAAGATCATCTTCACCTTCCCTTTGCCCCAAAGTATTCATTTTCTAGAACACAAGATCTAATTTTTGAGAGGCATAATTATAATCTCAAATGACAATTAGTGGAAACTGACTGAGCACCATAGTGTTGTTGAAGTGCATGAGGATACAGATGTAAAACATCAATAGATAAACTAAGATCTAGTACATGTTTCTGTCCTGCTTGATATATTATTTCTAATAGTGTTGCAGAAAAGGAGTTGACACAATAAATCAGCTAGTCACAGTGAGCTAAATTAATTCTTGTTCTATCTCCTTGGCTTCAGTAGAGCTACATCAGGGATAAATTTGACCCAGAGTGTTGATATCCATATTGCTCAATGTATTATGCTGAAGTTGTTTTGAGAAACTTGTTACTAATAGAGATTGAATCAGCAGTAGAAACAACAACATTTTGTTTATTAACAGGTGACATCAGTGATCTGCCAAATGTAGCAGTGAGCTGGAGGGAAAAGCCTCTAATGTTAGGAGTGGGTAAGAGGACAGCTAATTATATTATAATTCTAGCTCTCTAAAGGAATGACTACATGCTGAGTTGACACCACAAAAGTTACTGTAGCTATGAAAACCCAAGCCCAAAGGAAAACAAGCAAATTCATATATTTACTGAATCACCCGATTTCTGCTAATGCACAACAGAAGTAACGTGTACTTAATACTAATGAGCCAAATCTGCTCCCATCAAAGTAAATGGGAATTTTCCCACTGATTTCAGTGGAACCAAGATTTGGCCCTTAATGCATATAGTACATGTATCAAAAATATTGGTGTAATAGGGGTACAATTTTCAAAAGCAACTAAATTCCAGTTTTAAAAGTGAGTTAGGCACTTAAAGCCTAAGTCCCACAGACATTCTATGAGGCTTGGGCTTCTAAGTGCTAAAGCCACTTTGGAAAATGGGACTTAGCAGCCTACATCACTTAGAGGCTTTTGAAAATGTTATGGTAGGTCTAAATGGAAGTAGGCAAGCTTACTGGAAGAATGCTAGATTTTTTTTAGGGAATACACAATAAAGATGGAAAATGAGCCCGTGTACTAGGCATAATATCACTTTTAAAGCCCTATATTAAAACAGCAAAAAGAAATTTATGAAATGTAAGTAATTATAACATATAGACTTATTCTGCAGCACTGATGCAAGTGAGCAGTCCCCTGACTTCAGTGAGACTACTTATGTGAGCAACAATTGCATGGTCTCAGGCCCTTTGGCCACAATCCTACAATTTGTCCCACAAGGAAAAACTTCTTTGCTTGTGTGGAATCCCACTGATTTTAGTGGGGGGCTCTGTGCAGGAACAGCAGTCCACCTACATGAATCAAGTTTCAGGATCGGGGCCTCTGTTTGTAATGGGGTCAAATATGAAAATGTGCTTCTTTTCATGATCCAAGCCAATGTAAACATTACTCTGACAGTGATATTCATTACAAAAGCAAATGAGCAAACATTGATGAAAAAGTAACTTATATAAAGGAGACAGCCCTGCCCCTCTATTCTTATCAGATCCATTTTAGGGTGTGAGTAGAACATATTTCCAATATTTTATTAGCAGCTGGTCATAGCCACACAAGGTATCACCACCAAGTTCAAAGTCTAAAACTTGGTTTCACTAAAGAAGCACATTAGTCGAAGATTAAAATATAAAGTCAAAGAACTTTGAACTGAACAGTCTATATTGGCAAAGAACTATGGTTTCTCTGTCGAGGGTTTTAAGAAAAGAATCCCTGCTAAGCAATAAGCATCTCAAAGTCCATTAAACCTTACCGTGTATGTTATAGTTTCTTCAGTTTCCTGTGAATTTACTGTAGCAAGAGTGAAAGCAGCCAAGAACATAACTGTCAACATCATGAATCTTGAAAGAAAGAAATAAAACAAAACATTTTAAATCACCTTTTACTGTTAAAAAGCTAAGAACCACCAGCTATGGGGGCATATCCCACACTCCTTACTAAGGTAAGACTTCCAGTGAAGAATAAGGAGGGCAAGATGGAGCCCTTGATTATGAGGAAGTGGCTGAGATTTAGCAATGTTTTAGTCCGTCTGATCTTTCCCCAGCTGAAGTAACAGACATTAAAATAATATAACAATTAACACTGCATCATATTCAAGCGTCTGTTCTCTAAAACAACATAACCCAAGTACCACACATATTTACAACATCCTTGCAATTATCTTATTTGGTTTTAAAATTAATTTCCAAATGACTTCATGTCCCTCCAGAAATGTGTGTGTGAGAGATCTAACAGGTAAAAAAAACAGGGGAAAAAGGTAAAAATGGGATTTACCTGGATCCTGCCAGTTTTTGTAAACAACCCCCATACTGTATTATCAAAATAGAGACTACAGGTAGCCTTATCTATGGCACCAAAAAATCCCAGACCCTGATGAAACAGCACTGCAAAATGACAGATCTAGCATCTGCATTCTGACAATTTTTGGCCCTAGTTCCCCAAACCGCACCATCTAAACAGATAACAGGTTTAGCTGTTCCAACTGCAATTTACAAATCCAGACCCTGATGTACCCTAATGCAACTGTCCCACAAAAACTCTGATCTGAAATCTAGCTGCTGTTGGGTCTTGCCCAATTGTTCCACAAACCCAGAAACTGTATCACCTTCCATTATTCCACCAAAACAATCTGGACCTTCACTCACCCCGGTACAAGGATGCTACCAACCACTCTAATTTGGTATATGTACTCTGCTGGATCTGGCTAACTGCCTACTCCCCAATTTACCATCTATGCATGTATGCAGTTTCTCTTAGTCCACCAGAGTCATCTGTATCCCAACCGTATCAGAGTGCATCAGTGCTGAAAAAACATGTACCCAGTGACTAAATCTGGCTGAGTTTGGGCCATGAGCTTCTTAATTACACTGTTACCACCCAACTGTATTTGACTCTTCATTTCAAGGAATTCATTTATGTTTACCAACAGATTATGGCCACAAAAATGTTTTTGTGGTGCTGCTGTACTGGGGTGCATCCGAGTCACGTTTTAGGGTAGCTAAGAGCAGCTAAACGTGTTCTCTGGGTGTTCAGATTTGGGTCAAAAAATGGGAGATCCGGCAGGATCCAGGTGTGGGGTCCAGGGTTGGTGACACTGTTGTGCCCGGGGCCAAAATCTGGCAGGATTCAGTTTTCCCCCCAAACCCGTCAGAACCAGTTTATAATCTAAGCCTGGGAAGTTCCCATGATTTCCATTCCCAGCAGGTTTTTAAAAACAAACCCTCGAGTCCACTCCAGGTCGGGTTCCTCCGGATTTCAATCCCCTCGGCAGAGTTCTCCGCTCCGCCTCGCCCCCACGTCCCGATTAACAGCTCCCAAGCCCAGCAGGTAGGCGGAAGCTGTCCCCCATCCCCTGCGCAGCGCCCCGAAGAGGGGGAGCGGGGAAGCCCCGCGCCCGCGGGCGCCCCGAGATCCCATCCCGCCTCGGCTCTGCCCGGCGCCCACCGCAGCCCTCGCGGGACTGTGCCCCACGCGCGCACTCCCCCCACCGGTCCCCCGCGGGCGCCTCACCTGAGCGCAGAGCCGGGCCCCTGGGCGCGGAGCGAGCCTGGCAAGCGCCCGCCGGGGAGAAGGGCGAGTTTCCGCAGCAGGTTGGCCCCGCGCTCGGCTGCCGGCCCCGTCCTCTCCGCGCGCTCCCGCTCCCCGCGCCGGCCTGGCAGCCACTGACAAGGGCCCGCTCCGGCGGCGTCTATTGAACGCCCCCTCCCGGCCCCGTGCGCGGCGAGTTCACCCCTTCGGCGAGGGCGCGCGCGGCGGGGGAGGAGAGACCGGCGGGGGGGGAGGGGGAGCGGGGCCTCCCACGGGGGAGCGGGTCACCTTGGCTAGGAAACCCCCCGCCGCCCCCGGCTGCGCGGGGCTGTCCCGAGGCGAAGCGAGAATCAGGTCAAGGCGCCTTACGTCGGTAAGTCCGGGGGGGGGGGGGCGCTGTCCCCTCCCAAACCAACTGGGAAGAGCCCGATCCTGGGGAGACTTCAGCCCTCAAGGGGGGAATTTGGTGGCCGTGGGACGGCTCGTGCTGCGCACGTTGAGCATGTGCCGGAGTGACTTCGGGAGTCGCACCACTGTGTGTAAATGGAAGTGCGTGTCGGAGCTGGGGTCCCCGCCCCCGAGAGTTCGCTGCAAGTCAGGCACATCTGCATGAGCGGCCGTGGTCAAAAGGACGTAGGGTGCATTGTGACTAGGATGGAGATGAACATGGAAAACATGATAGTGCCCTTATATAAATACTTGGTGCAGCCTCATCTGGACTAAGGCTGCTGTAATGTTTACCCTACCTAGCAGAATAAAATGCAGAATTAGAGGGAATGAAGGAAAGGGTGATGAGAATGATGAAGGGCTTGGGAAAACTCATATGAAGGCGAAAAAGTGGAAGGTTATTTACCATAGAAAGGAGATGAATCAGAGGGGATGTGATAAAAGTATGTAACATGATGAATGGTCTAGAAGGTAGATCAGGAGTTCCTATTCTCGCTGTCTCAGAACACAAGAACAAGAGGGCATTTAATGAACGGAAAGGTGGCAAATTCAAAACCAGTCAAACTACTTTTTTCACACAATGTATACTTACTTGGACTGTGGAACTCATTGCCACAAGATGTTGTTGAGGCCAAAAAATCAGCATGATTTAACACTGGATTGGATATTGATATGGCTAAAAGTAATAACCAGCATTGTTGTAGTGAATGCTAATGTGCTTTTTGGAAGATGTAGTAAACCTTATAATTCAGGGTTAAAGATACAGTCAAATTATTAGGGATTAGGAGGAAACATAATGTGGGGGGCAGATTAAACTACATCTGTCTAAAGTTGCTTGCACTCTCCTTTAGAGCATCTGATCTTGACCACTGTCAGAGACAGGGTATTGGACTAGATGGATCCACCCACTGTGGCCAATGGGATTGTTATGTGGGGTTTTGTGGGTTTGGACCTGACCCTACAATGAGTCCAGCATGGGAGAATATTTGTAACTCACTTCAGTAAGGAACTGCCCAGCCACCATCCTGAACTCACTGCAACATTGGGGTCTAAAGTAATGGAAAAATATATTTGCCTTTCTGAACAAATAAGAAAAAAGAGATAAAGAGATTTTTCTCAGCCTTGTTTTTTAAAATACACCATTGGATTGAGGCCAAACATGGAAAGGAGATTTTTTGGATAGCTGTGAATGAAGATAACATTAGAATGAAATGCCCTGCAACCTTCACTATAGTTTTTGCTACCCTAGAAGGAATAGTCCCTTAACATATCTGAGTCCTAATTCTCCATGTTTCATTCTCAAGCTTAAGGTGAAACCACAGGGTGGTAACAAGCAGGGTTCTGTGTCTCAGTGGACATTGCTATATATGTACAACGGAGGTAGTATAGATGAAAGCAAGTAACAGGAACATTTAGAAATAAGAAAAAATAAACCCTTCCCTGCATTCACAGCTTCATCAGGGCAGGCGTTCAATATCATGAAGTATAACTAGGAAATCTAGGGCCTGACTTTGCAGACTCTTATACCAGGGATAGAGCTTACTACTGTGGACTCATTGGGGCTACATGTGAACTCATTGGGGTTACATGTACACTAATATGCACTGAATTTTATGGGGAGTGAGCATGTTCAGTACCTTACAAGAGGTGTTCAGAGCCTTGCAGGATGGGGCTTTATACCACATTATATTTTATAGAATTGAAATAGGTACCAGGGCCTTGATCCCACAAACACAGTTTTATACTGGTATTACTGTTTTGGTTAGGGCTATTATTATTATTTTTAACCAAATACTTATATCGATTCAGTCCCTAGTGTGAACACAGTTAAACTGGGATAAAAGTGCCTTATATTCCCCACTTCAGTTTATTCCCCTTCCAATACAGGAATAGTGCACCAATCTAACGGACCTTTACACTGGTATAATTTTGTCAACTTTACGGGATTGTACTGCTTTCAATATACTGGGGTAGTTAAAATGGTACAACTTTGTAGATAAGTGCTTGTCCATATGCTTAACTTTATGCACCCGAGTTGTTCCATTGGGACTGTATTAAGTATTTGCATGATCGGGGCCAAGTTTTTAGAAGGTAAAAAAAAACAACCTAAAAAGACAGATGTATTCAAATCTTCTCATAAATCTTTTTGTAATGTAAAATGTGTTTAAGAATTATTACTATGTCCATCCGTTGTTTTCATGGGGCATTGTGTAATTCTTTTTGGAAAATTATTTGGGTGAAGCAAAATAAATTAGTTCACTTTTGAAAACTTAATTCAACCTAAGACTCTTCAAGTATTGAATAGATTTCTTGACAGCCAATCCATTTTGAATTTGAAAAAGCATGGTTGAATCGGGTAAAAAACAATCATAAATCAGTAAACAGGAAGAAAGTGAAGCAACGTATCAGATCTCCAGTTGGAGAGCCTGCCGGAAGAGCACGATTATTATTAATAGTAGTTGTAAATGTTTGTATTAGGAAAAAGACTCAAAGGCCCTAATTGTGACTGGAGTCCGGTTGTGAAGCATGCTATTAAAGATCTACATGCCGTCAGAGCTTTTGCAGTACAAAGATAAAAGAGATGGAGACTAGGGGGCTTTCTTGGGGGCCAGTCCAAGACTGTGCAATGTACTCGCACAGGAACTAAGGTTCATCACATACCTCACCATTCTCAGCTTTAAGTGCCAGGTGGCTTTCTTTGACTTTGTCTTCTCCACCATAAACCCATAGGAAGGTGTGTAGATGTATTTTTATAATAAATATAAAAAATCCCCCCCCCCCCAAATTCCACTGCACACATGGGACAGATATGCAATCACACTGCTTAATGCACAACCGGAAGGTGCTCAGATAATGTGGTGATGAGCTCAGTATAAAGAACCTATCTAGAACAGAAGAGATCATGTTACAAAGTCAATGTATATGGTGAAGAACTGGCAGAGCTTTACTAGTGACATTTTGTTGGTGGTTTTGTTTTCTGTATTAATATGTTTAATTGGGTTGCTGGTAGGGTGAGAAATGGAGAAGTCAGTAAGAGTTAGGGCATGAGAAAGGGAAGGAAAGTGAAGAAGGATGCTCACAACTCAGCACCTGCCAGCCATGATCAGAAGGCATCATGACAAAGGTGACTCTTACAGGGGGATTTGAAGCAGGATAAAGGAGAAGTTTATATGGTTTTTATCATTCATAAGAGGCAAATGGGAAAAAGCACCAAGGTGTTTATGGACGAAGCTGACTGGTGGGTGGGAACATTGGAGTGAAGGCAGGGGTTGATGTTGCAATGTATTACTAGATCAGATGAGTAAGGGAGAGCTAAGTTGTAAAAGGCGTTAAAGGTAAAGTAAAGGGGGAATTTTCAAAAGAGCCCAAAGGATTTAGGAGCACAAGTCCCACTGAAAGTCTATGTTCCTAAGTCACTGAGGTTCTTTTGAAAATCCTATCAGGGAAACTTGTTGATGCAGAGCTGAAGGGAGAGACAGTGGGAGGACTCAAATAGGGGAATGGTATAGTCAAAGTGATGAGCCAGGAAGATGGTTTTAGCAGCAGCACTTTGAACAAACTTGAGAGGAGCAAGGTTGCAGAGGTCAAAGCCAGAGAGAAAGATGTTACAGTAGTTAAGACAGGGAGGCCCTTTCTCTCTTTGCTATCAACAGAAGACTATTAATGGTGAGGTGCAAAAGACTCCTTCAATGCCTAGGTAAGCTCAGGAATCATTAGTTTATGATATCTGGTGTGAGAGGTGTTAGGCCTTCAGAGGCCTTCAGGCATGGGGCACCTGTACATATGCATGTCTTGCTTTTGACAGTAGGAAGTATCTTAGGGGTCTCCGCAGAGATAGAGAAATTCTCATAGGCTGTGTGGTTCTCATGAGAGGAGAGAGGAATAGGTTCAACACACAGGATTCTGTACACTCTATCTTCTCTATCTCTCTCCTCCTCCTCCTTATCCCTGTGCAGGGGCTGGCACACTGTTAATCCAACTGCTTCTCTGAACTCAAGGACTACTCAACTCTAATGGTGCTCTGCTCCCTGGGATCCTCCAGGCTGCCCTTAGAGGCAGGGATGCTGGAACAATTTGTAGAGTGGGGGTGCTGAGAGCCATTGAACCAAAGTATAAACCCTGTATATGATGGAAACCACTTCAAGCTGCCACATCCCCAGCACTCCTAATTCAATCACCTATGCTTGGGGCTACATATATGGAAAAGATAATACGGTCCTCGGCTGTATTATTGTTTAGAGGGAATTCCCATAATGCAGAAGTGGGAACAATGGGCTTCATCCCTGTTTTGAACACTTCTTCTCCCATCCTTCTTGCTTTTCACCTCCTCCCCTCATGCAGCCAGTGAGAATCCTCTGTGGAGTTTGGAGGGTGGGGGAATGTGGTAGAAGTGGTTGAGAATCCTGCTGATGTAGGAGGAGGAGATACGCATGCAAAAGGATTTCCCTCTACATATGGATGGTGCAGGCCAATGGATAGCTCAACAGATGTGCTCCTGCAGAGCTTGTGCCTGCCTGTGGCATAAAGCCACCTGAGTCTCCTGCTGGGCTAGTGCAGCTCTGCATGGCTCCCTAGCCACAGCTGAGTCCATAACGGGTTGAGGAGGCATGCAGCTAATTAACAAGAGCTCTCATCTCCTCTGCAGCAGCTTCTGAATCCCTAACACAGATCAGAGAAGGCTGGAGTTTTTTGACCTTCCTTGGCAGGATGGTCTTTCCAGATTATGTAAAGAGTCATGCTCTTGACCAGCTGCAGTAGAGTATTTGTTGCCTGCCAGGCAGTGCAAATTTCTGAAGGCCTCTACAAGCCTTCAGAAATTTGCACCACCTGGCAGGCAACAAATACTCTACTGCAGCTAGTCAAGAGCATGACTCTTTATGTAATCTCTTTGTTTGACCTCCATATATTGCACTAATTCTTATTCAGTGAACCAAATTTACGTCTCTTCTCACTTGCTTTAGGAAGAGCCATGTTAGCATCTTCCAAAGTGGTTTTAGAAGCACAGTGTATTGTCTTGTTTCTTTCTCCACTGCAGTTTCTATAGTTCAGACAGTTCATTGATAATTACAGCATAGCAGTGGCAACAAAGTGTGGTAAAAGAAATGTATGTTCAACACAAGTTTTTAAGGGCATTTGGCACATATCTACATGAAACTGGCAATTTAACAAGCTATCATTTGACAAAAGCCGTTTCCCCCTCCTCAAAGTGTATATAAAGCTCCTAGAAGCAAAAGTTCAGTGTTTTAACTACATGATTCCTGTATTGGATTCATGTCAACTGGATTCATGTGGCTAACACCCTACACAGTGCTTTGGAAATGTACTAGCCAGTGCTTATATCCAGCAGCGTAGACATTGGGAGAAAACAATTTCATCCTTGCCTCAAAAAAAAGTCTTCCTAATAATCTGATGGATGCAAAATAATATATACGATACAGATGTGATAAAAGCAGGTGTCAATCAATTTGGAATGTGTAAATCTTTCATCTCAGGAGAGCTGGATTCAAACCTAGATTAAGTCAAAAAGAAAAACAAACAAACAGTTTGGTCTTAACCTAGCACTTAAGGACAATATTATCTGTATCACAAAACTATCTCAGATAGTCCCTGCTCTGGAAAAGTCTAAACAGAAAACCACAAAAACATTTCAGTGTGGGATTGAGGAACACTGGCAGAGCAGATACCCTATACCTGAGGAGGATCAGCTGAGAGAACATGTTGCTAATAACTCTATGCCACCCTCCCTCACAAACAAGCTTGGCAGTTAGGAGTTGGGAATGGCTGAGGAAGGAATGTGTACTACAGCTAGTCTTGGCTGCTGGAATTACCCCTTGGGGCAATAGGCAGCTGGGCATAATG
Source organism: Sternotherus odoratus (assembly GCA_032164245.1). Classification (NCBI taxonomy): domain Eukaryota; kingdom Metazoa; phylum Chordata; order Testudines; family Kinosternidae; genus Sternotherus; species Sternotherus odoratus. The sequence goes on from JAVMKO010000003.1 coordinate 151,216,263, forward strand.
TAAAGTAGCCTGAGTCTGACCCTAGAGAGACTGGCCCAAGAATAAGAAAAAGAGGACAGTGGTTTAATCTCCTCTGTTTCCTGCTCCCTGTTCCCCTTTTCTGGGCCAAATGTAGCTCATCTGAACAAAAAATGAAGCACACAATGAATGTAAGTAACCTGTATATATTAGAAGGGGGCTCTTAGTGTCAATTTAGGAGGATTTCTTTTCCTGGGCATGTATCATGTAACAGTAGAGTTGTCTATACTAAATGCTGGAATGCTGGAATGGAGGTGTTATTTTCATGTTGGATCCCCAGGAATTTTAGAACATAAATTATTTTGATAAGATGGCATGCTGCTTGTCTGCTGTAGTACATGGAAATATTAAACATTTTCCACATATCTACTTGCAATTTACAGTACGTTATGAAGGAATATATTCTGAGGAATTACATTTCTGAATTTATTGCTGATTAAACATGACAAATGTTGAACTTTTATTTCAGGTACGAGATTCCAAGTTTATCTTGAAGAGAGGTATTGTGACTATTGCATACAATGTGAGGATGGCTGATTGCTTGCTTTATTGTAAATCTAATTTAAGAAAGAAGAATTTTAATGGCAAATCACTCTTGAGTTCAATAGAAAGCCAGGGAATGGTAAAATGGAAGAATTTTTCTAGAAAATTTCTGATCATTGATGCCAGGATTATAAATAAGTCAGGTAGGATCACGAAGTTGAGAGTGGGGAACATAAGGATATTCTCCCTTTCTCCTTGTGGCCTCACGTTGAAATGCATTGCATATTTTTACTGTTGTTGATATTTATTCATTTGTGTTAGAGTAGTTACCTGAGGTCAAAATCAGGCACTGCACAAACCCACAGTAAGGGGTCGTTTTCACTACTGCGATCCGGGATCGATCTTCTGGCAATCGATTTATCGCGTCTCGTTAAGACGCGATAAATTGATCGCTCGCGGCTCCCCTGTCGACTCCGGAAGTCCAGCTTGCCGGCAGGCGCAAGCTGGAGTCGACGGGGGAGTGCGCCGCTGACTGCCGCCGCTGTGGGGACGGGCGGTAAGTCGGCGGCAGATACACAACTTCAGCTACGTGATTCACGTAGCTGAAGTTGCGTATCTGCCGTCGATCCCCCCCCGCTAGTGAGTACAAGCCTTAAGAAACTCCTTGCCCCATGAACCTTGCACTCTAACTAGACAAAACAAAGGAAAAATTCCCATTGACTTCAATGGGGCCAGATTTTACCCACAGGGCATTTCTACACTGCATTTAAAAACGCGGTTGGCCTGTGCCAGCTGACTTGGGATCATGGGGCTCAGGCTAAGGGGCTGTTTAATTATGGTGTGGAAGTTCAGGCTCAGGCTGGAGCCTGAACTCTAGGACCCTCCCATCTCTTGCAGGATCCTAAAGCCAGTCTGAGCCTGAACATCTACATTATAATTAAACAGCCCCTTGGCCCGAGCCCTGTAAGCCTGAGTCAGCTGGCCCGGGCCAGATGCAGGTTGTTAATTTAACTGTTTGCTAAAGATATGAACTGAATGGAAGTGGAGGCACCCCATTTTACTGTGCTGATACCTGCTTTGCCTCTGGCTACCTTAGCATGTGAGTCTAGTGAGGCTTCCAGTTAATAAAGTACAGTGATGTTGGTCTTTTTTTAAAATCAGAAGTGATGCATCAGTCATGCGTTTTGTTCTTCTATGTGAATGTTACTTAGGGTGTAGTTCTTGTGCACCCAAAGCTCCTGTGGGAATGCAGGATTGGGCCCTCATGGAGAATTCCTCCAATTAACAGGTATGTGTGTGTGAGAGAGATCGAGATCAGAAATTAGCTGTCCTCTGTATGAGCCTTCCTTTCTGCCTGGGTCCATTTGTGCAACCATAAAGAATTATGGTGTTGGAGGGCTTGTAGTAATTAGTCATAAAGCTGGTGGGAGGGCATGTAAACAGCATACAACATGAAGATCTGGTAGTAGATGGGACATATCCACCTTTCCTCTCTTCCCCCATTGCCGGTGCAGTACACCTATGCCTGTGTCTTGTATAGTTTGTATTCTCTATACTGTAGCTTGGTCCTGATTGATACCAAGAAGCTGATTCCAGGCTTACTTATGCCTCTGAGGAAAGAGAGGAGGTGGGTTACAGGTGCATTCTCAGCATTTGAAAAGGATAAAACTTTGGGAGCTGACCTTACACACCCTTACTTGCATAAACAATCCTAACTCATATGAGTACACATAGTTATCATGTTAGTAGGGATTACACATGGAGTAAGGACTGGCAGGTTCTCAGGTCCTAAATTAAATTGCTTTTGTTCTGAGATTACTTTCTCCGTAATCAGTCTCTGTGTAATTCTCACAGTCTTTCTGTAGTTTTAAAACTTTTATTTGTACTGGTATTTCTGGTCCATTCATTCATTATTTTTCTCTCAGCAGGTCTTTTCTATTCTCACTGCCTACTGCATTTCTTTTTTCCTTCCACTGTCAGCTTTTTTTTTTTTTTTTTGGTGGCTGGTAGAAAACAGCACCAGTTTGTGGAACCTACACCAATGCAGTTATATGGTTTAGGTGACAGTAAGGTACTGGGAAGTAAATGTAGCCATTATTCTTCCTGTCCTTTTCCCCAGAAAACCACAGGTGTCAGCAAGCACAGGAGATTAAATCTAATGCGGAGCTAAAGGTACAACCTTTACTGTGTGAAGTGGCTCAAACTTTTACACACAACTGTAACCTAACAGAATACAAACTATTTTTTGACGTTGAAAAAAGTCTGCTTGAATTTATTATATTGTTTTGTTTTAATATTATGTTTCTTATGTTCTTATGCAATTCCTGGTTCTGTCTGGGAAATGAAATAGAAATACCAAGGTTTAGTTCCAGAAGGACTCAGGAGATCTGGAGTTAATTCCCAGCGCTAGCACTGACTTCCCATTTGTCCTTGGGAAAGTCATTTAATCTCTCTCTGCATGCATTCCCAATGTGTAAAATGTGGTGACTAATACATCCCCGCTTCATAAGGGTGTGGTGAGAATAAATTCATAAATATTTGGGAGTGCTCAGATATCTGGGATTTTTAAAGGTGCCTCAGGGAGATAGATGCCCAAGTCCTATTTGAAATCAGTGGAATTTGGATGGTTTGGCTTATTTGAAAATCTCAGTCTATGAGAATAGGAACCATGAAAGTACCCAGAGAGACTGCAATGTGAGTTTTGCCATTGATTTCAGTGAAAGCAGGATCAAGCCTGTTCTGGTGTGTTGCCTTATTTAAAATTACTTAATTTCTGTTTATACACTTGCTTGGAATCTACTTCCTTTTTTTTTTTTTTTTTTTTTTTTTTGGACACCTCTCTCATTTCCCTATATTCCCAGTTGTGAATACCAGGCTTTTTCTTATGTTGTTTCCTTATGGTGGAATTCTATCATTAAACTGCAGATTCATCTTAGCAGTTTTAGACTTGAATAGTTAAAACCAACTTTCTTTTTTAATGTATTTGTCTGTTGTTTTTATGTATTGCATTGTTTGCTAATGTTTTTGTGCAATGTTCTATATTGTGCTCTTCTGCTTTGCAAAAACATTTAGGATGAGCTCTTCAAAAGCAGTCAGCATTAGCCTAATTCTGGTTGCCAAGGGTAAGCAAAGATAGGCCAACTTTGAGTGCTTTTAAGAATACACCCTTCCTAAATAATAATAAAACAAACTTACTTACTTAATCCTCTTCACTCCCACTGGAGTATAAGGCACCAACAAATCTCCCCCATGCCTCTCGGTCTTGGGCAAGCCACCAATCGTTGATTTTAAAATCAGATAAGTGGATGTTCCTTTATAAGAAGATAACATTTGAAGAAATCCATGGTATTGATACTTGAAATGGAAGAAATTTGATTTTTGAAACAGGCTTTTCCAAATAAGATGCTGTTGATAGCATAAGAAACCTAAAAGTTCTGTTCTAGTACTTCTTACTTTTACCAAATGCTAGTAAATACATTGATGTAGAAGATGACACTGGAGAACTGTGACGTGCAAGACAGAACAAAATTTTAAAAACGAAAAAAATTCTCTGTTTTGCTAAGTATTGACTCTAAGGAAACCTGAAGAGCATATTTGCTTCAAGCTATATACTTTAATAGTAAATAACATTTGACATATAAGATATATTCCTTTTTTATAGCTGAATTAGAACTTTTCATTATGTTCAATGTACGCATTCTTCTTAAACAATTTAATGGCTCTTTTCATGAAAGCCTGAAGCCATACAGAAATCAGGTCTTATTCTGTTACCCCAGAAAATAGTTAGCACATGTTAAGGGCCATTAAAACTTTAGGAAAATGATTGCTACACCAAAAAAGATAAAGGCCCAAAATAAACCCATTGCTTCAAAGAAACACAAACAACCCCCCATCCATGAGCAGTCTAGCATAGTTGAGTTAAATTGCTGATGTCACTCCAAAAGACCCAGAGCTCTGCTCTGCCAATAATAGACTCAGTGTGTGCTGGACTGTAGGCCTCTTTGGCCCCACAGCTGCAGATCGTAAATACAGTTCAGAAGATTAAAATATTAAAAAGTCCTTTTTTTGTGGCTGCAGAACAGCACATTAGGGATCCCACACTGCTTGTAAAGCAATCTGGTAACTCCCAATGATTTCAGGTGACCATATGGAGCATACTCAAAGAGGATTTAACATGACGGTTAGGTCTTCCCTCACTGATAAATACACCATTTCTTATATTGGCCAGGGAATGTTTTGTATGCTGGAGTTGTGCCTTCTTCTCCTCTAAGGGTATGTCTTCGTTACCCGCCGGATCGGCGGGTAGTGATCGATCTATTGGCGATCGATTTATCGCGGCTCGTCAAGAGGCACAAGCTGGAGTCGATGGGAGAGCCCACTGCCGATTGCTGCCACTGTGAGGATGGCAAGTAAGTTGGCCTAAGATGCTCCGACTTCAGCTATGTTATTGACCTAGCTGAAGTTGCGTATCTTAGGTCAACCCTCCCTCCCCCCAGTGTAGATCAAGCCTAAGTAACCCTAAAGCTGGTAGAACAGTTGTCTGGTATACATGAACACAATCCATATAAGTAAAGGAGAGTCATTTACCTTTGAAAATATAAACCCTTTTGTATAGAAAAGGTTATAAGTGGGTCATCAAATCCTCCATGCAGTCTAAATCCCAAAGCTATGCCACTTTCTCTAGATTTATAAGGAAATAACAGAAATTCAGAAAGGGCATTGGAAGTCTTGCATGTTGTGGTCCAAAAGGAGGAGTATTTTTGTTTACAAGTGTTCTGCTCGGCTCTGCACCCTTTTATTGCTTAAGAAACCCTTTAACCATTTTTGTGTAAAGAATATTTACTTTCCCAACTCCATTTTGCCCCCCGTTTCCCAAAATGTATCTTATTTTATGGCATTTTAAATTTGTGAACTATATTCAGCAGGAAAATTGACTTCTAGAAGCAGTAATCTGACATGTCAGATTTTGAGGCCTTTGCCATCTAGGGTTGCATTAATAATTGTTTAAAGACATAGCTGTAAGAAAGAACAGGCCTCATCATATAAATTTAATCTCTGAAGGAGAACACAAGAGCCAGAGAGACATTACTGATTAGGATTGGCTGCTCTCTCTTCAAATGTAAAGCTCAACTTTTTGTCAGCAAGTAGTGGCACAGTTATTAATTATCTGACAGGAAATTATAAAATTTTGGGGGGAAAGAATTTAATCTGCAAATCTCTAAAGTACATTACTTGAGCTCTTGACTGAAGTCTGTGTGCACTCAGTTTGAAACATGTCATCTTGGAAATTAAGAATGTTAATTGCTAGATTGCTTGTTAGTAAAATTGTTTTCCTTGGTTCTTTCTTTGGGACTGAGGGTCGAATTCTCCTCCCCGTTCTTTCCAGGTGCAGGGAACCCCGACACATTGGCACTAATGTGCAAAATGGACTAAATGATTCTGAGAGCTTCCTGGGTGAGTGTACATATGTAAGTGGGAGAATGGTCCTCCTATTGTGGGGAACTCTCCTGGCAGATACACTACCCTGGTGAAGTGGGCTAGTGAAAGGATCAGAGTCCTTGCTCCAATTTCCTTTACCCAGAGGCCTACCTGACCTCAAGGGCTTCCCTTCTATTCTCCTGTATGGCAGAATCTTCATAACTCAAACAAGGCTGGGCCCAGGATTCTTGGGGGGCTCGACCCCCAACCTTGTCGTGCTCACTTAGAACAGGGGCGAAGATGTCCCCACTCCAGGGTGCTCTCTCTGCACTGGATGCTTCCTTGACCCACTGATTATTACATACAGATCAAAGTAAATACAATTTATTAAACAGCAATCAATTAAAAATAGTGGAAGAATGGAAAAGGTTAAAGGAAAACACATAACCCCGCTCAGTGGCACAGGGACATCACAACCAGCCGTCTCTGGAATGTAAGAGAAGTTCAGTCTGTTCCTCACAAGTCCCAGGCCTCCTTCTCAGGCTGGTTACGGATCCCCCTCCAAGGCTGGCCTGCCAGGCGTATTGGCTGGGGGCATCTTCCTGTGCTGGGCCTGCTACCCAGGGTCCCCCTCACTGTCCGAGCTGCTCACCGCATCTGGCTCTGGAGTGCCTGCCCTGTCAATCAGGGTGACCTGGAACATTGGCCTCTCCCCATTGTTTCTGGGGACTGTCAGTCTCAGTGTTCTGATTTCTCATTGATCCTTTCCCTTTCTTTTGGTACTGGGAGCTAGCCAATCAAAACACCCTCACTGAGTTTTAGTAAGGGGACAACAGTCCCCTGACACATAGTGGCTTTTGAGGGTAGGGCAGGTGGACTCGCTGCTGAATGATCCACGAGCCAGTGCACAGTAAAGAGTAGTGCACAAAGACCATGGAGGTTACTCCAGTCCTGAGACCAGAGTTTGCTCCAGCCTGGAGTCAGAGCTCTGTTCCTTTGGGGAAGGAGTCTCCTCCTGCTTTCCCCCACATATATCCCAGTGGCATTACTGGTGCTGAGGGTTTGCCCAAAGTGAAGAGCTGACTGTAGAGTTATACTGCAATTTAGTAGAATAATATTGTTAGGAAAGTGCTAAGATTCCTGACCTTGACAAGGATTATTCTCATGTTGTCCTGATTAGCTCTGGAAATAAGACATACAGTAACAGGTTTTGTGTGCACGTGCATGTGTGTGAGAGAGAGACTTTAGAGCCACATCTGTAGACATAAGTCCTCTATTGATTTTACCAAGTAGCTACATTGGTGGTATTAAGAACCCAATGTCCCAATTTTATAGGGACAATGCTGATATTTGGGGGTTTGTCTTATATAAGTGCTTATTACCCCCTATCCCTCATCCTGATTTTTCACACTTGCTATCTGGTCACCCTTCCTGATCCTAACTCTAGCCTTCAGGAGCTCTTCTACAAGTGAAAGGGTAGTTTAATCTAGAGCCAACAAAGATGGCAATTAGTGTCACTTGTAGCAGTGGTTTTGAGATGGCGATATCTAAATATTAGGAAATAGGACTACACAGAATGATGATTATTGAAATAAAAGATTCTCTAAGAGGGATAAAACATGCAAACAGTTGTTATAAAAAGACGCAAAATCCTCCAGGTGTGTGTTTCTAGGCATGACCTTTAAATCATGCCACTTATCCTTCGGCTGCATATTAATCCATTTAGTTCCTTCTTTGCCAGCTTGCATTATGCACTGATATTGCCAAAACTGTAAAGACAGAAAAACGTATGCAGCTTTCTAGCATGAGACTGATTCATTTCAGGTTATTAAAATGATTAGTGACCTCATAAGGTATGGAGCTGTGCTTCAGACAATCCTTTCACTGTCTCAGCTTTTTTTCTGCTGGCACCGGTTTGTGAAACTTGCACCAATGCAGTTGTATGGTTTAGGTGACAGCACGGTGCTGTGAAGTAAACGTAGCCATTATTCTTCCTTTCCCCAGAAAACCAGAGCTGTCATCAAGCACAGGAGTTTGAATCTAATGTGGAGCTAGGGGTACAGCCCATTTGATTACAGTGTGAACTGGCTCAAACTTTTGCACTGACTCTAACCTAACAGATTTCAAACTATTTTTTTGCTGGTCAAAAAATTTCAGCTCAAATGTATTATTTTGTTTTTATTAATTTCAGAAAATCCAGGGACCTGGATTTATACGTGAAACATACACTCAGTTTTATGGCCCCAGTTTCATCAGAACATTTAAGCACATTTAGACTTAAATTCCTATTCAGCAAAGCATTTCATCATATGCTGAAGTCAATGGGACTTACACACAGGCTTAAAGTTGAGCATGTGCTCATAAGCCTTTGCTGACTAGGGATGGACTGCTGATTAGGGGCAAATGGGCTCATGTTCAAATTTGGGTCCTCATCTAGAGCAAACGTCTGCTATTCCTACACACATTGAGTAGTACTCCTGCCTCAAATAGTTGTAGTGAAATCAATGTGACTCGTCACCAGTTGAGGTACTACTAAACATGAGTCAAAATTACAGAATTTGTACCTTCAGGAGCTGTATAACTATCACAGGATCACATCACAAGACTAAGGTGACCAGATAGCAAGTGTAAAAAATTGGGACAGGGCGTAGAGGGTAATACGTGTCTATATAAGAAAAAGCCCCCAAAATTGGGGCTGTCCCTATAAAATCGGGACATCTGGCCCAAAGCTAAATGGGCATTCCTCTCTGGCCCTCCATAGACCAGATATAGACTAATTCCTCAGCAAGAATGGGGTTACATAGGGGAGTCCTGGAAAGACTATGTTACGCCTACCCCAGAAGGGGGGAACATAGATGGTGACCAGGCTCAAATCACTAAAAGGAGCCTGCAGTTACTGGAAGGTGCAATGGTTGGCAGAGCTAATACATAGGATGGCCAGGAGGAGGCACCATTAGTGGTGTGTGAACCCACTGACAAGGGCTGAGTAATTTTAAAATATTTCTATAGCACTACAGTGATGGATATTATAAACACAGTGCCATAGCACTTGTGTTAAAACCTATGTATGTAAATATCATATCACTTAACATACAAGAACATATTATTTCTCCTGGATCAGGTAAATGTTAGTGCCCAGGGCAAATCATTTTTCTCCAAAAAATGCAGATTTGGGTCAATTGAAGCATTTCATGAATTCATGTCACATTTGTCAAATTGTTCCAATCAAAATAAACAAACAAAAATTGAAAATATCAAAATGTTTTGTTTCAACATTTTAGAAATGGAACATTTTGATTTTTGATTCATAACTTTTTGTTTTGAACTTCGCTCAATTTTTTTAAAAGATAACCCCACCTTGAAAATGAAACATTTTATTTGACCCAAAACAGTTTTTTATAAACTTTTTTGGGATATTCAAAAAATGGATGTTTTGGGTTGACCCAAAATTAATCTCCTCCACTCGAGGTTTTTCGTTTGGCTAGCAAATAAAAAACAACCCAACAACCCCTTTCACAGTTATTTGTACAGCTTTAGTTCTAGTGCATAATAGTTTTATGGTGCTTAAAAGTTATCTCTAGGGTTGGATTTAATTAATTAAACACACGTTATTTGTGGCATAAGACCCATTTGAATATAATAATGCAGAAAGTTATGACTAGTCCATTATTACCACCCTGATGAAAGAATGATTAATTATGTGGGGCAGATCAACAACTGCCCCAACTTCAACTTCAGGAGATAATTCTTAGGGCATGTCTACATTTACCGGGGATTGACGCAATCGATGCACCGGTGGTTGATTCCGCAGGTCACACCCTCTAACTTGACCACAGATTGCTCTCCTATGTCTCTCGTCGACCCAGCACAGTCTAGACACGGTAGTAAGTCGACCTATGGTACGTTGACTCCAGCTACATTATTCACATAGCTGGAGTGTAGTGTAGACAAGGCCCTAGTGACTGACTCTTCTAACTGAGTAGGTACCACAAGTTTTATGTCAGAGTCAGGAGAATCTTCTTTAATTGACATTAAGAAATTGTTATACAAAGGCAGTAATGCAGTGATGGAAAATCATGTGGACATGACAGAGTATAAGTTGGATTTGTTTGGAATAACTTTCACTAGAGGAAAGCTGCTGACTTTCCCAGAAAAAAAATGAAGACCGAACACACATTTCCTTCACTGGAATGTAGTTTTATTTGCCATATGAACATCTTAAAAACCTGAATGCAATATTTATCACCAGTTAATATGTGACACTGTGCATCTTGTGTTACAGAGCATTTAAAAGATTATAAATGTTATAAATTTCCTAATAGTAATTTTCTAAAAGCAGTTCATCCCAGAACTATTAGATACCCTCGATAATTCCAATCATTCTAATTCAAGAGGCTTTGAATTAGTGATTCAATTCGATTCAATTAGTGATTCAATTTAGTGCTAATACCAAATATAGATGTTTATTCACAGGTAATTTGGAAGTTTCAAGCTATCAGTTGTTTATTGGACTGGACCAGTGAAGTGCTAAAAGCTAAATTCTATGACATGTTAAACATTAATGAAAGACATGAGGAAAGAAACTGCTTCTCTTGCCAACACTGTGGTCAACAGCAGTGCCCTGACCTGATTACTTAAGTTGATGTTTTTCCTAAATCTGACATGAATCTGTAATTATCAAGTTTTGCAATACTCAGTGGTTCTCTTGTGAATAGCAAAAAGATGTGTTATTGTACGTTGGTATTTTCTACAATGAGGCATTCAGGCTTTTGCGTCTGCAAACTCTATAGAGTAGATTTTGCTTTTTTTGCACCAAATGGTGGAATGCTTCACAGAATCCACTGAAGACCTTCACAGAATATGAGGAAAATTCAATCTTGGCTAATCTGGAAGTGACCTGATTGATGTCTTTTAAAATAAACTTTAGTGGCATTGTGCTTTTCCATTAGTCACTGGAAGATATCCAGATAAAGTATGAACAGTCTGACTGGTGAGAGGTTCTAGCGGATGTACAACATAGTGTTATTAGCATTGATGTGCTGCTAATATTTTAATAAGACACTTCTCCTTTTCTCTTTGAGAAACCCAGGGAGCAGAGGGTGCACTATGGAGGAGAAGGGCTGAGGACCTGCGGTCTCTGTAAGAGGCAGGGAAATCATCCCAAACTTCCCTTCAGTTTGGTGGCATAACATGAACGACTGGCTCCTGGGAGTTCCAAGTGGACACTCTAGCACAGCACTGAGTTAGTCGTAATGTTAGTGTGCTTTGGATCACTGCTATGATCACTCTGGTCTCTGAAAAAAAGACTGTTCTTTAAGAAGAAAAATAAACAAGGACTAAAGAACCAAATTTAGGAGGAATTTCTCAATTAAAGGGAACTACAGATGCACTAATTCAGTATGTTATCTATCTGGTCAGTGAAAAAAGTGGAATATTGATTGATGTGACCACAGAACCCCTCCGGGGATTACTTAATGTGGCTCCCTTGAAGGCTGTACTTTTGATTTATGTCCTCAAAGTTTTATGCTTAGAGCCCAGTGGAACTCTGACTTTGCTGTAACACCCTAAACTTCTGGGGAGCCTGCCATACCCCTATGCTTATATAAAGAATGCAGCTGACTATGATGTCAGTGGGACTGCACTCAATGTGTGGGAGAGTTCTTGCAAGCTGATTGACAGCAGTCATCAGTTGGCTCAGCATGATAGAGCCTTAGAGAAGAAAATGCACAAACAAACCAACCTAAATGAGAATATTGATTGAGGGCATGGTCTGATGCTGGAGAAGATATACTCAAATGTCATGGGACTTGATAGCAAAAACAGCAACAGCAGAAGTTTTAACCAGCCAGTTCCTTTCTTGTGAACACTGGTTAAAATAGATCTATGGTTTTAAATGTAAGTGCATATTTAAGGCATGCTGATTTTTAAAAGCCTTTGATAAGTCATTATCATAGTCTTCCTTAACAAACAGCAAAAATGTCATAAGGATGAGGAAGATGCATGATTAATAATAATAAAGACAATCCATGAAAAATAGCAATTTTACTTGTTCAGTGGATTAATACACAATAGTTACTTTCCAATTTTTTGTATAGGAACGTTACTAGTGTCCCAGAGAGCATGCCATGGTAACTATAGACTTTTAATGGCAACCGCTGCAGTTTTCTATTAAACAACAAAGAGCATTTTGGAATACTGACTTTAAAATGTATTTTGCAGATCCATTAGTTAGGGATTACATCAAATATTCTGCTTGTAGTTATCAATAAGGATATAGAAATGTGACAGCCGCCTTCTAGTGGCAAAATGGAGGTATTGTCTGCCTTTATATCCCAAAATTCTGTTTGGAAAGTAGCAAATTTCCAGGGAGGCCAATTAAAATGTATAGTAACTTTAAGATGACTTAAATAGTAGTTGAAATCTCAATGTGACAGAGCACAGACAAATTATGCTAGGGGGATGTTGTATTATACAATTATCATGATATGATAAAAAGAAGATTTCTACAGCCATTCTCTCACTAGAAACAAAGCATGGTTAACAGGAACATTTTCTATGAGTCACTCTGCAGAACGAAAAAATTGGGATAAAATTAAAGGGCTAAGTTTTACCTAGATACCAAGGCACCTTTCTGACCGTGAACTGTGTCATATGTGTTACACGAGTCAATATCATCGTCGGACTCCTCACTGTCAGTTTGGATGTTAAGGAGTAACTCGACTGCCAAACGTGATGTGCTGGCGAGACTCGTCAGCATGTTCCTCGGCCATTCGAGCTCCATTCCCGCAGCCCGAAAGGGAAGTCAGAGTGCGCTGCACAAAAAACATTGAAAGATGGTGGACGGACGCACAGGGCTTGCTGGGATGCGAACTGATGCATGGGAAAGGACCCAGAATTCCCCCTCCCCATTCCCACAAGCCACAGTGTCAGAATGGGAAGAGGTGCTCTGGGGGGGATAGCTGTCCATAATGAACTGCTCCCATTGCCGCTGCAAATGTGACCATGCCAGTGTGCTTGCAGCTGTCAGTGTGGACATACAGTAAACCCTCGATTTAACGGACCCCGATTTAACGGACTTCGGATGCAACGGACAAAATTTCCAATGCATTCGAAATCCGTTATTGGGGGCTGCCGGCTCCCGCCCCAGAGACCCCTGCGGGAGCTGTCAACCCCCCCCCACCCCCCCGCCCGGCTCCCCGCAACGGGGAGCCGGGCGGGGGGAGGCGTTTGAGAGCTCCCGCCCGGCTCCCCGCAGCGGGAAGCCGGGCGGGGGGTTTGACAGCTCCCGCCGGGCTTCCCGCTGGGGGGAGCCAAGCGGGAGCTGTCAACCCCCCCGCCCGGCTCCTCGCAGCGGGGAGACGGACGGACGGGGGGGTTTTGAGCCGGGCAGGAGCTGTCAACCCAGCTGCCCGGCTCCCCGCAGAGGGGAGCCGGACGGGCGGGCTGACAGCTCCTGCCCGGCTCCCCGCAGCGGAGGGCCGGGCGGAAGCTGTCAACCCCCCCCCCCCCCGCAGCAGGGAGCCGGGCGGGGGGGGGGGGGGTTGACAGTTCCCGCCTGGCTCCCTGCAGCGGGGAGCCGGGCGGGGGGGGTTGACAGTGCCCGCCGGGTTCCCCACTGCCGGGAGCCGGGCGGGGGAGTTGACAGCTCCCGCTGGGCTCTCCGCTGCGGGGAGCCCGGCGGGAGCTGTCAACCCCCCCCCACCCGGCTCCCCGCTGCGGGGAGGGGGGGGGGGGTTGACAGTTCCCGCCCGGCTCCCCGCAGAGGGGAGCCGGCCGGCCGGTTTGACAGCTCCTGCCCGGCTCCCCGCAGCGGAGAGCCGGGCGGGAGCTGTCAACCCCCCCCCCCGGCTCCCCGCAGCGGGGAGCTGGGCGGCGGGGGGGGGGGGGGTTTGACAGCTCCCGCCGGGCTCCCCGCTGCGGGGACCCCGGCGGGGGGTTGACAGTGAGCTGGGCGGGCGGGCTGAAAGTTCCCGCCGGGCTCCCCGCTGCGGGGAGCCCGGCGGGGGGTTGAAAGTTCCCGCCGGGCTCCCCGCTCCGGGGAGCCGGGCGAGTTGACAGCTCCCGCCGGGCTCCCCACTGCGGGGAGCCGGGCGGGGGGCTTGACAGTTCCCGCCTGGCTCCCCGCAGCGGGAGCTGGGCGGGCGGGCTGACAGTTCCCGCCTGGCTCCCCGCAGCGGGGAGCCAGGCGGGAGCTCTCAGCCCACCCGCCTGGCTCCCCGTTGCGGGGAGCCAGGCAGGGGGGGGGGGGGGTTGACAGCTCCTAAAACCTCTATATAAGGGACTAATTCGGGTGAGGGGGTGTCCATTAAAGCCAAAAGTCCTGTTATTTAATGATTTTTAAAAATTATTAAATAACGGACTTTTGGCTTTAACGGACACCTCCTCGCCCCAATTAGTCCGTTAAATCGAGGTTTCACTGTACTAGAGTGCTTTCCCTACTGTGCTCTCCGAAGGCTGGTTTAACTCAAAGCGCTCTATATTTGCAAGGATAACCATGCCCTGAGTGGGCAGAGGGTTTGACTGAGTATTGTTTGGGTTAGGGTGCATGTGTGCCAGAGAGAGAGAGAGAGGGAAGGCGGAACAAGAAAGCCAAGTAGCAGCCTGTCAGGATAGTGTGACCTTGGAGAAGCCTAGGGAGAGATTTAAGTTGGCGGTGCTGGCTGACCAAAGCATGGGCCTGTTAGCTAAGATACTGCTCCTTTTGGTTTTGGTCCCTCTAGTGTTCAGAAAAGCAAGACTTTGTACATTCCGCGTAAATAAACAAAACTAACTGCATCAAAGAAAAAACAGACTCATTGTCAATTTCTACTTGCAACTGGGACATCCCTAGGGCTCTGAACTTTGACTAACTAGCAGATCAAAAAGGGAAATACTATAATGTTAGTTATTCAGAAATGAATGTTCAGTTTCTATGATTTTAATGAAAACTATCATTCAATACCGTGTTAGGGAAAGCTCTGGTGAGCCTCAGCCATGGTTTCTCAAACCTTTTGCCATAAGTCTTCTGAAGTTCAGAAAATCATTCAGGACCTCCTCTGATGCAGATATTTTAAAAAATGCTGGGATTGAGTGATTCTCTTTTTGCCTCCCTCCCCCGCTACTCCCCGAAGAAAATTTATGTCCCATGTTAGCTATATGTATTTGTAAGTGCACCATTTATTACTGAGGGTTGTAAGGAGAATAATAACAAAAATAAATAAATAAAAAATGGAGCTACAGGCCACTTATGTAATGTTTTCAATAAACAAATTGTCCCTTCTTGTGGACTCATTTCTACTTAGAAATCAGCAAAAGCTTGGACAGCTCTGTGTGTGTCAGTAATCATGTACTAGCTTAAGCTAGCTTCACAGTTCAGGAAACAATTGTCTAACTGTATAGATAGTGTACAGAATGCTGTATAGGTAGAATCATAGAATATTAGGGTTGGAAGGGGCCTCTGGAGGTCATCTAGTCCAACCCCCTGCTTAAAGCAGGACCAGTCCCCAACTAAATCATTCCAGCCAGGGCTTTATCAAGCCTGACCTTAAAAACCTCTAAGGAAGGTGATTCTACCACCTCCCTAGGTAACCCATTCCAATGCTTCACCACCCTCCTAGTGAAAAAGTTTTCCCTAATATACAATCTAAACCTTCCCAGCTGCAACTTGAGACCATTACTCCTTGTTCGGTCATCTGCTACCACTGAGAATAGTCTAGATCCATCCTCTTTAGAGCCCCCTTTCAGGTAGTTGAAAGCAGCTATCAAATCTCCCCTCAGTCTTCTCTTCTGTAGACTAAACAATTCCAGTTCTCTCAGCCTCTCCTCATAAGTCATGCGCTCCAGGCCCCTAATCATTTTTGTTGCCCTTCTCTGGACTCTTTCCAATTTTTCCACATCCTTCTTGTAGTGTGGGCCCCAAAATTGGACACAGTACTCCAGATGAGGCCTCACCAATGTCGAATAGAGGGGAACAATCACGTCCCTCGATCTGCTGGCAATGCCCCTACTTATACAGCCCAAAATGCCATTAGCCTTCTTGGCAACAAGGGCACACTGTTGACTCATATCCAGCTTCTCATCCACTGTAATCCCTAGGTCCTTTTCTGCAGAACTGCTGCCTAGCCATTCGTTCCCTAGTCTGTAGCAGTGCATGGGATTCTTCCGTCCTAAGTGCAGGACTCTGCACTTCTCCTTGTTGAACCTCATCAAATTTCTTTTGGCCCAGGTAATACCAGGTAATACCAGTGGGCTAGACTGTTGTCACCAGACAGAGCCTTGAGCAAGGGGTGGTGCATAAGCTGCATGACTCAGAAGTATCCCTGCAAAGTATTGTGACTCTGAGATACCTTTAAGAGATAAAACTCACTCACTGCATCTCCCTAGCTCTGGATTTGAGGGGATTAGCGCACACTGAGATGTGTGTGGGCATTATTTCCCCATTGCTTCCTTGTGTTGGTATGGAGATCAAGGCTCCAGCCTCCAGCTCATAGCTACAGTCCTCAGTTAAAACCTCTGCAACACATCATCAGTGACCTACAACCCATCCTGGACAATAATCCCTCACTTTCACAGGCCTTGGGAGGAAGGCCAGTCCTGGCACACAGACAACCTGCCAACCTTAAACAAATTCTCACCAGCAACAGCACACTGCACCACAATAACTCCAACTCAGGAACCAATCCATGCAACAAACCTCGATGCCAACTCTGCCCACATATCTACACCAGCAACACCATCACAGGACCTAACCAGATCAACCATACCATCACTGGTTCATTCACCTGCACATCAACCAATGTCATATATGCCACCAGTGTCCCTCTGCTATGTACATCGGCCAAACTGGACAGTCCCTAAGAAAAAGGATAAATGCACACAAATCAGATATTAGGAATGGCAATATACAAAAACCTGTAGGGGAACACTTCAACCTGCTGGACACACAATTACAGATTTAAAAGTCACCATACTGCAGCAAAAAAACTTCAAGTCCAGACTGCAAAGGGAAACTGCAGAGCTGCAATTCATTTGCAAATTCAACACAAACAATCTCGTATTGAACAAAGACCTACAATGGCTCACTCATTACAGAACTAGTTTCTCCTCTCTCCATGTCCACACCCCCCATTCAAATGCTAGAAGAACAACCCACCCTCCCTGATCGGAGATAACAAGCTGGTTCAGCCTAATTGGACTAACCTTTTTACCTCCCACCTGGTTCTTGCCTACTTTTCTGTACCTGCCTCTGGACACTTCCACTGCTTGCATCCGACGAAGTGGGTATTAGCCCACGAAAGCTCATGCTTCAAAACTTTATAGTTAGTCTTTAAGGTGCCACAGGACTTTGTTACCTCTGCTATTCCAGACTAACACGGCTACCTCTCTGATTCAGCTCATAGTGTGCGGCTAGATTACTGAACAGCCCCACTGAAGTTGACAAGGCTCTTCGTGGCTGCAGCAGTCTGCCTGCACACTCTCCATTGCAGGGTTGGGGTCTCAGTCATGAACTATCAATAGCTAGATATATACTTTTTTCACTAAATAGCAAATAGTTAAGTTTTCAAAAGAGCTTCCATTGTAAGCCCTTGTTTTCATCCACTCCTAACTTTATCAAATGAAACTTTCCATGCTGGACCTCTATTCACAAGTGCAATTTTCTGGAAGTTTGGAGCAAAATCTATTATAGCATTTTTTAATCGTGCACGTGTGCGAAAAATAATTTTTCCTGTAGTAAAAAATGGCCACTCTTTCCCTTTCCCCCAAAAAACAGGCGTCTCAAAAAGGCTGAATTTTGGAATCTGGGACTTGTCCTGGACATAGGCCTCAATGAGGAATGTGTCCATTCATAAATTATTGGTTGAAAACAAATGCTGTTTTGAATGTTGGAAAATTGTGTATGATGAGAGGAGAATGCAAAGTGGCACTAACTCTGACAAGCCACATTTCTAAAAGGTGCAGAGTCTATATAAGAAAAAGCCCCAAATAACTGTCCCTATAAAATCGGGACATCTGGTCACCCTACAAGTCATCCTTATAAATGTAAACAAATTTTAACTGCTTATGCCTCTTAAGAACTTAAACTGATTTAAGTGCTTATATTAACTCCAGACCTTGAGGTAGCTTATGTGTTTATTCCCCCTTAAGGCAATTTAAACATTGGTTTCTGTTCAGTTTGTGAATCATATTTTTCACACTGGTTTTCTTTACTTTTTATAAAAAAAATAATAATCTAGGAACCTAACATAAAGCCCTGTGCTAATGCAATGTTTAGTTTGCAAGATGAACTAGTATTCATTGCAATTGCCATATAATCCTAGTTTCATGCAATTGAGTAATTCCCTCCTTATTTTCCTCACCCCCGGTGGGCGAGCTCTACATGGCTGCTTCTACCCATGGCACTGTGCTCAAGCAATCTGAAGCAGAAGTATTAATAATCCTGTCTTGTTTAAAACTTTATGGGTGCCAAGGAAGGTGTTCAGCATCTTGACTTTCGCTTTCCATTGTGACTATATTGACAATGTTACCTCTGTGTGTTTTATCTGCAGCAGCTGCTGTTGCGGCCTTGAGGGGTTCCCCTCCACACCTGTGAAATGTCTGAGCCAAATAAGGAGGAGAAATACGAGGACTCAGGATGACATGCTCTGTAAGATCCTGCAAGCCAGTGTTGAATCAGACTCTGAGCAAAAGGTCTGGAGGGTGAGCATTGCAAACAGACCGGCAAAGAAAATAGTGGACAGAAGAAAGTCTCAGCAGAAAAAGGAGAAGGGGGATGTCCCAGGACAGAATGGGGCTTCTCTGGCAGCAAACACAGATGCTGCAGACTCTTGTGGACCAACAGGTTGAACAAGCCTGGGCTCAACTCCTTTTGCAGTCCACAGAGAACTCCATTACAGCACCTCCCTACGTTCCACCCCCAAGATTCCACATGGAGTCAGGGGTTGTTTCCCTACCCCTACCTGTCCACACTGGACACTAAGGACAACCACTGCTTCCCATACACTGACCCGTGAAAGCCACCTGTAGGTAAAATGGAATGAATGTTCTTTCCTCTTAATAAGTTCTGTCCCATTAATGTATTAAGTTTTTAATGGATTTGCTTATAAAGAGAACAGATTTTTGTTTGCACTTGCTTTGTTACTGACTAAAATTCAGTAACAAAGCAATACATTATTTGGAAAATAATTAATCTTTACTGGTTTACAACACATGCTGGAGAATGCCTAGCAGTTCTGAAGACACCCATTTACTTGTTACTATGACACAGCACATAGGATCAGCAACAAACACAGCGTAATCATAAATGTGCAGCAAGCAATGCAAAATTAATAGGTGAATTGACCATGTCATATTCACAGATATACACCAAACACTGCACAATTACAAACAGGCCTCAAAACACCATGGCCAGGTAGACTTCAGTACATCACAAGACATTACTGTGGCTCACTGTTAAAGTGCTCTTTCAAAGTTTCCCTGAGCTGTATACCTCTGCATTGAACCCTTCTAATAGCGCTTGTGTCAGTCTGTTGAATCTCAGCAGACACTCCACCCCCACCCTGGTGGCAACTTTCCCCAATTTGCTTCACAAGTATTACACAGGCCACGCAGCTAGAACCAATGGGATATTTTTCTCATTGAGGTCCAATCTTGTGAGTAAACAATGCCAGTGCCCTTCAACCTACCAAAAGCACATTCAACTGTGATTCTGCACCCGCCAGGGGCGGCTCCAGGCACCAGCGCAGCAAGCACATGCCTGGGCCGGCAAGCTGCAGGGGGCGGCCTGCCGGTCGCTGTCAGGGCGTCAGTCTGGCGGCCTTTGGTGGCACGCCTGTGGGAGGTCCGTCGGTATTGCAGTTTCGGTGGCAATTGGGCGGTGGGTATGCTGAAGCCGCGGGACCGGCGGACCTCCCGCAGCAACGCTGCCGAATCCATGTGTCCAGCGGGCCTGTTGCAGGCGTGCTGCCGAAGGCTGCCTTACTGCAGCGCTTGGGGTGGCAAAAAACGTACAGCCGCCCCTGGAATCTGCTGACTTGGTAGTTTAATCTTTCCTTGGTGCTGTTGAGGTACATGGCTTTATGAGCCAGGGAGCAAGAGGTAGGCTGGGTCCCCCAGGATCACTATTGACATTTCAATCTGCTGGGTGGGAAAGAAAGTCCCTGCTTGTAAATTTCCTGTTTTCTTAAAGATGTGACTCATTCCCCTTCCCTGACCAGCTGATGTTGATGAAGTGTCCTGGTGATCCACCAAGGTTTGCATAACCACAGAAAAGTAGCTCTTCTTGTTGATGTACTCAGAGGCAAGATGGTCCGGTGCAGAATTAGAGAGATGCATGCCATCTATTGTTCCACCATGGTGCAGGAACCCCATTGCTGCAAACCCATCCACTGTGTCTAGCACAAATAGAGAGAGTCACAGTCCTGTGTAGCAGCAGTGGCTTCCACAGTGACTTTTCCGACTCCAAAATGATTTCCCACTGGCTAGTATCTATCTGGCATTGCAAGTTTCCACAGTGCGATCACCGTCCACTTCTCCACTGCTGGGGAAGCTTTCACATTGATGTTCCTGTGCTGGAGGGCTGGAGCAAACTCAGCACACAGATTCAGGAATGTGGCCTTGCACATCTGGAAGTCCTGCAGCTGCTGCTCATCATCCCAAGCCTGCATTATGATGCAATTCCACCAATCAGTGTTCTTTTCTTGGGTCCACAAGGTGACACTTCACTATTTGCAGCTGCTCCATGAATGCCACCAACAACCTTGAATTGGTTCTTCCTATGTCTTGCAGCAGTCCGTTCTCCAAAAAATCGCCATGTTCCCCACTGATTTGGTTTTTCTTATGGCTCTGGAAATACCAGAGGATTGTGCATCCTGAATTTGCAATGCTCATGACAATAGTGCAGAGCTGTGCGGGTTCTATGCTTCTGTCAGAGACAATGGACAGGGAGAAGGGATGCACAAATTTGTGGGATTTTTAAAAAAGGTGTGAAAATTATGGGATATAGATGACATTATGGTATAGAGACAGTTGCACACTGGGAAGTTAACCTCTTGCTTCCACTCCTCTCTGCATGACTTGTTTCTGCCCTGCCATGCATTGCCAAAACTTCCCAAAATACAATGTGCTGTATGAAGGCAGGCTGCACACTGGGATACCTATCCATGATGCACCGCACTGTGCCTTGATACAAACACTACTGGTGAGTACCTGCAGCACTGATGCAAGGAGGAAAGTCTGCACCAGGGACATACAAAATGTGGTGGCTTTCTGCCAACAAAACTTGCATCAATCAAAGTTTGTAGTGTAGACAAGTTCTTAGTCGCAGCCTTCTAACTAGCTGGTTCTGTATGTTCATTCTCATTCCCTGGGTTCTTTTTCAAACAATAGGGCAATGTTGCCGTGGGTGGGTAGGAAAATTGTGGGGAAGGGCAAAGAAAATGATCAGGGATATGAAAAATCCTGGCAATGCTTTCCAACAAAAGATATGTCCTCTGTTGGCTGACGTTAATTAACATAGGGTGTTCATCTTTCTCTTTCTCTGGTACAGAGAATGTTGTAATATATCTTTTTTGTCAGTGCAGATTTTTGTGTCAATAGTCCCTCTCTTTCTGTGTCCATTAGTTTAGTTCAGTTGTGTGCCAGTTATGTCTTCTGTGGCCGTCTTTTCTGAGGTAACTCTCTCCTCCAAATGCTGTGGGCAGTCTTCTCCTGGGTGGCTACTCTGCACATGTTTTTCCCATTAAATTAATAGTAAAGTCAATTGGCAGTTGTGAATCCTCTTTTCTGGTTGGCAACTCTCTCTCTCTTTCACAATTAGAGATTGCATGGAATTTGCTGGAAGCAATGAGAGGGCTGATCTCTTATGTATTGAAAATTGGACTCGATGTGCATGACACTAAAGTTAATTTTGTCAAAGCTATTGATGAATAAAACTTTCCCCATGTTTTCACTTTTTGGAGTAAAGTTAACTCCTACTTTACAAGCTTATTAGGCATCTTGTATATTTCTCAGCTATAATGGTTGTAATGATTAGGTGGATAATTAAACTTCACAAATATGTGTTCTTGAAGGTTCACAAAAGCAAACAGATCTGCAGTTAAGGCTATAAACATCCATCCCTAATTGGCTAGAGTGACTGGGGATTATGTATTAGAAACATTTGTCATTCAGAAGACCCCCCCACCTCTACAATACCTAGACGTAATGGAGGGCTCAGGACAGGAAATCTAACTGAAAGTTCTAGGTTTGTGTTTATAGTATTATGTTTATTTCTTTTAATATAAATTGATTCTCTTTAAAGGGCATAGCTAAAATTAATTGTAGATAAGCAAGAGAATTCCATCAAGGATTTTGCCTTAACAGGCATATATAAAAATGCTAGCTGATGTGTCATTCCAAAATAATGAATAAAGGGCTTGATTCTGCTTTTAGATCTGTGTATGTGAATCATCAAAAAGTGCATTAATCTTTCTGTGTGGGGGTTAACTGTGGCTATGTAGCAAATTGTTGCTCCCTCAGGATTATACTATCATCCAAAAGGGTGTTAGGACAGCTATGTGGGTCATCTCTGTCTGTGGGCTTGGAGATGGCCCAAGTGGGTGGTGGATTGACTAAAACTGGGGAGGTCGTAGACCTACATGCTAGTTACTCGTATCCAACTGCCTGAAATGGGCATCTCCGGAGCAGATTTCTTGGGTGTAACTTATTTCATACACTCGATGGAATAAACGTTGCATGCAAACATTCTCAGATATGCAGTCAGTGGGGAGGCTGCCTGTGATTTAATATATCTTTCAACTAGCTAAGATACTCAGAGGCAGAAATAAATCAGATTGGTGATATTCTCCAGAGGACATCTTTGGGTTCATAAATGAGGGATTGCCATCTTTGCTTGGTGGATCCCCTTTTGGGCGGAATGGTCTGTTTCCTCACTGGCCCCTGGCACCATCTGTGACAGTCTCATTGTCCTGTTCCTTTTCTGTTCATTCAGTCCCATTTTCTTCTTTTCTGACTCTTTCCCTTCTACTCTTTCTTTTCTTGTGTGTATGTATATTTTGCTGTTGCTCGTGTTAAAATATTTACTCTTTATTCTGACTTTGGAGCTTCTACTCCCTGTTCCCTGCTCTCAGAAAATTACATGCCACTTGAGATATGTGGCGGGGAATCCATTCTTGCCTGCTCTATGGAAGTGTCAACAATGCACCAACATTTTCTACATAACACTACCACTGGTTCACCTTCACTGTCAGCAGCAATGGTGGGAAAGCTAGTATGGACGGGGCTCCTGAAGCTAGCCAGGGTTATAAGCATCATGTTATCTAACTCTGCTGGGAGCAAGTTTATGTGTCACACCACAGTGACTCTGAGTACCCCTGGAGGGGGTGGGGCAGCTTGGCAGAAAAGTTATTAGTCTTTTTGTGTCACTTACAGGGAGCTGAAGAGTGGGACAATACACATCTTCTCCTTCTCAACCCCTGCCTGTCTCCCTTCCTCACACAGGAGCCAGGAAAAAGTGAGGTAAAGGACAGTGCCCTTGAGTTGTGTGAGTCCCACTTTGACACAGAGAAGAGACCTATCTGTGGGGGGCCTTTTCTCACATAGATCTACACAAGGTGAGTGACTGGCCTGGCATTGTATTTGGGAATCAAAATAAGGTTCATTGCAAGAAAAAACTGTATGGATGAGTTAACTGTTCTTCCCAACCACAACTGTCCAGAGTGATTAGTATCCCTTAAGGAGCCACATCAGATGTGTTTACTTGCTATGCATGACCCTGCACAGTGATGTCAACATCCTTCTTCTTAAGGACCCTTTCACACAAGGTGGAGCTGGGCTACAAAGAATTCTTCACTAACCTTTGGTACAGGAGTACACTCCTGTTAGTAAATATTTTGCATGTGTATAAAGCCCTGGAAAATTACAGACTGGAGTTTATTGCCTACCAAGGATTGTAGGAGCAGAGTAGGGGGGTTGAGCCCCTGATATTTAATCAGGGGGGAATCAGTAATGTTTTCTTCTCAGCCCAAATCATTTGTTATAAACTGACTTAGGGCTTCCTTACTGGCAAACATAAAGATCTGCATCCTATATTCATGCTGTCTTCTCAGACAAATGTTGGGTGTGGGGATTGGCCCAGAGAGTGTGGGGGAGGGATGGATGGGTGGATTCATTGCTCACGCATTGAACCCTGGTGTAGGGACTGTCTTTGTTGTGTCTTGCACAGTGCAGAGCCTCCTGTTGGCGCTTACAGAAAATAAATGATCACAATGGACCAGACATTGCCCTGGCCAATTTGGTGGTGTGGAACCAAGAGAGTGAAAACCAAATCAGAGAGAAAAAAGAAGTGGAAAAATAAAGGGCCTCATTCTGCACTCCTTAGCTGAGCACAGTCCACATTGACTTCAATGGGGACCTCTGGATTTGGCCTAAGCTTTCAGCAGGGAGGAGGCACAGGAGATGTTAAAAGACAAAGCCAAGCAAACCCTTAGCTGCCTAAAGGGGGCAGAAACCAGAGACACGAGCTTTGTGCTCTTTCTGCATTTTCAGGGGAAGCTCCATGTTCAAAGACTGGTGCTTTCACTTTAAATACTATTCTGCCTTGATTCAAAAGAAGTCCCAGATTTACCCCACCCAAACCCACCAGACTGCATGGACTTTACTGGGGTACTGGGAAGCTCAGTGGGCTGGTTTCACTTTAACTGAGTCCACTAAGCACCTCAACTGTGCTCTCCTTCCTTCCTCCCACAGACAGCTTGTATCTTTATGGAGAAGCTAGGGGGGCTTCCCCCACCCCCACTCAGACTGGCTGATGTCTTTGGGCTGCAGATATTCTTTGGTTGGTGCAGTCTGCCATGACAGCAGCAATGACTTCTCTCTTCTTCAGCAAGTGCTGCCCCGGATGCTCCGCTGAAGTATCATATGTAGGCTAGGGGCTCTTTTTTCCCTAGAAACAGTAATAAAGGAAGAACATTAGCTGGGAGGTCCTGAAACAATCTAGAATTATATTAAAATGTGAGGTCAACGATGTCAACTCCCTTCAGTCTTTACACCCACTTTACTCACTCACAGCAATTCTGCCTCAGCTGCAAAGCATTTAGGAAATGACATTCTACCTATGACACCATGCCATTTCCTTGGCAGCTGATTGGGCCAAAACCAAGAGCACAGATCTCCCTGTCTTACTCTTGGTGAAGTTCCCAACTCTGTGAAGTTTACAGTATATCCAGATTTGAACTGCTCAGATGACTTCACCTCTATAACAGGCCAAAGCTGATTCAAACATCCCTGAATTTTAAGGAAGCTCAAATCTGGAATCTAATCAGTTCTCCCTTGTTGTTGCATGAATGACTCACAAAAACAGAGGAAACTAGCTAAATATACAGGGGAAAGAGTGAAACGGTCTACACACAAAATGCTGTTATGTGCACATCAACAAACAGTAAAAAGTTACATTTTTCTCTCATTGCTTTGCTATCAAAATTTAAGCTCTAATTCTGTTGGGTCTTTGTGCAGGGGTGAACATGCACAGTCCATGCATTTGCAGGACTTACGGCCTCAGGCAGAATTGTGACTTTTAAGTTCAGTGTCCATTAAAGTTTCCCATAATTTTTTTTAAAAAAATATTTCATTGAATACAAGAGAGAGGCTCTTTTCTTCCACTAATGGAAAAAATCCAAAACACGCTTTGTGCACTGAATAGATGACAAAATAATAATAATGATGTCCGGATTTCCACTCTAACACAAATGTTTTCAAAACAACAAAAAGGGTTGGAAAAATTAACAAGACAAGTGACAGATCAGTGTTTTAAAGGTAGAAAGTTTTAAAAGATTTTCCCAAAATGAAAATATTTTTTTATGTCTGATGCTAAATTTTGCCCTCCAGTGGAAATACACTGTGAACGGAATAGACCGATGAGGAAACTCCATGACATGAGGTTCCTTCAGATCATCCCCTCAGGAATAATAGCGCCACGTGAGAGGCAGGGGATGTAGCCTCTTAACACCAGAAATCTGGGGTTCTGAAGAAAAGGGGACTCCCAGTCCCATGGGAGGGTTCAAACATTCACATTGCTTCTCAGATCAGACTTACCTCCTGGCAACATGACATCGAGAGGAGCTGCACTGTTATCAGGCTACAGGTGGAATGTTGTTTAATTTAGATGTGGATACTCACCAACACAGGAGGGAAAAATCCTTTAGAGACCAGCTTCTTTACAACAATTGCCTTTCCATTCCTCTCAGAAATTGGCCAGTATCCATGCATGTTATTGCTGCATGTTTATAACATTTTTTTGCTTGGCCAGTTTTGCTGAATAAATATTGTATATTTTGAGCATTAGAAGGGATTATGCTGAAGTTGAACCAAAACCCTGGATCCCATCCCCCTCAAATTTTGGTTGGTTTCAGAATCTGAATTTAGATCCAGTTCTGTGGCTGTTCCCTATCTATGTAGAGGTAACAAAGAGTCCTGTGGCACCTTAAAGACTAACTATAACTATCTATGTAGTAAGTGGAAACTCCTGATCCAAAGATCCCTGAACTTTGTGGGATGGGCATGACTTCATGATCCACATCCGATCCAGTTTTTGCAGCCAGACTTATCTCTGGACATTAGTGAGCACTAATAGGAATACAGCTAGGAAGTAGCATTTACAGTTTTTGATCTTCAGGATTGAACAACAGTAATGCCTCAAAGAAAGGGCAAATGACTATATTACATTGCAATTAGGTTCATAGTGGTTTGGTTTCCACTTCCACTTCATATTCAGAGTTGTGGATTCAGAGTTGTGTTTTTGCTGTCCAAGGGTTCTTTGTTCTCACAAATCTGTTTTGAATAGGAATTTATTGTTGAGGAATCCACCTTGGGCATGAAGATGACAAACAAAAGAGCATCAATTTCCCACTGTTCCCAATATCATGTTAATACAGTGACAGACAGGCATCCCACCGAACAACATTCAATCCTATGGAATTCACTCTAAAGGTTATATTGTATTCTTAGGGGAGAGCAGTCAGGTTATGAAATGGGTAAAAAGCTGGAAAACATAGAGTTGTTACAATATTATAGCTATTTTTCCTAATGCTGGAAATTCACAGATGCTTGTATAGATGCTGAAGGCAATGCATTAGGAACTGATGGTGGCTGATTATTATCCAATCAGTTCCTGATGCAGTATCTGCGACACCAAAAATTCTGTAATGGTTTTGGTTGTATCCTATATTTTTCAAACACAATGTCCTCAGTTACCATTTTGTTTTCACTTTCAAACTTTAAACACTCACTCTCACTAAAGCAATACATTAATAAGCCTGGAAAACTGCTTACTGCATCTTCCAATTTTTAAGGAAAAAGGCACTTTTTCTTTAGATGGAACAGATGGGTTATCTCAGAATTACCAGCAGTCACTCTAATGAGCATTCCCAGCAAGTCTTATGCAACTGCAAAGCTTGCTTTATTCCAGACCATTGTGTGTGGATAGAATAGTTTAAGGTATGTATATTAGTCAGCAAGTGTTACGTTTCTTTAAAATGCTGTAACCATAAGGCTGGAAATGATGTAGGTTTTCAGCAGGCTGAGTCTGCAAATGTAATGAGTGTTCAAATTGTGAAAGCCATGAGAAATAGTAACCTCATTCCAGTGTGTTTGGACTTTTTGTATGCAGCATTTTGGCAATGAGAACTGCAAACCTAGTATTGCTATCCTGCTCCTCACACATTTTTGGACCTATCAAGAGCAGCAC
Source organism: Sternotherus odoratus (assembly GCA_032164245.1). Taxonomy (NCBI): domain Eukaryota; kingdom Metazoa; phylum Chordata; order Testudines; family Kinosternidae; genus Sternotherus; species Sternotherus odoratus. The sequence goes on from JAVMKO010000003.1 coordinate 151,243,900, forward strand.
TGCTAAAATGAATAATCTGATTTCAGCTGCAAGTTGCAGCAGCCTACCTATGTGTTTCCAGTGCATAAAAATATGCTTCATTCATCTGTTGCCTTGGTGCACTACACTGGGGGCCAATAACATGTCCAACATAAGCAGAGAGTGGCCATTGTGACCTCTACCTTCAGTTCCTCAGCAAGTACTGCTTCCATATCCATCACTGATCAAAGGAGTGCAGCGAGGGAATGCTTCATTTTGCAGTTGAATTAAAGAATTAGCTGCTCTTATTTTGAGTGAACATGTCTAGAATGAAATAATCCAGAAAGTGTCGGACTATAGATCGCACACTATTTAAGCCAGTGTCTCTGCTGCTGTGCTTTGGTAGTAAACCAACAAATTATTCTGGGGCTACGTCCTGCAGTTTATTGCACCAGTGGTTCAGGGATTTCCCATCCCATAGAAAATATCAATCGAGCAAGGAAAGACTGTGGATTGGCAGGCAATGTTAATGTTATTATTTGTATTGTGTATATATATAATAATATATATATATATATAATATAATATTTGTATATGTGTCAGTATAGGGTCTCTAACTATTCTGGCTGATGCATTTTGAAAGTGGTATGCACCCATTGGTCTCTAGTCTTCCTTCTGGCCCAGAGGTGAAAGTAAGCCGGTCCGTCCCGATACGGCATACTGGCAAGAGCCGGTGTGCCGTACCAGGGTGTCCCAGCTTCCCCAGGCGGCAATTTAAAGGGCCTGGGGCTCCCAGCAGCAGCTGGAGCCCCAGGCCCTTTAAATTGCCACCAGACCCCACTGCTGGAGCCCTGGGGTAGCAGCTGTGGGGCTCTGGGGGCTATTTAAAGGGCTGGGACTCCTGCTGCCTCTATAGCCTCGGCCCTTTAAATAGCCGCCGGAGCTCCACCACTGCTACCCCAGGGGTCTGGCGGCTATTTAAAGGGCACTAGAACCAGGGGATCCCCCGCCCTTTAAATAGCCCCTGGAGCTCTGGAGCAGCGTCGGGAAGCCCCCGCCTGCCGCTGCTTCCCCAGCCGGGGGGGGAGGTGGTAGGGGGACCAGAGAGAGAGCACTTACCAGGACAGAACGGGCCGGCCCTTCTGCTCAAGGCCCCGCCCCCTCCAGGGGCCAGAGTTGGCCTCAACCCAGCCCTGTCCCTGTAAGTCCCTATTTTTACTTTCACCCCAGCTCTGGCCCCTTTGTGCCAGCTAGGAAGTGCATTCTGCCTGAGGAATAGCCCCTGGTGCAGGGAGCCTGCCAGCAACGTGTTGCCTCTGCCACAGCCCTGGTACAGTGATCACTCTAGGTTGGGGGAAGGTAGACTGGAAGAAGGAGGGAGTAGACTGGAGTTTGGCCAGGGCAGACCACTGTCCTAGCTATTCTGCACAAAGGCAAGGACCCATGGAGGCTTTAGCGAGGCTGTGAATAATGGCTGTTCTAGCCTGTGCTGTGAGCCTATTGGCTCCCGCAAGTTCTAAGTAGTGGCTGGTGCTTAACTGCTTCCCCTGGCACCAATCCCATTATGTCCAACCCAGGCTTCAGAAAGCTCAGGTGGTAAGAAACAGTCCTCACAAAGAATCAGATCTGAAATATATTTAACACTAGCATTTTTAATTACAGTTGGCGTCTTCAGGTGAACACCGTGTTGAAAATAAGAGCAAATTAAACCGTATGCAGTGTAAGCCTGTGTTTGGGCTACACATCATTTGTGCATTGTTCCTTATTTCCCCAAGTAGAGGTATTATTTATAAGTATTAGCCAAATAGCTTGGAGAAATAATGTTCAGACCACAGTTTTCATGCCAGCTGTTCATGGAATACCCATCTATAGGCTCAGCTCTGGACACAAAACCAAAGTTATGAGCCCACTGTAGTCATTAGAAATCCCATGGTACCATTTGCAGGGCTGGTGTCAGCGTCTGGGCAATGTATAAAACTACTGCCAGCATTCACCTTCATGCAAACTTTGCTACAGCTTAACTGACACAAATGCCAATTAGTTCATTAGGTCTTAGTGTTAATGTATTTTGCAGCCTTTGTGTGTCCCAGGATGGTTTAGTAATTCTTGTTATTATGAATACATGGGGTGGGAGGAAGGTGTTTATAATGAATTAGGGGATTTATGCAACATTTTCCATGCAAAAACAAACTATTCCAAGTGAACCTGATGATTGGTGAGGGATATATTCAAGTTCCTAAACATACCAGGGACATACTGTTTTTGTACTTGCCATCACAACACAAGTGTTTCTCTTATCATCCTTCTGTAGTAATTATTTAGATGGGAATAAATATCACAGAATTAAGACTCTTTCAGGCATTGGACCTTCATCTTAGAATGATTTCCTCTTAGATTTTCTAGAGCTGAAAAGGTTTTCTATTCTTTATTCTCAACTTAGCACCAACTTTTAAGCATAGACCTCAGCCTACCTGTGTCATAATGCCTTTCCCAGTTGCTGTGCGGATGGTACATAAATGTTACATGACTAGGTTCTGGCAGAATGTAAATCCCGTCTGGACACACAAATGAAGTATGGAAAACATCTCTACTGATATCGTACTTGGAGTCCACATCCTTAAAACCCAGATGAATATTGAAACTTGAACCTAACTCTCATATATGTACTGGGAATTAATAATATTCTTATCACCTCTGTATGTATAGTTCTGATCTAAAAGCCATTAACTTCAATGGGAGTCTCTCCATTGACTTTGGTGGGCTTTTTTCGACACTAATGATTCAAGCTGTAAATCACAAAATGCCAGTGATGGCTAAGGAATTGGCATTTTGGTTTGATGGCTCTTTTTTAAAAAAAAGTATCTGCACAGAGATGTTGGAGGGGGTTGCAGCAGGTAGAGGTTGAGAACCTTTGTCTACACCCAGAAGACAGTATAATAGGCTGCTTCTTTGATTATCTGATATACAGCTACCTCTAGTGAGCTATGCCATTTAGGAATATGAGGCAAAAACCTGTTGGATGATTTAATTGGGGATTGGTCCTGCTTTGAGCAGAGTGTTGGACTACATGACCTCCTGAGGTCCCTTCCAACCCTGATATTCTATCATTCTATGATTCTGTGACATCCATCCTGCCGAAGATGCTTGGGTTTATAGCGCACCTTGCTGACTTTTTATTAATGAAGCCAGTATTGAGACTGAGGATGTCATTTTACTCTGTATTTTTCTAATAGCTTCTCCAGCATCACAGCCATTTTAAAGCCAGAGAAGAAAGAGCTGCTCATGATGTTTATTTGAGATGTTTAGCTTGTGGTATTTAGAAGCAAGTGGCAAGACCTTGTAGTTCTAATTTCCAAGCAATACATCACCTGCTGGTGCCATGAATGAGAACATTGCTATGGTAGCCTTGTTTCTATGAATGAGAGATTATAATTCATGAAGATTTGCCTTCCCTTACTTAAATCAGGATTCATGAATCATAACTGGTTTCATTGCAAAAGCTGGTTGCAGTTGCTTAGGTTAACACAGAAGTTACCAGTTGCACCATTTAAGGTAGATGATGGCTTATGATGGCATACTAGCCACTTATAACAATTGAGGGATCTGAAATGTGATGAAAACTTGAATAGAGGTTTATACTATCTGGTGTCATGGGACCAAGACCAGCGCTCTCCTACATAAAGTTTGGTGTTAGACCAGCCATTTCCAAGAGACATTGTTACCACCTGTCATCGTCTCATGGTATGGAAAATTGATTGTACGTTAAGAAGAGTGATAACTAACTGATAGCTCGCCTTGCCTTTCCATGAGGCTATATCTCACATCATTCCCTGCTTTATAATTATCAGTAGTGGGAGTCTGGAGTCCAGAGTATCTATTTCATGATAGGAAAGAGACAAGAGGGTTAAACACTAATCTTATGTATGTGGGTTTTTTATTTTTAATGCAACAAAAACTCTTGGTTCTGTAAGTCAGGTGACAATGCAGATCTGTTGATCCACTAGAGCAAAGAAATTGCTGTGTTTAGCATAATCCCAGATACCACTGTGAGAGATTTTATTAATTGCTCACAGTTGCCAGCTGAGATTAAGCCAATTCACAGCCATCCAGGGTAGGCCTGCAAGTGGAATCATGTCAACTAAGTTCCTTCCCTAAATGCCTTAGATAGGAAAAATGGCACCAATCCATATACCATACCTAGTACTGGGAAGATCAGTCATTAAACATCTAGGGTTTCTCTATGTCCTTTCTCAGTAAAATGTTATCAAGCAACTCCCTTTTGCTGAACTTAAACCCAGTTTAGCGAGATTCAGCGTACACTGATCTACGTATAAAACTGTTAAAGTGTAACTCAGACTTAACCTTTCTGGTTCAGTTAGTACTTTATTTAGTTTCTCATGTGTAATAAATAATACAATAAAATATAAATTCACGGGAACTATTACACTGCTGGATACAGAAAAGATTTACTTAAGCAAACTAGAAATCATTGCCCTGGTTCTCCATTGAACACTTAGCTGAAGTCAATGGATTTACACTAGGATAAGAGCAGCATGACAGACTGCAGAGGTAGGCTCAATCCGCACTTGTATTTGATGGTCATTATAAAGCTGGTAACCAATGTGGAGAATGTAGTAGAGGTATATATTTTAGGAAATAAAATAAGGGAATTATGTAGGCATATACAAATGGGTATATAGTGGAGAAGTACTGGAGATGTCTGTTTTGCTTATAAGAAAAAATTGTGTGTTGATAGATGGGCATCTGAATCAAGGCCACAGAAAAGTTATCTGAAGGGACAAGTAAAATATGAGCATATTTTCTGGAAGTGAGGACTTACTTTTGGCTGAAACTTGTACAAGATCATCTTAAAGCAAGATGAATCACTTCATGTTTCATCAGCATTCTGCCATTTTGTTGCATACCATTGGCAGAAGGAAAATATCGAGGAAATGTGCAGATGTGCGCCACCAGCGGAAACAAAAAACCTAGATGTAATATATATTTTTAAAAAGTTACCATAAGCATGGAAGAAGAAGAAAGAATATTAAAACATTTATTCTGTACGTGGATATAGAAACTTATAGGGAACATTGATCTAAGGAGAGGAGCCTACAATAGTTTACATGGAGAGAAAAGCTGTGTGGACAGGTGGGAGAGAAAAGGATTTAGTCAGAGAGGGTGAAATCTTTGGGGGACAAGTAGGAGCAGAATGGAAGGCATTGGGGAGCAACGGCTGCCATCCTGCACCTGGGCTCTGCCCCTGGCCCCGCATGTGGGGTCCCAGTTGCCAGCCCCATGCCTGGGGCCCCGCGTCCAGGGCTCTGCTTCCTGCCTTGCGACCGGGGTCGCAGCTGCTGTCAATGTACCCAGGGCTCTGCTGCTGACCCTGTGACTGGGGCTCCACTGTTAGCCACACCCCTGGGACTCCACGCCTGGCCCCATGCCCACCCTCAGCTGTACCCCAGCCTTGGGCACCTTACCCCTGCCTGGGTCCCCACTCCTGGAGGCACATCCCTGCTCCCAGCCCCAGCTCAGGGGGGGGGGGGAGTGTACAGACACTGACCCCCACTATTAAAAGTGTTCCAGTGTCACTGCAAGTCACCCTAGCTAAGGATGTGTGCAGCTGGAATAATTAAGTGCAAGGCACTTGATGGACTGTTGTGCAGCCACACAGCTTACAGGGAACTCTGCTTGTGAGCTCTCTTTCAGCGAGTGTCAACAACAGAACACCTCCTTAGATTAGATGTTCGGGCAGAGTTCCGTACCTTGGCTGCTTTCCTTACCTTGTCTAATCAAATTGGTAGGCATATTGCACTCAGTTTTGTGTGCTGTAACGAATATAGAGCAGACTTGAAGCATCCTGACAGGACAGCAGCTCAGAAAATCAAGTCATCTACTGGAACAAAGCAGAGACAGGCTTGGTGGGTAGGCCAGTTCTAGTTCAACGTCACTTAGGGCAGGTCTACCCTTAAAAAGCTGCAGTGGTTCAGCTGTGCTGCTATCATGCTTCAGTGAAGGATTAATTGGTCTGAGAGGCAGTAACTATGTTAGGGGGAGAAGCTCTACCATTGACACAGCGCTGTCAACAATGGGGGTTAGGTCAGTATCATTGTGTTGCATTGGTGTATTTATACCTATGTAAGTTTGTAGTGTAGCCCTGGCCTCAGTGGCAGTCATCAGCTTGTACAGAGAGTCCTAAATATATTCCCCAGGCTAGTGATTAACATAATAGACTAAGATTTGAGAGTCCCTGGTGTAGCTTTTGTATCATATGAACATATTTTTCCAGTGTGATACAAGGGTTAAAACCCGGTGTCCTGAATACTAGTCCTCCTGCTTTCATCACTTGACCCCCTGCCAGCATTCATTTGTGTGTATATGTATCATACAAACATGGTTTCAATGTACTCTTCAAAGTACAGACATAGATGGTGACACACTGAACATGGACTTTTAATTACTACTGGTATTTTGATTCAAACTGTCCACCGAGTGTGTGTTTACAGGACTTCTATTACAAAGAAGGGGTCAAAAGGAGAAACAGGAAGTTTAGAAGGGGCCCTTTATAAATAAGAGGATTATTAGGCAAAGGCTATGAGATGGTACAAGAAGGATGTTGAGTCACACTCTCCATAAATAAAAGTAGTGAACATTGCAGGTGTATCAATTGGTTAAACAGGGGTTCTCAAACTGAGGTGGGGGGTTGGGACCCCTTGGGGGGGGGGGTCGTGAGCTGTCAGCGTCCATCCCAGACCCTGCTTTGCCTCCAGCATTGTTAATGGTGTTAAATATATAAAAAGGTGTTTTTAATTGATTAGAGGGGCTGCACTCAGAGGCTTGCTATGTGAAAGGGATCACCAGTACAAGTTTGAGAACCACTGGGTTAGAAGCCTCCCTAAGGTTAAATTGGTTATTTTCTCCGTCCCCTAATCCAAGCCCCTTCTAGGTGATGTTTAAGCAAGATGCTATTTTAAGTTTTAGAGGCCACCTCTTTTTCTTTAATAATATAGTTAAAAAATCCTGTCTTAAAAGAATGTTAATCTTCTGTAAAGTATGTGGCCATTCAGTTGAAGACTGTATCATAATGCATATGCATACGGGGCTGAATTAAGTTCCCCATGCACAGTCATAATTCTCATATTTCCTAATATTTCAGTGCTTGACTTTGCAACTTTAATGTTCTTTTAATGTTGATGTTTTTTTGAGTGTAATAAGATTACATTGTGAGCATAAGGGTGAATGAAGGTGGGTTTAGAATTTCTAGTTGAGAGATCAAGCTTTGATTTTTGTGTGTATTGTAATTGTAGAGAAAATGGCTTATGAAAAGTTCCTGTACAGCATGGCCCTTTACTTACATTGAGTTGGATTAATACTATGTAGAACCAGGCTCAGCTAAGATTTGGGGTCTCCTTAATCACCTCCACTACCTCTCAGGCCAGACTTAATCTTGTGGGAGAGTTGGCTGGGAGAGCAACCACTCTGGAACACACTCTCCAGTGGCTCCCAGGAAAAAATTTGGTCCCTTTGCATCACCTGTAGAATACTTCTGCCTTCAAAAGACAGCACTAACCTTAATCTAAAACGTTTTACAGATGACCTAATGCTACTAGTAGGATGAGATTTTTTTCATCTGGCTTAATCTCTCGCACTCCCAATCTACATGATGCTAAAAATAAAGAGAAGAACCTGACATTTTAAAAAAAGAATTAAATAATGGATACCCTTAGATCACTATTTGAAACATGGGCAGCTGTGAAGGAAAAATGATCTGTATTAACAGGTGGCAGTTGCGACAGTGATCTGTCAATGCTTTTGTTGCTCTTGCACTGTGTTAAAATTTAATTTGTTCTCATCAGTGGTGCCACTCTCAATGGAAGCCCCGTGTTGAAGATCATTTATTTATTTATTTTATTATTACTATTATTTGGAAAAAGAGGGTCATACTAGTTTGGATTCTTTAATTTTCCACTTTTCACAGTTTCTTGATATGAATATTTTCCTGTTTCATATGCTTGGTGTAACTGGCTGGTCTAGTCCTTTAAAGGCTGGAGGCCTCAGGCCAGTCAGCCCTCTTCATTAAATAAGTACAGCTGAGGAATGGACAGCTGGTCCCCATCAGTAAGGAAGCTGTCAGTAAGGAAGGAGCAGCAGGGGGAGAAGTTCTGTAGGAGAAGTTGTCACAGACCCCTGAGGGAAGGCGGTGGTGGTAGTGGGACCCTCTTAGGGAAAAATGGTCTCCGAGGAGAAAGGCCTGTGAGGTGGTGGTGAGCTAACAGTGCAAGGAAGAACAGTCCCCACAACAGGAGTGACTGAGAGAAAGAGGGGAAATCCCCTGAGGGCTGCAGCCCAGGGAGGGATGAAGAATGTTTTTTTGGTTTTTTGCCTGGGTGTTAGGAAAAATCACCCAGGAACAAGACTGATTGTGGCAGTGGGTCCTTCATGGGCTGGGGACAAGTCAGCACTGTCTGTTACAGCTTTCCCCCTATTCCATTTTGTTTCTTACAGCTGTCCCCTTACTCCATTTTGTTTTTGTTCTCCTCCTGTGGCCGCCCCTCCCTGGCTGTTAAGATTGTTTACCAGGGCCACTGCCCTTCTCAAAGGGAGGGCCCCTTAAGTTGTTTACCAAGAGCCATTGCCCTTCACAAAGGGATGGCCACTTGTGCTGCGTGCTAAGTGGGATGACTGCCCTGTTGAAAGGGTTGGTCCTGTTATCACCTTGTTAAACCTGGGCTCGGTGTAGGGTAGGCAATGTCCAAAGCTGCAAGACCTAATGTGTTTTTGAGATCCTGGGCATGAGTCATAGGCCTCATGTGCTTTTGAGTCATGAGGTGGAACTCACGCCTATGGTCCAGGACTCTGCCCAGGCATGTGTCTATGCTCACCTGCAGTTTTTCCCTGTATCTCCTCCCCTATGACAGAAGGAGCCTATCAGGATTACTGGCGGGGAAACTGCCTGAGTTTGCCTTTAAGAACAGGCATTTTTGAAACAAACATCAGGAAGGTTCCTGCATTGCTACCTGGTCTGATCAGCCAGGGGTTCTGGGGGGTCCTTTCTCCGCTCTCGTTTTATTTTTGAGCATACCCCCGTTTTTAACCCCCCCCCCCCCCAGGAAGAACGAATTGCTGCCTGAGAGACCTCCTGATTATCAAAACCGTACCGAGCCCTCCTTGCTTCTTCTGATGTTGTTGCTGCTTTTGCCTTTGCTGCTGCCTTGGGGACTGGTAAGAATCCCTCTGTGATACTTTCTATACTTTTATTACTTTAGCTGCTGGCTCTGTTTCCCCAGCACACAGACTCAAACTAAACCTTGGTCTGTGTCTTAAAACCTCTCTTAAACTCCTTGGTCTGTATCTGTAATCTGTTTCTTGCTTTGCAGCGCCTTTGCTGCTAGAAATAAGCCTGTGCCTTCCTGGACTGTATCCTGGGCTGCCAGCTTGCAGCCACCACTAGTTAAATCCCCCTGCCCCCTTGGAGCTGTATCCTGGGCACACACCACTCTGCCCTCTGAAACTACCCCTAGTATAAGGTGCACCCATTAGGTTAGATTTTGTCTTTTAGTCTAGATAAGTTGTAATTTCATTTTGCATAGCTGTAGTTAAGTTAGGTTTAGGAAATTGCTTGCATTGTACCCTGTAAGTTAACCTTAAAGAATTGTTGCATTGTGTTTTGTTACTTGCTAATTTGTGTAGTTTTGGTTAAGTTAAATCATAGATAAGATTTTGCTGTGTTTTGTATAATTGTCTCTCTGCTGTTTAAACTTGCAGCCTGTCTGTTCTGTGTCTCCCTGAGTTTAAATCTCCCTCCACCACGTGCTCCTCTTCCCCCATCCCCCAACCTTACTTCTCTACCACTTTCTCTCTCTCTCTCTCTCCCTCTTCCTCTTCCTCTTCCTCTCTGCTGTTTCAACTTACAGCCTGTCTTCTCTCTCTCTTTCTAGCATAAAACCCCATTGGTTACCCCTTTTCTCTCTAACACACCTCACATTTTACATTTACACCACTGAGACACATTTTTACCAAAAATTGTTGGTTAACACATTTTACCCATACTGTTAGTCGGTTACATGCTGCTGTGACACACTCTTTACATAGAAATTGTTAGCTACCTGTTACATTTATGCTTCAGTGTTAATTGGTTACCAACTGTATTGTACCCCACTGTATTGTACCCCACTATTGAAACCCCCTATCCCATTTACTAAAAGAAACCCCTCCCCAATTGTCTACTTTAACAAACCCCATACCCTTCACTATTGAATTTTCCCTGTTTTTGCATTTTCTTAATAAATTTTATTTTGCACCCCACCTGTGTGGTAATTGCTCCCCAAGATCCCATATACCTGCTGGCAGGGACAAGCACCATACACCTGTGTTTTATACACCCAGGTAATGTTCAGTGATAGATTCTTATGCTTTATTTACAAACACAGGTGAGTAAAAGAGGGAAGAGATGAGAGCAAATGAATGTGAAAGGTATAGGGTGAAATTCTGGCCCCTTTGAAGACAATGGAAAAAACTCATTCACTCCAGTGGGGTTTTTACCCATTGTGGCAAGGTGCCCTCTCAGAGTCACCAGGCTTCAGTCCTTTAGGCTCTGGCAGGGCAGTTGCTGCCTGGGAGAACCACCTAGAAAGCTCAAGGGCAGGCTTTCCCCTCCCCTAGTCACTCCCTTCTGGCTGAGTCTTTTACCTTCTGTCCAGGGAAAGCAGTCTCCCAGCTTAGAGACGCTTCCCCCATCTGGCTGCCCCCAACCTGCTGGCAGCCTCACTCCCTCTGTCTCCCCCCTCCTCCTAGCCGGGGAAGCTTTTAAAGAGATCTCTGACAGCCTTTCAATTGGGATCAGCTGATCTTGCCTGGGTCCCTGGCAACCCTGCTCAGCTGAACCCAATTAACCTGTAGTTACCTCTCCTACCACCAACCCCCCTGGTGGCAGCCTGCTCTGGGTTTACCACACCATACAGTTTAAAGGAGCTTATCACTGGAGTACTTATTCCATTTTTTTAAAGACAAAACCATGACACCTTCAGAAAAACCTATTCTTGTTGAAACAATATTTTAGCCAAGATGACAAAACTTTTCTGAAATAATAAAAATGGGACAGTCTAGAGAATCCTGGCAGTACAATAACATATGAGAGAAAAATTGAGAATAATACTTTAGAAAGTTTGCATATATAAGCTGATCCAAAGGCTTGTCTTAACAAGTAACAAGCAAGGAATTCATTTTTTAAAAAAGCAAGTCAGTCAAATCCTAGACTGACCCAGAATGATTCTAGCATTGCTTTGCAATCAGTTCTTAGTGGTAATGAAATTTAGATTTCTTCCTTAGGATTTGATTTGTTTCATTCATTTCTTTATGAAGCTAGATGGGAAGATAGGCTGAAAGATATTCATCAGAAACATTTTCAGAAATGTATGGTACCACATTGCTATATCTCCAGGTATGGATGACTGAATAATTAGAGATGGATTTAAAATATGGGAGGTGGGAGGTCACTTTTTTAGAAACCACACAGAGTAATAACACAGGCTTTATTGCTTTGCACATTTTTTCACTTATAAGAAAAGCCTCTATAAGAACATAGGGGGCTGGAAAAGGGAGTCAGAATTTAAAAGTATATACTAATACCTAGTTATTATATAGTGCTTGTCATCTGTAGATCTCAGAGCGCTTTATGAAGGGGTCCCTTTTATACAGATTGGCAGCTGATGCACAGGGAGGTGAAGTGACTTGCCCAAGTCATCCAGCAATGCCAGTGGCTGAGGCAGGAGTAGAACCCTGCTCTCCTGAGTCCCAGTTCAGTGCTCTATTTATCTGTGCACACAAAAGTGCCTCTCTTGTTATCTGCATGCACAGTTATCACCTGCATTCACGGTAACCACATGCACATTCTTGCATCATTTGTAATTATGACAAACTTGACCCTTCTTGGTCAATTAACACTGTACTTAGATGCATGGGGCAACATATGCCATTGTTTCTGTCTGCAGATTCTAAAAGACAATATTCCATTAGCTAAGATTCAGAGCTAATTCTTGTGTTCTGCAGTCACATAAGGACGTTAACCTTGTTCCTCTTTCAAAAAAGAGCTTAAGTTCTGTAGAAAATCATGGGGCTACCAGGGACATATTGTTCAGTCTGACCCACTGGGAAGTGGAGGGCACTGCAGACCAACACAATAGGCATTGTCTTTGTACACAACACACTTGTAGAAATAAATCGGTGGAATAGAGGAGATGTGTGGTGCTGCTGGAACAAACATGCATCATACACTGGAGGAATAATTTAAATGTGCAGCTCCACATATGACATGGAAACACAAGTCACTACTTCCCCAGGCCTCCCCCCAAATGCCCTCTTTCTTTTTGCCCAGGTCTTTTTTCAGCACCTGCCCTACCACCCTGCTTCCCTTACTTTTCCCCAACCTTCAATCCCGGACACTGTCCCCCATCCTTTCCTCTGTCTCTTCCTCCCTGCTCCCACACCTAGTCTGGACTTGTTCCTTCATTCCCTCCTCTCTGCCTCTTTACTTTTCTTGGTAGCCTGGCATCTGGACAACCGCATGCAGCACATACATACTCCTCTTCTCAGCTGCTCTGCTCCGTTCCATAGGGGAGCAGCGAGAGTGGAGAAAGAGGCTGTTTGGCTTCTTGCAGTTCTTCCTCCACAGTGCTCCAGACTAGCTAGGAGGAGAATCTGCAGGGATGTCCCTGCAGCCCAGCTGGCTGAGTGACATTTCAACAGGGCTGTGGGGAAGTGTGATAGGGCGCCCAAGTGCATGAGTGTCAGGTGAGATGCTTCTAATTTGTTAGCTCAGAAGATCCAAGTGCTAGTCTGAGTTGTGTACTGTATTGGACAATGCTGCTGCCAATCCCTCCCTTCTCTCATGAGCATTCCCATTCATGTCCTTTAGTACTAAACTACTTTCCCATCCAACTTATTGATGTTTGTGTTCAAGGAGACCGAATTGCCAAAGTGGTGGTGCCCTGCTTTTGTAAGCAGATACATTGTAAGGCTTAGAGAGGGGTGAATGGGCCCCATTCAGCCCAACAAAGTGTTAACTTTGAATCATTGGAACTATGATTTATGATCAGTTTTTTGTAAGAATTTTATATATCGTTCATGTGTTTATTTACTGCAATTACACATGCTGTCACTATAACTGTGTAGGCAGCTGACCTCACAGGCACCTTTATAAACACAGTTCTGAAAACTGGGCCTTTAAATGTTCATGGGACTACTCGTGTGAGTGTGGACTAACACATGTGACTAAAGGTTTTGTACAATTGGGCCCTAAATCTGTTTTTGCGTTTTTTTTAAACACACAGGAAAAAAGATACTTAAAAATGTGATTGTTGGGCCCTATCATCCACCTGTCCCTCAGGAAAAATGAATGAGAATTTTGTCCAAGGAAGGGCCATTTATACCTGTCTGCAATGGTCCTCACTCTGGGTCTGGCTGGGAAGTGTGGTCTAGTGGTCATGGTCACAACCTCAGACTGCCAAAGGAATTGTGAGGATTGGAGCCCTGGCCCTTTCATTGTACTGGGCTCTGACTCGTTGGCTACCAGTAATCTGGCAGCCAAGGCTGCTTAAGGCTGTCCTCTCACCTCCCCACTTGGGTCAGTTCAGTCCAAGGCCTTCGCCTGGTGGGGAAATCTAAACCAAAAGAAGTATCCAAGGACACAGGATACTTCCCTCTCTGGTTGTCTCTGGGGTGGGTCCTCCCCTCAGGGAGGGCCCTTTGGCGGCAGTGTCAGAGCCATTTGGTTTGGCTCAGCTCTGCTGAAGCTGTGGACTGCAGGTCTGCTCACCTCCCGCTCTACCACCCAAATTAGCTAATTCTCTGGCTTTTAATTCTTCCAGCAGATGGAGCATTTGCTGCAGATGTGGCAAGGAGGGGCTGGCTGAGCCCAAAATGATCCCTTAACCCCTTGTTGTTCAATGTGGGCCATCACATTGGCACAGACATGATGGGCCAGATCTGTGTGTACAAGGATGTGCCCTGTATCCCCCACTCCAACTTTTGCTGCATTGCTACTGCTGCTACCCTCTCCCAGAGCTTCAGTCAGGAGAAAACACCTATACATTCTAACCAGGGCTCCCTGGGAGCCCCTCCATCAGAGGCTGCCCAAGAGAGGCACTGAATATTTACATATCCAGACTAGCTTGGCCACATCTCAAGCTTGCCCCATCTACTTTAGGAGCTGTACTAGCTAGTTCTAGCTGCCCCCAGTCAGTTGAGTGAGTACTAGCTTGTGCTGTCGCATCCCCAGCGGTTGGTGGCATTTCTACCCCCAAAGCCAGGATTCTGCCATAACATGTGACTCTGTCCCAATAGCTATTAAGCCTTGCCCCCAAGATAGTAAATAAAAACCAATATCTGTTTTACTCTACAATAATTTGAAAATAAACTGAAATAAAAATAACTACTGAGGTATTTCACCTGTATGTTGAAATGTTAATTCCCCACAAGCTGCTAAGAGCACAATTATTTAATTTCTGGAAATAGTTTCCTGCCAGTCCTGCAGGATTCCTTGTATGCCAGTAATGCACACTTCAGGCTTTCCTGAAGATATTTTCAAAGCTGTGTGCGAGGTAGGTAAATTCCAGCAAGAAATACTGCTCATTACTTCTTAAAAGTCCTCACTTCCCTCAGTCTTCTAAAATAACAAACACTTGATACCAAACATGAACTAACTGACTACCATGTAAAGGAAATGAGCTACACCTATATATAGTCATGAGGTCTGGAGTAAACAAAGTTATTTTTCCATTCATAAACAGTAAGTTCATCTTCTAATCTGCCCTAGGAAAGAACATTCTTTCTCAAAGCAAATTACTATCCCTCTCACTTTCCTCTAGATGAATTTTAAGAGATTCATAACCCAAACATCTTCTCTTGGAACCATCATCATATTTAAAAAGATGAACTCATCCAGGGGATGCATGAAGTAATTATACTACAGAGATCTAGATTTGGGTCAGACTCACCCAGCAATAGGTGTGGCTTCTTAATGAGGTTCTCATTGTTCAAATATAACTTATAATAATTTTGTCCATTGTTGTACAACTGTAAACAACACATTTTCAATCTTCAGTGATTATATCCACATAACTTTTCTATCTGTGACTCATGAAATAAAATGTATTATCAAAAGGTTTGCTGCAGTTAACTGTATGCTATCGTTTTGACAATTTGGCTTGAGTTCGGGTCAACTCACCAGAGGTGGAGTAGATGAAGAACTGGATGCTTATAGTTACTGTGCATGAAGATGCCAGATTGCAGAAACTCTACAGGTAATTGTGAGATTGCTATAAGTACATCACATTTGCCTGCAGAGATTTCCCAGTCTATGACTTGTATCCAGGCTAAAGATGCAATAGAAATGCTTCCATTCTAATCGATCACCTCATAATTTCTCTGGATTTCAAAACTGGATTTTTAACAAGATCTTGAAGTAGGTTCTGTTGTCACAAAACCAAATGAAACTCTCTAGAATCCAGCAGGGAAGATGAGACTTCCATATTGAATAAAAAAAGAAACTGTTTATATCAAATATATTTCTGCATTTCTGATCAATGTGGCTTAATCTCACTGTCTCTCAGACATTTCATTTTGGGTGTCTCATCTCGTATCAACTTCAGCACAGCTAAAACTGAGATTGTTATCTTTCCTCCCAGCCCTCTACACTTCTGTCCTCTACTATGGTTGAAAACATCTTCCTTCCTGTCACCTAGGTCAATCACATGGAAATCATCTTTGACTTTCCCCTTTCCTTCTACCCCCTCCCTTCAACATTCCTTTCCAAACATCCTTCTCAAGCCACCAATGTGCCATAATCACATTCTTCCTAAAATTTAATTTCTGCTGTAAACCTTTTATGAAGTGAAGGGAAGAGGTGAAAGAAAGAAGAAAAAAGCAAGCTTCAAGATGTGCTCATTTCTTAAGTCTAAAACCAAAGCCTACTGAATTAAAGGGGAATCTTTCCATTTACTTCAATTTTGGATCAGGATTTGGATTGGCCCTTATTGAATCGCAGTATCATCCTTATTATTGTTACACTTGTCCTTCCTCTCCTGTTCTTGTCTGCTTTATGATCCTCACTTTTTTTGTGTTTTGTTGAATTTAGATTGTGTATTCTTTGAGGCAGACACTGTGGCTCGTCTTGTACAATGTGGGTGTTTGAAAAATAAGAGCCAGTGATAACAACATAGAGAGGATTACACATGGATTTTGTAGTTTCTGAAATGTTTGCTGATTCCAAACAGTAATCACAAGATAACACTTGTATCAGATAAAAAGGGAACTGGGAATTTGAGATAGAGTAGGGCTGGGTGAATGCCTCAATATTATTTTTATGCACAGTTAGCTTAACTGAACAAAACTGGATTTGTTTTGCCTGGGTCTGTGCCCCTTTGTGCTCACTTTCCACACATAAACATTGTGAAAGAAGTTACTGACAGCAATGTCCATGGAAATGGTGAACTGTATGGAAGTATTTGAGAATATTTACAGAAAGTGAATTTTCAGCTGTTAAGTATTCACATTGGAAACCTGTGTCTAAGGGTTCTGGTTAATATTTTAGACAACTGTGAACTGGAAAGAATGCCATCTGACCTATATGTCCAAGCAAAACCATCTAACACAGATAAACCTTGAATTTCTGTTATTAAAAAACACACAATGTACTGCTCATGAAAAATCTATAGACTAAAAATTAGTGGCTGAAATTATTTAGTGACTATATTCAGCCTCGGTTTTATAAAAAAAGGCAAAAACAGATGAAAACACTCACATCTACGTATTTGATCTCTCTCTATAAGAAATAGTATAACCAAATAAAATCCACATTTAGAACTAGGCACCAAGTGACAACTCACTGCCTAGTGACTTGAGGTTAACTACCTAATACCATGGGCTAATTAATGGGTCCTAAAGGGAAAAAGAACAGACTAGAGTTGCAGATCTGTATTTGCATTTCAGAACAAGGCATTAGTATTGGGTCATTTTTCTAGTACTTTTACTATTATTACTTAGCTTCCAGTTTACATTTTAAAATGCCTGATTTTATGTTGTTTTACTTGTATTTATCAGTTGCGAGGAAGAAAATATAAACTTGCATAGGGGCTAGCTTGTCAGCTATTATTTCATGATGATCTACAACAGTGATTATTCAGTAACAGCTGGCACACGTCTCCTTTAGACAAAGCCACTGTGGGGCTGTAGACCTCCTATTGGTGAACCATAACTGTTTCCCTGGTAACGGTTAACTAGCACGTGTTTTATTGTTTCAAACTGCTTTCCTAGGGTATTTGCAGGTGGTGGAAGATGCTTTCTTAAAGGGGGGTCATAACCTCATGAACTTTCAGATGTTGCAACAAATTGAGGGACAAAAACATCTTTTTTCTTTCAACCGGATTAAGTAAATCTTATTATATATCATTTAGGAGACAGATGTACTCCACAGTTTGATTTTTAGCATTCTATCCAGATGTTGATGCAATCATGTCTGCAGTCAGAGTTTTGTTTTCAGAATGTGAATTAAGATCATATTCTACTGGGAAGGTTTCAACTGAACATAGATGAAAATGTGTAGCTACTAAGATACATTTTCTCTCTAATTACAAGTACTTTCTTTTGTAATGTTTTTAAATTATTACAGCTGAGGTTCTTGCTCCCATTTTCTTCTTTTAAATAGCAATCTGGTGATTTGGTGATCTTAAAAATAAATTTAACTACCCCAGTCTATCTAGTTTATTCTTGTATCCTTTTAAGGCAGTCATAAAAATCTACTTCAATGACCCTTTACTCTGATGATGATGATGATGATGAAAAAAAGTACTCACTCAGCAAATAAATGTGTGTGTGTGCACATGTATATAGATATATACTTTGAAACTGGAAGTATATGTATGCTGCTGTATTTATATCAGTAATGGGCAACCAGAATTTTGTAAGTGTGAGTAGCACCCTCATATGGTTTCCTATACCAGTAGTGAAAGCCTTCTGTAAAATGTGTATTTGTTGCTTTCACCAAAAGCTATTCTGTGGTATACATATATATTTTGATGCCACAAACTCCAGTTTTAAGTGATAAAACCATCCTAGTACAAAAGAATTTAAAAAATGACATTTAACATGGAACAAGGGTTTTGTTGCATTTTAATGTGCTCAGAAAGATCATTTCAAACTATAATGGGATGAAGAGACAGCTCCCTCTCCTGTCTGCTTCATAGAACTTGCAAAAGCTTTTAAAATGTTTGGTCTGATTATAGACCTTAGAATGCTGATTAAACTACAAATGTACAGAAAATCTTGTACTGAATCTGGGTTCTCTAGCTATAGCTCTGAAAAGATGCAAGAATCCGACCACCATCTTTTCAGGTGATGGCATATTCTGAAATTGTTTGGCTCAAGACATGCATGTGATTGCATCTCTTAATATCAAAGCAATAATTCAACTCCTGAGAGAGGGATTTATGATCTAGTCTGAAAATGTTAATTAGTAATAACAGAGCATATGCTATGTAGGGTGTTATAGCCAAAGGGCCAAATCCTGCTTGCCAAACTAATACAAATAACTCCACTGAGATTAATAGAACTAACTTTCATGTGGTGAATAGCAGTTGGTCCTCAGTATTGTCGTGTGGCATGATTAATAACCATAATTTGTGAGTTTTCTTTTTTTGACAAACACAGTGTTTTATACTGAACTGATGGATGCTCCTACACTCCTACTACAGCCAGTTTTCTCTTTGTCAGAAACCACATACCTAACCTGGAGCTTAGATCCCATGGTGATATGTGCCTTAGAAGTATCTAAGTTAGATATGTAGTTATCGAGTACAAGCAGAATTTTTGGAATTTTTTTTGAAAAGGTCCAGTCAGTCTCAAAGATTTTAAAGCAAATGTATGATAATGAAGGATGGTTAAAGCCACAGTTGACTGAATCATGTAATCAGAAAAAAATGAATGGAATGCATTCATGCATCTCTGAAAAGTGTAAATCATTTCACTGAATGCAACTCTGAAGACCATGCATTTTCTAAGGCAGGCAGCTGGTTTCTCACCAAGTGTTAAAACACTGATTTTCAACATGTGTGGGATGTTTTCAGGAAGACACAGGCATTCACATGTACTTGCACTACCAAATATAATTTAGTTTCTAGCTCTTATTTTAATAGTGGTGATATGTCCAAGTTCTTTCCTGACAAGTTTAATGTATTTATTTGTGTAAAGTGACTTTGCTTGTTTTAGTCGTTCGTGCCTGTTGAATAGTATTCCACATCCCAAAATTGCCACAGATAATATGCTGTATTTAGGTCACTTATGAATGCTCATTCTTCATAGTGGAAAGCTCAGGACTGAGTTAAAATGAGAATTAGTCATCACTAATCCCTATAGTTATCCACCAGGTTAAAGGGATTGCTGAGGTACTACTCATAAGTGCATGATCTCATCAAGATGTGATAAATCGATCACCAAAGGCGCTCCCGTCGACTCCGGAATTCCAGCTCGCCGAGAGGCGCAAGGTGGAATCGACAGGGGAGCCCGCTGCTGACCGCTGCCGCTGTGAGGACAGCATGTAAGTCGGCCGAAGATGTGCCGACTTCAGCTACGTTACTTACGTAGCTGAAGTTGCAGATCTTCGGTCAACCTCTCCCCCTAGTGTAGACTGGCCCTTACATATGCTCAAAGATCTTGCACACTGTGGTAATTTCTTTCATATTCCTGGCCTTTGCTAAATAAAAGAATTAGGACCCCATGTTCCATTCTGACATGCCCACTTTGCCCAACAGTAGCTCTAGCTTTGGATGGCTGTGAGGGCTGATTAGGTGCCTCTGGATTTCTCTCTCTCCTCTTATGTCCCTGCCCAATCCATGTGGTGCACACCACAGTCTGGTATGTTTCCTGTTGTGCCACATGAGGGTTGGGTGACAGATCAGAGTAAAGCATCCATACACCTGCCTATTATGGTTTTCTCTGAGATCTGTGTTGGTCTTAAGGTACCTTCTGAATAATGGGATGGGACTCCCAGCTTCTGCAGGGACAAACCACACAGCCCCTGTGGACTGTTTCTCATTCAGGGAAAAAGCAACTACATTTTACAGACTCATCAGACATAAAGGACTCCTCCCTTCAAAGTCATGAACAAACGACATGGAATCTTAATATTTGTGCAGGCACACTTCCTCCTATCAACTCTAAATAATGAATTGGGCAGATATTTGAAATAAAGTAAAAGAAATCAAACTGTAATTGGGTAGAGTAGGATGGAAAGCAACAGGATAAAATGCTAGAGTCATCTCAAATTCGGATACTTTCTTTTAAATAAAATTAACAACATTTTGAACCATAATTTTCATGTTAAAATTAAAAATAGAAAACATTTTTGCATTTGGCAGGAGTTTGTACTTTTCATATTTTAAACGTGTGCTTAATAAGCCAAACAGAATCAAATGCTCTAAAACACCAGAACATAATGACAAAGGTACAATATGCTACATTACTCAGAAATATTATTTTGGTGCAAAGCCATCCTAGTATTCACAGTAATTGTCATTCTCTGAACCATAGACACCTAATAAACCGTGAGGATGCCCATGGGAAGTATTGACACCAGTCAGAGAACTTTTGATGATGTTTTTTTTTCCTTGCTGTCTAATTGTCAGGCAGTAGAGTAATTGAATTAG
Organism: Sternotherus odoratus; assembly: GCA_032164245.1. Taxonomy (NCBI): domain Eukaryota; kingdom Metazoa; phylum Chordata; order Testudines; family Kinosternidae; genus Sternotherus; species Sternotherus odoratus. Next base: position 151,264,557 of record JAVMKO010000003.1, read on the forward strand.
CCATGATTATATAATCAAACTAGCATATGTCTGTGACGCTGCTTCGTAGTAAATTGGGATTATGTTTTTTTAAGTATTTGTTTTAAATTATATTGTCTTTCATAATATAACACTGAGACAAAGGCCTCGTAATGAATTATAATCTGTAAACAAGTCAATGGCACAGGCTTGAGTGTTAATGATACTAATACGATATTTCAGTAACTAGATAACACTATATCATTAACCCTAATTGTTGAAGAGCAGCTGATAGCAATTCAGTTCCAGTTTACTCTCTGATCAAAACCATGTATCAGGTTAATAAATTGTTTGATCTGTTTTTCTACACTAAAATACCATGTATATTTACATCAATGACCAGCTGTAGCTTAGTATACCAGTACAGTAACATTATATTTACCAGCAAGAAACAAACAAAGTTAGAGGTTCAGACTTACCAGTAAACATGGGCATGAGCTGTAAAACATTTGCATTGCTCCTGATCTCAGTATTGCTTGTCATCAGGTTATTCAGTGTGACAATTTTAATGTCTGGAGGTACTTATACTTGGAGAAATAGTAAGTAATATTAATACAAAAGTTACTTAAAAAACAAACAAAAATGGTAAATGCTGCTTTATAAACAAACCTTCCTCACACCCTATTACTGTTTATTTTGCCAAAGAAATCCCCAAACCCAGATATTGTAACCAACAGTAAATTAATGTAGACAAAGGACTTAAATTCTACTTATTGCAAAGAACAGAGTTCTTCCCTTTCTGAAATCCCCAAGTCTTGCCACCAACACTAGCATGAGAGAAAAACTTCCTAGAGTCAGGCCTACCGTATTTCTTTCTGTTCCTGTGACTGTTGTTCCCAGCTTGTTTCTTAAATGGTTAGCATATGTCTGTTGGATGTGAAAACCTGATTCTTAGAAGTTTTTGAAGCATCAGAACGATAGCTAAGAATGACATGCAAAATCTAAGTTTTCTATAGGAAACAGACTGGCAGTCTACACTTTGTTATTCACTTGATAAGCAGAGTCTTTTTGACAGTCCTAACCTTCTAAACCATAGGTCCCGCTGGGCTCAGCAGGACTCAAACGCTGAGTACCATCTGTCAAAGCTTTAGTGTGTTTTTTCCATGTACGCCTTAAATTCACTCTACTAAGTGGGGTACTGAATGAAAGTTTCTTTACTACACTTAAATTTGAAGTTAGAGATTCACTATTAAATATTGCCAGAGCAATCCTATGACTCTCACCATACTGTGAAGGCATTGGGCAGGAAGTTACAGTATTCTGTGGATCCCTAATTAGGGAACTTAAAAAAAAATCACTTTTCAACTTCTTTGTAACTCAAAATCAGAAACTAAAACTAAAGAGTTCATTTTGAGATGCTAAATTACAATAATATAATCTGTGAGATCGTCCACAGTTTTGCACATGGTACACAGTTTATGCATTTCAGCCCTTTTTCAAAGAATTTTTCCTGCAATTTAGTCTGACTTTCCTACAGATTAAGATTTAATAAGAGTTTGCTTACTGAACTAAACAGTTTGCAGCCCATTTTGGTCAATCAGGGTTGTAATGGTTCGCCAAGCCAGGGGAGCTAGAGTTTTAGTTACAGAAATTGTTCATAGTCCTAAACATTATTAGATGTTCACATTAAAGCAGTTATGTAAATGAAGCAAAATATTCAGTTCCTGATTTCCTAGTGCTTAGGACCACATGTAATAATGTCCATTTACTTTGCATATGAAATCAACATGGCTGCATGTGCAAATCAGATTTTACACATGTTGCATGCACAAATTGCTACTTCAGGGCCAGATTCCCAGAGGGGTGTGTGTTGTGTGCGTGTGTGCGCACATGTGTAGAGGAGAGTAGAGTGCCTTGATTTTGGAGTTGGGCCTGTACCAGCTCTTCTGTAATTTAGAGAAATATACAGGGGGTGGAGAGTATAAAATCCAGATATTTCAGCTCTATGCCAGCTGATGACTCTCCTATACTAAAAGAATTCCAATTAGGGAGACCTAGCTGCGTTCTGGCTGCTTACTGTCACTACAAATGGGATGTATCACAGCTCAGAATCTGGCCCTTATCTGTAACCGATCATTTGCATGTGCCATTCTCAATTTACACATGCAATCACAATAATTGGGCATGGAAAGTAGGTGCATCTTTGCACATGTTTTTGTTCACAGTCCTGGGTTTTGAAAATAGGTATCTAAATATCTTTTCTGATATGAATGGGCCTAATTCTTTTCTCACTTATCCCAGGGCAAGTCTACACTACACCGCTACATTGGTGCTGTCACGCAGCTACTGAAGACGCGCTATGCCAATGGGAAAGAGCTCTCCTGTTGACATAATTACTCCACCTCAGGAAGAAGCATAAGCTATGTCAGTGGGAGACATGCAAAACTTGAGTCTCTTGGTGGGAGGGGGGTTTCACATCCATAAACAATGTACGCTAGATCAACTTAAGCAGTAGTGTAGACCTGTTCCCAGTTTAGCATTGATTTAACTCCACTGATTTGTGCTTGTGGAACTGGAGGTGAACTAGTGATATAATTTTACATTCTCTTCAGTTACTACGGTTTTATATTTTCAGTCTGAAATTCCAGTAATGTGATGTGATTGGCTATGTGCAATAAGGACACAAAAGGAAAGGACATCCTGGGTCATTGAGTTCAGTCCTCTGCTATTTCAGGTAACCCCACTTAATATCCCCATTCACAAATTTATCAAGCTCCATCTTAAAATACAGCATATGTTCTGCTCTGGAAAATGCACACGGTTTCTCTGATTCTGATCTCGCACCGATTTTAAACTTGTGCATCATCATTTACTAGAGAGGCGTTAGTTAGAGAGATGTTAGTTAGTTAGAGAGGCATTAGTTCTGATTTACACTGGTGTTTGTGAGATTAGAATCAGGATCTAGGGATCCAAATGTAATACTTCTTCTCCTTGTCTCTTCTTGATGGAAAATTCACTGAAAAAAATTACCTTTCAGAAGCACTAGTTCAACCTAGCCATTGTCATTGGAAAAGACACAAATTTGTTCATTAATAACAAAATAATTATTTTCACAGCATGGACCTATAAGGCTTGAATTACGACGAGTAGCAATATGTCATTACCTGTCTCATCCTAGGTGTTGTTAGGAGGATGCCATCATAGTGTTTCAAACAGTACTTTTTAAACTGCCGTATTATTACTATTAATAATGATCATGTTCATTATGGTAGTGCCTAAGGACCAACTGAGAGAGGGCCCCACTGTGCTAGGAGCTTTACAAATACAGAGCAGTAGACAAATCCCCACCCCAAACAGTTTATAATCTAAACAGACAAGAGAGACATAGGATGGGGGAAGATATGTCATACACAAGCAGAGTAAACTGTGCAATGGTGGCAAATGTCATGTTAGTTCCAAGGTTTCTTTCTTTCGTGGGGGTGAGGGTGAAGCCATGGTTTAGTTAGGAGGGGATAGGCTAAATGGAAAGAAAAGGGAATGGAGAGGGAACACTGAAGGGAAGGTGGCGAGGGAGACAGAATAGGTGGGAAAAGGAGGGTAAGGGATTTTTATATGTTGTTGATTTATTTCCAGAAATTGGGATTTTTCTACTAAGGTTTGTAATCGAAAAGCCCTAATTTCCCAGTAATTAAATACTGTCCTAGTTTAGTTTTAGCACTGGACTGAATGCTTACCTCCTCCCCATAATATTATAATGTGCTGCCACATTGATTAAGAGGATGATTACACTATTCAATTGCTTGCTGACTCCCCATTGCATTTATGTATTTCCTTGTGCCACGAACATCTCTGATTGAATGTAATGTATTCTACATCACTTTTCATACTCAATTATAAACGTATGGCTTAGATGCTTTATACCAAAGCTCTCATGGAAAGATAATGAAAGAGACTTGATCAGTAGATTAACTGTTTGCATGCTATGACATCTAATAACATCTACCTTTAAAAACATATCTGTGAGAGAGAAATTAAACATCTTCAGGTAGGGGCTATTTGCGAGATGATGTGCAACAGCCGTAGCTGCTTATTCTCATTTCTCTGCATGCAATACAAGCCAGAGCACCTGTTCCTTGTACATTCCTGCTGGTTTGGGTTGTTTGTAACTGCTGCCAGTGGGGCCTCAGGAGATTTACAGGAGCCTGGTAATGGAATAAGAAAGGCTGGGAGCGTGCGTGGCTGTTGCTTAACGAATATGTAGATGTTCATGTTCACAGCAGTTGTCTCTGCAGCTCTTAATATGGCCACAATTATGAGGTCAAAATCAAATTCTTTTTGTATGATTAATAAAACTGGGCAGCTAGGAATTAATTAGACTCCTCTGCAGCATGTATAGCATTTATATCAGAAAAATAGAAACTTCAGTGCAAATACGCGGAAAAACTTAAGATGGCTATCTAAGTATTTGATGAAAATAAACATGTTCCTTGTTTACTTATTTTTGGTTTAATAAAACAACAGTTCCTTTCCATGAAGATAAGAAGTGTTCAGCATTCAATAAGAGACACACATGAGAAAGCAACCTACAAAGGCATCTGCCTACCTTGAGTGTTTTGGAGTAAACTGATTTTTAAATTAAAATATAAATAATAACAATTTTAAACCGTTGAATATGAGAATGGCATTAAAATCATGGAAAACCTATGTTATATGCTGATTTAACACGGTCTTATGTCAAATGCCCAACCAAATGCAGAGGAGCATGATTTAAAAAATAGGACATGTTTTCAGGTTCTTGTTTGTTGATTCCAAAGGGCCCAATCCTGTGTGGTCAGAACATCTCTGATGTGCCAAGGCTTATCTAAGTCCCAGTGAACTCAGTTGCAGGGTGGGGTGGAATGCTCAGTGAATTGCAGAACACCCTTACATTGTGCAAACACCATTTTTATTTACTGGAAAATTAATTAATCCAAAACTGTAAATTTGGTTTTTTGTGCTTTGGGGCACAATATTCATAATAAACCTATAATGTTACAAAATAGCATAAACGTATGGCAAACTTCAGGGCAACAACATCAAGATGCTACAAGTTTTCATGTACTCTGTGAAGGTTATGGAGAAGGACCTACCCTTCTACATGTTTGTTGTGATGCAACAAAATATCACCAAGTCACCAAAATTAGAGGCAAAACATGTAAGTCTGAATCCTCGGCTGTGATTGAATGTAGTTCAGCTGCAGCTTGGCAGGAGAGGAAAGATGGCTTTACACCTCCTCCCCGATCTTTTGCCAAGTGCACCTTAGAGCTGCTTTTGGGCTACTGTAGTTTGTACTGTATGATAACAGTCCTCAAAGGGCTGTTTCACCAACCAGGGCACAGTAATGGTCTGGCTACAACCCCTTCCCCAGGTACTCCTGCAACATGCCTTCTCTCTCAGACTATATGTGCCCTATCTTGGCCCTCTTCATTTAACCTGGGGATAGCCTGTACTGGGAATTTCTCAACTGGCTGCTTAAACTTGTTTGTGCAACTCAGACATTGCAAAGCAGTTAGAATGGGAGGCCAGGATTTGGCCGTACACTACAATTTCTTTGTGTTCGTTATATATGCTGCTCCCCTTAAAGATTTTTTAAATATAATCTGTGAAATGCAATGTGTCTTCAAACTGTAAGTCTTCTGCGTAGTTTCCAATATACTACAGGGCCGAGGACTCTCTTCAAGCGTTAAACACACCTTGACTGCAAGATTATCATGTAGACTCTCTCTACAATCACTTAACATATGTGTGACAAGAGCTAATGCTCGCATGAAAAGTGATATTAGGAAAGACATGCCATAGTATTGTTGTCATTTATTATTTGTATTACAATCATGCCCAGGAGCCCCAGTCACACATCTAGGTGCTTTATAAAAAAGAAGAAAAAGATAGTCCCCGGCCCAAAGAGCTCACAAAATATCATTTTAGCTGCCTTTTAATGCAGTTTAGCAGCTAGAAAGAAAAATAAGATCTAGCATCCTGTGACTAGCCAATTTGCTGTGGGCCCACTAGCCGGAACTCTGCAGGCTACTAGAGGTCCATGGACCACAATTTGGGAGCCTCTGCAAGAACAGAAATAAGGTAGTAGAGAGATCTAGGGACCAGCATGCCTCCACTCTGTGGTGCAGAGGGCAGCAAGGGAGAAGAAACACTGGTGGAAAAGAGGAGGAATTTGCATAAAGGTGCAAGTGGAGGCCCCTTGGCATTCTCTCCACTCCCATTGAGCCCCCAGAAACACCACCTGGTTTGGGTTCTGCTGCATTTCATAGAGAGCTGGAGCATATGGTGGATCAGGATGCAGGCACTCTGGGCATCATGTTCTCTTCCAGCACAGACCCCAGTAGGTGTTAATGTGGCACCTTGTAGCGTTAACTTCTACTCCTCACATTTTGTCACCTTCAGGAGATGGGTGGAAGTACTGCCTGGAGATAATGGTAATAATAATGGAGATAGTGACTACAGGATTTCTGGTTTCAGAGGGGTAGCCGTGTTAGTCTGTATCAGCAAAAAGAATGAGGAGTACTTGTGGCACCTTAGAGACTACACATTTATTTGGGCATAAGTTTTCGTGGGCTAAAACCCACTTCATCAGATGCACAGAGTGGAAAATACAGTAGGAAGATATGTATATACAGAGAACATGAAAAGATGGAGGTTGCCATACCAACTCTAACGAGACAAATCAATTAAGGTGGGCTATTATCAGCAGGAAAAAAAAACTTTTGTGGTGATAATCAGGATGACTCATTTCAAACAGCTGACAAGAAGGTGTGCATGACAGTAGGGGAAAAAATTAGCACGGGGAAATAGTTTTAGTTTGTGTAATGACCCATCCACTCCCAGTCCTTACTCAAGCCTAATTTAATGGTGTCGAGTTTGAAATTAATTCCAGTTCTGCAGTTTCTTGTTGGAGTCTGTTTTTGAAGTTTTTTTGTTGTTGAATTGTGACTTTTAGGTCTGTAACTGAGTTTCTGGGGAGGTTGAAGTGTTCTCCGACTGGTTTTTGAATGTTATAATTCTTGACATCTGATTTGAGTCCATTTATTCTTTTGTGCAGAGACTGTCCAGTTTGGCCAGTGTACATGGCAGAAGGCCATTGCTGACACATGATGGCACATATCACATTGGCCTATATGGTATGGCACCCCCCATCTTTTTATGTTCTCTGTATATATATCTTCCTACAGTATTTTTCACTCCATGTATCTGATGAAGTGGGTTTTAACCAGGTTAAAACCAGGTTGTAGCCAGGTTGTAGGGGAAGATTGGTGCTGTTGATAGGGTGACCAGATTTCCTGCTTTTATAGGGATAGTTCCGATATTTGGGGCTTTTTCTTATATAGGCACCTATTACCCCCTACTCCTTGTCCTGATCTGTTATGCTTGCTATCTGGTCACCCTGACTGTAGAGGACCAGGGACTCCACACAGATGCACAAAGAACTGGGGTGGGGTGGGGTGTTGAGACTAGACTTCTCTTTGCATTCTGCTACTCAAATGTGTAGAATGTCAATGCCACTTGCTCACTGTCTATAGCTACTGAACTTTTTTTTTTTTCAGGAGAGAATTAATCCATTATCCATGGACTGAAAGCTGCAAAGTTTTCTGACCACTTGTGCTCATTCTGCAGATTTAACTAAAGTAGGATAAAATGCATGCCTTACCACCTACATAAGAGGTAACATTAGGAATATAATATACACTTGCAAACTGGATCTAAAGAATCTATGGGCTTCCCCCCCCCCCCTTTGTCCTTTAGAGCTACAGGTTATTCTTAAATTAGAGTCACTACTTTTATTAAAACAATTTAAAAGTGGAAAAAAATGATTAAAAAACTCTAATTCCTAAATGCTCAAAGTCTTTTTAAAAAAAATCTTTTTGATATGTTTGGATTTGTTCCATATGTAACTGTGATTTTGCACAATACTATAATAAAAATAAGTTCTCTTGCAACATTAGGATATTTGGAGTTTTGCAACATGCAGCTGCAGTTGGACGCCACAAACCTTAACTATTTTAAATCCATTGCTTTTGTTTCCAAAAGAAATAAGGTTAACTATTTTGAAACAATATAATGTAACCAAAAGAACGTATGAACTGAACAAATAGAAGGAGAAAGAAATACACCACAATGTATTCATTCTGACCCTACTACTTGTCATTTTTGAAGTTTTATGAGCATGTCTTTATTATTTATTTTATTGTTTTACATTTTAAACATTATTTAACATTTAAACAATTTAATTTGAAATCACTGTACTGTAGCCAGAGTTCTTTTCTGGGTAAGGTATAGTCCTATGCTGTTTTGATTATTATTTATTATCATTATATAAGAATATTTCAAGACTCTTTGAATTATCTTTAATGTTAAATACCCAAGGAATATGAAAGTTCATCTACCTTATGGTATGATCTTGCAACTATGAAAGTCAAAGGTAAAGTCCCTATTGATTCAATGAGGTGAAATGGGCATCTTATACTGTGTATTATGTGTAATATTTTTGAAAGACACAGTGAAAATATCCTTTTCTCTGGGGAAGATAATCTAAGTTATCTTTATAGTTGTAATATTTTGAAAGTCTATTACAAAGATGACTTTTTCAATAAATTTTTTAGTTTTTTGAAAGAACAAAAACATGGAACAAACTTTTAGATTGTAGTCTGAATAAATCCTAATACATGCTTATTAGCCCACGAAAGCTTATGCTTCTATACTTTATAGTTAGTCTTTAAGGTGCCACAGGACTCTTTGTTACCTCTGCTATTCCAGACTAACACGGCTACCTCTCTGATTCCTGGGAAATAAAGAACATGTCTTAATTTGTAAACACATTTAGTGAGTGGCTACAGAACCTTTAAAAGTTTCCTGCCAGAGTAAAATGCAGTTTTGTGACATTTATGTAGCCTGCAAAATAGATTTGTGCCATGTGGTAACTTTCCATTTTACTTTTAAAACATCATTTATTTCAGTATGTTTTATGGGATTATGCAATTTCTCTACATTTTTCATGTCCAGATGACATAAAGTTATTGATAGAGATATGGAATGATTAAATTTACATGTCACTGGTGTACTTTACACTAAGATATGACTTTCAGCCTCATGCAAATGTCTAGCATTCAATTTGGTGCAAGTAAGATTACTGACCTTTCAAATGTTCATTTGATTTCAAGTGTCTATAGCAATCAATATACACATCATTGTCTATATTTTATGCCACTGATTTCATTAATGTATGATTACACAATGACTTGGAACAGCATGAGTTCCTTAGACTTCTGTACTCCCTATATATATTGGGAGATATTCATTGGATAGCAGTATTTATTGATTTCTGTCTGGCTTTTAATTTTTTTCTTAAATTCTGTGTTCCACTTTGGGAAAAGTCCATTTATTTCTCAGATGCCTCCTCAATTAAATAATAAGATAATTTTCATTCTCTTTATCTTACTGCCTTGCAATTTTTTCTGGAAATATCTTCAAAAGAAGCTGTTGTCTGAACAGAGTTCTGCAGGTGGTCTCTTTTCACGTGGTGAGTTTCATATTTTTTTCAAGAAATTGAAACGAGGAGACCATTAAGACTTATCAGTAACTAATGGCTGATTTCTGAACTACCGTCATTCAATCATATAACTTGGGCTTTTACCAACTATCTCCCTGGAACTTCATGAATTTGTTGGAAGTGGAATTTCCAACAATTTGAAAAGAAATTTCAGCTGTCTCATTGTTTTAAGTCTTGAATTGGATAAGTAGATTTCTACATACAAAAGTCTCCACTGACCAGTTTGCAAGTCTATAGCACTTGGATGTATTCCATCCAGTATTAAATTTGATAGTGAGAATTAAAAAAGTTAAACAAGATCTGTTGAGGATATGGGTTCCTGTTGCAACTCTGGTATGCTGAAGATGACCCAACTATTTTTCTCCAGTTTTTAGCTTTTTAACCAATCTAAAATGTTAAGTGTAAACTGCTAATTTTAATTTTCACTAGTACTTCATCTTATTCACTGTCCATTATAAATCAATGAAGATTTAATTTTCTTAATAAAAAAGGAGAAATTATTTACAGAGACGGTCTAGTTATAAAACACTCTTTTCATTAGTCTAAAAGGCTGAAAACAGTGTTCTTAGTATTATTTATTTAAATCAAGACTTGATTGAAAAAAATGTTCAGAGATCCTCTTATTCTAAGCATAAATGTCAATGAAGCTCTAGTAATTTTTTAAAGTTTAGCAAATGTATATAGTTCACCTTCCACAAATATAAATATACTTCCTGGGGCACAGCTCCTCATTTGGAGTAAGTTGTCACCCCTCTATAATAACAGCTATGACAATTCACACCAACTGAGGATCTGTTCCCATTTATTTGAATCACTGAATATGTGTACTTAAAGTAGACATATGTAGTAATTAAAAGTTTAAATACTTGTAAGTGACCGAAGAACCATTTTTTCAACAGTCGCATTTTAAGAAAAAACATAGGAACTATAACAAAATGAAAGAAAGAAAAGAAGCACAGAGAGAGAGCGAGAGAGAGCGAGAGAGAGCGAGAGAGAGCGAGATCTCCAGCAAGTGGCTAATACAAACAGGAATAACAGTAAGATATTGTTCTTACCTGTCCTTTTCAAACTCACTGTTTTTGCTGTTATTGATATCTCTAAATCATTTGAAACTTTTGTTTCATTTATTTTAGGTGTCCAGTCTCACTATTATAAGACTATGAATGTTAATTTGCTCTTATTAGCTCTGTTACCTGCTACAATATGTGATGTGCCAGAAAAAAATAATATCAGCAAGTTATTAACACTTCAAGGTTGACCCGCCCTTTATCCCAGAATTCTTTCTGCATGTCTTCTTATTGATCAGATGTATGCAGCTTTTTGTCACCTAGGAATTAACAATTCAGTGTTTTATTTGACCATTTATCTCTTTAGTAAAATTGTTGCAATCACTTTGACCTTTTAAAATGTTTATGACAGGGTGTTTGCAGTTAATTGCACACATAAAAGATCAAAAGCCTGAGGTCAGGTCTAACACCCATGAAGAACTAACTAAGGCTTCCTTACAAAAACATACTGAGATGCTATGTGACCATTTTAGTTATTTACAATATAGTTAACAAACAATAACAAAAATCTTTCGGCAAGCAGGCAGATCTCGCCGCAAAACTACAGAAATTTAGGCGTGTTCTCCCACAAGAAATGTGCTGGCTATGCACTACTTCCCCAGTCTTTTTTAAAGAAGCAGTGGTTTACAGGTGTAATTTATAAGTGGGTATTTTATTACTTGGTACCCAAGTCTACCCTCGAGATACCCAAATACAGCACTTGCATTGCCTAAACAGTATTTGTTCAGAAGCCAGAGGCCAACACAGCATCCAGTGTAACAGTTGGGAGAAGAGAAAATTTGGCTAATACTCAGGCAAATCTACCTGGTTTGTAATTCTCCCTAAAAGTATTATGAGATTCCTGATGTATATTCAGCAATGCACTTATGCACATGCTTAACGATAAGAAGGTCTGTTTTGTTTTTTACAGCACCTCACTCAGTGGAGTCCTGATGCATGATGGGGGCTACCACAATACAAATAATAAATAGTAATAATACGTTGGCTCCCCAGAACTCTTCACCTGCTTTAAATTCAGCAAGTGGCCATGTGCTTTTCTGGATTAGGGCTCTAGAGCAGGCAGGGTTTCTGTGGTCTCATTAAATACTACCACACAACAAAATGCACGAAACACAGTTATTTACCTCCATAAGTGGAACAGCTTAGTTGGTTCTGCTGGGATTTTGAGCTCATGGTTCCAGGGAATTTCCGTGTTCCACACCTGACACTTAGGACACTATAAGCTGTCCCTTTCCTTTGGTTATAATTTGTAAGAAGATTTTGAACAGACCTGACCCCAATAAAAAGGGCACATCTTTAATATGTGCATCTAACTCCAGTGCTTGTAAGTCCTCTCAGACAACTAAAGGAGTGGTATATAAAAAAAGCAAAATTTAACACTAGGAAGGGAAATTAATACAGAACAACTAGATGTGATGAAATTAAGACAGGAAAAATGTGGGGAAAAGTCTTTAACTGGCAGGAAAATGGACTAGAAAACTAAACAAAATCTTTTTCATCTTAAAAATGTGTGTGATTCCCTAATCTGTAGTCCTTTACAACTGTGTGAAAGTGGGTGTGTTTGCAAACCAGGAGGGAGTTGTTCTACATCCCATTTGCACTTGCTTTGCACAGAGGTAAGTGAAAAATCCAGTCCAACTGATTTGTTTTGACATATTTTGACTGGCAGGGCAACATTTAGTTACAATATTTAAAATCTACACAGGGAAAAAAATCACAAATGAGGAGTTCCCATAGGTGATTTTACCTCGTTATTTTCTTTTTGGCAATTATGGTCAAATACTCGTCACAAGGAAGGCAGTCGGAGTTCTGTTACTGGTGGCAATCATGTCAGGATTTGTGCTCAAATACATTTATATTGCTTATTTTATGACTCTTTGGGGGGGGGGGAAGGAACAAAACACCCCCAACAAAACAAAAAACCACAAGAGCATAAAATGTCAGAAGCTCAGCTGCCCAACCCCTCCAACATATCCCCATGATAAGTACATTTGGTCTGGAGCTCCACAAGTGAAAATATTGGGAACAGCGTTCTAATTTTCTCTTTAAAACCTTTGGTCATCCTGTTTCTTGGGTGCCTGAAGACCATGGCATTCTGGCCCCTTTATACCATTTAAATAGTTTAGTGCTAGGCAGGGAAGGATTCTTCTGGTGTAGGAGCTGCAGAAAACAATCATAAGGCTGCCTCACGAGGATGCCATCATAAACCTCATTGAGGAGGCAAGCCAGGTGCAGGGTTGGGGTTAGGAAGGGTGGAGCCACAGCACTGTGCAGATTCCAGGCAATGCTGGAGCAAGATTGCTTTAATTTACCCAGCTCCCTCAGGGCTAAATTACATTGGGGGCTCCTCCATCTCTCAGAACAGCCAGGATTGGGAGGGTTTAAAGCGACCTCAACTCTACTTCCCTTTTGGCTCTGCCTCATAGAATCTCATGCTAAATAAATAGGGCCTGATCCTCAACTGGTGTAACTCTTCATAGTTCCATTGAGGTTTATGGAGCTACACCAATTTACACTGGCTGAGGATCTACCTCTACCTCCTATCCACTATGTAAGAGTATAGAAATATACAAATAATGCAAAACAACATTAAAATTACATAGTAGTAAAAACAATGTGAACAAAGATGTTTAAGGCATATTCAAAACTGTAATTTCGTGATCTTCAGTGGCATTTCTGTGTGGGATTTCACAAAACCAGGCAACAAACTAAATCAGACTGGTCCTCTGAAAATAACGCTAGCCTCTGCAATGCCATTTAGTTGTTGTCTTTATTAACTGAATATTTTAAAATAAAATAAAATATGTTGGTGGGTGGGTGGCTAATCAAGAGAATCTATTTTGACCACAAATTAGGAGGTGATTGTGTTTTATCAAAGAGGTCTGCAGCTTCTCCAGCTGTTTATTTCCCATAGCTAACCAACACATGCTCAGTGTACTTTTCTGTAATTTTCAAGGCCTCTCTTTAAATGATAAGGCCTGAGGTGATTGGTTTATTTACATCTGTTGCTTTCCTGGAGGTCAGTCAAACAGTTCTTTATTCTAGAAGTAATGGGGTCTTACAAAGGCAAATAATTATTTCACTTGAAAAACTATTGATCTAGGTTCTGTGGTTCATGTGGTGTTTTGGGTGCAGTACAGTTGCATGAAACAATCTGAGATCAATTCAAGTGTTACTGAATCAGTAGATAACAATAACTGAAACATATTAGTTCTGTATTTATATGAATATATCTTATGCTAGTACTAGTAATACAAAAATACATAGAGTCATCAAAATAAAAGATCAAAAGTATAAGTTCCCCTATGTTATTGAAACATATCTCATTTCTAGAGTCCAAATGATAATGTTATAAAGAGAATTATGCAAAATAAATTGGTTTTGGTTTACAAGAATATCTGCAAATCTTTCCAGAGAGTTTGGTTCATCTCTGTTCCATTCTGAATTTTGAGTTAATGGGAATCAAATAATTCAATGTACAGTTTGGACAAAACTGAGGAATTTCGTAGCATCCATTATGAAACAGGTAACATTTTGCAACAAGACCAGCAATTTAAATGATTTATAATGAAGCATTAGTACTGGAACTCCCTGATTTTGAGGGAACTGTTAACCACATCCCTTTTTTTGGCTCTGGAAGCTACTAGACTGTCAAAAGATTTAGTGAATGCTGTCCTGAGTTGTTTAAAGTATTCATGCAACATTTTCTACAGTTTACTGTTCCTAATGTATTTATTTGCAGTTTTTTAAAAAAAGTGGATTCAGTGTTTCTGAAAAGAGCTTGGTTAATAGCCTGGGAGACTGGATATCTCTAGTGGGTCATACTGTGACTTTGTATTTACTATTAATTTTTTGTTCTGTATTTCAAACTGTAGATTTGGGTCCTGATTTTTAAAGGTATTAAGGTGTCGCTGTGCTCAGTGTTGCAACCTAACTGATTTAGGAGACTAAGTTTCATTTTCAAAAAGGGTTTAAGCATTCTGGAGCCAAATTCCCATTGACAGTCAATGGGAATGAGTGAAAAACAAACGAACAAAAAAAAAATCAGAAAATTTAGAAACACTGAAAAATTTCTGCAAAAATATTCTAGAAAAAAGGGATTTTTTGGCAACAATGTGACAAACTCTTATTCTAAATAAGGATTGTTTTTAAAAAACCCTGTAATATTTTTAAGTTATTAGTATCTTGATTATATTCTTTGGGGAAGGGACTGTCTCTTACTATGTGTACAGCAGCCAGCACAGTGGAGTCTCAATCCTGGTTGAGATCGCTAAGCATTACTGTAATACAAATAAGTGTGGCAGGGTGACCCCTCGGGCACCCCAGACTCAAGTCCTTGAGCAGTTCTCCCTGGCTGGGTTTGGCTTCTCGCCGGTCAGGGAGGTCTAACTCCGCCCTGGGAGGAACGCTTTTCTGCTTCCATGTCTGCTGGCAGCCTCTCAGTATCTGCCTCTCGCTCTCCCTCACTCCCCTCTGCTTTCACAAAACTCACTCTTCTAACTCCTACTGCCTCCAAATGCACTCCTCAACTCCCACACCCCTCTCTGGGGAGGAGCCTATTTAAAGGGCTCTGACAGCCTCCTTAACCGGTCTCAGCTGGCCCTGCTTCTGGCTGCGGCAGCCTTGCTCAGCTGGAACTAATTTAACCTGCAGTTTCCCCTCTCACCACAACCTTCCAGCCCTGGGTTTACCACACATCATCCCCCCCCCCCCCCCCCCCCGCTCAACACCATGGGGTTGGGCTACTTGGGTCGCTGAACAGTGTACCCTTGACAGGCCGTCCGCATTTCCGTGCAGGAGGCCGGATCTATGGTGCACACGGAAGTGGAAGGGTTGTAGCGAGAGGAACCATCTGGTGACCCTTGCGTTTTTGTCCTTATTTTGGTGCATCCACTTCAGCAGAGCATGGTCCGTGACAAAGGTAAACCGTCTTCTGAGCAGGTAGTAGCAGAGGCTTTCTACGGCCCACTTCACCGCCAGGCACTCCTTCTCTACCACGGCGTATTTCTGTTCCCTGGGCAGGAGTTTCCGACTGAGGTATAGGATTGGGTGGTCTTCTCCATATATCATCTGGGACAGCACCGCTCCTAGTCCTACTTCAGAGGCATCAGTCTGTAATAAAAACTCCTTCTCCCAATTCGGGGCTATTAGCACGGGGTCGGTGCAGAGGGCCGTCCGCAGATCCCTAAACGCCTCTTCTGCTGAATTCGACCATTTCACGATGTCCAGGCCACGGACTCTCGTCAGGTCAGTTAGTGGGCATGCCCGGGTGGCGAAATGGGGAATGAACCGTCGATAATACCCGACCAACACCAGGAACGCCCTGACCTGCTTCTTCCAGACTGGTCGTGGCCACTTCTGGATCGCCTCTAACTTGTTAAGCTGGGGTCTTACCAGGCCTCTCCCCACTACATACCCAAGGTATTTGGCTTCTGCTAGTCCAATTGAGCACTTGGCGGGATTTGCAGTCAAGCCGGCCTTCCTCAGGGTGTCTAGCACTGCCTCCACCTTCCCCAAGTGTGTCTCCCAGTCGGGGCTATGGATAATCATGTCGTCTAAATAAGTGGCTGCGTACTTACGATGTGGCCACAGCAGTTTGTCCATGAGCCGCTGGAAGGTGGCGGGGGCCCCATGTAGGCCAAAGGGGAGGACCGTATACTGGAACAAACCCTCTGGAGTGGCGAAGGCCGTTTTCTCCTTGTCCGCTGGGGCCAGGGGGATCTGCCAGTAGCCTTTGGTCAGGTCGAGGGTGGAAAGGAACCGCGCTGTTCCTAGTCGGTCAATCAGCTCGTCTATTCGGGGTAACGGATATGCATCGAACCGGGAAACGTCTTTTAGCCTCCAGAAGTCATTGCAGAACCGTACACTGCCATCGGGCTTGGGTACCAAGACCACGGGACTGGACCACTGGCTATGGGACTCTTCTATGACCCCTAATTTTAGCATTTTCCGGACTTCTGTTCCAATCATTTCCCTTTTCGCCTCTGGGATTCGGTAGGGCTTGACATATACCTTTACCCCCGGCTCCGTGTGGATGTGGTGGCATACCTCCATGGTTCGGCCTGGTGTCTCCAAGAACACGTCCGGGTGGCGTCTGATCATGCTGATCACTTCTTCTCTCTGGTTTGGGGTCAGCTCGGGTGATATCCCTACCTGGCTAGGCTGGTTCCCTTCCCAGGGGGTTGCTCCGAGCGCGACTACTTGAGCCTCTCTATCCTGCCAAGGCTTCAGTAGGTTTACGTGATAAATCTGCTCCGACTTCCGGCGTCCCGGCTGTCGGACCTTATAGTCTACGTCCCCCACAGCTTCGATCACCTCATAGGGCCCTTGCCAGTGGGCTAACAGTTTACTTTCAGCAGTGGGTACAAGCACCATTACCTGGTCCCCCACCTGGAACTTCTGGCTCAATGCCCGATGATCATAGTACGTCCGCTGGGCCTCTTGGGCCTTCTTCATGTGCTCTCGCACTATGGGGGTGACCTGAGCTATCCTTTCTCTCATCCGTAACACATGTTCGATGACATTTCTCCCCGGATTCGGCAATAATAATGTCAGAGGACAACATGTAGCCCACCCTCTCTGCTGCAAGGAGTCACTCTGAATGCTGTGCACACAGCTTCCTTCTAGGTGACTGGTAAATTCTCTCTGTATCATAAGTTCAGAGGCAAATGTTGCAGGTGCTCTGAGCACCAGGCTTTTGCTCTCGGTGGATCTCCGTTAACACATATTTCAAATAAATAACAGGGGATCATTTTTTGCAGTGTTGTTTGTAGCTGTGTTGGCCCTAGGACATTAGAGAGACAAGGTGGGTGGACCAACTTCTGTTGGTGAGACAAACTTTTAATTTACACAGAGCTCTTCTTCAGGTCTGGGAAAGGTACTTGGAGTGTCAAAGCTAAATACAAAAGTACTTTGTTAACATGTGTGGCAGGAGATAACGTGTTGCAAGAGACCATTCCAGGCGAAGTGGCCATTAACACCTCTCCAGTCATAGAACAAAGGAGGGTTAGTGGGTTACAGATTGGTGTAATGAGCTATAAATCCAGCATTTTTATTAAGTCCATGATTTTTGGCGTCTTGCAGAGTTATGAATTTAAATTCCCAGGCTCATCTTTTGAAGGTGTTGTACACGTTTCCGTTGAGGACGAGGACTGAGAAGTCAGATGTGGAGGTATTTTGACAGGGTTAGCAGAAGGAAAATGTGCAAACACCAAAAGCATAGGAATGTCAACAGTTAATACAAAAATCAATCCATGGTTCCTAGCCCAGCCCCAAGTACAGGGCTGTAACTGGAACAACGTCTCATTGGGGGGTCTCTGTACTCTCCTGCTGCGCACATGCTGCTATCCCATGCCTCCGGCTTTCAGGATGCTGCCCAGTATCCCGCTGCTACTACAGCTGCTAGGAGCAGGCTGCTTCCCTGCCCAGCTCTCCCAGTCAGTCCCAGCCTCGCCCAGCTAATGATCAAACTGGATCCCTCCTGAGCCGGCTCCCCTCTGACTTCTGACTGTTATTCCTTTTCCAAATCACCTGGCATGTGGAGACCTCCACTGGTTGGAGGTGGAACACATTAAAATAGCCCCTTCCACTGGCCACTGCCTTTCTCTGCAACTCAGCTTGAGTGGCAGACAGGTACCCAATATGAGTGAGGATGTTCATTACAATTATATGTACTGATTATATGTTTTTGTCCAGACCCACTGTCCTTTGCAGACCTGTGGAATCTTATCCTGTCAGGAACTAGACAGAAGTTTTCAGCTAAGGGAGAGGGAGCTGCCGACATCATTCTCACAGGAAGGGAGAAGGGCACACAAAGCAGAATGGGGCGGGGAAGATAAAATAAAGCCCTAAAGTGCAGGTCAGTCCCCTTTTCGTAGGGCTGGCTTCTTCATAAACAGAAGATTCAAAACAGGAAAAAATGCAACTAAAAGGGCTGTTAACACATACCAGCAAGATGGAAGGGAAAAGGTCCTGCCCTTCCTGCTATGTAGTAGCTTCCCCTTTGCTTTTATAGCCACACCCTATCTCAACCGCATGATAAATTAGGAACCTGCAAATTAATATTTTTTAAAAAACCCAGTTAAAATACTCAGTAAAACCACAGGCATACAAAATCACCTTGAGGATTAGCTCTCAACCATGCTTGGTTACTAATTTTAGGGCTCTAATTTGTGCCTGTCACATTACAGGCCACTCCTTCTTATTGTAAATTATTAACACTAGGAATGCTGAGTCCTGAAGCACAGAGTATCAACAACTTTTTAATATTAAATATACTGATTCCACTCAGCTGTATTGCCTGACTCCAGTTACCTGACCTGGGTCAGGGACATAAGGGTTAATCTCTGAATGCATAAGAGTCATATACACTGACCTTCAGGATTTTTGTACCAGCCCTGATAGACTTTGTAGAAGAAATAAGTTTTAAGGATAGATTAGTGTGAAGAGAATCATCAATGGATGTCCTTCACTCTGAGCCTTATAGTGAAACTTCTAGTGAGAGGGGATGAAGGAAAGTAAAGAGGGAAAAATCAGGAGAGAGGAATAAAAAATAATAATCAAACAACAGTGGGGTGGGGTGGAGGTTAGAAATACACAGAAGAGAAAAAAAAAACAAGGCATGACAGGAAAATTCAGAACAGAGAAGAAACAGGACTGGAAAGAGAGAGGGAAGATTCAGAAAGGAGAGTAGTATCTGTAGCCCAAGCCACCAGTACATTTTAGGAGGGGTTTAAAAAAAGTTGGGAGCGCATAGGTTAATCTAACTACACAAATAAAGCACACGAGTTATTTTCAGTCATCCTAAAAGTGCAGTTTAATCGTACAGAACATACTGAATGCAACAGGTAACCCAGAATGCCCTGCTAGGATGGTGGCCAGAAAGAGAACATTGCCTTTTTGAGTACGTCACAATGCTCAACTTAGTGTTGCTGCTGATTATCTTTCTACAGTCCCTCCTTCCTCTAGTGCACTACAGCTACTTGGACTTTGTTTATTGCTGGTATCTCTGCAATAGTCCTGGAGAATCTAGGGGCAATTATGGGCTCCTTATAATTAGTTTCTCACATAAAAGTGAAGTATTCGTGCATAAAGTCTCCAAGTACTAACCCCCCTTGGATGGATCAGAAGCACCGAAGAGATCTCCGTAAGGGTACATGTACACTGCAAAATGTTCCTCGCAGCAGCGGGTCCTAGATCGTAGGTCAACTGATTTGGGCTTACAGTGCTTGTGTTAATAGCTCAGTCTGGCCTCAGTCCTGCTCAGTCTGGCCACTGTGCTATTGTAGTCTGAAGTCCCCATCACGGCTGATAGTGGGGTTCAGTCCATGAGCTGTGAGAGTGCACTATTTGCTGGCTATTGCCGCTGTGCCAACAGAAAATACTAAACCTGTACCTGTGTGTGTTTTTGGATTTAATGCCAGCTAGTACAACTGGCAATGATATGGCTGAACCTTCCACCTTCACTCAGGGGGGAAACATCAGAAAAGAGAAAATAAAGAGGAAAAAAAAAATCCAGCACCATGGGGCACAACAAATCTGCAGTCAGACATGGTCATAGCAGAGTGAACAGTGCTCCAGCGTTCATGGAGGAAATGTGAGAGCTGTTTTTCTTACACTTGTAAAACTGAAGAAAAATTGTTTGCTCGAGGCCTGCAACTGTAGAGCTGGAAATGCAATACAGTGGACAAAAGAAGCTAACAGGAAATTTTTGTCAGACATCTTTGTCATGTGCAACTGTGTACAGATTGTAGCAGTAGAAGATACTGGAAGCAGTTCAAGGGGCACAGCTCACACAATCTGGAGTAATAAAGTTATATGAATTTGCACAGGAAGAAGGTAGCAATATGTGAGATAAAACCCTTAAAGAAAATATATAAAGACATTAAAAAAAAGGTAAAACAACAGCCTAACGTTTGCATTTTTTGAATTCTCTGCATTGAATCCCCAGGAGGGTGCTTCAGTTGTTTTACAATGGCAGAAGGGGACAAACAGATTCAAAATGGAAAGTCCAAAAACGAATTGCACTTCTTCTCTGCTGCATGAAGGAGGAAGTAAATGATATTTATGATTCAATGCCCAACAAAACAAAACACGTGCAGAAACGAAGATCCCCTTGAATAAGCTGCTAATGTTCTTAATAACCATTTATCTCCAAGAAAAGAATTTGGTGTATGATGCACTGCTGTTCAGGAAAAGCACAAATAAACCAGGTGAGACACTGACCCATTTCCATGGCAGATTACACTACCTAGCACTCATGTGAGTGTGCTGACTGTGTTTGTGAAATGACAAAGATGTAAGTTCTTCAACATTATTCACGGCTAGTTCCACAGAAGAGGTCTGAGCTTTTCGAGATTCATAGCTTGGGTTAGATAGATATTTGGATGTTGTACAGATCATGGAGGATGCTGAATCCATGCTACTCAAGGAGTGCATGTTCCTTGTGTGACCATTGTGACACTATGCCCCCATATTCTTCATAGAGACATTGTTATGATATGATTATGGCATAACTATGATCTATTTTACATGTCAGGTCATGTGATATATCACTGAAAAGGTTCTGATTTACTGAATATGATTATCCTATTTGTATGCATGTATTATTTTTGTATCTGAAATTAGAAATACTGTCTATGCATCTATTACAAATGTGTTTACATCTGGAGGATGCCTACTAGACAGAATGCAATCAGTCTGGATAGCTGGTTGGGAAGATTCATTAGGGAGAATAATAGGTCTTAAAAGATGCTAATCTCCCACCAGGAAGCCTTCCTAGGAATGCTGCAAACAGCCCCTGAGTCCTGGCTGGCGTGGCCCTACAGGGACATGTGATCAAGTCACCTGGTACTGGACTCCTTGATAATACTAGTGTTTTTCCACTGACTGCATGTGGGAATCAAGCTGGGAGACAAAGGATTCCCACCATATGCAAAAACTATTTAAGGCAGGGAAGTGACATCATTGTAGTTCATTCTTCCCTGACTCCCTGCCCAGAAAAGAAGAGTTCTGGAAACATCTGAGAACAAAAATGCTGAACTAGAGGAGAAGGGCTGAACCCAGGCTAGAGGATTGTCTTGCCTGTGAAAGCAATACCCGGAGTTTTAAGCCGCAAACAAGTGAAGCTTGCCTTCAAGAATCTCTACAATCTGCCTAAAACAACATTTAGGGTGAGAATCTGTTACACATCTCCAATTTCTTTACTATATTAATCTTAGATTGCATGTTTGTTTTATTTGCTAGATAATCTGATTTGTTCTGTTTGCTATCCCTTATAATCACTTGAAGTCTATCTTTTGTAGTTAATCAACTTGTTTTTATTTTGTCTAAAACCAGTGTGTGTGGAAATCATAACGTGGGGCAGAAAGTTGTGTATATTCCTCTCCACATTGAGGAAAGCGGCGAATTTCACGAGACATACTCTGTACAGTTCTCTGTGCAGCGCAAGATGGTATAATTTTGGGTTTACATTCCAGGGGGGAAGGGGTGCACTTAAGTAACTGGTCAGTTCATTAGCTGAGCCTTCCTATGCAGAACTGATCTCAGCATCTGTGTGTATAGCTGCAGCTGGGTGTGTCCCTACCTGTATGTGTGCTGGTAAAGTGCAGGCTGAAGCCTGGGGAAGGGCTTGACAGGCTGCATACCATTACAGTGTAAAGGGAACCCAGAATGGTGGATCAGGCAGGCTCAGTGGTACCCCAGTTCCAAGTGGCACCCCGGGGGAGGGAACCTGTCATACCATACAAAACCATGCTTCCCCATACAAAACCAGCCTTCACATTCATAGATGTAAGGGCCTGATTTTCTCATTAAAGACTTGTTTAAAAATTTAGGAAAATGCCCCATTTAAGACTCTCTAGCTCACCTGCTCTGCGGATCTCTTATCTGTAATGAAGTTACATGTTGTACGTTCTGCTTGTATAACTCCCATTGCAGTGCAGAATATACAATAAGGATCTGTTGTGCAGACTGAAGAGAGAATTTTCCTCTCAAACATTGCAATGTAAGTTAAAACTTTGCCAGCAGTTTTAGAGTGTAGATTATGATGTACCGAGCCTGTATTGACCTATAATCTTGTTTTGTGTATTATTTTAGCTTGTTACTGAAAAGTGTGTTGCTTATTAGGCTGAAAAATGTAATAGGGCAAGTTGGGGAACACAAATAATCAGGCTATTTGGCTTTGCTATGATTAAAGGTCTTCTTTATTAGTGCAAGGCCTTGTAGTGGAAGTAGTCATGCTAAAGGTTTGATTTTAGCTAACAGGTTCAGAGGCCCAAGACGATAACCCAAGGAGAAGTATTCATAGGAGAAACTTCTTGTGTAACCAAATTTGGGAAAACCTGTAGTAAACTGTTAAATACGATCAGTGGTGTGATTATAAGTAAGCATCATAAATGTGGAAAGTTTATAGTTTCATTATATGATCAGGCTACATCTTTATAGTAATCTTCAGCAGCACCCAAGTCTATAACATTATGAACAGATATTTGAAGTTAATTGTCTTATCCTGAGGAATATTTATGGAGAATATTCACTGCAGGTAATTTCCAGCCTGCTTCAATTGCCACATTCCTCTCTTCATATGAATGACCCTGACAACACAAAATGAATCCAGTAGAAGAGTTTGGGATTAAGTTAAGGCATACAATTAAAATATGCTATCCTGGATGCAAAATTACTTTACTGAAAAATAAATAATCTGCAGGAAAAATCTTGGCATCTAATATTACCATTTAACACAATCAAAATATAACAATTCATTCAGTTAATAGAACACTTCATATTCACTAATTAGAAATTGCATGAAAGTCAGATATCATAAAGGATAGTGAATCCCCTAATTAACCATGATTTAAAAAGCAGACAGAAAATCATGATGTTGAAGGTCAGACTGAGTGAGGCAGGAATGTATTGCAACTGGGTGAGTAGATGGCCACATACTGGTACATTAAACTCCTTTCCATACTTTGTAACATTAGGATACACACAGTCACACCTATCTCTATAATATGTATAATTATACACCCTTAAGTCACTAATCAATAAAGACTGCTTATTAGGGTAATATTGATAGCTTTTTTAATTGCTTGTTATAAGAGAGCGTTGTCTATGACATTGTATGTCTCATGTTGTTTATGGCATAGACCTTGAAAGGATGAACTGGGAATGATAGATGAGTAGTGTATCTAATGTTTCTGTATAAATCAGACAGGTATTGTAGACCTCTGTGAGCTACATTCTGGTCAGATAAATGGTAGAACAAGGCAAAGTCATTCTCTTCCTATCCCACAGAAAGTTCAGGATTCTGTGTCCTTTAATTACAAAAAAGGCCTTCCAAATGGATTGCAGTAGCCAATGTCACACGGGACTTGGAAGATTAAGATTTGAACTAGACTCAATATTTAATGGAGAATTAGGATGGAAAAGCTTTGGCATAAGATGCTCTTGTCATCTTATTTTGGTAACTAGGCAGGTTTCTGAGTTCTAAACTTATTGTTTAATATGGGTAGTGTTTTTTTCTGGTGAAACAAGGCCCATTTGTCAAATCTTCAGCTTCTTTTCCTTGCCCTCCAATTTTTTAAAGCACAATTTCTTGTGCATTTTTCTTTCATACAAGCATATCCCAGAGAAGTCTCGTGGTAAGTTTGAAAGAGCACATTTTCTTTTCCATTTCCGCTTTGGGTAGCTCCAACTCTTCTTGATGCTTTTTTGGAGGTATTTCAACAGATGTTCTAGCTATTTCTATATCTCGGTGTCCACGAATAGTATATGGATTATATGAATGTATTACTGTATACTATATGTAGCATATGTATGGACCGCGATTGATCGGTCCATCAGCCCTCACAGAGAGAGTGCTGATCACAACACACCATTTGTGTTGTTATAGACAGTCCTTAACCATCCACCGGCCAGACACCCAATCAACGTAGTGCACTGCAGCCCAATAGCTGGGATTACAGGTGCATGTCTCCATGCCCAAAATATATGTATATACGAGTATTGTATATAATAAGTTGGTCCATCTTCAGATATTGCTATGTATACTATATATAGTTAGAAATAAATAAAATCTAGGAAATAAAACCAGACAATATGTTTATTTTGCTTTCTACTCTCTTAATCTTGCCTCTTCAGGGCCCAAGTTAAATATGTCCCAGCAGCTAACACCTCTCTCTCTCTCTCTCTCTCTCTCTCTCTCTCTCTCTCTCTCTCTCTCTCTCTCTCTCTCTCTCTCATATATTCATTCATTACTGGCCTAATGAGTGTACAGTGTGGAGAGAGACCAAAGAAACAACTTAGGCTAATAAAACAATAATAAATTACTTCTACCACCTGCATATTTATTGCTCTAATGTCATATAGGAACTAAATTACCAAATAGTAATCTCTTGTCATCTTAAAGGATTGCTTTTAGTGTTTTAGAAGCCACTTCTAGAGCATGCAAAACAAAATGCTTTTCTCACCTTACTCTTTGGTAACACTAACACAGTAGTTGGTTCAAGACATAGCCACAGCACAGCCTCTAAGTAAACAAGTGACTACATTATAATTACATTTAAAATCCTGGGGGTCGTATCATATCAAAAATCAGCACTGTGACACTGAATTTTAGAATGCAGGATTTAAAAAATAACAAAAAATGGGGAAGCTAGTAGTAAGAAAGATACTAAATTTAAAATCCTTACATGTAACATGGAGACAGTTTAAGCATATCAACACTGAAGAAATCATACCTCAGGCAGAAAAAAAAAAGAGGAAATTAATAAAAAGTCAGTACAGTTAAGTGGCAAGAGGTTATTCAAGACAAAGTTTTCTGCAGAAAATGGATATCCAGCTCATGGGAAACCAGTAGAAAGGACCATAGCTTGTGGAAGGTAAAATGGAAATTAGGAATGTCAACTGGGAATCTGAAGAGCAAATAGCCAGTGGTTAGTCTATGTATTGCCACTCATGCATCCGACGAAGTGGGTATTAGCCCACGAAAGCTTATGCTTCTATACTTTATAGTTGGTCTTTAAGGTGCCACAGGACTCTTTGTTACCTCTGCTATTCCAGACTAACACGGCTACCTCTCTGATTCTAGTATTATTTTAATAAGCTTTCATTCGGTAACTTTTTGTGCGGAGAGTAGCCTGCACAAGTCACATTCAATAATGCTTTGGCTGCATATTATAACATAGGGAAGGGATTCTGAGCGAGAGCTAACCTGGGAGGTATTGTCTACCATTGCTATTTGCATGCTGGCTGACATCCTGCTAGTGAACCTCCTTTCTTTCTCCAGAACATAACAGAGAACTTTTTGATATCAATTTTGTGGCAAATATTTCCATACTTTTGCAAAGTTTTTTCAGCTTAAGAGGTGGAGAATGAACCCTTAATTTTTTTCCCGATTCTGAAGCTCACATCAATACAGCTTGAAAATATGCTAAGATGGTAAAACACAAGGAAATAGTTTTAGCATTTTGGGGACTTCAATTATTATTATTATTTATTACCAAAGCTCACCTAATTGTGGAGATATGTAAACACAAATGTGGATAACAGGTAGGGTTGGAAAATGCACTTATTTTGGAGAATGCTGTTATTTTTGGCACACTGAAAGATTATAAGAGAAGCTGCTTTCAGACCCTTCATTCATCATATTACAACACCAAGAAGCACAAGATGAGATTTAGATTCAAAACAAATAAATGTTCCTATATTATGTCTGACTCCAGTCTGAACTATTAACCCTCACTTTTCTTACACATAAAATTTATCCAAATTGTCATTAAAACATGATTGTGGATATTTATATTTTGCAAAATATCTTATAGCAGATTTTAAATGGGGAAAAATCCTTCAATTTTGTAGCCTTAATTACCAAAAAATCATGTTTTAAACAAAGAAAAGTCCCCGTGTCACAAGTATTGCACTTGGTATTGTTTAGAGACTATTCTATGGATAACGTGTAAAAACCTGCCTTTGATCAGATGAAAGTTCACTGAGTAAAACTAGCAAAGCAGTGGTAAAATATGAACGAATGATTATTGGCACTCTGGAATGCTAAGGGAAAAAATACATGGTTCTCTTCGTTAGTATCCAAAGGAATAATATCAATCAATCATAGCTCTCTGAATTTGTCTGGGACTGCCCTAGATTTTTAAATCCAGTCATGGGTGTTTTTATTTCCTTGTCAAAGTCCAAACTTTTAATGAATAAAAAGACTTTCTGTCACTAGGGTTCACTGTGGAGAAGGCCCAGGACCCCTGTATATGTCTGACTCATCTCTCTTATCTTACCTCATCTACTCTGTGCTGAAGTGACCCGATGCAAAAGATGGCCTGGGAACAGGTAGCAGCTGCCTCAATTCCCTTGAGTGATGGAGGAAGTGGGGATACAGGGACATGGGGAACTTGGGGAGATGGGGAGAGACATGGGGTATTGGGATATTAATGGAGGGAAAGAGTCCCCCCAAAATGGAAGGACATAGCAAGAAGTGGCAGCCTGTAACTTCTACCCAAAGGAGAGCCAAAGAGGAAAAGTCTACTGTCCCTCACCAAACTGTCCTCTATGAATATGGTGGACCCAGACATCATAGCAGGAAACAGGAGGGTCTGCAGAGGGGAATCTAAGGGACAGGATTGAGGAAAAAAATAGTGTGTGCATTGGAAGAAATGTGGAAGTCTGGGGCTGGTGTAAACTATTATACTATCTATGTCTGCTGCTACAGGGTGCTCTGCCTTGTAGTGATATGATGAGAGGAAAAAACTGAAAAAAGTCTAGTGTCTTTAATCATCAGCTTAATCTATTTTGAGAGTACAAACACTATTATGCACTAATCATAGTTATATGGGTATTGCATGACAGATTTAAGGCTGTTTGAGTGCCTTAACTGTGCTTTCTGTTAAGTGTAATCTAAACTCTGAATTTCCCTGCTCGTTTGTGTGATAATTACAACATCTTTGTCAACTTTTTACCCTTAGTTTACTGATCTGTACCGACCCTTAACTCCACTTTAACACAGTTTTTATTTGGAAATTAATATTAGTCCCATCCACTGGAGCGGCTGCTGGCACAATCGTTGCAAAAAGGGGTTTTAAGCTGGAAATCTGTCTCCTGATGTCCAGTGAACAGAGAAATACTTGCTCATAATACAACTACAGAGACAAAAGTATCAATTGGAATACTACCAATATCATGTGCATACAGCAGATGGTTAAACAGTAGTACAAGGTTGAAGTCTGATAATTCTGTTTTATGATTGGCTATTTGTCTGCCACCTCTTTGATGTGAAAGGTGCATCTAATGAAGTGGGTTTTAGCCCACGAAAGCTTATGCCCAAATGAATTTGTTAGTCTCTAAAGTGCCACAAGGACTCCTCATTTTTTTATGTGAAAATGGTACAGTGAGTACTCCATAATTATTGTACTATCTATCCAAATATAAATGATACATTATTTTTCAATTTAGCCTTATTTTCAATTGATTACCATATCTTCTATTTGCCATGTTTATCAGCACTGTAAGTATTTATAACTTTTGCTGAGTTTGAAGATTTGTTGTACCAAGCAACACATCAGTCAAGTTGCTGAGTTGCACTTTCCTGATTTATAATTGATATTTTAAGGTTCATCATTTAAGCTTTGTCATAGTATTATTTAATTTGTTTCTCCAAAACTGATCTTCAAGCTGGAATTGGAACAGTTGAGGTCAAGCCTAAAATAAGAGAGATGATTTATTTTCCATTTTGCTTGTATTATTTGAAATATTAAGGTATATTATGAAAGGGAAAACCCAGTGTCATTTGTTTTAGCAACTCAAAGTGACTGTTGAATAATTGGGCAGGAGGGGTTGGGCAGGCAGCCTGGCTGATAGTATTAGGGTAACTGTCATGCTGCCTCAGAAGATTTTCCTCACAGAGAAAACCCTCTTTACATGGGCTTTTTGCTCTTTCCCCAGGATTAAGCCTTAGATAGTGGGAATTTTCATGATTGAGAACTTTCTTTGCAGTTTTCTTTGTTTTATATACGTATGCCATCTATTACCTTCCATCTGTGTGTGTTAGGGTGACCAGATGTCCCGATTTTATAGGGACAGTCCCAATTTTTAGGTCTTTTTCTTATATAGGCTCCTATTACCCCCCACCCCCGTCCCGATTTTTCACACTTGCTGTCTGGTCACCCTAGTGTGTGTGGACTGAGAGCCAGTTATGGCACAAGGGAGCCTGGTGACATCAGAAAAGTGGTTCCCTATTCCTCACCTCAGCTTCCACTATCAGAGTCCAAATTCTTTCTGCTCACAGTCATTTAACTTAACTGCTTCCTGACTTTCCCCTCAATCACAACCCATCCTTTTTCTTCCTCACAAAACCTTTCCTTACCTCCAAGCCTTGAAATTAGACCAGAGGCAGTTAAGAGTGGTTTCAGGGCCTCATAGGTTTAAAGTACCAAACACTTCTCCTAATAAATACACTGAACCAGATTCATGGTTTTGAAGTTAGTGGAATTACATCAATGATTAATTTGGTCCTAGTAAGGTATAGAAGTTGAGGATATGGAAGTCAGGGACTTTCGACTTATTTTCTGGCCTTATTGAAAATCTCTTCAGGAAAATTATTGAAGTTGGGACAATTATGAATATCAGATTAATTGAATAGGGAAACCACAGAACAGATGAAATTTTCTGCAACTGATGACTTTTCTATTTAAGGGATATGCAACCTTTTGTGGATTGGGTTCACTCAATTGATTTTTTTTTTTTGTAGATTAAGCTAATAGATGGTAGCATAACTAAAAAGTGTGCTGGCTATCTACATTGCATATAGATCTTCTGGCTTTTATCCTATCCATGATGCTTATTACCATTTGCTCTGCTAAAAGAAAAGAAGATTGAACATAAAAAGCTGAAGGTCATCCATACAGTTGTCCCAATAGCAATCTGTGTGACTTTAACCCTGTTGAGGAAAAGTAATTACCCTTTGGCTTCTGATGACCTCAACTAACCTTTGCTGAAGGACCAGAGAAAATAAACGCTGACCAACAGTCTGCCCTTACTGCCCTGTGGTTAACCTGCTCTGTGAATGAAGAACACCCCCAACAATAGAATGTGAAAATGTTGCCATGGAAATATTGTTGGAAGTCGAAACAAAAATCTATTACAATTAATAGTGTTTTATAGGGTGACTCCCCCCATAGAACTGTTTAATCCATGAAAGTTGCTCTATCTTAAGATCTGGGGTCAGAAAATTCAGCAGAAATAAAAGAAGAAGGGAGGGTTTGCCTCTTTAAAGATCTGAGGGCTGTTGACAGAGCTGGCATGGTTTGTGCAAAATAAAAGAATCAGTTATAGCTTGCACCATATAAACATGGAATAACTACAATTACAGTAACTATGAATGATTGGCACTGACTATCCAATTGGCCAGGCAGTATAATGGTATACATGTATTTTGCTTTTGTTACATGGCAAGTTGCAAGCGCCATTTATCTTTTAATATTGTTCACACTGTGGTCTTTGCTCAGAGCACAATGGGATTATTTGGAAATCGTAGGTAATATTTGTATATTGGGGAGCACAAATACTTTATTTTGCTTTTTTTTTAAAAAAAAAACCACTCATTTGTAGCATTACATAAAATACAATTATGTTAGATGCACTGATTCACCTATGTTTGTTTTGGGCCTGATCTTGCGCTACTCAGCTCCCCCCAGTTCCCATTAGATTCAATGGGAGCTGACAGCGCAGAGCACTTTGCAGGAAGAGCTCAGTACATTTTGGGATCAGGCTCTTTTTGAATAAGACATTTTGTTAAAACAAAAATTAAAATGATTATTTAACGATTTGTACAATAGCCGAACGTATGGTAGGCATTTAAAATAAAAACTACAGTTCTAGCTATCTGTAATATTCCTCATACTGTATGATACTAAATGAATGTATTTCATTTAAAGAAAATTAGTATCAGTTCTTATTTTTTAATGTTAATATATTCTTTTTAATATTTGTATTAAACCTAATTTTTAATGTAAGAAAATATTTTTAGTATTATCTCTCTGTGCTCGGATATGTATGTATAATTGAAAAACTGTAACATATTCCATCACTCTTAACTGAAATTAGTGACTGTGTTATAAATATGGATCAGCTAAGAAGTTATTAAATACATTTATAAATAATAATATTTGAAAGATTCTCGCTGATACCAAAAATAATCCAAAATACCAATTTAGTTTTATATAAAAAATCATGCATAAACATTCTTCTTCCTTCCTTTCTTCATTTCCAAAGTACACACTACTAAAAATTCTGGAAAGCTGTCAATTGCTCGATACTGAATTGATTTTGATGACATGATCCTACTTTCATTGATGTTACTGGTAGTATTGCCGTTGACATCAGTGACAACAGAATTGGGTCCTACATTTATATTTTCTCCACGGTGAGCTTAAAAAGTATGAGGATATGAACTATTGTGAGCACCAAATGAAGACCTTTTTTTTACTCCTTTTATAATTCTATTACAATTCTATTTTTTACTCCTTTTGTAATTCTATTACATGAATTCTTTTTACTTTGCTAATCTTTCAGTAAACGTTTATATGTCTTAACTCCAAATATAACAGCTGTAGATTTCCAGCATGAAAACAACCTGCATCTTAACAATGCATGCAAATGGTAATGGATGTAATTCATTAAAATGGAAAGGAGGCATACTGTGCTTGATAGGAGCAAACTTTTATTTGTGAACCAAAAGGAGTCTCACTCAGAACATTTCACTAATTGAATGTATAGTGAAATGTGGTCATGTAGTAAGTGTCCGTTTATTAAACATTATTTAATTGCAACGGTGTTATTAAGTTTTCAAAATGTAATTGCCATTCAAAACTTCAAAACACACATTGGGTTTTTTACAGCTATACTAATTGTTGTACTGATTACACATAGTGCCATTTGTTTTTATAGAGTAAACTTAAGATGGACTATGTAGTGCTACAGTGGCCTGTTTTCTGAGCAACACTATGTTTAAATAAAACTGAGAAGTTAGGCCCAGGATCAAGGCACTGTGCTCACATTAATTTTCAACATTAATTTTCGTGTCAGTAGCTATAAATCATTGGTTGCTTGTATAACCTACCTGTTCTGGGTGCCAGGGAGATCTTTTACCTGTTCCATTTACTTTGACATAACCACCTTTTCACTTTTTATCTCTGGGTTAATGCCAAGTCCTTCATGTTAATCCCTTTCCTTCTGCAAATGATTCAGGTCCATGCCTGTCTGGCTGGAGCTCAGAACAAAAGTGAAGAATGATTATCAGCATGAGTTGTGAAGTTTCTGTTGCTGTGTACATTAAAGGAGACAAAAACAGAGGGGAAATATTACAATTTGTTACTCAAAGGTAAGATTATTCATTACCTATAGTGCAGATAAATAATTTGGAGAATCTTTGAGGAGCCTGAGCAATAATCTATACATCATAATTTTTTATAGATTTGAAGGTGATTTTAAATGTCTTCATCTTTACCCGTGGCCTGAGTTTCTGGCTTTATTGAATTAATATGTATAAGTTACATCTTTTTTTCCCCACTTGAGCATAACATAACTCTAAGGCCTATGTAAAATATTTGATTGCATTAAAGTTTAAAGTTTGGGAGTTTATAAAGATATATGACCAACAGATCTTCGTCAGAACAATTGGTTGATATTATTTATTATAGGATGTTGCTAAACATTTTCTGATTGAGACATTAATTATCTGTATATACTTACTTTATTTAAAAATATAATTATTTTCACTTTCTAAAATGCATTGCTGCCTACCATGCTAAACTTAATTAAATTAAACATAAATCCTGCACTGTGGTGTGATTTTAATGTATAGCTAGTAAGCATGTCACTGGTGTGCAGGTATATATATATATATATATATATATATATATATATATATATATATATATATATATATATATATATATATATATATAAATAAAAGGCAAGTTGGGTAACATCAACTCAAAAAAGCAAAATACCGTAACAGAATCTTTTAATTCATTTGTAAGATACAACAAAATTCTTCTAAAACCATAAAACATTTTTTCTTAAATTACATTTTAATAGTGGTTTTGTTCATTTGTCAACAAGTTAATTGATATTTTCACCTTAAAACAGAAAAAATGAGAGTTTAGCAGCTAATCATTAATATCACTAGTACGTTATTACACAGATTTTAGATACTAAGGATGGTTATAATTTCTGTGCTGTTTTGACATGATAAATTCTTAGCCATATATAAAAATTTGAAGAACTAAAATACACTACAATTATGATAAGCTTATTTGATCAAACACTGCCTTACCGGTGCACTTAAATAGTGGCCTCCTATTGTTCTCTAGTATTTATCACAGTAATATTGTGCCTGTGGTTAAAGAAGGATTAAAAATACCTGGTTTTAAATGTTATATAGATGTTATGCAGGCAAAAGAGACATAATTTGGTTATCAATGCTGGTTGTAGCAGAAATATTAATGTTGTCACAAGCTTACTTCATGGCAAACTACAATGTCGAAAGTACTGCATGAGCTTTCATTTCTCAGAAAGAGATTGTCTGAATACCATATCATAACATTACAAACACATGTTTAGGTTAGACCCTACCATATTACACAAAGTATAGAGAATGCATTTTGGCACTCAACGGCATTTTATAAAATAGTATGCCAATGTGTAGCAAATTACTCAGTTTAAAATTCCATATAGAAGAAATGCCTTAATAGTAACACACAAATAAAGCACTGAATATAGTTTGGATAAGTGTTTATTTGTAGCCTAGATCATCACAATATATTAGTGAATCTTGGATGGTTTTTCTTAAATCAACAATAATATTAGATATCCTAAAAGTTACCATAGTCATTAAATACCTTAGAATGCTGTATCCCTGGGAATCCAAAATTACAAAACTATATTCTCAGCAGAAACTCCTGTTGTATACAGTAGTTCTCTTCAGTGATCCCTTCCTGCTTTTTCTTGTAATGAAGCAGTGATGGTACATTTTTATCCTGTTGATAATTTGACTCTCTTTAAACTATTTCTTGTTTACCCTCTAGACTAATCTTTATTAGGGTGGAGGTAGCTGGAAGGTTGAAGGACTGCAGGCTATATATCATTCTTCCTTTTTTAACTGTACCTTAATAGTAATATAGCATCATTATTCTGAGGCAAAGAGAGAAAAGCTGATCCATCATATATTCCACACATTGCTAGTCTTTCCCCTATGTCCTGCAGTGCTACAGAGGGGATTATTGCTGCAGAAAAAAAAATCTGGCCATACTGTAGGAATAATCACTGCAGTCCAGCTCACCCCCACACCTCTCTCTCTCTCTTTCTCTCTCTCTCTCTTTCTCTCTCTCTCTCTTTCTCTTTCTCTCTCTCTCTCTGTTCGAGGCCCCAGCTGATTCAGTCTGCATCCATCCATACATAAATCATTGCCCTTATTCTATTGGTTACATGGTACATGGCAAGTATTGATTTTTTCCGTTGCCTCATTGCTGGAGAACCCATGGTTTTTGTGAGACTGAAAAAGCAAAATTTGTTGCTGGAGTTCCTGTTGAGGTACAAAAATGGCAAGGCAGGATGGCTCAATTTTGAGGCTTGTGTCACTTAAAAATCTCTCCCTTCTGTGTTGCTACTCTGTATTTGCCTGTACCTCCAAAAGTCATGCTTGTTTAGTCACTACTGCTTTAGATGGCTTCAGTGGATAAACAGCAGGAGAATATGCACATGGAAACAGCCTAATTGTTCAGGGGAAGGCACCACTTAATTGACCATAGCTAACTCCAGACAGAAAGTTTAATTAAACCCAGAACTATTTCCAAAACATTAACAAATGGACAAAAAATATGTATTGAGAGGAAATGACATTTTAAGGGCACAGAGAGTCCCAGGCGCAGTGTGATAATTTGCTGTGGGAAAATGGAAATTTCTTTCCTGTTTGCATCACACATAAATAAAACACTGCATTTAATTGTTGAGATATGACTTTGTAGCATTTTGAAACAGATTTGCTGACCTACGATTGATATGACGTTCTGTAATCTGTCAACACTCCCCACAGCCTACACTGACTGAAATGGCTCAGAAAGATGGTACTTTGCTTCCTCAAAAGGTCCTTTTGGAGACTGAAAAGATTATATATGAGATCTGATTATGAAGAGTTCTATCAAATATTACAGGATATCATGGCATAAGATTTCCTCTCAGAGGGGGCCCAATCCAAAGCCCACTGAAATCAATTGGAAGTTGTCCATTGACTTCAGTAGGTGTTTAATCAGAATCAGATTGCATAGAAGCCAGTATTTTACTTTGCTGGTTGCCCTCCTCACTCCCTATTTTGAGAAGAGGCATGGAAATGGACTGAGGTAGGTGGAGCATATATGGATGTGGAGTATTGGTACACTTCTCATGTTTACATATTCTGCCCCTTTGTCATGAACTGTAGACATATTTTTATAGAACTTTTCTCTGAAATTTCTACTGAGAAATCAGTCCTGGAAAGTGTCTGAAATGGTAAATACAAAATTACTGTATAGTTCTTTGGAAAAGTGTCTCGTGTTTAAGAGCCAATGGAAACTACTGTGTGCCTACCCCATTTTAAGACCCCAGTCTTACAAATGCTAGGCTCATTGAAATCATTGCATGGACTCGCTATCCACTGCAGGGTTGTGGCCTTAGACTGTAAACTCTTGTGGTCAGAGGCTGGCCTTATTTTTGTGTGTATTGTACTGTGCCAAGCATAGCTGGTGGTAAATTAATAAATAAATTAGTAATAATACAGTTACAGGGCTTTTGTACTGCCAGAGTGGTGTAAAGGGGGCCACTGGGCATATGGAGAAAACCACATTACCTTCCCCCGGCCTTCTTTGGCTTAGGAGACATGTCGAGGTCAGGAGAAGATTGGGGCTGGAGTTTTCTAACATTAATTTAGGCCAGGCGCCAAACCAACCCTCTGCAGCCCCAGTGATGGGAAGAGCACTGTGTGCTAAGCAGAACTTTGGCTCATTGGAGGATCTGGCCTCTGCTTTTCTTAGGTGCAATCAATAACTTGATTGAAGTAAATGAATCCTTACCAAAAATACTAATTTTGTATTGATTTACCATGTAGCTGTTTTAATTAGATGTATGTATAATATAAGGTTTAAAAGGAATAAGAGTGAGGGAGGCATGAATATTAGATTTAAGCTGTCACACGTTTCTCATACCCAAGCCATTGCCTTAAGCAAACTAGCTCTAGGTTCACCAGAAAGTTATTACCCATGTTGATGTGCCAACCAACTGGCTGAAGAATGTAATAACTTTTCCCAGTGCATTTTACTATATACATAAAGGTCAGACCCCATTAAATTAGGTCATAATTTTTGCAGTAACTCAAGCTAGGGCTGTCCTTTTCTTCTCCTTGTGAAAGTGGTTACCTACTTAAGGGCTGTTTTAGCTTTCATGCTTCAGATCATGCAGTGTTTCCTGCACATCTCCTGTTGGACTGAGGG
Organism: Sternotherus odoratus; assembly: GCA_032164245.1. Taxonomy (NCBI): domain Eukaryota; kingdom Metazoa; phylum Chordata; order Testudines; family Kinosternidae; genus Sternotherus; species Sternotherus odoratus. The sequence goes on from JAVMKO010000003.1 coordinate 151,300,706, forward strand.
ATGCTGTCGTCCATGTGACATACAGCCAGCACACATAAAAAGCTCACATAGGTCCCCAGGTGGGCTTTGCCTGCTAACTCTGGATGAAGTACTGAGAGACAGATTTCCAATATGGGCACGGGGATGCCCCTTTTTATCAAACAAGGAACAGTGCAGGTCCTAGTATGTTAAGTTCACTTTAACTGATAATCACCTACAGAGAGACAGCCCATAAGTGGCAAAATTGCCTCCCCAAATCCTTCATTATATTGGCTCCTCATGATGTCAGAAGCCCTTGTCAGCTTGATGCTTCCATCTCTTGGGTTGTTGAGGCCAGTGTGGACACTTGTGGGATGGGACACTTGTGAGAGCAGCAGGTTCACTTGGATTTCTTCATACCAAAATAGCTACAGATCAATCTCAATCCTTCGCCAATAGAACAAAGGGTGGAAAATTACGGTAGTGTTCCCAGTTACTTCTACTGAAATGGAATGTGGAAGATGTGAGTTCAGAATATGCCAGTGTGCCATTGTGCAAAGACATTGTAGGGGGAATCCTGCTCATTGCTATGCAGGTTTGTTGGCAGATACAAACAGATGGCCGGACTTTCCCCTGGCAAGCCAGAGATTGCTAGGAAGGGGAATTGGCCAGCGTGCCAGCAGAAGCATCACATCACCTGGGTGGTGAGATCAGTTAACAAAAATATGTGTAGTTCACTAGCCAGCCAACAGGAATTCTGTGTGATTAACACTCCTGAGGGCCTGGGGCTATTAGATTTTGTGGGGCCCCTGTATACAAGTCTTTTTCCTAATTTAAAACAAAATTATCACAATTATGGCATCAAGGCTATTAACGATGTACTAAACTCACCTTTTAATTAACATAAAAACCGCTCTGTGGTTACTTCTCAGTCTTAAGACATGTAGAATATAGTTAATTCCAAATAGGTTTTACCTTAGAACAGCTGTTATATTAGTTTCTTTCTGGGAGGGAGTTTGGGTGCAGGAACGGCTCCAGGCTGGGACAGAGTGTTGGGATGCAGGAGAGGGGGTGTGTGTGGGCTCTGGGAGGGAGTTTGGTGCACCGTGCAGGAGGGGATTCTGACCTGTGGCAGGGGATTGAGGTGCAGGAGAGGATGCGGGGTCTGGGAGAGAGTTCGGGTGCAAGAGAGTTTCTAACCTGGGGCAAGGGGTTGAGGTGCGGGAGTGGGTGTGAAGTGTAGACTCTGGCTGGGAGGCGCTTACCACAGGCAGCTCCCAGTCAGCAGTGCAGCAGGGCTCAGGCAGGCTGCCTGCCTGCCATGGCCCCACGCCGCTCCTGGAAGTATCTGGCTGCTGGCACGTCTCTGTGCGCCTCTGGGGGTCGGAGGATATCGTGTCTCAGTGCTCTGCCTGCGCCCCTAAGCATCGCCCTCACAGCTCCCATTGGCTGGTTGCAGGGACAGTGCCGGGGGGTGGGGCCAGGGCACGGAACCTCCTCCCCCACTGCCAGGGGCATGGAAAGACATGCCAGCAACTGGCCACTTCTGGGAGTAGCGTGGGGCCACAGCACGCAGGCAGCCTGCCTGAGCCCTGCTGCGCTGCTGGACTTTTAGTGGCCTTGGATCAGAGTAAAGCTTTGCTCTTTACCATAGAAATGGGAATGATAAATTCTGCTGATGAAAGGGATTTTCCTGTGATAATCACTAATGACACATTTGCTGAGCAAATAGATTGAAATAAGAGAGAGGCATAACTGCTGCTTAATAATACAGGCTAAGTACTCTGATCATCCCAAGGAACTCAAATCCTTTGAGTAACAGAAGGTTCAAGTGATTGGGAGGTGCTGGCTCAACAGACTCCCCTGAGTGCAGACTTCAGTGTGCTTGTCCATTTCCCCCCATTACAGACAGCCATTCAGTTTAACTAGGGCTCCCAGCTTAAGAGCACTCAGCCCGATCTTAGAGCAAAAGTGTTGGAACTAGAGGCTCTGCTGAGTCAGCCAGCCTTGGAGAAGCCCTTTGACTGTCTTTCTCACCCACCATGATTGGAAATCCCCGGAAGCATGACTGTCTTTCAGATAGTGCGCTATCAGGTAGTTGTGATTCTCCTTGACTTGACAGTTACGAAGTGTTTTTCCTCTTCAAAGAACTGTACAAACATGAGCTAATTAATTCTTATGACATGCCTGTGGGGTAGAGAGTGTTGTTAGTATCCCCATTTTATAGATGAAGAAACTGAGGCGTGGAAATTAAATGGCCACAGAAGGAGTTGGTATTGGAGATGAGGTTGATATTGGAGATGAGGTTATGTTTCAAGAGCTCCTTCTTTTGCCAAATATATTGGAAAAATAGCTCAAGAACAGTTCATATTTGTGGAAGTATGACCCCTATAATGCTGTCAAGGTCAGTAAGCTCATAGTGATTAGCTGAGTAAGCATTAGTCTCACAGGCATCTGGGACAGCTCTAATCTAGACCAATTTTCTCTAGACATTAAAAAAATGCTAGAGAAGAAAATAGGAGCACAGAGTCTTTTTGTAACAGGACCTCTTCTTTTCTCTGTTTTCCCCAGCCGCTTGTGTATTTACTTCTTCTGTACCAGGCAAATTAGCCGAGCTGCACACTGAAACATGCTGCAGGAGGTCTACTGCAGATTTTGAATAATTTGAATAAAAGTATTGCGTAGTGTTACTTCATTTAACCTGTACTGAATTTTGCAGGTGAGAGCAGCGTAGATCCCAGATAAGTTATTTTGTAATAATCATACATTCCTAGCCCCCATGAAAAATTTTTCTTGAGCTGTACAATTGGAGCCTATAGTTACAATAAAATCTAGGAAAGGGTTATTTTACCTGAATTTATCGCTTAGCAACCAAGAATCTACCTCCAGAGAATGCTGTTCTGTGGGTTACCGAGTAACTGACTGTGACAATTACCAAACAGCTGGCCCATTAATCTACATACCCTTTAACCTTAGTCAGCTGAAAGATGGGTGGATGACAGCTAACAAACAATAGAAACACACCCTAATATTTTATTTAAGAGCTGAGGGAAACCACATTTTATGGATCATACAGCCAGTTAGATTTAACTGTTTCAACTTGTGTCTTGCCTTCAAGAAACTGTAGATGAGAATAAATCATACAATATATTTTTTAAAAGTATATTTTTCATCTTCCAAGCATGGTATATAACTATTATGTCCAACTGATCAAAAAGATATAGCCAGATTTTAATATAGGAATGCAAAACAGCTAATTATAAACAATTGGATTTTTTATATACAAAATCATCATCTTACTGTATTTTCCATGTATGAAGTAATGTTCAAAATTTGTCATAGTAAGTTTTACAAAATTTTGTTGTTTGACTGACAGCCATCTCTAAATATAAGGAAAGTATTAAATACCAAGGTGGGAAAGAAGTTATGTAGGATGGTAGAAGGGAGTAGAACAAGGAATAATAAAATTAAATTGAGACAGAGAAAATTTAGGCTGAATAATAGGGAAACTCCCTGATAATGAGATGTATTATATTCTGGACTGGTCTCCCAAGGGAAATGGTGAAACTATAATCACTTCAGCAATTTAAAATTAGACTGGACAAAATACCAGTCCTGCACTTTTGGGGCAGTGGAATAGATGACTTGGTCTTTTTCATCTCTAATTTCTATGACTTTGCAACATACAAAGACATACAAAGAATAACATGTAACATTTTATGATGCTTTGGGTATGATTTGTTTAGGCCTTAACCCTGCAAAGACTTATGCACACACTTAACTGTATAGCCTGTTTTCTGTGTATTAGCCAGTTATCTAATCTATGATCGCACTGTCTGTGTAACTAATCTGCATATTTATTAAACACAGAATACTACATTATAAGAATGTTAAGGTTGCAAAAATCAAGCACTGACGTGTTTTGGTATGCCAGAAATAAAGTTACCTATGTGATCTTAATTATGTGTATGCATTCTGATACAGTTCTTTAATTATGTGATCACACATTTTTTCCATAAGACTTCCTCCCTTCTTCAGAACTGAATGGACCGTGATCACTGAATGAGCAGGTATTCGGTATTTTGTTTTATCCTCATTGTTCAGTGTGTGGCCCTAGGCCTTATTTACTGCACACAATTCAAACCCTGCTCTAAATACAGGCTGAGCGGTGCCAATTTACCTTGGATAGGTGACCTGTGTGACGTGGCGATGATCACCCACACCTTCTGTCTCCTGACGTGCCCGGATCCGATGGTGAGGAGCATCATGGATGAAGCCGTATGAGACGTGGTCAGGAAACACATCACCAGGGCCCCCCTCCGAACAGGACATTGCCACTTACTTCAGCGGCTCCCTGGAAGCTGAGTTCAGGATGGGGGGGGGGAGACGACTTGTTCTCCCTCTGGTCCCGCCCCCCTAATGCCTTGAGACGCCTAGAAAAGATGATCAGCTGCTGCTGAAAGTGATGCAAGGAGTGCCGGGAGCTGGGAATACTGGTGCCGTGCATAAAGTCCTCAGACCGCATCATCGTCACCCCGACCGTCAGAACACTGCTAGAAATGACCCTGAAAGATGCCATCTGCTGTCACTATGCTGAGAACTCAAGTGGAAGCTGGACAAGGGCAAGATGTTTGAGATATCCAGCAGATGAGATGCCAGCAACCATTTCCTCCCGAGGGGCAGCTTCACCAGGTTCACCTACTGGCAGTTCATCCACCAGGCCCAACTTAATTGGGTTCCCCTCAACAGAGCCATCCATCGTGGTAACTGGGACAAGCACTTCAGGAAGTGCAGTTACTCAAACGAGACTCTCCCCCACATCCTGTGTGGATCCCAGCACCACTCTAGAGCCTGGCGGCACCACCACAACACCATCCGGAACTGACTGATGAAAGCCATCCCGCTGTCCCTGGGGAAGATCACCATCGACTCCACCATCCCTGGAACAGACAGCCGACTGCGACCCAATATCGTCGTGACTGATGCAAAAAAGAAGAAGGTCCTCATGGTGGACCTCATTGTACCATCTGAAAACGGGTCACCAGCCTTCCATGAAGCTTGAGCTCGTAGGGTGTTGAAATACACCCCACTGGCTCACACCCTGAGAGCCCAGTGCTACAAGATTCAGGTCCACGCCATGGTTGTGGGAGCCCTGGGCACGTGGGACCCTCATAACGAACCGGTGCTGAGAGTGTGCAGAGTCGTTCAGTGCTAGGCCCAGCTCATGAGACAGTTTATGGTGTCCGACACCATCAGGTGGTCCAGAGACATATACACGGAGCACATCACGGGACACCGTCAGTACTAGGTTGAGTAATCAAGAATGCCGGTCAGGAAAATAACCCACTTCCTTCCTTCCCTGATGAAACCAGGGACTCACCCCACCCATATACTTATTCACTACACCAATACTGAGTTGGCCTCTAAATACATTCTATGGGTGGCATACCCAAGATCACTTAACCACTGATGTTTTAAAAACTCCCGCACCCCAATCTGGGGTTATGCTGGTTATGTGCTATGTACGTATCTCATGAACCTTGTAACGGATACTTGTAATCTCCCATAATCCAAGCCTGACCACAGAGATACACTACCTTCCCTCTTATGTAAATTTGACTTTAAACATTTACTTTAATACATTTTTTAAATCCTCCATATCTGTCATCCTCTGTGGGGACCAACCAGCAGAGGGAGATGACACATGTTTTGCCAATGGGTTTCACAGATCATAGAATCATAGAAGATTAAGGTTGGAAGAGACCTCAGGAGGTAACCTAGTTCAACTCCCTGCTCAGAGCAGGTCCAACACCAACTAAATCATCCCAGCCAAGGTTTTGTCGAACCAGGCCCTTCAAAACCTCTAAGGATGGAAATTCCATTCCCTCCCTAGGTAAGCCATTCCATTGCTTCACCACCCTCTTAGTGAAATAGTGTTTCCGAATATCCAGCCTAGACTTTCCCCACTGCAACTTGAGATCGTTGCTTCTTGTTCTGTCATCTGCAATCACTAAGGACAGCCTAGCTCCATCCTCTTTGGAACCCCCCCTCCCCTTCAGGTAATTGAAGGCTGCCATCAAATACCCTCTCACTCTTTTCTTCTGCAGACTAAATAACCCATTTTCCTTAGCCTCTCCTAGTAAGTCATGTGCCCCATCCCCCTAATCATTTTCGTTGTCCTCCACTGGACTTTCTCCAATTTGTCCACATCCTTTCTGTAGTGGGTGGACCAAAACTGGATGTAATACTCCAGGTGTGGTCTCACCAGTGCTGAATAGAGGGGAATAATCACTTCCCTCAATACTCCTATTAATACAGCCCAATATGCCATTGGCTTACTTGGCAACAAGGGCACACGGCTGACTCATATTCAGCTTCTCATCCACTGTAATCCCCAGGTCCTTTTCTGCAGAACTGCCACTTAGCCAGTTGGTCCCCAGCTTGTAGCAGTGCATGGGATTCTTCCATCTTCCAGGACTCTGCACTTGTCCTTGTTGACCCTCATCAGATTTCTTTTGTCCCAATCCTCCAATTTTTCTAGTCACTCTAGACCCTATCCCTACCTTCCAGCGTATCCACCTCTCCCCTCAGTTTAGTGAAATCTGCAAACTTGCTGAGGTGCAATTAATCCCATCATCCAGATCATTAATAAAGATGTTGAACAAAACCGGCCCCGGGACTGACTCCTGGGGTACTCCACTTGATACCAGCTGCCAACTAGACATTGAGTCATTGACCACTACCCATTGAGCTTGACAATCTAGCCAGATTTCTATCCAAGTTATAGTCAATCAATCAAATCTATACTTTTTTAACTGGCTGGCAAGAATACTGTGTGAGACTGTATCAAAAGCTTTGCTAAAGTCAAGATATATCACATACACCGCTTTCCCCATATCCACAGAGCCAGTTCTCGCATCATAGAAGATAATCATGTTTGTCAGGCATGATTTACCCTGGCTGAATCCATGTTGACTGTTCCTGATCACCTTCAACTCCAAGTGCTTCAAAATGGATTCCTTAAGGATCCGCTCAATGATTTTGCTGGGGACTGAAGTGAGGCTGATTGGTCTGTAGGTCCCAGGATTCTCTTTTTAAAATATGGTTACTATATTTGCCTTTTCCCAATTGTCCGGGACCTCACATCAGCCAACTCCCTCAGCGCCTTCGGATGCATTAGATCTGGTCTCATGGACTTGTGCATATCCAGCTTTTCTAAATAATTCTGAACCTGTTATTTCACTAAATTGTGAAATTCTTTCACTCCAATTGTGCCTTGGTCTTCCTGGTTACACCACTGCATACTCTAGCAATATTTTTATGATCCTCCCTAGTCATCTGTCCTAATTTCTACTTCTTGTAAGCTTCCTTTCTGAGTTTAAGCTCATCGAAGATTTCACTGTTAAGCCAAGATGGTTGCCTGCCATATTTGCTATTTTTTCTGCACTTTGGGATGGTTTGTTCCTGCACCCTCAATAAGGCTTCTTTAAAATACATTCTGCTCTCCTAGACTCCTTGCCCCCCTCATATTAGATTCCCGGAGATCCTGACCATCAGTTCCCTAAGTGAATCTCAGTCTGCTTTTCTGAAGTCCAGGGTCCGTATTTTGCTACTCTCCTTTCTTCCTTTTTTCAGGATCTTGAACTCAACCATCTAATGGTCGCTGCTGCCTGGGTATTCAGTGACAGCAGAGAAATATTGAAGACTCAGGATTCTTAGGCTCCATTCCAGGCTCTGAAGGGGAGTGTGTTCTAGTGGGTACACACCCTTCTTCCCTGTTCCTCGCAATCTGTCCCAAACCTGTCCATCCCTTCCCTACTCCCAGCTCCTTGTTCCAAGTCTGGTCCCAATTATTTAGGCTAGTTAGTCTCAGTCTCCACCCCACAGATGCTCTTCATCCCAGGTCCAACCTTCTTGCCCAACCAGTCCCATATTTTTCACTCTCTGCAAACCTGGAGTCCTTATCCCAGTTGCAGTATCCTTGTCCAGTCATCCCCATCTTCCCAACCTGGATTCTTCATACAAACACGGTCTTCCACACCCACCAGTAGTCCCAGCCTCCCCTGCTACCCATGATCTTCATCAAATTCCAGTTTTCCTTTCCTTACACCTCTTTCCCCTACCCTCCCTAAACTCCTACTCTCCCTCCAAGGCTCCTTGTCCAAATTTACTCCATCTTCCACCCTTCTCCCAAATCCCGTGCTTCATAGAATCACAGATATGTAGGGCTTGGAGAAATCTCAAGAGGTCATTACTCTTGTCCTCTTTGCATTTGAATCAGACAACTCTCTCCTCCACTTTGTGTCAGCACCAGCAGACGGGGCATGGAGAGTACAAGAGAGACAGTCTTTCTGCTCTTAGTTTCTGTGCCTCTGACCCACAGTGGTGCACAGCATTCAGGAGTACTAATTGCAGAGAAAGACCTGCTCATTCCCTGGAGCCCTCAGCTTCAGCATGCACTGTACAGACAGTATCGTTGTAGAATTGAATGGCCAAACTTTAAGAAGTCTCCAAAGAGCATGTTTGAAGTGAGATTTATCAAATGCTTATCACTTGACCAAATGTGGGTGGATTTGCATGAGAACTACATATTTCTGACACCATGGCAATTCCCATGCCAAATTTCAATTACTCCAAGGCATGGCAGCGCTGGAGCTTCTAACTGAAACAATAGTATTTTTTAACATAGACAAAACATTGTATTTTTCCATAATCTTGTTTTCAGAGTACAACCTGAGTCTGACACCCCGGATGGTAAATTTCAGCCCAAAGACAGCACCTTTTAGTCTCATTCCAGGACTGCTTAATTGCCTTAATAGCCTTTTGTTTGTGTCTTTATCAAAGACTTTTTCAACATTCAAATAATTTATAGCAACCAGTTTTCTTTGATATGTTTTTAGTACTAGCACACTCAAAGACTTTGGGAATTGAGAGGCATATTTTTCTTTTATACAACCTCTATCATGTAATTCTATTTTTAATGAGTATTTTAATGAGTTTACAAAGTACAAAAGGTCAAGTGCTGGCTTCCTCTGGGCCCTGGTGGTGCTCAGCCCTCCGCTATGCCCCTGGGCCCGCCCCCACCTGATCCCTCCTCGCAAAGCCCCACCCTGCCTCACCTTTTTTTGCCTCTGCTCCACCCCTGGGCCCACCCCAGACCCCACCCTGCCCCTTCTCCCAAGCTGCCATCCCCACTTCACCTCTTCCTGCCTCCGCTCTACCCCTGCCCCGCCTCTTCCTTCCCAGTTCCACCCCTTCCCCCAAGTGTGCCCCTTCCCTGTCCCTCTCCTCCAGCATTTCCTGCACACTGCAAAACAGATGATTGCGGTGGATGGCAGCTGCTGGGGAGTAGGTGGGGAGCTGCTTCCATGGGTGCTCCAGCCCAGGAGCACTCACAGAGTCAACGCCTATATACAAAAGTAAGGCTGACTGGACTGTAAGTCCCAGTGCATTTTTTAAAAAATGATGTACAATGATGTCCAGTTTTTTTGAATAATCATGGCACATGAAATAGTGTATACTTTTGTTACCAACTCAGCTATTTCATTTCTAAGTTCCCTCAGAACCATGGGCAGTGTACCTGCCAGGCCCAGTGACTTGTTGGTTTTTAATTTATCAGTTTGTTCCAGCACTCTTTCTGACACCACTGTCTGTGATACAGCCTCATTATTTTCACCTGCAAAGAGCAGGTATCTTCTCAACATCCTCTGTGGTGAAAATGGATGAAAAGAAATAATTTAGCATATCTGAAATGCCCTTAGCTTCTTTAATTGTTCCCTTTACTCTATAATGGTTTTCCAGACTCAACAATATTCTCAAACTTTTCCTGCTTATAATATATTTATAAGGTGAAATCCTGGGTCCAATTAAGACTTCAATGGGGCCACAATTGTACCTGAAAAATGTATTTGTTGATATATCTTTGGCTATTTGCTCTTCAAATTTCCACCTCCTAATTTCCATCTTAAATGTCACCTACCATGAACGATGCCTATTTCTAATGATTTGAGCAGGCTTGCATAATCAATTGAACTGCACCATTTAACCATAATAGATTTTTCCTTCCCTCCTTCCTGTTTCCCTTTTTTGTTTAGGGGAATACATACTTTCAGTGTCTGTATCAAAGTAATCTCTGTGCCAAGTTTTAGGATTTTAATTTCTTCACTTTCAAATTGAAATGTGCCACTTTACTAACTGCTGCTGTTTCCTTTTCTAAATTCAGATTTGTAAAGTTTAGAGTTTTGTTTCCTCTCTTGACTTTAATAAAGCTGTTGTAGCTACTTTTTGGTATATTCCCTGCCCGGAGGAAGTTGACCTGAATCACACTGATTGTTACTTAGTGGATCAACTATTGTTAGTTCCTGAACTTTGAATTGTCTTTGATCTGTTTCTTTTGTTAGGTGATGCTATAAAAAACATCACCTAGAAGCCCAAAGGCAAGAACAATGAAGCATAAAAAATTGGTTGTCATCTAGTTTTCTTGAATACATGTCTTCATTGGAAGATGAACTTTTGCCTAAGTAGGATTTTGCAGTGTGACATATTTAATGCAAATCATGTCATCAGATATTCTTGGCAGAAAAAGTCATTGAGCTCAATACAGACCATCTAAACTCTTTATATAGAATTACCCTGGATGTGCTGAGTGACTATTCCTCTTTATTTATAAACAATCCTTTTACTTCCTTTTGATCTCTGGAGATTTTTTTAGTCCATTGGAAGAAATAATAGTGTAAGCATAATATCACTTGTGAAACATGTTACCGTAGTTGTACTAAAATAATGGTAAGCTTTCCTCTCAAGTTAAGAACAGGTCAAAGAAGGCAAACACACACCTCTTTGCTCACTGATGTGTTCTGTGCACCGTATGTGAAATTCAGCCCTCTCCCTGCACAGACTCAGTGACTGGGCTTTGTGGGGGGATTAAGTGAGCCTCGGAATTCATCTGACAGCCGTCAGGAAAGCAGCCCTATGCAGCCACTGCTACAACCCATATGCTGCAGAGTGGCTGTTGCCCAGATATACCCTAATGACAAGTTTTAGGGCACTGACTCTATTTAGTCTCAGGTCCACTGACCTCTCCCTTGATCCTCACTCAATATCATATAGTCTGCTTGGCTCTAGAACAATGGTATATTCCCCTCCAATCTGAGCCTCCAGAAGATGTAAGGAGTTACTTTTGCAATGCACAGGACCTTGGGTAGGCCCTTCTAGATGAGTGGATTTTATCCCCTATATGCTGCACAGTACCTAGGAACAGCCTGTTGGTACACCAAGCTTTTGATTTCCATTATTTTTGGTGGTTTGAGTAAAAATCTTAGCAATATGTTTATATTAAATGTATTAATTCGGAGCATAGAAAATAAGCAAAGTGGCTAGACATAGTTATAAAAAGGAAAGAAACCAACTATCATTTACAATAATGACTCTTGCATTGTCTTTGTACTGCCTTATTGTTACGATGTCAATGAGCCATTCCCATTCAAGCCATTCAACTGAATGAGCCATTCCCATAAAAAAAAAATCCTTCCTTTGACATTGTGTCTGGCTTGTGACCACATTGTACCTAATAAGATCTCCAGATGGAAAGAGTATAATTTCTGTGTACATCATCTCAGATACTCCATTGACAATATAAATTATCCTCTGGGGACACACCTCGACCTGAAGTGGAGCATTCACAGGGACATCCCTCTAGAAGAAGAGATGGTACAACTGTTCCCTGGACAATGCTGTAAATAGTTGAATTAGTACTTCACAGTGTACCAAGAGTTACTGCTGACAGTCTATTTTGCAATCAGTTAGGAATTTTCCCTGACAGCAGGCTGGTCATGCAGTTTGTGTCTTTCTTTAGAGCATGTGGTAGGTGACGTGTGGGTTTTTTATGGCATTGTATTCAAGTGATAACATATTATGGTGGTGCCTTTTGTGACATTCACGTTTCTTGAGCCATAGTTTTCATGCTGTCTTGGTTTCCACTTTACAGAGCAGTCAGTTATGATTGTGGGAGCCAGTTATGGTTTAGTGCTTTGTGCTGGCCTTTTATCCTAACATGAATGGGGAGTAAGTATTTTGTGGTATGTGTTAAAATGTGAAGACTAGTTTTACTATCTTACACATACATTTAAAAAACCCTCTCACTGGAGCCCACTTCTTTCCACAGCAAAAGGGATTAGTTGGAAATGTCATTTGGTGAAGCTGAAGTGTATTTGACTAGGGAACATGGAGGACCTTACTTTGATCTTGGAAAGCTGTTATGTTGAGGGAAAATGGGACAACACTGAGTGCAATTTAGTACTGAGACTTTTAACTTATTGGATAGAATCGTTTCCTAATATTTAACCAAACATAATTGTTTGGAGTCTTTATTTGAGATGCTCAGAGTGACTGGGTCAATATTTACAGTGACATTACAGTTGCTCTGGTATAGGGCTGTTATGTTGTCCTTCAAAGAAGTGTACAATATTTGATCAAAGTATGTTATCCATGTTGAAAACACAGACAAATACATTATGAGAAATAGCAGCTAAGCATGCCTGATTCATTCTGGGAACACAAGGTTTGATCTGGTCATATCCTTTTCAAACCACTTCAGTGGGAGTCATTGCATGAGAAATGAGTGGCTGCCACCTGTGTGTGAAACATGCTTTGAATCATGCCAACATTTGATGGCACTTCGGAGCTTCATCTAGTTTGAGGACCGAAGCTTTGAAGTGGAAAAAATGCTTTGCAGGAAGCCTGATTAATGTATTTGTGAAAAATACATTCAATTAGATATGGCTAATTTTTATGTGATGAAGACAGTTTGAAGTTGATGAAAACTTGCTAAGGTGGGTGAAGTTATGTTTGCATGTACACACTTCTGTTGTACATACAAACCTTGTGTTTGCTCCCACAAATTGTGCAATTGCATGTATAAATACTTATTTTCACACACAATACAATTGTTTTATGAATACAGGAGATCCCATTTTTTCTGGAGTATACAGAGTCTGTTCACAGTTTACATGCAAAATAGACAATATCTATACCAGGGATGGGGAACCTTTTTTCTGCCAAGGGCCATTTGGACATTTATAATGTCATTCGCGGGCCAGTTCCCCCCTCCTCCCCCCGAGGAAGCCCAGGCTGGCAATGGGAGTTGAGACCCAAGCTGGCAAGGGGCCAGCGGGGGAAACCCCAAAGCAGTGGCAGGCGGAGTGCTTAGCCCTGCACTGCTTTGGGGTTTCCCCTGCTGGCCCCTTGCCAGCCGGGGTCCTGCTGCCTGCCCCAGTCAGCTCCCGCTATCAGCCTGGGTATAGGGGGTGATCTTCCTTTACCCCCACCCAACCTCCCCCCATCTAACTGCCTTTCCTCCCCCACCCCTGCCTGGCCCGGCCCATCCCACCAAACCTAACCTCCTCCCCCCTCCCACTCCCAACCCAGCCTCCTGCCCCCCATGCCTGACCCGCCCAGCCCAGCCTCCCCCCCACCAAACCAGCTTCCCTCCCGCACCCACGCCTCGCCCACCCCATCCAGCCTAGTCTCCTGCCCCCCTCCCCGCCCACCCAGCCTGGCCTTCCCCCCACCATCCCCTTGCCTGCCCCCCAGCCCAGCCTCCCCCCACGCCCCCTTGACCGGCGGCTCCCGGCGGCTCCTCCTTACCCCATCTGGCGGCCCGCGCGCGTCCCTGGCTGGCGGCTCCCCAAGGCGCATCCCGGCCTCTTCGCCGAGCGCGGAGCCGCCCCGGGCGGGTGCGGCTCCGTGTTCGGCAAAGGGGCCGGGAAGTGCCTCAGGGAGCCGCCGGCCAGGGACGCACACGGGCCAGATGGAATGCTTTGGCGGGCCGTATAAGGCCCACGGGCTGGAGCTCCCCACCCCTGATCTATACGATTATCAGGAAGGTGGAAAAAGGTTGCTAGATAGCGAGCCTTTGAAACATTATATCCAGACTTTGGCACAAGAATTAGAGTTGGGAAGGAAATGTTTTTTATCCTGTGAAAGTTTGAGGTATCATGAAATCATGAGATATCATATCCCAAAAGTCAAAATCTCAAATTTTTCACACACTGAAAATCTGAAAAAAAAAAAAATCAGTCTGGATCAACTGAAATGTTTTGTTTTGATAATTTTGAAATATTTTATGCAGATGTTCACCATTTTATTTTGTTATAATTAGTTTAAATTTCAAAACAAAAAACCACCTCAAATGGGAAAACCAGACTTTTTCACTATGTCAATTTGAAACATTTTTACAATTTCAAAACTTTACAAACTTTTTGTTTTTAGCTGAAAAATGTGTCAAAATTGATCCTATCTTGAAAAAAGATTTGGTTTTGATGAATCATCATTTTATGATGAGAAAAAACAACAATTAGTTGAAAAATTCCATATAGCTCTAACAAGAATCCAGGAGAATCCATTGCTGATTAGAGACATCACACTCTACTAATAAAATATATCCATCCAAAAAGTTAATTTATCTATTCAAGCATCTAGAGTAAAGCCAGAACTTTGGTGTTCACATTAACTCGATTGTATATCTAAGAGGACAATTTTACTGTAAATATGTAATTAGTCGAGGTTTGATATCTGGTTTTTGGAGTGCTATAACTTGTTACATGTTTTGATAGTTCTGTTGTTTCCCAGAACTCCTTGACTTTCTCATCCTTTCTAGGTGGGTTTCTTGTCTTTCTAGATTTCTGTTGGAATTCACCCTCCTAATCTCCATTTGAGTAACCTTTTAAAATTTGAGAGTTGTACATTCTTTCCAAATGCCCCTGGGAAGTGTTTGTTTATATTCTGGGTAAAAGTTCTTAATGCATTACAGGAAAAGGTACTACATGCTAACAAAGCTTGCACTCTACTTTTTGAGCACACATTAATCAAGACTTGTGTGGCAACAGGATAACAATTTTAAAGGAGTTGGATCTATAAAAATGAAACAACCTTTCATTCAGATTCATTAATAGCTTGCACACTCAGCTGGAGAACGTGACTTGCAGGCAAAATATCTTTTTACTTCAACGTGTGCAAAAGATTTGAAGAGGCCTAACATTTTTTCCTTACTTCAAGAGGTTTCAGTCCAGTCAAACACCTGGCAGCAAATGTATTTGTATAGTTGAAATGTTTCCTGACATTGTCCACTCTCACTCACAAGCCCTGGAAAAGAAAAACTCTGTTAAAATCAACAGAGTAAACAAGATACTAAGTGCTCAGTTCTGTCTCCCGAACATACATAAGAACAATTTCCATGGTTCCAAATTCTGTTCTCAGTTATACTTAGTTCTTCCATGAGTGCAGGGGACTAGACTAGGTGACCTTTCAAGGTTCCTTCCAGGCCTACAATTCTACAATATTGGTATAAATCCCAAATCTATATTTTAAGAATTGTTAAACATATGTATCTGAGAGCCAATTTTGACCAACGGGCAATTTTTTCTAAATGTGAATACTTAAGCTATTTTTGCAAAATATGTAAACCCTTCAATTGTACCTGTGAATCTCATACTTGCATGCTCAAATTATGCAACACCATGTGTAAGTATCTATTTGCATGCACAGTTCTCTTCATGAACACAAGATTCTCATCTGCAATAAATGCATGTGCCATTTTTTGACATAATTTTGAAATGAACAATCAAGGACAATGTTCAACTGGGCAGTCTTGAAAACTTATGGTGTCTGGGTTGGTAAGACACTTCTGCTCCTAGTGCTTCCCCTATGTGGACTAAAGGACTTCTCCTCTCCAGGTGTGTGGACTGGAGCTAGATGGTCAATCAGAAGCAGAGACTCTCCCACTTGACACGTCATAGTTGCAATCTTCACATAAAGCTCCAGTGTAAGTTGTGACTCTTCTCTGTGTCACCAGCACTCTCCCCAGAAGCAATTGTGTTTTCTATTGATTGATGACAAAATGGTTGAAGAAAAAGGAAATGTTTCTTCTGCACTACCTCTAGGCCTTCAGTCAGCTCTGCCAGAGGAACTTTGACTTGACTTCTCAACCTGAACTGTAAGGAGTGGCTTAAACCAAGAGATCAAGGTGCACCGTCTCCAACTTCCAAAACGGCAGGCTGCCCACCAGTGAGCAACAAATCTGAAAAAGGGAAGTCTTCAGGGAGAAAGGAGGTAAGTACTGATGGGGAACCTGAAACCCCAAATTAGCTTTTACCTTTGGCCTCCAGGAGGATTTGGTTATGTCTTTAAAGGAGCCTGTCTGTCACTTAAACCAAGGGATAAGTTCCCCTTTCCCCACCAGACCATATTAATGGTCTACAGAGCAGCTCTCTTGTATACTGATGAAGTAAAGGCATAACTCCCCTGAGGAGAAATGTGACCTCCCTCCTCTGTCTTTTCAGAGACAGAGTGAGAAGATACTTTAAGTGGCTTTTTTTAATAAAGACCAGAAAAAACATTTAATTACATTACATTTAGCCTCATCCTCACTAAAAGAAAACTATACCCAGGCCCTAAAAAAAAAAAAAAAAAAAAGAGCGAGCGAGCGAGAGAGAGGCCATATCCTACTGCCTGTGAGCTGGAAGAGAGAATAGTGGATGTGTGGGTATGTTAAAGCAATGGTAAGTAAACTTTACCCCCCCCAAAACCCAGGCTGGGAATATTGCCATAGGAAAAAAGTGGGGCTAAGTGCTTAACATAGATTTTCATGTTGCTGGATATTCGAAGGACTTTTATAACTCTTGAGAAAGAATGGCCTTCCATTCCGATCCCGCCACCAGAATGATGGCGAGTGCATTATGAAAGGAGTAGGACTGTAGTTTGAAAGAGGTGAGGTGACCATTCTCAGTAACTCTTCTTTTTAAGGGTTCTCCTTCTTTGCCTAAAAGATTTATCTGGAAATAATATAGTTTAAAAGAGTATTGAAAGTGTCCAGGCAGGAACTGACCTCTTCTGTGCTAATCATAGACTTTCCAGTGGATGCCATTCGAGAGAGGATTAAGATATTTGCCAGATCTATGGCTAACAGCGTTAAGACTCAAAGGATGCATAATCAAGATCCCAAGATATAAACAAAAGCTGTTTTTCCAAGTCTTCAGAAGGGGATTGACTGTTCAGGGGTGGGATTTTTGTTTGAATTAAAGTTTTGTTTGGATTTGTCACAGGGTCTACAGAGCGTTCTCTAAGCTTTTCCCCTGTGTTCTGGCTGGCACAATAAAGGTCTTCACACCGCTGCTCAGTGTTTCACCCAAGTGTCCTTTATTTACAGTGCTCTTTTCCTGTTACAGTGCAACAAAAAGTGCTCTCCCCAATCCCCCGACAGTTACCCCACTGTCCTGGTGTCTCCGGGCCCCTGAGGCACCTTGACTGCAGCGAGGAGACAGTGTAGCAGCCTCCTATTCCCTGCCAGGCCTTCCCCCCGGCCACTGGCGTAGCTAGGCGGGTGCGGGGGGTGCGGACCGCACCGGGTGACACCATCTCAGAGGTGTCACCCTAGCGATGCCACTGCCCTCAGGTGTTAGAACTTGGTCAGTTCACCTCAAGGGACGGCCGAGCTCGCGCCTGCGCTCTCCATTCCCTTTGATGAGGGGCGGGGAGTGGTCGCGGCTGCGCGGGGTTGGTGTGTGCGCGGCTGCCGCAGGTTGGCTCCCGGGGAGCGGGCAGGATGGCTGGCGTCGCCCTGTATCTGGTCTCTACACTCGGCGGCTACCTCCTCACCTTGGTGCTGCTGCTCAAGTGCCCGGGGCTGCTTCACCGGCCCAAGCGGCAGCGCTTCCGCTGCCGGCACATCTCCCACCGCGGCGGTGAGACCCGGGGCGTGGGGGACTCGGGGCCCGCGCGCGCGGCGGCTCCAGGAGGAGGAGTCGTTTCCCGCTGTAACCGTGAGGGACCCGGGGTCACCTCTCGCCTCAAGGCTTGGGGGGAGGGGCACCGTCAAGGGCAGGGAGGCGAGGGGTGGCCCCTCTACGGGTCCCGGCCGGAGCCGTGCGGGGAGCCCCGGGGTGGTGGGGGGGGTGACACCGTGTTTACCGCACTGGGTGACACCAACCCTAGTGACGCCACTGCCCCCGGCTGACTGAGTCAGGGCTTTTCTAGCCTTCTGAGTTCCCAGCCCCAGCTACTGCCATTTAGCCCAGCCTGGCGCTGTCCTCTAGCCATAATGAGGGCTTCCAGCTGGGCTTCCTGCCGGCTACAGCCAGCCTCCTGCCCCCGGGCCTCCTGTGAGCAAGCAGGGTTTAACCTGCAGAGCCAGGGCATTCTAGGGGTTTTTACCCCTGCCCGGCCACAGGATTTAAGAGTCCTTTCTGCTGCTAGGTGAGGATAAATTAGTCTGACCTCATCTCAGCCCAGTTGCCCATACAAGAACAGACTATGTTTTCACTCATAACCTCTCTCCTTCAAGTGACCTTCCAGTGCACTTTTCTATATTCAATAAAACCAAGGAAGAGAAACACCACCTGGTAAACACCAAAGTCTAGAGGAAAATTCTAATTACATTCCTTCTCTCCGACTCATTCATCATCTGCTAGGGAACTCATGATTTAAAGAGCAAGTAAGATTGTAAGACCTGGTGTACACTATAGGGTTAGGTTGATAAAGCTGCCTTGCATCAAACTAGCTCTGGAAGAGTGTTCATTTACATTTGACTCTTGTCCACCTAAGGGCCTCTCTATGCTCATGTAGTAACACCACCTGCCCAAGCGGCGTAGAGTCACAATTGATGTAGTTAGGTTGATAGTGTCAGTGTTGGCCATGCTAGCTTATATCGATTGTTACCTGCTTTCAGGTGACATTCCACAATGCCCCACAATGACAATACAGTTGATACAAGTGCTCCTGGTGAGGACACGAATCACCAACACAAGGAGCCAAATACATGTTTATTTGACCTTTGCTGTTTCTTTCTCTATCTTCATTTGATAATTTTTGTATGAAAAGATGGGCGCTCAGAATTTCACATGTATTTAACACATTGATACGCGCCACTTACCCCCTTGGCGCTGGTTGGATGTGTCCCCGTTCAGCAGAATTTATTCTTCCCCGATTAAGCAGAATTCATTTCTATTCACTATCATTAGACTAAACTGGCTCCTTGGAAGATGTCCCACTTCAGCAGGCACGCTGGTCAAGCAAGTCTTGATAAAGTAGCTACCTTGATAAAAGCAAGTGTCTGGTAACATCAGATGGTATAAAGAAAAATACAGCAGAACTACAATGGCAGGGAGGGAGTTTAGAGGCTCCGGAGAAATGGAAGATCCCTTGAGACAAGGTTTAAAGTTTTTTTTTTCATTTGAAAAGCTGTCTGCAGCTCCAGTCTCATCATGCTATGATATTTATTTGGTTTTCAGTATAATAACCAGAAGAGTGCTTCTATGAACCTGAGTGTGACCGTATATTTTCCAGGTGACACCTTTATTGTGGTTGAAATATCTAAAGCTGCACTGGTGCCACGTGGAAAACACTGATGAGAGACATCCTGTTTGTGGACAATTCTGCTAACTGATAATATTGTTTTCTGTAGTTGTCTTCTATCCTTAATAGTAGAGACATTTGCATGCACATAGAATGTTTCTTCCTGATGGGTTCATCGGTGCCCACTGTTTACACCTGACCCTGAAGCCATCACCAAAAAATCGGGACAGGGGGTGGGAGGGGAAGAGGAGCCTATATAAGAAAAAAGACCCCAAAAGCAGGACTGTCCCTATACAATCGGGACATCTGGTCACCCTACCTTTTGTAAAGTCCTTTAGTTGGAGAGGATAATGATATTGTAAGTCTCTATGTGTGACATTGGAAGGTCAGCTGGATGAACAGTGAAGAAACAAGAATCAGAGAGGTAGCCGTGTTAGTCTGGAATAGCAAAGGTAACAAAGTCCTGTGGCACCTTAAAGACTAACTATAAAGTTTTGAAGCATAAGCGGTCGTGGGCTAATACCCACTTCGTCGGATGCAAGCAGTGAAGAAACAAGGATTCTGCATGCAGATGTATTCCTGGTGATTTAAAAGAATGGGAGATGTTATTTTTATAATACTAATTCTTCATTCTCTTGCTTTCATACAGCAAAATGACATTGAAAACATCAGGGCTGTACATCAGCTCCTATCGTCTGTGCATATGCATTTTAATATAATCTTTAATTACATGATCATATGTTAGGTTTCAAATACAACAATAGCACATATGGAAATTCCATCATCTCGAACTATGTAGCTAGAGACTACCACAAGGCTCTCACAAGAAGAGAGCGCCTGTTCTGTGCACTTTAGGAGGTGAGCAGGAGAGAACCATTCCCTGGCAAACTTTAGTTGCTATGCAGCTCCAAAGCTGTATCAGAGCAGGATCTCTGCCTGTGCAATTTAGCTAGTGTGCAGGAATGCCCCCCTCAGCTCCTTACAAGGGCCACAAAACCCATCTTCCTCCCTTTTGATTGTAGTTTCTTTGACAGGAGCTTCTGCAAAATGGAGCCATAAAAGCATAGAAGCGAGACTGCGGGGGGAAGAGGTGGCTGCCCGAGCACCTTACAAATGTCTTAGGAACTCTCACGATGTATGAGTAGACTTTTCAGTATACAGCTAAGCTAGCCACTCATACACCTTCAGCAAGTCTTTCCTTAGCTCTATGCCCTACTGGCTTAGTGAAAAAAACCCACTGCACAAGCGGTGTATGCAACGTCATGGAGCATAACTCGGTCAACTGAAAACCAGATTTCTCTAGAAGAAGCGAAAACAGTTCTCCCCAGTGAGGACTATTTCCAAGCCAGATTTCAACTCTCAGTCCCCAGTGGCTCCGAGAATATCTGAGTGCCTCAAACAATAATGGATTTATCCTCATAACATCCCTGGAAACAGGCCCCGAAGGGAAGGCTGAGGTCCTGGGCCTCTCCCTTGGTCAGCCCTGAGTAGAGACTCAGCGGACGCTGCCTTCCGTCCCAGACGTGCCCCAGACAACAGCATTGAGTGGCCCTGGAGGCAGGGATCCTCCAACCACACAGGAGGTAATAGCAGGGTTGGATTACTCAATAGGCAGAATAAGCACATGCTTAGGGCAGCAGCAAAGCAGGGGGCACCAAAAATATATATACTTTTTAAAATTGATATTTGATATTAAAAAAAAAAAGCATCGTAGTTGTCATGGGAAAAACCAGAACTTTGTTAGACTTCCTTACACTCTACTATACACTCTTCCCCCATTTTTCTGTTCTTTTTATTTCTTATCCCTTAATTTGAAAACATGTGCAGACCTCTGTCAATCATTAGCAGACCACTTACACACTTGGAGGAATGATTTCAAAAGATCTGAAGACAGATCAAAAGATATCTTGCCTGATATTAACTATAAAGAAGCCCAGTCCTGCAAGCGAGTCAGGAAAAAACAAGCAAATGATAGCAGTGCAACAGAAACAACATTGAATCCTAGAGACAAGACAAATTTCACATATCTACTTACTACGCTATAATTGATACACTTGAAGCTCATATGACGAGGAGAGGTAAAGTGTACAAAGAAGTATCAAGTAGATTTTCTTTTCTAAATGATATGGACTTATCTGATGGACAATATTCATAGGGTTCCCAAAAGCTAGTTGACTCATACCCTGTTGACTTGAACATGAATCTCTGTGGAGAAGTACGGCAGTTCCACTGTTATGTGTGTGCAAAATTTAATGAAACGAAAAATGAAATTCAATCACATTGATCTTCATGACACAATATTGAAATACAGAATGTGTATTTCCAAATGTAGAGATCACACTATATATTTTTCTATCTAACTGCTCCACAGAACGTTCTTTTTCTCAGCTGAAAGGAATAAAAACCCCTCAGAGAACAACGTGTCAAGACAGACTTGATTCACTTTCCCTATTGTGTATGGAAGTGGATATGCTTCGTTGAGTCAGCTTTGATGAACTTATCCAGAATTTTGCAATCAGAAAATCTAGAAAGAAGCTATTTTAATTTCAGCATACATGTAAGTTTTGTGTCATTTCAAAAAATAAAATTTTATTTTATGGTATATTATTGTTTTTATTTTGAATTACATATGGGGAGGCACCATAATCTTTTTAGTGCTTAGAGCCTCTAAAGGTCTTAATCTGGCCCTGGGTAACAGGCTCGGGCTGCTATATCTCTGCCCAATAGGGGAGTCCCCGCCAGAGTGCCAGGCTGTAAGGGGTGACCCTGGCCCTTCGCCATGCTCTGTGGGGGAAAAGCAGCGAAGGGGTGGGGGGCTGCAGCCCAGATGCTGGGGCTTTCCATGGGGAATGGGGTGCTGGGGGTTCGCGGGGCTGGAAACTATCTCCCCCACCCCAAAGAAGGAAGCACTTGGACATTTCCACAGCAGGAAACAGACTGACATGCTTAGGGGGAAGCCTTGGAGCCCAGTGCCTGCGCTGTGGGTGGAAAGCCTCAGCATCTGGCCTGAAGCCGCCTTCCCTCCTTTCCAATCCCACAGTGCCAGAACTTCCACTGCCTGCATCCGACGAAGTGGGTATTAGCCCACGAAAGCTCATGCTTCAAAACTTTATAGTTAGTCTTTAAGGTGCCACAGGACTTTGTTAACTCCAGGAGGGGCTCCCCACTTCAAAAAAGGTTACAAGAATTATTCTATAATGAGGAAAATTAGCGTGTATGTGTGTGTGTACATACATACATATGAACAGCCTTCCCCCTTCCCTCTACAACATTTGTACAAAGAGCATCTTCTGTAGTTTTTCCATAGCTGTTAGTGATTCTTCAAGGTTTGCAAACACTTAAGGAATTTTAGAAGCTTTTTCTGTTCCTGTCATCAATGTTTCTTCCTAGAAAGTGGGTAAAAAGTTGCACAGTATTTTTTACTGATGTTGGTTTTCACTGAAAGAAGCATGTTGTTAAATTGTCTGTGTTTCCATCAACACTGTATGTCATAATGCTGAGGCTTGATCCTCTGATACTGTTTTCTTCTTTGTTTGCAATGAGCTATGCAACAGGCATCAGTGCTGAAAATGTATAGTGGTGTTTGAAATATAAACATCAGTGGGTATGAGCTGATTCCAATAGTGGCGTGTAGTGGTTTGCTTCACCCAACAGATATTCATCTTTTTCTACTGAGTAGCCTTACTGTGTTACCTGAATGATAACGGGAAAAGTCAAAAAGATGATTGTGGGCAAAATTATGGTGCAGCAGGGAAACTGATAAAAGAAAGTACACCTTTTAGAGATGAAAACAGAATGTAAATGAACATCTAAAAACAACATGGGTGAGTGAAGAAAGAGTATAAAGAGTTAATATGATGCATAACATTGATTAGCCCTAAGGAATATGAGGTTGCGGGAAGAGGGAGCAAGAAGACAACACACTTGGCAAGCTATGCAGTATTCCAAACTAGTACACTGGAAGAGACTCCGACATGAACAATATTACTCAAGATGTGGGGCTTACACCATAGATATTGCTACCACCACAAGACACCTATTGAAAATGTAATCTTTTAAAAATTGGATGGAGAGAGGAGCACCAGTGGGTAAGCAGAAAAGGAAGAATAGATGCAAAAGGGCCTGGAGGGAGGCAGAAGGCTGAGAGAGATGGAACTTGGAGATGGTGGAGGGGGAAGATGGAGAGTGTTGGTGATTTGAGGATGAGGGTTTGGGGGATAGCATGCTGTCTTTTCCGCAGCTGTCTCGCTCTTCAAAGTTCATGGGGTAGAGAGTAGACATGGCCCTGCCTTCTCTGCACTCTCTTGAAGCCATTCTTTCCCCTGGAGCACCCACCCTAGAGCAAGGCACAAAGTGGCTTTCATCCTTTTCTAAACAAAGAAAGGTTTCCAAATAGTGATAAAGATCAAATGACCAGTCTCACCAGCTTAGGAGCCAGCACAGTTTTATCAGCTGAAGGCTTTCATCAGTAGCTAAAACCAGACTAATTGAAGAGTGGTGGAGTCTATAACAGTAGCATGTCCACACACTTGGTTATGATGAGAGGCATGATAGAGGAACCTGAATAAAACAACATATCATCTTTTACTCTTGCCAGGCCCTTCTAGCCAATAGGAACACAGTAACTATCAGATTCCAGCTTCCTGAAGTGCATGTATTGTTAGAAACAAAGTATTTGATTACTGGAGGACTAAAATAGGGCTGTAAAAAACACTGACAATGCATATATCACAGCACGTTGGAATAAGACAAGGAAGGCATGCAGTGGTAGATCTGTGTTCTCCTTTCCTATTCCAATACACTGTGCTATGCACAGATTAGAGGGTAGTTGGGCCCATGAAGTAGGCAGTGTGTCAGAACAGGTGCTCTCAGTCTGGCCAGTTAAGAGAGTGAGGCAGCACCTAGGGACTGGAAGTGAATCAAAGCAGTGTGGGACAGTCAGGAGGGGCAGGCGAGAGCTACTGGGAGTCTGGGGACTGTGGAAGGAAGTAGCAGGTGATTTCCAAGAAGATGACTGAAGGCAAGGAGAGCAATAAGAGGGGTTTGCTGTGTTGCTCCCTGGAGCTGCAGGGGGAAGCTGAAGGTCGGAGAAGCAGCAGCAGCAGGAGGAATTGTTTGCTGCCCCTAAACTGGAGCTAAGGGCTGAAGGTAGGGGAGCAGCTGAGACTTACCTGCTCACTTCTACCAGCTAGAGAGTTGGACCTATGAGTGAGGAATGTTCCCCTGGTAAGAATGATTCCTACTAGAGGCTGTGGGGGTTCCCCCCTGGGAACAGAGGAGTTGTACTCTGGCTGGGGTGCCGTGTGGAAGGGCTCCCAGCAGATAGGTTGGTGTGGGTTCCAGCTAGGAGGAGTGGAGTTTTAAGCACTATATGCACTGGATGTGGGGAACCAGTCTAGGTTTGGGAATTTTCGTGCGGATTATGTGAACAATCTTCTATGTTGCCAAACTTCAGATTGTCACCTGGGTTTTGAATTTGTCTCAGTTTTCCTAATCCCTTCCCTTTCCTATTGGGAACAACTTCCATTTATTCACCTGGGTCTCCCCATCTCCAGTGAGAATAAATTATAGACTCAGTCTGAACAGCTCTAAAGCATAAACAGGAAGGGCATGTCTTCACTGCACCAGGAGGGTTAGCTGCCCTTATATTTACAGGCAGGATTGTACTAAGGCAGCCGGAGTTGCTGCCCCCCTTTCATCTCCACCAGTTACACTGTTATACTCAAGCAGAGTTAGTATATGTTTTTCTTCCCATGCTGGGAAGAACCCTGCCACCCACAGTGGAGACATACAGTAAGTTTCCATCATCCTTCCAGAATGGTCTATCACTTGGGTCTGGAATGATGCACCACCTCTCTCTATCAGGAGTAGTGGGTTGCATGTAGCATATGATAAAGCAATGCATATGTGATGGCAAAGACTTGTCTGCTGCTATGGAGGATAGCATGGCCAGTGTGCAGGCAGTGCTCAGCTGATGTCCAGGCAAGGCTAGGGTTCAATATCTGTAGACATAAACAGTGAATATGGGGTCATGCCACCAATGGAACCAGAGATCCAGGAATGAGACAGGGTCTTGATGCCTATGGAGGTGAACTTAGTATACCATAAAGAAAGCGAGGAATACTTGTAGAACCTGTGACAGATCGCCTTCTCACCCCCTCTTCAGGAACAGCAGGAAACCCTTCTTTTGCTCCAAACAGTGCTCTTTATTTTACAGTGCAAGGCCCCACCACCAATATATACAGCTTTATACACAGCTCTACAGCTTACAGTTCGAACACAGCTCTACAGCTTACAGCTCTAACGCAACTCTATGTAGTTCAGCTCTAAACAGTTCTTTCCCTCACTCCACACTACCATACCACCACCACTCTGGACTTCCTTCCTGGCAGGCTTTTATCCCCCTGAGGAGGCTGCCAGGTGCAACCCATCCAGGCTGATTGCCCAGGTGGCTGATTAGGCTTTCTGCACGGGAGGTTTGCAGAGGGCTTTTCTCCCTCTTAAAGGGGCGGCAGGCTGGGTCAGGCCCATCCTGCCACACACCTCCCTCCTTAGCCTAGCCCCATCGGGCTGGCTCGGACCCTTCAATATTTCCCTAGGCTTTGGGGTGTCCTGCCTGTCTGTGGCAGAGACCCCTGCTGCCTTCTTAGGGCTAGGGCCAGCTTCCTCTGCCTCAGCTTCCCTCACGGCTGCGGCAGAGAACCCTACTTCTAGCCTTGCGCAATAGAGGCAGGGTATCGGCCGCCCCTGTGTCCTCCGGCGCTCACACCACTCGCATGGTGCTTCGTCACACAGGGCAACTTCCCTGACCTCAATTTCCCCTAGGCTCTCACAGGAGCTTGGGGCTTCATCTGTGGGGCTCACCTCCTGCCCTAGTCTCTGTCGTTCCTGGCTGTCTAGGTCCTCCCCTTGGTCATTGGGTTGAGGCCCGCCCCTTCGCTCAGCCGAGCCCCCCTTACGGGTTCTCACGCCCGGCCTTGGGCAGCCCGGGGCCTCGTACTTCCCACCGGGCCCCAGTCCCGCCCAATGATCACAGGGTACGGCAACCCCTCTGGCACCCCGACCCGCTTCCAGCGGAATCAGCCGCTGATCTCTAGGGGGACCTGGGCCACCCGACAGGACTTCCTGTCCCCATGGACACACTGCAGGTCCATAGTAGCCCCCGGGATCAGCCACTCGGGGCGGATCAACGCTCTGCGGATGAGCGTGTAGGGGGAGGCGGAATCCACCACCCCCTGGTGGGACTTCCTCCCCACCTGCACCCGCAGGGTGGGTATCCCCTTCCGCGGTTTCCGTCCCCAAACCTCAGTCCACCCACACCAGTCAGTGTAGCCACATTCCATGGCTTGGCAGTCCCGCTTAATATGCCCTGGTTTCCCGCACTGCCAGCAGGTAAGCCGGGCAGTTCTCTCTGGCGCCCCTCTGGGCTCCCCATCAGTCCCTTTGCATCTAGCTTGGGGGGAGTCCATGGGCCGGCACCCCAAATCCTGGACCCGTCGTGGTCGGTCTTCTCCCTGAGGTCCCTCTGCCTCCACGTACTCCTCGATCAGACGCACCGCAGACTCCACCGTCTCGGGCTGGTGCCTTCTGACCCAGGTACGGACAGTCTCGGGGAGGCTGAGCAAAAACTGCTCCATGATCAGGGAGTCCATAATTTCCTCCCCTGACCGGGCCTCCAGCCTTAGCCAACGCGTGGCCCAGTCCCTCAGCCTTTGGGCAAACGCCCGGGGCCGCACCGCCTGCGACCAGCGGGCCGCCCGTAACTTCTGCCGGTATCTCTCCGGTGATAAACCGACCCGGTCCAAAATGGCCGCTCTGACAGTCTCAAAGTCTCGGGCCTCTACAGTGCCCAGGGCCATATAGGCTGCCTGGGCTTCGCCCACGAGGTACGGAGCAAGCCTGAGGGCCCAGGTGGTCCGCTCCCACCCGGCTGCGGTGGCTACCTTCTCAAAAGTCCCCAGGAAAGCATCGGGGTCATCCGCCAGGCTCATTTTACAGAGTCCTCAGCCCAGCGGCCGCATGCCCTCTCCTGCCCCTGGACTCACCAGCAGCTGCACGAGTTTCGCCTGGGTACTTGCTTGCTCCTTGATAAAGTCCTGCAGCATCTTCTGCTGCTCAGCTTGAGCCTGCTGCATCGCCTGGTGGGTTTGCTGCAAGGCGTGCATGGCCTGCTGGGTCTGCTTCTGTTGCTCCATGAGCCACTGTAGGGTTCCCTCCATCTCTGGGCCACCAGTTGTGTTGCTGGTGTAGCGATCCCACCACTGCCACCACGTGTGACAGATCACCTTCTCACCCCTCTTCAGGAACAGGCAGGAAACCCTTCTTTTGCTCCAAACAGTGCTCTTTATTTTACAGTGCAAGGCCCCACCACCAATATATACAGCTTTATACACAGCTCTACAGCTTACAGTTCGAACACAGCTCTACAGCTTACAGCTCTAACGCAACTCTATGTAGTTCAGCTCTAAACAGTTCTTTCCCTCACTCCACACTACCATACCACCACCACTCTGGACTTCCTTCCTGGCAGGCTTTTATCCCCCTGAGGAGGCTGCCAGGTGCAACCCATCCAGGCTGATTGCCCAGGTGGCTGATTAGGCTTTCTGCACGGGAGGTTTGCAGAGGGCTTTTCTCCCTCTTAAAGGGGCGGCAGGCTGGGTCAGGACCACCCTGCCACAAACCTTAGAGACTAACCAGTTTATTTCAGCATAAGCTTTCGTGGACTATAGCCCACTTCATCGGATGCATAGAATGGAACAGACGTAAGATGCATTTATACACACAGAAAGAAGAAGAAGAAAAAAGTTGTACATTAGCATACCAATTCTAAGAGGCTGTTAAAAATTAGAATTAGAATTGGTATGCTAATGTACAACTTTTTCCCCCTTCTTTCTGTGTGTATAAATGCATCTTACGTCTGTTCCATTCTATGCATCGGATGAAGTGGGCTATAGTCCACGAAAGCGTATGCTGAAATAAACTAGTTAGTCTCTAAGGTGCTACAAGTATTCCTCGCTTTCTTTACGGATACAGACTAACACGGCTGCTATTCTTGGTATACCATGTAAGGGCACTGACAGAGTGGAGGTCCTGGGATAAGACACTGAAGGAACTTGTAGTGCAACTATTGGCTTTGTCACGCTGAATGGAAGTGTCAAAACAGTATCTTTCCATCCTTAAGCCAACAGCCCTTTTATATTATTGAAATGGCCAGGTTTGGTAAGCTCCTTGTGGCAGGGAGCTTCTGTTTGTTCTGTGTTTGTATAGCACCTAGCACTAGGAGGACCTGTGCATAGAAATCCCAATCATGGACCTATGATGATACAAATAATCTCCCATTCTGGATTGTGGAGACACTCCATAACAGGAAGGTCCCGTGAAGAGAGCATCAAGGAAATGCATAAGGCAAATATATTAACTCTTGGGTCTAGAAATAGTATAAATCATTTTTTTCCTTCTCTCTATTCTGTAACAATGTTCAAAGCAAGAAATAAACAAATCACAGTAGCTCAAATATGCATGTACGGTCAGGAGGTATTTAGAAAATCTAAGGTGAGAATCAGCCATTGGACTTTGTCCGAGATTTGTCAAGAGAACACCTGACACCATGGAAAATTAAGGTCGAGTTCTCTAAAATATAGCTCAACAGAGAACCTACAAATAAATCCCTGTTTGAGTGTACTTGTCTAATATAGGATACTATAGGATTTGTACTTGATGTATTTCTCTATACCTGCCACTTCCTCAATTCTTACATTTTTTTCACCTCTGCATGTAGAGATTTTGGTTAGAGTCCAGTTTCCTTTTGTCAGCCCAGTATCAGTCAGTGTCGTCTCTACTTCTATTAAGTGCTGGATGCTAATTACAGAGCTGCCAGAAGAATTAAACAGACCATATGTCAGATTAAGGGAAGGATATTTTTTTATTTGTTGTGATATAGTAACTCTCCCACTA
Source organism: Sternotherus odoratus (assembly GCA_032164245.1). NCBI lineage: Eukaryota > Metazoa > Chordata > Testudines > Kinosternidae > Sternotherus > Sternotherus odoratus. The sequence continues at coordinate 151,329,965 of JAVMKO010000003.1, forward strand.
CAAAGCCCCCAAAGTTAATAATAATTCCATGTATCTGGGATAAATTTTAATATCCTTTTTTAATTAAAAAGACTTGGTTTCCATTCATGCCTCACTTATTCTCTTCCTCCTCCTCCTCCTCCTTCATACAAATCTCAGTATTCAATAGGCACCATAGAATTTTTTTGAAATTATTTCTTTTATAGGTGTCCTTAAATCTGATGCATTTTACAAAAGCTAACTGGTAAAATCAGTTGGATGATTTTGTTACCTTAATGTTAATGACAAGTCACAACTTAATTTAGAAAAATTAAGAAAAACAAATCCAGAAACATAACTCAGTTGCTTTGCAAAGAGTGCATATTACTGCTTAGTCCTTGTATTAATAATAATTTCCCAGAAAAATAATCCATGCCTAAAAAAAATAAAATGAGGAAAAAGTATGGTTTACACAAGCTAAGTTGCCCTGTGGTTTTGACTTTTATTCACCAAAGCTTTTAAGAGACTTTACAACTGTGTATTTTTGCAGCAGGTTTAAACTGATTAGAGTAAGTTCATAAAAAGACTTGATTTGATAAGTTTACTTTAGTGTTAATGTTTTGTTCCCACTAAACATCAGCTTTGGCTGTATTAAATAAAAGTACATTAACCTCACCATCTGCTGTACAGCTTTGGTTTTTGTTCTTGAGTTCAAGTTGCATTACTGCAAATTACAGGCTAAATTGCTAACATTTGTTGGGACTCCTGCAGTCTCTAATCCATATGAACCAGCCAATTCTTCCTGAGTGTTCTATGTTTGATTAATTGTACTGTAATTAAAGAAATTACCAAGATCTTCTGTTTGGATGTGATTAACCCAACGAGTGTTCACATTTATATTTTCTAAGCATCTTGTAACAATAAGACTCAGCTTATGCTCATTAACAAGGAGACAAATGAAGAAAGTATACTGTATTAATACAGGCCGTTCAGTGGAACAATTAAACATGGACAGAAATAAACCGGACTGTTTGATTCCAATCTGAATACTTATTTGGGATGTTGATCCTCCACATGCATGGAGATATGACTGTGATGACTGAATTTTAGCCTTTTTTGCTGTATTTTTCCAGGATCTAAATTTCAGTAAAAGAAAACACAACTCTAGACCTCTACCTGTTATCGCAGCCTTTATCATAAAATCAAATGCATAGTAGTCTTGAGTCTGCGTCATGAGACAGAGAGAGAGAGGCTTAATTCATCTGTGTGGAGTTCTAACGTCAAAGTGGAGGTAGTAGAGGTAAGCCCATGGCATTTGCAGAAGCTGTTCAAACAGTTCTAGCATTTAATGCCAGTGGAACTGTGGAATTCTCATTTGCAACTTAATCTAAAAACCACTGGAGTCAATAGAAATAATTTCACTGGCTTTACTTGGCCCCTGTACTGGATTAGGAGATCTGTTCTGGTCCCTCACCCTAGCTGCCTTTCTGCAATCCCAGTCCCGGATCAAACCACAACCCCACGCTGAATGCTTACTAAGTTCCTATTATTATCACAGACATGTCCCACTTACTGTGTTGCTATCTACTGGATTCCAAAATAGAGTCCCCAACATACCACCCTTCTACTCTCAAATTCCCATGTGGTCCATGAAACTCAATACCCCCTTAGCTGGCTAATGTCTGACCAGGCCTGTGTGGAACGGGTATGGGAGGGGAAAAGGAATGTTTTAAAAAAGTTCTGTGTTCCTGTAGCTGTGCAGACCTTGTATGAGTCCAGCTGTGTTACTGTTGATTCAGCTCTCGGCCCCGTACCGTGCTTCCTTTGACTGACTGACAAAAAGCACCAGCTGTGGCAGAGCAGACGCACTGCAGCATTGGGACTAGCAGCCTAACATCCACTGAGGGAGCACCGGGGAAAGGCCTCGAAATGTTCTTTTTAAAATCATTTAACTTCCCACAGGATGCAGGTAAATGAAGGAGGGCTGACCAGAGGTGGCGAATGGTTTGTTTCACCTGTTGAATACACCCAATTGCGTTCATGCTTGTTCTGCTTCTGCCTGACCAGCGGCAAACCATCTGTATAGCTCAGAGAACTAGATCCAAGCACTGACCACGACGTGCTATCCCTCTGAATTTGTACAAGTCACTTAATGGCGCTGCCTCGATTTCCCCACCTGTAAAATGTGAATAAGAATACATCACCCTCGTTCTTGTGAAGACTTGCATATCTTTAAATTGACCACAGGCTTAGAGTGCAGCATGTGCCTGAGTGTTTGCAGGATTGGGCTGGAGCTGCTTCAGAGAGATTTTGTAAGAATATTTGTTCACTGTTTGGAAAAGGCTGTATATGTATTAAGATTAGCATGGCTGAAGTCATGGAACATGACCTAGCTTCTGCATTAGTATATGACAGATCTGCTAAGCTTCCAACAGCAGCCCCAACTTGGCCATGTTACATATGTACGTTTTTTAGTACCCATTTCATGGCTGGGAGTATGTATTAGGCCACATTTAGTGTGAACAGCAGGAGTAAAAATACTGTGTAATCCTTTTTTATTTATTTAGGTTGCACTCAAAATCCCATTCAGGCCTGACAGCCCATCAACAAGGTACTGATCCAAAATCCACCCAGGCAATAGCATGTTTTCCAGTGATTCCACTGGATTTTGGTTCAGGCTCATACTGAGGAATTGCCCAGGAAAAACTTTATTGAAGAGTTAAGTTACTGAAGTGGAATTAACTAAGAACATGGCTCATGTGCACTGTGGTGGATGGAACCTTAACTCTTGCAGTCCCTGACTCCTTGTGACTTTGAACTGTCCCACTAAATTAAAGTAGGATAAGGTACAAAATATTTGCTGGAGGGAATGGTCTGCACTACACAGGCACCTCTAGCTGCAGCAGCCACATTAAATGAGTTAGAGAGGGTCATGGTCCTTCCCTTCCCATCACACTGGCCACAGAACTAGGCATGAAGGGGAAGTGTAAGCCTACCCCTCTAAGGTCATCCTCCCTCTTCAGCATGCAGTTGTGGGAGGCATTTTACTTAAGTTCACACAAACAGTAAATCATCTTCAGCCAGAGGCCTACCACCAACAGATTCATCTCCAAAAGTGAGGACTTGGGGAAAGCTGAGTGCATAGAAATAGGGCTATATTGGAAACTGCTTTGCAACCTTGACAGGTCCTGTTGACATGATCACTATAATAAGAAAACAATGAGTGATATGTGTGTGTTGTACACTTGTGTGGAAAGCCAACATGGGCAAATGAAAGTGCTTGTGTACTGGTGCCGGGAGGCAGAGAGAGATATCCCCTTTGACTGGATAAACAGGTCCCTGAGATATGTCTGGATTATGTTTATCTCATAGCTATTGAAACTGCTGCAGGATTTGCAGGAATATTTGTACTGCATTTCAGCACTTCCCACTGTGTATATCTTGTTCTGTCTCAGTAACAAACTAACTGGAAAGAAAATCACCCAGGTGTGGACAGCAGCAGCATCTTGCTGGGACTTAATATGCTAATCCCACTGCCCATGTTTCCGTACTTTCTCCACAGCCATTAAATACAATGCGTTTTAGTTACATGCACTTTATTTTGTGCCATGCCAGAATGATACATATTAATGGACTCTTACAGTAAATACAATTGAACAGTTTAATTTACTGTAGCATGTAAATTTAAGTTCCCGGGTATGGTTTTAAATGAAAAAAGCATCTTCCATAGCACATGGATGCAAATGATTATGAAATGATAGAGTTCATGATTCTAAGGAATGGTAGGAGGGATAACAACACAATAAAGGCACTGGGTTTCAAGAAGGCAGACTTTACTAAACTCAGGGAGTTGGTAGGCAAAATCCTATGGGAAGCAAGTCTAAGGGGAAAAACAATTGAAGACAGCTGGCAGTTTTTCAAAGAGACATTATGTGCACAAGAGCAAACTATCCCACTGTGTAGGAAAGACATGAACTATGGCAAGAGACCACCCTGACTTAATCAGGAGATCTTCAATGATCTAAAACTCAAAAGCGAGTCCTTCAAAAAGTACAAAGGATCAAATTACAAAGGATGAATATAAACAAATAACCCAAGGCTGTAGGGACAAAATTTGAAAAGACATACAACAAGATCAAACTAGCTAGGGACATAAAAGGAAACAAGAAAACATTCTACAAATACATTAGAATCAAGAGAAAAACCAAGGACAGAGTAGGCCCGTTACCCAATGGGGCTGGGAGGGGGGGACAATAACAGAAAATGTAGAAATGGCAAGAGGGGCTTTATGACTTCGTTTCAGTTTTCACCAAGAAGGTTGGTGGTGATTTGATGTCTAACATAGTGAATGCCAGTGAAAATGAGGTAAGAGCAGAGTCTAAAATAGGGAAAGAACAAGTCAAAAATTACTTAAACAAGTTAGATGTCTTCAAATCACCAGGGTCTGATTAAATGCATCTTAGAATACTCAAGGAGCTGACTGAGGAGATATCTGAGCCATTAGTGATTATCTTTGAAAAGCCATGGAAGATGGGAGACATTCCAGAAGACCAGGAAAGGGCAAATATAGTGCCACTCTATAGAAAGGGATATAAGGACAACCTCATGAATTACAGACCAATCATCTTAACTTCTGTACCCAGAAAGATAATGGAGCAAATAATTAAGCAATCAATTTGCAAACACCTAGAAGATAAGAAGGTGATAAATAGCAGTCAGCATAGATTTATCAAGAACAAATAATGTCAAACCAACCTGATAGCTTTCTTTGATAGGGTAACAAGCCTTGTAGTTGGGGGGAAGCAGTAGCTGTCTTATATCTTGATTTTAGTAAGGCTTTTGATACTGTCTTGCATGACCTCATAAACAAAGTAGGGAAATACAACCGAGATGGAGCTACTATACAGTAGGCACATAACTGGTTGGAAAGTAGTTCCCAGAGAGTACTTATCCATGGTTCACAGTCATGCTGGAAGGGCATGCAGGGATCGGTTCTGGGTCTGGTTCTATACAATATCTTCATCAGTGATTTTGATAATGCATAGAGAGAACACTTATAAAGTTTGTGGACGATACCAAGCTGGAAGGGGTTGCAAGTGTTTTGGAAGATAGGATTATAATTCAAAATGATCTGGATAAATGGTCTGAAGTAAATAGGATGAAATTCAATAAGGATAAGTACAAAGTACGCCACTTAGGAAGAAACAATCAGTTGCACACATACAAAATGGGAAATGACTGCCTAGGAAGGAGTACTGCAGGAGTATTGTAAGCAAGACATGGGATTTTACTTCTTCCACTCGACTCTGCTGATTAGACCTCAGTTTGAGTATTGTGTTTAGTTCTGGGCGCCACATTCAGGAAAGATGTGGACAAATTGGAGAAAGTCCAAAGAAGAGCAACAAAAATGATTAAAGGTCTGGAAAACATGACCTATGAGGGAAGATTGAAAAAACTGGGTTTGTTTAGTCTGGAGAAGGGAAGACTGAGAGGGGACTTGATAACAGTTTTCAAGTACATAAAAGGCTGTTACAAGGAGGAGGGATACAGTTGTTTTTCTTAAACTCTGAGGATAGGACAAGAAGCAATGGGCTTAAATTGCACCAAGGGTGGCTTAGGTTGGACATTGGGAAAACCTTTTTAACTGTCAGAATAGTTGAGCACTGGAATAAATTGCCTAGGGAGGTGGTGGAATCTCCATCATTGGGGATTTTTGAGAGCAGGTTGGATAAACACCTGTCAGGGATGGTCTAGATAATACTTAGTCCTGCCTTGAGTGCAGGAGACTGGACTAGATGACCTCTCAAGGTCCCTTACAGTTCTATGACTCTATGTCTGACTGTTGATTGGCCTCACGCTGTAAGAAATTGACTAATCAAGTAATTTTTTATGGAAAGCATTAATATATTGTGCAAAATACTATTACAGTAATTCCTGTTAGCATTACAGTAATTAAAGGTTTGTCAGCATTGCTATTAACAACTTCCAATTAGGAGGTGGTATGTGTGTTTGTAAGTGGGCTTTAAACATTTGCTCTTTGTTGTGTCAGCCTGTTGCAGGGGGCTTATCTCGTTGCCGGGAGAAACGAGGCCTCACACAGGTGGCTAGTTGGAAAGTGGTGAATTTATTGGAGGGGGCGGCATTTCGTGCTGGGGGGCTTATCTGCCAGCACGGCCGCAATACAAGATGACTGACACACTTAGGGCGGTGTTCAGAGTGCCCAAAGAGGAAGCCCAACCCAAAGAGGTGTGTCAGCACAGATATACCCATGCTCATTTGCATCTCATACATACTCATCTCATTAATAGCAAGCAACAAACTGATTGGTTACACACTTGTTGGTTATGCAGTCCTGCCTTAGTTTCCCCATTTGGTTTCCCACGCATTCATTCTCACACAGAGAGGGTAAACACTCATGCAGCTGGGAACTGGTACCCAAACACACAGATAACAGCAAGGTCATTCTCAGATAATGCCACCATTATGCGCTCTCCTGGAGTTGACTTAGAAGCGTAACTGCACTTCCTAGTGATTGCCCGTCACAATGTCTTCCGGTCCTAACACAGCCTCAGAGCAAAAGTTGGGGGGCGGGGGGAATTGAAGGTTGGTTGGTTTTTACCTATAGCACTGTAAAATGTGATAAACTGTGCTGTGCTGATGCAACTCCCTCACCCTTTGTAACCTCACAGAACATAAAGTGTGGGCTTGTGCACTATTGTCTTATGAACTAAAAGAAAAAGAGAAAAGTTAGGTGGCAGGGAGAGCATACTCTCATCTTGCTTAGGTGCTTGTATGGTCTCCAGAGCTGTAGTATGTGAGCACCTCACAATCCTTAGTGTGTTTCTCCACAATACTTATGTGAGGTAGGGAAGTCTTATTGTTCCCATTTTGCAGATGGATAGTTGAGACTAAGTGGTGCAAGGGAATTCTGTGACAGAGCAGTGAATAGAACCTGAGTTTCCAATTATAGGCTAGCACTCTAAATCACTGCCATCCTTCCTCACCCATGGCAGGTATGAATCCCTGCCTCAAAGGGGGTTTAAGTGTGTGGAAGGGGTAACGAATCTCTATTATCCCATGCATGACTCTCTCCCAGGGGTTCTATTCCCCAGGAGAGTGAGGATGTTGTGTAGAGCAGCCAGCCTGACCTCCCCTGGCTTGCTGTATTGGTGGGGAGACTGATGTAAGCGGCAGGCTTGGCTGGGTAAGGGCATACAGCTGATCACTCCTGGAAATGCATTCAAATTCAGCCCAAAATTGCAATATTTGAAAATTGTTACTGTCCAATAGCTGCTTAGAGCTGAAAGTACTTGTTCTGTTAATAGCAGACGGGGATTCCCATCGCAAAAAAACCTTTTACCTTAGGGAAAGGATGGCCTTGTGGTTAAGGCACGGTGAGTCAGGAAATCAGCAGTCCATTCCCAGCTCTGCTGCAGACATGCCCAATATCACACAAATCTCTCTGTGCTTCAGTTTCCTACTCTGACATGGTGGATAATAAAACTTTTCTCACACTTTCTCTATCGTGTCTATTTAGATGGTCCCTGTCTAAAAGGGCTTACATAGAATCATAGAAGATTAGGGTTGGAAGAGGCCTCAGGAGGTCATCTAGTCCGCCCCCTTCCAATCTTACTATGAGTGTGCATAGTGCCTAGCAGAAGAGGGACTGATCTTGGTTGGAACTTACATGAATTACCAGAATATAGATACAGTAAAACCTCGATTTAACGGACTAATTCAGGCGACTGGGTGTCCGTTAAAGCCCAAAGTCCGTTATTTAATAATAAAAAAAACCCAGCCTGCCCAATTAGTCCTTAATTCGAGGTTTTACTGTACTTCCCCTCCGCCGAAAAGCCGCCAATTTTTTTTTAAACAAAACAAAACAAAATCCGTGCCCTGGTCCCCCATGCACCCCGGCCCCAGTCCCCGCTGGCGGCCACGGCTCGGGGATCCAGCCGCCGCCCGTGGATCGTGGCTCAAGCCTCGCTCCTCGGGGCTCCATCCGCCGCGCTCCTCGGGGCTCGAGCCTCGCTCCTCGGGGCTCCAGGCGCCGCGCTCCCCGGGGCTCACGGCTCCAGCCGCCGCCCGGGGAGCGCGGCTTGATCTGCGCTCCCTGGGGCTCGGGGCTCGCTCCCCGGGGCTCGCTCCTCGGGGCTCCAGGCGCCGCGTTCCCCGGGGCTCGCGGCTCCAGCCGCCGCCCGGGGAGCGTGACTGCAGCCGCCGTCCGGGGAGCGCGGCTTGATCCACACTCCCCGGGGCTAGGGGCTCCAGCTGGCTGCCAGGACCCGGGCGGCAGGCGGGACCCGGGCGGGAGCCGGCAGGCAGCCCAGCCCGCCCGCTGCCGGGACCCGGGTGGCAGCGAGGAGCCGGCAGGCAGCCCGCCCGCTGCCTGGACCCGGGCAGCAGCAGGGAGCCCGCAGCCGGACCTCGACAAATGGATTTCGGATGCATCGGACTTTCTTAAAAATTTTGTCCGTTGCATCCGAAGTCCGTTAAATCGAGGTCCATTAAATCGAGGTTTTACTGTAATAAAATCCAACCTTTTTGGCAGTCTCAGCAGAGAGCCCATAGGCTGAATGGGAATAGAGGTTAAAACCATTTCTTTGACCCTTAAGCCGATCCTTCTGAGTCATGATGCTCGTTGGGGAGGTTATTTGAGGAAGCTTGCACGTCCATGTCCTGTGCTGTACTTGTTCTGTGCATGCGTGTACAGTAGGGCTTCAGCTGGCAGAACTCTCAGTGAGATCCCTCTCGAGATCTATGCTCTCTTTTAACAACGAGATGGAAACATTGTTTAAGGGGAAAAAAGGGTTTAAGGTAGAAACTAATAAACCAGGGCACACATTCATTATGTTTGAAAATGTAATGTAAATTGTTCAGAGTATAGGGATGACTGTCGGAATCAGATGGCCACCGAATTTTGTTGGGACATAATTTATTTTTCTTGACATGATAGTCTTGACTGTCAGGACATTTGTGAGCTCCGCAGAGGGGACCATTTCAGAGGGAGAAGTCAAGTTTTTTTTTAAGAAACCATTAAACGCCTTGAAAGTTGGCAGATGATGTTGATGATATGACTGATTGGATCATGTCCGAATCTCAAGAAGACTGCTTATGTTTTCAGCCGAGGAAGACAGTCCAAGTCTGGTGGCTCTAATGACAACCTGCTATGTCTGACTGGAAGGGCTGGCCTCCCTCAGAAGTGACTGACACTGGCTTTTGTTAAGGGCAGGATACTAGACTAACTGCTCTCAGTTAGTAGGGCAGTTCCTATATTGTGTACTGTTTGACTAGAAAAGTCTTCATTATGTTTGGCAGAGTTGGATAAAAGAAACCTACAAGCACAATGTACTGAACACAGCATCATGGCATTAAAACGGTGCTCTCATACCAAAGGCTAATGGCACAACTGCCTGTGATTCTTCTGCTGAATGCAATGGAGCCCAAACTACTCAAACAGCTGATAGGGATGGGTGAATTAATTCTAACTAGGTTCAGACTTTGAAAGGCTAATTCAACCTTTCTGGTTCATCTGGTCGGGAGTGCCTGTGTGTAAGAGGTGTCCAGAAGTCAGGAGTTTCCATTTGTTTGCACCCTTTCATCTTTTGCTCAGAATCAAAAAACACATGGTTTTTGGATCAAAAGAAATACTTCCATTATCTCTGGGTATTTTTATGTCTTGTAAAAAGAAACAGACTCAAGAAGGAAGCAAATATAGGAAGGAAGACAGGCATTTTTCATTCTCCAGCTCTATCCTGTCCACTGCTGCTAAGACTCTGACAGCCATTAATAGAAAATAAGATGAAAAATTGATCCTATATCCTATATATGGCATTGTTTGCAATCTGTCTGTGACAGACCTTTGCTACATAATATTTTATATAAAAATTGAGACCAATAAACTCTTATTAACCAGTGTGAGTTTCGTTTTGACTTTTAATATTTCATTTGACATTTTCCTTTGTTTTCAACCCCCCCCCCAAAAAAAAACCCCACTGCATTTTGTGGAACAAGTTATAAGATAAATGAAATGATCTTGGTAGTATGTTTCATATTTTACCTACATCAGGCATAATTTTCATTTAAGCAGTAATATTTTCAAATCAAAATTTTGCATGCAAAATGTTCTGCCCCTCAGGAGCACTAGTATCGAAATCACTCCTTGTGTTCCATTACACTAGTGAACAGGAACTGAAATATGAAATACTTGTCATCTTCATTTCTCCTGCATTTCTCAGGTAGATCTAATCAACCCGTCAGGGCCGGCGACAGAAATTTGGGGGCCCCCTACTCTACACTTCCTCCCCCCCCCCCAGCTGACAGCGGCCGGGGCCCCCCAGCCCAGCCGGGCCCCCCCCCCAGCTGACAGCGGCTGGGGGGGGAAGCCCAGCCGGCCCCCCCCCAGCCCAGCCGGTGCTCCCCCCCCCCCAGCTGACAGCGGCTGGCGGCAGCGCGGGGTCCTGCGGGAGCGCGAGCCGCCCTTGCTGTTCCCCCCCGCACGCACTTTCTCCCCCGGACTGCGCCGCTGCCGCCGGCCGGGCTCACTGCTCCTGCCGGGGACACGCGCGCTCGTCCGGAGAGCCGCGCCGCCTCCCCGCCCCTTCCCCGCTCTCCAGGCCCGGCGACAAAGGGGGATGACTACGGGTACTGCTGTGCACCGGGGCCCCCCTAAAGTCTGGGGCCCGGTACAGCTCTACCCGTAGTACCCCCCTGTCGCCGGCCCTGCAACCCGTAGTTGAAACAGAGAGAGCTAAACAATTGAAAAGCTGTCTCTTTAGCCATAATTAATTTGCTTAGCTCTAATTTATCAGTCTACCTTAATAAATGTTCAGCAATAAGGTCCATGAGCCTGAAATTATGTACGTTGCCAAATATAACTTTCTGACACCATATGAAGAGCAGATAACTTTACTGCCTGGGGAAACAGAGGTTCAAATCAGAGGAAAGATGACTTGATCTAATTACAGCTAACTGCTGAAGGGGTTTGACATAGTAAAAGTGACTTATGACAACATTAAGGATTTAATCTACCAAAGAAATAAAGACAGACATCTCAATATTGACAGTCTTGCCTTCTAAGAATGAATGTGAGGAATGGAGAATTGTTACTGAATCATTTGTATTGAGAACTGGTGGAGATCTCTAATGTTAAAGATTTGTGGTACATTTGCACCAGTATCCTCAGCCAAAACTTCCCTCATACTACTGCAGGGTGCTGTGTCCAGGGCTGGCGACGGGGGTACAACGGGTACAGCTGTACCGGGCCCCGGTACGCTGCTGTACCCCCTTGTCGCCGCCCGGGGGGGGGGCGTGGGGGGGGCGCACGATCTGAGTACGGGGCCCCAAAATTCCTGTCGCCGGCCCTGGCTGTGTCCCAGTTGGTTACTACCCTTCATCCCAGGTGTGGCTGCATTTAACTGGCATCTGTGTAGTAGGCCCAAATCTTGCTCTCAGAATCCAGTCACATGGACTCATGTAGAAGCCATGGGACTCCTTCTGCAAATGCTTGCTCCCATGAATAATTTAACTCTGGTGACAAGTCCCATTGTCTTCAGTGGAACGATTCATGTGAGGGAAAATTACACAGGCTGAATTTCACCCCTTTATAAGAAGGAGGTCTTATAAAGGAGGTGATTGGAGGTCTGTGGAACATTTGAGTCTCGTTTAAGCTGTAAAATATCTGTACAGTGCCTCATAAGTCAGGTCCTGGCTTATGAATGGACTCCTAAGTCCTATGGTAATACAAAAATAAAATAAGGCTTCAATACCATGTTTGCAGATTTGGGGTCACTGGTCACATAGTACACCATTGAGTGTTAAACAACTACCTATTGAAGTCCAATGAGGAGTTCTGCTTAAAAAGCAGTGGCACAATGTGGTCTATTGTCTGAAGTGCTCTGGAGTGAGGCAAGACACATAGCTAATATAAAATACATTATGGGAAATACAATATTTTTGTATGTAAAATACAGAATGTCTTTCCTTCATTTGAAAAAAATTGCAGTTAATTGGTATGTTTTCGTATGTTAAAATATAGTAATGAAAATAAACACAGTTATGTTGGACCTTCACTCTATGTATTTCTTAAAAAGTGTAACTATATTTACAATGTTTAAATGGGATTTAGAGGAAACAAATTCTCATGCCTTTTTGTTTAGAGAAAACATTACCTAGTGACGGCTTCACTTTCTGTGATATTTGTGACAGCAATAGAACACTGTACTGCATTTAAACACAGGTGTTTGTCAGTAAAAATACCCTTCTTGACATTATTTAAAAGAAAACCCTGCTATCTATACCCACATCCTGCAGCTGTTTGAAATACAAAATCCCCTTCTGTAGTGCTATGGGAAAGCATTAGTGGATAAAGAGCAGAGCAGGTCATGGTATTTCTAATTCAGATTAATGACCCCATTCAGCCCTGTCTCCTTTGCAGGAAATTAGAAAGCTCTAGGAAGGAGAAATAGTGATTCATAATGTGTGACTCTTTGTATTGGCAGTTGCACTCATTACAAGCTAAAATATTGTTTTGATATAAAATAATTGAGTCTGACTTAGTTGTGGGATATCGCTTGCTACATCTCCCCCGACAGAGTCACTGAAAAATCTGCTGGTTCCAAACCCAGCTTGAGAACGATGTCCAGTGTCAGCCCCCTATCATGTTGCTATGTATGGAAAGAGCTTTTAAAACTACAGAAAGGATCAATTCCTGTTCTTCACAAAGGTCCTATTAGTGCAAGGTGTTCATGGACATCCGTGAAAGTCATGAGGATTGTTTGATGCATATATTTCTGATGGCTAAAATGCAGGTGAAGTGCAATCAGGCGAGCCAGTCAGGTGGCTATGGGAACAGTATGCCAGCACTCTCCCTGTAAACATGACGCTGGAGTGGGTTCACACAGAATGGATATAAGAGCAGTTTTGTGTTCTTGCTGCAATAGTAGAGTTCAAGCATAAGAACTGGATTATTTCTTCCCATATCAAAGAGCTGAGTACTAACAGGAAGGAGCCACTCATAGGCCCATTGGATATATTGAATTTCCCCCTGATGATATTACAACAGAAATTAATTGTCTCCAGAAATCTCTAGGAGCATAAATATTGCCTCTGGTACGTAGCTGGGAGTTTATAACTACCCTGGCAGCAAGTAGTTCATCGGGGATGTACATACTGCTCATCTTCCCAGAAGAGCATTGAAATCATCCTTTCTGCCAGAAGAAGAAGTGCACTGTCTTGTTGGCCCAGTATTATTTGTTATCTCCTCCACATTTGCTAAAACTCTCCTTCCTCATCCCTAACTGAAAGTCAATAAAAGAGAAAGGGTTCAAATATTGCCTAGATAAACAGTCCTTTTTGGCGAATATTTAAGGCTGCGGTGATGTGGGGACAGAGGGATCTGCAGAGAGATCTTCCACATGAGGCTGGGGTAAAGAGGCTATATTCTGGGAACCAGAGGACAGAATTAGCTCATCCCCTATAGGAGGGATGGTCATGGGGCTGTAGTGCTCCTGCTTTTCCAGTCAACTGACTGATGCCCCTCCGATGCAATTTGAATTCTGGCTGCTGAACCTCCCTCTCCTTATGTGGGGGTTCCCAGCTTCCGTATCTGCATAAGAATGGACACAGTGCCAGTTTCCCACAGCTCTATCTGTATCACTTCTGCCAGGTAAAGGGTGTAGATTACTCCCTTTTTGGCCAGATAATGGACATCCTGCCTCCCCTGTCCACTGTAGGGCTACTGTGTGGCACCTTGTAGCATAAAGGGCCTTGCATGGCCCACTGCAAGGGGAAGGGGAGTACATGTCTCCAATCAAGACAAAAGAAGTCTCTGGGTGATCCTCTAAAAATTCCCATGCCGCCTCAAATCTGTCTAATGCAATGCAAGTTGTAAGCAGGGACTGGACTCAAATAACTTTCAGCAGATGCTAGCAACCTCCTGTGTAAGCATCCCAGCCAACTGACCTGCTCTCCCTTTTAAGACAGTTTGTGAAAAAACAAACCCCTCATTGTGCCCACTTTTTAAAAATTTCTTGCAGGCGGCAATTAAACAATCAAACAAGTCAAATTTTACTCTCTTGCCTTAACCCATCCAAGTCCGGACAGCAGAGCAGGACTGAGTCTTTAAAGCTCTTGCTCCTACACACCACAAAGTTCACACCACTGTCTCTCACTATCAGTTTGACTGAAGCACTGAGGCTCTTTGAAAACTAAATGTGCACACAGTCTCCTGGCTCTTCCCTCTTGGTGTCATGAAAACAAATGGCATTTTTAAAAATTCTCCCCCTGAAGCCACATTCATTTTCTGGCTTCTCCTCCTCCTCTGTTGTTTCCTAATGAGCTGCAATCCCATCACCTAATGCTTTCAAATCTGCATCTACCCTGCTGTAAAGAAAAGCTGGAAATTGACTCAATTAATTCAATCCGCTCTTCAAATGAAATGGCTCTGGTAACATGAGAGTTTCCATCTCTTTCTGTTTAAAGAGGTATCGTACTCTATACTCCCTGGCAGTAGTCACTGGGTCTTTTGCTGACAATAGAATTAGGAGGGGGCACTGAATTATCCTCCTACCATGTCACAGGTTTAACTGCGAAACGTATTTCCTCCTCTTTGCATAGGTTTTTTTTTTTGTGGGGGTAGAACTTTAACAAAGCTGCCTTTTTTAAGGTCTACATGGAGTATTGCATACCCAAGGGCTCTCATCTCTCCCTGGTCAATATTAGGGGAAAGGGAGAGGTTTACAAAATATTCACTCAGCCCTTCATTCTGGACTGGTTTTTTATCCCCCCCCCCCCTTCCTCCACTGCTGCTTTATTCACAGCATGGCCCTCGACCACAGGGAAAAGGAAGTATAAAGTCAGACATCATCTGGGGGTGTCTTGCCTGTTTGAACAGATCTGAGAACTACCACCCATGAGGCCATGCATCATGGGCTAGCATCCAGGCTAGCTAGTACATTCATCTGATGAAGTGGGTCTTAGCCCACGAAAGCTCATGATCCCTAAGATCTGTTAAGTCTATAAGGTGCTACAAGACTCTTTGTTGCTTTTGCAGATCCAGACTAACACAGCTACCCTCTGATACTAGACATCCAGCTAGATACATTCTGTAGCTTGTTCTACAGATGTTTCTCCATTGAACTGGATTCCCAACAGTCTTAAATCTGTGAAAAGCTCCTGACTTCAGTGAAGCTAGGTTGATACCCTTGGCTCATTGTTGACCTCAAGGAAGTCGCTTGACCTCACTGTTTCAGGGTGCCCATCTGTAAAAGCACATAGCACCTTGTGTGGATACGTTAACTTAATGTCACAATTGCTTTTCTGAAAGGTTCTGGAGATGTGCAAAGTACTATATTGTAATCCCAGAGAGTGCAGTTTTAGAGGTTGAAAATGGATCTAAGAAAAGACTTCTCTATTCCCTAATATCTGCTGTTGTCTGTATACACCCACTGCATATAAAGTAGTCAATGTATTAAGTCTATTCTTTTGTAAGAGACCATGCCTTTATCACCAGACCGTTGTTTATGCTTGGAGAGGACAAATAATAGCTACTTATTTGTTTTATGTTAGTAATGTTCTGTCATTCATCCTCACACACCTCTTTGGTTGTATATTACTATTTTCCTTTGACAGACGGTACTAATACCAATGCTTTTTCTCTCTCAATCTGAATTCTAAAAGAGAAACTATAATCCAAGATTTCTAGCATTGTTTCTTACATAGTAACCATATTGACCGGTGAAAATGTTATGACTTGCTTCCAGCTATGGAAATAATTTTGAAATACTCTGTTGAAGCTGCCTCTTCTGAAGGCATTTCCCATTTCTTCCTGCTCTGTGTTTTCACTCGAAATAATAAAGATATGGAATACCTTTCAGAGATGGATATTTAGTTTATTAATCCCCCCCCCTTTGTTCTGCAGCACATCACTTCACTATATCCACAAATATATTTCTTCCGAGTGGAATACAGATTATATAAGACATAGGGGTGTCATTTTTTATTTGTAAAGGAATTGTACCTGGAACTCCAAATAGTGTAAATAGAGGTATAAAATCCCATGCACTGAGATTTTGCTGTGGGGATGATTTTGATCCTACTTGAATTGCTGTAATTCCATTAACTTTAGTGGAGTTAGTACAGTGGTGTGAAATAAGACTCAGCCTCTTTAGTCCTCTTTCTGCACCTTCTTATGTGCTAATATAACAGAGAGGAGTGGTATGCTATTTTGTTCTGGTTTCTTAATGTATACAGAACGTCATCTATAACTTTACCATGATGAAATTATATTATAACTAGCGAAAATACCCGGCGTTGCTCGGGTCCATCGGAGGTGGGGAGGGGCCAGAGAGCTGAGCGAGTGCGGGGTTTATTGGAGGGGGGAAGGGGCAGAGAGCAAACCTGACACCCCCACCTAACCCCCCGACCAAACCCGACACCCCCACCTCACTTACCCCTCGACCAACGCCAACTCACATTTTCACCCCCCCACCCAAACCCAACACCCACACCTCACCCCCCGTAGACCAAACCTGACACACCCACCTCACTTTCCCCCCCAACCAAACCCGACACCCCTATCTACCACCACAAACCCGACACCCACACCTCACTTACCCCTCGACCAACCCCGACCCCCCTCCTCACCCCCCCAAACAAAACCAACACCTCCACCTTACCCCCCCACCAAACCCAACACCCCCTGACCAACCCCAACACCTCACCCACCCCGACACCTTCCCCCCCCCAGACCAAACCCAACACCCCCACCTCACTTACCCTCCGACCAAACCCAACTCGGGTCCGTCAGAGGTGGGGAGGGGGCAGAGAGCTGAGCAAGTGCGGGGTCCGTTGGAGGGGGCAGAGAACTGAGCGAGTGCGGGGTCCGTTGGAGGGGGGAGGGAGCAGAGAGCTGAGCGAATGCAGGGTCCGTTGGAGGGGGTATTATGACATCATAACTATGTCACAAAGAACAGCAGCTGCCCAGCTGATGTGATTGGCCTTTAAGTAATTTCACCCCTGGGGGGCGTCAGAGGTGAGATTTGAAAAATTTTCAACTCTTACTCTGATTAGGACCCTAAGACCTATAACAAATTTCAAGTCTCTAGCTCAAACGGTGTTGAAGGAGTAAGTGCACATACATACATACATACAAGCATACACCATTTGACTTTTATATATATAGATGCAACATATGGTATCTTTCAAATGTGTATTATTATATGCTCCTGCCGTAGTATAATCCAGACGGTCAATGAATATAATTGAACTTATTTCTTAGGTTACTAAAAATGTTAAATATTTTTCATGTTGTTCTTGGTTACAGCACAAGGGTAATAATTTAACCAATGTTTAGAACTCTGCTGGGCTTTTTTCCCCTGTCACAGGGCGGCACAGATCTCTTTCCCCCTAGTCCCTGTGCCCCGTGGTTAGGCTGGTCAAAGAAAGGGTCTCAGACACTCTTCTCTGGTGCTTCAGCCATACTCTTTTATTTACAGTGCTGATATAGTCCCAACTTTCCCCAAATCAGGCTCCTCACAGACCCCTCACCTGGTCCTCTTGCTCCTTGAGGCTTGTCTCAACCAGTAGAGCCAGAGCCTCCCTATCCTCCTGCCTGGCTAGCCTCCCTTTCTGAGCTCTTCCCTGGGTTTATACTCTTCCCCAGTCATCAGCCCAACTGGTTCCACCTGACTCAGTAGGCTACACTGAGCCTGCCCTAATTAGTGCCTTCAGATGGGCTCCCTGCTCAGGGTTTTAGCCCTTTAATCCAGCCACACTGCAGGGAAGCAGGGTCTTTCGCAGGCATCAGAGGTTTTTAAAACCTCTGCCCTGTGACATTCCCCAAGGATCTCAAAGCACTTTGCACATGTTAGTTGATGAAGCCTCATAACAGTCTAGAAAATTCTGAGGTAGGTGTGATACATTTTATCCCCATTCTCTACCTGACAGTGGTGAATGGAGAGGTGAAGTGAATTGCCAAGATCATGTAAGCACTGCAGAAATAACAATATTTGCAATCACTGAATTACAATAGCAGCACTCATCTGAGGGGCTGACGAAATGAGCTTGATGGCATTTTAGAAGAATATTCTTGTTCTACATACATTTCACAAATGTAATGGTTGTATTGGTGCAAGGCACAACAAAAAAAGATCCAATATATAATCTGGCTTTTACAATCGTGCTTATAAAAAACACACAACCCCAAAAACAAAACAAAAAAACCAATCACCCCTCCCCCCACTCCTAAAACAAACACACACACACACACACACACACACACATATTTAGTTATGGGGATATCTCAAATCTGGCATATTGATACAATAATATAGATGCTTAACACTTATATAGGGCTAAACTGTGCTTCCTCTACAGACCCCCCCAGGTGATGAGGACATAATGGCTGCCCTTCCCCACGCTTTTCTCCCTGGTGCATGCGACATAAGGGGTGCCCTGACTCATAACCTCTACAGTCAATGGAGTATTGGAAAATCAGTTGACAAAGAAGTTGGGAATTGATGGTGGCATGGCTCAACTCCCCTAGGCACTGGCCAGCAGAGTTGACTGGCCAGGAACAGGGGAGCACACTACACAGCTTAAGATGATGTGGTAAATTACTGTTCTCCGAGTACAACTGGGCAACTGCACATAATTTAAGGCTGTACCTGTAAGGAACAATATAATTCATATTGATTTACTTTTATTCTCTAAGTACTGTATAAACATGAGATAATCACTCCACACAACACTCCCTGCATGGTAAATAGGAATAATTCCTTACAGATGGGGAACATGGAATACAGCAGGTGAAGTGTCTTGCTCAAGGCCACCCAGTGTGCCGTATCTGTTCTGTGGAGAAATAAAGGAACTTCACCTTTGGGCCAAAGTGCCAGTCAACACTTTTTCACATGAAAATCCAGATATGCTGAATCTAAAAATGAACAAACACAACATTCATAGGAAGGCTACAAAAATTGGATTAGAAGGTAAAGAAAATAACACACCGTCATTTAAGTTTCAGCACCTTTGAAAATTTCTTCAAAAATTAGGCCACTTATTTAAGTGCTTTATACTGTACATTTAGGGGTCTTATTTTAAGGCCCTGAGCTTGAAAATTATGAATTTATTGCATAAATAGAGAGTGAGTGAAGATTGGGATTCAGCAAAACCAAGTGGTTGAGGGACTGATGTTCCATGTTCACTGTAACAGTTCTCAATAGTTTTCTTTAAGTTCCATACTTTGGTTCTTGTGGCTTTTTTATACACTTTATGGGGAGGTGAGGTGGAAATGTTGGCAGTAGGCCTGGTGGGAAAAGCATATTTTAAGAAGAAATGTGCAAAAGGTGAGTGTGGAGGGATAGCAGACTGGGGCAGGGAGGGGATCCAAGGCTGCATGGCTTGGATGTGAGAGAGTTACCAGGACACAGAGGGAACTATGAAAAAAGGCTGAATGTCCTTGTAGATTTGATATGTGAAAGCCTGTGTGATGTGTCTTGTGTGGCCAGGAAAGATTTACAGTCAGAATTTTACATTTCCTTTTTTAGATGGTGGTATCCAAGAATTCACAGATAATATGATATAGAGGAGAGGCAACCAGGATGAACTAGAGAGCCTTTAGCAGTGGATGAGAAAAATGACAGTTGGACAGGCCCATCAATACCTCCTGTGTGAGTGTCACTGGCTCTAAGATTAATGACTCTAGTATAGGTCAAGTGTCTCATTAGAACACTTGTTCTCAGTTGGGGTTTCTTCCCTCTTAGCAGGTGCCTTGTGGCCCAAGTGAGGAGAGTTCAGCTCCATTCAGGGAGTGATTCCAAACACAGGAGGATCACATATGCCTCAGACAGGATTGAATCTGGATAGAATGGCAGGCATAAGCTGAAGAGGAATACTTAGTTGCAGATTCCATAGGATCTAAGTTCATGACACCAGACTTAAAGTCAAATCCAGGATGCAACATAAAAATAAGAGATGAGAGCTTGAAATGATTGTGAATTATTTTAACGTCTATGCAATTTTCTGCAAACTTACTAGCATTTCACTTTCTTTTCAGTTGTTCTGAGGCTCATGAAAGATTTCAGCAGGGCTACCCCCATTTCCACCAGCTGAGGATCTGTTCCTGTATTCCTTCGCTGAGGGTATGTCCACACTGAAGCTGGAGGTGCAATTTCCAGGTTCGGTGGATGCATATAGCCATGCCAGGACAGGCTAGCCACCCAGGTAAAATCCCATTGGCAACTCTAGGTATGTACTCAAGTGACTAGCCCATTCCATTTCCCATGCTGCCGTGGCTACACTGCTGTTCTGATGTGCTCCCTTGATTAAAGCTAGTATAGGTATGTCTGCACAAGCTAGAAATTACACCTCCAGCTACAGGGTAGAGATACCCTGAGTCACAAGGCAGATAGAGCACAGGCAGTGTCAGTGCCTCACACCACCATGCCTGTCCACCTCATCCTCACCCTGCAGCAGCCATTTCTGGGGCACGCGTCTTCATGCCCATTTGTAGGGTTGGTACCAGCACTCGTCATAATAAGCAGCTAGCGGCCTCAAGTGAGATCAGGACCCCATAGTTATAGACAAGACAGATGACGTGTGGGAGGGGAAAGAGGCAGAGAGAGATGAAGTAAGTTGCCCAAGATCACCCAGTGGGTCAGTGGCAGAGTCACCAATAAAACCCAGGTCTCCTGAGTCCCACTCCAGTGCCCAGCTCTCCAAGCTCTCTGTTACAACCCTCCCTTCATGCAGCCCAGCACTCACGTCTCTGGAAACAGCCTGGCAGTACTGCAGAACGCTGTTCTTTACAAGCCTTAGGGGGGTTTTCATCCACACGCTTGCTGCCTGCCTTCCCCCTAGCAGAAGCAGATATGATTTTCACTCCTATGCTGATACAGCGGGGACTTTGGGGAGGAATTTTCAACACAGCATTATATTTTTCCATACAAAAAGAATACACGATACTTCAATTTGCAAGATCCCTAGTTTCTATTAAGAGACCAATCAAACAAGAATGAAGGTGAGAGCGCATAGAGTGTGTATGTCCTTTGATAGATTTCTTTGAACTCGGCTCTGAAATGGCTGCAGATAACAGAGTGCTTAGAGAGTTGAAAGTGCAGAACATGGTTTGGGGGGAAGGGAGTTGAAGCATCAGAATTACACAGCTAAATGCAACAGTGTGACTGGTTTTGCCATGCAACTCTCCTTATGGGAGCTGGCCTTGCCCAGAAAATGTGCCCCATGGTTTGTGACACAGTGCTCTTCTTTTTAAATCACAAGGAAACATCCAATAGGAGGCAATAAATATAACTGGGCAGAGATGCAGCCTCAGGTCCCAGTCCTGCAATATATACGGTATGTGTTTAAATTTACTACCGGGCACTGTGTCATTGAAATCAGTAGGGCTACTGTAAAGTTAAATACATGTGTAAATGTTTGCCGGATGAGGGCCTAACAATGTGAGCGCAGGGCAGGGCTAGGAACTTCCAACTTCTAAATTTGCCTCTGACAATGATCTTTCTGTGATGAGGGGCTGTTCACTTGACCTTTCTCAGTCTCCTCTTCTACAAACATAGTTATTCTTACTATACAGCAGACTATCAGAGAGTGTTGTGAGACTTAATTAGTCAATGTTAGTCCAGTGCTTTAAAGATGAAGAGAGCTAACTATTGTTATTCAAGATGGCAACAAAACATGTTCCATGCACCTGCTAGAGCCAAATCTATTTTCAGTCAATCTGTGGAGCAATCCAAATCAAAATAAAAGGCCCTGCCAACTGGACTCACTTGACGTGAAACTTAAAATTCACTTAATTTTCTTTCTAAATAGTTGTAACCAAATTGTGTGGAAGCAGCAAATGGCATTCCGGGCCAGGCACTCTCCCCACCAGCTAGAAGCTATTAACTAGGACTTGCTTAGAGCGAAACTTGTTGAGAAAATAAAACTAATCATGCCAACTGCATAACAAGTTACAGACCTTAGGAAACTCCCTGTGTGCACTTCGCATATCATGTTACCTTTTTAAAAAAATAATCCAGATATTAAAAAGTAGGGAAATTTATTTGACAGTTAGTAAAATTTGCCAGCAATTGCCACAAGAGCATTGCAGTGCATAACTGCCTTCTCTCTCCAAACACTACAGGCCCTTATCTACCTTTCCTTTCTTCTCCCCAATGGACTCTAAACCACGCTCAGACTGGTGCTAAAACAAGTGCTGATTTACTGTACCTTTTGACTTGCCTGACAGCTTCTGATCCATGTTCCACTGCTTAGTGCAAGCACCAACATCCTTTGGTGATGTACGTTCTTATTTATTTGTATGCATTGCAATTTGCATTGGCCCAAACAAACGGATCTTTATGCTTGGTTCAGACTTCATCGTGGAGAGGCAAGGTCATGATTAGCTAATGAAAGACTCCAGCATTCGGTTCCTAGTATTGTCATTGGCTGGGCAATTTTAGTCATGTCCCTTAACCTTTCTGTGCCTCAACTTAGGGAACATAGGAATTGCTGTACAGGATCAAACCAATAGTCCATCTAGTCATCACAAACAGTGGCCAATACTAGTTGCTCTAAAGGATGTATAAAAAATCCTATAAAAGACTTACGATATAACTATCCTAGAGTTACATTTCTTCCCAAACTCAGGCTGTTAGTTGGTTGATTAATGACCTGAAGTATGAAGGTAATGACCTGAAGTATGAGGGTTTGTAACCCTTAAAAATTTGCATCCTCTCTAATGTAACGTGTCTGTAAAATGGGCATAATAATACTCACCTACCTTAAGGGGTGTGTGAAGCCTAGCTAGCTGAAGAGCACTTTTAGGTACATGGCAGTGGCTCCTCAGCTGGTGTGAATTGTCGCAGCTTCATTTGCTGTAATGGGGTTGTGCCAATTCACACAAGCTGAGGATCTGGGCACCGGGTGAAAGATTCTATATACATACAAACTATTATTATTTTTGACCTGAGGTGCTGAGCACTTCTCACTCTGACTTCAATGGGGTTGGTCAGTACCAAGCACCTCAGAAAATGAGGCCATTTATTATTCATTTTTGACCGAACTCTTTATTATACATGTAGCTGAACCACTCAATACTAGTGTGGGGTTTGCTTATCCCTGGAAGGGATGTGCCTTCAAATCCCATTTTTCTTCTTCTTTTAAATAGAGAGGAAGTGTTTTATTAACAAAACAGAAATCCCAGTAAAGATTTTAGCATGCATTTTAGTTGGGCTTAAATTTACATTTGACTATTAAAATAAAATCAGGGAATATTCTCCTGAGGAAAATCCAATGTTCTAACTCTGGAAGCATTTCTTAAGGTTACCCAAAGTGATTCCTACCAGTAACTTCTTTGTAAATGACACTATATGGTACTGCATTATAGGTCATTTGAACAATGTGCATATGGATTGCAAATAGGATGGTATAGCTGTCGCTTCATCTGGAATGGTCCACAACTGGGAGTGTCAGCCTCAAGGCAGACTGTAAAAAAGCAGGGCAGACACCCAACTGGCTGAATGTTCTGTAATTCGATTTTACAGTCACAAATGTGAACTCTGGAAAAACTGTAACACTTACCTTGGAGATAGTCCCCTTGGGCGTTCTAGTCTGTCTTGCCATTCAGGCAAGCTGGACTTAGTGATAGCTGGTTGCTGTATGCTGAAG
Source organism: Sternotherus odoratus (assembly GCA_032164245.1). Taxonomy (NCBI): domain Eukaryota; kingdom Metazoa; phylum Chordata; order Testudines; family Kinosternidae; genus Sternotherus; species Sternotherus odoratus. The sequence continues at coordinate 151,353,587 of JAVMKO010000003.1, forward strand.
ATCACAAAAGCCTCAGGTTACTTCCAGTCCCAAGAGACCAGTCACTTACCTCAGCTCAATTTGTACCTCAGATCTCAGACCAAAGACAACACTTGTATCCAATCCCATAGTAAACTAACTAAGAATTAACTAGGAAAAAGACATGAAAGAGTTATTTGCAGGTTAAAGCAGACATATATGTTTACAAAAATGAGTTAGTCTGTGGTTCCAAAGGTTGACACTGAATACCTTTTACCTACGTTGCCCCTGGGATCTGTGCTTCTTTTCGTAACTCTCCAGCCTTGTCAGAATCCAAACAGCGAAGGGTAGGGTGAACATTTTTATGTCCCTGTTTTATCCCCTCCTTTCAACACTTAAGCTGATGGGATGAGCTTTATTGCATGTTGCACCTTCCTGGGTGTGAGAGGGCCATTAACCAAGTCTCTGTATCATGATGCTCCCCTTGGGACAATTTAGTTTGGACAGTCCTCTTGACAGGTGGTGTATCATTCCTCCTGACTGGGTTCACAGCAGGCATTTTTACAGTTATAAAGAAAAACGTACATATCACCTGACCGTGTGGAAAACAGACATTACAAGTGAAATTAGTGCATGCAGCATCTTATATGCATTTTGTGGAGTCTAAACACTACACATATTCTTACAAGTCTCACAGCTATCTTGAACAATACTAATATATAGGTGAACTGGTCTGTTTTCCATCTATGAATTTGTCAGTGCTCAGCTTGATGAGCCTGCAACTGGTCTACCAGCCTCATAATAGCCCCAGCTACAAATTAGTGCCACAACATCTGCAGGCAGATTTAATAAGATCATAGAAAAGGCTGTCTCATTGATATGTAGGCACAGATTTTGTAAATGTAATTTTTCTCCATCACAAGCAATAGAACAAGAAAAAATATGAATATTTCACTCATTAAAATCAAACTGAGCTAAGATAATTCTGTTTGTGATAATACTTTATTCTAACAGTCCAAGTCATGTTTTTATTTCATTTAAAACAGTGTTTGTTGGGGGGGGGGGGGGAGGGAGAGATGTTTCTCTGCATAAATCATGCCTTCCCAGCTTTTGAAAGCTGCTTTTTGGGGCTTAATTAATCAGCCGGCACAGGAAAATGCAAATCACAAGAGCTTAATGAGAGAGTGAGGTTGTGGAATGATTTCATTTAGTTAAATGCCATTGTTAAATGTTCATTAGCTGGGGCCTAATGTTATTAACCTAAAGAGTGCAACATAGTTTTTTTCCTACAGAGAGTCTCATAATTAAACTGATGTTTATATTTTATTTCACTATCAACTACATCACAATTTTAAAAATGTACATGGATTTTTAGAAAGCATTTTGTAGCAGGCTAAAAATACAGCACAGAGTACAGTGGCAAATAGCAAATGCTGGAACCATCATCTAAGTTATTAATAGTTATTAATAATTTCTTAACAATTGTATATTATGCCCTAAATGTGCATGACACTTTGCATAGAGAATACAGACACAACCACAGCCTCAAATAAACATAGGATCTAAGGGTGCGATCCTGAAACTAGTTCCTACCCTAAATATGCATAGGCCTCCACAGAGTCGCACAGGAGAAATTCTTTGCAGGCTATGGTCCTAAACTGAGTATAACAAGGGGGTGAGGGGAAGGATAGCTCAGTGGTCTGAGCAGTGGCCTGCTAAACCCAGGGTTATGTGTTCAATCCTTCAGGGGGCCATTTGGGAATATGGAGCAAAAATAGGGATTTGGCCTTGCTTTGAGCAGCTGCAGGTCCCTTCCAACTGAGATTCTATAATGAAGGAAGGATGCTGGAGACAGTAAGTGGCTGGGGTAAGGTGAGAGGGTTGTGGAGTTGCTTGGTTGAACCACCAAGATATCCCATTGTTCCTTTCCTTTGATTACCTCTGTATTTCTTCCTTTTCTCAATGAGGAATTACTGAGAGGGTTTGGGGAGGGGTGCTAGCCTTGCACTATGCAAGGGTGGGAGAAGAAAATGAATATTGTCTTCCTGTGGCGGGGTGACCACCCGCTCCATACCGGGAGGGGCTGGAAATAGCCCAGGAAGGGGCTAAGGCCAGGAGCATGCAGGCTTCCAGGCCTGATTGGGGAGTAGGCCCAGCTGGGTGGCCACGGCCCAAACACAGGCCAGTGTATAAAGGCTAAGAGGCAGGGGCCTAAAGGAAAAGTCTCCTCTGTACTCAGAGGAAGACAAGCCTCGCTGCAGGAGCTTAAGCCAGGTACCTGGGTTAGGGCAGAGCTGGGGCAGGGCAGAGGGAGCTGGGCAGGCTCTAGCCAGAGAGCCCCAGGCCACCGGGCCTGACAGAAGGTCCAACCCAGGAGTACCAGTGTTGCAGGGGGCAGCCCAGGGCTAGAGATAGCAGCAGGCCAACCCTCCTTGCCTGTGATGAGAGGCCATGATACTGCAGTCTGCCCCAGTGAGCGGGGGCAAGTGGTGACTGACAGTGGCACATTCTGAGGCGAGGTGGGGATAGGGGGTAGAGGGTTCCCGCAGGGAGGGGAGACCCTCAGACCAAAGCGGGTACTGCAGGGGTGCAGCACCCGCAGTTAGCGGGCACCGGGGTCCGGGAGGGACATGGGGCCAGGAAAAGAGCGGGGCATCAACCTGCGGAGGATGCTCCGGACGCTGGAGGAGCTGATTCCCCAAACGACCAGCGGGAGGCGCCTCCGTTACACTTCCCTACCCTGGGATTCCCATGCGAAGTCTGGCCATAATCATTCTCCTTGCTAACAGTAAGGCAGTGACCCCAAAAAGAGGGGAGAGAAGGTTGGGCCACTCCCACTGGATGCAGAAGAGGCTGGGTACAATGAAAGTAGTACGCTATAATGTCTGAAATCAGGGAGGTAGCCGTGTTAGTCTGGAATAGCAGAGGTAACAAAGTCCTGTGGTGCCACAGGACTTTGTTACCTCTATAATGTCTGAGTGTCAGTCACAATCCTTCAGCCCGGCGGTGATGGGAGTGAGATAAGAATTTGAGTAGAACATAACACGGGAGCTCCTCCCAGAGCCGGGTGGCTCAACGCTACCGCTAACTCAGGGCTGTGACTTCCTGACCCACATGATCCCATAGTCACTGGTGTTTGAGCAATGGGTGCTCAAAAATACGTCAGATAGTTTGCATAAACAGAAGGCTTGTGGGAAATCGTCCCCTTTCACATCAAGGGTGCAGAAGGGAAAATCTAAGTAGGAAACTCAAGGGCAATCATCTGGGATCTGCAGCAATCAGGGGGTCCTGCAGAATCCTACATTCATGTCCACGAGGCCATAACCCTTGTACAGAAATGACTCTGTGTATAGGGTGAAAACATACATATCACTACATTATTTAATTTGCAGAAATAGTATTGTCTCCATTTCTAGGCCAGATTCTCCAGTGGCTTGCACCTCTTCTAAAACACTCCCACATCACATCAGGCATCGGGTAGGATCAGGCCCTAGTATTTTTAAAGGTCCAATCCTATTATCAGTGAACTCATTGGCAAAGTTCCCATTGGCTTCAGTGAGAGCAGGACCTGGCCACAGATGGTGTCAAGCTTTTCGCACTCTGAGTGGAGACCCTCCCACACAACTGCCTGAAGTTTTGACACAAAATTAACTGAAGGTCATATGCAGTTCCTTTGTTTCACCAGCCTCTTAGGTGTCAGCTGTATGCAATTGTACATTTTAATTAAGGCATGGAGTGTTAATGTGTGCAGTTTTAGCTGGGCTTGTTCCTCACAGTAAGCCTAACAGACTTATTTAGCCTTGCACGCGTGAATGAGCCTGTCTGGTACCTTTGCCAGCTGTCTTTGGCAGAGATCCCTACATAGATACAGTGTGGTAGGAGTCTTATTTAGAGAATGAAATTTCCAATTTTACAGAAGCCATTCTCAGACAGAGAGCTAGTGTTATTCTTAGCTACTGTACTTAATAAAATATGATGTGTTCATTGGTGCATGTTCTCTTTATTGAGGGCCATAGGTTAGGAGGCTGGACATTTCCATATTTCTGTGCACTCATACACTCCAAGGTCTTTCTCTCCAGATCAGGATATTAGCGGGAGCAGTGACTACAGCACACAGAAGTAATAGCTTTCGTGGCATTTATTGTATCAGGCGTTTTCAGGATTAAGAACTTTAACCCAATGGGTCAGTAACTTTTCAGGAAACATCTACAAGTTTTCTTTGTACACCTGATGCATATTGTCAGAAATAACCATGAGACACAGTGTAAATTATGAATGTGTATTTCCATTTGATCCTTGGAAGTAATTTTTAGTAGGAAGAGAGTATCTTGTGGTTAAAACAGTGATGTTTTATTCCTAACTCAGCTCTGATTTGCTGGGTAATGTGGGTAAATCCCTTACCCCGTTGGTGTCCAGTTTGCCTGTATGTGAACATACAATAATATTGCCTACCTCTCAGGAGCAATGAGAGGAAGCATTCTCTAGTGGTTAAAGCCTGGAGTCAAGTTATTTCAGCTCTCCTGAACTTTGTAACTATGTAGCTTTTTGAACAAGTCTTATTTGTGTGGCTCAGTTCTTCACCTGTAGACTGGAGTATTTTGTGGAATGTTGAAGAGGAATGTTGTGATTCTTAACTTATGCTTTTAACAATCAAATAGAGACTCAGATTGTAAGCGATTAATAACTATAAAATGTGTGAAAAATATTAATAATTCACGAATAATCAGTTATAAGCCATACGGAGAAGAAACTCTGTCAAATGGCAGCACATTTCTAGTGCAGAGCTGGGCAAACTATGGCCCGCGGGCCACATCTGGCCTGTGGAACTGTCCTGCCTGCCCTTGAACTCTTGGCCCCTCCCCTGCTGTCTCCTCTCCTCTGCAGTTACGCTGCTGGGTGGGCGGTGTGGCTGGCTCTGTCCCGGCAGCACGGCTTCCAGTCCTGCCACTCTGAGCGGCATGGTAAGGCGGTGGCAGTGGAGGAGACGGGGGTTGGGTAAGGGGTAGGCGGTCCTGGGGGAAGTCAGGGCACAGGGAGCAGAGGCGGTTGGATGGGGTAGAGGTTCTGGTGAGGGTGGTCAGGGAGCAGAGGGCGTTGGATAGGGCGTGGGAGGCCCGGGGAGCCTGTCAAGGGGTGGATAGAGATTGGGGCAGTCAGGGGACAGGGAGCAGGGGGGTTGGATAGAGGGTGGGGTTTGGGGGGGATGTCAGGAGGCAGGAGTATGGCTAGGACTCAAGGGTAGGCCAGTGAGGGGATAGGGAGCAGGGGTGGTTGGAAAGGGGATGGGGTCTTGGGGAGGGTGGTTTGGGGCAGGGTGTCCTGGGAGGGGGCGGTCCGGGGACAAGAAGCAGGGGGAGTTGGCTGGGTCAGGAGTTCTGAGGGGGGCAGTCATGGGAGTGAAGTGGAAGGAGGCAGACAGGCGGCGAGGGGTCAGGTTGTTTGTGGAGGCACAACCTTCCCTACCAGGCCTTCCATATAGTTTTACCCCCCACTGTGGCTCTTGGGCCAAAATGTTTGCCCACCCATGGTCTAATCCAATCCCTAGTATCATGTTTTCTATGTCATAATGGTTGAACACACAAAGTATGCAACTGTTTGTATTGAACAGTATGTGAACCTTTAATACAGTCCAATATCTATGGGCTGGACTGTCCCCTTGAGATCATCCTCTGACGCAGAGTTCCCTATAAACGTGGCTCCGGAGGGAAAAATAACGTGGGCCAGGGGATGCTGGTGTGCTAAGTGCATCATCCTTTCCCCTATTTGCCCTCCCTCCACTGCCATGTGCTGCTCCTGTCTTCTGCCTTGGAACTTCTCTCCAAGGGGAGAAGAGGGGACCCAAAGTAAGGGTGTTCCCCTCCCTCCTGCTTCTGCACCCCACTTACCCCATTTTCCATAGGGCAAGGGAGACACATGACAGGGCTCAGGATGGAGGGAGCTTCCTGGCAACAGCTGCGGTCTCAGCTTGCTGATCTACTCAACAAGGCAGTGTACTTAAGAGTGGGGTTGGTGTACTTAAAGGGGAAATGCACATCTCTCTCACACATACAGTGTGTGTGTCTCTGTCTGCCATGCTGTCTTCCCTCCCTCAATTCCTGCTGCCTTGTAGAGTATGAGGCTACATTAACAATGAGTTAACCCTTGAGGGCTCAGCCAATTGCTAATTCACCATTTAGCAGTAAGGCATTCCCTGGGAAATATCCCACCCTCTGGCTTCACCACCTCAACCAGCTTCACAATCATCATTTCTGTGTACCAGTATTAAATTGTTTGTTTAAAACGTCTACTGTGTATGTATGATATGTAATATAATTAATTGTAATTAATATAATTATTAATTAACATATAATATAGTCTCTTGTCTGGTGAAAAATATTTCCCTGGAATCTAATCCCCTCCCCATTTACTTTAATTCTTGTGTGGAAATTAGGTTTGCTTAACATCATTTTGCTTAAAGTCATATTTTTCAGGAACACAACTACAACGTTAAGTGAGGAGTTACTGTACTTTAGTTTTGCAGTACAACAGTGCTTCTATTGTAAAATTGTAACAGGGAGCCATCTACTGGTGAACCAGACATTAACATATAGACTTTTTTTGTAATGTTCTGGCTTCAATGATGCTTAGATACCCTTGGAGCAGTTAATAAAGTATGTGTGGGAAACAGGTGGATTACTTAGAACAAGAAAAATGTACAGTCATCCGAATAGTGTATGCAGTAACACTACCACTTCATTAAAAAAATCTGAGGAATTATAAATTGAGGAATTACCTTCATACTGAAGCTTGTTTTCACTGTAAATCTGGAAGTAAAATATTTGTGTCATAGATTTCGATTTGATCAGAGTGTGCGGACGCCACTCAGTGCAGTGGAAAAGACTGACTTGACTCCATCAAACTAATTGCATGTCACCAACTTGGCTTGTCTGAAAACAATGGTGTATTTTGACCATCATTTTGTTATAATCATGTGCCATATCACACAGACCAAGACAGTAACTGCTGCAATCCATTTTACAGCTTGTGAGTGAGTCTTAACCCTGTGGAGATAAGGATTAAAGAAGGAGTTTATGGTAACAATCAGTGAGAAAGTTTATCATGTTGTGATCAGGGGCTCTCTTCTCATACCATACACATGAGTGGTCATGAGTGGCTCATGGTATTTGATGTTTGACTCTGATTTGACTGACATCTGATCTTATCGTGATGGACATTTAGGCCAAAATGTTCACATTTATTTATATATGACTTCTCAATAGGGATTTAAGAGCCTAAATTTAAGAGTTAAGACTAATTCACAAGCTGTAAAATGATTACAGCAATTATTGTCTTGGTCTGTGTGATATGGAACATGATCATAACAGAATGACGGCCTATTGTCAAATCTAAGTTTGAAAATTTTGCATTTACGAGGTTAGTATTATTCTGCCTCCAATTGAGCTAATCTCTGTGAAACTCAAGCACGGTGAACAGACCTCTTACACTGTTTAGAATGGAATGAGTTTAATAAAGAGATTATTAATTCTTGAAACTGCTTTTCAATGATCATAACTGGCAATAAATAAATTATTACCTCACAATATTCAAAGCAGTGATCGCGGCTGTTAGTCAAAGTTAATAGATGGCATGTGACTTCAACTTTCTTTCCAGGTTAGGAAATGTATGTTACCTATTGGAGAAAGCCTTTAATCAAGACGGGACATAGAGAGCTTTCCTAGGAGGTGCCTAATTAACTAACGAAATGCTGGGGAAGGAGATAGCTGTGCTGGTTTTGGCCACCGTTAAATAATGAGATTTTTTTTCATAAGCCACTGTTCATCAACTCTAATCTGAGACATTTTCTGAAACCTGCAAGGCATGAGAAAGCAGGGTCTGAATGAACTGCTAGTTGGAGAGGGGGAGAGACTTCAGGAGCGAACTGTATTTACATGAACACACCTACTCTGCACAGGTATCAAGCAGACAGGAGCTGTGTAGCTCCAAGTGATCAGTTTTGGCTCATTTTGGGTGACAAATTACTTTATTCCTGAATGCAGGGGTAGTGAAGTGCTGTTATCAATGTTGTCTTTACTGTACGAATAAAGGGGATAAGAACTGTACTTAACGTATCCCAAATGAAGAGGTCACCCTCAGCTGAAACAATCTTGATAATCCAGGGGCTCAAATGCCAGACCCCTGTTAAAGTAAGGGCAGGGGGAGATAGATGTTTTTGGTAGGAGGTGTGGACTCTGATCCCTGGTCTGGTTTAACCTGTTCCTCCCCACTGTTCAAAAATCAAGCTAAATAGGTTCCACGAAGAGTCTTTTGTTATTTTAAGTGCTCAATAAGAGCTGAAATCATTTGTGGTGGGACAATGTTTCTGCCCAGCCTAAGAGCTGAAAATCACCAGGCGCTGACAATCACTAAGAGACAAATCTGCAGAGGTCACTGCAGAGAAGCAGGTGGCAGTAGAAGGTGACTGATGGGCAGCTGGCGAAGTGAGCAAGATGGCTTTTACCCCCCTATCCCTCGCCATGATGGGAGGAGAATTCACGCAGATGCACCTCTGAACTCTGGGTCTTTCCTGACCAGGGACAATGACAGTGAGTGGAAGAGGGAAGCACACTACAGGAAGATTGGTGTTAGATTCTGTTAGGGTTGCCTCCCCACTCTGAAGTTTAGGGTACAGATGTGGGGACCCACATGAAAAATAGAAATAACCCCCCAAGCTTATTTTACCAGCTTACATTAAAAATTTCCCAAGACACAAGTTTTTTCTGTGTCTGGAACAGTACGCTGCCACCATTAAGCAATTTCTCCAAGACCTAGGGCAGAGCCACTTGAAGCCTCATCTCTTTTCAAAAATCCCCCCAGCCTATACCTCCCTCCCTGGGAAAGGCTTGAAAAAAAACCCCTCACCAATTCTGCTAGGTGCCTGATTTAAAAGCCTGAATTTTACACAATGGAAAACAAAGCAGTTTAATTTTTAAAAGAAAGATTTTAATTAAAGGAAAAAAAGAACAAATCTTTAATTAATTATAGATAGATGGAGAGAAGAAAACTGTTTGATTTCCCTGAGAGCCCCAGAGTGAATGAACTAAAAAGACAAAGGACTTTCCCTCCCCTAAGGTTTGAAAGCCTTCGTGGTCCCCATTGTTTTTTTTCGGTTAGGTGCCAACCAGTTTTTTTTTTTAGCTTCTTACTGCCTTACAGGTAAGCAGGACATTTAGGTTACTTTATACTTATGACAGATTCAAAAATATGAAGTAAAAGACACTGCCCAGCATATTCTGGGATGGTGTAGTGGATCGGCTGCCCCACTCCCTGAAAAACTGGGTCATAAACAGGCCAGAGAGGCGGTGCAGACTGGCAGCAATTCGGAAAGGACCTGTGGGGGAGCCAATCAGAGCCGAGCAGGAGGCAGCCAATCCGGGACAGGCTAGGCTCTATATAAGGGCTGCTCAGCAAAGGCACAGGGAGTCTCTCCATAGCCTTCAAGAGAGAAGGACCACCTCCTGAGCTAAGGAGACTAGCGCAGCGCAGGGCAGGCTTTGGGGAGCAGAGAAGAGGTCCAACCAGTTACTTGTCAGGCTGCAGTCCCTGACCAGAAGGACCAAGAAGGTGCAAGGGGCCAGAGGGGAAATGGCCCAGGGAGGATGGACGGACAAAAGGAGAGAAAGAGGATGGAGAGGCTGCCAGTAGAGGGTCCCTGGGTCAGGACCCAGAGTAGTGGGTGGGCCTGGGTCCCCCCCCCCCCCTTCCCCGTTGCATTGAACCTGGCAGTGGAGGAGTGGCTGTGTCAGACTGCAACATACCCCTGAAGAGAGGGGTTAGATTTTGGGTTGTGGTCGACCGCTGAGGCAGGTGACAGGCGAAGGACTGTTGTTATCTCCGCCCCCCGGAAGGGGGTGAGACTGGAGTAGTGGGCACTGCCAGAGGGCAGTGTCCTCAAGCCAACGATGACTCTCTGGAAGCAGATGAGGACTGTCCTGAAATGGACGCCACCGAGTGGGGAGCAATGTGGGTCCCTTTGATCAGCAGAGCAGACAACGGATAAGACACCCTGCACGGAGGGCACTCCATAGCTGACCAAGCTAATTCCCAGACTACCCAGCCGAAGGCACCATGGTGGTGAGTCCCAATTTCATTACAGGTGGATGTTTTGCTCATGCTTTTATGTTTATGAATCCTACTTGTACTGTTTCCCAGATTTATACTTGGTTACTTTTATTAAAGAAAAAATCGTTCTATCTCAGACTCTGTGCTTGCAAGAAGGGAAGTCTTGCTTCTTAGAAGTGCTCAGAGGGTAGCATCTAATTTTCCCAGGTTACTGGGGAGGAGGGGGTGCAAGGAAGTTCTGTTTTATATTGTTGAAAAGGAAACCCTAAATATTGAACCAGACCCTTCTTGCTGCCCTCTCCAACTGGCAAATATGTTACATAGACTCATCCTTAACGAAGCATGAATCATTCTCTAAGTAAGTTAAGCAGTTTGAGGCAGTCGTTTCACATGCCAGTATTTTGATATTTCAAGATCGCTGTTTTCTCTAAACTTAGTCTGGTTCATCTCTGGTACTGGGCATGGACAGATGGGGCCATTTTGTAATGGAATATTTCATCTCTTTCGGGGATGTCTCAAAGGATTCTGTTACCTGCTTGCTCATGATACTCGCGGATTCTCACACAAGGAATCCCAGTTGTTACCCACTGCTTTGTGCCCCCTTCCATGCTCAATGAATATATGTAGTCCTGGGATACAGTGCTATGTGTATGCAGATGACACTCAGCTCCATCGAATCTTGGGGCTGCAATCTCTTCACTTTGCATAGGCTTGTCTCTATCCAGGTCCTTCTCCTGGTACCTTAACAGGTTTGTTTAGATTCAGTCTGGAGACTAAGCATATGGGAAGGGAAGCATCCTGAGTGACTAGTGGGAACTGCGTCTGCTCCCTTTATTGAGGCCTTCATCACAGTGTTCTACAACCTTTTAGTCTTGGCTCAAATAAACCAGGCATTGCATCCTTTTTTCTCTAATGCAGTCTTCACTACAGTCATCTGTGCCTTGGTCACTCCTGGGCTGGAGTACTACAAAGAGCTCTGCACAGGGCTCTTCACCCCTTGACAATCACTCAAAAGCTGTACTTAGTGCAGAACGTGGCTGCCCGCTCTGTATGCAGCATAGGCTGACTTAGCTCTTTACACCAGTGTCCCATGTTCAGCATTGGCTCTTATATTGCCTCCAAGTGCATTTCAAAGTATGGGTTGCTGACCAATAGAGAGCCCTGAATGGTCCCCCCAGCTGCCACCAAGGTTTTCCCTCACTATGTTGCTGGTGGAAGGGCATTCTCAGCTGAGATCTCTGGCTACTCACTCCAGTGGGTAGTCTGGCATTTATTGTTATACAACAGACCCTTGCAAGGTAAGTTATTTAGTCTATCTTGCAAATATACCATTCATAGTGGTATTCAGATTTCCAGCTCATGAAGAGTTTCCAAGAAACAAATGAACAAAGGATGCAGTAAGGCAAATCCTTGAGGTTAATCTGACAACAGCCACAGATAGGTCTTACTGTTCTAAGGATCACATGAAAATATTCAAGCTTTAATATTTAAGCTACATGAAAAGCACTCCTGTCTCACTCCTCTTGTAGCTGACTGAAATTGGGAAAGTTCAACTTGCTGTGCAATGCACTGTACTTATGATGACTAGTTACAGCAGACAATAATGGGTTTCTCACAGTGCACATATTAAATACACTGTGTTTTTTCCTCCAGTACAGTGGACTGAAACAGTCTTTATTGTGAAAACTTTATGTGCTTTCATGAGCATTAATGTTCCCAAGGATGTGTGGGTGGAAGACCAGGTATGTAGAACTGATAAATATAGAAATGAGATTGATAATCTACAGAACAGTAATTTCTTATGCAATGTTTCTCCAACTGGTGTCTCTTTTCTTTATTTAATTTCTATAAAAGAGAAACATTTTGCATTTCCTGTTCTCCAAGTCCCCCCCCCCTTTTTATTTTGTAAGTAAATGTAGCTCTTTATGAAAGATGTTGGGAGAGAAGACAAATGAGGGAAATATTCTGTTTATCCACAGAAAAGGTACAATATAGCCGGCAGCAGTGCAAGCTTGTTCTTGCTCCCCTATGAGTGCCTCAGTCCTAACAAGGAGTTCATACCACAGCCATGCTCATTCCTTCCCTGGGCTCTCAGCTGAGCCTACCGATAAGGATGCCAAATCTAGACGTTTTCTAGTATAATTCTGTCCTTCCAAAAATGGACTGTTTTCCATTAGTGTAGTCCACATGGGTCACTGAAGAACCACCAGATGCTGATGACACTGGTCACTACACACATGCAGAGTTCAAATTGATTACCTCATGTAAGGCTGTGTATCCCAGTACCAGGACCTGAACCATCCAGGTCCACATTTTCAATGAAACACTCAGTAATACCTATGTTCTTATTGTCAAGGGCCTCAACTTTTAGAGTCCCAGTTCTCCATTACCACTACTAGCCTTTCCTTTAAAAATATAAAAGAAAAATACACTTCCATGGCTGACTTTAAAGTAATCACAATGGATTCCCTTTCACTCCATTATTCGCTAACTTTTGTTGGAGAGTTTTCTTCCAAGTGGGTAAGAAGGCATTAAAGAGACTATTACAGGTATGATCACAACCTAAAGCAAATTGTACCCATAATGAGAAGCTACACATGCTGTGTCAAGACACTGATAATCCAGAAGGCTATGTGAACTATGAATTAGGCCTGGTCTACACTAGACAATTACATCTAGTTTATTACATCAATCAGAGGTGTGAAAAATCCACACCCCCTAAGTAGGGATGTTAAGCCAACCTAAATCCCTTGTGTAGATAGTGCTAGGTCAACAAGAGAATTCTTCTTGTGGGAAGGTGGATTACCTACGCCAATGAGAAAATCCTTCCTGTTGGTATAGGTAGTGTCTACACTGAAGCGCTACAGTGGTGTAGCTGTGCTGCTGTAGCATTTTTAAGTGTAGACATGCCCTAAGCAGTACATCATTAGGCCTAATTTCTACCCTGTATTAAATGAGTAGTATAATCTTACTGAAGTGATGAAGTTCATGCTAAACACAAAGGAATGTCTTGATGCTGGAGATATTGGCCATCTAGCAAGTTTAAATCTGCAGTGTAATGGAATGCTAAGCTGTATTATATTGTTCAGCCACTGGGTGGCAATGTATATAAAATACTGTACTTTATTTAAGATAACAGCCATGCCTGGCAAAGCATTAAAGAATCTTATGTTGAACACATCTGGTGTGTATAAACAGGCTCTGGTACAGAAGTACACATCTGGTGTGTATAAACATGTCTGGTACAGAAGTACATGACTGACAACTAACCACAGATGGCTGTTAGGAGTTAGTGGGCATCTCACTAACTTGATAGGAATTTTTCTCTGATTAAATTATTAGTAAGAGCTTTATTCAACAGAACCTGAGTAATTTTATGTTGCTTTTGATCAGGGAAATCCCTTTTCTTTATCACCTAAAACTATATACTGAAGGCATTAGATCTCTATTTATTTATGTAATGTGGAAAACATATTTGTGCTATTGATTTTATTGATTGGAAACATGTAAAATGCACAAAAAACTATTTAGAATGGAGGTCAACTGTGCATAGGTTTCTACAGCTAGATAAACAGGCTACAAGAAGAAAAACTATTTAAATATTGTAGCTAAACCAAGAAAGAAAACCTTTTTTCTTTTTTTGCATTTATAAGTTCATATCTACTGCCCAAAGATCATAGAATCATAGAAGATTAAGGTTGGAGGACCCCTCAGGAGGTCATCTAGTCCAACTCCCTGCTCAAAGCAGAACCAACACCCACTAAATCATCCCAGCCAGGGCTTTGTCAAGCTGGGTCTTAAACTCTAAGGATGGAGATTCCACCACCTCCCAAGGTAACCCATTCCAATGCTTCAACACCCTCCTAGTGAAATAGTGTTTCCTAATATCCAACCTAGATCTTTCCCACTGCAACTTGACCATTGCTCCTTGTTCTGTCACCTGCCACCATTGAGAAAGGCTAGCTCCATCCTCTTTGGAAACCCCAGGTAGTTGAAGGCTGCTATCAAATCCCACTCAGTCTTCTCTTCTGCAGACTAAACAAGCCCAGTTCCCTCAGCCTCTACGCATAACTCATGTGCCCCAGCCTCCTCATAATTTTTGTTGTCCTCTGCTGGACTCTCTCCAATTTGTCCACATCCTTTTTGTAGTGGGGGGGGTCCCAAAACAGGATGCAATACTCCCAGGGCCGGCGACAGAAATTTTGGGGCCCCGTACTCTGATCATTTGTGCCCCCCCCCAACCCCCGCCCAGCCCCAGCCTGGATCTGAAAGTTTCAGCCACCATGATAGGGGAACCGGGTGAAATGTTAGCCCCACGGGGACTTCCCTGGGCCCTTGCCCGCAGCGCCCTCCGGCCCCCGGGCCAGGCAACGCCCCAGCTGCGGAGGGCCAAGGCTGGACTCCGCGCGACCCCGGCCCCGGGGCACTTTCCGCAGCTGGGCTCGCGGATCCGGCACCCCCGCCCCGCTCCGGCCGCTACTCACCGCCGGCCACCTGCTGGGTTCAGTTGCCGTCCCGCGTGCCCCGCTGGTGGGAGCCCGGCATCTGCCCACCCCTTGCTGGCCCAGGCATCCCGCGAAGGGGGTGGGGGCCACCTGCCAGCACCGAGCCAGGCGAGTTTGGCAGCAGCAGCGGCTGGCTCCGGCCGGGGGCGTGAGCTGGCCGCGCTCCCCTCCCAGCAGCCCGGCCCTGCCGGCAGGGCTGGCTGCCCGGGCAGGGGAGGGGGAGTTAACCCTGGTGGCGCTGCCCCCGCCTGCTCTCTGGACCTGCCCGCAGGGGCCCGGGGAAGTGCCGCGCGTTCTACGCAGCTGTGGTGGGAGGGCGGAAAACGCTGCCCCCTTCTCCAGTCAGGCCCGGCGACAAGGGGGGACACTACGGTTACAGCTGTTTACCGGCCTCCCCGTAAGTCTGAGGCCTGGTACAACTCTACCCGTAGTACCCCCCTGTCACCGGCCCTGAATACTCCAGATGTGGACTCACCAGTGCCGAATAGAGGGGAATAATCACTTCCCTCCATCTGCTGGCAATGCTCCTACTTAATGCAGCCCAATATGCGGTTATCCTTCTTGGCAACAAGGGCACACTGCTGATTCATATCCAGCTTCTCATCCACTGTAATCCCCAGGTCCTTTTTTGCAGAACTGCTGCTTAGCCAGTCAGTCCTCAGCCTATAGCAGTGCATGGGATTCTTCCATCTTAAGTGCAGAACTCTGCACTTCTCCTTGTTGAACCTCATCAGATTTATTTTGGCCCAATCCTCCAATTTGTCTAGGTCACTCTCTGGCCCCTATCCCTACCCTCCAACATATCCACCTCTTCTCTCATCTTAGTGTCATTTGCAAACTTGCTGAGGTGCAATCCATCCCATCATCCATACCATTAATAAAGGTATTGAACAAAACCGACAACAGGACCAACCCCTGGGGTACTCCACTTGATACTGGCTGCCAACTAGACATCGAGCCATTGATCACCATCTGTTGAGCCTGACAATCTAGCCAGCTTTTTATCCACCTAATAGTCCATTCATCCAGTCCAGACTTCTTTAAGTTGCTGGCAAGAATACTGTGGGAGATCGTATCAAAAGCTTTGCAAAAGTCAAGATATATCATGTCACTGCTTTCCTCAAAGCCACACAGACAGTTATCTTATCATAAAAGGCAATCAGGTTAGTCAGGAATGACTTGCCGTTGATGAATCCATGTTAACTGTTCCTGATCACCACTTTCTCCTCCAAGTGCTTCAAAATGGTTTCCTTGAGGAGCTGCTCCATGATTTTTCCAGGGACTGAGGTGAGGGTTCTCCTTTTTTAAAAAGATGGGTACTATATTTGCCTTTTTCCAGTTGTCCGGGATCTCCCCCAATTGCCAAGAGTTTTCAAAGATCATAGCCATTGGCTCGGCAATCACATCAGCCAATTCTCTCAGCACCCTCGGATGCATTAGATCTGGACCCATGGACTTGTGCATGTCCAGCTTTTCTAAATAGTCCTTAACCTGTTCTTTCACCACCGAGTGCTGCTCATCGCCTCCCCATACTGTGTTGCCCAGGACAGCAGTGTGGGAGCTGACCTTGTCTGTGAAGACCGAGGCAAAAAAAAGCATTGAGGACTTCAGCTTTTTCCACATCATCTGTCACTAGATTTTGCCCCTTCCATTCATTAAGGGTCCCACACTTTCCCTAACCTTATTCTTGTTGCTAACATACTTGTAGAAACCCTTCTTGTTACCCTTCACATCCTTTGCAAACTGCAACTCCAATTGTGTTTTGGCCTTTCTGATTACACCCTGGCATGCTTGAGCAATATTTTCATAGAATCTCAGAATTGGAAGGGATTCAGGAGATCATCTAGTCCAGCCCCTGTTCAAAGCAGGACCAATCCTATTTTTCCCCATATCCCTAAATGGCCCCCTCAAGGACTGAACTCACAACCCTGGGGTTAGCAGGACAATGTTCAAACCACTGAGTGATCCCTCTCCCTGTCATATGCCTCCCCGGTCATCTGTCCAAGTTTCCACTTGTTGTAAGCTTCCTTTTTGTGTTTAAGCTCACTGAAGATTTCACTGTTAAGCCAAGCTGGTCACCTGCCGTATTTGCTATTCTTTCTACACATCGGGATGGTTTGTTCCTGAGCCCTCAATAAGGCTCCTTTAAAATACAGCCAGCTCTCCTGGACTCCTTTCCCCCTCATATTAGCATCCTAGGGGATCCTGCCCATCAGTTCCCTAATAGAGTCAAAGTCTGCTTTCCTGAAGTCAAGGGTCCACATTTTGCTATTCTCCTTTCTTCCTTTTGTGAGGATCCTGAACTCAACCATCTTATGGTCACTGCTGCCCAGGTTCCTGCCCGCCCACTTCTACTTCCTCTACCAATTCTTCTCTGTTTTGTAAGCAGCAGGTCAAGAGGACCTGTTATTTTGGAGAGTGGGAGGAAATAAGAGAATGCTTACAAGATACACATGCTAGGCAATTGGAACCTGGCCACAAAGAAAGTGGGAGTGGGGGAAGAATTGGGCATAGAGAATGGTCCATAAATATACAGGGGAAAATGTTGCATTTTGAATTAACTTTTTTAAACAGATGTGCAAAGCCGCAGGAGGGCAACACTAAATTCTCAGCAGATGGTGAGGGCAGTATTAGGAATCTGTCAGCAGGCAAAATATCTTTTCAAATAAGCTCATATGCCACACATTTTCTTTATGAACAAAGATTGTTTGATCACTTAGGGGAGGTTTCTTTTTATTTTAGGTAGCATATGTTAAGTGATGTGTGTGAATGACTATTGTGTAGTGTACCTTTGGGGCTATTTACTATGATACTCTTCTGCTGTGTTCAAGCAAACAAATGAAAAAAGTAAGGAAAAAACAACAGAAGTAACTTATCTTGGCACTCGATCTAGTCTTCTTGCAAAGTAGTAATCTGCAAAACCAGGCACATTTCCAGATTTCAAAAAGATCAATCAGATAGGCACAATCAATGGCAAACATGAAAAGGAAATAATATTTAAAACAGAAGGTGAAGATTGCCAGGGATATTGCCAAATACGTTTTTTCCATTATTGCTATACTGTATCTTGAAGTCTTAATTCTGGGTTAAGAGTTAAAAGAATCCTTTGCATTTTTAAACAGCCTAACTTGCCCCTCTGCAATTTATTGCTGTAAAGAAACTCTTCCTTGTGGAGTTAGCGACTGATTGTTTCTTTGGAAGGGATGGATTTGGTTACATGCGGTAGTGATAGAGGTTTAGCCCATGGATCTCCTCAAATTTGCTGGAGGTCTTGCACTTCTACACTGCTATGCAGTGCAGCATGGCTCCTGGAAAATCTTCCTTAGAGTATCCGGTCAGGGTGTCCCTTATGCAAAGTCCTACAGACTTTAATAGGGATGAAACTAAGGGGGTTCTGTGAAAAGTAATTTAAAAACCAATAGAATTTAAAAGAGGACAAAATAGCAGGGGCATAACTTCCTATTTAATCTAAGTTTTTGAACCATTCTATATCATCACTTCATATGAAGTTGCATAGAACTTTTCCACAAAGGGCTGGTGAGGGGTTGACATGGTGGAAGGCAGCCATTGTCCATTTGCAGAGGCTGATCATTCCAGAGCACCGGGAAGTGCTCTTCCTGATGAATTGGGGTGGTAGGCAGGGATCGCCCAGTGGTTTGAGCATTGGCCTGTTAAATTCAGGGTTGTGAGTTCAATCCTTGAGTGGGCCATTAGGGATCTGAGTTAGAAATCTGTGGGTGATATTGTGCCCTGTGGTGTGCTGGAGGTTGGATTAGATGATCATAATGGTCCCTTCTGACCTTAATGTCTATGAATCTAAGTGTTTCTCTGTTGCTGGGAGAGTGGAACATATTGAGGCTTGATGGATTCTCTGCCTCCTGCTCCAAGAGAAGAAGTAGACAGAAGATTTTGTCTGTTGCATGCTCTGTGAGGCACTGTATGTCTCAGTGAATGTTCAGTGCACTCTGTAAAAATGTGTCCTAGATCTCAGTGGTTGTGAAATTCAGTCTCCATTTAAGTACTGCACACCAGTAAAAGAAATAAGGAGCATTTTTACAAGTATAATGGTCAGAGAGGGAGTATAATTGAGTTGCTAATTCTATTCATAGGCTATGCTCCTGCATTGATTTCTGAATTCATTTTATTCATTAATTAGTTAATGCCTGTAAAGTGCTTTGAAGATAGAAATTGCTATATAAATACCAAGTACTATTATTACAATCGTTATCCACTAGGTTTAATTAGTTATCTTGCGCTGTAATTGGATTATGGAGATGTAAATGTGGGTGTGGGAGGAGGGCGGGGAGGGGGGCTGCAGGCAGAAGAAGTAAGAGGCCCCCACTTGCTTTGGCCCAAGGCCCCACAAAACTGTAATCCGCCTCTGGAGATCAGGGATAAAGCCAGCACACACCGAATTCTGCAAGGGCCTGATCCAAAGCCTCTTAGAGATAATAGCCTCCTATTTACTTCAGTGAGCTTTGGATCAAGTCCTAGATTATCTAGCCATTACACAATCAGAATACGTGATAAAATATGATTTCTTGTTAACCATGTATTGCTCTGTTAACTAGAGTTGTCCTGTCTCCAACTTTAGACTCTTATGTAATGACCTCTTATCCTTAATTCCCCAAATTCCCCAGGAATGATTCCTAATTGGCTCTGGTGTCAGGTATTCAGAGGTTGAAACCTTATTTTTAAACCTTGGATTAGTGATTGCTATGTCATCCTAGGTATTAAATTTCTGGATTAGCGCCACTTTTATTTCTCATTCTGCTGCAGTTGCAGGAATTTCCTACATGGAAGTCTTGCTTCATGTGCATTATTTATCTTTTGCTACAAACAGCAAATAGTGGTTCCCTTTAGAGCTCATTTGTCTTTGGCCTCAGCTATTTGCTTGTGTGAAACAACTGTTTGTTTGTATTGTAGCATTTCATTTTATCTCCAGCAATTCTAGTTATAGGCCATTGTCTTACATCAGTCATGACAAAATACCCAGCAATTTGATTCTCTTTTTTCCCCCTGCTACTCTTCACACAGATTAAATTTTACATATTATCTAGCTCCTAATATTTGGAAATTTGCTGAAGTTCGCAACATTGTGATTGTTCTGACCACATATTTATTTGTTGTGCTTTCGTTTCCCATTAAATGTCATTTCCAGGACTGACAAAGAGTCCTGTGGCAACTTAAAGACTAACTTAAGGTGCCACAGGACTCTGTCAATTCCGCAATTCCAGACTAACACGGCTACCTCTCTGATCATTTCCAGGACTGACTTTCTCCTATCCCCTCCAGTGTTTGCCTTCACTCTAGTCTGTCTTGGTACTTGTGTAGCCCTATCACCCTAGTGTATGAACTGCTTGCAAGCACTCCCGTCAAATAGTGAAGTATTGTTAACACCATTATGATGCAGAAACTATTGGTTGGTTTTATGGTCTAGGTCAAACTAAATCAAACTAAAACTAAACTTCTGGCCTTAAAATCTCTGAATTTTATAGACGGGGAACCAAGACACAAAGATGTGACTTGCCCAGCATCACACAGGAAGTCTGTGGCAAAGCCAGGACCCAAGCCCAGAGCTCCTGAGTCTTGGTATCTTAAGGCCACTTTTCTTTCCTCTCTCATTGCCAAGCTCTCTCTCACTGTCAGGTTTCCTCCCTCCCCATGTTTTGGAGGGTGCGTTATTCTTTCCATCTCTTGGATCTCAAATGTGCACTCCCACTCCCTCTCTCTACTGTATCCCCACACACTTTTTTGGATAAATTTCAACTTTGCATCACAATCAATAACCTGTTGTTTCTCCAACTTTTTCTTCTGTTAGCTGCATGTATCAGAAGCTCTCTACAGGCAGCTCTTCCGGTGCTGCCCTGGCACCTTGACCAAAACCAGATCAGTGTCTACTAGCATTGATTAGGCTTAATTTTTATCCATGTAACTCTGCCAGGTGGCCCCCTATTGAGTCTGAAAATTCCACTTGGGCTCCAATACCTTTAGCTATGCTTGTGATGCCCAGAAATTAGGTACATCCAACACTGGGAGCACAAAAATCCTTCATACCCCTTTGGGAAGCCACTCACATCTATCTTCATTTAAATGCGCCAGAAACCCTGAAAATTCCAGCCCCTCCTTATCAAGCTGGTTAAACAGCGATAGCTTAAGGTAAGTAGGCTTTTAATAAGAGTGCTGTATTTATTTACTTTTTGCAATAAACTCAAATAATGAACACACCAATAGTATGCATGTGACTGCAATACTGTACCATACGGACATTACAACAATGTGTAATATGAGGCTAGCGCTTCTTGGAATACTTCAGTTACCTAAGATATCACACACAGCTTAATTAGCTATTCAAAGAATTTGTCCTGCTGAGGGGAATCAGCAGCATGACAAGAGTTTGTATCATGAAGATGAAAATCCGGGACAAATGATCCATGTGGCTCAATACTAATCACTTACCAGTTTCTTGAGTTGCCTTTCCAGTTGCTTGTAAACCCTCTTTTTCCCCCAAGCATGGAAGCATGGCATTCCCTCATTTATATATGTTTGTTAGTGAGTATTTCAATGGTGTCCGGAGAATGAACATTTTCAAAGTATTATTAACTATGACACGACACAGGTATCAAATAGGCCACCACTAGCCAAACTGTTAGTACGATTGGGAGTTGCTATGCCATTTCACCATTTTCCCAGAATCAGAATGGAATGGAATGGAGAAAGATACAGAGTTAAAAGAACTCTGATGTAGTGATGATACTGTCTAGGAAGACAGATGGATAGAATGCTAGGATTCATGGACCATCCTGTTTCAGTATCAATAATCTTGATCGCTTCTAAAATTTGTTGCATAATTTGGCATAAATTCTCTTCCACCGGCCAGTGCAGAAAGTCACTGGGAGAGTTAACACACTACAATGGGAGAAGTCAGAGAGGCAATTCACACTCACCTGCTCCCAGATTTGTTTGTTTTCCCTTCTTGGTCTCTGATGCATGTAAACCACATACCCTAACAACAGGCACTGTAACCGGAAAGTTAGCTAACCCATATTAGAACACTACATTTTCTGAGAGATGCAATTTTTTCTCCTCTCTAATCCCTGAAGTCTCAGCCTTAAGTTATTTTATACAATCTTTGTCAGTTAAGACAGCATGGTGATCTTTCTTCAAGCATTTATCATCAGTAAATTTCCCCATGAATTCCCATAGTGATCTTTATTTTCAGCAGGACTAACTATCTTGATTGTGAGGGCTAAAATGTTTCCCTTATTTTCTCTATTTATTTCTCTGTCTACCACAGTCCCCATGGTTTCACTATTACCAGCTGCACAGGCATTGTCTGGATATTGTCTAATTTCTGCCATCACTGGTCCTCTATAATGTTTTTAGATTTCATTAATAAGTTTATTGCTGCTTGACAGAATGCCCACTAATATGAGCTTAAAATCTTCTTTGTCACGTTACTTCCATTTTGTCCTTTCTGCACTGTAAATCTTCTCTTTTCACTGAGTCTCAAGCTACTTTACTATCTGCTACTTGCTGCCTTTCTTTCCTTAACTAGCTTAATATATCACTACACTATTTAAAAAATTGCTATATAAAATGGCACTGTTTTGCTCAGCTGATCTTCTCTCTAGGTATATTCAGAGTATGTTGACAAAATGAGTGTTTCTTGCTTTTACTTCTGTTAACAATGGCAGGACCCACATGTCTTAGAGTCACTAAACAAGCTTCAGATTCTATTCCCACTTGTGTAACATCATCAGAATTGCTAAACTAAACTCCCACCAGTTGTATCTGTGCCAGCTCAATGAAGACAATAAGTGTGAACAAGTCTATTTATTAGTGGGCAGTTTCAGTCTACACTAGTTGCAATGGCTGAATAGCTTAAAGAAGAAGGCAGCTGTAGTGCTCTTGGCAGTAAAGCCACACAACATCTTTAACTTTATCTACAAATTAACCATTTTAACCAATATACAACATACAACCTTTTCTTTTTCCTTCCCCTCAAGTATTTTAACAAGGCTGGTCAAACATTTTCCCTCAACTTTTTTTTTTTTTGATGGAAGATTGGGTTTTTGGTAAAATGAACATTTTCATTGGAGTTTGCTTCCCTCACAAAGTGCTCCTTTCTTTACCAGAAAAGTGAAAACCAAAATTGTTTACTCAAACACCAAACATTCAACCAAAAGCATGTGACCATTTTAATGAATAGAAGATCTTTTTTCATTTCTCAAATTTTATGTGGAAAAAGTACCCCATTTACCAACCACCTCTAATCTCATATTTGCATATACAGTATTCAAAGCTCTACTTAAAATTGATGAGGGAGAAGCACACTTTTAAAGGTGTACAGAAGTATTGGGATCATTTCAGACCAATATCCTTGAGGTTTCTGTGCCTTTTCAGGAGAAAGATGATTATTTTGTGCCTTGGAGAGCCCCATCCCTTCTTCTGAGTGACTGATTTAATAGGGTGTGCAAATTCAGAGATTCCAAGAGCAGCTACTGCATTTGAAGGATCTCTGGAGAATGGTTATTACATGGGTTTGTCCCGTCTGAGCCGTAGCTTCCCATTTTAAGGACAACACTTAAGTTAACCTGGATCTTATGTGTATATTACTTCTGTGGATTTAACTCTCAAATCAGTGATAAATGAACTCAATTCCTGCTGTGTGTGTTTCTAATTCCCGCACCCCCAAAATGGCCGATGTGCGGTACCTGCTACTCAGGAATCCTTCAAGTATGCACAGCCTTAAACTGTCAATAGCTTTGCTAAAAGTCTGCTTCTACGTGAATTTTAAGCTGTGCCCTTCAGGTGAACTTCTGAGCCATCTTTGTATCACGGCTTTGAAAGGACTATAAAGAAAGATGTTAGCAAATGCCAAGTTTGTGGGTATTCATTGGAATGGCAGAGCCTAATTACAAAACACTGTATCTGTGAAGAAGGGGGGAAATGCTTCATTTTAGCTAATCACACACAAAACATATCGGGCCAAATTCTCTACTGGTGCCAATGGACACAACTCCACTGACCTCAGTGAAGCTATGCTGCTTTAACTAGCTAAATTAGGCTCTCTCCTGCTGACCTTTGCTATGGAGTCATTTTATTTAAAATTCAACTTTAACACCTATGCAAAAATAAGCTACGCATAATATCTACAAGAGATAATGACCTCATCATGAAACAGACCAGTTCAAAAACCAATACTTTGGGTCTGCAAAGAATAAAAATATGATGTCTTGTGTGTCCGGGGATTGATGATGGGACATTTCACCTCTAATTTGAATCCAAGTAGTTAGAGTGGCTGAAAATTGTTCCCATGCAATAGTGGTTTGGTTGCCCATGTGGAGTAAGGGCTATTAGTCCAGTTCTTAGTGAATACTTGCTCATATTGAAACGGCTTGTCCGCAGTGTTCCCTCTCTTTTTGTGTCCATGTGAGGAGTGAATTTTATGTGCACCGATATGGAGGTGATGTGTGATACATCACCTTCATTTGGGTACGCATAACAAAATTCATGTGGCAGGGATGTGGATGAAGGGTTCAGCATGTGGGAGTCGGCTCAAGGCTGGGGCAGAGGATTGGGGTGTAGGGAAGGGGTGAGGGCTCTGACTGGAAGTGTGGGTTCTGGGGTGGGGCCAATGATGAGGGGATTGGGGTGCAGGAGGGGGCTCGGGGCTGTGGCAGAGGGCTGGGATGTGAGCTCTGAGGTGGGGCCAGGGATGAGGAGTTTGGGGTGCAGGCTTCCCCAGGGCTTCGGTGGGGAGAGAGGACTCCCCCCAACCCCTCTCTCACTGCAGCAGTTTGGGGCTAGATGACAAGTGTCTGTTGCCAGCTGCGACAGCTCTGGTGGGCCTGGGCCAGGCTGAGGGAGGGGTTCCTCTCCCCAGAAGCTCCCATGGGCCTGGGCCAAGGTACGGGAGGGGCATCTCTCCCTGCCTGCCTGCACAGCCCTTGAAAGCTTGGTGCGTGGCCACGCAGCTGCACAGTTTACAGGGAATGTAGCTCATCTGTATGGACAGACATGCTTCATGGCAATCTCAGCAGAGAAGTGAAGGAGCTAATGTGAATGGAAGCTGAGCTATGCCCTCACTTCTAGACAGTGGGCCTGTTGGACTGCTTATGTTGTCACTTACACCAGTGCAACACGCATTTGTTAGCCTTTTGCCCTCACTTTGTGCTGCTGTGACTGAAAACATGTGGTGCAGAGCAGCAAGAATTGGACCAACTGTCTCTCCAGGCCAGATGTGTAGCCTATTGGCAAAGTGGTGAGGAAAACTAGCACTGTACCTCTTTGGGGAATAAATTGAAGTTTTCGATCCATCCTTTTTACTTGAACCTTGAATTAACTGAAATACATTGTGCCTTAGTCGAGATCACCATGCAAGCAGTGTGCCAATAAATTACATTTTAGACTAAGTAAGACCAGGAAGACTTAACCATTTTAGAGACTGAATTCTACTAAAATACTTCAAAAGATTAATACAAATTATTCCTGCAAATTAATAGTTAAAATAATCTTCCCAAATCCATCAGCTTGTTACAAGAATGTGTATGGACATTGTTAACTCACAACGTTGAGGTCAGAGATCAAATGAGAAGAACCTGGGGTGAGGAACACAAAGGTAGAAGAACAATGGAATGTCAGCAAGCTTGGAGTTTCCTCCTTATTTTCTCTTCAAGAGGGTAATGTTTGTAACCTGCGACTAGGAGGACTCTTAGGTGCTATGCAGAAACCTGGCTCTATCTCCTCTGATCCCAGGATAGTAGTGATGGGTACAGAGCTCGCTGTGTGCTGCCTGACTTTCCATTTATCTCCCTCAGGAGCCATACATCCATTGGTTATCCTCTAGTACCCATGCCCAAAGCAACTCTCTAAAGGCAGCCATGGAGAGAGTGGTAAAACTGTATTCACTTCCAGACTGATTAGGAGAGGAGCATGCATACAGAGCAGCCGTTCTCCATCTTCAGCTCGTCCCACCTCATAGAACCCCTATTGCTTAGTACATTAGTAGTGGGGTTTGGAGGAGGGAAGAAAGCATTTTTGTGGAGCATACCCCCTTCATCCTTCCACCTGCTTTGCTTCTCTCTGTCAGCGTAAATGGAGGGAAGCAGCTGGCTCCTCATTAACTTACTAATCAAATATGAAGACAAAATGAAGTTAAAGGCTCCCAAAATGATAAATAGAAGTACAATTAAAATAAACCCACAGATGTTGGAGAGATGAGGCTCTCTTGGACCCTGGCCAGGATAAACTGTCAGCTGTATTGAAAAGCTTGCCAATCTCTTCAGGGTAACATCAACCCCATAAAATGTTCTCATTAACTATTTTAGTTCAACATCTTTGAATGCCTTCAAGTTAATTTTCCAGGTAGGTTTTCTCCTGAGCTGGAAAGATGTCATTTCTTAGAACCACGCTGTAATTTGATGTAAAGACCAATTACTCAATCTATTTTTTTAAATCTTGAAAGGAATTTGAACTATGTTGATCTACATGTGCCTCATTGGAATGAATAAATAGGTTTGAAAACTTAGGCCAAAGTTTTCAAAAGTGGCTTCTGAGGCTATTTGTGCCACAGGTGCCTTTCCTCTTCAATGGCAGCTACTGTAAGTATAAATGTGACCACAGGCATTCCAGATGTGTCAGGGAGCAGAAGAGCACACTTCAAAGCTGATTAGCGCTTGTGTTTTTAATTAAAATGTCCCAGATTTTTTTTTAAAGTTTCAATTTGTGGCTCTCAGAAATGAGGCCAGTCCTGAGGTTTTTGTGTGACAAAACAAGCTGCTACAGCACCTTCCAATCCTTTTCTTCTTGTGAAGTTTGGCTGACCTGTGTTCAGCACAGCACCTGAAGAAAAAGTGCTAAATCTGTTCCACTCCCTCTGGTGGTTGAGTGGCTGCTATAAGCTACACTAGCTGCAATGATTCCCTGGGGATTGGTTTGGTGGCCAGGAATTGCAGATCACGAGGCGCTGTGGCCGCACACTTACTCTAGTCTCTAGTTTGACCCTAATAAGCCACATACACTTGGTGGGAGGAAGGCAAGAGCAGATGGTGTAGAGCCCAGTAAGTAGCTGTGGCATCTATGCCACTCAGGAATCCTGCTCATATCGGGGACTCCCCAGCTGTCAAGCGAGGCAGGATGGAAGAGAGGCAGAGGCCCTACATGACTAACAATTGCAACTGTATCTGACACTATTTAGGTAGAGTTATTTGTCCCATTGAGGATAGAATAAAGCTCAGTATCTCCTGCTTCAAGCAAAGAAAAGGGGAAACTAAAAAACAAAATAAAACACCATAAAAACATAGCCAGACTCTGCCACTAGGGGCTGGTCTACACTAGGGGGAGGGATCGACCGAAGATACACAACTTCAGCTATGTCAATAACGTAGCTGAAGTCGGCATATCTTCGGCCGGCTTACCTGCCGTCTTCACAGTGGCGGTGGTTGGCAGCGCGCTCCCCTGTCGACTCCAGCTTGTGCCTCGCGGCAAGCTGGAGTTCCAAAGTTGACGGGGGCACCATTAACAAGACATGATAAATCAATCGCCAAAAAAAGATGGATTGGAGTCCATGCAATCTACTCTTCCCACTAGTTCTGCAGTTATAATTGATGCTACTACCATTGCTTAGCTGCCATTGTGTCCAGTGTCACTAGAGAACTAGCGAATGAAATAAAAGCTATTGAAGAAGACAGCGGAAGGGCTTCTGAAACTCTGCATGCACTTGGCTGCAGAAAAGTTTACAATGAACATCGGATGTGTGGAACATTGTTCATTTTTCACATTACAACTATGCTCTATGTCAGGCCTGCAAAACATGCGGCCCGGGGGCCACATGCGGCCCGCACGGGCTCACTGTGTGGCCCGCGGGGAGTGAGTGGGGGTGGGGCAAGCCAAGCGGGGTGGGAGGAAGTGGATGGGGGTGGGGTGAGGGCGGGGCTTTTCAGCCCGCAGCTGGGTTTTTTGCAGTAATATGGCCCTTGCTGCTTTCTGAGTTGTGCAGGCCTGCTCTATGTTGTTTGCTGTCTTTACCATACAACAGAAAGATGAGTTAAGGCTTGAAGTTATATTAACATTTTTGTACCCATTGCGCCCATTACAATAAGCCAGGCATAGGATGTGGATTTCAAATGATAAAATTAGGTCTGGTTCCAGGTCTGGATGTTGACCACTCCACATTTGGGCTTGTTCAAACTGGGGGATTTGCCTTTACACACTCGAAAGATAGGAACCATTTTGGAAAATCCCCCTCTAGTGTAAGGTCATATTCAGAAAGTCCAAAATTTCAAGGTATCCATATTCTAGGTTTTTGTCTGCCCCCATCTCTAGCCAGGTGTTTATACAATGAAAAACTCAGCACTGCCCAGATCAGCCTGTATAATTCTCTTCTCCTCCACTTAACTGTTGGAAAACTAACCCCATGAGCAGTTTTCACACCAAAGGGAGCTTTAACTACATGGTTCCATTTGTACCTATTAAATTCCCATGACAAAACTAAACAAAACAGGATGAAAAAAAAAACACCTCTCACACACCTCTCTTCAGTCTCCTGTGGTGGAGAAAACTAGGAGGGTGAGCTAGCAGCTCAGAGTGGTAGGGAGGAAGGAAAGAAGCAATCTTATTCACCAACCCTGATTTGTAGTAGGGCCAATTTTTTTTTTTAAAGCTGTACTGCACAGGGGCCACTGCTGATCCTTATGTATAATTTGTTACACACCAGTTGTTTTGCCTTAGGATAGGAGAGAGAAAAAAATGGATGGCATAAATAATATATCCTTCTTTTTCCTCCTGTGCCATATGCCCTCTATCACTGCCCAACACACACACACTTTGCAATTCTCTCTTGAATTTTCACAGAGACCTGACGTGATCGAAGATGCCAAGAATCTTATTCCGTCCATGAGCATCAATGGAAATTTGAGATGTATGCTGCCTTCCGTCCCCATAGCTAAGGCCAGATCCAAGGGATTGAACATATCATTTTTAAAATAAATAAAAAGGGTTTTCTCCCCTTAAATCATAATTCTATTATTTGTGTTCATGTTAGAGCTAGTGTATGTGCAAAGCTACAGTAAAAAGTTACTTGGATGTTTCCATTTTAAAGGTCTTTCCAGTTTCTAACAACTTTGTCAAGCTGTTGCATTTTGGGCTGAAATTTCCCAGGTCTGGTCTCTGGCCACAGCAAATGAGTATTTATGGAAAGCTTGAGCAAAATGATATTTGAGTACAAAGGCATCTACTCTCTTTACATTTTATGTTTTTGGCAGTCTTTTATTGGACAGCTTTAATGCCTAATTGGAGAAAGCCTGAAAGTGATTAGGCACTACAGTAATAAATAATAATTATTATAGACCCCAATCAACAATGAGGGCCTTGTTGTGCTAGGCAGTGTACAAACAGCTAGTGGAAGAACAATAGCTACCCCAAACAGCTTGCACTCTAAGTACTGTAATGAATGTCAGAAGGTGAATCCAAAAAGCAGGAAGATGAGCAGAAGGTAAGAGTGAAACAGTTATTGGGCTGGTCTTCACTATGGAGGGGTGGGGTGGGGTGGGGGGAAATCGACGGCAGATACGCAACTTCAGCTACGTGAATCACATAGCTGAAGTCTGCGTATCTCCAGCTGACTTACCTGCCGTCCTCACGATGGCGGCGAGCTGGAGTTCCGGAGTTGACGGGGGCGCTGCGGGCAATCGATTTCTCGCGTCTTCACCAGACGCGAGAAATCGATCGCTAACAGATTGATCGCTATCCGGTGGGTAGTGAAGACAAGCCCATTAATAGCATAGTAACCAGCAGTTACAGTACCCTAGCAGCCTGGCACATACACAGCCCCAGCTAGTAAAGGATTATTCAAGTAACAAAAGTGTTGTAAGGTTGTGACCCATGAGCTTATATGGAGACTGGATGGTCCAGTGTTTAAGGCACCAGCCCACCAAGATTGTGTGACCTTGGGCAAGTGTAAGCGTGCCTTTGCCCGCTGTCTTAAAAAATGAGCCAGGAGCCCCTTGTTGCCAACAGCAGTGTCCTTTTATTTCCCTTTTGTGCAAACCCACCACCTATTTACAGTACTATACAGCGATTGCCCTGGCTTGGCTGCCTTGGGGGACAGCTAGCTCTCACAGTCAGCTAGGAACAGTCAGGCTCTGTTCTGCCCTGTCCCCTTTCTCTCCCCCCCTGACTTCCTTCCTGCCAGGTTTTATCCCCTGGCCTGGAAGGCTGTCAGGTGGTTCAATTAAGCCCCACTCACTCCGGGGCCACACCCTGCCAGCTGGTTACCTCCCCTAGCTGTGGGAGCTGCTAGCAGAGGCTTTGCAAGCTGCTGCCAGAGGGAACAAGGGCTGGCTCAGCACTTGCTGGCCAGCCCCCTGTTACAGCAAGTTACTTAGCCTTAGTTCTCCATCTGTAAAAACTGAGCGAATAGCACTGCCCTTCCTCACTGGGGTGCTGCACAGTGTGAGGTACTCAAAGACTAGAGTGCTGGGCACCATAAAAGTATCTAAAATAAATAGAAGCTCCAGCACCCTAGTCTTGTAACCCCCTTACTTACTCTATAGTCTCATGGACTTTTCAGTTGCGAGTGAGGATTAGTCACCTGAGTAAGGGCTTGCAGGATTGAGACCCAAATGTTTAATTGGAAAATTGGTATATTTCAGAAGTAATTCTTATCACAAAAATCAAGGGGCTGGGGTGCAAATGAAACAAAAACCCCTTAGCCCAAGAAACGTATTAAACATGGGCACAAGAGGGCCAGCTGGATTCTGAGCACCCCCTCATGGCGAGAGGTCACTCCAGTGCTGCTATCAATTTCTCTCCTCTTTTGGGCACCCCCTCGAGGTGAGAGGTCACTCTGGAGTGCCGTTACACCCCTTTCAGTGCCCCTTAATAACTCACAGTCCACAGGTAATTAAAACATCCCCTTCTTGGGGGTCCCATATATTGGGTCCTTATACAGTGCCTCATCAGGCCCCAACCCATCAGTCAGTCACTCTCTCCAGGGCCGGCACTAGACCAACTGGCACCACAGGTGAGGAGCATCTTTGGTACTCACCATATTTGTTAAACTTGCGAATACCTTATTTTTTATTGCATTTGTAGCCCATTTCATAACTTCAATACACTGTTTGCATGCCTGATTTATCCCTGTCATATAAGATGATAAGTTTGCACACTAGGATCTGTAAATTTGTATTTATTCATGCCATATATAAGCAAATTTTTAAAAAATGGTTTCCTCTAACTTACAGAAACTTTAGGTTGGATATTAGGAAAAACTTTTTCACTAGGAGGGTGGTGAAGCACTGGAATGGGCTACCTAGGTAGGTGGTGGAATCACCTTCCTTAGAGGTTTACAAGATCAGGCTTGACAAAGCCCTGGCTGGGATGATTTAGTTGGGGTTGGGGCCTGCTTTGAGCAGGGGGTTGGGCTAGATGATTTCCTGAGGTCCTTTCCAACTCTGATATTCTATGATGGGGGTCCTGAGCTTTTCCTCCCAGACCTAAGTCTCAGTTCAAAGTCTCTCATGCTTCACTTGACCAGAGCTAGGTGGAGAAGCTCTCCCATCGACTCTCCTTGTGCCTCTCGTTCAGGTGGAGTATAGGAGTTGACGGGAGACTGATCTGCAGTCGATTTAGTGGGTCTTCACTAGACCTGCTAAATTGACTGCTGATGCATCAGTCACTGTGCGGTGATCCGCCAGTAATCATAGACTCAGTGGCTCTAGCAGGAGCCTTTCACACTCTCTACAGCAGTGGTCACCAACCAGTCAATCCTAGAAGATCTCCCAGTCGATCGTGATTTCCAGTAGTGCCACTCCCAGAAGTGGCCAGAGCTGTCCCAGTGGTAGGGGCCAGGGGTCCCCCTCTCTGCACTGCTCCTGCCTGCAAGTGCCTACTTGCAGCTCCCATTGGCTGTGAACAGGAAACTGTGACCAATGGGAGTTGCGGGGGTGGTGCATGCAGAGAGGGGCAGTGTAAAGAGCTACATGCTATCAGCCTACTCCAGGGGCTGCAGGTGCATGTTGGCCCCTTCTGGGGGTGGCATGGGGCCGGGCTAGGCAAAGGCAGGGAGCCTGCCTGAGCAGTAGCCACACTGCACCACTGACTGGGAGCTGCCAGAGATAAGTGCTTCCGGGAGGGAAGCTGCACCCCACCCCTGAGACCTAGCCTGGAGCCAAAGCCTGTCTTGCTTGTGACAGTTTGAGACTATAACCTCATGATCCACCATCATTTGCCAAGAGAAGATAGAGGGTCTCAAGTACCTTCAGTGTGCCATAAGGAGCAGTGGGCAGAACTCCCTATTTATAGTCCTAAACAGTATTGAATCACAGAATTAGAGAAGGTAAAGGCTGCTTAGCATTCTTTTCCCTGCCTATGCAGGATTGTTCTGGAGGGACTGGATGACCTAGTATGGACAGCGAATCCAATAGATTATCCACCAAAGAGGTTGAGTTCATCCACTTCTGCCAATGGTAAACGTGAGATACATCAGATCACCTTACAATGGTGAGAAACATTGATGGACTATAAGGCTACACTTTCAAGTCATCCACAAAGAAGATTAGTCCTAGTACAGGATGTTTGTCCCCTCACAACTCTACAATCACTCTCACAATGTTGGGCATTTGGAATCTGAAATCCCAGCCAGCAATCTATTGCAGGTGTACATAACCTTCAGTAAAATCGAAGTATAGCCAATTACACCAGATCTGAATTTGGCCCATAACGGTAAATGCTCTCTCTCTCTCTCTGTAAATGAAGGGTCAGGACAAAGTGTATGAAATGCAGCTTTTTCTTGCTGGCAATCTTAAACAAACAATTTCATTTGCTCCATTAGAGAAAACGGGAGAGCTAACAGGTAGAATGGTTCTGTGCACTTATTTTTCAATTTAAAATAGTTTATATAAATGTGTATTAAGATTGGTTTCAAATCTCACCCTCTCATCAAATTGTTCATTAGGCTTCAAGGTTGCAAAAGCTGAATAGCTTGGTATAGCTTGTAATGTACTGCAGAGAACAGTTCTGCTTGGCCAGGGGACTGAGCTGGGTAGCAAGAATAGAAGCAGCAGCAGAAGCAACAAACAATAATAATTAATCTTTAGCACTTACACAGTCTTGTTCATGGAAGAAAACAACTATACAAAGGGAGGGAATAATTAAACATTGGAACAATTTACTAAAGGTCCTGCTGGAGTCTACATCCCTAATGATTTTAAAATCAAGACTGGATGTTTTTCTACATGATGTGCTTTAGGACAGTGACTCTCAACCTTTCCAGACTCCAGTACCCCTTTCAGGAGTCGGATTTGTCTTGTGTACCTCACGTTTCACCTCACTTAATAACTACTTGTTTGCAAAATTAGACATAAAAATACAAAAGTGTCACAGCACATGATTACGGAAGAAATTGCTTATTTGCTCATTTGCTTATTTGCTCATTGTTAACAAGTAAGGTGCTGGACATCTGGGGTCAGGCTGGGGTTATGAGCGATTGGAACAGGTATAAGGGTAAGGGGTACGTATATATTTCATATCCAGCACAGATCCAGATTGGGGTGTGGGAGTTTTTGAAAGTGTCAATGTATAGGTGTGTTCGGGTACGCCACCATGGGATGTAGTAAGAATCCAAGTCAGTACTGGTGTAGCCAATAAGTACATGGGTGGGATGCATCCCTCTGTTTGTCAGAGAAGGGAGGGGTGGGTTATTTCCCTGGTCCGCGGTCTCGGTTACTGGACCTTACTCCCCTAGCTCTCCCGGCTATAACTAGTGCCCGGGCTCCAGAAGCTCCCTAATGAGGAATGCTGCCCCCCCCCCCCCCGCATTACCATTGTAGGGGCGGGGCATTCAAGAGGGTGGAGAGAAAGCAGGAGCTGGCCGAGGAGCCCGCTGGGTGAAGGCAGCTGCGGAGCCAGTGACGTGCAGCAGGTGGCGCCGGGGAGCCGCGCTGGACAGCGGCTGCCGCGGCTCCCTCCCCCCGGGCTGGCACCTGGCACGCGCCTCTGTGAAAAGCCGCGCGCCGCGCCGGGCTCCGCTCACTCGGGCCGGGAGAGCCGCGGCGGGAGGAGCGGCCCGCGAGTCTCCGGCTGCCGCCGCAGGCACCGCCCCGAGTCCCATGCAGGCTCCGCGCCGCCCGGCGGGTCCGCGCCCCGGGGGCATGCCAAGGAGCGGGGCGGCGCTGCCCTCCGCCCGCCCCCCTCACCCTCCCTGCTGCGCGGGCAGCGGGGGCGAGGAGCCCGGCACCAGGCGCGGCGGCGGCTTGTAAGGGGCGCCCCCAATCCCGCTCCCCCGCCCCGCCCACCATGGTGCTCCAGCCCGGGACTGTGCCGGGCTCCGGCGCGTGCCGGGGGCGGACTCGCTGCTGCCAGAGCCCGAATTTGGGAGGATGAGCCCGGTGTGAGGAGCGGCGAGCCGGCGGCGGCTGACTGGCTGAGGACGGGGCGATCCCCAGGCTGGGGGGGTCCCCCGACTTCACCCCCCCCCGCTGTGTCAGGATCTGCGCTCCGGGAGCCTTGGAGCAGCCCCGGGACTGGGGCTCCGGGCTCCCCGCTCTCTGTGGGGCGCTGCTGTCCGGGCTGAGGAGCTCGCTCCCCCCTGACTCCAGCGGGTAGCAGAGCCCGGGGGTGGCTCGCTGGGGAGCGGGCTGAGCCCGGGCTGGCTTTGGGGGAACCCCCCGGCGTAGCCCGCCCAGCTCCCCGCTCTGTGGGGACCGGCCCCGGGAGCTGCACCGGGCGGCTGACTTGCCGGGCAGAGCCCGGGCTGGCATTGGGGGTCCCCCCGGCCCGGCTGCCCGCGGGCTGCCACCATGTCTAAGGCGGCGGAGGGCGGCGGGGCGGCCCCGGCCGAGGACCTGTCCAAGGTGTCGGACGAGGAGCTGCTGAAGTGGAGCAAGGAGGAGCTGATCCGCAGCCTGCGCCAGGCCGAGGCGGAGAAGATGAGCGCGATGCTGGACCACAGCAACCTCATCCGGGAGGTGAACCGCCGCCTGCAGCTCCACCTCGGCGAGATCCGCGGCCTCAAGGTGAGGGGCGGGGGCTGCCCGCGCGCTCTGCGGGGCTGGGCTGGGGCCGGTGCAACTTGGCGAGAGTCTCCTGAGGGTCTGTTGCGGGTTTGGAGAAGAGAAGCACAGATTCCCCGTGGGGGGGGGGGGATAATGAATGTGTCTCTTCCCCCACCCCACATCCCTGGGTTCGGGGATCTGCACTTTCAAAGGGGGGGGGGAGGATAATGAATGTGTCACTTCCCCCCACATCCCTGGGTTCGGGGATCTGCACTTTCAAAGGGGGGGGGGAGGATAATGAATGTGTCACTTCCCCCCACATCCCTGGGTTCGGGGATCTGCACTTTCAAAGGGGGGGGGGAGGATAATGAATGTGTCACTTCCCCCCACATCCCTGGGTTCGGGGATCTGCACTTTCAAAGGGGGGGGGGAGGATAATGAATGTGTCACTTCCCCCCACATCCCTGGGTTCGGGGATCTGCACTTTCAAAGGGGGGGGGGAGGATAATGAATGTGTCTCTTTCCCCCCCACATCCCTGGGTTCGGGGATCTGCACTTTCAAAGGGGGGGGGGGATTTCCTTTCTTCATGTGCATCATCCAGGGACAATTATTCCCCGACCTCCGCAAATGTTTTTACTCCGTCATCATTTAAGTAAATTCTCACTGGCGCTTCATAGGAGTTTGTCTGAGTGAGGCCAGACCGAAACCTGGATAAGGATGGCTGGATTCAGCCCACAGTGGAAAGAGTTGAATCTTTTTAAAAGAAAAATCACTCGACTTTTATCTTCTCCCTGGAGCATGCAGGAAACAGAAGTGGCAAACCGTGTGCAGGGTGTAGAACAAGTATATGATACAGTGTATATCAAAAACTTTTTTTGGGGGTGACGGGTGTCTGATTCTTTTGAGTTCTTGCCCTCAAAATGTGTAGATTTCAGGGGGTTTAAATGTTCTCTTTTCAAGTACATGTGAAAGGATAACATAGACGATGCTGGATAGAGTCAAAGATTGCTGTTTTTAAGATTGTCTGACCGTTCTGTTAAACTCTGTTGCTGTCTTACAATTTTTTTCTTAACTTTATCAATAAAGGTTCTTGCCAGGCTTCTGGGAAGCCTTGATAATTTTTCAGTCTGCAGCACATAGTATTTATGCTTTCCAGTTCTAGGACAGATTGTTAGAAACCTCTCTGATTTTGGGTTCACCGATACCGTGCTTTGATTTCTTTTCATATCCTCTGATTAAACACTAATATTTTTCTGATTCTCTCCTTTAACTTTAAAAAAAGCCAATTGCAGTTGAAACTCTTTGCAAGCAAGATGTTTTAATAAACTCTATGAGTTGTGCATATCTTCAGAGAGTTTCCACTTTTTGAGGTGCTGTTTCTGTTTGGCTGGATCAAGTCTTAATTCTCAGAGGAATATTTCCATTGACTTCAGGCCTCTAATTATTTATTCCTAATTGTTTTAATGTTTTTTGGGGGTGAGAGGCATAATCACTCATGGATACTCACCCTGCCTTTGAGAACTGGGTCTGTGTCATAACTACAGCTATGATGAAGCATGCCAGAGCTCTTATATGGACAAAAATTTACTCCAGTTGGGATTTATATAGGTAATAGCTCACCAACACTTTCCATCTTGTTGCTCTGAGGGATGAAATTCTTAGGGAGTTCATTAACTGAATTGAAATTGAGGGATTAAGAGGGGGGAGGTAATGAGAAGAGACACACAGAGAAAGGTATGGACTTATGAAATATTATCTGTAGAAGTTCTTGTCTGACAAAATAGAGTAGATACATACAGTTAGCCCATATTATGTACTTTGGTTAAGAAAAACCTCTTCTAATATGCCATATGATAATGGTGTAGAATAAAAGAGAAAATCAGTGAGAGTCAGAAGACTTCATTTCCCGTCCTGTTCTGCAAAGCAGGGCTAGACCTGTTTCCGTTTTGGCAGTAAATTACATCTATCTGCATTTCAGGAGGTGCCAGGGTCCCATCTGATGATACAATTATCTTAGTAAAAATAAAGCTAAGGTTCTAAATTACAACAGCAATGCAAGGAAATGCAGAGTTTAGGCTGTCACTCTCTCTGCTGCTCTCTCCCTTGGTGTTGCAGGGATGTGGCTAGAGTATGGGTTTATATATTCGGTAAATCTATCTATCAGATTATAGATATAATAAAATCAGAGTATGGTCATATATAATTATTAGTGTCTCTACATTTCCTGGTTTTATTCAGCAATAACAGACAAGAGGACATTTCACGATAGTGGAAATCTTCTGAGAGAAGCTATGATAAATATATTTTTTTTATTCAATTTGAGATTAAAAGGTTGTGAATGAGTTTTGGTTAAAAATTGAACTTTTCAGATATGGTGTGAAATTAACCTATGAACCTTTGAGATTCGTTCAGTATGATATTTGGTTTTGTGCTGCCTAATATCTTAGTTTTACAGAAACATTATGCCGTAATAGTAGGCCAGTTGTACATGCAAAATTGATTGACGTATGCTGATTAGAACACGATGAGGAAGTTAGATGACATGCCTATAACAGCTCTGTTAATTGGCTTATGTACTGTTAACATTAGAATGCATGTTAATTTTTAGACACTTCTCTCTAATTATTTTCTTTCTTTTAAAGGATATCAATCAGAAGTTGCAAGAAGATAACCAAGAACTGAGAGACCTTTGCTGTTTTCTGGATGATGACAGGCAGAAAGGCAAGAAAGTCTCACGAGAGTGGCAGAGATTGGGCAGGTACAGTGCTGGGGTTATGCACAAAGAGGTTGCCTTATATTTACAGAAACTGAAAGAATTGGAAGTGAGGCAAGAAGAAGTGCTTAAAGAAAACATGGAACTGAAAGAACTGTGTGTTTTGCTGGATGAAGAGAAAAGTGGTGGAGCAGGCAGCAGGAGTTCCATTGACAGCCAAATCAGCCTCTGCCAGCTAAATGCAACAAGTACTTACCTGCGAGATGTTGGTGATGGGAGCAGCACCTCTAGCACTGGAAGTACGGACAGTCCAGACCATCATAAACACCATCCGAATACTAGTCCTGAACATCTCCAAAAAAGTAGGGGCGAGGGAAGCCCTGAGCATCAGAAACATAGGAGTGTTAGCCCAGAGCATCTCCAAAAACCTAAGAGTTCTGGAAGTCCCGATCACCAGAAGCATCTAAAAGGACCAAGTCCAGAACATCATAAAAATGTTGGCAAAGGTAGTCCTGAACAACAAAAGCACACCAGTAGTAGTCCAGAAACTCTTCCAAAGCACATTTTAAGTAGTAGCCCTGAACATTTTCAAAAACATAGGCCGAGTAGTAGCCCAGAGCATCAGAAGCACAGCAGTGGCAGCCCCGAGCATCTTCAAAAACACACATTGAGTGGAAGCACAGAACATCTCCAGAAAGTGAGGGGGACAAGCCCTGAGCATCTTAAACAACATTATGGGGGGAGTCCGGAGCACCTCAAACATCTCGGTGGAGGCAGCAGAGAAGGGACCCTAAGGAGACAAGTAGCAGATGATATGTCACCTCATCACAGGAGTGTGTACAATGGAATGAATGGTGGGTCAATATATTTACTGAAACCACATTTACAAAGACTACTGAAGTAGATGTAAGATTATACCAACCACTTTTGTAATGATAAAGCCAATAAGAATTAGATATAATAATAATAATTATTATTTATTTATTATTTCATTATTAAATGAGGCAGACATAATATAGCCATTCAGACATCCATCAGCAGGTAGACTCAAGAGATAAGTAGGGGATAATGAAACCACATAATTTAGGTGTGTAAATATCATATCTGTGACAGATTAACAATTCTAGGCACAGATCCTACAATGATAGTTATACAGACAGGCTCTTATACCTATGTGGAATTACACAGAAGTTATCTATTAGATAATAACAACTTCTGGTTAGTTCCGACGCTGACTAGATGCTGACCCACCTACTTAAAGTTGAAAGTTTCTCCAATGGGAGTACTCGTGTGCTTGAAGACAAGCACATGCTTAAGTATCTTCATGAACCAAGGCCTTGGTATTTTGGCAGGAGAGAAACATTATGGAAACATCCTATAGAAATTAATACACCTTTTAAAATCATCCTATAGAACTCAATACAATAGTCTATCTCTGTTGTAGAAAATTTATAGAATGGATGAAAAACCCACCTATACACTGTGTGTAGATTTTTATGGTAATTCCATAGAATCTGATTGATTTAATTCCTTTATATTCTACTAGCGAAAATACCCGGCGTTGCTCGGGTCCGTCGGAGGTGGGGAGGGGGCAGAGAGCTGAGCGAGTGTGGGGTCTGTTGGAGGTGGGAGGGGGCAGAGAGCAAACCCGACACCCCCACCTCACCCCCCCGACCAAACCCGACACCCCCACCTCACTTACCCCTCGACCAACCCCGACTCACATTTTCACCCCCCCACCCATACCCAACACCCCCACGTCACCCCCCTACCAACACCCCCTGACCAACACCCACACCTCACCCCCCGTAGACCAAACCTGACACACCCACCTCACTTTCCCCCCCAACCAAACCCGATACCCCTACCTACCACCACAAACAAACCCGACACCCACACCTCACTTACCTCTCGACCAACCCCCACCCCCCTCCTCACCCCCCCAAACAAACCCAACACCCTCTCCTTACCCCCCCACCAAACTCAACACCCCCTGACCAACCCCAACACCCACACCTCACCCACCCCGACACCTTCCCATCCCCCTGGACCAAACCCGACATCCCCACCTCACCCCCTGACCAAACCCGACACCCCTACCTCACTTACCCTCCGACCAAACCCAACTCGGGTCCGTCTGAGGTGGGGAGGGGGCAGAGAGCTGAGCGAGTGCGGGGTCCGTTGGAGGGGGGAGGGGGCAGAGAGCTGAGCGAGTGCGGGGTCCGTTGGAGGGGGCAGAGAGCTGAGCGAATGCAGGGTCCGTTGGAGAGGGTATTATGACATCATAACTATGTCACAGAGAACAGCAGCTGCCCAGCTGATGTGATTGGCCTTTAAATAATTTCACCCCTGGGGGGGGCGTCAGAGGTGAGATTTGAAAATTTTTCGACTCTTACCCTGATTTGGACCCTAAGACCTATAACTGTACCAAATTTCAAGTCTCTAGCTCAAACGGTGTGGAAGGAGTAAGTGCACGTACATACACGCATACACCATTTGACTTATATATATATAGATATGATGTTTCCATAGGGAAGGCCTGAGTCTTAGTTATGCAGTTATAAAACCTATTCTTCACCTCTTCTTACTCTGATTTGGAGTAGGGCATCCTACAACTCTGCCAACAATGGAGATTTTGCCTGAGTAAGGCTGAGGATAGGGTTTATAGGCCCCAGCTCTCAAGGCCAGACCCCTGCACCTGCATGGAGCCCGTTGACTGAAATGGAAGTCTGCACTGGCGTATAGGTCTTCCTGTTGATCTGCTTTTAGGATCAAGGCCATAATGAATTACATGCCTGGGTTGCAGTCCTCATCAGCTTGTGACATTGCTCCCTCAAGTCTATCCATTTATAAATAATGCATCACTTACAAGTGGGTTTCATTTATGAGATGACCTACTCCTCAGGCCTGTGGACTGGTTTATTACTAGCAAAGTGTGGATTCGTAACACCACCAAACCTTGAGGGATAGTTAAAATATGGAGATTTCAAATTAATTTTAAAACAATTAAAAGTGAATTAATTAAAGATATAGACATTTTAAAAATGTCATGCTTTATTAAATGCTTTATGCTTTATTGTCTTTTTCATTCAGTTTAGTTCATTTAAAATGAATGAAAAAATTGAACCTTCTAATATCAGAATGTAGTGATACATTTTTAAAGGGCCTCCTTATTTGCAACCACGTTATTCATGAATCTATCCACTTTGATACCTTAAATAATCTCTTAGCACACACAAACATATATTTACATGCTTGCAGACATAGATGCAGGTTTTGTATGTGCAAATGGGCATGCTAACTAATATTCTACATACAAAAAATGAGATCCCTTGAAAATTTGGCCATGTTATTTCCAATGAAACTAGAGAAGTTGCAGGTTTAAATTTGAAGTGATTGGCACCTCTTGAGTAAAATATTCTAGCTTTCCACAATTTGGACTGATGTCTTAATGAGCTGAAGGGAGAAGCCAGTAATTTAGGAGTCTCTCTGTTAACTATTGAACTGGATCAGACTTTATGTCCACTCAAAATGCTCCTTCAGTCTATATAATCATGCTAGCGGAGGCCTTTAGGTGCTTAACGGCCTACACTGTACTTTACCTTTGTTTTTGTATAATATGTCTTTAAGTATGAGTTAAGTAAGGTAATTGTGAGGTTCACATCTGAAGTTGGAATCTGACTCTAGGCTCATTGAAATCCATGGCAAAGCTCCTAATGACTTCAGTAGTGTAGAATTAAACCCTCTAAGTTAAAATTTAGGTAACTTTTCTGCTTCGAAACTATATTGTAACTGTTTTGTACTCTAAAAAATTGCCAGGTAGACATTGGTAATACAGAACTACATTTTCATAAGTGGCCTGTAAATTTGTTTTTGCACAATTCTATGCATACTGATACATGTGCAAAAAGCTTACACATTTGAGTGCATATTGGAGAACTATGAATTAGATTACCCAGAATTTGAGTGGAAAACTCAGGTTTTACATGTGCAAAGATGATGCAATTTACAAGCTTGAATGTAGAGGGCCCTTGTGAAAACATGGCCCCAAAACATAGTGGGATAGAATAAAAATAATGCTATAACCATTGCATTAAAAAAAAATCAAAATTGTTAGAGGTACTTGGGATCTGGTGTGGATTACATAAAAATCTAGATAAATTTCCACCACAGTATATATTCAACTATTACAAGACACCATGTGTTTGATCAAATATCAATTTATAGTGTTCATTTTATGATGTACTGGCAATTTCATTGCGATATTATTTGTGACTATCATTTGTTTGACCAACAGGAATGAAATGTTCATGTTAGTGTATGATGAATAGATAGGTTTAATATTGTTTCAATTTATAGTACGTGTTAAATATATAATCAGAATATTATCTTATTCGTCAGTGGCCTGATCCAACCCTCTTTGAAGTCAATGGAAAGATACCCATTGATTGCAGTGGGCTTTGGTTCTGGCTGACTGGGTGTAGTTCCGCCTGATGCGAAACTATCCTGTGCGGTGCCATGGTCTCTCAGTTCTTACTGACTTCAGCGGGAAGTGAGGGTAGTTAGTGCTTTGTAAGATTGAGCCCTATAGAGGGCTAGTATTTTTGTGTGTGTGTGTGTGTGTGAGAGAGAGAGAGAGAGTAAAATTTGCTATGTATATTATTCTAATGAGACAGTCCATTAACATTGTGTGGAATTGTTCTGCAGTGGGGGCATGAACTTCATTATTTCTGTAAAAACACAAAAGAGAAATATCCTAACATACACACAAATGTTTGCTCCATATTACAGTTGTGTTGCTTGCTTTGGATGTTGTTAATCTTTCGCATTTATGCTACAAATTTTGGCTAAGATTTCTAACTTGGCAGTTTCAAATAACATGGGCCTGAAGCAACATACCAGTTA
The DNA here is from genome assembly GCA_032164245.1 of Sternotherus odoratus. Lineage (NCBI taxonomy): Eukaryota > Metazoa > Chordata > Testudines > Kinosternidae > Sternotherus > Sternotherus odoratus. The sequence goes on from JAVMKO010000003.1 coordinate 151,395,764, forward strand.
TGGTCATGTCACTCTTTATGTGACAGTTACCAGCCTGGGCACAAAATGACTTGGGTTTTTTTTGGGTACAAATCCATTTACAATTTATAAATTGTGAAAAAATAGAAAATGCTTAGAATTTGATGTGCTCTTTTTTTTTTGCTGAACATTATTTTGAAAAAATCCTATTGTGCAGACCTGAAATGGACTAAACGCTCTTGGTATTTGGAAAGCACTTTTGTAAACAATCAAGACATTTCCAGTAAAATGAAAGCGCCTGTAGGTACTTTTCTTGCTGTCCAGAATTCTCCTGTCATTACTGCTTGCATCACTGCTGATAGAGTAGTATAATTAGGAGTTCAGTTATGATGGCAGAATTTTTCCCTACTATATGTGTTATAATAAATACAAAAGGTATAAAAATAGCTTAAGCATTTGATTGAAACTGACACACACTGTGGAGTTGAACCTGTTTTAGTAGGCTCTTATGGGGTATCTGAATTGTATGATATTAAGTAAATATGCTGCAGTGTGTGCAATGGTACCGGTATGTGTTGTAGTACTTAAGGCCTAGTTTTCTCTCAGATGCATGCTTAGGGCTTCCACTGAATTTAATGGGAGCTGCTTGCATCTGAGAGCAGTATTTGTTGGCACAAGCTGGTAAGTAAAGGATGTTTGGTGTCAGTTTTAAGTTTAAATTTCTGTTTCCCCACTCTTTATTCCAAAAGTATGATTGCATTTTGATGTGTTTTTCATGTATTAATTTTCAAATTCTAATGATAATATTGTAAAAGTTTTAAAAAGGAGAAGATGGGAAAATGTTCTATACATTCCACTGAAGTGGGTTCCTTCATCTGCTCAGAGGTTTTGTATGCTTAAATACTCTGCTGAATTGGGGCCAGAGAGTAGAAACTGGTCCAGTGTTTGTAACTGAAAATATATACTTCATCTTAAGGGTGTTACCCCAATACAACTTATGTTGTACCTGTTAATACTATTTTACAGTGATCACTCTTAGTGTTCTGCGTAATGAGCACAGAACTATTTGCAGTTAAGGAGACTGCAGAAATTATAAGACAAAATAGCAATGGTAAATAAGTTTTATAGTGAACATTTATGGAATCTAGAAATAAGGTATGACAATCTTTAACTCTGACATAAGTATAGTATATGTACCTCTCTATAAATGAATATGCTTTGAGGGCTAGTAGTTTGAGTTTTTTATTCTAAATGGTTTATTGTAAATCTCCCATTTTCTGAATCTGTTTAGTCTGGACTTTGATTTTTGTGTCAAAGGAAAATATCAAAGGCTTTTAGAGCTGCCTCTTGCTTCCTGTTGAGGTTATTAATGAGCCAGAATAAAAGTGCTGACTAGCACTAACTGGTACATACTGCTGGAGGTAGGGGAATGCATGTACAGAACAAGTGCAGCAGTATTTCTCTCAAGCAAAAATATTTGCAGGTTAAATGGACACACATCTTAAATTATGAACAATTACTGTTATAAATGTGTTGCTTTTTAAGGAAAGACCGTGCATATCGGAACATACTGCTTATATGTGAATTGCACAGAAGAAATTTTCTCCCTGAAGACAGAGCAAGGTTGAATGGCAATACTGCACTGATTTAATCGTTGTCTGCTGGGTAGTATGCAGTGGCCAAAGAACAAAGCAATGGCATATGTTTGTGCGCAGGTTTATCTGAGGTAAAGAAACCCCTTTAAAAAGTCAGTTTTATCAAAGAGTCAGCATACAGTGCTAATTAAGATGCAACAATTATTTTCCTATGGTGAGAAAAGATACTCATTTTGGTGTCTCAAATACAATGGTGTGATAACTTATTGCTAAATGTAATCTTTCTAATGGAAACCACTGTACTGTCAGTAGGGGTTTAATCTAGCACTAATTAGGCGGGTAACCCTTACTCTTGCAAATAGTTTTGTCGACATCAGTGGGACTATTTAGATGGCTCACATGAGTAAGAGTTTCAGGATCAGTCCAGTTTGATAGGACATTTACTTGTAGATCTATTGATTGCAGTGGAAGTGTGCTAATTGAAGTGATACAGGATTGAGACATACTTGTCCCAAAGCCCACTGATGTGAGTGGGAGTCTTTCCACCGGACTCCAGTATATGGGTATCTACATGACTAGAATATGTTGAATTTGTTATAACAACAAAAACATTTTTGTGGCTAGTGTAGTTAATGCTGGAGGTGCAGTTTGTAATATGAAGATTATGGAGCTTTTGCTTAGTTTCATGTTACTGGAAAATTTGTGTCTGAACACTTTGGAGAGAATTGTAAATACTGCCTTACTACTGTATTGTTAACCATGCTGGAAATATTTTATTTATGCTTTAAATGTTTTAGTATCTGGTGAATCATCTTTCAAAAAATGACTCCATATCTTAATAGGAACAGTAATGTTGGTTTATGAAGCAGCCTAATCTAGTTTAAATAGTTGTCTGTATGTACTGGCAAATCACCACTCTGATAACTAAAAGTTTTTAACTAACAATTGAACAGGGAATCATACAATAGCCAATTCAACAATGCATATAAAAGTGGGAATTGCTACAAATGATTGCATTTAATAGCCCTCCATCTTTATATAAGTAAGAGCAGACAACAATGAAACATGTACGTTGCATGAATGCGCTCTGTTCAGGGTGTATGTCTGTATTTCTGAAATGCCAGTAACCTCTTCTGAAAGGGTTCTGTTAAAAGTTCAGCATTATGCAAGAGACACAAAATCAAGCATGCAAACTTTTAAGACTGGCTTTACTGTAAGCTAATGAGAAATACCCATTTTAAGCTCACATTGGCCAAATTCCAAAGTTCATTGTTTAAGGTGGATAGTCACAGAAAGAAAAAATTTGGTGAGATTTTCATAAGCACTCATTGGCGACCTAACTCTATTCCCATTGAGATCAATGTCGGTTTTATCATTGACTTCAGGGGAAGCGGAGTTAGGCCAGCAGAATACTGTTCTAAGGAGGTGTGGCCATGCGGCCATGGTATTTTGGCTCAGCCAGCAATAATTCCTGTGTTGGGCCTTTGGAATAGCCTATGTTTGAATGGGAGCAATACACTTTCTCCATGCATACTGTGGCCTTATTTGTTAGGATAGTATGGGAGAGAGCCCAGACCTCTCCCCTGGCCCTTCTTGTTCCCTTCAGGAGTATAAAAGTGGTAGCACTACACTCTCCTTGTGTTCAGGGAATGTAAGGGATTGGATTTTAACTGACTTCTGTGGGCCATAAAGGGTGAGAGAAAACTTATTGCACCTGTCTCTGTGCACCTTTGCACACCCACACGGGGCCAGCACAGTCTGGATTGACCTACATCAGGCATGTTTGCCATCAGTTTTCACACTTCCATTTTGTATGTATGGTTGTTGTGCTCATGACTGGAGGCAGAAGTCGTAGATTTTTTTTGTGATTTAAATGAACAGTAACCTTTTTAATTTTGAGCATCAGATCCAGGGAATTGTTCTGTAAGTGCTGTAATGATTCCTGTCTGATTAGTCTTGTAAATAAGAGAACAGTGGGCTGCGCAGGGTTACAGTATTACAGTGTTAACCATACATTTAAGATCATATAAATATTTAATCTTGAGATTAAGATTTATTAATGTCTTTCTGTCTCTTCCCAGTAAGTTCAAAAAGTTACTAGTATGCTTGGGTGCATTAATAAAGAAGGAATATGGTAAAAAAACATGATATAAATGGATATGAAGAAATGGCATGTGTTCACATGGAGTAGTATGCTTAATTTTGGTTCCCATACCGTGAGGAGGGTACAGCAGAGATGGGAAACTTCAGGGCAGGACAACAAAGATGGTTGGGGGAGAGGGAAGAAGTAGAACTTACGTAGGAGGAGAGACTGCAAAAAGCTAGGTTTAATTGACTTTGAAAGAAAAAGAGTTGAGGGAACTTACCAATATTGAGGCAGATAAAATTACAAAACGTATAGGAAAAGAGTTTCAAAAGGAGTTGGGTGTCCAATCTTCATGGACTTCTAATTGGTGGCAGGCATTTAACTGCCCTTTATGTCTTTTTAAATCTTCCCCAGAGTGAAAACAAACACTCCTCCTGTTGTGAACTGCCCTACACTGTGAGATGCCAGGTCACTCAGTGAAGTGAATGGCAGGAGGACATAAACCACATAAAATGAACCTTCCATTAAAGCAAAAAGCTACTTCATGCAGTGTGTAATCAGCCTCACCACAGGAGTTCACAGAAGAAACACCACAGAAGTTCAAACCTTAGCTGGGTTTAAAAGGAGCCAGGTTACCAGCCATTATACACCTTGGTATGCATGTTAAAATAAGGGTAGTTACACTTTGTGATTCAGGGCGTCATGATGCTGATTGTCTCAGGCATCAAGAAGAAAATCTGTTCTTCCTCCCTCCCTGTACAATTGGCCGGGGTCTGATCCACTCCCACTGAACTCAATGGAAAATCTTGGGAGTTGGTTTGGCACCCAGGTGTCAGTTGGATTTGTTGAAATTTCTCTGAAAACACAGACATGAGACCAAAATCAGAGGCAAAATAACCCAGCTTGTTAGCCCAGCTGTCTGACCCGGTGTGACAAGTCCTATATCCTAGAAATCTTATTATCTAAACCCTGTTTGGTCCCATGCATACTGCATTCTTCAAGAGATCCACTATCTACCCTGTATGTGATGGGAAAATGCCACCTAAGCAATATTTACAGTCTTAGGGCTCCACCAGTTTAACAGGAGAGATTAGCAGTAGGGGAACTGAAAAAACAGGTGCTTGTGAATCTGGAGAGTGGAGTTTAGCAAATGTTAAACCTATATATCTCATGAGTAAAAGACCAGTAACATCTGCTAGAGGCCAAAGTGTACATGAGTACAGTATTCCTGGGACCTGAGGGCATTAATATTTGAACCCCCTTTAACCTTATACATACGTCTTTCCTCCACTCTTCCTTTCTTTTCCTTCTGCTTCTTTCCCATCCTTTTCTGCTTTCCTATGTGTCCCTGTCAGATCACTCCTTCTCACCTGTTGCTGTGCTGAATAAGAGTTAAAAAATATTTTGGGCTCCTGGTATCCATCGTTTTTCTTGATGGGCTACTTCAACAGTAGTCCTGTTCTGTAGCAGTACAGCCACTCTGGTCTCTGCTTTGCATGTACTTTGTTCCTCACTGTGAACTATTACTGTGTCCAGCGGCTGCTGTAATGGTCCAGTGGGATGGAATCACTGACTGTTCGAATGAGTGGAAATCACATCAAGGAAATGAGATAACGACTGCAGGCAAGTTATCTGTTCCTTTTAAAAAGTATGCTTTATTTGAATTTACTTTCATGACTAGTGGACCCTCTGAGTCATTGTCACTTTCCCCAGGTGGGTATGGCTAGAGCTAGGCATGTTGCAATTATACATAGGTATCTGTGCAGTCCTATTAATTCCAGACCAGCAAGTGCCTTGATGTTCCCAGTATTTGACTTTTGAAGAACAGAATCTGCAGATTGCCTGGGTCATTTGAGATGTGTAACTACCCAACTCATGTCAAGAATACATTAGGTAACAGAGTCCTGTGGCACCTTAAAGACTAACTATAAAGTTTTGACGCATAAGCTTTCGTGGGCTAATACCCACTTCGTCGGACTGCTTGCTTCCGATGAAGTGGGTATTAGCCCACAAAAGCTTATGCTTCAAAACTTTATAGTTAGTCTTTAAGGTGCCACAGGACTCTTTGTTACCTCTGCTATTCCAGACTAACACGGCTACCTCTCTGAAGAATACATTAGAACTTCAGTGAGGTTTGAAGACAGACTTCCAGAGGTGAATTAGCTAGCATATTAAATCACTGTGTCATGTTTAGAAGCACCTTTACACTTAGGCAATCCAAATCTCATTCAGATCCATTGACTTTTCTGGGATGACACTTGGAATGCATTTGAGCATTAGTTTCTTAATTAATTTTTATGTTATATTTTGATTTTAGATTAGTGACTAGAGGTTGTTTCAGCACACATTGAAGTCAATGGAAAGAATAATTGATTTCAGTGGGAACCATCAGGAGCTTGGAGGATCTCAAAATGTTCATCTACCTGAAGTATGCAGTAATATTTTGGGGCTGGGAGGGAAGGTCTGCCACAGCTCTTGAACTCTTAATTCAGTCCTTTACTCAAAGGAAGCTCCTGTTGATATCCAAATTGGGTCTTATGGATCATGTTAAACTGAATTCTGGGTTTCTGTATTGCAATATTGTTGCAATGTAAAACATGCTTTTTAGATAGTCTGATAATTTAATCACCAAAATATATCTTCAAAATTCTTAAGTAGTGCTTGCTTAACTTCGTCACTCTCTTCAGATTTATAATGCACATTAATCAAAAAGGCTCTTTTCTTTCCTTCTGCATATACTAACAGAATGTTTCTTACTGCCCTGTTGAAGTATTAGAGTCTTAATATGATGGCTGCCAGATGTAATCGGACCTGGAGTAGAATGGGTTAACAATGAGTAATGAGGAGCCCAAGTGGTCAGGTAAAGTGAAGATGAAAATACCGGCAGCCTGCATTTACCATTCAAATGTAGAAATGATGCTGTACAGATGCTTTCTGGAGTTATATGGTATGTAGGGATTTCAAGGATATATCTATTTAGTGAGGTGTAATAAAACTGTTCATGCCTAGTTTCAGTGCTAGAGTGATTTTGTTTATTGGTTTTAGAGCTAGCAAGCATTGCCTTAATTACTGAGCCAGAGAACGGTTAGGCTGCATTTAGTTCTTTCATGTCACATACAAAGATTTTTTTCCCCCTACCAAGAGAGCGTTATGTTCAATTAGTGGTCTTGAAATAAACATTGTCCAGGTGGTGCTACTTGAATAGTTCAGTGTAGTCTCTATGAAGAAAATCAACTTGGAACTCAAGCTGCTCAATTTTGAATGCTGCTGCTTTTTCCAGAGTAGTACATCTTCAAAATGCTACGTTCTAACAGTGACAGGATCAAAACTGACCCAGGCTATGATTGGTCTGGGTGCAACCCTGAATTTTAAGACTGTAGGAAGATATATTTTTAACCATCAATATTTTTGTCTTTCTGAAGGTGCTTTGGAGTTTGGAGTCTCAAATGGAAAAAGGCAAAATGCTGTACAGTGGCATTTTGGGGAAATATTTTTGTTAGGATGAGACTCCTTAATCTCTTAAACCACAGTTAACACAATTCATTGCCTAAAGGTACCATTAAGACTAAGAGCTTAAGAACATAAGAACATAAGAACGGCCATACTGGGTCAGACCAAAGGTCCATCTAGCCCAGCATCCTGTCTACCGACAGTGGCCAATGCCAGGTGCCCCGGAGTGAGTGAACCTAACAGGTATGATCGAGCGATCTCTCTCCTGCCATCCATCACCCCCCTCTGACAGACAGAGGCTAGGGACACCATTCATTACCCATCCTGGCTAATAGCCATTTATGGACTTAGCCTCCATGAATTTATCCAGCTCTCTTTTAAACCCTGTTATAGTCCTAGCCTTCACAGCCTCCTCAGGTAAGGAGTTCCACAGGTTGACTGTGCGCTGTGTGAAGAAGAACTTCCTTTTATTTGTTTTAAACCTGCTGCACGCCAATTTCATTGAGTGGCCCCTAGTTCTTCTATTTTGGGAACAAGTAAATAACTTTTCCTTATTTACTTCCTCCACACCACTCATAGTTTTATATACCTCTATCATATCCCCCCTTAGTCTCCTCTTTTCCAAGCTAAAAAGTCCTAGCCTCTTTAATCTCTCTTCATATGGGACCCGTTCCAAACCCCTAATCATTTTAGTTGCCCTTCTCTGAACCTTTTCTAGTGCCAGTATATCCTTTTTGAGATGAGGAGACCACATTTGTACGCAGTATTCAAGATGTGGGCGCACCATGGATTTGTATAAGGGCAATAAGATATTCTCCGACTTATTCTCTATCCCTTTTTAAATGATTCCTAACATCCTGTTTGCTTTTTTGACTGCCGCTGCACACTGCGTGGATGCCTTCAGAGAACTATCCACAATGACTCCCAGGTCTTTTTCCTGATTGGTTGTAGCTAAATTAGCCCCCATCATATTGTATGTATAGTTGGGGTTATTTTTTCCAATGTGCATTACTTTACATTTATCCACATTAAATTTCATTTGCCATTTTGTTGCCCAATCACTTAGTTTAGTGAGATCTTTTTGAAGTTCTTCACAGTCTGCTTTGGTCCTTACTACTTTGAGCAGTTTAGTATCATCTGCAAACTTTGCCACATCACTGTTTACCCCTTCCTCCAAATCATTTATAAATAAGTTGAATAGGATCGGTCCCAGGACTGACCCTTGGGGAACACCACTAGTTACCCCTCTCCATTCTGAAAAAGTTCCATTTATTCCTACCCTTTGTTCCCTGTCTTTTAACCAGTTTTCAATCCATGAGAAGATCTTCCCTCTTATCCCATGGCAGCTTAATTTACATAAGAGCCTTTGGTGAGGGACCTTGTCAAAGGCTTTCTGGAAATCTAAGTACACTATGTCCACCGGATCCCCCTTGTCCACATGTTTGCTGACCCCTTCAAAGAACTCTAATAGATTAGTAAGACACGATTTCCCTTTGCAGAAACCATGTTGACTTTTGCCCAACAATTTATGCTCTTCTATGTGTCTGACAATTTTATTCTTTACTATTGTTTCAACTAATTTTCCCGGTACGGACGTTAGACTGACTGGTCTGTAATTGCCAGGATCACCTCTAGAGCCCTTTTTAAATATTGGCGTTACATTAGCTATCTTCCAGTCACTGGGCACAGTAGCCGATTTAAAGGATAGGTTACAAACCCTCGTTAATTGTTAATAGTTAATAGCTTAGTACAATTAAAAAGAGGATTTGCCATTTCTTGTGATTTTGACAACATACAGAGCTACAACAGTAAAGATGAAAACAAACAAACCAAGACTTTAAGGGTTTTGAAAGAAACGAAACCCTCCTGCTAGAGGGCGCAAGCCATTTGCTAATGGAGGTTTGGAAGAAACTTCATGGTGGTCAAGTTATTCCATGACTGCCTACTGCAGGGTGTCTTACATCTTCCTTTAACATAGCTGGTATTGGTCACTGTTTGAGAGAGGCTATAGGATGAGATGGATCCACAGTGGCAATTCCTTTGTTTTTAGGTTACAGGTTTTGAAAAATGTCTTTCTTTTACCATACCTGCATGCATGTTTGTGATTTGTCTACACACTGGTTTTCTGGCTCTGGCCACTTGATCACTGATGCTAGGAGCCCTCTATTACAATAATAAAAACATTTGTAAGTTATCCAGCAGTGACAATTAGGTTACTTATAGATACTCCGGGGGGAATCCTGTGCCAAAATTTTAAAAATTATGCACCAAAAATGAGAAATTATGTGCACAATATTTTAAATTTCTGCAACTTTAATTTGTCAAAATAACACTATGCAATCATGCCAGTTTCAATTATTTTGGTAATCTATTTCAAAATATCAGTCAACAAGTATGTCTGTAACAATACAGACACACACACACTCCCACAAAAATCCCCCAGGAATAGAGTTAAAGAAACCTCTGTGACAACCCAGTCCCTGTTTCTCTGTCTCCTCTCCTGCAGAGCCCAGCGATGGGGTATCCCCCAGGCCAGACACTCAAACCCCTGACCCCCAGAGCCCAGAGGTAGACAGCCTGATGTGGGGTCCTTGGCTTCTATGGAGTTTCCTCCATGCTGTCGCCTTCCTTCAGATCGTGCTTAGTACTGCAGCTGCCCGAAACCCTCCAGCTCCCTTTCCCCCTCCCTGGCAGTGCCTTCTATTTGTGAGCTGGACTCTGCTGGGTTCAGTGGCCTCTAGTGGCAGCTGGCAGTTTTGTACTACTCTTGGAATTTCGAGGAGGAAAGGAATTTCTGCATGCACAACATTAATTTCTGCTCAGATTTTGCACAGAGGCACAGAATTCGCCTAGGAGTACTTGTAGATTCTTTTAGATTTTCCGGGCCTTTTTTGATCAAGGAACCCTAAAATAGTAAAAAAATAAATAGTTAAAACACATCTCCAAAACAAAACACAACCCTATCTGCACCCTTTGTGCTACTGCATGGCCTTTCTTTGATGTAATTTCAGTTGTGATCACTCAAAGCTGGAGCAGGAGCAAGTATACCAGGGGACAGAACCAAACTGCAAAGAGACCTGGAACTTAGAGCAATGGGGGTTGAAAGGCAATGAAGTACATTTCAGTAGTAATAAAGGTAGTGTATTTCCAGGAAATTAATAGGGGAAAGATGAGGGAAGAGACTTAGTCAAGTAGCTGTATCAATCCCATTAAAATTAGTTTGTTTAAATCTTGTATCTATATTGATATTACTTTTTGAGGTAACTAAGCACAATAGTAGCCTCCAAGAAGATGTGAGATCAGGATTGGAGGTGTGCTCACTAGGTGGTTTTGATCTCAAAGATGTAGTGTACTATATGAACAAGTTTGTAAACCTTTGGATAGCAATTGGTCTTTTATTTTGTCTCAATAGAGACTTGAAGGAGAGCTCTGTAAAGCTGAAAAGCTTGTCCCTTCCACCAGCAGGAGTTGGTCCAGTAAAAGATATTACCTCACGTACCTCATCACTTTAACAAAATATAAACAGATATGTGCAGATTGGCTGTGAATAGGAAAAATTCTGTGGTTCAAACTTCATCAGGCTTGCTACAGAGCTTCTAGTGTATTTTCACTTGCCTATTTTGCTATACAATCTTTTGGAAAAGACTGTTGGAAAAAGAGATGGGTTGGATCACTGTTTCATTTTTTACCTCTGCGATTCAGTGAGTACATTTCTCAGAAAGCCTGGTGTATATTTCTCTTACATCTGATTTGTATGAAATTTACACTAGGTTATCCTGAAGGATATTACAGCTAATGCTGGCTGATGGAGGAGAAGAGACTGCAACATTTATAGAGCAGTTCTGTAAAAATCTAGTATGATTTTAAGTGGTTGTTTAAATTAGTCAAACACAGCAGCATTTAAAACTCTGTTAGGGATAACAGTGATTTATTATAATTAATTAAAGGCTAATCAAAGGGAGCCCTGAGATACAGAACAACAAAGGAAACATGAACTAATGTAGTAAGTAAACAAGACCCAGTAGACATTTAAAAGACTGTGATCTTGGGAAGCACTCAATAAGTTTTCCAAAACTCTTATAATATAGTTTAGATTTAAAGTTTAAATGACATAGAACCACCAATACACAACTCATTTCATTTAATCAGCAGAATCAGATTTGCCTACCACATGCTTCCAAATGTTTGGCTTCATGGCCCAATGGCTATGGATGCATAGCTATGTTTCTTTTAGTGCATCTGTTTTTATGAGCTTATGAATTGTAAGGCTCTCCTTTGATCATTGCCTGCAAGCTTTAGAAATGTGAATTTACAATTAAGACTTAACATCTGTAGTGCTTTCTGAAACTTTCCTGGAGTGATTTGCTACCAAGTTACTCACATTTAAATAAACCTTACTTACAGCTGGGGTAATACATTGCTTTGTGACTCACATCCTATGTTGGTGTTGGTTTAGGAATCTCTTTTAGTAGAGATTCATCCCCTGTAAAACTAAGGATTTTAAAAATGCATCCCATGATTTTTGTTGTCTGAGGTCATCACTGAAAAGATTGATAGATTTCAGAAAATACTGCTCAGCTAGGGATTATGTAGTGTTTCACTGGAGTTAGTTAAACAAAACCAGTAAAACTAAACCTATTGCAACAAATGTGGTGGGGTTAAAACTGGAACATTCTAACCTAGCTCCTGCAGTGCTCTCTTCAATGACATAATTGAACTGTTGTTTTAGTACATTGTTTTCATTTCTGCTGTGGGACTTTGAACTATTTTAGGGTTTTCTATATTATTATATCCATAAAAATAATGAAACATAAAACAAAGCATTCCAACAAAGTTTTTTTTCCTAACCAGATCTCGAACAACCAAGACCAAAGGCTCTGCAGTCTTAACTAAACAGCAGAAGACACCAGAATCAGTGTCTCCTCCAGGTACAGGTGCTTAGTATTCTTTGATTTATTCCTTGTTGGAACTTAATAACAAATGAGACCTGATACGTTCTGCAATCAATATGCTGAATGCTACATTTCATCTAGTTGCTGCTATGGAGCAGGTGTGTAGTTTGGAGAGCTAGGTAGACAAAGAGCATCTTGGAGATATTCAACCAAACTCCATTAGCTTTTGGGTACCTGGACTTCTATCTCTTTTCACTTCCACATCAAGGTACTAAAATGGAAAATGAGAAGAACTCATCTTTTAGAACCTACTGAAAAATCGTACTCAAGCTAGTAATGGTGAATCACTGGATTAACGGAGAGCACGAAAATGACTGATCAGACTGTTTTGGAATCATGGCACTCAGAGTTCTATCACCTCAGGACACCCAATTGTCCTGGTTTTGTTGAGAATTAGTTGGATAGTGCCAACTCAATGTGTTTATTACAGTCGTACTGTTATATCCAGGGTTACAGATCCAAGGGACAGAGAAAAGAAACTTGAGGAAGTTTAACAGCAAAAAGAGATTCTGCATAAAGGGAGCTGCGTTATCCTCTTTCTTGACATTTCTGCAACAATTCAAATTAAACAGGTTTTTTTTTTTTTAATATACGTAAACATTTATCAACAGCCACTTGGAAATGCATACTGTAGATTGTGAAGCTAGGAGTCTGCTTCCAGGACAACACATTTTTTTCTGGTACTCTGTAATATGAAGGTTTTTTATTTTAAAACAAGAAAACTCCAGTAGCTGGAAGGATTCTGATATCCACTTGGACAAGAGGGTCGTTTGAGTGACTGAATTATATTTCAATGTGAAATCACTATTTTTTGCTTTGAGAACAAAATATTTGTTTGAATGTACTAATGTGCAAGAGCTCTCTGTTTTACTAATGTGACAAATCTCAGCTTTGTATGTTTCTTGTTTAGTATGGTTACATTTGGAAGAGATATATTTGTCAGCAGATTGCGTTAGATATCAGTCTTAGGTGAAATTTGACCCCAAATTTAACATTTTTAAATAACTTTTACAAACCCTCAAATCATGTAACATTTCAGTGAATTTACATGATATTCCAGTAGAAATACATTTAATCTCCCCTGTTCCCCAGAAATTCTCTGCCTTGTTTGCATCCCCAAAATACATAGTACAGTACTAATGAATGAGAACATGAAATTGAAATTGACTAGAAAGAAACTACTTTCCAGAATGAAATTGGGTGTATTTTCATTGTCCTAAATCAGAGAAATACAGAGAGTTAAAGCAAAAAGCACTAATAGTAAGAAATGTTGCATCTCAGAGAATGAGGAGCTTTCTAAACCAAAGCACTGAGACTCATCCAGTATTTCTTTTTACTCTCCCATGGCGCTCTAACCAATCTCCCCATTACTGTCCTCATAATTGGGAGAGGCGTTCCTGATGTGAAGCTGCCAGCTAGACAGACAGCAGACAGATGACATTTTCTTCATTAGTCTCTTTTGATCTCTCAGTGATTTTTGCACTGTGACAGGCTGGTAGAGGAATGGACAGACAACAGTAAGTGAGGAGAGAGGCAGGTGACACAAAGGCCAGCCTCTTAGGGAGGGTAGCAGCAGGCCAAAATCAGGAGGAGATTTGAGTAGGTCAGGAATGCAGGAGTTGGTGGCCAACTCTGGGAACTTTACAGGTGTAGACAGTTTTACCTGTGGTTATCAAAGCTGCTTTTGTTAGTTGCCTTCAGGGAAGGGCTTCCCGGGTTGGCCAGAACAGGAACATTTGGCCACAACTCCTTTTAAGGTTCTTCCTCAGTTCGTGATGAAGCTTCCCTTGCAGCGGGATGTCTGGATATGTCCTGAGTATCGGTTGTGCAATCCCTCCAATGTCATTATCATGAGCCTGATTCCCGTATATGACAATGAAGCCAGGCAGTCAGGAGGCTGATCCTTATTTAGACTGCTCTGGCAGTGTAAAGGAGCTTCAGGGTAAATGAGAATATAGCCCTTTTCATCAATGGATTTCAAAGCTCTTTACAAAGGAGTTTAGTATCCTTGTCCATGTTATACAGATGGGGAATATGAGAGGGGAAGCGACTTGCCCAAGCTCACCCAGCAGTAAAGCTAGGCGTGGAACCCAGATATCCTAAGTCCCCGGCCAGTGCACTTCCCACTAGGCAACACTATAGGTCTTTTAAAGATAATATCTGAGGGGAAATAAAGCTTTACTATCATGCATAGAAAACCTCAGAGATAATCATTATCATGATACAGTAGACTCTCTATTATCCAGGATTGGGTTAACCAGGATGTGGATTAACCAGGATGTCAAAAAAAATACACATAACTCGCAGGGCTGGCTCAGGCTTTGTTTCCACCCCAAGCACACACAAAAAAACCACCCCACAAGCGCGCAAGGTAGCCAGTGAACCAACACCCCCGCCTCCAGGTGCAGGGTGGCTGGTGAACCAATCCCCCCCCCCCCATATTTCCTATGGATGGTGATTATCCAGGATTTTATTAACCAGGATTAATATTTTCCCTAACATCCTGGATAATTGAGAATCTACTGTATCAACATTGTCAGTGTGTTCCCTTTTTAAATTAGCGTTTTAGGAAGATCTCTTTTTTTTTTTTTTTTTTTTTGCTAGGCCAAAGGGAAACTAAGCTACTTTTTTATTTTTGATGCAGAAAACCCATTAATAGATTGTCTTAAAGATCCTTGCTCACAAGTTAAAAATGCAATTTAAGGCCCTCCCCCCCCCCCAAAATCTTAATAAACAAAGGACTGATGCTTTATGTAAAAATTGCTGAAGGGATTACCATGCTGTGATCACGTTTGTGAAGGCAGCTTTAATTTCTAATCTTGTTTCTTGTGACCTGTTTTTCATGTTGCAGTGTAGTGCACCAACGTTAGTCTTTGTACTACAATTCTAGACAACTTCTGGCTAAGAAAGTTGTTTATATTAATCAGCGGTGCAGTCACTTGTTAGCCAGAGATTGATAACCTGGGGAGAAACAAAAGAGCATCAGTCTTTGTGACCAGAATTCAAAGTTCTGTGTTAATGATTGGTGGAATAAAAACCTCCGTCTTAGTATAAGACTGTGTGACAGGATCGTCAGCCTGGTCACTGATTTCAGTCAGTATTGTCATATCATTGCAGACAGGGCCGGCGACAGGAATTTTGGGGCCCCGTACGGCAGATCGTGCAGCCCCCCCCGCCAGTCTCCCGTTGCCCGCGGGCCCCCCCCGCCAGTCTCCCGCGGCCCCCCCCCGCTGGTCTCCCGCCGCCCGCGGGGTTCCCCCCCCCGCTGGTCTCCCGCTGCCCGCGGGGTCCCCCCCCCCGGCCGGTCTCCCGCTGCCCGTGCCCCCGGCCGGTCTCCTGCCTCCCGCGGGCCCCAATCCCCGCATGCCCTGCGGCCGCGTGGCCCGGCCGGGAGAAGCAAAGGGGTGCGGGGGGAGGCTTCTGGGTGCCGGGGGAGGGGGCTGGTGAGCGATGCAGCGGCTGCCCGGAGCTGTGCCTTGCTCACAGCCCCGGCGACAAGGGGGTACAGCTGCGTACCCGCCCCAGACTTCAGGGTCCTCCCCTGAAGTCCGGGGCCCGGTACAGCTGTACCCGTTGTACCCCCCTGTCGCCGGCCCTGATTGCAGACATGCTGGTGGGTGGGAGGAACTGGTGCATAGCAGATTCAATCCTCTCTGATGGGGGTGTCCAGGGCTATGTCTTCCTTGCCCTGTAGTTGGGACTATGGCAATGTGAATTGCAGAGCGCAACGAAGTGCTCTACTGTAACTCTACCATGTGTCCATCTTTGGAGCGAACAAAAAGGTACCTAGTTTGTGTTAATATAGTACTGTTCAAAGAGGAATTAGTTAACGCAGGGACGGGCAGTGGACCAGTTAGTTGAAACTTGTACAAAGCAGTGGCCATAAATTTGGAAGAAGCTCTGGGGGATAGAACCCATAGCCCATTTTGTACAGAATGACTATGTGAATTGTAGTGCAAATGTTAATTTCTAAAAGTACTTACAAAAGGCACCATCTGCAGTTAAGATTGCGATTTTCATAGCTGCCTAAGGAATTTGGACACCCAATTGTGACATGGGTATTCCAATCCATTAGGTGGCTTTTCAAATCTTAGCCTAAACATATTTCCCTCTGACTGGTACTGTAGCACCTCCTGTTATATGTACAGAAAGATACTGCAATTACTGCAGGTTCCGGTGGTGTTTAATGTTGAGTTTTTAATGGGATTTTTTTATTATAAAGCCTGTCTGAGTGCAATTTAACCTGTCTCTAAATCATCCATAGATTAAATTTCAAATGAGGTTCCATTACTATTTAAATCCTCCATAAAAACTAGTACAAACATCAGGTTATGTGTCCTGAGCATGATTTACCAACATTTTTGATGGCCTTTTAATTATCTATTTCTTAATTAGATTGGTCTGATTATTGGATATAAGGATCACAGAGCAGTAGTTTTTCAGAAAGACTTCATTACTTTGTTTTACAGTCAGTATTTCTTGCAAACTGAAGTGTAAGAACATACGGTGTCACCTATGATGTAACACTTGTATAAAGGTCTTTGCTGTAAAAAATTCTGCTGAGACGTATAATTTTCTCCTGTGAAAATATTCCTAACGTATTTAGCCAATTTTATAATAATAGCATGGGCTTAAAGTATGTGTGCCACTAAAAACCTTTTACTGGGTATAGGTCAAATAATTAAATCATTGCCCCAATTTAAGATAAGATGAGCAATAAGTGGTTAGAAATTTAACTTGCCTAATCAAAAAATAACTAGTTTAATACAGAGGGTGGAAAATAGCACAAGAAATCAATTATTTTTAGCAAAAAGGACATAAGAAATTCCCTGAGTCAAACTATCAAGGCTCATACCTCAAATGCATTTGATATGGAAATCACTGAGACACAACCACCATGGGACCCACTGATGTCATTTATCAGAGAAGAACCACATTATAAGTGCTTTCTTCTTGTTTTGTGTTCAGTCAAGTTTTAAATATTCCAAGTGATAGTGCTTCTGCGCTGCTTGAGCATGTTCAGCTTCAGTTGTCCATGAGCCATTCAGGTTGAAACCTCGGAGAAAGAAATTTAAATCTACAATACTGGACAGGGAGAGACTGGTCAGGCACGGAGAAACAGAGTTGAAAGCCATCAGCATAAAGGTGATAGTTAAATTTGTGTGAATGGATGAGGTTGGCCAAGGCCAAGCAACAGAGTGGACAAAGCCAAAGCCCCGTAGGCCCTTTGCAGAGGGAGTGAGAGAGAAATCACCAAAGGATATGCTGAAATGGCAAAGGGAAGGGAGGGGAGGCAATAAAAGCCAAGGGGGGGCAGTATGTCCTAGAGAAGGGGGTGATCAGCAATTTCAAAAGCTGTGGGAAGGTTGAGGCTGGAGTACAGTTGGCAACTTTTGTATGAGGGATAGAGCAGAAAGAGAGAAAGGCAGGAAGCTCACAGTGGTGGAGAGGGGAAATTGAGTGATATCCGGGAAGTCTCCTGTCGATAGGGAAAGGGGATCGATTTGGAGATATGGTAGTTCAGAGTGGAGGTGTAAAGAGACTTGGTGATTGTCATGCTTCTTATAAAGATTTCTAGGATGGACAGTGCCTGGTGCTTTACAAATTAAAGCTGTACATTTTAAAGGAAATGGCATTAAGTGCTTTCCTCTGAGCAGCTCCAGTACTTGATGAGATATTATTTTGCTTCTTAATAATGTGATAGGCCTGTCTCTATAGAAAGGCTAGCACGGCTAAACAGTAGGTGGGATTATATCAGTTCTTCTCGAAAATGCTGACAGACAGTGCTCCTGAAGCTTCTTAGGTCTGAATTATTAGTAAATGCAGACTTGAGCTTAGATCATTACAGTTCTGTGTAGATGGGGGTTGTTTGCAAGATACAAACAAGAACTAGCCACCAGCTATATTGTTCAGTTTAGGCATGGATTTTTGGAGGGAGGATTTCAATTATTGATGTTCTGGTAATTTACAATAAGAAATAACAATTGCACTGTTGTGATGCATATTGGTACATATCTAAGTGTTAAACAATATATTGTATATTGACCATATATTGTGATATAATTAACTTTTCCCTTTTTTTCGAGGTTATTTAAATACAGCCTTAGCGTGGTGTGTGTTTGTGCTTGTATAATGACAAAAAAAACTTCATATTAATGTAGGCACAGATCTTAATGCAGTATGTATAAATCTGGAGACTAAGGCATTTTCCCGACACACTTAATTCTGTTGTTATATAAGTAGAGCTGAATGCTCTTTCACTATAACCTGTCTATCCACAGTGCAGATACCTCTAAAAACAAGCACTGTATCTTGCATTCGCCTGGGGCTGTTGAAAACCATTATTCCTTTTCAAAGTTCTTTTCAGCTTTCCCTTATGGTACTTGTTGACTATTGGTCTCGTGCCAGTATTTAGCCTTAGATGGAGTTTACTGCCATCTTTGGGTTGCATTCCCAAGCAACCTGACTCCAAGAAGACCCGGTCTTGGCACGCCAGGGTCCGCTACCGGACTCACACTGTCCACGGGCACCTCTTGATGGTTTCACACCCTTTTGAATTCTTTGAAGTTCTTCTTGGAGTGAAATTGCTTGGGAGTGCAGCCCAAAGTTGGTGGTAAACTCCATCTAAGACTATTATTCCTTTTGTAACCATTTAGAAATGTTACATTGTGTTACTTAATGGCTTTTGCCCCATCTCATGAGGATAATGATAAATAAGGAGTGTAATAGAACTAAAGAACTGTACTTCATTAAAAACATTGTAATAATTAAAACTACCTTTGAGAAAATAAAATTTGTCAAAGGGATCTAGGAAAAACAAAAGGGAAAAATGGGTAAAATGACAGAGAGTCATGAATATATGGTCCACAGTTCTTAGAGTAACAAATAAACCTTCATAGCAAAAAATTTTACGGTGTTTTACAAAAGTCAGGAAGAACTTGATGGAAATGGATTTTAGGGAGAAACAATTCCCACAGTTTAGACCCACCTTAAGAAGCAGAGGTGGAGAACTTAAATGAAGGATAGATAGTGCCTGACTGCAGAGACTTACCAAGCTGAGTCTGAAGGATGAGATCTCTCCTATAACTGACTTTGACACCATTAAGGGCTTTAAAAGTCAAGGGTGCTATCTTAAAATCAATCCACTGCAGCAGGCAGCTGATGAGAAGCACACCGGGGGTCCCTTTCATGATAACAGTGGCTCTAGCCAGAGGGCATGTGTGTCATCCTGGTGGTTCTGAACAAGCTGCCAGCACTGGAGAAGCCCTGCTAAGTGATGATTACAGTAATTGAGGCATGTGGTCCTCCTGAGGACAAGTGTTGCAGTTGTGAGGTCCTCACAGGATAAAGAGGGATGTAGCAGTTCAACTGTAAAAGCTCCAAATCACATCCAACTTCGGGTGGCTTGCCACAGATAGGGGGGTCATCTAATGTGACATGATGCTTGAACTGACTTACTGCCTCGGTAAACAGGAATATAAAGGAGGGGGGAGCCTCCTCATCACTGTGCTCCTGGCCCTGCCTTCTTCCACAGCCTTCCATAAAGCCCCCTAGAAATAGGTTTCTAGTATTTAAAGAGGAGTTAGCAGCTGCGTTGACCACTAGGAGTTGGGAATTCTAAGTTATGGGTTGTTTTCTGCTCTAGGAGTGCAGGATGTGGCATGGAGAGACCCAGCTATGTTCTCTTTTAGGCGCTCCTAGCCAGCACATGCTGCTTTACCACATTTATGAACATTCCCTGTTGGCCAGTGTAGTAGGAGGTTAGGAGGCCTGTCCTCACCCTTACCTCTCTATGACCCCTAGTATCTGGGGGGGGGGGGGTGCTAGGAAAGAGGAGGTCCTACTCTCCCATTAGAACTCTGATCAGCTCCTGTGCAGGGCATGGAGAGGGGGCTCTTGTTGCCCCATTCACCCGTATGTAGGAGTTGGTCAATGTCTGTTGTTATATTAGTAGCCCTAGAAGAGGAGTAACCTAAAGCTGAAAAAGCTTACAGGAATTGAAGACTCAGAGACTGATCGAGTCAATTAAGGAGTGACTTGCTACAAAAAATTCCATTCAGGTGATCAGTTACTCTTTTGTTCCTTTGAAACTACAGAATGGGGCCCTAGCATTTTGGAGCACGGTTATTCCTAGGGTTACCACCTGACCGATATTTGACCGGCTTGGCTGCTTTTCTATAGATTTGCCAGTTGCCAGAAAAATTATTACATTTGCTGGGTTATTTGTGTGGGTCTAAAGATTTGCATTATTACCACAATGCACTGCGATATCTAATGTTAAAAGTTTCTGTGTTCAGGTAAAGATGCTGCAGTGTTCCCACATCTGCAGTAAGAAAATGATGTTATCAAGCTTATCTATATGTGTGTTCTCTCTGGATTCTCCACATGGCTGTTGAAGGGGGAGAGAGATTGTGGTTTTGCCTTTTGTTGCATTTCAAAGGAGGTAACCCTATTATACCCCACCAAGTGACCCTTAAATTCCCAAGTGACACAGACCAATTTTTTACATGTACAAAATTGGATTTTCTAACTGCTAGCCCTGCAAACTCAGTGTGGAGTATCCGGGTGTCAGACTTGGTTCTTTGTGGCTTGCACACCACAAGTAATAAAAATTTGCCAACTGGAACCTGGTTAACAATTCTGATGATGATGTACAAGTCAGAAAAAGAATTAGCTTTTTTCTCCCCTAGCAGTATGGGCTCTGCATATGAATAGCAGAGAGTAGTTAAAAACTGGTTTGTGTTTCTAGGAACTTAGTATGGCCTTCATCACTGAAAAATCTGAGAGCCTTACAGTGAGGAGCATACCCTGACAATACACCTGTGAGAAGTAGTGTTATCCCCAAGAGCTGGTATGTCTGCACTGGAGAGACAGACACAGACGTTATAAGGGGTAATGTCCCAGTGCCTAGGTAGCATTGTCTGTTCAGAGAAATCATTTGTCCCTTGTGAGGCAAATGCTCAGGCATGTGCCTTCTCCCTGTTCCTTCCTCAAAGGAGGCATAAGTGGGCCCCGAGAATGAGTAGCATTGTCTTCTAGCTTAGAAAAAAACCTAAGAAATAAACTACGCATTTCCTATTTAAAAACAGATCTGACTTGTTAAAGAAAAGCTAAATGAACAGAACAGTGAGTGTTCAATTTGCTCTTAAATAGCGAATCACTTAGGGCCAAAATCTACTTGCTTTACTAATCTAAGTATTCCCATTATAGCAGCTGGTACTCTACTCATATGAATAAAGTGTGCAGATTGTACTTTTCAGCATGCTGGTTTTTTGACTGAAATATTTTAATTTTACTTTAAAATCTTCATTATAAATGTAAGATGCTATGTAGTTTCAGAAACTTTTAGCAGCTGCCTATCGAACTGTTATAAATAATTAATAGCTCATTCATCATAGATGATTCGGATTACTTGCCTGTCTTTAGAATCAGTTTGACCTTTAAAGTATTCTTCTGCAGTTGGATTGTAATTTAAAAACAACACGTAAAAAAGTCTATTAATCAGTCTCTTTTAGACATTTCCAGGTTCCTTATATATTATTCAAATAGCTTTGTTTTGTTTGGGAGAATATCAATAGTATTTTTTAACAGTGACTTATTTTGCAGTGGATGTGACAAGAAATTTTGTTTTTGATCTTTAACTGCCTTAAAAGGTCAGCAAACATATTTACTAGTGTTTTTATTCTGAAATGTACAAAATATCTCATTTGATGAAAACTGTAGACTAGCAGTACATTAATCAGTGTGCGGTGAAAGGAAATATTAAATTGAAAATGTTATCGAGAATGAAGATCTTGGCCTTAGTGGAAAAAGTTTGTTAGTCACTCATTTTACTTCCAAAAAGTAGATAATCAGGAATACTTCAGCATATTGTTAAACTATTACCCAGCATGAGCAAAAATCAGGAAGAGGGTAAAGTCTGTAATACAGATTTCCTGTTAAAGTTAAGAAGGGCAAAAACACTAATCTCAACAAATGATTCACATATAAAATTATTCCCCTTGCACAATGATGGGAAAGTGATGATATTGATTAATAGGCCCCCCTAGAAACTCTGTAAGGCATCAAGATATGGAAATCTGATTAGCATCACTCACATTACAGTATTAGGAAATGCTCCAGGGCCTAACACAATGGAAGACTGATGACAGGGCCTAATGCTCCTCTGCAGCTTTCTAGCAGTTACATTATCTAGAAACCTGCTGCAGTTTTTGAGTGCACATGCTGATTGAACTGGGCAGACTTAGGCAGACAAGCAGCCAGAAAATGTTTCCCATAATGCACAATGGCTTAAATGGAAGCACAGATTTGTAATGATAGGGTTGAAAACCCTCCAGGATTGGCCTGGAGTCTCCAGGAATTAAAGATCTTCAAACCATTATCTGCTATCAGCTTAAAAATGTGTATGTGGTGGGTGTGAGATTCATGAATATGTTCAGATGCACATGCACTTGAGAGCTTGCATGCATGCCTGTTTGATGTGCATATCTTCTAGACAGGGTGGGCAAACTTTTTGGCCCAAGGGCCACATCGGGGTGCGAAACTGTATGGAGGGCTGGATAGGGAAGGCTTTGCCCCCCCCCCCAAACAGCCTGCCCCTTGCCCCCTCCCACTTCCCACTCCCTGATTGCCCCTCTCAGAACCCCTGACCCATCCAACCCCCCCTGCTCATTAGCCTCATTAAAGACTGAGGTAAAATATTTAGATATTGGGCCATGCCTAGATTATCCTTAACCTACACTCCATCCTCCGTGTTTATCAGTCCCACTTCTTCTTTCCTTGTTTTCTTCTGAGTTATATGGCTATAGAACTTTTTACTATTGGTTTTAATTCCCTTTGCAAGGTCCAACTCTAAATGGCTTTTAGCCTTTCTCGCTTTATCCCTACATGTTCTGACCTCAGTAAGGTCACTTTCCTTGCTGATCCCTCCCATCTTCCACTCCTTGTAAGCTTTCTGCTTTTTCTTAATCGCCTTTCTGAGATGCTTGCTCATCCAGCTTGGTCTACAGCTCCTGCCTATGAATTTTTTCCCCTTTCTTGGGATGCAGCCTTCTGCCAGTTTCTGCAACTTTGACTTGAATTAATTCCCACTCATTGTAATCCTCATTCCTTTTCTGCAGAACTGCTGCTTAGCCAATCACTTCCCAGCCTGTAGCAGTGCATGAGATTCTTCCCTCCTAAGTGCATTTGTCCTTGTTTAACCACATCAGATTTCTTTTGATCAATCCTCAAATTTGTCTAGGTCATCCCACTGATGAGTTTTTCAAATAATGCTGTGTTTGAGTTAGCAGTGTGTAATTAAAAAGAAAATCTGAAAAGTTTCTTAACAGTTGAAAACTGACTGTCTCCCATGTTTGGATAACACAAGAATGACTGAACAGGGTTTCATAGACTTTTCCAAAAACAATTCTGAGAAAATGAATGAAAAGGGATGTTTGGCTTGGAAGGGTCACCTGACTATTAACTGTCACATTGTTAGTGTGGCACTATGACATGGTGCATAGATGCACTGGAAATCCCCAAAGGGTCAGAACAAACACTAGGTAAATTCCTGACTACACAAAACTGTGACAAAGCAGTATAGATATGTTTAGATTTGCTGTTTGTGCATGTACTGTGGAAACATCTATCCACATTTGATTAGGAGGAAGGAAATCCAGCATTAACAATATATTTTGAAAATAATGAAAGCTTCTTATTACATACAGGAACTCCTCACTTAGTCATCCTGGTTAACGTTGTTTTGTTGTTACGCTGCTGAACAATTACGGAACATGCTTGTTTAAAGTTGTGCAATGCTCCCTTCTAACGTCGTTTGGCAGCCACTTGCTTTGTTTACTGCTTGCAGGAAGAGAGCCTGTTGTAGCTAGCTGGCAGGTGGTTGGAACTAGGGTGGACTGGCAGCCCCCTATCAGCTCCCCGCTCCTCTAAGTTCCCTATGCAGCAGCCGCTCAGCAGGTGATCAATTGCTGGCAGTTCAGCTGTTTCTCCCCCCACTGCCATATGCTGCTCCTGCTCTCTTCCTTGGAGCTGCTCCCCGAGACTCCTACTTGCCGTGCAGGGGGTGGGGGGCACGGAGGAAGAGGGGAGCTAATGTCAGGGTGTTCCCTTCCCCCATGCTCCTGCACTCTATTTACCCCATCTTCCACAGAGCAGCGGGGACACATGACAGAGGGAGCTCTCTGCAAGCTCTCTGGTCTCTGAAAACTGATCTAATTAGCAAGGCAGTGTACTTAAAAGGCAATCTGTCTCTCTCACACACAAATAGGGTGTAAATCTCTGTCTGCCCTCCCTCCTTTCCTGCTGCAGAGTGTGAGTTAACCCTTGAGAGCTCAATCAATTGCTAGTTCATTTAGCAGTAAGGCAGGGGTGGGGAACCTCTGGCCCGGGGGCCTTATATGGCCTGCCAAAGCATTCCATCCGGCCCGCGCGCGTCCCTGGACGGCGGCTCCCTGAGGCGCTTCCTGCCCCCTTCGCCGAGCCGCCCCCGCCTGGGGCGGCTCCGCGCTCGGCGAAGAGGCCGGGAAGCGCCTCGGGGAGCCGCCGGCCAGGGACGCGCGCGGGCCGCCAGGCGGAGGCGGCTTGCCGAGGCGCTTCCCGGCCCCTTCGCCGAACGCGGAGCCGCCCCCGCCTGGCGGCCCAGGGCGGCTCCGCGAAGAGGCCGGGAAGGGCCTCTGGGAGCCGCCGGCCAGGGACGCGCGCGGGCCGCCAGGCCAGGGGGCGGGGGGGGGGGGGGAGGGGAATGGGCTTCCTGCGGGGGGGGGGGGAATGGGCTTCCTGGAGGGGAGGGGGAGGAGCGGCCCCCGAATGACATTGTAAATCTCCAAATGGCCCTTGGCAGGAAAAAGGTTCCCCACCCCTGCAGTAAGGCATTCCCTGGGAAATATCCCACCCTCTGACTCCTCTACCTCAACCAAGCTTCACAATCATCACCACTGTGTACCAGTATTAAATTGTTTGTTTAAAACTTATACTATGTGTGTGTGTGTGTGTAGTCTTTTGTCTGGTGAATTATTTTCCCATGGAACCTACCCCCCTTATTTACATTAATTCTTATGGGGAAATTTGCTTAACATTGTTTTGTTTAAAGTCACATTTTTCAGGCACATAATTACAATGTTAAGTGAGGTGTTCCTGTGCTGTGTCTTAGTGATACAGTCACTTAACAGATTAGATTTTTAGCTAAGGTCTGAAAAACATTTCCCTACAGTTCAGAAAACCGATTGAGGATTTTTCCTATCATTTATTATAAGTATGTTTCTTTGAAAATTATCATAAACTAACTATCTTACAAAGACAGAAAGTTGGAAAGCTTTCTTTAAAAAATTGTACTGCATAGAAAGTCATGAGGTTAAAGGCTAACATGCAACCTGATTACCTCTAATCCCTCATCTTGTCTAAATGGTAATTCTGATAAATTTAACACCAACCAAAGAGACCAAGGAGGTGGAAACCTTTCTTGGAAGGTGCCTGAGAAGAAAAATGGATTTTTGTCCGTGCTCCATGTATTGTAGATTTGGAAATCCCCATAAAGAAGATTGTGTTTTCTTTAAAACAAATGATTTGTGCTTCAAAGGGATAGTTACCAGTATAAGAAAGTACTCAACTAAGAAAGCAGTTAGATACATAGACTATACTGTTGGTTAAACAAATAAACATTGTGACCAGGAACATAGGGTATATTTAAAATTACATAAATTTGTGATGTAAAGAAGAAATAACACAAGGATGTAGGCAGGATGTTATTATAGTGACAGGCAGAAGACCATGCACATTCAATAAGTCAGTTTGTAAATAAGTACTGGGCAGACACTGGTGTACCAATCTGTATGCAGCTTAACGTGGCTGAGTAAGCACTTAAGGCATTTGGTGTCATATGTCATAGTCTGTCATATTTCATGGGTCTGGAATAATTTCCTGTTGGTTTGCAAGGGTGGTTCTGCTTTGCGTTTAATATTTTTCTTAAGCATCTGCTCAAAGTGCCAACATAATTGAATTGCTTGAGACGTGGCCTTCTATCAAGAGTATTGTGCACCCTGGGTTGAATTCAGCTCCCAGCTCCAGTGCTACTGATATAACTTCATTGAAAACTGATTTACTCCAGCTGTGAATACTGTAACTGAGGGCAGATCTTTGGGAATACTATGTTCCTAAATCAAGAGGTTGCACGGGCAGGTGTTCTCTTTGTATTGGTGTCCATGTATTTCAAACAAATGGTGCTGGATGGGGAAATGTCATGTTGGGGATACTTGTTCTTAGGTGCCGTGGAGAGAAGGGCTGTGACCTCAATGAAGGCTAAATCATGACAGGAGTAATGGATCATCTATCAGATCAGTTAAATCAATGGAAAAAAACTGCTACTGACTTCACTGGTTGTTGGACTAGGTTCTCAGACAAGAGCAAAAGTGGTTATAGATTCATAGTCTTTAAGGTCAGAAGGGACCATTATGATCATATAGTCTGACCTCCTGCACAAGGCAGGCCACAGAATGGCACCAACCCCCTCCTGCAATAAACCTCGCACCTATGTCTGAGCTATTGAAGTCCTCAAATCATGGTTTAAAGACTTCAAGGTGCAGAGAATCCTCCACCAAGTGGCCAGTGCCCCAGACTGCACAGGAAGGTGAAAGCCCCCCAGGGCCTCTGCCAATCTGCCCTGGAGGAAAATTCCTTCACGACCCCAAATATGGTGATCAGCTGAACCCTGTGCATGTGGGCAAGACTCACCAGCCAGATACCTAGGAAAGAATTCTCTGTAGTAACTCAGATTCCATCCCATCTAACATCCCAGGCCACTGGGCCCATTTTACCACAAACAGTTAATTGCCAAATCATGTTATCCCATCATACCATCTCCTCCATAAACTTATCGTGCTTAATCTTGAAGCCAAGTACGTCTTTTGCCCCCACTGCTTCCCTTGCAAGGCTGTTCCACAACTTCACTCCTCTGATGGTTAGAAAACTTCGTCTAATTTCAAGTTTAAACTTCCTGATGGCCAGTTATATCCATTTGTTCTTATGAGCCCTTTCCTAAAAATTCCCATGAAGAAGTTGGTGAGTGTGGCATGGGGAGAGCCAACTGTGCTCAGGGATTCTCAGCTTTATAGGGGAAAATGAAAGCAAACAAGAGTTACCCATAGAAATAAAAATGTAATCATACCAGCTGGAAAAAAATATAATTGCTTGAAATAAGCAAAGAGAGGAAAGAAAACGTTGACAATTCTAAACACGTCTTATGCCCTTTAGAACTTTAAAATTATAGGTATGATCAAGGGGGGATATGTCCTGGCTCATAATGAGGTGTTATTTGTATTCCTCTTGTGACAAATACAGAATGACCCCTAGGATTATGGGAGAAGAGACACAAGAACTTGGGAAATGTTCAAAACTCCTCTTGAGAAAATGAAAATAAAACTGAATGGCAAATTTAAGATATGGGGGACTGTTCCTGCTCCCATTGAGGTCACTGGGATGTTGCATTAGCTTCCACTGGAACAGGATCAGGTCATGCTCTCTGAGATTCTGTGATCTCTACTATTTGTATTCAGTTCACTGCTGCTCTTAAAAACTCTGCTTAGCTGGATGTTTAATTAACTTCTCTGTGTTGAGTATAAATATCACAGAAGTTACATGGATCAAGTTGAATTTCTTTCCTGAAACAGGATTTCAGGGCTCTGCATTTTGCTTGCTGGCGTATATATCTTGTAAGAGGAGCTTTCCATCTGTAATAATAGTAATAATATGAGGTCTGGAATGCTGCATCACACTATACTGTACTGTGGGGAAAACTGCTCCATTCTACACATTGTATATTGATGGTTTGTGAAACAGAGATCTAGACAAAAGTGTCAGAATTACACAAATGTGGATACCTGGAGCCAGACTCCACACACACACACACACACACACACACACACACACACACACACACACACACTCCATGCACATGAATAACCGAGGAGACAATTTAGCCCTCATTCTTTACTTTAAGTAAAGTAATGAATGGTTTGTCAGTCAATAGACATAATGCTACAATGACACCATTCTCATCTGACAGCTTAGTGGATCGGGAAGTATGTTTTAGTGCTTTACAATTTGGAGGTGGTAAAATCTTGTGCATCTTTCTTCCTCTTCCTCTTCCTCTTCCTCTTTCTTTCTCTTTAGTAGTCTAGGTCTCATTTATTTCACTAATCAAAATAGTCTTTTTCTCAATAGCACTCTATACAAAATGCTGATATGATGGAAAAGGACATTTCCAAATGATGCTTAAACCAGCATTTGCATTTAGCTTAGCCTTAGTCTGGACTACAAGGGTAGGTCGAATTTAGCCGCGTTAGGTCAATTTTAAACTTAGTGTGTCCATACAATCAACCAGTTTTGTCTATTTAAAGGGATCGTAAAATCGACTTCTGTATTCCCTGGTGAGGGAATTAGTGCTAAATTGACCTTGCTGGGTTGAATTTGAGGTGCTGTAGACGCAATTAGACAGTATTGACCTCCGGGAGCTATCCTGGAGTGCTCCATTGTGACCGCTCTGGACAAGACTTTCAACTCAGATGCACTACCCAGGTCCACAGGAAAACCCCCAGGAACATTTGAATTGCATTTCCTGTTTGGCCGGCATGGCAAGCTCAACAGCACAGGTGACCATGCTCCAGCATGGACTGAACGGGAGACACTGGATCTGTGCAGGCAGAACTCCAGTCAAAAAAATGAAATGCTTCTATATATAAAAATAAAATGCCAAAAGCTCCCAGTGCATGATGGACAGAGGCTACAACAGGGACACACAGTAGTGCTGCGTGAAAATTAAGGAGCTCAGGCAAGGCTACCAAAAAACAAAGTAGGCAAACATTCACTCTGGGTTAGAGCCCCATACATGCCGCTACTACCCTGTTTCCCCGAAAATAAGACAGTGTCTTATATTAATTTTTGCTCCCAAAGATGCGCTACGTCTTATTTTCAGGGGATGTCTTATTTTTCCATGAAGAAGAATACGGTACACATTTATTGTTGAACAAAAAAAAAGGAAGTTTATTACCTGTATACGGTACGGTAGTAGTTGTCATCACAAACCAGCATAACCAGACAAACATAACCAGCATAACCAGACAAACCAGCATAACCAGACAAACATTTACTGATACTGATATTTACCGGTATGAACACAAAGAGGGGATGGGAGGGTGCCAAAGGCTTCCCCCCCCCACTGGACCCATGGGGGCAGGGTCTGAGGAAGCCATGGGTCAGGGGTGCAGGGGCCCGGCTCCAGGTGCAGGGGTGCAGTGCCACCGTGGGTTTGGGATCCAGGGCCCCAGCTGCTTACCCCCAGGAACTGTTCTCAGCTGGGCCGGGGGGCAGCCAGCAGGTGGGTCAGGGGCTGGTTGGGGGAGGCGGTGGCCAGGGGCTCTCTGCCCCTCCCCCTCTGCCGGTGCAGGCTGCAAGCAGCCCTACTTCCCCCTCCTTGCACCACGTGCAGTGGCAGAGAGCCTCTGCCTGGGGCAGCGAGACTTGCTGCCTGCTCCTGCCGTCAGGAGGGTGCTGCGGCCCCCCGGAAGGAGCGGTTAGTGAGGCGCGAGTCTGGCGCCGTCCTATGAAGGTCCCTATATCGGGACAAAGGGCGTCCCGATCAAACGATGATCGGGACGCGGGACAATTCCCTGAAAATTGGGACTGTCCCGAGAAAATCGGGACGTCTGGTCAGGTAGGAGACCGGGGGGGGGGGGGGGGGGACGGGACCCCACGGGCGTCGGGAGACTGGCGGGGGGGGGGGGCCGCAGCTGCCTTTGCAATTTGCATCCACACTTCTGCTCGCTCATTTCCCCTCCCCCCACCCCACTCCTCCGCCCTTCCCCCCACTTCGCTTCCCCTCCCTCCCCCCCCCCCCCCACTTCTCCCGCATGCACATCTCTCTCCCTCCCTCCTTTATCTCCGGGGCCCGCTTCACACATTTGCAGGGTTATTGGCTGCACCTCTGGTTGCTGGTAATGGCTCTTTGTGTATTGGGGGCTGGAGGGCGCGCGGGGGGGGGGGTGTGTCTAAAAAAACAACCACCCCACCTTCTAGGGGGGGGGTAGGTAAACAGATCTGCGTCTGTTACACACACACAGACACACACACATACGCTGCAGGCAAACAAAGATCCGAAGTTAGCAGCCAATTTGTGCTGAGTGAAAGCAGTTTGCAGAAGAGACTGAAAGTGAAGCGGGTCTGCAACTTCTGCTCTCGCTCCTCACCCCTGCTTGGCTCTGGCATGGTGGGGGGTTGAAGGCGTTTTGCCAAGGGAAAATGGCCAGGGCGAAAGCTGGGGAGCGGATCTTCTCCGGGAGTAGGGAGGGATTTAAAGGGGGGGGTCTGGTTGAAGCTACCAATCTCTTTGCCTCCAGGAAAAAAGTTACATTGAAACCCCTGAGCTAAGTTGGATGTTTAGTTGGGGATTTGTAATACTGGCTTGACACTGCTTTGAAGGGCTGGTTTGGGAGATGAAAATGACTTAAGTGTTGGAGAATGGCACCCCATCATTGTCATTTGGGGGTCTCAGCCTTCCCATCGAAGTCACCTTGTTTTGGCCCTTGATCTGGTGGGGCGAGTGGGAGTGAAACTGATACCGGTAGAGCTCCGGTCACAGGGTGTGTGTGTGTGTGTGTGTTTGCTTCCTCCACCAGAAGACACCTTCTTGGCTCCTGTCTCTCCGAGACTAGCGGGGGGGGGGGGGGGGGGGAGGGGCCGTGGGCGGCAGGAGACCGGGGGAGGGGGCCCCGTACGATCTGCCGTACGGGGCCCCAAAATCCCTGTCGCTGGCCCTGCGTGAGTCTGAGAGTCAGCCAGACTCCGTCAGGGCAGAGCGAGCAGCAGGCGGCAGCTTGTCATGGCGGCGGCGCGGGCTCTCTGATTTAAAGAACAGCTCCGGCTGCGCTGCGGCCAATCAGTGAGCTGCGCAGCGGCGCCCGCCTCTACGGTGACTCCTTACGGCACCGGTAGCTTCGGGGGGATGCCTTATTTTTGGGGGGATGCCTTATATTAATGCGGGAGGCAAAACTGGAGGTACGTCTTATTTTCGGGGTACGTCTTATTTTTGGGGAAACACGGTATGATGAGCTGCATGCAATTCTATGGGGGGGACCCTACCACTATCCCACCACTGTCCATGGATACCTTCGGAAGTCTCACTTAACAGGGAGAAGGATTTTGTGGAGGAGGAAAAGGAGGAGGAGAGTGTGCAGCAGGCAAGCGAAGAATCTGTTCTCCCCAGCACCCAGAAACTTTTCATCACCCTGGAGCCGATACCCTCCCAATGTGGGCTCCCGGACCATGAAGCTGGAGAAGGCACCTCTGGTGAGTGTACCTTTGTAAATACAATGCAGGGTTTAAAAGCAATTGTATTTAATTATTCATTTGCCATGAAGACTTGGGATGCATTCGTGGCCTGTACAGCTACAGGAAAAGTCTGTTAACGTGTCTGGGGATGGAGTGGGAATCCTCCAGAGACATCTCCATGAAGCTCTCCAGGAGGTACTCTGAAAGCCTTTGCAGAAGGTTTCTGGGGAGGGCTGCCTTAGTCTGTCCTCTATGGTAGGACGCTTTTCCCCGCCAGGCCAATAGCAAGTAGTCTGGAATCATTGCAGCACAAAGCATGGCAGTGAATGGTTCTGGGTTTTGGGAACATTCAAACAACATTCGTTCTTTATCTCTCTGTGTTAGTTAGCCTCAGGAGAGTGATACCACTCATGGTCACCTGGTTGAAATAGGGGAATGTATTTAAGGGGACAGTCAGAGGAGCCCGTTCATGCTGATCTGTTTGCGTTTGGCTGAAAGGGATTATCCCTGATAATAGCTATGCAGTGTGTGTGTGGGGGGGGAGGGGTGAAGGGCTCATCCCAGGGAATTGGGTGGGTGTGGGGCTTGTGCTGCACATCCACCTGAAAACCACAGCCCCTCCTTTTAAATGGCTGACGCAACAGGCATTTCTTGTTATGGGAAAGGAGGGCCCTGCAGTTTGAAACCTTTTCCACATGCTATGAAGGTGGAAGAAGCCAGCCCCGTGTGCCCTGTGGCTTACCATGGCTTCCTGCAAGCTGAATTCTATTGCCCAGCTGCGTGTGGTGTCTCACCAAACTGGCAGGCACTCAATATAAAAGGCAAAATGCGATCTTGTACCGAAAGAACATGTGCTGTCTTTTGTGAATTGCTTGATTCAGTGTGAAAGAGTCTCCCTTTTGTTCTCAAAAATATATCTTTTTAAATTCTACTCTCCCTTTTTTTCCTTCCACAGGTGCAAATGTTTCTACACTCCCCCCATCATCTCCGTCCCAGAGGTTATCGCAGATTAGAGGATGAAAAAAATACAGTTGCAATGACATGTTTTCTGAGCTCATGCAGTCCTCCTCCACTGAGAGAGCACAGCTGAATGCATGGAGGAAAACAGTAGCAGAGTCCAGGAAAGAATTAAGCGAGCATGATGAGAGGAGGCAGGAGTGTGATGAAAGGAGGCAGGATGCCATGCTGAGGCTCATGGGGGAGCAAACAGACATGCTCAGGTGTCTGGTGGAGCTGATGCGGAAAAGGCAGCCCGAGCACAGACCGCCGCTGCAGCCCCTGTATAGCCGCTTGCCCTCCTCCCCAAGTTCCATATCCTCCTCACCCAGATGCCCAAGAATGTGGGGGTGGAGGGGAAGGCTCCAGGCACCCAGCCACTCCACCCGAGAGGCTGCACAAGCAACAGAAGGCTGCATTCAATAAGTTTTGATTTGTAGTGTGGCCTTGTCCTTCCCTCCTCCCCTCATCCCTCACCCCACTCATTCCTTACCTCTGCTTCCACCTCACCCGGGCTATCTTGTGAGTTATCTCCCTATTTTTAATCAATTAATAAAGAATGCATGGTTTTGAAACAATAGTGAGTTTATTTCCTTTGCAAGCTGTGATCGAAGCAGGGAGGGGGGGTTCGCTTACAGGGAATTAGTCAATCAAGGGGGCGGGTAATATCAAGAAGAAACCAACACAATTGTCACACCGTAGCCTGGCCAGTCATGAAGCTGATTTTCAAAGCTTCTCTGATGTGCAGCACACCCAGCTGTGCTCTTCTAATTGCCCTGGTGTCTGGCTGAGTGAAATCAGCCACCAGGCGATTTGCCTCAACCTCCCACCCCGACATAAACATCTCCCCCTTACTCTCACATATATTGTGGAGCACACAGCAAACAGCAATTACAATTGGAATATTGATTTCGCTGAGGTCTAACCTAGTCAGGAAATGGCGCCAGTGAGCTTTTAAACGTCCAAATGGGCAATCTACCACCATTCTGCACTTGCTCAGCCTATAGTTGAACTGCTCCTTACTACTGTCCAGGCTGCCTGTGTACAGCTTTATGAGCCATGGGAGCAAGGGGTTGGCTGGGTCTCTGAGAATAACTATGGGCATTTCAACATCCCCAACAGTAATTTTCTGGTCTAGGAAGTAAGTCCCTTCCTGCAGCTGTTCAGACAGGCCAGAGTTCCTGAAGATGCGAGTATCATGCACCTTTTCCAGTCATCTCATGTTGATGTCGGTGAAACGTCCCTTATGATCCACCAGTGCAATACCCCTTGCGGTTTATGTACTGGCTGCCAAGGTGGTCCGGTGCCAAGATAGGGATATG
The DNA here is from genome assembly GCA_032164245.1 of Sternotherus odoratus. Lineage (NCBI taxonomy): Eukaryota > Metazoa > Chordata > Testudines > Kinosternidae > Sternotherus > Sternotherus odoratus. The sequence continues at coordinate 151,429,440 of JAVMKO010000003.1, forward strand.
AGTTCTGTCTATCACCCCACCACAGTTAGAGAACCCCATTGCAGCAAAGCCATCCACTATGACCTGCACATTTCCCAGAGTCCATGCCCTTGATAGCAGAAGGTGAAAATACCAATTAAATTAGTATATAAGTAAAAGGGTGTATAGAGGAGAAGATGTCTGAAATCATTAAATTATGTTTGCTGAGGTAGAAAGTTTCAGTAGTTGAAATTGCTAAATGATTTTCTAAAAATCCAGTGGGTACAAGAAATTGAGAGAGGTTTGATTTATTTTAAGCTCAGGTGAATATAATGTGAAAACCTATTGCAGGGTCTTGGAACTAGCCAGAGACCGCAGTCAGTTTAATAAAAGATACAGATACTTGTACCATGATAAAAGTGCTACTTCATGCATGAAATAGATGTCCTAGTTCTGTGTCGGTGATTTGGTGCTATATTGCCCTAAAAATGTGAAACCAACTTGCAGAATCAGATTTTAGGGGATTATTCACTTATCACTTGTTTAGTTTGCACACCCTGAGATGTTTGATTGAAAAAATGACTGAAATACACTAAGAATGAAGTAAGAAAGATTTATTAAAATGTGCTTTTCACAGCTGTAGAACTTCAATATTTTCCTTGAGATATTTTCGGAGCCTAGTCTTGTAGCCATGTATGGCCACCTGCTAAAATTAACAGTGTGTGTTGTTTTATTCTGGTTCAGTTTCAAGGTAGGTGGTTCTGTTCTTTAAAGCCCTCAGTGGGCTTAACTTGAACTATTGTTGGCAATCCACCTCTTCCTGTGGGATCCCTCATAGTGGCTTCAATTACTGGGACACTCATAGCAATCCTTAGTTTGAACTCTAGGGAGTTTTGGGGGCAGAGCATTTACTGTGATGGACTCAGGGTAGTTAAACCCTCCCCTGCTAGAGATCAGGATGAGCCCAAGTTGCGTCTTGTTCTGAGCATATTGTAAGACCCATTTTATACACCAGCTGTCATGCAGTCCCAGAATGGCAGAAAGACTCAGCAATATCTTCCTAGACAACAGAAACCAATGGCTGAAAGCATGCAAAGATGGAGAATTTAGGTCCTATATGACAATGCCCTATGTTTAGGGCCCTATCAAATTCACGTCCATGAAAAAGGGCATCACAGACCATGAAATCTGGTCTCCTCCAGTGACATCAGGTCTTTTGTGTGCTTTACCCTACACTATACCAATTTCACAGGGGAAACCAGAGTTTCTCAAATTGGGGGTCCTGACCCAAAAGGGAGTTGCCAGGGGGCACAGGGGATTGTGGTATTGCCACCCTTATTTCTGCGCTGCCTTCAGACCTGGGCAGCTGGAGAGTGGTGGCTGTTGGCTGGGCACTCAGCTCTGCAGGCAGCAACATAGAAAGAACAGTGGCAATACCACACCATGACATCCTTAGTTCTGCGCTGTTGCTGATGGTAGCTCTGCTTTCCGGGCTGGGCTCCTGGCCAGCAGCCGCTGCTCTACAGCTGCCCAGCTCTGAAGGCTGCGCCGCCACCTGAAGCAGCACAGAAGTAAGGGTAGCAGTACCACAGCCCCCCTTACAATAACCTTGTCACACCCCTCCCCCCACAGCTCCTTTTTGGGCCAGGACCCTACATTTGCAACACATTTAAATAGCTGAAATCATGAAATTTACTATTTTAAAAAATCCTATTACTGTGAAATTGACCAAAATGGACCATGAATTTGGTAGGGCCCTACCAATATTATATTTAGCTTATATAATTTCTTTTATATAATTCTTATATTTAGCTTATATAATTTCTTATGTTCTACCTCTACTGACTACTGGCCTGTCTATACATTTAATATTTTAAAAATAACAAACATCACAATCAAGGCATTTCTAAGCATCTGAAAATAATTTAAATGTGCACTTCAGTAGAAAGCAAGATCTTGTCAGAACTCAGTATGTCCATGTGTAAGTGTGCAGTGAAATTAACATTTGCAAGCAGATGAATAGCTTATGTTTAGTGCAGCTGTACTACCTCAAGCTATACTCTACACATATTTTATAAGATACGCAGGGAGAGGGAAGGTCATTACTTGGATGGGCATCCTCTAAGGAATACCCTAGGGCTGCAGGAAGTGATGTTGGTAATGCATTACACAGCATTTTTCCTCTGAGACAGTAATAAACATGGTGAGAGTAGAGGATGAGAGATTAAGTTTAAATCCTTCTTACTTGTTTAAAGTCCAAGACAGTTTTTATGAGAATGGGAGAGTTTTCCAATGTTTTGTGTCCATATGTTAACATGGGTAATTACATTTTGCTTACCCACATTTTGCCTGTAAATTTTAACTAGATACATTATCATTCACTTCTTGTTATGAACTGTTGGGTAGTGCAGCAGTGCGCCATTAATGGCTACTTTCATGCCAAAGGCTGGCAAAATGGTTCAGCTATATCTATCAAGCCACATTTTGTTCTTGGTTACAACTCCATTGAAGTCGCGTTTGTAAATGAAAGCAAAATTTGTCAGGTTAAGCTTGATGCTACGCTTATTCATATTGGAGAATGTGAATTATCAAAAAAAGTTCTGCTGAGACACTGAGCTTCCTGCAATTGTATTGCTATAAATCTTTACAATATCTTAATAATCTGAGATTGTGTTTATGTCAAAAATAAAGATCCTTTTGTTCCACCCCATCTGTCACAATCCATTATCAATTTTAACTTCTAAAAATTTATATAACCATAAGTAAAGTGGTAAAGTGTTGTCCCTGACTGTGCCCAAAGGAGAACGCCACCTTCCTAAACTAATTCCTTTCCCCTCTTTCTTTGACTGGGTCCCTCAGAGAAGTAACTGCCCTGCACAGGTTTGTTCTTCCTCTGTCTTGAAAGCACAGTTTCCCGCACAGATGTAAAGCTTCTGAATAATCTTTAAAAAAAATAATTCCAAAATTTGTGTGTTAAGACTGTCCTTCATGGCTGGTAAAGTAAATAACCATACTGTAATTATGCAAATCCTTGTGGTCTAATTATATGAGTCAACGCACCTCCATCTGACTCTGATCTGATGGTATATTATAACTGATCACTGTAAATTATTGACATCATTCCTGTTTAACAGCCAGTAAACCCATCAAGCCAAAAAAATCCAGTTCTGCTCAGTTAAAGCCCCTCATGATTTTTTTTACTGTCATTTTGGATTTATCAGAGTGATTAGTGTTTGAGCTTTCATAGCTACATCTGGCTTGCCTGTCTGATAAACAGCTGTACTTATGAAAGAGACAGTTTTCTTAATGAGCTCTTGGCGTGCCAGTCTTCATCCTTGAAAAAAAGTTATAAAAAGTGAATGAATATTGATAGTGCAGTAAATTCCTGTGTGTGTTAAAGGACTTAGCTGTGCAGTCACAAAACATTGATTTCAAATTATTGACTTCCGAACTGAAAAGTAATGAAACTTAAGTTATGGGGAAAAAATCTATATTAGAGACACTAATCCCAAGTTACATTTAGCTTTCTTTGTCTTTGCCTGCAGTCATACTGTTCTGGGCTATTTAGGAGATCTCATAAATTAAGCTGAGTTCAGCCGTGCTAGTACTTGAACAGTACCATGGTTTTGTCCTGGTGGAGGAAACTCAGCTGGAATCAAGACATGATTCTGTTTGAGAATAAAGATGTCCATAAGGTTAAGGCCTGAGATTTAAGGTTAAGGTCTGAGATTTAGGAGCTCTGGGTTCACTTCCTAACTCTATCATAGACTCCCAGGATGACCAGATCCCTCAGAGTTGGATTTTCAAAAGCATCCAACATTGATCTAATGCTGCTCCCATTGAAGTCAAAGGTAAAACTCTAAGGAGAGCAAAGTTAGGCTAACACTGAGTGCTTTTGTAAGTGCTACCCTTGATCTCACTGTCTATCAGTGCCCCATCTGTAAAACAAGAGTAATAATACTTCCTTTCTCCTATTCTAAGATTGTCTTCTCTATTTAGACTCTTCAAGGCAGGGACTATCTCTTAACAGGTGTTCTGACAGTGAGTAGCAAAATGGGACTCTGAACTCAGCTGAGGATTGGGGTACTATTTTAATACTGATAATCACAACAATTTTGCATCATACGCAGCATGAAGAGGTGTTAAAATGTCATCCAGATGCATGAAACTTAGTAATATTGCCTCATCTCCAAAAGTAATTTTGGATGGATTTAGACTCTTCTCAGAGGTACCAGATGACAGAACAAGGAGTCTCAAGTTGCAGTGGGGAAGGTTTAGGTTGGATATTAGGAAAAACTTTGTCACTAGGATGTTGGTGAAGCACAGGAATGGGTTACCTAGGAAGGTGGTAGGAAGCTTGACCTTAAAAACCTTCCTTAGAGGTTTTTAAGGTCAAGCTTGACAAAGCCCTGGCTGGGATGATTTAGTCAGGATTGGTCCTGCTTTGAGCAGGGGGTTGGACTAGATGAGCTTCCTTCCAACCCTGATATTCTGTGATCAGAGGGCTCTTGGCAGTGGAAGTGAGGTCACCACTGAGGATAGCGGCAGGTCTCAAGTGAAGCCCTGGAACGACGGTTTGCCTCCCTCGCCTTTTGGTACGCCTGCCTCAGCTCCTTTATCTTCGCTCTGCACTGCAGCATGTCCTGATTGTAGCCCTTTTCGCACACGCCTAGAGAAATGTGCCCATAGGTATCCAAATTCCTACAGCTCAAGCGCAACTGGGACGGCATAGCCTCCTCTCCCCATGTACCGATCAGCTCCAACAGCTCCATGGAGGTCTAAGCGGGAGCACATTGGTGCAATAATCTGTCATAGTCGCCTGGGAAGATGTGATGAGAGCTCTCCACGCTGAGCCAGCAGGAAATGGAATTTCAAAAATTCCCAGGGCTTTTAAGGGGGAGGGGCACATGGTTGTTTACTTAGCTGTAGGGCAGTGGAGATCAAACTGCTAACTAGAGTGGTCAAGATGGGCATTGTGGGACACCTTTTGGAGGCTCATGAAAGTGATTGAAATCAAGTGTAGATAAGGCCTTACTAAAATTGAAATAGATCACATCTACTGCTTTCCCCCCATCCACAAAGGTTGCTAACCCTCTCATAGAAGGATATTTGGTTGGTGTTACATGATTTTTGACTGTTACTTATCACCTTATTGTCTTCTAGGTGCTTACAAATTGTTTGATGATTTGGTCCACTATATTTCTGGGTATTAAAGTTAAGATGCATGGTCTATATTTCCCTGGATTGTTCTTATTCCACCTTTTATATATAGGTACTATATTTGTCCTTTTTCAGTCCTCTGGGATCTCTTCCAACCCCCATGAGATCTCAAAGATAATCACTAATGGCTCAGAGATCTCTTTAGGCAGTTCCTTAAGTATTCTAGGTGTGTTTTGTCAGGTCCTGCTGACTTGAAGACATCTAACCTGTCTAAATAATTCTTAACTGTTTTTTGTCTTATTTTTGCCTCAGATGCTACTTAATTTACACTGATGTTCGCTATGTTAGTATTCCAATCACTGCTAACCTTTCTGAAACACTAAAGCCATTTAACACTTTGGCCATTGATGTGTTTTTTGTTGTTTTTCCCTCCTCACTGTCTTTTTCCTGTCCTTGGTCTTCCTCTTGCATATAATGTATTTGTAGAATGCTTTCTTGTTACCCTTTATGGCCCTACCTAGTTTAATCTCATTTCGTGCCTTGACCTTTCTGAGTTTGTCCCTACATGTGTGTGTTCTTTTTTAAAATCTGTCCTTCATAATTTGGCCTACTTTCCTCTTTTTGATCCAGTTGCCACATGATAGATCCATCCGGGAAGCGGCGACTTAGGAGTGGTGGCCTGAGTTTTGAAAGATGCAGGCAAGACTGAGAGGGGGATGTTTGCTTTAACCATGTCTTGCATGATATAAAATACTGTATCTTCAAACTATACATCCATAATTCCATCTTGAGGATCTGGTGACACAAATGACTTCAGCATCACTTCCCTAGTTTATCGTCTTAGCTGAATCCCTCAAAGGAATTAGTACTGGCAGGTAAAATTCCCCTCTCACATGTATATACAGCACTCCCATTTATGCCAGTGCGACTTGTGTGCATGCATTCATGAGCAGAGTTAGGTCTATTATGTATAAATGAGGGCACATTATTCTTTTATTACATTTATACTTTGCACAGTATGCTTCATCACCTGTCTTTCATTGCTGAAAAGATAGAGAAGTGGCAACCATCTAGGAGGAAGGTATAGTACTTTGGACATACTCTTTTGCTAGTGATCGAAATAATGCATCCTGCTAACTCACTTAGGGAAGGAAAGCTGTCTTAAGTTGTTCAGACAGTTCACTGGGGAGCTAGAGTGTATTGTCCGGTATACTTGTGCTTTAACTGTACTTTGGAAAGTTTACTGCAGCTGTATCTTTACTTGTTATTGGATCTTTTCTGAAAGGAACCAGAGATATACAGAAAGTGACATTACTCAGTTGACTGTTTCTAGACATCTCAATTTCTGAAAGCCCTGGTGCATCACCTCGATAAATGTTTCCACTTTCCCATCACTACAGAGAAATAACAGAGAATGGGTGAAGAGTTCCAGAGTATGGCAGGATATTTTTATTATTGTATTTTCTTGACATGAGAAGACCTGGAATGTGGGTGGTTTTGTTTTGGATTTGTTTTTTATTTGTGCTATGGTGTAAGCAGCCCTGAAGCAGTAGCAGAACTGAGTGCAAATACAGCAGTTTTTTGACCCACTGAAGTTCTGCTTGCATTGTCTCCTGTTGAGGGATTTCTTTTGTGGTGTTGTACTGAGAAAGTGCTCTTGGTGTTTCTTTAGGCCATTTTAATTTTGATAAAGTCTGTAGATTGTGCATTCAGAATGGATTTAAATTGTGAGTCTTTGAATATGCATCAAATCATTTGGACAGATGTAAGGAATGGCAGGGAACTGTGGGAGTGAAATTTATGACAAATATGTTCAACTCCATTTAATGCTGTTCCTGTCAGGGTAGGGGAAAGGATATTGGAGGGATTGTTCAACCCCCTTTTTCAGAAAGAGAGAATATATGGCTGATTAAGCCCCAAATAACATAAACAGATTTTGGTAAATTTGGTCTAGCAAGTAAAGTAAGTTATCAAAACCACAGCAAAGTTCCCATTTGATTTCAGTGGGAGGAGAGTTCACCTGAATCTAGGGCAGCTCTAAGGCTTTTGCTGCCCCAAGTGCGGATGTTCCGCGGCATGCCTGCGGGAAATCCGCAGCTGCCGTGGATTTGGCGGCGTTTCTGCGGTAGGTGCACGGCTCCTGTGGCCCCATCATCCCTGCCGCCGAACACAGCCTGACTGCCGCCCTGACGGCGAATGTCAGGCCTCCCCCCACGCTTGGAGCACTGGTGCCTGGAGCCGGCCCTGACCTGAATACAGTAGACTCTCGATTATCCAGGACTGGATTAACCAGAATGTGGATTAACCAGGATGTCAAAAAAAATATGCGCAACTCGCAGGGCCAGCTCTGGCTTTGCTGCCGCCCCAAGCACACACACAAAAAACCCCTACCAGAGCACAGGGTAGCCAGTGAACCAGCACCCCCTCCTCCCGGCACAGGATGGCTGGTGAATATTTCCTATGGATGGTGATTATCCAGGATTTTATTAACCAGAATGATTTTTTTCCCTATCATCCTAGATAATCGAGAGTCTACTGTATCCTGTTTCTGGAGTTCTGCACCTGTGTAAACTGGCTTCCTTAGAGTTGGAATAGTTACTTATACTTGAACTAAGACTACTAAGAACTGGCAAGACAGCCCTGCCCCTGGTTTCCCCCCTCCTCCCCCCCAAATACACTGCATCTTAAGTTTTTTCATGGTCCTAGCAGCAGGGTTTATTGTAATCACATAGTTAAGATTACTACACTGCAATACTTTTTAAGCATAGATAAAAGAGACATATACCTCTGAAAAGCTTGCGGGACACAACATGAAGGAAAAGGAAAGTTAGTTACAGGATTGCAAACTGCATCTTACATTCATTAGCTTTGTACAACTCTGATATTTCATAGACGAGGCAAAATTCCAGTGAACTGATTGGACTGGAAAGTGCAGTAGGCCAAATCCTGTTCACTGACACCAATGTATTTTCAGAATAACTCAACTAGTTAGAGTGGAGTCACTTTGGATTTACACTGATCTCACTGATAGCAGATTTTAGTCTATGTAGAGAATTCAGAGAAAGTATCAGGTAATTTTATTCTATATTTTTATCCTGGAATGACAGAAAATACAGAGTTCTTACAGACAGAATACCCAGAAACATTTTAAGTTACCACTTACGTTCGACGAGGGTGATGTCAGCATGGACATAAATGCAAAGAATTAATAGCAGATGCAAAGAAGGTGAATTGAAATAGAAATTCAGCAATGGATGATCTTATGGTTTGGGTCACACAAAGCAAGCTGCAGCTGCACCCTGTTTTCAAGCACTAGAAAAAGAACATTCTTTCCAGAAGGAGTGGAAGAATTCCACTGCAAATGTTAAATATTGCTCTGTGGACGTTACTCAGCAAAATTCATCATATGAAAGGTCTTCAATCACAGTAGATCAATAATTGTTGGAAGGGTCAAGTAGTAGCTGATAAAGCTATGGTAATATTGGAGATGCCATGCTGGAGGAGCTAGAGTGCATATGTAAAATGTCTGAGAGTGTGTAGGGACTAAAGGGGTATTGATAGCACTAATATTTTGGAGAGTCTTTTCATGTAGCTAAATAGAGTTTTGCTGAAAGCAAGTAATATTGCATATACTTAAGATTTTAGAGAGGGAAGGAGATAAAGATAAGGGTTTCAGTTTGATGTTTCAACTAGCCCCGTTTTTCTCTGACAGTAACTTCTTCATCTCTTCTATATTCCATTATAAGTGAGTCTGAGTACAGTTATTTATTAAGCAAACTGTAGCAGCAGCCAGTAAAACAGGGCTCCTTTGCTTGTGTATAACCATTTTTTCTTACTGCTTTCACCCTCTGGTTCTTTTTCTAAAACAAAGTTGTTTAAAGAATATGAAAAATAATTCTGAAGAAGCTTCAGTTAGGTGGGAAGAAACTTCATGGATTCCAAGGCCAAAAGGGACCATTATGTCCATCTGGAATAGGGGCTACTTCCCGTATGATGCAGAAAATAACTTTTGAGTAAGTCATTTTGAACCTCCAGACCTGCATTTCCTTTAGCATTGCCAGAGTACGGGTCAGAGGGACAGAGAAGAAAAAACACGATAAACTGAGATCTACCATTGCATGTTGTCTGTAATTATGGAATTGATAGCGTCACAGGTGCCTTTCTAGTCCAGCTTTTTCCTTTGCCTGGGGGAGCTGAGTCGGTGCCTATGGATAGCATACAATATACCACACTGATCCTAGTTATTCCCAAATATTGTATAGCAGTTAAAAATATTGAAAGATTATGTGTGAAATCCTCAGTTCATATAAGCTGGTTTCAGCTGACTTCAGTTGAAGTAAATCAACTTCACTGACGATATGACCCTATTTTTTACATTACCAACCACTTGATTCTTTTCTTCTCCATTACTACAAGTCATGTCAAAGTCCTTGGATGCGACGAGAAATGGATCAGTGGGAAGCCTAATCTTATTTGCAGTTAGCAGCTCCCTCATGTTACTACCTCGATTATAACTTTTTTAAGAGAAATCTGTTGAAATGTATTTACTGCAAACCTAACTAAATATGTTTTTACACAATCTATGAACAGACTTCAGTGAGACTCTACATATAATAATGGTACCTGCCTTTGCAGATCTGTTTGCAGGATCAGGCTCTGCACATGTAACATGGAGTTCCAAAAAATCTTCGCCTGATGTAACTGCTTCCACTGAAGTCAATGTTGAAATTCCCCTTAATGTCAATGGGAGCAGTTCGGTCAATGCTAAAGATTTCTGAAAGTCCCACAATGAATGTGTGTGTTGCGTGAATGTGAAAATTGCTGATTTTAGAATTCAGAAATGTACATGTTAATCTTGGAGGGACTTTAACAGCTTTATTTCATGTGGCACCTCATTTTTAAAGCTGGTACAACTGATGGCTCCCCAAAGTCATGCTTGCCTATTCCACCCACAAAACAAAGAGGTACTGTGTATATAGAACAGGTAACCGCACAGCTAACTATCTTTTTGAATGCGTGCAAATGCCCCTTGACTCATCTTAACACGTGGTTTGGTGGGGGCATTAGCTGTGCTCCAGCTTTGAAGGTTTGATTCATAATGTGCAGGTAGATTAAGAAAGGCTATGTGAATATTGTGTAGCCTGATACACAAGAAAGACCTTATTATAAATGCTAAGCTGATTAATGCTGCAGCAGGAATGCATATGGACATTAAAGCTAAGAGGAGTCAAATTGAGGACATAGCTTCCCATTTTTCAGCCCTTAGCTTTGGGATATAAAACTAAGGTAGTCCAACACCAAAACTTTCTTAATGGGTAATATAGTTTTAAGTAATCTGCTCATTTGGGATCTTTTTAGCCTGACTTAAAAATCTAGCTTGACTGTTTTCTGATAGTCTGTATCCCGGCCTTTTCTGAGGATTTATGAAAAAATGCCAGTGTCACTTTTGTTTTTATAAGCTGCATGCAAACTTGTAAGAAGAATGAGCTATATGTCCGTTTTTACAGGGATTTGTATCAGCTGCTGTTTTATTGGATTGGTGAGTTAACACAATTCATATTCAGGTTTGTGCCTGAAAGGATTTAAAGTAATGATTAATAAAAGAGGGTGGGCACTTTAGCACGTCTCAGAAATGATAAAGGAAAACTTCACACAAGACAGGAAACACCTATGTTTGGTTAAAACTAGGGCTGTTGATTAAGCGCAGTGAACTCACACAATTAACTCAAAAATATTAGTCATGATTTATCGCAGTTTTAATCACATGGTTAAATAATAGAATACCAATTGAAATGTGTTAAATATTTTTTTCACCTCATACCAGTACTACAGAGCAGTGTCTTTTATCATGAAAGTGCAACTTACAAATGTAGATTTTTTTTGTTATGTGATGATGGGCGATCACTCCTTACCGAGTATGATCATCTTCCATGGGAGTTGTGGGTCCTAAAGTGGCTAATAAGGCCAATCCTTGAGCCAGAAGTTCTATTACAATGAGGGCAGATGTTTTCAGGCTCAGCAGATGGCTGTTGACCATGACTGGAGACTAGTCTCTCCTTCCTTCTGGGCCTCTTGTCCTCTTTGGCTTGTTGGCGAGCAAGTTCAAAATGCAGGGGGCCATTACATAGGACTTCACTCCATTTTAAGTAATCCTGGGCAAGTGTCTCCCAAGTATCAATGTCAATATTACACTGTTTTAGGTTGTCCTTCAGCAAGTCCTTATAACGTTTCAATTGTCCTCCCACGTTACGATACCCTTCTTTCAGCTGAGAGAAGAGGACCTGTTTCGAGAGGGGATGGTCTGTCCTCCCACGTTACGATACCCTTCTTTCAGCTGAGAGAAGAGGACCGGTTTTGAGAGGCGAAGGTCTGGCATCCAGACAACGTGACCAGTACAGTGGAATTGCTGATGGATGATCATTGCCTTGATACTGATGGTCTTTGCCTTTTCCAGGACACTAATATTGATGCGCCTGTCTTCCCATTTGATCTTCAGAATCTTACAAAGGCAACATTGATGGTGCCACTCAAGGACTTTCAAGTGGTGTCTATAGCTTGTCCAAGTTTCAGACCCATAGAACAGTGTTAGGAGAATAATGGCTTGATAAACAAGAAACTTGGTGTCTGTTCAAATGTCATGATCTTCAAAGATCCTGTGCCATAAATGAGAAAAAGCTACACTGGAACAGCTCAGGCAATGTTGAATTTCTGCATCAATATCTGCCTTGGATGAAAGATGACTTCCGCGGTAGAGGAAATGATCGACATTCTCCAGTGCGACTCCATTGATTTTGATAGATGGGGCATGTAATATCTCATTTGGAGAGGGCAGATAGAACACTTTTTAGTCTTCTTGATATTAAAAGTGAGTCCAAGACCTGCGTAAGCATCACCAAACACATTCAAGATAGTTTGAAGATCTTTCTCAAAGTGGGCAAAGATTGTGTTGTCGTCAGCATACTGAAGTTCCATAATAGATGTTGTGGAAATCTTTCTCTTGGCTTTCAGCCTGCTAAGCTTGAACAGCTTTCCATTCATTCTGTGAATGATTTCAACACCAGCTGTAAACTTCCCAGCAATTAGGTAAAGAATGATGGGGATAAAAACTGCAAAAATGGTTGGAGCGATGATACGGTGCTGTTTGACTCCTGTTTGTACTTTGAAAGGTTCACTCGGGGAGCCAGTGCTGCTCAGAACAGTGGTGGACTGAGAAAGCGCAAGAACTCCAACATCTCGTGGACATCCACAATACATGTGGTTCCTTTAGTGCCACCAAAGCTGTTTATGGGCTAATTTGTCATGGTATGAATCCTCTTCATTCTAAGGATGGAACCACACTTCTGAAGGACAATAAAGCCATCAATTCTTGCTGGAAAGAACATTTTGAAGATCTCCTTAACTGTAATTCTATGGTTGTAGATGAAGTCCTTGAACAAATCCCTCAACGACCATTTAGGAACGAACTCGGAGACCCTCCCAATTTGCATGAGGTACACAATGCCACCATGCAGATGAAGAACAACAAGGCAGCAGGTCTAGATGGGATCCCCACTGAAATCTTTAAAAATGGTGGACCAGAACTAATTCGGCAGCTTTACCTGCTTATCCTTAAAATCTGGATAAAGGCGGAGATACCCAGTGAAATGAGGGATGCCTTGGTTGTCACCCTCTTCAAGAAAGGGGATAAAGTGTATTGTGGAAATTATCTTGGTATCTCCCTCCTAGCCACTGCAGGCAAAGTTCTGGTGCGGATCCTTGCAACTCGTCTTCTGCCCCGTCAGAAGAAATTTTACCAGAGTCACAGAGTGGTTTCCGACCATGTCATAGAACTGTGGATATGATCTCCACAGCATGGCAGCTGCAAGAAAAGTGTCGGGAGCAAAACCGACCACTGTCCTTGGCTTTTATTGATCTAACTAAAGCCATTGACTCAATGAATCGCCACGCCCTCTGGACAGTACTTTCTAAGATTGGATGTTCTTTTGTTATGTAACTTCACTCAAAAACCAAACTATGTAAAACTTTAGTGCCTACAAGTCCACTCCATCCTATTTTTTGTTCAGCCAATCGCCAAGACAAGCAAGTTTGCTTATCTTTATGGGAGATAATGCTGCCCTCTTATTTACAATGTCACCAGAATGTGGGAACAGACGTGGCACTTTTGTAACTAGCAATTGCAAGCTATTTACATGCCAGATATGCTAAACATTTGTATGCCCCTTCATGCTTTGGCCACCATTCCGGAAGACATGCTTCCTTGCTGATGATGCTTGTTAAAAAAATAATCCTCTAATAAAATTTGTGACTGAACTCCTTGGGAGAGAATTGTATATCTCCTGCTCTGTTTTACTTTCATTCTGTCATATAGTTCATGTTATAGCAGGCTCAGAGGATGATCCAACACATGTTGTTTGTTTTAAGAATACCTTCACTGTGGATTTGACAAAACGCAAACAAGGTACCCTTGTGAGATTTCTAAGAATAGCTATAGCACTTGACCCAAGGGCTAAGAATCTAAAGTGCCTTCCAAAATCTGACGAGGTGTGGAACATGCTTTCAGAAGTCTTAAAAGAACAACACTACTATGCAGAAACTTCAGAACCCAAAGCACCAAAAAAGAAAAACCTTCTCCTGGTGGCATCTGACTCATGATGATGAAAATGAACATGTGTCAGTCAGCCAAGCTTTGGATTATCAAGCAGAACCCATTATCATCAAGGATGCATGTCCCCTGTAATGGTGGTTGAAGCATGAAGGAATTATGAGTCTTTAGCACATCTGGCTCATAAATACCTTGCAATGCTGGTTACAGCAGTGCCAAGTGAACACCTATTCTCATTTTCAGGTGACATTGTAAACAAGAAGCAAGCAGCATTATCTCCTGCAATTGTAAACAAACTTGTTTGTCTGAATGATTGGCTGAACAAGAAATAGGACTGAGTGGACTTGTAGGCTCTAAAGTTTTACTTTTTTTGTACATAATTATACATTTGTAAATTCAACATTCATGATAAAGAAATTGCACTTGTATTAGGTGAATTTAAAAATATTATTTATTTTGTTTTTAATGCAAATATTTGCAATAAAAATAAATATAAAGTGAGCACTGTAATCTTTGTATTCTGTGTTGTAATAGAAATCAATATATTTGAAAATGTAGAACCATCCAAAAACGTTTAAATAAATGGTATTTTATTAACAGCAATTTTTTTATCGTGATAATCAAAAAAATTTTTAATCGCTTGATAGCCCTAGTTAAAATAGATCAGTCAGTATTTTACAGGAAGTGGGCTAGATTTCATAGGACGAATGGATCACAACTTCCCTTCTGCCACAGAGCTTGCGTACAATCAACAACTTTGTGTCAAGCTGGCTGGTGAAGATGGTGCAGTCAGGATAATAGGAGGGATTCTCTGATTCAGCATATCCTATCTCCATATGCTATGGACTTCCTCTCCTTGGTGGATATTGCATCAATGCACTCCTTGGTAGAAAACCAAGAGCAGTATAAATGATAGCATTGTGGTATATGCTTCCTCAATGAATCTTCTCTGGGGGCACAGCGAGTCAGACTTGAGACCAGGAGGTGTGATTTGAAAGTGTATCTATAACAAATGTGACGTTAGCCCAATATTTCTAGGTATTCTGTCTCATTTGGGAGGCTATGTATTTTTTTTACTTGTGCAGAAAGTACTGCTTATTTGTATTCAGCATATCTTGGTATTGTACTCAACATAGTATATTGTCTCTCATGTAAGATACATTACATTTTGTTTGTAAATTTCACTTGGCACAGTGCTGAGCACAGTCTATAATTTCTCTATCTGCCTCCAGATAACAATAGTCACATGTCTGAAAATTCATAAATCAGAAGGATAAAGGAGATATGAACACAGGCAAAGTGTAGTGACAAGATTTAAACCAACAGGATATGGGATTGGAACAAATTTGTAAACCGCATTTTCAGGTTTTTTTGGCCAAATAAGAAAATATGTCTTATAAAATAAATGCATTTCTTTCCAATGCAAAGAAAGTAGCATTCTGTAGCAGCAAAACAAGGGTAAAAAATATTACTCAGAGCTGTGGGTGTAGAGGTAACAATAAAACCTATATGAAGAATTAAAGAAATAAATAAAGACCAATAAATAAGAGGAAATGTAAAACGTGTCTTAGGGACCTTTTTAAAAACCAAGCAAATATCCTTAGGAATAAGGCTATCAAGTATGTACATTCTTGATAGTGTTTGCTTAATTGGCAGAGTCTGCTTGAAAAAAAATAATCAGCAGCACCAATTTATTCAAAATCATCTTACCTGAGTATGGTAAATTTGTCAAATTTCACTTGAATTTGATGTGGAGTCATGGTATTTTATTAACCAACAGGAATTAAATTGTTTAAATATTGCTGTGTAATGAATGACCTATGGTTTTCATATCTTGCTAGTGCTAGTAATTGGTTTTTTTTTTCATGATTTGTATAATGTACTAGCAAAAGTGCCCGGCGCTGCTCGGGTCAGTCGGAGGTGGGGAGGGGGCAGACAGCTGACACCCCCTGACCAACCCCAACACCCCCCGGCTCACTTACCCCCTGACCAAACCCGACACCCCCACCTGACCCGCCCAAGCAAACCCAACACCCCCACCTCGCCCCCCGACCGAACCCGACACCCCCACCTCACTTACTGTCCCACCAAACCCAACTCCCCAACTCGGATCCGTCGCAGGCGGGGAGGGGGCCCAGAGCCGAGGGATTCCGGGGACCTTCGCAGGTGGGGGTGGGGGGGGGCACAGGGCTGATGGATTCCGGGGTTCCGTTGAGAGGGGGGAGGGGTAGAGAACTGAGGGATCTCCGGGGTTCCGTTGGAGGAGGGAGGGGCAGTGAGCTGAGCGAGTGCGGTGTCTGTTGGAGGGGGTATTATGACGTCATCACCACCTAACTGCCCAGCCGATGTGATTGGCCCTTAAAGACTTTCACCCCTGGGGGGCATCAGAGGTGAGATTCGAAAAATTTCCGACCCTTACGACCATCTAGACCAGGGGTCTCCAAACTACGGCCCGCGAGGCCCTCTCATCCGGCCCGTGGAGATCTTTTTGTCTACGCTACGGCAAGGGTCGGGAACCAGCCACGGGGCCGGGACGCGCCACGTGCTCCGCTGCCACCACCGGCTGGGACGCACCGCGTGCTCCGCTGCCGCCGCCAGCCGCGGGGCCGGGACGCGCCGCGTGCTCCGCTGCCGCCGCCAGCCAGGACGCACCACGTGCTCCGCTGCCGCCGCCGCCCGGGACGCGCCGCGTGCTCCGCTGCCGCCGCCGGCCGGGACGCGCCGCGTGCTCCGCTGCCGCCGCCGGCCAGGGACGGCTCAGAGCTGGGGCCGGGACGCGCCGCACCGCCACCCAGTTACAGGCGGCGAAACAAGGAGCCACCCACTGCCAGGCGGCGAAACGGTCTGTGGGGAGAGACCGGGTTGAGCGGGTCTGTTGGGGGGGGGGGGGAAGAGACCGGGTTGAGCGGGTCAGTTGGGGGGGGGGTTGGAGGAAAGGAGGTTTTGGGGGGAGAGACCTGGCTGGGTGGGTCAGTTGGGGGTTGGAGGAAAGGAGGTTTGGGGGGGAGAGACCTGGCTGGGTGGGTCATTTGGGGGGGGGGGTTGGAGGAAATGAGATTTTGGGGGGAGAGACCTGGATGGGTGGGTCAGTTGGGGGTTGGAGGAAAGGAGGTTTGGGGGGGAGAGACCTGGCTGGGTGGGTCATTTGGGGGGGGAGGGTTGGAGGAAAGGAGGTTTTGGGGGGAGAGACCTGGCTGGGTGGGTCAGTTGGGGGTTGGAGGAAAGGAGGTTTGGGGGGGAGAGACCTGGCTGGGTGGGTCAGTTGGGGGGGGGTTGGAGGAAAGGAGGTTTTGGGGGGAGAGACCTGGCTGGGTGGGTCAGTTGGGGGTTAGAGGAAAGGAGGTTTTGGGGGGAGAGACCTGGCTGGGTGGGTCAGTTGGGGGGTTGATGTGTAGTGTTCATGTGTAGTGAACAGGTGTTCATGTGTAGTGTTCATGTGTAGTGTTCATGTGTAGTGAACAGGTGTTCATGTGTAGTGTTCATGTGTAGTGTTCATGTGTAGTGAACAGGTGTTCATGTGTAGTGTTCATGTGTAGTGTTCATGTGTAGTGAACAGGTGTTCATGTGTAGTGTTCATGTGTAGTGAACAGGTGTTCATGTGTAGTGAACAGGTGTTCATGTGTAGTGTTCATGTGTAGTGAACAGGTGTTCATGTGTAGTGTATCAATGTGTTATTAAATAATAACTGAATAAAATAATATTAAATAAATAATTAAAAACAACATCCATGTTTTGATTCTTTTTTATTTGGACCTCGAGTGTGTTGTCGGCCCCCGAACTGCTATTTGATAGTTAATGCGGCCCTCGGGCTGAAAAGTTTGGAGACCCCTGACCCCAAGACCTCTAACTGTACCAAATTTCAAGTCTCTGGCTCAAACGGTGTGGGAGGAGTTCGCAGTCATACATACATACATACATACACCACTTGACTTTTATATATATAGATTCAGTGGGGATATGCATACTCTTCTCTGTTGTCATTGAAGCTTCATGTCCACCAGGTGATTCAAGGAAATATATGTCAATATCTTCCCCCTTTCTATGAGGATATGTGGTGGTGGGAAAAGAGTGGCACCTTTGAATTATCAACAATGAAGCTAATTACTTATGGTAGCTAGATGACAGGAGAAATGAAGAATGTTGCATGTCATGTACTAGACATGCATGTAAGAAAGTGACTGATATTAATTTCCATGTTCTCATTAAATTAGAATTGTGAAAATAGGTGTAGTCATTCATTATGGGCTGCTGAGTACAGCAGTCTCATAAGGTACCTAGGAATAATCCTCTAATCCACTAGAGCAGGGGTGGTCAACCTGTGATCCCAGAGCCACATGTGGTTCTTCAGAAGTCAATATGCGGCCCCTTGTATAGGCACAGTCTCCGGGGCTGGAGCTGCAGGCACCAACTTTCCAATGTGCCGGGGGGTGCTCACTGATCAAACCCTGGCTCTGCCACAGGCCCTACCACCACTCCACCCCTTCCCACCCCCTCCTTTGAGCCTGCCGTGCCCTCGCTCCTCCTTCTCCCCACCCCAGAGTCTCCTGCATGCCACAAATCAGCTGAATGGGGGGGGAGGGACGTAGAGGGAGCAGGAGGTGCTGATCGGCAGGAGTGCCGGTGGGCAAGAGGCGCTGGGAGCCGGGGGAGGTGGGGAAGCTGATAGGGGGCTGCTGACATATTACTGTGGCTTTTTGACAATGTACATTGGTAAATTCTGGCTCCTTCTCAGGCTCAGTTGACCACCCCTGCACTAGAGGTCTGATCCTGAACCTATTGGATTCAGTGGGAGCTTTGCCATTGACTGCGGTGGGCTCAGGATCAGATCTAAAATAGCACCGAATCTTCTGGGTGATCTGAGAAGCCTGTTTGGACTGTGATATTTCCCTTTCTTATCAAGGGGAGATTCATTAGAACCAGGGATCCTCTATGGAAGAAGACAACTCACAGCTCATTGTAGAGTCATGCAAGACACTCCTTCCCCTTAGGACTGTGTGAGAGTCACAAATTCAGATTTACCCCCATGTTAGCATGTTTATTGTGACACTGCTGGTCTGAGGGTTGTTATTTTATTATTTTTATTCTAATCCTTCCATGAATATCTGACTGATTTGTTAACATAATGCTGTTTTCCTTTACTTTTATGCCACATACATTTAAATAGTTTGCCATGTCCCCTTGAAAGGCAAGTGATGTCACTAGTATCACAGTTTTGTAATCAATAATGTTTGTGTTATTGAGACAAGCTTTCAACCTTTTCTTCCCTTCTCCTTGCCCTGTCTCCTGGCTAATGGAGACAGCTATAATCTCTAACTGCACAGGCTTGCTGAATGACAATTCCCATCCTCCTTCATTTGCTCTAGTGTTTCCAGCAGCCAGATCCATACTTATAACTATTTGCCTGACAGATTTGAGTTTGGGCCCTCAAGCAATAGTTCAAATTACTCATAATATTCTGGTCCCTAACTTTTTTCCTCAACTTCATATTGTTAGGAATTGGATCAACAGATTGAAGTTACTTTCTGAGGGCCAGATTGTGTCTGTATGGGCTGGGTCCATTTCCCAACCTGATATGCGCTCTACTCTGAAGGTTTGGGGACGAATGGGGAAAGAGCTGTATCTATATCTCCCGGAGGCTTCCCCATAGAAGAGATTCCTCATCAGGGTTGGTAATCCATCTTCCATAGTCTTTGCACCACTGGAGAGGCACACGGGGAAGCTTGGGACAGTGAATCAGGCCCCATATGTCTTACCCTTGCACCCACCATGCTGCAGCTGGCCACAATCTCTTCAGAGCAAAAATAGGTGATTTAGAATATCTTCCGAAGTATCTTGATATAACAGGCATTAGAAACTTGGTGGAATGGCAAAATTCAACAAAACACTATTACCTGGTTATAAACTATATGAGAAAGATAAACTACACCAAAGAGGTGGGGACTAGTCTTTTATATAAAGGATTTCATAGAATCTAATGAGATAACTATTGTGAGTGGAGAGAACCACACAGTTGAAACTATATGGATACAAGTCCTAAGTGATAAGAAAGTAAATATATTAGTAGGGCTATACTATATGTCTCCAGTTCAAGAAATAGAAATTGAGCGCACAATGTTGAAAGAAATCAATGAGGCAGCAAAACAAAAATGGCAATAATGGGGGACTTCAACTACCCACCTGTAAAATAGTCAAATGGCAGAATGGGACAAAAGTTAGTGAAACAATTTATTGACATTTTAAGTGTTCACTTATTGGAATAGCAATTTCTAGAGTACATACGAGGAGATGCTATTCTTGACAATCATAAGTAACACAGGAGCTAATTGAAGAAGTGATAGTAGCTGAGCCATCGAGTAATAGTCACTACAATGTAATTAGGTTGACCATCCAAGGGAATCAAAAGGTAGGGAACCAAAAAAGTGATACGATTACACTAAACTTCAGAAAAGGAGATTCCATTTTAATGGGGCTAGTCTAACAGGCCTTGAAGTTAAAAGTAACGGAAGTAATATCCGTAGAAGTGGCATGGATAGTATTTGAGGAAACAATTATAGAGTCTCACAAAGAATGTGTAATGCTGAACAAAAAGGAAACAATGAAGGCAAGGAATAAGTCATTATGGCTAAATGCCAAAAGTCGAGAAGTTATTCAAGCAAGCAGAAATCATTCAAAATTTGGAAATCTGACCCAAGTGAAGCAAGAGCATAAATTACAGCAGGCAATATGTAAGAAGGAAATTAGAAGTTCCATCTATGGGCCCACAGGTATCTTCTGAGGATATAGAATAATTAAGGAAGGCAAGGACATCCCTAAGAAGCTAAACAATTTCTTTGCATCAGTCTTCACCACAGAGGATGTTGGGGAGATACCTGCTGAAGACCTGCACTTTTCTGATAATAAAGATGAGTTACTCATGGAAACTGAAGTGTCAGAAGAAGTAGTACAGGAGAGAATTAATAATTTCAAAATGAATAAGTCACCAGGCGCAGGAGAAATATGAAGAGGCTGAATTACTAATACAGATATCCGATCACTCATTTAAATGTTCCAGAGAACTGGAGAGTAGCAAATATTGTTCTTGTACTTAAAAAAAGATTCTAGGGTTGATTTGGGAATTATAAACCAGTATGCCCTACATCTGCACCTGGCCCATTGGTTGAAACAATAATTAAAAATAAAACAACAAAACTCCTGGAATGTCATGAGATAATACAAGTTTTTTGCAAAGTAAAATTATATCTCACTTATCTCTTAGAGTTCTCTAAATGTGTTAATAAAGTAGTAGGTAAAAGAGCACTGGTTGACATAATTGATTGGAACTTCCAAAAGATCTTGCAGAGGAGGCTATTAAATCAACTAATGGTGTGAGAGGCAGAGTATTGACTTGGACCAAAAACCGGCTAGGAGACAAAGCAAAGAGTAGTTCTATTTTTATCAGGGCAAAAGGTTAACAGCAGGTGCCTCAAGATTCTGTACTAGGTCTCGTGTTATTTAATGTATTTATTAATAATCTAGAAGGGGAAGAGGTGCTTCAGAGAGACCAAACCAAGCTAGATGAATGGGCAACATTATGGCAAATTAAATTCAGGGTTGATAATACAAAATAATGAACATTGAGAGGAAAAATGTGAACTACTCATACACCTTATAGAGCTCTAAATTTACTGCATCAACTCTGTATTACCTGGATATCATTGTAAATAACTCAGTGAAGAACGCTGCCCAATGTGGTCAAAAAAAGGTAGCAAGATGTTAGAATGGGAGACTATTGTAATGCCTTTATATACATAAGACAGTCCCTAAGTATTAAAGATCAGGAGCAGATCTATGGAGGGAAGCAGGTTATCTGTCTACTGCAGGGTTTTTATACTTTTCATTGAAGCTCATCTGCTACTGGCCACTCTTGGAGATGGGTTTCTGGACTAGAAGGATCCTGGATCTGATTCAGTCTGGCAGTTCCTATGTTCCTGAAGCAGTTTGATTGTCAATCATAAGTGATAAATATTACTCTTTTAGTATCTGTGACTTTACAGACTACCCCAAACTTAAGGGGTTCTGGAATTGGGTGGTGGTGTTTTTTGGTAGGGTCCAGCTACAGAAAAACATAGGGCCAGACTCCTGAAAGTGCACACTCATTTTTGCATGCACCTGTTAACAATTTGGCTGTGATGGGATTTACAGACCCCAGGCTAAACCAGAGCAAGACCTTGAGCAGTACTGAGTGGGGTAGCTCCCACCTCACAGCAGCTGCAGGGCAGGCTCCAGGTGGAGGGACAGTTTAAAAAGTCACTGGCAACCTAGGTGAGGAGAGGGGGAAAGGAGCTACAGGATGTGCCAGGAAGTGAGGCTGATGCCTGGAGCTGTGGGAAGAAGAGCAACTGCAGTACTTGTGAGGTCAGTAGTGATCAGGACCCTCCACCCTTTGGATCTGGGAACCAAGGAGAGGCCAGAGGAGTGGAACATTATCCCTTAGCAGGCTAACCTGCTACAGACTGACCACGCCCCAAACAGAGGTGCTCCTGCTCAGTAGGAAGAGATTCAGCAGGGAGTATAGCTTGGTGTTGCTGGATGAAAAATTAAATTCACTTCAGTGTAGGCTTAAACAGTTTCCTTTAGCTCTTATGATGTAAGTTTTGAAGACAATGCTATATTATCACTCATGAATTACAATATACATGCAAAACCAGATAAGACAAAAAAATAAATGGTCAATTTACCTTCCTTGGGGACAGTGTGACTCTTCAAATCT
Source organism: Sternotherus odoratus (assembly GCA_032164245.1). Classification (NCBI taxonomy): domain Eukaryota; kingdom Metazoa; phylum Chordata; order Testudines; family Kinosternidae; genus Sternotherus; species Sternotherus odoratus. Next base: position 151,451,909 of record JAVMKO010000003.1, read on the forward strand.
CTGGTTTCTGCTATGTTCACCCTGTGTCTTCTCCACTCTCTTATTGTCAAACATCTTCTTTTATCTCTTGTTCTGTAACTTTGTAAACGCTCAGTTTACCACGTTACCTCGCCTGTGTGCTTATCTACTGTAAACCTCTAATTTTCTCCTGCATACATCACAATAACTAACCTAAACTAATACTTCTTCGAGTGCTGTCCCAGTGGATGCTCCACTCCAGGTTACGGTGCATCCCGGCACCGCTGATCGGAGATGTTCGGTAGCAGTGCCTGGTCAGAACTGAAGTTGCATATCTTAGGTCAACTCCTCCTCATTCCCAGTGTAGACCTGTCCTACATGTACAGAAATTCAAGATGGTCAGATTGGGCACAATAACAGCTATGCTGGAACAAGGGGACTGGATCACTGCCTTCGACCTACAGGATGCCTATTTTTACATATCTATTCATCCAGCCCACAGGCGCTTGCTGCGATTCACACTTAGACATGACCATTTTCAATACAGGGTACTCCCTTTCTGACTCTCCACAGCACTGAGAGTATTCTCCAAGACCCTAGCCGTAGTTGTGGTCCACCTCTGCAGACACGGATTATACTTTTCCCCTACCGAGACGACTGCCTCATCAAAGGCAACTCATACGACAAGACATTATGAGCTACCCGTTTCGCTATCTCCCTCTTCCACAGCTTAGAACTGCAAATAAACCTTCAAAAATCCACCGTGACACTCATACAGTGGATCAAGTTCATGGGAGCTCACCTGGATGCAAATCGAACCAGAGCCTCACTTCCACACAACAGATTCCTCACTATTACATATCACATACGCACGCTCTCCGTTTGTCCCAGGATATAGGCAAGAATTTGCCTACAGCTTCTTGGCCACATGGCAGCCACCACCTTCATGGTCAAATATGCAAGGCTGCACATGAGATGTCTTTAGGGTTGGCTCAACTCCAGCTACAAATTCAGCAGATAGAACTTTTGCATGATGCTAACTCCTCCAGTGAACATATTAGCCTCCCTCCAATTGTGGGCAAAACCAGAGAACCTCTGCATGGGTGTTCCCTTCCAGCAATGCCCCCTGGCACTCATGCTTACCATGGACGCTTCTCTGATCGGTTGGGGAAGTGCCCCTGGGGGGACATACAGCACAAGGTCGCTGGTCCCTGTCAGAGACACGTCTGCACATAAATCTCCTAGAGCTCAGAGCAGTCAGACATGCCTGCCTTCACTTTCTCCCCCTCATAAAGAAAAAAATCTATCTGGGTCCTAATGGACAATATAGCATGTATGTTTTGCATCAACAAATGGGGGGAGAATGATCATACTCCCTATGCAGGGAGGCCATCCGGTTATGGAATTGGTGCATACAATACCACATGGAAATTACCTTCATACATACCTGGCTGTCAGAACACTACTGCTGACACACTCAGCGGGCACTTCCCCGAAGAACACGAATGGGAATTACATCCCACAATACTACAACAGCTCTTCTCCCACTGGGGCAGCCCATCGATTGACTTCTTTGCCACAACCCAGAATCACAAATGCCACCTATTTTACTTCAGACTGAGACTTGGGACTGCATCCCTAGGAGACGCGTTCCTCATCCCATGGAACAACTCCCACCTGTAAGCTTTTCTACCAGTCCCTCTGATACACAGGGTTCTACGCAAGATCAGAAACGACAAGGCCCAAATCATACTTATTGCCCCGGCTTGGCCCCAGACATAGTATCCTTACCTTCACACATGTCCATCTCTCCTCCACATCCTGCCCAATAGACCAGTTTTGCTTTCTCGGGACAACGGCCAAGTTCTTCATCCACAGCTCTAGAAACACCATCTGATGGTGTCTTTCCTTCATGGTTCCAAATGCATGAATTAGCCTGTTCTTAGCAGGTCCGGTATGTCTCATGCATAGTAGAAGAGACTCCACTCATAAGACTTACCTGCAGAAGTGGAAACGATTCTGTGTGGTGCTTCCATAAACACTTGATGCCCCATGCTGTGATCCTCCCAAACATCCTAGACTACCTTTTGAAACTAAAGCAGGACGGGCTCTTGTTCAGCTTCATCAGAGTACACCTCGTGGTCCTCACCACCTTTCATGATTTTCTGGCTGGATTATTCACCCTTTGCCCACCCCACAGTAAAACACTTTCTAGTGGGCCTGCAAAATCTCTACCCTGAGCTTCATTCACCGGCAGGCATCTGGAATCTTAATCTAGTTCTTCGTGGTCTTATGAAACCTCCCTTCGAGCCCTTAACTACCTCATCCCTTCTCCACATGTCTATGAAGGTAGCTTTCTTGGTTGCCATAATGTCAGCAAGAAGAGTAGGGGAAATAAGCACCCTGATGGCCTACCCTTCCGACACAACCTTCTCTAAAGGCAAAAGTTATCTTGCGACCCCACCCTACATTTCTCCCTAAGGTGGCGTCAACCTTCCACCTTAACCAACCAATATAGTTACCTGCATTCTATCCCAAACCTCATAAGATTCCGCACGAAGCAGCTCTACATACCCTCGACGTCAGATGGGCAATTGCCTTTTATCTAGACAGGATTAAACATTTTCGTAAATCCCCTCTGCTATTTGCCTCCACTACCAAGAGATCGAAGGATGCAGCTATCTCTAAGTAACACTTTTCCAAGTGGAGCTCTGATTGCATCAGAGCCTGTTACTGAACTCAGAAAGCCCAACCACACGAGGGCATCAGAACTCCTTCTGCTCAGGCAATGTCAACATCTGTTGCCTTTCTCTATAAATTTACCCATTACTGACATCTGCAAGGCGGCCACATGGACATCTGACCACACATTTGCCAAACATTATGCTGTCACACAGGGTACCACGGCAGACACCATAATAGGCCACACAGTACTGTCTAAAGTTGTCACTTTTGTAACTCCAAAGTCCCACCAGCCATAGTGGATACTGCTTCACATTCACCTAGAGTGGAGCACCCACAAGGACAACACTTGAAGAAGAAGAAGAAAAGATTACTCACCGTGCATTAACTGAGGTTCTTTGAGATGTGTCCCCCTGTGGGTGCTCCACTTCCCGCCCTCCCCCCTCTACTTTGAAGTACTATTCTGACATATGCATGGTAGAGAAGGAACTGAAGCAGGTGCAGGATGCATGCTTAGGCAGACTCTAACGAGGCCACGAGACAGCAGCTGAGCGAGTGCATCCCGACAAGGCACTGCTACTGAAGATCTATAGTCAACAGCACCAGGACACACCGTCGCCTGGAGTGGAGCACCCAGGGACACACATCTCAAAGAACCTCAGTTATTGCTTTTCCCTATCCTGCTAAAACTTACTTTATCTGTCTGATTTTTGACCCACTTTTTCTCTGCTGTCAACCCCATTGGTTCCATCTAGTTGTTCTTGTCTTATAGCAGTTGTCTGTTTTTCTTATTGGTCTGTTTATGTATCCTTGGGTTTTCACTTGTTAGCTTGTCTTATTGGCAGTAGGGAAATACACCTGGAGCTCACAACTCCCTCTTGACACTCTGCTTCACTGTGCTATTTTATAGTTCAGACACACAAACCAGTTTCATATAGTACACAGCCCTGAAGCTGTTTCTGCTAAGTTCTGAAATGCTGCAGCAATAGAGAGGCATAAAAAAGCAAACATTGTCATATTTTCTTATAGTATGATAAATATAAATTTTTCTAACATTCAGTATATAAGAACAGCCATCCTGAGTCAGATTATTGGTCCATCTATCCCAGTATCCTGTCTTCTGACAGTGGCTAGTGCCAAAAGCTTCCAAGGGAATGAACAGAACACAGCAATTATTGAGTGATCCATTCCCTGTCATCCAGTTCCAGCCTCTGGTAGTTGGTAGTTTAGTGACACCCAACCGGATGTATCCCTGATCATCTTGACTAATTGCCACTGAGCCTCCATGAAAAAATCTAATTATTTTTTTGAACCCAGTTATACTTTTGGCCTTCACAATAACTGAGTGTTGTGTGGAAAAGAATTTCTTTTTGTGTTTTATAAACCTACTTGCTATTAATTTCATCAGGTGACCCCTAGTTCTTGTGTTATGTAAGTAACACTTCTTTATTCACTTTCTCTCCACCTTTTCGTGACTTTATAGACCTCTATCATTAACTCCTTAGTGGTCTCTTTTCCAAGCCGAATAGTCTGTCTTTTTAATCTCTCTACATATGGAAGCCATTCCATAGTCCTAATTATTTTTATTACCCTTCTTTGTACCTTTTACATTTCTATCTTTTATAAGATGGAGTAACAAATATTGCACACAACATTCAAGGTGTGGACATACCATGGATGTATGTAGTGGCATTATGATGTTTTTCAGTTTATTATCTATCCCTTTCCTAATGGTTAGTAGGATTTTGTTAGCTATGTGTTTGAGTAACAATTCATTACACAGTTCTCTAACAGCATGGACCATCAAGTGGTCTGGGCACTGAAATACTCTTTTAGCGCCTGGTTTGGGACTCGGTGGAGTGAGAGGGCTCCGGGCCCCCACCTTTCTCCCATTCTCCCTCTGTCATGACAGAACCCTAAGGGAAAAGGAAGGGATGCACAAAGAAGGCTAACAGCATTTTAGATTTTATAAGTAGGGGCATTGCCAGCAGATCAAGGGATGTGATCATTCCCCTCTATTCGGCATTGGTGAGGCCTCATCTGGAGTGTGTCCAGTTTTGGGCCCCACACTACAAGAAGGATGTGGAAAAATTGGAAAGAGTCCAGAGAAGGGCAACAAAAATGATTAGGGGGCTGGAGCACATGACTTATGAGGAGAGGCTGAGGGAACTGGAAGTGTTTAGTCTGCAGAAGAGAAGAATGAGGGGGGATTTGATAGCTGCTTTCAACTACCTAAAAGGGGGTTCCAAAGAGGATTGATCTAGACTGTTTCCAGTGGTAGCAGATGACAGAACAAGGAGTAATGGTCTCAAGTTGCAGTTGGGGGGGGGGGATTAGGTTGGATATTAGGACAAACATATTCACTAGGAGGGTGGTGAATCAGTAGAATGGGTTACTTAGGGAGGTGGTGGAATCTCCTTCCTTAGAGGTTTTTAAGGTCAGGCTTGACACTAGGCCAGCTGGGTTTCAGACCGACCTGCTACACTGGCCTGTTAGTTATTTGTTATGAGAGAGATTTTTAATAAAAATAAGCACATAATGATAATAGTGAAGTGGCCCAGTAGTAGTATCTGACGGTCAGAGGGAAGGCAGAATTCATTATACTTGGTTATTATGGATCAAATGTGCTGGGATCAAAGGGGAAGAAGTACACTATTCCACAGATGCTTTTTAAAAAAATTATACACTCAAATGATGAGGCAGAGAGTAATCTGCACTGCTCCATCTGGCAGCTCTGAGGAGAACAATAACAGCACTTGAGAATGTTATTAATTAGGGCTGAAGTAGGCAGTTCAAACACTGCAAACTTCTAAAATAAAGACCAATTGGGGACCTGGTGAGTACTTAGCCTGGAGTGGCTTCCCAGAAGCCGCATTCAGGGAGTCAGATTGAGCAGCCAAACAAATGGTGGTTGACATTTCATGTTAGCCATAAGTTGGTTATAAAACAGATGTAAATGGTGTGCACCAATTTGGCATTCAGTGGGCATGAAAAACAATGTGATGTAGGTCTCAGAATAAGCTACTTCCAGGAGATAAAGAATCTCCCCACCCCAGCTAAACAGGGAAAGCTCCAGTATTACCACATATCCTGTTTTACTAAGTGGTTTATACCTGTTCTATACCTATTCCACCAGCTTGCCATGCTGAACTGGGCATTGAGATTTCCCTTTAAACCCACCAGAGTTCTGCCCAGACAGCATATGACAGGCAAAAATGTTTGTTGTTAAAACAAATATATTAATTTGGTTATTTTTAAAAATAGCATTATGGGCCAAAATCTGTTCTCAGTATGTCCTATGCAATTATCTTGGGACAAATTATCCCTTAGGGTATCTCCACTGACTTCAATGGACTTACTCCAGAGATGGGTTTGGCTTATTGCCTTGGGATGTGACTGAGGGCAGAATTTGGCCCTCTGCATGCACATTGAAAAGATTACAGCTGTTACAAAAGCCAGGATTCCTCTGGGATTCAGACTGGTACTAGATTGAGTGAGGCTATTTTATGTTGGTTGCAAATCAAATTATATGATGACTTCCAGGCAGGGCCGGCAACAGGGGGGTACTACGGGTACAGCTGTACCAGCCCCCCGACTTTAGGGGGGCCCCGGTACACAGCTGTACCTGTTGTCGTCCCCCCTTGTCGCCGGGCCTGGAGAGCGGGGAAGGGGCGGGGAGGCGGCGCGGCTCTCCTCCGGACGAGCGCACCTGGCCCCGGCAGGAGCAGTGAGCCCGGCCGGCGGCAGCGGCGCAGTCCGGGGAAGAAAGGGCGGGGGGGGGAGGGAGGAAACAGCAAGGGCAGCTCACGCCGCTCCCGGGCTCTCGCTCCCGCTGCCGCCAGCTGTCAGCTGGGGGGGAGCGCCGGCTGGGCTGGGGGGGGGGAAGGCTGGCTGGGCTTCCTCCCCCAGCCGCTGTCAGCTGGGGGGGGGAGTGCCAGCTGGGCTAGGGGGGGCAGGCTGGGCTGGGGGGGGGGAAGGCTGGCTGGGCTTCCTCCCCCAGCCGCTGTCAGCTGGGGGGGGGGGGGCGCCAGCTGGGCTAGGGGGGGCAGGCTGGGCTGCGGGGGCCCCCAGCTGCTGTCGGCTGGGCTGGGGGGGGCCCCGGCTGGGCTGGGGGGGCCCCCAAATTTCTGTCGCCGGCCCTGCTTCCAGGTATGTCCTCTTGATGTATGTGCTATGGAACCCTGGCCTGAGCTATTTTTCTGCTACAGTCACAACTTACTAAAGGTCACACCCTGAGAACAATATCCAAACATGCTGAGGAATAGTGAAAACTAAATTACTCAGATATCACATTGTGTCATTTTCTGCTGCACTGGCTATTGCTTCTCTGCCATCCTCTGTCTGTCTCTCTGACCTTTTGCCTTTGCTGTTGCTTCTTGCTCACAGGTGCCTTGTTGGAGTTCCCTATGGATAAGGGGATGTATTATTATGAGCTAAATTAAAGCAGTACTTAGAACGTGCCAGGCAGTTGCCAAACACAAAGGAAGACATAGTCTCTGCCCTAAACAATGCACAGTTTAAAAGACAGAGACAGAAGAAGGTCAATGGAGAGGTATACAGCAGACAAGCAAAGTGGTCAGGGAGATAAGTGCAAGTTTTGTTAGTTACACATTTGTTTGTTATGGATTTTAATTTCATATATATTTTAACGGTTAAATATACTAAATTCCCGTTCTTCCTCCTTAAATCAGCTCTTGCCCTTTCCTCCTTCCCTGCCCTGGAGCTGTTCTCAGGTTTAGTTCCTGCAGTTCACCACAGAATAAAGAGGTGAATAAGTAACATGACTTTGTCAGCTAGTTTCTTTTAGGTGCTGTGGAAATAGGTCTTCAGGAGGGATTTAAATTCTTAGCTAGAAAAATGAAAGCTTGGTGTGTGTCATTGTTTGTCATCTTGCTAGAAATGTAATGAATTCTAGGTAAAAGTCTGGGATATTACTATCCTCAGGTTGATAAAGTCTGTACAGAAAGCATTGCTCGGTCCTTTAAATTACAGATGTGTAGCATTATAAACAAATGATATGGAAGGCAAGTTCTTATAACTTTTATCTCTTTCATTTGTGATGTGCAATATCCGGCCCATTATTAAACAACCTGAAACGTGGCTAATAAAAATTAAACCCGAATCTATTCGCCAACACTTGCTACAGTCCTGGGTTCTCTGAATTCTCCTTATGCCTAAAACTACTATCTGGGAATAATCTTAGTATCAGTCAGACATTGTTTCCAGAAGCATTCCCCCACCCACCCCCTCATTGTGGTACCTCAAAACAAAAAAACAGATACAGGGATATACCTGTTGTGGGCAGATACTTTCCATTAGTGGCTCTGTGTATAAACAGAACATCAAACAATAAATTAACTCTAACCTTATCTCCCACTGAAAAAAACCCTTAGGACCCCCAAGGACCTTCTCCAATATGGGGGTGGAATTCTAGCCTTGCAGGCATATTCTTATGTAATGCCCAAGGCATAACTCTAGCAAATGTCTGTTTACTGAGATGGAAATGCATGCTGGTATATGTCACTGTTCATCTCCACTGGAAATAGGATGACCAAACATTTCAATTTTAGGGGTTTCGTCTTATATACGCAACTGGATGTGTTATTCCTTGTCTTTAGCAAAGCTTTTGATACGGTCTCCCACCATACTCTTGCCAGCAAGTTAAAGAAGTATAGGCTGGATGAATGGACTATCGGGTTCATTGGGTAGTGATCAATGGCTACATGTCTAGTTGGCAGCCGGTATCAAGCAGAGTGCCCCAAAGGTCAGTCCTAGGACCGGTTGTCTTCAATATCTTCATTAATGATCTGCAGGATGGCGTGGATTGCACCCTCAGCATGTTTGCAGATGGCACTAAACTGGGAGGAGTAGTAAATACGCTAGAGGGTAGGGATAGGATACAGAGGGACCTAGACAAATTGGAGGATTGGGCCAAAAGAAATCTGGTGAGGGTCAACAAGGACAATTGCCGAGTCCTGTACTTAGGATGGAAGAATCCCATGCCCGGCTATAGACTAGAGACTGAGTGGCTAGGCAGCAGTTCTGCAGAAAAGGACATGGGGTTACACTGGATGAGAAGCTGGATATGCTAACAGCATTTGGGGCTGTATAAGTAGTAGTATTGCTAGCAGATCGAGGGATGTGATCATTCCCCTCTGTTTGGCATTTGTGAGGTCTCATCTGGAGTACTGTGTCCTGTTTTGGGCTCCAGCCTACAAGAAGGATGTGGAAAAATTGGAAAGTCCAGCGGAGGGCAACAAAAATGATTAGGGGGCTGCAGCACATGACTTATGAGGAGAGACTGAAGGAACTGAGATTATTTATTCTGCAGAAAGGAAGAATGAGGGGGGATTTGATAGCTGCTTTCAACTACCTGAAAGGGGGTTCCAAAGAGGATGGCTCTAGACTGTTCTCAATGGTAGCAGATGACAGAACAAAGAGTAATAGTCTCATGTTGCAGTGGGGGAGGTTTAGGTTGGATATTAGGAAAAACTTTTTCACTATGAGGGTGGTGAAGCACTGGAATGGGGTACCTAGGGAGGTGGTGGAATCTCCTTCCTTAGAAGTCTTAGGGTCAGGCTTGACAAAGCCCTGTCTGGGATGATTTATTTGGGGATTGGTCCTTTTTTGAGCAGGAGGACTAGATGACATCCAACCCTGATGTTCTATGGTCTATTAATTATGCCCCCCTCCCCTTCTGGAAGCAGATTTTATAAGACCCCTATGATGATCTGGGGAATCTATATACAACTTATGAATTCTGTTTAATACTGGGAACTCTCTGGATCTGTGTCAGACTGCAGACTCCATTTTGAATGTTGGTGGTTTTTTTTAATTCTTGTTGTGCTTTTATTGCCGTTTTGGATTTGAGTTCCAAGGGGTAGTCACACAGGACTAACAGTAGTTAAACTTTGATGATCCTGTATTCCAACAGAAGCACCCTAGACAAAAAGCTGACTTGTATTTTGGCTTTTAGCTCATGCGGTAGAGGCTCATGCACTAGATTCCAGAGTTCCCTGGTTTGATCCTGCCTACCGATGAACAGGGTCTGTTGGTATTACACCTGTACTTGCAGTGAATGCCTGGAGGCCCAAACTCAGAAAGCATGAAACCTAGCCAGTTCCAGCAAGCTAGGGGCATGTCGGGTTCAGTGTTTGGATCCCCTCACAGAAATCTGAGTGTCCGGTATGGGGAGCTCAACCAGATCTGTGGCCATTCCAAATGGTATTTGTCACGATCTCTCTCCACAGTTGAGGTTGTGGCTATCTGTCTGTTGTAGGCCCAAATTTAACTCTTAACTCCCTCACCAGGTGGAGCAGAAATAAATCAGTTCACCCGAATATTTCTTATGTGTAGTTCTGTGCCAGAGGACAATTTTGTGATGGGAGAGGAAGATTTGGGGGGTAATTAGATAAGGCAGTTTCAGTTCAGAGGCATTTCACTTTTGAAAAATTATTCTAATCCTAGAAGGGGCCTAGAAACATCATATTGGTGTGTGGGTGGGGTGGGTCTTTTTGCTATTTGTCCTTTTTGGTCCTCAGTAAGGATTGTGGCCTTTGACTATTTCTGGGAAATGTAGGGTGCTAAATTTTAAAATAATTTAATGTGCTTTGGGGAGCTCTGAGCTCTTATGCATAGGCGGTAATTTCCTGAAGCATCTGAATTTCCTGTAGCATTTATACGCTGTGTTGGAAGTAATGTGAGTCACAGTGCTCCAGAAGGAGCACTGGGGAGCATTCTGCCTCAAGGAAGGCAAAATACCTCCCAGAGCTCCTGGATAACCCCAGTGGGACAGTCACCTTCACTTCCCACTGTTACTTCCAAAGGGCTAGGAAGAATTGTGCTCTTTAAGAGTCATGTGTGTTTCCCTCTGGATAAATAATTCCTTAGAGTGATGATACAGGCTGTGAAGTCAGGCTTAATGAACCTTAGATCATCCTAGAATGCATCCCACCATTACTATTTCATAGCTGAAACTGCTGTGGTATGTCTTGGAGAAAGATCACATAGGTACACTACAGGGTCGTAATTATCAACATTAATATAATTTACAAATAAAATATTTATTATTCCAAATTTACCCTGACTAATGGAGGCAGCAAAAGTTTTTCAGCTAATGCAGCATATTTTTCCTTCACCCAGATAAAGTCTTAAGGAAAACAGCACCATGACAGAATAGTATGTGAAGAATAGCTCAATCTGTTGCCAAAATGAAATGAATAGCTAAATCAACTAAATGGAATGCTATACTTGAGATATATTGCTTGTCTCTATGAAAATGCATATAAATGTTAATACAAAGTGACTGATATAAAAGGATGTGAATGTGATATGTCGCAAAACGGCCAATGCAGAAAGATGCGGTTTTCTTAAATACGAATGGGGGAAAAAGGAATATCACGTAAAGAGAAAATCACTTCCACTTAAAGAATTATCAGGTAAAAGAGGCTGCTCTGATGAGGCATGTCTAGTTGTATCCAGCTATGTAAGCCATTGGACGGTGTGAAATTGTGAATCCACCTTAAAATTAATAATCACCAAAGCATACTTTTAAAAGTTTTTCCCATTTATTTTAATGTTATTTATAGATTTGTTTGTTTTGTCCTATTTCTCGCTAGTATTTAAATTAATATGTTATTTGGGCAATGGCTTCCATTACCTATGGTCTGGATTAGTACATTGAGCAAATACAGATAATCACAGAAGTCTAGAATTTGCCCGTGAGCTGTGGGGCTGTCTGGGGGAGGAAAGACTCCTCTTAGGCCCGTGTGTGACTGCATGAGCCTTGCCTGGATGGTGGCTCCAGGTCTGGGATGGAGTGAGGAGGGTTCAGGAGCTGCATGCCTAGTGCATCCCTGGAGTGGCTACCCGCTCCCAACCAGAAGGGCTTAAAACAGCCTAGGAAAGGCCTGGGGCTGGGAGCAAGCAAGCTCCAGGGCTGATTGGGAAGCAGACTCAGCTGGGTGGCCACACCCCAAACAGACCAGCAGGCCCTTATAAAAGGGCTGAGAGGCAGGGGCCTGGCAGAGAGTCTCCTTCTCTAGCTGAGGAGGTAGACAGGCCTGGCTGTTGGGGAAGTGTGACAGGGTACCTGGAGTGAAGCAGGGCTGGGGGAGAGGCAAGAGACGCTGGGGAAGCTCTGGCTGGAAACCCCCAGGAGGCTGCAGGGCCTAGGGGCTGGCCCAACAAAAGGGTACTGGGGCTACAGGGGCAACCCATGGCTATAGAGGCAGCAGGCCAAACCCTCCTTGCCAGTGATAAGTGGCAATTATACTGCAGTCTGCCCCAGTGAACGGGAGCAAGTGGTGACTGGCAGTTGCCTAGACTGAGGCAAGGTGGGGATAGGGAGTGGGGGTTCCCTGGGGAGGGAGACCCTGAGACTGTGGGGGTACTGCTGGGGTGCAGCACCCTAGGGAAGAGGGCACCCGGGTCCAGGTAGGGACATGGGGCCTGAAGCAAGTGGGACTGCAGCCGGCAGAGAGCGCTCCGGACACTGGTGAGAGCTAATTCCTTGGGTGGACCAGCGGGAGGTGCCGTGGGGTGAGTCACTGCCATGCTACAATCCCCCAACAATCTCCCATGTGATTGTGTATGCATGGAGAGGTTTTAGGAGTGGGCAGAGCTATGCTCCAGGCAAAAGAGGGTGGTGGGGTATAAAGATCTTGAAAAAGGCTGTGGCGAAAGTACACCTGACCAAGAGGAGTTTCTCTCTGAGACACAATAGTCAGGGCACTCATGGGAGTTTCAATTTGCTGGCTTGGCTAACTTAGAACAATCTTGAATCTGAATATCCTACAGCCTAGGTGAGTGGTCTAACCCCACTGGGCTATCTGCTATTCTAGGTTGGAAGGGGCTGTTTCTCTGGTTTTGACCAGAAATTCCATCCTGGACCAGAGAAATGATTTTGATGAAATGAAACTTTCCAAAGAAAAAATTGTTTGGTTATAAGTTCCCAACTAGCTCTAAAAATAAAATGTTGCGTTTGGAAAAGGGAACAGCATCCTACTGTGACCGGCAGACTATGAGGAAGGTCTGATGCAGTACTTGCTTGGGGATGATGGATTCTTTCATCTAAGGCTTAAGCTTTCTGTTCTGGTGGTGGGGTGAATTCATTAATTTGCTTGAGGTAGGCAAACAATTGTTATGCCATTAAGTGGCAATTGATAGAGAGCACTCTGCATTTTTTTCTGTTTCAGTGATATGGATCATATGTGTTAAATTTCAGTTCATATCCAGTTTACAGGGTTTCACTGTTCATCTGTGCTTTTACAAGGATCAAAAATTCCAATCTGATCAGATATCCCCAGACGAATGACATTGGCTTGAAGCCAATAGGATATGATGGTCTCACAAGTCTGATGCAATGTGATTTTTTAAAAAAATCTTTCTTGGGTGAAAGAGATCAGGGCCGGCGACAGGAATTTTGGGGCCCTGTACGCAGATCGTGCGGCCCCCCCTCCCCGGCCGGTCTCCCGCTGCCCACGCTCCCCCCCCCCCCCGGCCGGTCTCCCGCCGCCCGTGGGCTCCCCCCCGGCCGGTTTCCCGCCGCCCGGGGGCTCCCCCCCGGCCGGTTTCCCGCCGCCTGCGGCCCCCCCCGGCCGGTCTCCCGCCGCCCGCGGCCCCCCCGGCCACTCTCCCGCCGCCCGTGCCCCCCCCCGGCCGCTCTCCCGCCGCCCGCAGCCCCCCACCCTCGGCCGGTCTCCCGCCGCCCGTGCCCCCCCCCCCCCGGCCGGTCTCCCGCCGCCCGTGGGCTCCCCCCCGGCCGGTCTCCTGCCGCCCGTGGGCTCCCCCCCGGCCGGTCTCCCGCCGCCTGCGGGCCCCCCGGCCACTCTCCCGCCGCCCGTGCCCCCCCCCGGCCGCTCTCCCGCCGCCCGCAGCCCCCCACCCTCGACCGGTCTCCCGCCGCCCGTGCCCCCCCCCCCGGCCGGTCTCCCGCTGCCCGCGGGCCCCAACCCCCGCATGTGCTCTGGGCGCATGGCCCCCGCATGCGCTCTGGCCATGTGGCCTGGCCGGGAGAAGCAAAGGGGAGTGGGGGGAGGCTGCCGGGTGCCGGGGGAGGGGGCTGACGAGCGCTGCAGCGGCTGCCCGGAGCCGCGCCTTGCTCACAGGCCCGGCGACAAGGGGGTACAGCTGCGTACCGGGCCCGCCCCGGATTTAAGGGGGGGCCCCCCTTAAGTCCGGGGCCCGGTACAGCTGTACCCGTTGTACCACCCTGTCGCCAGCCCTGAAAGAGATTCTTAAATCAAAGTGATATGTATTGTTATAGTACTGTTTGATATGATAGCTCTTGCTCAGTAGGGCCACTATGGTTAACTTTGGGAAGAAGCTACAAACGACACTTCTTTTCTATGGTAGTGATAAAGGTTAGCAACAAACAAAACTGCAAGAAACTCTCTCACTCTTAGCCCTCTCACTCTTGGGCTAAATTCACTGATAGAATCTGAAACCATAACACAATTGAAATCAATGGGGTTGTGCCCACTTAAGTAAGCCCTACATTTGAACATTGTAGTCCACTTTCAAGACAGCAGAATCCAGAGTTGCAATGCAGTGGGTTAAACTGTCCCCACGCAGTCCTCCTTTTGGAGATTCGTGAGGCCACGACATGTATATTCTGTGGAACTCCCACTTGGGAGCATGGAAAGTGCGAAAAAGCTATATTTTCATGTTGCAACAAAAATAATTAATTTCTTTTGTCATCTCACTCAGCTCCACACAATGGTTCTGACAGGACTATTTCACTACAAGAAATCAGAGTCTAAAAATATCAAAATCAAATAGCTGTTAAATAGATATTAAGTCACTTTTTTTTTTACTTCTAAAAATATAAATTGAGAAACTCATGAAATTTTGATTCTCCTAGATTAGACATTTTAAAACAACTTCAGGAATTTCTCTGAGGGATTTTTCAAATATGTTGATGTGATTAAGGACAAAATTAAGGGCATGAGCCAAAGCCTATTGAAGTTAATGGAAAGACACTTGTTGATTTCCAAGGGCTTTGGATCAGATTTTAAGATCCCCCTTCCCCCGGGAAAAAGTTTCTTAACTTACATATTGGAGAGTGTAACAGGGTGCTGGCCAGGAGATCCTGAGCCTGGCCCCGTTAGCCTAGCTCCAATTAAGAGGATTAATTGGGGCTAGAGAAAGAGAGAGAGAGAGAGAGAGAGAGAGAGAGAGAGAAAGGGGAGGAGTGTGTGGCTGTAAGAGGGGGTACCCCCAGCCTCTATGCTCTTGAGTACAAAGGCTGGGCCTCTTCTATGCCAGACCAACAAGTCCTCCACCCCAAGACACCCCCACCTTGCCAGTTGGGGTTCTTGGGGTCACCAATCGCTGCCACCAATCGGGTATACTTCCAAAACCTTGGAGGGGCCCCCGATCTTCCCCTAACCCTGACTTTGTACCCCCTCCCTGGGTTTTAAAGTCAGATACCGGAAAACTGCTTCTCTTCACCCTAACCAGCTGAAGGCAGACTTCCCTTAACCCTGTCTCTCTCAACCTGAGAGCCAGACCCTAACCTTGTATCCCTGGGATTCAAAGTCAGATACTTGGAGGCTGCTTTCTGTCCTTCACCCTCCCCGGCTGAAGGCAGACTTCCCCCACCCCTGTCTCTCTGTACCTGAGAGGCAGACCCTGGAAACTGCTTCCTCCCTCCCCTGTCTAACCTGACGGTAAGGAGAGACAGTCTCCACACTCCAGCTAGGCCCCTAGCTGCCCTGGTTCCTATTCCCTTCCCTTCCCCCTTCCCAGACTGGAAGCAGAGAAAAACCCTAAGGGAAATAAACCAGAAGGTTTTATAACTAGAAAATTTAATAAAGAAAAAGGTTAAAGCAGAAATACAGACACTTTACATTTGGGGTTTCTCACTTTGGTCTGAAAGGGAAACAACACCCCAAAAGGCACGGCTTATTAGAAGAATCAAATTTACTTACATCAGCTAAGTAGAAGTATCAGAAAAAGGTAGAGCCATCTTTATAGCCAAAGATGGTCTAGAACCCTTTGCCAGCTACCTTGGCAAGCCTCCTGCCTCATGTGAAGCAAAGATGGAACTCTCCTGGCCCTGGCCTCCTCCCTGGAGACCAGCCAAGATGGAGCTCTCTGGCCCTGGCCTCCTCCCTGGAAGCCAGCCAAGATGGAGCTCTCTGGCCCTGGCCTCCTCCCTGGAGACCAGCCAAGATGGAGCTCTCTGGCCCTGGCCTCCTCCCTGGAGACCAGCCAAGATGGAACTGACTGTTTTGCTCCTCCCTTTTTCATGGGCTCGAGGCTCCTCCCTCCCCCATGGCAGGGAAACTCCTACGTTACCTGTCTCAGATAACAAACCCCACCCAGGCAAGGCACACTGTGTTAGATAACATAGTCCCACCCAGGCAAGACACCCTTCACACTTATAACAGTGGCTCTAGATCCCTGCTGGCTGAGGAAACTAGCTGCCCCCCAGGGTGTTGGCCTGAAGACACTGTATATAGAAGGTGGTGGGAACTGGCACAGAGAATAAAAGAGCACTGGTGCAAGCACTTTAAGTGGTCTCTGGCTGATTTTGTGGTGTGAACCGAGGAGAGCTCAGTTACAGGGTGGTAATAATCTATTATTACTTTCTAAAGGCAAACATAGCACTGATTCAACTTGGATGAAGTATATTGTTTGTATACAATGGTTTGTAAGGCTCTAAATCTTGTAAATGCTTTTTTATGTGTAGTCGGAAATGGCATAGACAATTGCAGATGTAAGCACTTGTCCTCAAAAAAACAGTTCCTATTAGAAGGTAACTTTCATTTAAGGCTCAGTTCAGCTTGATTTAAAAGTAGATAATCCCCAGCAAAGCCACAGAGGCAGAAAACATGCTCCTTGCTCGGTCAGAAAATTAATAAAAAAATTGGTTGCAGTGACAAAATTGGTTCAAAAAAGAAAAAAGCCAACATCTTCAAACGTTGCCTCTGATTCTGGGTTCCTCATTGCTTGGCTATTCAAGATGGTTCAGTATGGGCACTGAAAGACTGAAGCTCCCAGAATCAGCAACTTTCTATGAAAAATTTTGCGGAAAACTTCCACCGACCTAATTTTAGGTATGTGTTTTTGCAACTGGGCTCAGAAATGTACGTGATAAAAAAATCTTGGGAAGGAGTTGGTTCTTCTGAGATTTTCCCCTCAAGTCTGATTAGTTTGAAGATGTTTCAGATAAACATCTATTCTTATTCAAACCCAAACCTTGACTTTCAATCATACAAGTTAACTCATTGCTAATTATGATTTCCATTTATACTAGAAGGACAAAGGAGGGAACTTTATATTGATGCTTATGTCAGTATATTGATTTTTACATCAGTCCTTAGGCATTTGTGTTTTGTGCAATGGTGCACAAAATAATATACAACCAGGGTGCTATTCAGATTTATTATTCACATACTTCATCAAAGACTCGATTTTTTACACATGGTGAGCGTGACTTATCAGATTTACCTGCACTCCTCAGATAGCCCTTCCTTAACTTTTTCTTTCTTGGTCTTTCAGCCAAAACAAGTTGGATATTTAAATACTTTTAGAGCCACTGATAGTGAATAATAATGATTTGAACAAAGATATATTTTTGAGTACACTGAAATTCAATCAGAAGTGTTTCATGTGAAGCTCAGATTTTTGTGATTTGCAGTAGGAGAATGAAACCACTCTTAACCTTGTAAATTAAAATGCTTATATAATGTAGAAATGTACAGTTCCATCATCATCTGTGGCTTTTTTTTTTTTTACCAAGCACAGTGATTCTTCCACTTTCTGGGTGGTGTTGGTGCCTAGATGTTCCATGAAGCCTTATTTTATAGAGAATATGAACTTTCCACACAATAATGAGTCAGTTAGCTCATTTTAAGGCTGATTGCTCATTGTCAGAATATTCATTACCATTGATATTCCGAGTGAATCAGTATAGGGATTATTGATATGCAGTAAATTAGTCAGTCCCTTTATTGTGAAACAAGTTAAACTTGGGCTTGTGTGCCTGCCTCAGTAATACATATAGAAAGTACCAGGATAGGTACTTCTGGTTTTTAATAGAATTGTATTTGCATTTAATTTAACGTGAAAGTCACATTTCCAGAAACAAACTGCAACATTAAATTATTCCAAATCATCATCACAAGTTTCCATTTCAACAGCTAGATATTTACATGCCTCATTAATGTTACATGTTAATAACATTGCTTATAGCCACGAATGTTAATTTATTAAGAAGTTGTTGTTGCACTCAACTTTGACCTCTGGTGACCTATATTCACACTGTGACCGTGGTCATGAGTAAATAGAATTTTTTCCTAATCTCCAGTCATGCACATCCTAAAACCACTATCCAGTTCGGTAAAGTGCTAAACAATCTGCAGTTTGTGGTCGACTACAAGGGGAGGAATAGCTTAGTGGTTTGAGCATTGGTCTGCTAAAGCCAGGATTGTGAGCTCAATGCTTGAGGGGGGCATTTAGGGATATGGGGCAAAAAGAGGGATTGGTCTTGCTTTGAGCAGGGGATTGGACTAGATGATCTCCTGAGGTCCAACTCTGAGATTCTATGAAGGAGTGATGCAAGTAAGTATTTCGTGCCTTGACACAATAGTATGTGGGAACTTGCACTATACATGTGCAAGATTACTTATTAGTCCATATATTTTGTCAACCTTTAATGAGTGATGTTTACCCTACAAGTATTTTTCTTAAATTTATAATATACCCACATCAGAACAGAGCTTAGGCACTGTATATATTGTCCTGTATAATTGGGCTTTATAATTTTATAACACAATTATTGTGAAAGGACCATATTCTTCACACCATCCTCACTGAGTGTTTGGCTTCTCTTCTTACTGTTTTGTTCAGTTTGTCTCTGGGGTGCACTGGCAGCATGATTGTGCTGCAGGGAGGGAAAACATTTAGCACTTTATGTACCCCTTGCACATCCATGCACTAGCCAGGCACAATGTAGCCCCCGATAATCTCCAATTCCACTAATCAATGAAGGCTCCTGGAAGTGCCTATACACCTTCAGAATGTCAAGCTATATTGAATGCTCTGCAGAGAAACAAACTTTATTTTCATTTTAAAAAGTAGCTACTATATATATATATGCAGCAATTGTTTTCCTCTAGCAAAAATGACATAAGGATTGTTAGCATTCAGTTCTCTTGGGCAGTCGTTACAGAGATTTCATGGTCCTTCAGATGCCTAGTTCCCATTTAAAGCAAACTCTAAATATATATATTGGAAACCAAAGAAGCCATTATAGCTGCTGTCACAAAGGTTTGGAAGAGCACGTTTATGTTCTATCAAATCAATAATATGAGGTACATGTTAAAAGTCCATCTATGCACTGGATAGTGTACCCTTTGGAAAGAGGACATACAGGCATGATTTTCTTTTCCTCTCTCCCCAGTATTAAATTATCTGTAAGGGAAATGAAAACTTGAGACTAAGCTGTATTAAAATGGAAAAAAAAAAAACTAGTTCAATCCATTATGCATAAGCACAGTGTTATTTGAAAATATGGTAACTGATATGCCTCAAAGCAAATTGCTGCTGAAATCAGGGGAATCAGAAACAGAAATTAATGTATGGCTCCTTGTTCTTCAGACCATAGCCCCAGTTCTACAGGGTGCACTATGATCAGCCCCACTAAAGTCAGTGGAATTTTGCTGGAGTACAGGTGCTATTTGAAAGATCAGGGCCCAGAGATGGCTTCAGTTAGCTGCATTGGACCAGTTTAATCAGTTCCATTACATGTTCTATAATAATATAAAAATGCATTTACAGTAGTTGGTGTTGAAAAGTCAGTATTTACCCAGAGTTACTGCAGGCATTTCAATATATCAAGAATGGAAAATAACTCTGGTATCTCACTTGTGTAAATGTTTATTTCTTAATGGCAGCTCCTGTAAGAAGTAATTTGGTAATCATTAATTAATTAATTAATAGCTTTTTAGAACTGATATCTCCTCCTGAAAGCAAACCTGTGAGTGCAGTGTGAATCGTATTGTGCCCTTTGAAAGTGTGTTTTGGTGCAACTCGGCCCAGGTTCTCTCTTTCTCTTCCTGTCTTATTCTATCAGTGTTTCTGCTCTTCAAGTCTTGCTCACATCCACACCAGAAGAAAACCAGCATGCTCTGCTTCTGAGTAGTGTCACAAAGGAGACTTACTGTGAGAAAGTAGCATCATGGTTTCCATCAGCTCTCCACTGGCTTTTTCACTGGAAACAGTTTGAATTTTTCTAGCATCTCTGCCATTCAGTGGCACAGTTTTCAAGCTGAAACTTCAAAGTTGGGCAGGTCAGCATTTGCAAAAAAATGAATCTCTGGTCGACAGCTCACTGCAAATGGAAAGGCAGAGAAACAGCGAAGACTTAGTGTGAATGACAGGTCATGGAACCAAATCTAAAATAAATGGCAAAAAATAGTTAAGACCAAATGTTCCTCATTTATGTCAGTTTTAATCTCCAAAGCTCAATAGTTACTCTACATGAATAGTATTGCAAGTGAGAGCAAAATTTGGCCCTCAAATGAAAGGGACATATAAATTGGATCCCTAGTATAAAATTAATCTTGGCACAGGTTACTCTATTACTGAAATCATTAGTCTTCCTACAATCGCCTGTTCGTAAAGCTGCATAAAAACTTTCACACTTAGGGTATGTCTATGTTTGAGCTCGGTGGTGTGAAACCCAGCAGGCTCTGAGCATGCCACTCTGGCTACACTGCTGTTTTTAGTGTGCTAAATCGGGGAGAACTAGTGCAGAAATGTCTACACAAGCAGGGTATCGCACCTGCCAGCTCAAATGTATCCGTATGTTGAGACTGTCTATCTAAAATTAAAGGATTGTAGATATTGAATAGTAGATCTAAAGAGACCGATGTGTAAAGAGTACTTTATTATAACATAATTTTTCCAAATGCTAAGAAATCACTGTTTTGTCAAGATGTATATTGGTAATAGATATTGGCATGATCACATTTGACCATACAGATCTAGGCCCCAGTTCTGCAGCTTCTTACAAAGGAGTGGACTTTTGCTCATGCACAGAATTTCATTGACTTCTCTTGCGTGGGCTCAGCAGTCTGCCTGCGTGCCAGAAATTGCATTAGATTTCTAAGCTGGAATTCCTTTTACATACAGTACAGGTTAAAAATCCATTTTTTGAAAATATCAGGCATATTAAGTTTGTTTACACACACATTTTCAGAAGAATTAAATGATCTGTGATTGCCATCTTCAGCTGTACAATCATTGCAGTAATGCATTTGCCTAGACTATAGCGAGCCAAAAATTTCGGCTGAAATTCTAAATTCTGCCCTCACTCGGCCCCCTTCACCTCCACGTCAGCAGGCACAAGTCCTCTCTGGCCTCCTCTTTATGTCCTTGTTCTAATGGCTCCTACTTCACCCCTTCCTTGCCTTCCTAGTGAGGAGTAGAGCCCATCACAAGTTCTTTATAGTATTTGTCTTTGTGTTTCTACATTAAGGGCTAGCTTGTTAAGAACAATCTGCTCTAAGGGGCAGTACGTAGCTGTGATGCTCCCAGAGTGGACTCTTGAGAGTCAAAATAGCAGTGCCAGATTATTTCCCTCTCCATACCAGCCTCGCTGCGCTGATTGGTGACAGCATCCTGAAACCCAGAGCTGTACCTACTTCCTGTCCTGTCTGCCTACTCACCGCCCATCAGTGCAGGAGTGCGGAGTAAGATACAGAATAATCAGAAGATTTTGGCCCAGTTTGCTGCTAATTACATTACACGTTTGCCTATGACACTGATCTTTTCTACTAAGAAAAATATGGAGATCATTAATGATGATGCATATTGGACAGAAAGATAAAAGAGGTGAACACAGACTTATAAACAAGGGGAAATATAACATTATATCTGCTTTGATTTTTTTTTAGGGCAAAATGCCATAGTTCAATAAATTCCCTCTATACTAATTGTTATGGGAGAGAACCATCAATGAAAGTAGGCTAATGCTGGAATACAGGTTTAATTGGTAAAAGTAGCAACAGAGGGCCTGAGTCTGCCCTCAGATGTATGCATGGAACTACTTTCAAAGTCTAAAGGAGAGATTCTTAAACGGTGGTCCATGGACCACCAGGGGTCCGTGAGCTCCATTCAGGTGGCCCACGGATAGTTTCCTCTAAGGTGCGCACCTGGGCAGCTACACACAAGAGAATGAAGGACCACCCACCTAGGAGGCATGGCTTTTGGTGCCTGGATCCTGGAGAAGACGCACATGAAAGGCGAGGTGGTGGCCTTAGGGGGAATATGGGATAGGTGGGAATGGGCAGTGGAGTGGGAAGAGTTGGTGCGTGGGGGGGATTTGGGATGTGCAAGGCTGCAGTGGCCAGAGAAACAGGGACTTTCCTCACCTTCATGGCTATGGCTGCTGGGGAGAGACAGCCCTCCTTCCCGGCCTCAGCTCTGTGGCTGCTGTGGCAGGGGAGAGATCTCCCTTCCTTTCCAGCTCTAGCTTGGGGGGGCTGCTGCAGCAGGGTAGAGAGGGCACATCTATCGCATTATAAAGGTAAAACTACTGATATGAAAATGAGTTGTGTGCTTTTATTAATAGAACCAAAAAGTTGTTTATTATTATTACATTTTTTATATAGTGCTTTTATCCAAAATGCTTTACAATAGTTAGCTAATGGTACAAACAACATTTGGAAAGATCATTAAGTGGTCTGGTAAGACTCTCAGCAATTTTCAAGTGATCCATGAAAAAAAAAGTTTGAGAACCACTGGTCTAAAGGGCATAATTTGGCCTATAGTCTGTTAACAGGTTGATTTATTGTAAACCTACATGTGCAGTAGGTTACAATTCGCGAATACCCTAATGCTCTACAGAAGAGAATACACACTTGCTCAACCCTAAAAATGGGCCTCTTGCAGAACCAGATCCCTGTGATAGCGGGGGGAAAAGTACAGTTAACTTGTTAAATAGTATCTCTCATATGTTGAATCTATAGGTATTTTCCTACATATATAGCAAAGTACATATTTCTTCTAGAGGTTTTCCTTGATATATCTAACATGGTAAAGGCAAACTATGCTAAGCATGAAAATGTTTACTGCACTTTAATGCTCATTTTACTACAGTATATGATGGGAGTTAAGGGATAAAACTTCTCACTTGGATCGTTGCCTGTGTTTCAGTGTCTTGTGTACATTATGACTTTCCCTATCAAATAGAATATTCTGTAGTTCTCAGATCATTACAAAACATTATCTTGGTTAAAACCTTCAAAATGCCTCATGAGACTTCATCCATATTGAGGATTTCCTGAAAATTGTGGAAGATTTGAAACAAAAACATCAAATACCAAAATGGCTCAGTAAGGATCATTCCCTACTACATTTCAGTAAATCATATGTCAGCATTACTTAATTAAATATGTGGTCTTGTTTTGATTCGGTGATCAACATGCAATATGTAGTAGGTGCTTAACATGCAATATGTATTAGGTAATGTATATTATTAGATTAGTGGTAAATTTAATTCAGTATATGATGCAATTTGATTCAATAGTCAATTTTTCTGATTTAATAACAAAATGCTATTGGTTTGACAAGTGACATACTCGATAAAATTCAGCAACAACTTTAGGATTTAGACATTTTGGACTGTATACATTATGATTTTAAAGGAGGAAAGACTTCAAGAGGATTTTTAGTATGAGATATTCGGTGACATATGTGATACTTCTCCAGTATCTGTTTCCCAGTGTAATAAACAAGTTTTACAAGGAAATGTACACAAAGTATTTTAAAACTTAATGTATATTCATGCACTCGAGTTCTGGATTGTGAATTGGAAGATTTGCATTCTTGTTCATGTAAAGGCAATTTTCTGATTCAGCAGATTTGGTAGAATGCTTTTACAGCTGGAAGATAAGACTAAGCAAATGTATAACTTATTATAGCACTGTAGGCTGATTTTTACAACCATAATTGTGGTTCCCTGTCTTTAGTGATGAAGGACTTTTCTTTCTCTACCCTTTGAGTGTTTTAAACATTGTAATGTAATTGCTCCTGGATACGTGAGCACAGAGGCCAACATTTTTCAGTGTTCATTAATTTTGGATATATGTTTTTGGATGCCTGACTTGAGACATCTAGAAGCTGATTTTCATAGAGGCTGAATGCCTGCAACTCCTAAGAAATTCAGGCCTTGATGTTAGTGGAATTCATCTTATGGGCTAGGAAATCCACTGCAAGACAGGTGGAATTTGAAGACTTCAGGGCTCTGGATTGTCATTTGGCAGAGCGCATAGAAATGGATGGTTAATCAGATGATGAAATTACCACCATGATTAGCTCTAACATAGCCACCTTGCTGGAGTGTCTGCAGAGAAGCCGAGGATTAAATAGATGTAGAGAACTACCTTCTCACTACTAGAGAAGGTCCCTCCAGGTCAGGCCTTAAGGCACATAGGGCACAATAGCTTTGAGAAATAATCATAGATGCTTATCTGTTTTGTGGCTAAAGAGAGGACTTTTCCCCCCAGTTGTGTAGTCATGAGCAGTGAGCAGGTTTCAGGTGGCCCTCCAAAATAAACCAGAGAGTAGCCAGTGTTAGATTCACAGGGGCCCAGGGCAGAAAGCTGAATCCAGAGCCCCGCTCTGCGGGGCTGAAACCGAAGCCCAAGTAACTTAGCTTCACGAGGCCCCTTGTGCCATGGGGCCTTGGGCAGTTGCTCTGTTTGCTACCCCCTAACACCAGCCCTGGCTTTTAATCTACTGAAAAACACTTGTGGTGGCATGGGTGGGCTGTGATATTTTTATAGCATGTGGGGCTGGGGGAGGGGAGGGACACGACTCAGAAGGAAAAAGGTTGAAACCCCCTGAGTTATGCCATTCTTTTATTTATATGCACACACATGAAGTGAAAAGAAAAGGATTGCAAAGATGCCCAGAGAGATTGTATCTGATGTGAGTGACACTTTTTGTAAGCACAACATGCAGCTTGTCAGACCACAGCAGGTATGGAAATATGTTCCAATTTGCAACACATTGTTATGTTGTCTTCTTAATAACCGTAAGTTTCACAGACTCTGGTTAGGGACACTGACTAGGTTTGTAAAATACTTCCTATACTAATGCCAGTATTTTAAATAGAATATTGTAAAATATCACATAGGCAGTAAGTATTGTGTGGTAATAAATGTGACATAAATCAGCTATAGATCTTTCAAACTAAAATATTTTCAGTTGTGATTTTAATGTTCTCATTTAATACTCTGAAAGACAGTTACTAGCTAAAGGAATGAATTGGTTATGTGGCATTGTTAACAGCAGGTATTACGCAAGCTATTACATGGACCACTATAAGAACTTTAGAAAATTAGGAGACCTCATTGCATAGTCAATTACAGTGAAACAATAATGTTTATTACTCAAAGTTAACATTGTTATTAGCCAATGCTTTGATGCTAAATTTGAGGTATTGCAAATTTATGTGTAGTAATGGCTGTTTTTGAGGAGGGTGGCTGTATTTAAAAAAACATTTTTTCCGTTTTGGTTTGTAGTCAATTCTTTACCAGTTTTAACATAAGAAGCATTTTACTCCGTGATTAAAATTGAGATAGAATAGACAAGATGACTTGCCCAAAATAAAAACATTATTTATTACTTATTTCCTCTCTGTTTTTACTTTTTTTCCCAAACATATCTATGTTCTTTGGCTTCCATAGTAACAGATTTGTTTCATTTGTTAGTTTAATTTGATATCAAGTTTTCTCTTTTCTCCCCCCTCCCCCATTCCCTAAGCTTCAAAACCAAATATGAGCTTTTCTCAGTCGCTTCCTAACAAAAGTAGGGACAAAAGATCACATGCATTGAAAGCTGCTCCTGCTATATCTTCCCTACTTTATATTCTTACAAGAGTTGAGCAAGGACTGAGATATACACTCAAGACACAAATAACAACCTGTCTTTATTAATGTGTAAAATAATTCAGTGATTATTATAATAAAATCAACAGAATTGACTGAGTGATTGCAGTGCATATATTGATTGCAGAATATCAGCACATCAAGCTAATAGAGACCAGTTGAAGATAAGTGTTCATATAATCATAGAATATCAGGGTTGTAAGGGACGTCAGGAGGTCATCTAGTCCAACCCCCTGCTTAAAGCAGGACTTAAGTTAAGTACTGGATGGCCCAGGTAATTGGTAAGGGGAGACAGGTCCCTTCTCCCTGTTGAGCTGCCACGGGGTGCCTCCGAAAAGGAAGATCGGCTGTCGGCGGCACTTCTGTGGCAGCTGAGTTATATGCCCCTGAATTATATGCCCACAATTTTTGCCCCTGTGGAGTCAAACAACTCCCAGTTACACTGCTGTTTAGGTGGAAAGGTTTATTTTTGGTCAGGAATAGTTCACAGTGAATTTCTATGGAGGAGTTTTGCGTGGGCTCCTGCCTCTTACGTTTCTTAGAAAGTTTTCAGATACATATGAGATTATTACCAGAGGATGAAAAATCCCAGTGTTGAGGCAAATTTCTATTGCTGACAAGAGCTAGAAAAACAGTAAATGTAGTGCTCTAGTTCTTGACAGGCAGCCTTGTACCGAGAGCAGTCTCTGCCCTGCTTGTGTAAAACATGATGTAGACCAAGTGGCTGGGAATGAGGGAAATTGGTTTCCTGGCACAACTATAGTACACTCTGCGGATGAGCATAACAACAAGGCCCTCTCTACCACTGAACTCTCAGAGACAATGAGAGGTGATGTAGGGAGACCGAAGCCAGCGTCCAGACCTGACGACACCTCAGTAAGCATTGCCACAGGCACCAGTGGGTACAGCATTGGTGTAATGGCAACTGCAATAATCTGGGTATTCCTGACATAGGGTCAGTATGGTTCTGCTTCAGTAATTTGCTGCCTCTAAACCCTTGGTTTTGTGGCTAGAACTTCTGTCAAATCTATTTTTAAATGGAAAACTAGATTTTATTTTTTTAATGTTTTTTTTTTTTTTTGGTGTTAAAAGTTTCTACACAGAGAAAACTCATGTTGTGACCGGCTCTAGTTCTGTCAGTGAAGGAGGGACAACCCAGAAAATAGCTTATCAAGACAAGGGTAAAAGATAACTTGAACACAGTCTATATGTACCAAGAGATGATTTCTTATAGTAGAGGACTCTTTAATCCTGTGCACAAAGGTATAAAAGCTCCAATGGCTAGCAGTTGAAGTTAGTAAAGTTCACAATGGAAATAAGCACAAATGTAACAATGAGGGTAACTAACCATTCGAACAATGTATCAAGGGATGTAATTGATCCCCCTAGAGATGGAAAAATGTAATCATCACTTTAAATCAAGATTGGAAGTCTTTCTAACTGCTCTAGTTCAACCAAAAGTTATTAGAGGGCTTGTCTTCACTACCCGGCGGGTAGCGATCGATCTGTTAGTGATCGATTTCTCAGATCTGGTGAAGATGCGAGAAATTGATTGCCCACGGCGCCCCCGTTGACTCCGGAAATCCAGCTCACCGAGAGGCGCAAGCTGGAGTCGACAGGGAAGCGCGCCGCCGATTGCTGCCGCCGTGAGGACGGCAGGTAAGTCGAAGTTGCATATCTGCAGTCTATTTCTCCCACACACACACACTCCCCCCCGTAGAGTGAAGACCAGCCCAGAGTCACGGAGTACAAATTTGTGGTCTGATATATACAGGAGATCAGACTAACAAATCATAATGGTCTCTTCTGGTTTAAAATATCTGAATCCTTATAATTGCTTTTCCCCATCACCTTCAAGCTCCTCAGGGTGCTATCTGCATTCTGATCTAGTACCTACCCTGTTAGATCAATTACAGAACCTTTCTATCTCTCTAGATACTTCCATAGCTTCATCACTGTAGTATCTGAGCTCAAACTTGCTTAATAAAATAAGAAGTTGTCTTTTTAATAAATTATGGTGGATATATGTATATGAGATAATCTGATTTGCAATTCCCCTCTGACTGTTTTACTCATCCTTGAAGTCACAATTCATCCTTGAAGTCACATTTGCCTTTTGTCATACAGGGCTCTGGGAATAGTGATGGCTTTTTGAATTTATCCTAAAAATTCGCCTGAGATGTCTTTCCAGTATGTAGCTATTGGGAGAGTAAAATATCAGCATTTTTGTTTTGTCTAGGACTTTCATTTTTTACAAAATGACTATATTTTCCCATATGTATTAATAAAATGGTTATGGTAGCTACGAGTAGATTGTTAGTTCTATCATCCTAAAGTATTTTCCCAACTGATTAAACCACAGTTACTGAAATGTACTGTGTGAGGTATAAAGCAATCTGATATGTAGAAATGACTAGCCTGACTGCTTAGGTTTGGGTCATTACATGTAATGTGAGGAATCTGCTGTGGTTTGGATGAGGGCCTTTGAGCCCTTTTCTTAGACTGTAAATTCTTGAGGGCTATGTAGCTGTATGACACCTACCACAGTGGGGCCCCTACCTTGAATGTAACCTCTGGGCCCTACTGTCATATAAACTTCAATAATAATAATAATAATACAGTAGACTCTCGATTATCCAGGATGATAGGGAAAAAATTAATTCTGGTTAATAAAATCCTGGATCATCACCATCCATAGGAAATATGGGGAGGGGTGGTTGGTTCACCAGCCACCCTGTGTTGGAGGGAGGGGGTGTTGGTTCACTGGCTGCCCTGTGCCCTGGTGGGGTTTTTTTTGTGTGTGTGCTTGGGGTGGCAACAAAGCCAGCGCCGGCCCTGCGAGTTACGCGTAGTTTTTTGACATCCTGGTTAATCCACATCCTGGATAATCGAGAGTCTGCTGTAGTCCTGTACTGCTGGTAACAGCACTCTAAAAAGAGGCTATTTCTCCATGAAGATTGCAGCAGGTCTGGGGCTCTGTTCTATGTATGCACTCTAAAGGATATTATTATTTCCAATATCCATTGTAGCTTAAAGTGGAGTTGAGTTATTTAAGAAAGAGGTCTGCTTGCCCACTATTTAGAGAACCATGAAATAAAGAAGAGAGACTTTGCTTAAAATATATGTTTGTGTCAGCTGGATAATATAGGTAACCAGCTGTGATCTCTCTTGCGGGAAAAATCCTGTATAATGTAATAGGAAATTATAGCCTTTGTCTAGAATTTCGGAAGCCTCGAATGTTTATTTAATAAAGGACGACATCCCTGTTTATAGAAAAGGTACCCAAAAAAGTGCAAAACCAAACCTAGAGAAGCCAGTATGGAAATCATTTTGTAATAAATTGTATAGGTTTAAGAGTAATTTCTGTAGAATCCTACTGATTTAATCCCCATTTAATTAAATTGCACTTTTCCATAAGGGATTGAGAAGGTGGTCGAGACTAACTCACCAATCCTCAGTGGGTAGCAATGTGCCATGGTTTTGAAAGCCTTCAACAGAAACAGCTCATTGCAGACAGATGGTAGAGTCAGAAATTGTTAGCTGGATTATTTTTGGCTGGGCATTACAAAAAAAGTATGCACTGACAGATCTATATTTATGTATCAGTTCATAGTCATTTATTTAGAGTCATCTCCTATGCAGTAGATGGTATATCTTAGAGGGATTGTTTAGATAAAGTATGGGCCTCTGAATAGTAAGGAGGAGGAGATGACAGTCTGTGTTAAAGAACCTGGCGTTGGTTGGGTTTGATAGATGGCTGGCAGAGAGACACAGCAGCGGAATGGCTGCTTGGGGAGGACATAGTGCTGACAAGGTGGTCACAGCCTGTCCTCGACTGGGAGATGTGTGGTCCGTAGTGAGCCAGGGCAGCCTGAAAAGTGGGTGGTGCTGGCCAAGAAATGGGCATGGCCCGGTGGCTGGGAGACATGTGAGTTGGCATATCCAGCTCAGCAACCTCTGCTGTGTGGAAATTATAGCTGCTACAACCAATAAACAGAGGGAGAGCAGGCAACAGAATCACCACCTGCTCTCCTTGAAACTAATTCCCCTAGTGTGCAGAGGCAATGTCTGGCTTGGGGAGGTGCAATTTACATCCTTCCTGTGCCAGCTTCAATAAATCTTCCCCTCTAACTGCTCTACAACTTGAAATTATACATAGAAGGGTCAGAGAAACATAGCTGTGTTTTATGTATGACTGATCTCATTTGCCTTTGCATCTCTACCAAGCTATTTCTGATTAAATCATGACAGTACGGAGAAAATTGCACAAGGGTCTGTGATTTGGATCTAAGGTATATAGAGGTGGCAAACTAAAAGATTATACAGATCTCAGTCACCTTAATAAAGTGCTATCACTGATTGGCCTGGCTGGTGAACAAGATTTATTCATTGAGAGGTCAGATCCTTAGCTGGTGTAAATCAGCATAGCCATATTGACATCAGTGGAGTTATACTGATTTAACCAGCTGAAGATCTGGCCCCAAGCACTTGATAAACAATATACTTGCCAGCTCTGATTTTTTGGCATGGAGCTCCTATATTTGGGACTCCCTCCCTGTATCTTGTGTATTTTGAAGAGCCTTATGTTTCTATTTCCACCAAATATAGCTCAAAGTCAGATGGAGTTTTCTTCTGTTTGTTTGTTTTTTACTCACTCTCTTCCTCTTTCTCCAGAAGTAGGGATAGGATACAAAGGAACCTAGACAAATTAGAGGATTGGGCCAAAACAAATCTGATGAGGTTCAACGAGGAGAAGTGCAGAGTCCTACACTGAAGATGAAAGAATCTCATGCACGGCTACAGACTAGGGACTGAGTAACCAGGCAGCAGTTCTGCAGATAAGGACCTAGGGGTTACAGTGGACGAGAAGCTGGATATGAGTCAACAGTGTGCCCTTGCTGCCAAGAAGGCTAATTTCATTTTGGGCTGTATAAGTAGGAGCATTGCCAGCAGATTGAGGGAGGTGATCATTCCCCTCTATTCGACATTGGTGAGCACTCATCTGGAGTACTGTGTCCAGTTTGGGGCTCCACACTACAAGAAGGATGTGGAAAAATTGGGAAAAGTCCAGCGAAGAGCAACAAAAATGATTAGGGGGCTGGTGCACATGTTTTATGAGGAGAGGCTGAGAGAACTGGGATTGTTTAGTCTGCAGAAGAGAAGACTGAGTGGGGATTTGATAGCTGCCTTCAATCCCCTGAAAGAAGATGGATCTAG
Source organism: Sternotherus odoratus (assembly GCA_032164245.1). NCBI lineage: Eukaryota > Metazoa > Chordata > Testudines > Kinosternidae > Sternotherus > Sternotherus odoratus. The sequence continues at coordinate 151,482,673 of JAVMKO010000003.1, forward strand.
ACTGTTCTCAGTGGTAGCAGATAACAGATCCAGAGGTCTTGGGAAAGCCCAAGACCTCTGGTTCAGTGCGCTGGCCAGGAGGAGCCAAACTGTGCAGGGGCCAAAGCCCCACCCAGTGCTGGCACGGAAAAGACTCTCTGCCCCTCAGATAAGCTCTGGAGTGGAGGGGGGGAAAGCGATTTCCAGCCTGTTCTCACGGCAACCCTGCAGACTCCACAGCTGCCTCCCAGGCAAGGGCTTAGCATCCCCTTCACCCTCTCCATCCCCTAGGCATCCTCCCGTGCTAAGCCACCTCTCTGGCCGGGTTCACTGAAGCCCCTGCAGTCAGGTTCCCAGGGCCCTGGTGCACAATGCATTCTTAGGGCTTAACCCCTTCCTACCCACGCTGTAGTTGGGAGACAGGAAGCGGCTAGGTTTTGTCGGTGACTATGTTCGCTGCCTTTTGACGCTGTGTGGGCAGGAAGGAACAAGCTGCTTCCATCCAGAAGGGAGTGTGTGGGTGGGGAAGAGATGAGTTCTGCAAAGACATGGGCCAGGTCATCCCTTACAATCCACCCCGCAGCTGGAAGTAGCTCCCATCCCTTCTGTTCTGCGCAGTGCCGAAAGGCTGCTGCGGCCACATTCTGGTATCAACCTTGGCAGAAATTGGGGGGGGGGGGGCGAGGGGAGGCGTGGCTCCCACATGCCCTCCTTCCCACATGTTGCCTTGGGAAGACACGGCACCAGGTACTGGAAGAGGTGGGTCCATCCTGGGGGCCCAGCCAGGCATGGAAGGTGCAAACAGGGAGGGTCAGGTCAATCAGTCCCTCCCCCCCCCATATGAGAGAGGTCTACGGGAGGGTGTGTGTCTCACCTCTCCTTGTGTGAACCCTTAAGCCTTAAAGATAAAAAGGGAAGTAACAAAAATCCAACTACGCAGGATTTTTTTTTTTAGGAAGGGCTCAGTCAACTTGATGTTAATTTGAATGTTTGCACTGCATAGTTCTGATTGATTGCCCTTGAACTCGCTTGAATGAGAGTCATTTTACCAAGTGTCCCGTATTCAGCATAGGGAAATATGCTCACCCTAGTCACCATAGCAAGGACTTGGGCACAGATGAGTAGATGGAGGGTGCAGAACATCCCCCTATTGGACACCATTGGAAAAGCAGGTGTCAAGTTAGATTCTGATCCAACAAAGCAGATAAGCACTTGCTATCTGCTTTGCCGAATCAGGGCCTTAACACAGCCTGAACCTCTGATTGTATTAGCTTTGTCACAGTCCTCTGTGTGCTGGGAAATCCCTTTGAAGGATGTGTCTGTAGGGGTGATGGCAGCTAGGGGAATCCATGACAGCATGCCCCCCATGGAGCCTGCTGGAGGTATGTTACCAGTACAGCAGCATGGTTCAAACTGTTCACACTTCATTAGCTAGATAGGCAGACCTTCAGTCAGAGGCCATGGCAGAATATATGGAAATCATTGGCTCATGACCGAACAACCCAAAATCACAGAATTTCACCCATGTACGCTTACCTGAACAGCAAAGACTTTAGTTGGACTAAAGCATTTCACTCCTCAGGAGACTAAACTGTGTGCCACACACAGAGAATGGGAGACACTGAGATTCCATCAATCCCAAGGCCCCAGTACTGGCAGTGAATTGATTAGGTGAGCGATGCCCAATTGATCCCAGTGGGTGAACCACCATATGCTGTTGAGGAAGATGAAAAATCCTCAAGGTCTCTGCTAGTCGGACTTGCGGATAAATTCCATTTCAGTCCCAAATCTGGCAATCAGCATGATCCTGAGCATGTGAACAAGACATGTCAGCTTGACATCTATAAAATAATTCAGTGTACTGTCTCAAAGCATCAGTCCATCCTATCAGGTTTCCTGTCTGTGGCCAATCTCTGATGCTTCAGAGTAAGGCCCACCCTTCCCCACCCAAAATATACCCGACGCTTAGACAATGCCATGTGGCTATTTATCATAACTATTCATTTCCCACAATTTGGGATCTGAATGGAAAGAAATACTAGTTTTCATAAAGCAGCTGCTAGGAGTTGCAGGAATAGCATGCTAATAGCTGAGGATGGAGGATAGATTATGATACATATGCACATGATCTCTCCTCAAATTGGTAGAATAGCATTAAAGCAGATAAAAAAAATGTATGATGTAATCTGTCAGCACTTTTGTGTGCTGCTTATTATAGCTGAGTTTTAGATTGCTTTTCCTCTAATTTTTTGAAGCGATGTCCTTAACAAAAGAGCAACATATTGCAGTATCACTGAGATCTCTCTGTGAAAGCAGTCCAGGAAACCCAGCTAGCTAGTATTTGTTATATATTTTGTTTTCCCGTAAGGTGCTGATTTTGTGCAGCTTCATGTGTCATTTATGCAAATTGCTAGATTATCTAATTTGCATAGTCCCTTATTTGTACATAATACAATTCATTTTATGATCAACGCACTCCATCCTAATCAGTGGCAGGGTCAGAACAAGGAGATGTGGAAAATTTGGTAGTGACTGTTCAGGTGGTATAAAGGGGGAAGTTGGGGGGGGGGGGTGGTGCTGGGGTAGCTGATAATGGGGGGGTGATGTTTGCAGGTTGCTTGTGACTGCTGGGGTGTCAAGGCTTGTTTGTTGTTTGAGGGTGGGCAGAAGGTCCTTGTGTTGGGTGGATGGTTGGGTTGGGATTGATCCTAGTACGGGAGTGGGAATGGCTGATGCAGTATGGTTTTGGGTTGAGCAGAGAAGACAAGAGATATTCCTTGTGCAGCTGCTGCCACCCCTTTCTCCAGCTGCTGCCTGGACTCAGCAAGGAGGGTAAAGAGGAGGAGGTGGGGCAGGATGTGCCACAGAAATTCTGCAGCTGAGCTGAAGGTCGGCACAACAGGGCTGCCAAACAAGTGAGTGTCAGATACAATGCTTGACGTTGGGCACTCGTGATTAAATCCATTGCTCTATCAATGGCCAACAAATTACATCCAAAAGGTAAAAAAAAAGTCAGAGAGTCTGAACAACAGTGTTTTCTTGTTAAGAATAGAGATGTCTGTTCAACTTTGATCTAAGGAGTCATTTTGAGGTCCTCCAATTAACTCATCTTTCATAACCCAAAGCTCTGGGGCAAATGAAGCACAACTCTGAAATTCAGAGTTATTTTTTACTGCTCTTTAGAAAATATGATTAATTATTTCAATACAAAATTGTGTATTAGCAATGTTTGTAATGTAGCTAGTAAGAAAGTCTTGGAAATACTTATAGCTACGACCATAAAGCAGAATAGCTTCTCTTTTTACTGCTAATGGTCTGTGTTTCCATGACTGAATGATCTATCTTTCCATGACTGAGAATTGAGATAAAGATTTAAAATGTCACAGAAGGAACATCCTTGCAAATTCCGCAAGCAAGCGCTACCATTGTCAAATAAGGTAATTAAGCAAGAAAAGCAACCCAGGATTGATCTCCCTCATCCACCTCCCCATCACTTGTCTAATAGTGATATGATTATTTTATAACTACAACATCATATAATTGTTAGGTAATTGACTACAAATAAAATGTAAACATCCTACAAACATGACTATGGCGGGGATAATACCTCGTCTGCCCCCTTTAGGGCCAGGGGGTGGGAGATAACCCTGCCTCTTCTACACCTCATACCACTCTACCCCTCTTTCTGTGGGCAGTTGTGTGGGGCCTGATGGCCAGAACCCTTGTAACCCTTTCCCCTTCCTGTGGAGGATGCAGCCTAGCGGCTGGAGTCCATCATTTGGCCCCTCTAAGGGCCCAATGGTCAGAGACATTCTCTCACTCTCCTCCCCTAAGAGGAGAGTGCAGCCTAAAGGCTATAATCTCTACACTGTGCCTCTATGGCAGTGTGGCCCAATGGCTTGAGTCCTTCTAAAGCCTGGGATGGGGTTCGAATCACATGACCACATCGCTGGGGTGGGGTTGGAGTACTGACCCCTGGTGGGGGAGCCCGGACGCTCCCTCCTTCGACCTATGGCCCTTTCCAGGGCGGGTTGGCCCGTCCCGGGTTCGGCAGGGAATCCTGACCGCAACACGCCGACCTCACAGTGGTGGGAGGTACCACTCCCTTACCTTCCCCGGGTCACTTCCCACTAGTTCTCCGCTTCCCATATCTCCCATGTCTCTGGGGTCCTCAGCAGCAACCTCTGCTTGCCAGGGTCTCCGTTGTCACGGGCTTCTGATCCACGATCCTGGCTCCTCGGCTCTCCCTGTAATGGCTGGGGCTGCTCTTGGGCTGGAGTCTCCTCAGAGCGTCCTTCCTCCTCGGCAGCCAGCCTAGATTGAGCAGTCTTGCAAGCTTTTATACTGCTCTGGCAGTGTGGGCATGCCCAGTAGGGCTTCCAGGGCGTGGCTTCCTCTGCCAGGAGGGAATAGTTAACCCCCTCTATCCCAGTGTGGGGCTGGTCTGCCCCATCACAATGGCCAATAAGTAATGTACTGGCTTGGTTTATTGAATGAAGGACTCTATGCTTGCGGTGGGTGAGTGTTAGAGGGTGGGTGTATGATGGGTAAGCATAAGAGGTTTTTTGATCTGGAGGATGAGCCTTGGTTAGAATCATAGGGAAGAATATAAGGTTGTTTGAATGCGTCTTATGATATTTTATACTTGTACATTTTGATTAGAGATTATATGAACTGTATGGATATTTGGAATATTTCTCTTTTTTAACTGAGTCCTTTTAGGTAGCTAAGTGGGTGGTGGTCTTTGTAGGGTTTGTTTGTTACTATAAGATTCCTTGGTGTCCAGGACACATATTTTAATTGTAATGGTAAGTCTGAACTGTAACTTAAAATACAAAAGGCTTTTGTCTGTTGCGTGAACACGATCAGATCTAACTAGTCTCTTTGGTGTTCTGCGTGCCATTTTCTTTCTACCTATCCCAGTATCTTTCTTTGACCTCAGTTGCTAAGATGATTTCTTTATCCAGATGAAAATTTTACCATCAATATTGTACTTAATACATCTCTATATTAGATTTTTAATGTGGTACGATCTGTATTTGAAAGCCCACTTCAAGTCCCAGGAGATTACTTTAGTGTTGTATGGTTTAGAATGCCAGCAGATGTATTTATTTCACCTAAGGCAGCATTTTCCAGTGTGTTTTAATCTATTTAATGGGTATTTCACACCCAAACACTTTTTCTTGTTCTGGATAGGATGGCATATGTTAATGTACAAAGCTCTGTTCAGAAGTAAATGTTTGGGATTCCCGTCCTTTTCAAAAGCTTTTTACAAAAAGGGTCGTTTTTGGCACACACAAAAATAATTGCATTAGGCCCAAGTTATTCTTATATTAACTGAAATTTTTCCCTTAAGGGTCGGGTGGTATGTCTGCCTCTCACCATGGAAGAGGCTGGTGTTTAGCTCTGTAAACCCAGAAATATCCTATAATCCACTTTGATTACTGTATCAATAGCTAAACTCTCAACCAATCTCTTTTTTGGACATTTATGTGCTTCTTCAGTAGGCTGACCATACGTCCCGGTTTGAACGGGACAGTCCCTTTTTTTACATATTTTTGGACCGTCCCATCTTTTTGACAAAAATATCAATTTTGTCCCGTTTTTGGGTAGGTCCCAAGCGGCTTTCTAGGGGGAGGTTCTTTCTTTGCAGGACTCGTAAGAGCTCAGGTGAAGAATCTTGCTACCTAAGGACAAGTATCAGATGTCAAAATCTCCAATGAGCAAACTGCACTCATCGGAGATTTTGACATCTGATACTAGTCCTTAGGTAGGGAGAGGAGGCAGCAGACGGAGGGATGGAGAAGGGAGGGATGGAGAGAAGGGAGGGATGGAGAGAAGGAGGGAAGGAGGAGGAATAGTGAGAAGAGGAGGCAGCGGGCGGCGGGCTGAAGCCGACGGCGGAGCGGCGCTGTCCGGAGCCGCAGCCGGGGGCCGAGCGCGCCGGCGGGGGGGCTGCCAGACGGGTTTTATGAGACATAAACACATGTCTCATAAAACCCGGCTGGCAGCCCCCCCGGCTGCGGCTCCGGACAGCTCCGCTCCGCCGTCGGCTTCAGCCCGCCGCCCGCCGCCCGCTGCCTCCTCTTCTCACTATTCCTCCTTCTTCCCTCCTTCTCTCCATCCCTCCCTTCCCTCCATCCCCCTTCTCCATCCCTCCCTTCTCTCCATCCCCCTTCTCCATCCCTCCCTTCCTCCCTGCTCTCTCCCTCCGTCCGCTGCCTCCTCTCGCTCCCTCCATCCCTTCTCTCTATCCCCTTCTCCATCCCTCCCTTCTCTCTATCCCTCCATCCCCCTCTTCCTTCTCTCTATATCTCCCTTCTCCATCCCTCCATTCCTCCCTTCTCTCTCTCCCTCCGTCCCCTCCATCCTCTTCATCCCTCATCCCCCCTTCTCTCTCTCCCTCCATCCTCTTCATCCCCCATCCCTGTTCTGCTTATTCCTCCATCCATCCCACTCCAGTCCCCCCTCTGCCTCCCCCCGCCCGGCGCTGGGGGGCCCAGGTGGGGCCATGGCGCTGGTCACCTCGCCCACCGAGCTGGAGTGCCTGGCCAAGCCGCTGTTCTGCCGCAAGGGGGCGCTGCGCCAGAAGGTGAGCCACGTAGTCAAGAGCCACAAAGTCACCGCACGCTTGTGCAAGCAGCCCACGTTATGCAGCCACTGCACCGACCTCATCCGGTGAGACCCCCCTAGAGCCCCCCCAGCGCCCCTCAGCCCACGTTCTGCAGCCACTGCACCGACTTCATCTGGTGAGACCCCCCTGGGACCTAGAGCCCCCCCAGACTGCCCAGAGCTCCCCTAGAGCCCCCAACCACCCCCCCCAGCACCCCTCAGCCCAGGTTCTGCAGCCACTGCACCGATTTCATCTGGTGAGACCCCCCCAACCCCGTCCCGTTTTTCCCATCCCAATGTCCCGTTTTTGTCTCAAGGAGATATGGTCAGCCTATTCTTCAGGCTATTAAGTCCAGCAAGTGGCTTTTTGATTTTGCAGAATCTGAAAATCCGTACCTTCTTTGATCAGAGGTGTAGCTATTACTTCTGTACCCAGTGCTGTGAGGTGCTGAGCGACTATAATTGCATGAGCTGAGCACCTCACTGGATTTGGCCATCAGATGTTAAGACCCATCTGTTTGGTTTTGCAGAGTCATGCTACATTGCAACCATGTATGGAGCAATGGCGCTCTCCTTCTCTACACCTGAGTGGGAGAAGGAAGAGTTGATGGTGGAGGGTTGTGAGTAGCTGGTTCACTGGAACTGGCTTATGCTTCTGTACTGTTAATCTATTTTGTGGATCTGGGGGGGAGGGGGGAGGGGGCTCTTCAGGAAGGAGTTATTTGTGATTATCTCTTGTTCCTGGTCCAATTCTTATTCCCTATCTCTGATTTAGTAGCCCTTCCCATTTAGTGGCTCTCCCATACTACTAAACCTGCTGTCCCTCATCCCAGCCTGTGCCCTCATTTCCTTCTTCAGATCTTCTCTTACTGAAGCTGCTCTAAAGCTCAGTTTTCAGTCTTTCCATTGAGTTCAACGGGCTTTGGATGAAGCCCATTCTGAACACCAGTCCTTCTTGCTGCATTCAAAGTGCAGCAGGGTGCACCTTGAGGTAGGGCAGCTTTGTTAAAAAACAAAGGAGAGCATGGTGGTATATGGAACTAACCACTCAGCAAAATAAGAAAGGCCAGAAAGACCTCTAACAATCCGGAAGCACACAAAATCAATTCTAGAACAACCCTGCAACTAGTGAGAAGAGTTCAGCAACGGCGTAATGGGTTTGATTTTTCTAAGTTTTCGTCGATAACCTGGCAGATGCATTTTGCGCAGATGGCAACTGAGCTGAAAGGGTATCACGTAACCTAGTGAGAAAAGCATCATGATTGTCAACTCATGAGTCAACAAAAAGCCTGAATCACTGGTATGAGTGTTACAGCAGGCCCTCATAGTGGCATCGCTATGCAGCTCTTAAAGAGAAATCTTGCCTATCACTTTAGAGGAGAAGCTGGAATCAAGACGACCACATATTATATCTGGTCTTAGATCTAGTGATGATTTCCTAGGCATTGAGATGCACACTTGTAGTAGAGGCTTTTTGCCAAGAGCTATGAGAGTTGAGTTCATCTGGAGGAAATTTTGTTGCATCCATCCAAAGTGGGTTTTTTTTGTTTTTTGTTTTATGTGCAACAAATAAATCTCCACCACCAAGAGAGTAGAATCAATATTGTTCTTAAGTAAAATATAAATCTGCTTATCCTCAACAGAAAGTAGAAACCCAAACCTGTATTTTTAATAATAATAAGGCAATATCTAAATAGTGAATAAGAGTGTGGCTTAGAACAAATCTTGAGGGACTCCTTAAGGGACATCAGTGGGAGTCAAACAAATGTCTTTTACTGAAACAATTATGTCATCAAGTTGAGTAGGAGCAAACCTAATGCACTCTGGCCCTAATCAGTGCAGCCCCAATTCAAAAGGATGTCATCATCTACAGTGTCAAAGTAGCACTTAAGTCCAGACAAATGCAAATACACGGACAACCCCAGTCAGACTCCATCAATAAATCATTAAAGCCTTGACTATAGCAGAGTCAAGACTATGAAAAAATACAAACCTCTGACTGCAACAAATAGAGATAATTTGCAATTAAAAACGGAAACTGAGAAAACACTAGTTGTGTAAGAAAATTTGGATAAAAATGTCTAATTCCATAGCCATATAATTACTTACATGTCTGGATCCCATGTGTGTTGAAAAATGGAGGTACAGCACCTGTTGCCCAAGAAACAAAAATAACTGTTTTGATCGAAAAAGTAATAATCTGAAGGATACATTCTAGTTACAAATGTGTAAAGCTGACAGGAACTAAGACTTAATTTTGAAATAATCAGAGCAGTATCCATGGAGCCAAGTTAAGTAAATTGATAAACAAAACCAAAAACAACCACCACCAAAAACAAAAGATGGTTAGTTACAGGGGAAAAACTGAATAATTGCGACCAATAATCGCAGATGAGAGCGCTCAGTTTTGCTGCAGCAAAATTTAAGACAAATAATTATTCTTGTCAAAAGAGCAATAATCTAACTGATACAAACCCTACTTTAAGGGTTTTGCTGCCATAGGTGTTCTTGAAAACATGCTTTACCAATCACCTTCACAATAAACAGTTGCTAAATGTTTTGCTGACTTAATACAGTTTCCCTTAGGCAAACCTCAGTTCTATCAATATGATAGTGCTAGCCTTAATGTTGGGTTTCAGAGGAATTTCACCATACTTTCATAAGAAGTTCTCTAGGACTTCAGAACATCATACAAGGGATGCAACTCTAGTAGCGCTAGTGGAAATACAGAGTAGCTTCAATGAATGTATATCAGTGTAAATAAGAACAGCATGTTGACAATACACAGTAACTAGATTTTAAAATGGTCTGGATACAGTTCTAACATTTCTAGTTGTGACTGTTAATATAGGAGTACTCAATCATACTTTGAGTTGTTACTTGGTCACTGTAAGATACAAGGGAAAATATTTATATTCTATAATACTAGATAGTTTGCTATGTGGAGATTCTTACCTTTTATCCAGTGAGAGATTAGTTGTTGTTGGCAGGAGATGGACTTATGTGACCTGGTCTGATACGATATTGGAAATCTTAGGTTCCTGCTGAAAGTAGTACAGTGAAACCAAGGTTACATATGCCCTTCACATTTTTGTAATAGCTTTCCAAAGACCACAGCCCCAGCATCTTAAAGGTCTTTCCTTATTGTTTGAACCTTCTGAAAATATTTTTAATTGAACCAAATTCATCAGCTACCTATACATCTTGGCACACAATGGGTTAACTTCTTTGCTGATGTAACTAGATGCTCCATTGACTTCAATGTAATTTTACTCATTTATACCACTTGAGAATTTCTCACTGTATTTAAAATATGGTCACCACATTCATTAGAATATAACAAGCCTTATCTAGATCTTGACACACTGTGTGTAAATTATGATTACCAAATAGAGCTAATCAGAAAGTTCTGATGAAAACCAAAACATGATTATTTTAACATTTTTCATAAAATTTTATTTTTCCACTTGTGCCCAGCCATATTATGAGATCCCTCCAAATTTAACAGAACTTCACATCAGTGAAGCGAACGATCAGCTAGCTCCTTGATTGTACAGAATAAAAGTTCTATTCAAAAAGGAGCTGTGTAATGAACAATGGTCACACATATATAGACACAACGGTTGTCAGTGCAACTCAAACTCAGCACCAAAACCCAGAGGTCTAATGCTTGCGTTAAAGAAGATGTCTTTTGCTGCTAATTAGCAGACTGTTAGTCAGTAGGGCACATGCACTAAAGGCTTATCCAAGGCCTATTGAAGTCAATGGAAAACCTTCTGTTGACTTCAGTTAGCAATGAATCCGGCCCTAAGCCATATTCATCGTATGAGAAAGCCCTAGTGGAAAAAGCAGAACAAAGGGAAGCTGTCTTAAGAAAATATAATTTCATGTGACATCCACAACCATTCTAAAACAGAGAAGGAAATCCAGTTCAAAGAACATTACAAAAGTACTTGATGGAGGGAGATGAGTCAGACACACTGAAAATGGATATTCCCTGTGATAAAAAGAAGTCAAGAATATGCATGTGGAAATAACATCAGGCTCTAACATAGTTTGACACAAACCAAAAATATCTAGCAGTTATAGAATTCTGATGTCATAAAAGAAAAATGATCAGCTACATAAATACTGAAGTCGTCTAATAACATGTTAGAATAACTGATACAGAACGAGGGCAGATTGTCTCAGAATTTCTATAAAAACATGGTATTAAATTTTTGAGGATGATAAATTACCACAAATACTACACTGTTAGTCAAGAATTTTAGTTTAATTCCCAGAATGGAGTGAGGCACAATGACTACATTTCCAAATATGTTAACAGCATGTGGGGTTGATGGGGGGAAAAAAAAAGAACATTTGAGGAACGGTGTGTGGTAAAGCTACGAAGTTTCTCATCTTCACTGAGCAGATCCAGTACATCTGAATATACTTGCAGACTGGAAGGAGACTTTTAAGGGTCTGTGTGCACTGCAATAAAACACCCATGGCTGGCCTGTGTCAGCTGACTGGGCTCACGGGACTCAGGCTGCAGGACTATACAGTAGATATATGGGCTCAAATGGAGCCCAGATTGTAGGATCCATCCCCCCTCACAGGGTCTCAGAGCCAGGGCTCTAGCCTGAGCTTGGACATTTACTCTGCAATTTTATAGCCCCACAGCCAGAGTCCCACAAGCTCAAGTCAACTGATGAGGGCCAGCAGCAGATGTTTTATTGCCATGTAGACATACCCTGTAATACATCAAGGAAACAATCCTGTGTCTTCAGGGGACTGTTGAAAGAATATGACCTAACAGCCTTTTCCATTTTTTTTGTGTGCCCATGGCTTTAATGAATAATACTAGAATTTTAAAAGACACATTTATTTGACTGGGATGATATTTAATGAAGTAAAATGGAACTTATTCAAGATGGCTGCTTCAGTAGAACAAATATCTAAAAACTGAATATTGGACCATGAGAGAAGCAGAAGTTATGCAGCCAGACATGAAGCTAGAAGCTCCCACACTGGACCTGACCAGTGGTCCATTGGCAGGGAGAGATGGATCAGTATTCATGTCGCACTCCCCATCAGTACTCAGCCCAAGCTGGGGAAGCTAATGATCCAACCAGCAGACCAAATTCAGTGATGAATCCTGGTCATGTGCCACCTGAGTCATCTTGCACATAAATTAAGAAGAAGTGGGCCGTCTACTCCAGTATCCTGTCCCTGGGTCCAAAGCCTGTTTAGTTCTTGAGCAAAAACAAGTTGTTTGGTCTTATCCAAATCCTCATTTGGCCGGAACATCACTGTCAGGTTTACGCTAATATTCAGAACATGACAATAGAACTTTTAATGGTATGAATACAAATATTTTTCCATTATTTATTAGACTGAGGGAACTCAGAACAGATGTGTTTGGGAGTTAATATTTTATATGTAAACAGCTGTGCAACCAAAGATTAAGATTTGTTTTGTAGTAAATTGGCGTCTTTTGCCATGCATTTAAAATCCTAAGAACTTCATGGATAATAAATTAATCTACTTAGAGAAACTTAAAGTACAAATGGCTTTACTAATTATATAAGCTGTAAATCATCTTGTTTGTCCAATGATTATCAACTTGTGTTTCAAAACAATTATTGTCAGATATTGTTGTTATCCCCTTAAAGACCATGGGCCACCTTGCCATGTGACATGGCCTTTTGAGGATTTAAGGGTTTATTATATGGACCTAATGGGGTCAGAGAGAAAGTGGTTCTGAAAATAAATGATGCTTGGGAGGAAATCCTGTCATTATATTTTTAAGAATCGGAGGCCAGGAGTCTTTCAGAGAGGGTGAGAAAGGCTCCTCTCTCCCCTTGAAACAACTGGGAATGAGCTGGGAAAAGAGGTCCAGCATAAATTCTGTCTCCTCTCTCATAGCAGGTCAGATGCCTGCAAACACCATAAGGAGTAAAAGGGCTCCTGTAGGGCCCTAAATTAGAAGCAAGAAGACACCAGCAGGGGAAGACTGCCTGATGGATCCTCCTAGCCTAAAGATTAATTGAGGATAAAGGGGCCAGCAGAGGGAGAAGTTAGTTAAGGTTGTACAACTGGAAAAATTATAACTGGACCCCAAGGAGGAGAGCTTCGGGGGTTCCTCCCATTAAAAAAAAAGCATCAAGAGTAAAAGCGAGTTCAAAAGACAATGGCATGGGTTGGCAAGAGCATGATGTTCAAAAGGAGCATCTCTGAGTCCAGAAGCCTCCTCTTGGTGGTGGAAATCTGCAAATCAACCCCCTTGAGAAGATGATATTGTAGGAGGGGGAGAAGTACATAGTGTTTCCCCAAGTATAGTGTTGTTGGAAGGGAAGGATGGACTGTGAACTACTTCTCAAAATAACTGCCCTTAGGCTGGGGAAGGTACTGCGTGATACTGTTGTGGAGTGCTACTTCTACCAGGGGTGGGTTACAGAGAAGGAAGGAGCGTCATGAGATGGGAGGTCCTCTTAAAGGATGTGGTTAGTTTTGGATAAGCTTTGCAACTTATCTAAACCAAACGTTGGGAATCTTCAGAGACTCATCCAAGACTAGTTAATACAAGGCTTGCAGAGCATAGCATGTAAAACTTCAGATTACCTTTCTCTCTCTGTTTCTATGTATAGTCCACTACCTCACTGTGTACTAATAATTTTTGACAAATGATTATATGTTGCCTTCATGTTCTATAACTTCATGTGCACTACATGTGTTTGCATATTTTAGGGCAGGGTTTCTCAAACTTCATTGCACCGTGACCCCTTTTGATAACAAAAATTAGTACACGACCCTAGGAGGAGGGACCAAAGCCTAAGCCCACCTGAGCTCTGATGCCCTGGATTGTGGGGCCAAAGCCTGAGCCCCACTGCTCCATGCAGGGGGCCTGTAATCTGAGCCCCACCGCCCACAGCTGAAGCCCTCGAGCTTCGGCTTTGGCCATGGGCAGTGGGGCTCGACCTTTAGGCCTGGACCCCAGCAAGTCTAAGCCAGCCCTGGTGACACCATTAAATGGGGTCATAGCCCACTTTATGGTTCTGACCAACAGTTTGAGACCCGCTGTTTTAGAGCTTGTATTCATGGACACACTAAGGAAAGTTAATCAGAATTAAATAACAGTATGAATTTAAAGAGGATTAGTTAAACTATATTAAACCCCCATGTGGATGCTCTAATTCAGAATTAAAAGGCCCTTAGTCAACTATCTCCTCATAAGGGTGGTAAGTGAAACCTAGTCTACTAGAGAGACAAGCTGAGTGAGATAATATTTTGTTGGAAATATATTGCCTCACCAATGTTGTCTCTCTACTATCCTGGGACCAACATAGGTACAACTACATTGCATTCCCAGTTTCCTGTCATCTTTATTTCATGGACTGGCTGGCACATGAAGTGACTTGAATATATTAGAGACCTAGAGTGCCAAATGCTCAGCTAACTTCAATTGGGGAACATAAAAATGATGTGGAGGATTAGGGAATCAGGCCCCAGAGAAGGGCTGACTTCTGTTGAATTAATAGGGAGTGGTAGGTTACAGTTGTGGTCTTGTACGGAGAAGTAGTCTTCTGCATTACAATTAAACTACATCTCATCCCATGAACATTTTCTTTAGAGGCAGTTTTCTATCTGCAGAGCTTCCATGTGGGCCAAGATATGCATGGTCATCTGTATTGGAAAATTCTGATTTTTGGCTTTGGCTTTTGGCTCCTTATGGACCAAATCCTGCTCCCATTTAAGTTACTAGGAAAATGGTTTGCTTTAGTGGGAGAAGAATTGACCATATGCGACTCTCTCCAGGATGGAAGTGAGCCCATGGAATTGATGTATGCTTATTATTTAAATCTCATACCTGCAGGAAATCCTGCTCTCCTCCTTCACTTGAGGCCAATGAAAATATTTGTGTGAATTGTGTGAGCAGGATGGGGTGAGCAGGATTTGCCTCTGTGATTGGCTCTTGCTATAGAACAAACTCTTTTATCTCTATAGTTGTACAAAAGTGACCTCAGTGTTCACTATATTATTCTTGAGTTTCTAAAACTGTATGTGGTTACATAGCACAGACAGCTCAAAAAGCTTAGGGTAGGGGTTAGCAGAAATTGATCTTCACTGCCTTTCTGTGGGACTTTTATTGTGTTGTCGAGAAGCAACTGCCTTGTCATTTATAGTACAGTAGCTTAGACTCAAAATCAGCAAGGAACTAGGCTGATTCTGCCATAACTAGTATTATCTTAGAGAGAAACAGAACTGAATGTTGTAAGGTACATTTAAGAGGAGATATCTGCTATGATTATACCAAATCAGAAATCTCCTGTCTTATATAGGCTCTGATGCTAGTGCAGAAAAGCAGACCTGTGTGTATAATGTGAGTTTTTTCTTTTTAATTTTAGACTCAACCTTGTCCTATGTTAGGCAGCTGGAGGCAAGAGTAAGACAGCTGGAGGAGGAAAATCGCATGCTACCCCAGGTGGGTGACTTCCTGTTGATAGGAACAGCAGGTCCTAGCTAGATAGTAACACTCATGTATTAGTGTTTAACATCAGTGTTTTCTGCAGTGGGACACTGATATAATTGAACTCTCACAGTGATCAAAGGCTCTCATTACAGTAATCAAAGCCTCTAGCATCTTTTATTTTAATTTCTCATTGCTGATTATAGTGGAGCATTTCTACTGGTGTATTTGAGATCATGACAATACTTCAAAGCATGTTTTTCTCCTTTACAAGTGTTGATACCTTGTAAGAACTCATTGGGGGCTGAAACTTATGTTATAATTAACAATTAAGAAATTTAAAATTACAAACAGCTGACCTTTGATAGCCCTAGTTTCATCTTAAGAGTGAATTTCTCTCTTTATATCTTTCTAAAATATAAACCTTTTGTTTGGCTGTTCATATATTACTGGGCAAATTTAGCAAGTATCAAATGTTATTGTGCAGTGAACTAAAACATTACTTTGATTCAAAAATGGAAGTTTTTCAAGCAATTAAAATAATTGGTTATTGTAATTTTTTGGGGAGGATATATTAGGTGCTTAATGGGGAGACTGAAATTACATTTTAAAAATAAACAAACATCAAATGGTTTGGAGTTAAAGCTCTCCTTGGTACATGCTTTTCTTTTTTCTTTTAACTGTTTCTTTATTAGCAATAAATTAATAATAGCATTTTTCAAATATATGTTAATTTTTATTGACTAATGCACCTTGTTATTATATTTCATTTAAAAATACTGTGGAAATCAATAACTTTTCAGAATAAAATATCTTATTAATTTAAAAAGAATACTCAGGTACTGCTAGTTCATTATACTGACTCAGACTATCACCACTTGTATGTAAAATCGAAGATAGTGGTGAAGGGAAGGGACAGCAATATTCACAGAATCTGATTTAATAATTTTTATGAAGTATAAAGACAAATGCATTAGTTACAAGGTTGGCTAAGGATCAGAGTTGGTGATGTCCTTGATAAAGCAGATTTTAAGCAAGGTTTTGTCTAATAGTTAAAGAGGATGATCTCGGTTCTATTCTTTGTTCTGCCACTAACTAGTTATGGTATCTTGAGCAAGTGATTTGACTTCTACGTACCTTAGTTTATTCCTCTGAAAAATGGGCATATAATACCACTTGCAAGGGCAATGAGGATCATCATATATAAAATTACATTTGCTGAGCCTTTGAGATGCAAGATACACTGTGATGCAGAATATTATTGTCTTGTCAAGCAAGATGTTCAAGGCAAATGAAAATGATTGATCTAAAAACACAATCTCTGATTTATCTTGGCGTGGTGCAACAGTAGTGGAAGATGAAGGGAGAATCATTCAGGAAACACTTTAGGGCCAAAAAATTTCAAGTTACTAGTGATTTTGTTTGACTCCATTTTGGGGTGCACACCTGAGACACTATGAAGCGGTCTGAGTTTTCAGAAAGTGCAGAACTTCCAACCTCAAAAAATCATGGCCCTTTAAGGTCTCATGTTGGGTATCCAAAATCATTAGTCAGTTCTAAAAATAGTGCCTAAAAGTCTACAATGGGGGCAGTGGTGTATTTTGTGGGTGAGTGAAGGCATAAACTGAGGGAATTGCAAAGGGAATAATTAAATAGGCAACAAGGTCTGCATCTTGCCATAAACATATGTTTCATGGCCAAATGTTTGTCTATATCTTGGCTTTGTTTAGTGGTTCTAGAAGCTAACCAAACACCTGTAAACACTTTATCGTTAGAAATGATGAGAATGACATGTGTTGACCTTTTGCAGCATGTCTGCTCATCCTAGGAATTTCATTGCTTTCAGTACAGGAAGGAAGAACAGTCAGCAGCTAGTCCATTCTGAAGTCATACAGTACTCAGTTATGTTAGTGCTTCATTTTCATTTCATTTTCACCTGGCCAGCATGTTCTGTAAAGAATTTTCTGGGGCTTTCAGGTGAGTTGTTGAAAGACTTTTGTTCAAGCAACATTCCATCTGACCTATTTTTCTACCTTCAAAGTTACTATGGTTCAAAAGGGCAGTAGTGGTTAATCTTGTCTGTTGTCTGGGTCGGCTGTCCTTCTGGGAAACATGGTAACTATACTATGGATACTTGTCAGGCTGAAACAGAAGTAGAAAGACATAGAATGGGATTTTCCAAAACTGCCTCCACGTTGGTCTAACTCCTTCCAATGAAGACGATGGGAGTTTTATGAGGATTAGGCTGACTCTCAGTGCTTTTGACAATTCCACTCCAAGTGTACAACTTCAAGTGAAGTTCCTTTTCTGGTGTGGGTATGAAAACTCCACCTGTGTTATGGGAAGGGAATGTGTGTGTTGTTTTTTTTTAAAAAAAAACCAACAACAACCCCCCCTGCTATTCAGTGGCACTCATCCTGCAGGACAGCAGGGATTTCAATGCTCCAGGACTGTACATATTAGAGAGTAAGAGAGGTAAACTGTTACTGATACACTTGTTAGTAGCTATTCTATCCCTGAGTGAGTATGATCAGTGCTACTTATGATGCTTACTTTTTCCTGCCTGCTCACTTTCTTCTTCTGCTAAGCTGCCTCTCTTCCTCTTTAAGCCTTTTCCTACCCTGTGTTATTTCTCCTCTTCTAGATATGCATTACTCATACCAACCAGTGTAATAGTCTGACCATTTATACCCTGCATAGAGCACAAAGCTTCTTGACAACCCACTAGTTATCTCCCCTTTTCCTTTCCCTTGTCTTTTTCTTACATATTAGTTTTTATTTCAGCCCTCCATTACCTGTAGCTTAAAGGTTTTCTTAATATCTAGCAGCAGGCACCTCTTCAGAGAAAAGTGTTTCAGTGATGACATCTTCCCTTTTCAACTTGAATTCTGAGCTCTAGTTTGCTGCACTATGACAAGAGATTACAATGACTGGGGGGCGGGGGGACAATAGCTACAGTCAATATTTCAGTATTATCAGGGAATAGAAATGGTATAAAAACATTCCTATTCATTTAAGACTGCAAAAATCTCCCAACATTTGCTCACATGCTGGTTGATTGCATTCTAGTAGGTTTAAGAGTTATGAGAAGCTGCAGACAAGTTGTAAATTTGCTTTGTTGATGGGGGCAGCAATTGACATGTATTTGTTTTCAGATAGCAAACAAAATCTATAATCCAAGCACATTCAATATATGGCCACAGAAATGAGTTTTGTGAAAGAAAGCAGATGCTTTCCAAGACTTGCAGCATGCAACAGGGTCTTCCTACCCGTTGCCAAACTACATTGGCTGGGCATGAGGAAACAGTATATTATCGGCTAATATCAGTGCTTCTCAAACATCAAAGTATGTAACAGTGCTTGCTAGTGGTGTACATGGAGAGACGCAATTTGGGGGAGGATGTTTGTGGGTGGTGTAATTTCTGGCATATAATAAGACTCTGTAAAGAGATCTGTGGTTTGGCCCATGGCTGTTCTGCGCAATTCACAGAAACACAAAATACGTATGACGATTTTGGAGGATCAGAAAGAAAGCAGCTTAGGGATCAGTAATGTCAGACTTATTTTCAGGAGATTCATGATTAGATATAATATTACTGGAAGAATATATCCAGGAAGTATGTATCTTTAGCAGTTCGGGGGCCGACAACACACTCGAGGTCCAAATAAAAAAGAATCAAAACATGGATGTTGTTTTTAATTATTTATTTAATATTATTTTATTCAGTTATTATTTAATAACACATTGATACACTACACATGAACACCTGTTCACTACACATGAACACTACACATGAACACCTGTTCACTACACATGAGCACTACACATGAACACCTGTTCACTACACATAAACACTACACATGAACACCTGTTCACTACACATGAGCACTACACATGAACACCTGTTCACTACACATGAACACTACACATGAACACCTGTTCACTACACATGAACACTACACCTGTACACTACACATGAACACTACACATGAACACCTGTTCACTACACATGAACACTACACATGAACACTACACATCAACCCCCCAACTGACCCACCCAGCCAGGTCTCTCCCCCCAAAACCTCCTTTCCTCCAACCCCCAACTGACCCACCCAGCCAGGTCTCTCCCCCCCAAACCTCCTTTCCTCCAACCCCCAACTGACTCACCCAGCCAGGTCTCTCCCCCCCAAACCTCCTTTCCTCCAACCCCCAAATGACCCACCCAGCCCGGTCTCTCACCCCAAAACCTCCTTTCCTCCAACCCCCCCCCCCCAAATGACCCACCCAGCCCGGTCTCTCACCCCAAAACCTCCTTTCCTCCAACCCCCCCCCCCCAACTGACCCACCCAGCCCGGTCTCTCACCCCAAAACCTCCTTTCCTCCAACCCCCCCCCCCAAATGACCCACCCAGCCAGGTCTCTCACCCCAAAACCTCCTTCCCTCCCACCCACCCCCCCCCCAACTGACCCGCTCAACCCGGTCTCTCCCCACAGACCGGTTCGCCGCCTTGTTTCGCCCCCTGCAACTGCGTGGCGGTGCGGCGCGTCCCGGCCCCAGCTGAGCTGTCCTGGCCCCGCGGCGGCAGCCGAGCACGCGGGGGGTCCCGGCCCCGCGGCGGCAGCCGAGCACGCGGTGGGTCCCGGCCCCGCGGCGGCAGCCGAGCACGCGGCGCGCCCCGGCCCCGCGGCGGCAGCCGAGCACGCGGCGCGCCCCGGCCCCGCGGCTGGCGACCCGCGCGGGCTTCCAGGCCCCAGCGCGGAGCCGTCCCTGCGGAAAGCTCAAAAGAGCCAAACATTCTCTAAAGAGCCCAAAAGATCTCCACGGGCCGGATGAGAGGGCCTCGCGGGCCGCATCCGGCCCGCGGGCCGTAGTTTGGAGACCCCTGCCTTACTGTATAGACTAGTTTCAGTCCTTATGTAAAAAAGGCACAACTTGTGTGAAATAGTCGCTATTGCTATGTCAGCTTGTGGGAGGTGGATTGGAAGTTCTAATGGCCACCTTTCACGTGACAGTACACAGCTCTGAAAGCTGAACAGAATGGAGTTGCTTGTTTCAGCTAGAAGCTGACTTTGGTTTGTCTACTGTTACTTGGCTGCAAAGTTAAGAATAAAATTATGCATACAAGAAAAGCTTTTTTCATTAATGTGACGACCAACACAACTCCCATTAAAATTATTAGTATTTGTCACTTATATTATGGAATTCTCAGCCACATTCTGGCCCCATTGTTCTTGACACCATAACAGCATATAGTAAAGTCTAGAGAGAGTTGCAGTTGCTTAATCCTAAAATCAGTTCCCCAATATTTTCCATTGATATTTACTTGACTAACATTTTGATTAATTTCAGCAGTGTTCATGTCTCTGTCCAGACAAGTTTTCAGTAAATTAGGACTGCATTTTCTTGAACTAAAACAGAATAATCTGTGTGGTTAGAGGACACGAACAAAGTAGCAGAATAGAAGGGATAAAAAAATGAGTGATTGAACTGAAGTCCCCTTCTGTTTTAATGAATAGGTCGATGAAAAAGATGGGGTGGTTAAGAGCATAGAATAGGGATATGCTTGGGAAATCTCTAAATGTTTGGATGGAGTAGCTGCTACAAAAATTAGGCCAGTATTTGCAGGATTTTTGTCCCCTGGCATAAAAGCAGAGGGTGTGATCTGACCTCACATCTTTATTACATGCAGTAAATAACATATGTAATATTGTAACCAGAGTCCTTAACCAAAGAGTTGCAATTAACGAGATGGATGTATTACAATGCAATATGTTATAAGATGCACCATACGAAAACAAACTATGCATCACTCTTTTCATGTGCCTTTTCTGCTGTTAGTCTCTACCGATTGATCAGCTCTTGTGCATAGTATTTTAGGCTATCTCTGATAGTATATTCTGCAATTATCAGAAACATAATGCCTGCTTGTACTGGAATATTTTGCAGTAGTCAAGAAGCTTTTTAAAGACAAAACTGGATTGATACTTCATTTACATCAATATTACATCGAGGTAAATCCATTAGGTCACATTCTGATCTCAGTTATATTGGTGGATGTCTAGAACAGTGGTTCTCAAAAAGGGGTATGTTTAACCCTGGGAATATGCAGCAATCTTCCAGGGGGTACATCAACTCATGTAGATATTTGCCTAGTTTTACAACAGGCTACATAAAAAGTCAATACAAACTAAAATTTAGTACAAACAGTGACTTGTTTATACTTCCCTATATACTATACACTGAAATGCAAGTACAATATTTATACTCTGATTTATTTTATAATTCCATGGTAAAAATGAGAAAGTAAGCAATTTTTCAATAATAGCGTGCTGTGACACTTTTGTATTTTTATGTCTGATTTTGTAAGCCAGTAGTTTTTTCAGTGGGGTGAAATTTGGAGTATTCAAGATGAATCAGACTCCTGAAAGGGGTACAGTAGTCTGGAAAGATTGAGAGCTATTGATCTAGAACAACTCCACTTATTAGGCAATTGTTATTCTAGGTTTGCCCTCATATGTAACTGTGAACAAAATCTGTCCCATTGACTCCTTATTTACACTGTGTGATCAGAATCAGGTCTCCAAAAGTCAATTAAATGAAAAAGAAGCTTGTGAATCGAACAGGTTGATTATATTTCTAGGGGTGATAATAACATCATATGTTGAAACAATACTAGTGTACATGTGCTGTTTAGTCAATAAATGTATTTGGTAAGAACAGTCCTGGTGAGCCACTCTCTTCTTCTTCTTCTTAAATTAGTTCCATTTTAGGTTGTATGGTGAAGAGAGAAGGAAGCATGTTAGGATTAGAATGGAGAAAAAAAAGTCTCCGTTTATGTAATTTGGCTTCAAGTCCCACCTTTTAATGAAATAGGAAGCCAGAGGCAAATATTGCCAGGACAACCAAGTCCGGACAAACAAGAAGAATGTTGTTATTGCCAGAAGTTTATATGAGTATACAAGATCTAGAGGAATTGAATTTTCAACTTCCATGGCAACGCAGCATAAATTTGACATGGCAGAGTTTGTGCACAGGTTAGCTAGTGGGTCAGTGAAACAATCTTAGGTTATCTAGCACTGTTTCCTTCTGTGCATTCTGTCCTTTCTTTTCAGTTTCTTGATTCTTGGGTCTTTTATTTATGTATGTATTTATTATTGTTATCATAGTACCAAAGGCCCCCTATTGAGGCATGGGATCCATTGTGTGAGGTGCTGTTCAGACACATAGATGGAAACAACTTCTGCCCCAAAGAGCTTATGATCTAAAAAGACAAGACACAGCTGGTAGCAGACAAACAACAAATAAGCAACTGTCTCAAGTGCAGATCATGTAACTATTTATCCCTTCTCCATCCACACTCTGCCCAGGTCCACAGCCACTGCGCATTGTTGCTGCTCCTCTAACACTTCTTTCTTCTTCAGAAACTGCAAAGCTACAATTCATTTGCAAATTTAACACCATTAATTTGGGTTTGAATCGGAACTGGAAATGGCTGGATGACTACAAAAGCAATCTTCCCTCTCTTGGTATTGACACCTTGTGGTGGGGCAGAGCCCCACCCCCTGAGAAAAAGGGCTGAACCTGGCCAGGGAGGCTGCGCAGACCGCCAATCAGATAAGGCCTGGGGAGAGCCAAGCAGGGCGGGGGGAAGGGCCAGCCAATCAGGACAGGGCTAGGTCCTGTATAAAGGCTGCCCAGCTAGGGAGAAGGGAATCACTCCCTGGCCAGCAAGGAAGAACTGGTGCCTGACGAAAGAAGGAGCACCTTGGACAGAGCAGTGCTGGGCAGGCTTGGGGGAGCAGAGCGGAGCTCCAGCCTATTACCTGCCAGGCTGCAGCCCAGGCTAAAAAGGGTCAGGAAGGTGCATAGGGCCAAAGGGGAAGTGGACCAAGGAAACTGAGCAGGCAAGAGGGGAAGGAAGGAAGAAGGGCAGAGAGAGACTGCCGTTAGAGGGTCCCTGGGTCGGAACCCAGAGTAGCATGTGGGCCTGGGTCCCCTCCTTTCCCCCTTGGCACTGCACCTGGACATTAAGGAAAGGGGCCAAGACAGACTGCAACTTGCCCCTGAGACAAGGGGCTAAACTATAGGGTTGTGGTTGGCCCAAGGCAGGTGCAAGCAGAAAGACTGCTGTTAACAACCCCCTGCATCCCGGAAGGGGGTAAGACAAGGACACCCCCGAGCAGGAAGCAACATGGGTACCAGGGCAACAGAGAAAATGATGGGTCTAACACCATGCATTGAGGGTGCTCTTCAGCGGTCGAGAGCTAATTCCCGGAGCGACCGGCAGGAGGCGCTAGAGGTGGTGAGTCAAAGCCCATCACACATCTCCTCATCAATTATTGGGAGTGGACCACATCCATCCTGATGAATTGGCCCTGTAAACACTGGTTCTCCACTTGTAAGGTAACTCCCTTCTCCATGAGCCAGTATATTTACACCTGCATCTGTAATTTTCACTCCATGCATCTGAAGAAGTGGGATTTTTTTACCCACAAAAGCTTATGCCCAAATAAATGTCAGTCTTTAGGTGCCACCGGACTCCTTGTTGTTTTTGTAGCCTCAAGTCTTTCCTTCTGTTGTTGTTGTAATAGCCAGCAGAAGAGACTTTGAAGAACTTCCTGAAAACTTTTTTTTTTCCGGAACTCAGTCACAATACTCAGTACAAGGGCCACAAAAAAGTGACATCTTCCTTCAGTCATTGTAGGCTTTTTACAGGGGATCTCTAATTAACCAGCATTATTTGTCTTTTGGTCCCATGACAAATTCACAGTGACCTCCCCACTCTTAGTCCTTTAAAGATGCTTCAGATTTCAAATGGGATTATTCATTTTACACTTGCCTCTCCTCTGCTACAACCAGGCCAGATCAGAGCAAGTTATCCAAAGAGAGAGAGACAGAACTTCTCAGGAGGCTTTGGTTTCTTGGTGGGATAAAACTGGCCAGGAACCAACCAAACTGTGTGGTGGAAAGGAGCTGCAAGCAAACAGGCATGGAATGGCACTCGCAGGAAAATTGAGCAAATTGAGGTTATTATTGCCACAGATTCAGAAGATACTGCTAGTACTAGCAACTTCAGACAGGTGGAGTTGGAATGAAAATACTCCAAAAGAGATGCTAATTTGACACCAATATCTAATAAATGATTTAGAGAAGACCTAGGAAATTCCATATCATTAAGTGTGATTTCTGCTTTAGGTAAACACTGAAAACACACAGTCGAGACAAAATGGAAGAAGACCTCCACCAGTACAATTGCAGCATGGATTGCTGATAAACATGCCTAACAAAACTATTTGCTTTCTTGGAGAAAATAACAAATATGATTTTAAAAGTCTGTAGAAAATCATAGTCTGTGTCGCTCTTAAGAAGGTTTGTGGTTCAGTAACACTTAAAAGACCTGACTATAAGGTCTATAAGTATAGTACTATCTGGAGTGAGTTGTATGTCCATTGTGTTGAGTAGGTATGTAAGATAAGAATACAGATAAGAATTGATTAACTCTCACACTACTTTATTGTAACTTCACTACAGTCACTGGAGACTTCTCTATTGTATTACCTGTAATTAGAGCTCCCAAATGTCATCTTGTACATCCAAGCACCATCTAAAGATTTAATAAGGTATTGGAAGATTTTCATAGTACTTTTTTTACATATAGTATTTTACATATAGTTCATAATGCTCATGTTAGACAAAATATGCACTAAATAACTTTTAGAAGTTGTCTAATATGTTGATCTCGCAGTTGGTTTAATGGTATGTTATAATTTTCCTGTCAAATTGCCCAGTGAAAACGTTTGCTTTTTTAAAATTACATCAGATGACAATTCAGAGGGAATTGTTTTTTCCAATGACGTTTAAAGGACTGTCCAGAATGTGAAGTTTGAATCATCTTTGCTTCATCAATATGCTGTTTGAAAGTGGTTGGTAGTTATAGTAAAAAAATAAAGTAGAAAATAGATGTGATCTAATGTTCTGAGTATAGAACTAGCAGCTAGGAATTCTGACCTTCTAATCCCAGGTCAGATGTTGACTTTCCCTTGTGGCCTTGTGTTTACTGACTTCACTTATCTGCCTCGGTTTCTCAACTGCCAATATTAATAGACCATTAGGAGGTGTGTCGTGGTATTCTAGTAGGGCTAAGCATGGATCCCAGCCAGGACTTTCAAATTCTTTGTTTGCTCTGACTTTTCTGTTTATCCATTCTACTGTGCATAATAGTTTCCTAATAGAATTCTTTGAGGGGGTCAACACTGAGTGAGGGAGTCGGAGAGGAGAAAGAATACAGAGCCCCTTCCCCCTCCTGCTTTTGTTCAGAAACCCTAATCTGTCTGTCTTGGTCCTGTGGTGGTGGACAGAGGAGGCAGTAGGGAGTGTGAACACAGTCCTGCTCCCAACTGATAATCCGCTTCAGTGCTAACCTGCTCAACTAGCACAAGTAGTGTGAACAGACAGCAAGTGTGAACAATTGGGACAGAAGAGTGGGGGGTAATAGAACCCTATATAAGAAAGACCCCAAAATCAGGACTGTTCCTATGTCTGGTCACCCTAAACACAAGTGTCACAGGTGTCGCAGTTGATCATGTTCCATTCAGCACCACTGGAAGCATAGTGCTTGTTCCTGGTCTCTGTTGGCATTGTGCTTCCAGACACTGCCACTCAGGTAGTTCAAGCTCATCCAATTTTGCCTTAGTGCTTCTCAGGCTCATAATGGAGTCAACAGTGCACAGTGATCCAAGTGACCATAGGAACTGCCAACCCTGAGTGCACTGATTTTAATAAAGAAGCAAGGACCTGCTTTTAAATGCTTTCTTTCATGGGGGTGGAATTCAGGCCACTTCTCTCATGTCACAGGCTCCTGGCCACCCTAAGAAGTTCCTATTGTAATTAGTAACTATGTAGATACCTCTTGTGGACATTTAATAGAGTGCTGTGTTGCAGAATCATCCAAGACTTCACTTGGAATCCATCAGTCATCAGAATACCAAGACTTTTACCCAGCTTCACTTTCAATATAAGAATCCGCTTAATTTTTTTACATTTTCCAAACACAGATCATGATTTTAAAGTGACTGGAGGTTTTGTTTGCCTCAGTTTTGGGGTGTCTTGAGACCAAAGGGGCTTGATTCTCAAAAAGTGCTGAGCACTTTCCTTCTGAAAATTGGTCCCCTTTTGGTGGTCTCAGGTTGGACACCCTAAAATGGAGGCACCCAAAGTTACTACAGTAAAAGCTATTTTATTGGGCATGGTGAGGGAATTGGGGGTGCCAGTAAGTGAAAAATGCCAGTTAACTAAGAGGAAGGGAGTCTGGGTGCATGAGGGGGTGCAGGGCTGAGGGTTGGGGCATAGGAGGGGGTGTGGAGCATGGATTCTGGGAGGGAGTTTGAGTGCAGGAGAGGACTCAGGGCAATGAGTGGGGGGCACAGGAGGTGGTGCAGGGTGCCGGATCTGGGGAGTGCTCACCTTGGGTGGCTCCCTGCAAGCGGCCTGAGAGGGAAAGATTAATTTTTCAATCATCTCTTATGAACGTGTGCCTTGGATTTGCCTTGAGAACAGTGGTTGTTCACAACTAGTTCTCTTGTTCAGTCAGGAGGGTAAGCATTCTGTGCGTACACAGAAGTGACTTCCTGGAAGAAAGCATAGCACAGTGATGGCAAACCTTTTTGAGCCCGAGTGCCCAAACTGCAAACCAAAACGACTTGTTTTTTTCAAAGTGCCAACACTGCAATTAAACCTAAATAACGAGGTTTTAGTTTAGAAAAAACAATTCATACAGTTTTTCAAACTAATTAACAGCTTTTGTTTAAAAAGAAAAACACAGTAACAGAGCTTTCCATTAAACATTTTTTTTAATTGAAAAAAACAAAAAAACAAAAAACAAAAAAAAAAAACCAACTGTACACCCCCCCCAACTGACCCACTCAGCCCGGTCTCTCCCCCCAAAACCTCCTTCCCTCCCCTCCACCCCCCAAATGACCCACCCAGCCCAGTCTCTCCCCCCAAAACCTCCTTCCCTCCCACCCACCCCCCAAATGACCCACCCAGCCCAGTCTCTCCCCCCAAAACCTCCTTCCCTCCCACCCACCCCCCAAATGACCCACCCAGCCCGGTCTCTCCCCCCCAAACCTCCTTCCTTCCCACCCACCCCCCAACTGACCCACCCAGCCCGGTCTCTCCCCCCCAAACCTCCTTTCCTCCAACCCCCCAACTGACCCACCCAGCCCGGTCTCTCCCCCCCAAACCTCCTTTCCTCCAACCCCCCAACTGACCCACCCAGCCCGGTCTCTCCCCCCCAAACTTCCTTTCCTCCAACCCCCCAACTGACCCACCCAGCCAGGTCTCTCCCCCCCAAACCTCCTTTCCTCCAACCCCCCCCCCAACTGACCCACCCAGCCCGGTCTCTCCCCCCCAAACCTCCTTTCCTCCAACCCCCCCCAACTGACCCACCCAGCCCGGTCTCTCCCCCACACCGCTTACCCCCGCTCCCAGCCCAGCCTTCCCCCAACACCCCCTTGCACACCGCTTACCCCCCCCCCCCCCCGGTGCTTACTTGTTCGCTGGGTCACGCTGCTGTGACCCGACTCCAGCGAGGGAAGGAGAGGAGCGACACGCCCCCCAGCCTCGCGGTCACAGCAGCGCCGCGACACACCGCCTCCCCCGCCCCCCAGCCTCGTGGTCAGAGAGCGCCGCGCCACACCGCCTCCCCCGCCTCGCGGACAGAGAGCGCCGCGCGAGCCAGATGACAGGCTCAAAAGAGCCACATCTGGCTTGCGAGCGGCGTGCCCACAGAGACGGCTCGGCGTGCCGGCAGTGGCACGCGTGCCACGGGTTCGCCATCACTGGCATAGCACCTGTCGGAAGGCATGGACTCTGAAACTAGCATAACTCACAGGACTCATATTTTCTGGCATTTGGGAGGTTTTAGATGTGTGTGTGCAGAGTCTTGTATTTTCTTTGCTTTTAACATCAATATTTATTTTACACAGTTTGAAATTGGCCTGAGTTTTCACTGGCCATAGGGTCAGTGAAGAAATTGAAAATATTGACTCTTGAGAAAACAAAGGGATGTGAGAGAGTTTTTCCCAAAACAGAATTGCTCCAATCTATATTATTACTCCTTTCCTCCTCCCCCCTTGAACACTTCTTTCCAAAAGGCTTGTCCAGTGACTAGCAGATCTATAATGTTTTTACTTTATATAACAGAAGAATAAAACCAAACTCCCTTCCCAAATTAATACCAGTGTATCACTTGGAGAACTGTAAGATTCACTTTATATTGTGGTAAATACATTTGTATGTCAGTGTTATCAGCCCAGTTACTAGGTTCATATGCCTACAGTTGTTTTAATTACTTTCTTATAAAAAATAAAAATTCGAACATCCTTTGAAAAGATGAACGGTACAGGATGAGATGCTTGAGAACCTAAACTAGTTTCAAATGCTGATCTAAACACTCATTTACATGTGTTCAGCATACAATTTATGATGTCTAGATAGGAACATTGTCATTTCTGTAGTTATGGGGATGGGAGGGATAGCTCAGTGGTTTGAGCATTGGCCTGCTAAGCCCAGGGTTGTGAGCATAAGCCTTGAGGGGTCCATTTAGGGATATGGGGCAAAAATCTGTTGGATGATTTAATTGGGGATTGGTCCTGCTTTTGAGCAGTGGGCTGGACTAGATGATCTCCTGAGGTCCCTTCCAACCCTGATACTCTAGGATTTTTTTACACATGAGGCTCAATTGCACAATCTCAATGTGCTGTGAATTCCCAGGATCAGGCCCCTTGTCAGACAATTCTCTGTTCCCTTCATCTTGTGCAGCCATTTACACTTTGCGCTGGTGTAAATATCTATACCAGGTGTAACATAATGGACACGCAGGCCCAAAATGTTTTCATGAGATCACTCGGAACATACAAACTCAGGCTGTTTCTTATGCAATATTGTCAGGAATTCAGCTGCATGTCACTTCCCTGTGCCTGTTTCCCCTCCCTCCCTTTGTCTTTTCTATTCAGATTGCAGGCTCTTTGGGAGAGACACTGTCTCATATTATGTGTTTGCACAGGACCTAACACAAGGCACAGATTTTCTTTGGAGGCTCCTGTTTCTACAGAACAAATAATGATGGAATTTGGTATATGATACAGTGTTTCCAAGAACAAAATGTTGGAAGGTGACATATTTTCCTCTATTTTAGCAACTTCTAAATGCTTTGCTTTGCATGGTTTTCTTCCTTTTTAAATCAAGTTCTGTGCGAAGGATGAAAACAGCAAGGGATCCTATTAGAACAGGTCAAGTTGCAAAAGATTGTCAGCACCTCCTAAGTGTATTACATCGCTGTTTCTCTCTGGGTTGCTATTGGGCTGCTATTGCAGGACTGTATTTTTAGCATTTCACGGAAGTAGGCTGCCAGATAAGGTTACCTCAGCACAGCAGTTTTGCCTCATGCTCCCTATCGTTGCTATAGGAACTACTTCACATGCTGCAAGTTGAGGTGCTCAAACTGCAAGTGTTCAGTTAGCCAGTAGAGTTGGCATTGTGCTGCAATAACTTCAAGTCCCTACTGAAAAGAATTACTAACTGCTGTTGGTTGTTTAAATGCATAGATCAGTGGCTATTATGATTTTACTATTTCTATCACAGAAGTAGCTAAAGGTCCCAGCTAAGCACATACCCATGTCTCCACCTGGGATGCTTTACCGGTATACCTATACCAGTATACTATACCGGCAAAGTGCTTCTAGTGTTGCTGCAGCTTTTATTGGCTTCTGTCTATGCAGCTATGTCAGTCTATGCTGGATGAAGTCTATAGTGTAGACATAGTCAGTAGTGTGAGAGACAGCCCCTGCCTTGTAGACTTTACAGTGTTAATGGCCAAGACAGACAAAGGGTGAGAGGGGAAACCGAAGAAGAGCAGGGAGTGACTTACCAAGGTCTCACAGAAGATCAGTGGCAGAGCCAGGAATACAACCCAGCTTTCCTCAGTGCTTCATCCACTAGAACATGCTGGTCCCCAAACTCTTTATGCTGGAGCATCCCCTTATGGCACATCTACACTGCAGTAAAAGACCTGTGGCATGGCCGCAGCTGATTCAGGTGCATGGGGCTCACACTGGGGGTTGCTGTGTGGATGTTCTGGCTTGGGCTGGAGCCTGTATGGAGGGTGAGTCTCAGAGCCTGGGGTCCAGTCTGAGACCAAGCCTCTACAGTGCAATTTTTGCCCTGCAGCCTGAACCTCGCGAGACTGAGGACGGGTCTATGCGATAGGATTAAGTCGACCTACGTTCCACAATAACGTGAATAACGTAGCTGGAGTCGATGTAGCTTAGGTCAACTTACTGCAGAGTCTACACTGCACTGGGTTGACGAGAGAAACTCTCCTGTTGACTTATCTTATGCTTCTTGTTCCGGTGGAGTACCAGAGCTATCTGCAGTCGATTTAGTGGGTGTTCACTAGACCCACTAAATTGACCCTGGGTGGATCAATCGCCACAGCATCGATCTCTGGTAAGTATACACATACCCTGAGTCAGATGACCCAGGCTCTGAGACTTGGTGCCACAGGTTTTTTATTGCAGTTGTGGCAGGGTGCTGGCCAGGAGTGCCTGACCCAGCCCTGTGGGCCCTTTAAGAGGGAGCAGAAGCCTGCAAACCTCCCTTGCAGAGAAGGCTAATCAGCCACCTGGGCTGCAGGGCAATTAGCTTGGAGGGATTGCACCTGGCGGCAGCCTCAGGGGGATAAAAGGCTCCCAGGAAGGAAGCCCAGGGTGGTGGTGGTTTGGAGCTAGTCAGAGCTGTGTGTTTGGAGCTAGTCAGAGCTGTATGTTTAGAGCTGTTTAGAACTGCATGTTTAGAGTTGCATGTTAAGAGCTGGACTATATAGAGTCTGTAAAGCTGTAAGCTGTAGAGCTGAGCTATCAAGAGCTGTATGCTGAAAGACTGTACAAAGCTGTATGTATTGGTGGTGGGGTCTTGCACTGTGAATTAAAGAGCACTGTTTGGAGCAAAGAAGGGTTTTCCTGCCTGTTCCTGAGAGGGGTGAGAGAGCGGTCTGTCACACAGTGTAGATGTATCCTGCATCTTCTCGTACCAGGTCAGCTGGCTTTCACCCTCTCCTCTGCATTTCTGTCTCTGTTCAATTGTTTGTTTGCTGTGTTTTTTTTCATATTTTTTGAGTTTTTGTATTGTTATACTTTTAAAATTCCCCTCATCGCCTTCCCTTTTCCTCCACTGCCTCATTCCCCTACTCACTGGAAGTCTACACTCCTCTCAGAGGTGGAGAAAGTCCATTGATACCACCCATGGCATTTCTGAGTGCTGCAGGACACAAGTAAAGAGAAAGATGGACTTACCAGGCTGCTGTCTGAGCAGTATCTCTACAAATGGGAGTGCTTCCAAGGCTGGTAACATTCGATTCCATTGCATAAGCAGGGAGAGAATGCAGGTGACTTTCAAGGGCCTGCCTGTCCATTTATCTTTAGCAGACCTCATATGTTTAAAGTGGGGAAAGGGTAAATCAGGAGTCACATATCTTTCCCACTCACGGTGCCCATCTCTGAATAAGACACAGCGGTATTTGGGCTGCAAACTCTACGGGGAATGTTGCAAAATTAAACTCTTCCCAGTCAATTTAACTGTAATTAAAAAATCCAACCACCACTCATGGCAACATTTTGATTGAGGTTAAGACATTCTCCAAACCTACTGTGACAGATACAGTGACTTCCTGCAAAATCCTGGGGGGGGGGGGGAAGGGAGGAGGAAACGTTACTGAATTAAATTTAAGTACCTCTGGAGTCCATTGTATTCAAAATGCAAAGTTTGTGTTAATGTGCAATTCTTTGTAACTTCAGCAGGGGAGATGTGACCAGCGTAAACCCCGGGAAGTGTTATGAGCATCAAAGGACTATTTAAAACTAAATGCCAGACAAAAATGAACTTATGGGACAAACAAAGCTAGGTGGGTTTCCCAGAAACTCTCAAGGGCAATATACTCTGGGTACACAAAAGCTCATCTTTTGAAGATTTGCCCTGAGGAGGGAACATTTTCCGGTTATCTGTTCCCAGGGTCCCAAGATCAAAGGCCAAAACTGTATAAATGAGTGACTCTGAGTCCTGGATGTGCTTGTTCTGAACAAAAGCTGTTCTGAACTTGTGACCGCAGAAAAACCCCTTGGTGGGATTTCATGGACTGAATCCTTCCTGAGCCCTTGCTGGAGTTGGGATGAGCTCTGCTAAGCTTATTAGCATGCGTGTAGGTTTTGTCTGTGGTTGTGATATATTTCCGCTGTAACGCCTTCACCTTAAAAATGTGTTTGCTCAGAACGGGCTGTGTGGAAACTTTTAACTGAGGGCAGTTGTTCTGGGTATAGCCTGAGGGGAAAGCAAATTAGCCTGCTTAGGTAGCCTGAATTGCTGGGAACTCAGTGTGGGCAGAGAACAGTGCAGCTTGGAAAAACCCTGGTCAGGAGGGAGAGAGACACAGGTCTCTTCGCAAGAGAGGTGAGGGCTGAGGAGCTGGGCCATGAAGGTGAAAATAGGTACAGTTGCCCCGAACTGTGACACATATATTTGGGGCCAAAACTGATTCCCTTTAAACTTCACAATGCCCTTCTGAAGATTGTTGGTAAGTAGTAGGATCCTGATGGTTTCCCAGGTGGGAAAACTGAACCCCAGAGAGTTTCAGTGGCATGCTCAAGATTTCAGTGAGTCTCCAGTGCAGCAAGCTGCTCTGCACACACAGACCTTGCAGGTGCTAAGTTAGTGGCAAAGCTGAGAATAGAGCCAAGGCACCTGATTCTGCCTTGTGCTCTAACCAGGTTTCCTCTCTGTGATGGTAGGTGACCACTCACAAGGGTAAAGAGTATCTTTTGAGAATCAAACCCAGGCAGTCTGCTCAATGTAACTGAGGTGTTTTAGACTGAATCCAGGTCTTTTTATTACTGAAAGTAGCACGAGCATGGCATAGAGATAGGGAAAGGTCTTGAATGAAATAAGCCCTCTGTGCTCACATGATAAACGGACTTTAAATTTTTTTACATCTGCTTAATTAGTGACAAACACCTTTCATTATTAAATAGTTTTTAATTTTCTACTAAGGGTCCCCTTAGGATGCCATCAGGGGCAGATGGGAGTTACTGCTCTCCAAACCATCCAGCTAGCTTCAGTGGACATGTTTCACCTTCTCAGCAGCCTGAAGCGGTGGTAAATGCTATTAAGGTAACACACTCCCATACAGTATATGCAGAATGTTGTGTATGTTGTTTAACAGATGTTCCATTGTACTTAGAGCAATATCACTGCGATATCTTCATATACAAAATTTTTTGTTTCACTCGTGTACTTAGCGTGTGAGCTCTTTGGGTCAGGGACTGTCTCCATTGTGAGCGTACAGTGGGTCCCATTGTGTTCCCATAATAAATGCTACATATTTTCTTTTATGACTATGATTTTAATGAAGTGTGGGACAAGAGATCGGTGAACTAGATGTATTATCTGCTATAGTATAAGTTGATTAATATGAATATCAAACATTTTTTTATAAAAATGAAACCAAATTATACAGTATGCACATGCATGGTACGGACTTTGTCATGTGTTTTCAGAGAGTGTGATATACCTACTATGTAGCGCTGAAAACGACGCACGATAATCTCAGAGTCATTCTGGAAGGTAGAGTAAATCTCTTTAGTTCTCATACTAACTTTTGTCCAGATTGTGAAACTCTTACTTAGTTTGGTGAGTACACAGGAATTAGTCTGGTTGACTTTTAAGGAATTATGTGATCAGAAGCTCACAGTCTGGCCCTTTTGTGTCTTTAGCAGCAACTACTTCCCTTAGTGAAACCAAATGTTACAATGAACTATCAGCAGGTATCTGGCATATTGTGAGATTGCACATGGCAACTGTGCAAGTACACAGTCCCACACAGGGCTGGCGACAGGGGGGGACAAGGGGGACAACTGTACCGGGCCCCAGACTTCAGGGGGGCCCCCTGAAGTCCGGGGTGGGCCCGGTACGCTGCTGTACCCCCTTGTCGCCGGCCGGGGGGGGCGGGGGGGGGGGGGGCGGGAGACCGGCCGAGGGGGGGGGGGGGCGCCGGGCGGCGGGAGACCGGGCGGTGGGAGACTGGCCGGGGTGGGGGGTGCCGCGGGCGGCGGGAGAGCGCCACGGGCGGTGGGAGAGTGCCACGGGCGGCGGGAGACCGGCTGGGGGTGGGGGGCCCGCACGATCTGAGTACGGGGCCCCAAAATTCCTGTCGCCGGCCCTGGTCCCACCACTATGTATGCATCAGCTATGCAATAGAAATCTCGTCTCCTTTTGGAGCAGTTTGGACAGTTGTGTTAACTAATTGACAGACAGGCATGACCTAATGGTCCGAGCATCGAACCAGGAACTTCCAGGTCTGCCAGTGATAACCTTCTGTGAGGTGTGGGCAAATCATTCTTACACAGCTTACTCCTTTGATAACAGGAATAATACTCACTATCACTCCTCACCAGGAAATGAAGTAAGGATAAATTAGTTACTTAAGAGGCCCAATTTTTCACTCCTCACTCAGACTTAAGTGCCAGTGAAGTCTGTGGGAGTTTTGCCTGAGTAAGGTGAGCAATACTGGACTCCGAGTTGGCGAAGCTCTTTGAAGATGAAAAGTGCTGTGTAAGTACGGAGTGATGGGTGACATTGAATTCTCCCACATAAAGCTTGAATAAACAGCTTTTATGTGGGTGAAATGTGTAGGCGTTGTGGCAGTGAAAGCCATTCCTTCAGCAGAATGTCAGGGTTCGGGCAGGCTCTCGGCATACACTACTCCAGCTTAAGACTAGCCTCCTGCCACCTGCACATAACTGAGGTGCATGTGGCTGCTCCCCTAGTCTGCCCTGCCACCCTCTACACCCAGTCTGCTTAAAGGCAGTACACATCCCATCCCATCCGTGTAGTACTTCCAGTACCCATTCAATTTCCTCGGTGCTTCAGAAGTCCATGTTTCAGCAGCACCAAAGGTCTCATGTGTGCCCTCCACAGATGGGTGAATTTCACCTGCTGTCATTACGGAAAACAAAGCTGCACAAAACAACTTAGCCTAGAGATCATGTGGATTTACAAAATAAGATTATTGTAGTTAGCTCTGTGGAGCCTCTGACAAATCGCTTTGATTGGCACAATTATCAACCTGCTTTTGACCGTGTCTGA
Source organism: Sternotherus odoratus (assembly GCA_032164245.1). Taxonomy (NCBI): domain Eukaryota; kingdom Metazoa; phylum Chordata; order Testudines; family Kinosternidae; genus Sternotherus; species Sternotherus odoratus. The sequence goes on from JAVMKO010000003.1 coordinate 151,517,910, forward strand.
TAGCTAGTTGGTGTAAGTGGATGTGTTTACAGTGGTAAAATACTAATTAGGATGATTAAAATGGTTAGAGGTATAAAAATGTAGTTTTCTGTGATGCGATGCCCCTGATTTTATCCTGATAGGAACTGTATCAACAGGCAGAAATAGAGATGATAGATGCTAGGCATTTCCCTGTGCGGTACATTTTATCCAGTTAAATAAAATGTCTTCCTTTCAGCCAAACTGAAAAATGTACGAGTCCTAATCCCTTGAACAGAGGTGGTCACAAACAGCACACAAGGCAACTCCGTCCATTGCTCTCTCTCCAAGAGGCCACTCACTTGGACCTCTGTCTCTCTTGGGCCTGGTCTGTACTGAAAGTTACCAGTATAACTGTTTTGGTTAGGGGTGGTATAAGCCCTAGTATGAACACAGTTATACTATCATACAGGTGCCTTTTATTGGTAGAGTTTATTCCCTTTCTATATAGGAATAGATATACCAGTAGAAGGCCCCTTTATACCAACAACACTCTGTCTACAGTAATGGGATTGTTCCACTTTAACTACACTGGTATCTATAACGTGGGGAAACTTTTGTGTATAGATAAGCCTTGGACTCTCCTGGAATCTCTGTACTTAAACACAGTCCCTTGTTGCTGTCTCAGCCCCTGTGCAAGACCTTGCGTACATCAGAAATTTTTACTGATTTTTTTTTTAAACTACACTAAAAGTTAATTAAATTTAGTTAATTAGTTAATTAAAAACTGCTATAACTGCATTACAATAGCACTGTAAAAGTGCTTATTCTGGTGTAGCTTATTCCAGTACAGGAAGGGGAATAAGTTATACCAGGATTAGTCTTTTTTGTTGAATATAACTCTGTGTGTCTGTACATTCACTGGTATAATTATTTGATTAAAAAATCACCCCCTCTCCCCAATTGACATGGTTATGCTGGTAAAACTTGTGCAAGAATGTCTGTACTAAGGAAAGTTAGGGTGAATCAACTGAATGTGTGAAATCAGTGTGCACCATTTAAAGCGCATTAAACCCCTGTGTGGATGATGTCACTCAGGAGTGAAGTGGTCTCCATTTGCTGTAGCTTAATCCTTTACTCCTGAGTGAGAGCATCCACATGGGCGTAATGTACTTTAATTTGTGCATGTTGACGTCACAGAATTAGTTGGTTTACAAGCCCTGACTGTAGTCAAGGCCTAAAGCTCCTGACTTAGGATCATTGAGGCAGGGCCAGCGACAGGGGGGTACTACGGGTACAGCTGTACCGGGCCCCCCGACTTTAGGGGGGCCCCAGTACACAGCTGTACCCGTTGTCGTCCCCCCTTGTCGCCGGACCTGGAGAGCGGGGAAGGGGCGGGGAGGCGGCGCGGCTCTCCCCCGGACGAGCGCGCCTGGCCCCGGCAGGAGCAGTGAGCCCGGCCGGCGGCAGCAGCGCAGTCCGGGGGAGAAAGGGCGGGGGGGAGGGCGGAACAGCAAGGGCGGATCACGCTGCTCCCGGGCTCTCGCTCCCGCTGCTGCCAGCTGTCAGCTGGGGAGGAGTGCCGGCTGGGCTGGGGGGGGGGGGAGCGCCGGCTGGGCTTCCTCCCCCAGCCGCTCTCAGCTGGGGGGGCAGCGCCGGCTGGGCTGGGGGCCCCCCAGCCGCTGTCGGCTGGGCTGGGGGGGCCCGGCTGGGCTGGGGGGCCCCCCCAGCCGCTGTCGGCTGGGCTGGGGGGCCCCGGCTGGGCTGGGGGGCCACCCAAACTATCAGAGTAGGGGGCCCCCAAATTTCTGTCGCCGGCCCTGCATTGAGGGTATGTCTACACAGGGATAAAAGACCTGTGGCATGGCAGGAGCTAGCCTGGGTCAGCTGATTTGGGCTTGTGGAGCTTGGGCTGTCGGGGCTCAAAATCTCGGTGTGGACATTCAGGCTTGGTCTGGAACCCAAGCTGAGAGACCTTCCACCATCACAGGGTTCCAAAGTTCAGGCTACACAGGGATTTTTCAGCCTTGTGGTGTGAGCTCCGGCAGCTCGGGCCAGCTGACCCAAGCCAGTTCCGGGTTTTTTATCCCTCTGTAGACATACCCGCAATGTAGAGTGAAGTTGGCCACTGACCCTCCTTTTGTGCACATGGTCCATAACATAAAGGAATTTTGGAAAGTTTTACTTTCCATCCAGGAGTGACTTAACCCCCACAAACCCTTTAATAACTGTCTGTATGGGGCAAGCTACACCGTGAGTGTTTGTACCTCAGTGACTCAGAACTTAGGAGAGAGTCGCACCTTTTGGCATCACTACACATATATTTAGCAAAAATAAAATAAATTAGAACTTTGTTTTTCTCAGAACTGAAATCTATTAAGCATTAAGTTGGTTTTAAATACAATTCTCCGGAGCACACAAAAAATCAGCTCCTATGCGATGTATCTCAGAAAGGTGCCCCGAAAGCTTCAGTTTAGAAAAGCACTGACTTCAAAGTTAAGTGTGTGTGTGTGTGTGTGTGTGTGTGTGTGTGTGTGTGTGTGTAAGTGCTCTCTTGAATCAGGATCCTCGCCTGAATCCAAATCCCAAGGGCCTAGTCAAAAGCACATTAATGTCCATGGGCCCATCATTTCTGTGCATATTTACAGGAAGAAGATGACTAATTAGCCAGTAAAATGGAAAGCACTGGTACCACTCTTGCTTGTGACAAGTAGAACATTTGCACTAAATCCTCAGTCCTAAATGGGAAGAGGTTAACTTCTAGAGATCGATATTAAATTAGTAGGGCTGAGTGAATGGCATGGATTTTTTTTATTTGAATCTAATCCATTGAGGGTTTTTTTCCCTCCCCCAAATGGAATCCCCCCTTTCTTTGGGAGTTTTGCCTGCCTAAAGACTACATAACTAGGTTACATATGAAATAACTCTGTGAACATTTCATATGGAAGCTCATGATTTTATGTAATGGCGTGAATTGTTTTATCACCCAAAAGCCACATTACCATGGAGAGATACAGTAGAATCTCAGAGTTACGGATGCTTTCAGAAAGGGGGTTGTCCTTAACTCTGAAATTATAGTAACTCTGAAAAAGACGTGATGGATTTCAGACATGGGGGAGTTGGGGCTGCAACCGCAGGGTTGGGGGTGGTGAGGACTCCCAGCAGGGTGTGTGTGTGTGTGGGGGGGAGCTTCTGACCTTAGGGGCCACCAGGGCTTCTGATGGGGAAATCAGGGCTTCTGTCCCCCAGGAGCACCAGGACTCAGGACTTTAGACCTGGGGAAAACACTGGGACTTGGCTTTCAGCCCTGAAGCATAGCTCCTGGTTTCAGCCTCTTGGGGGTTGCTGGGACTCAGGGCTTCAGCCCTGAAGCTGCCCTGTGGAAAACGCCAGACTGCTCCCGGTTTCAGCAGAGGGGTGCGGGGTAATGCCAGGCGGAGGCACTGACTTTCTGTGGTCCTATGAGATGCTCAACCCCTGCTCCGCCCCAGGCCCTGCTCCCACTACACCCTTTCTCCCAAGCCCTCAACCCTGTCCCACCTCTCCCTGCCCCCGCTCTGCCCCGCCCCTATTCAACCCCTTTCTGTCCCAGTTCACTCCCTGCCTTGCCTCTTCCTGCTCTCACTCTTCCCTCTCATCCCCAGCACCTCCTGTACGCCGCTGAACAGCTGATTGGGGTGGGGTGCTGTGAGAGATGGAGAGGAGCTGATTGGTGGGGTCTGCCAGTGGGCTGACCACCAACTATTTGTTTTCTGTGGGTGCTCCAGCCCCGAAGCACCCCCAGAGTTGGTGCCTATGGGACCAGGGATCATGGCCTCAGCCTCACAGCTCTGTTCCCGGCTTTTGCTGGGGCTCAGGGATTCAGCCCAGCAGCCCCACTCCTGGTTTCAGCAGGGGGGAGTACAGGGGATTGGGGCTTTAGCTATGTGGGGAGCGCTGGAACTGAAACTGGCACTCCCCTCATAGTTCAGGCCCTGGCACCCAGGGCTGAAATCAGGAGCAGAGCTTGTGAGGCTGAAGCTCCAAGCCCTGGCACCCACTGCGGAGCTGAAGTTGGGAACGGAGCCACAGTGCTCCCACGGGTCAGAAGCCCTGAGCCCCTCGACCGCCAGGAAACCGATGCCCCTGCAACCCTGCAGCCACGGTCCCATCCTCCCAGTGGCTGAGGCCCTGAATGTTTGCTTACAGTACAGTATTTGCTTTTTTTTTTCTCTGCACTACTGTCTGGTTGATGATTTCCAGTTTCACAGGGTGTCCGGTTGATCGGTAAGTCTGTAACTCTGGTGTTCATATCTTTTAGGTTCTACTGTATACATGTTCCATGTAGGTTATAGTCCTGATATAAGGTACCGCCCTTTTCATAGCTTAAGGCCAAAAGAGACCGTTATGATAATCTGTTCTGATCTCCTGCATAACAGAAGCAATAGAATCTCATCCAGTAATTTCTGCATCAAGTTTTTAAATCTAGTCCAATTTCATTGTATACTGGAGGAAGTTGTGTGCTGACTACATACTGTGATCTACTTCATTACACTTAAATCTATTATTCAATTACACATGCATATTCTTACACTGAAAAGGCCTTTTTCAGAGGTTAAATTTCTTAATGTTCTTATTGTAGTTGAAGAACAAATTCCATTTGCAAAATAAAATTTACTTTTTTTTTTAACATACCCAGGTCTTGGAAGCTCAGGAAAATATAGATCGGCAGCATGGTAAAGAATATGATCATGACCTTAGTGAGTCAGAAAAAGCTATAGTCAGAGAAATGTGCAATGTAAGTTTAATGTGCTTAATTTTGTATTCTGTACTGAAACCTGAAACAATATTTGTACTCAGGTTATTAATACTTAATTGCTGACAATGTGCTTTAAAATTTTCATATGAAAATGAAGTCAATTGTACTGTGATTTTTCAATAATATAATTTACTGAGTTTTTATGAAGTAAATAATTGTTACACTTTGGTCAGCATATTTTATGTTAGAATATATAAATATATATCTATAAAGAGAGAAGGTGGTCCAGTGAATAAAACATTAGAACCTGGTTTTTTTTTTTCTGCTTTGTCAACAAGACTAGTATGTTAAAAGATGGCTAATCTCTGTGTGACATTGGGCAGGTATATTAACATCTTGGTGCCTCTGTTTCCCCATTCATAAAGTGTTAGTGATAATTACACACTTGTACATGGAGCTTTGTGATTTATGGATAAAAAGGTTTTTGTCCAGTAATCCATAAAACTTCCCTACAGTTACGTAATTTCATATCTGAAATGTTCATGTATTATATCTGACACAACCATTTCTTCCCAATGAACTTATGTTTTGAGTTTTAAATTTAATATTAAAAAAAAATCTTTCTTTTTTCCCCATCTGCTCAGCATGGAAAAGCTAAATGTTTTAACCTATTTTTACTCCATTATTGCTTAGATATATTCTTTAAACCTTTTAAGTGTTTGTTTCTCCTCAGGTTATCCCTGTATATTCAGATGAAGAGTAAACCTTGGATTAACTAATTATTCTTTTGTTTTAATTATCACTACTTTCCTAGGGTTTACAGAATCATTACTTTGCTCCTGTTTTTGCAGGGGTGGTTTTAGGTGAAATGTTTGTTATCTGATCATTTTGCCTCTGTGATCTGGGTCAGGATTTTCAATATTCACTGTTCATTTTTTTCAGGTACCTTAATTTTTGGGTGCTCAGTTTGAGATATCTTAAAAGGATCTGATTTTCAGAGGGTAGGTCGTCAGCCCTTTGACATACCTCAACTTGGGCACTCTAACTGTTGAGACCTCAAAGTCACTAGTCAAGTCTTAAAATTTTGGTTTTATTTAAAAAAATATTTACCTACTATGTGATTTTTTCCCCCAGTTTTTAAAATGTCTGTATCACCGAATATGAAGGCCTTGAAATGTTTTCAGCACACGTTCCATCCCTAAGGATTCCCCTAACTTACACTAAGGGGCACATTTTCCCCTCAGGATGCATGCGTTTTCCACACTAATGATGGAAATTATGCCAGTTCCTTAAGAGGAAAAGACACCATTTCTAACACATTTTTCTCTTTATTCACATTGGGTGTGTACATAACATTTAAATAAATCTTTTACTTTGCGTTTGTACAGTGCTTAGTACATTGAAATGCGTGATTTTGACTGGAGCCTCTAGCCACTGTCTTATCATAAGTAAGAATCCTATAGGTACATTTGGAGTTATTCTCTTATATTAGATACTGTGAGCTGGCTTTCAAAAGCATGAGAACTTCCGCCCCGCTCGCTGCACCATAAATCTGCGGTGCTCCAGGGTGCTGCAGGTTAACTGTCCGTTGGACAATACTATGCTCACAAAGTTCCCGAGTGCTCATCGAAATACTACTGTTTATATCAATAGTACATCAGGGCACACTAGAAAACTCCCAGCATGCCACAGCAGTGTCCACATTTCTACTTAGTGCATGGCTTGTGAGAGCACTGTAGAGTTACTGTGTAGCAAGTTGGGGCATATCTGCTTGTTTAGACATGCCCACACAAATGAGGTTCCACATACAATTACTTGATTGAGGGCAAATGTGCCTTTGTGGACACACAAATGTGCCACTCCTGAGATGCTTGGGCCACATTGCTTTATGTCTTCTGAAAGGTGCCAGTGAAAATCCTAATACCAAACTCAATATGCTGGAATACTTCAAGGCCCATATTATAGGTTGCTTTCTACACTTGAGCAAAGATGGCTGTGGATGGTGATGACAGATCCCATGTGGCTGCGGGTGGCGACAGATCCCATGTGGTTGGCTGATTCAGATTCTGATATTAACCCCCATTCATGTCTCCCCAGCACCTGATTAAAAGGGTTTTGAACAGGGATCTATTGCCTCTCAGGAGAGAGGGCCCTAACCACTGAGCTATGGGATAGTCTGATGTGAGTCTCCCTCCATCTTGCCTATTGAACCTGATCCACTTTGCTAAATAATTGAAGTTGCCGGGCTGGAGACAGTGTGAGAATGGCTCTGTAGCCTGGTAGATCGGGCATTGCAGTCCCCCTGCTCCAATGACTCTGGAAAAATAAAAAGGAATGGGCATTTTTCACATCCAAACCACTGGACTAAAGTTATGAGGGAACTGCTGAATCCGTCCCCCTCCTCACAATTGTTTGGTGACTAGGGAACTTTAACTGCAAAAAGTTTGGTGCCATCTATGAGGATTAGGGGGCAGCTAAATGGGGATTTTGTGAATCCCAGTGGCACCTAAATCTGGGACGTTGGGACCTAAAGTGGTAGTTTAGGTGCCTACGTCTCACAGGCACCACTGTCATCACAGCCTCCCCATTCACCTGCCACCTAACCTTGCAGGCACCTGAGTTTTTGCAGTAAAAATCACCTATGTTTCTGCCTTTCAGCATATGCACTGCTGCCTCACTCTAGGCTAGGGGAATCTGGATACTTAAGTCCCTTGCATCCGACGAAGTGGGTATTAGCCCATGAAAGCTTATGCTTCAAAACTTTATAGTTAGTCTTTAAGGTGCCACAGGACTTTGTTACCTCTGCTATTCCAGACTAACACGGCTACCTCTCTGATTCTTAAGTCCCTTTGTGAAACTAGCCTGTAGGTGTCAATTACTGTGCTACAGGTATGACACTGGTCTTTGTTTATCAACACGTTTTCCATGATCTTTACTGTTACTGTTTTGTTAGGAACGGCCTTTTTTTGTTTGTTCCACCCATTTCCTTCAAATCAGACATGCTCCACAATGTGGGACCAAGTTGGAACACAAAATTCAAAGGATGTTGGGCTCTGGAGTCTTGGTTTGGGCCCATCCAACTGGACCAAAGACAAATCTCTTCACAGACCTGGGCTTGAATTTGTACTCCCATATTTTATCTTTACTTCAGACCCTGTCTTGCTTCTCTTTCTCTTTCTAATAACCAATCTTGTCCAATGATCCATTGCTTGTTTCTTGGTGGTCCACAGAGAGATGCCAAGCCACGTGTTGCTAACCGTTCTTGTTTCCTGTTCTGTGACTTCATTAAACGCCAAATAAGAATACACTAAATGAATATTTAGTAAAATGAAAAGAATACACTAATATTACCTTTCTGTGCTAAGAATTGCTGTACTTGTGGCATGTGTTTTAATACAATCATGAATGGGAACAGAGGTGAGGACAAGGAGCAAATCTGTTCACATTTAGTCCATGCTATGAAAACTCTTGAAAATTCTCACTAAATCAGGTATGACCCTGATCCAGCAATGGAGCATGTGCTTAACTTTAAGGATAGGATCACTTCCATCGATTTCAGTGGGACTACTCATGTTCTTAAAGCGAAGCACTCGTTTCAACTCTTTGCTGCATTGAGACATGTGTGCCTGAAATTGACTTTGATGGGAGTTTTGCCTAATAAATGACTGCATAAAGATTTCCAAACCTGGCCCTTGTTCTCAGTCCTGAACAGACTTCCAACTAACGGACAGTGAAAAATGAAAATACTGTATTTCCTTCCAAGTTTATTCTTCCTTCTCTCTGCCTCTATTTCTGTCTATGCTGTGTGTGTGTGTGTAATATATATATAATGCATACAGATACAAAAATCCACTTTTGGTTGGATGATATAGCTGACATCTCTTTCTATCATCTTGCCTTTAGGTTGTGTGGCGGAAGCTTGGAGATGCTGCAGGTTCATGTCCTGGAATTAGACAACATTTGTCAGGAAATCAGTATAAAGGACCTATGTAAAAGGACCCGAGTGTCACCTTTCTCGGAAGATAAGTTTAAATGGCCAGTGATGGATAGAGGGAACTTATCTATCCACAGTAACTTCTCAGCCGACAACAGGATGTCTACATGCAGTATACATGGCCTCTTTGAAACAGTGGTGAAGTGGTTAAAAAAAATGTGGATAAACTGACCTAAACTCCATACTCTCTGAGTAAGAAGTGGGTACACTCTGTTTACTCTTGACTATATCACTGCTTTGAAATTGGCACAGCTTCTTCATAAAACTCTTTCAGACAACAGTTCTATACCCTATAGTCCTGGCACGGTCAGTTCAGTATACTGTATGCATAAACTCTGCCTCTTAATCATGACATTGTCATTCAAAAGTACACACTCAGAATGAAAAGATTGGAATGCTTCTTATTTAAAACATAATTTGTATGCTGCAGGAGATACACAAAAATGTTTTTTTAAAAGATAGTTATGGTGAACCCTTATCGAGTCTGAATGAATTTTCCATTAGGCTTAGCAGGAGTTTTTCACCAGAGTGGAGAGACACCAAAAAACTGTGCCTTCAGTCATCACAGTTACAAGAAAGTCAGTTACTTGGTAGCTCACACTTCAGCCTACAGTATTAGTTAATGGTGCTTAGGCAATTTGCAGCTGAAATTATTATTTTTAGAATACTTGCATTTTGAGGTGCTAAAGGACCATAAAATCTTCTAACCAGCCAGTAGTGTAGCAAAAACTACAGTACATGTAGTAAAAACACAATTTCTTTCTGAATGAAAGTGAAGATAGACTTTTTTCATTCTCTTTGGTGCACACCTCCTGGAGACATACAAAATGGCCACCACTGAGGTAACAATATTTAAGACCTCAAACCAAAACCACCATCAGAGTTCTTTTCTGAAAGCATTTTCCAATTGCCAATGCTAATTTCTACCATTTAGTTTCGAGACATGCTGTTTTATTTAGCAAAAATATGTGTCTCAAAGATTGCACTGCATTTATGAAAAGCTTTTCTTGCCTACCGTAGTGTTCTTTCAAAGAAAACTTTTATTCTTCTCAAAGCATGTCTTTAATTTATTCTGAGGCTAAAAGCTCTTGTTCAGATTGCTTGAGTTTTGACCAGGAGGTGCTCTAGCTGTGCTTTAGTTTAATTTTGTTCTCTGTGTGTAACATTAGATTGTGTGTATTGAAATGCTATGATAGGTATTTCGTGTATATCTAAATGCAACAATACTTTCTTGTATGAATGTGCGACAGGCTTGTGAGTGAATGCAGTTGCTTAACTTTTTACCGTAGCTGAGCATCAAAAAATAGGAATGCAACAATTCCCAGGTTTTGGGTTTGTTCTTGATTACTAAAGTTTGATTCAAAGGTGATATTCTCTGTTTTTTGTGGGCTTGTTCTATGTTGTATTACTGGTTTGTTGGTAGTGGAATGTAGTTGGACTGTTTTGCAATCTTTTTTATATGGTAGTGTAAAATCAGTTTCCTGTCTTCAGAAAACTGTTCCGGATTAATTTGTGGCCGTAATTATCTCCGTTCTGTCATTTTATTTGGTACCGTTCAACATGGTTGTACGGCCTCCATTCCAGCATTCCTTTCTCCGGCACGACTCATTGATTCCTCTTCCTTGAGTGAGGACTGCAGACTCTGGCGCTTCATTTTGAAACATGGCAGTTCTAAAATAGTTCTTACGTATAAAAAAATGCTCGTTATATTCTATATTTTTCTCTCGCTCAGTTTTATCATTAAACTTAAATTGTTGTATTCCTATAATATGGGAGGGGTGTGTGTTAAAACAGTAGTATTTATCTCCAGGGGCTAATTCAAGGGACACTGGTCTTTTGACGTTACACTTGTGTAAATTTTGATACTGTATTAAAACTATTTTTTTACAGTTATGCATACAATTGGGTATCAAGTATCTGTGTTCATCTTAGCAATGGTAATAAATTATTTAATCCCATCATTGTGTGCTTTCTTTTAGTGGTGCATTTCATGAGATATGTGAACTGATGCCCAAAGCAAATTCTGTTCACTGAGGGATCTATTCTAAATACTTCTTGAATAGTAGTTACATTAGTGCTCAAAAGTACATGATCTAGGTCTATCTCCCACTGTGGTCACTGGAAGAACTGGGTGCTCAAAAAGAGAAATTCCAGCCCCTTAACTTGTCTTGTCTACTCCCTACTGCTTAGATTTTGCTGCTTAAATACACTGGCCCAGATCCTATGTTGGTTTATGTCCGGCAGCAGGAACAGGACAATTTATCATTCTGATATAGCTGGGTATGAGAGGATCATCTCAGTATAGGGAGAATTGCTCGTGATGTAGAGCTAACATAGTGGCTTCTACTCCATCCTCTTCTTCCTGCTGGTGGCATATGGAGAGCAGCCATGAGGAGCACGGACTAGCCAAGGATTCTTTATGGGATGGTGAGCCCTGTGGTCCATGGGTTCCATTGGCAAATGGTTTAATTTAAAGCAGCCTTGTTGTGCATGAGTTCAGATTGGTTTACAGCTGGTCAAGAATGAAAGGAGCCCAAGGGTAGTTCTGAGACTATTCCAGCAGCCTTTGACTGAGGATTGAAATCAGTATCTTTGGGCAAATGTCCTGTGAGGTTGTCTTAGTGCTTCTGAATAGGAATTGTGGTTGGTTTGTTTTTTGTTAAACAGTCACTTCCTATTGAGAAAAGAAAACTACTGTAGCTAAATCCTTTTTCACTGTAATAAGCATTCGCTCAGAAATGTTTCTGAACAGAAGGAAAATTACTTCATAGATTTTTGTCCTGGATTTTAGGTTCTTTATTGCTCATCACTATCTTTTGGCTATTGCCTTAAATCCCATAATATACATTGGCCAACAAAGAAGACAATTAGGATAAAATAGCACAATTCAGAATGTGTGTGTATATATGTATATTATATTGTGATACAGCATGGCCAGCAGGCAGCGGGAGAGTGTTAGAGGGAAGCAAGTTTGCTAGAGGTTGGTTGGAGCACGTGGAGCCAATTAAAGCCCCCAAAGCCAGTCACATGATTAAAAAAAAAAACCTGCTTCAGTCAGACAATTTGAAGCAGTTTGGGGGAGTTGGAGTGGTGAGCAGTTTGGAGAAGTGCTGTGGTGAGCTAAGACGACCCAGACCCTAGCTAAAGGAACACCTGGCTTGTGCAGAGAGAGGGCAGGAAGCCCGCACAAGCTGAAGGGTAGGAGAGGGAAGTAGCCTAGGGGAAGGAATAGCTAGTCCAAGTGGTTTACCGCTATCCTCAGGGCCCCTGGGCTGGGCCCCTGGGCGGGTCCGGGTCCATCCCTCTCCACTTCTTCCCTCTAGGATACTAGTGGGACAGTTAATATCCTGTTCAGGGGCAAGAAATGGCTCCCTCAATCCCCCACAAGAAAAGGAAGCGCAGGACCCATCATAATAGTGCTGGCAATTTACCACATGTGGTGTTAGAGTTGGGATCCATGCGCTGGGGGACTTAAACCAGGGTTAGCCAAAACCTTCCTGTCCCTAAGATGGATGACGTGGTCAAGGCCCTCATACAAGCCACTGCAGCCAAGCAGGAGGCTGCCCGGGTCCAAGCAACCGCCCAACAAGAGGTGACTTGGGTGTAGCAACAGACTAATCATCTATTGACTCAGGCTGCCCACGGCCAAGCCCTGCTGAAGGAACTGGCGACCAGATGAAGACCCTTATGGAGCGGAACCACAACTGTGACAGGCCCCGGACTATATGGGCCAGCCATTGCCTACAGAAAATGACACGGGAGAATGATGTGGAGGCATATCTCCTGGCTTTTGAGAGAGCAGCCCTGCGGGAGGCCTGGCCCCGAGACCAGTGGTCCGGTATCCTTGCCCCGCTCCTGTGTGGAGAGGCCCAGAAGGTATACTATGATATGGCCGCAGAAACTGCGGCAGATTACCCCCAACTGAAGGCAGAGATCCTGGCCAGATATGGAGTAACGACGGCGTTGCGAGCCCAGAGGTTCCATGAATGGCAGTATACAGAGGAGAAGACGACGCCCCAATCACAATTGTATGACCTGTTTGACCTGATCCACCTGACCCGGAAGTGGCTGCGCCCTGAGGCCCTCAGCTCTGAAAGAATGATGGAGCTCCTGGTACTGGACTGGTATATGAGGGGGCTACCACCAGGCCTCCGGGCTTGGGTTGGCCAGAATGACCCCTCCACCTACGATGAATTGGTCTTCCTCGTGGAAAGACAGCTGGCAGCCCGTGAACTGTTCCAGACCCCAGGGGATGAGACACGGCAAACCAGGAACCCAGCCCCAAACCCAAGGCCACGGATTGTTGAGAACTACAGAAGAACCATAACTGGGAGGAAAGACACCAAGGAATGGCCCGAGGCCAAGAAGGGACCTGGGGGTTTGGGAAGAGTGGGGTAGGGAGGCCGACCAACTAGCCCCAGGCTGAGGGAAGCAACAGGGATAAGGGGTCGGTGTTACGAGTGTGGGGAATGGGGGCATATAGGAGCCCAATGCCCCAACAGGGAAGAGCCTATGCAGTGCAAACTGGGGGATCATGGGGAACAATGTGGCCTAATAGGCCTGGTAGGGGTCGCAATGACCTCACATGGGTATACAAGGTCAGTAAAAATGAATGGTATTGTGACCATAGCGTTAGCAGATTCCAGGAGTGCTATCACGCTGGTCTCAGGGAAGTTGGTGGGGCAAGACCAACTAACCCGGGCCAAAAACACAGGGGTAACGTGTGGTAAATTGCCAGCATTATTATGATGGGTCCTGCGCTTCCTCTTCTTATGGGGGGTTGAGGGAGCCTTTTCTTGCCCCTGAACAGGGTATTAACTGTCCCACTAGTATCCTAGAGAGGAGAAGTAGAGAGGGAGTGATCCAGGCCCTCCCTCTACTCCGGGTCCCAGCCCAGGGGCCCTGAGGATAGCAGAAACCACTTGGACTAGCTATTCCTTCTCCTGGGCTACTTCCATCTCCTACCCTTCAGCTTGTGGGGGCTTCCTGCCATCTCTCTGCACAAGCCAGGTGTTCCTTTACCTAGGGTCTGGGTCATCTTAGCTCACCGCAGCACTTCTCCAAACTCTATTCTGCTTTCCTCCAAACTGCTCTCTGCACCAACTCCTCCAAACTCATTCAAACTGCCTGATTGAAACAGGGGGGTTTTATCATGTGACTGGCTTCAGGTGCCTTAATTGGCTCCAGGTGCTCCAACCAAACTTGCTTCCCTCTAACACTCTCCTGATGCCCACTGGCCATGCTGTATCATTTTATATTCACATTCCGCTTCTTCCCTTTATGAAAGGGTCTCCCATCTTCAGGGTCTCCATCTTCCATCTGCATATCTGTGCTGAGGTCCAGAAGGAGCAACATCTTACTACTAGTGTGGTGAGACTAAGAAATTTAAGAGCTGTCATTCTATCCTAATTTCTATTCTGAATGACTTCAACATATATTTAGGGAATCATTTAGTCTTTAACTGTGCTTGACTGTGTAAAAAGTGGCCCTAACTAAAGTAATATTTTTCCAGACCCTGCCAAAACAACAGATGGAAAACCTGCAGACACATCGCCACTATACGGTGCGCTCCAGAACATACCTTTTAAAATCCATGGGACCTACATGTGCCTATCACAATATATGGTGCACCGCATCCAGGGTAAACTAAATGCTATGACAACAACTATGTGGATGAAACCAGACAATCACTATGTTCTCAAAACTACTCACACAGCTACAAGACAAAAAAAAACCCTGTCAACCATGGATGAACACTTTTCATAGAGAGATCACTCTATAGCTGAGCTTTCAGGCCTTATCCTCAAAGGAAACCTTCAAAAGATGAGTATTGAGAACTTAAATTAATAACTCTGCTGGACAATAAAAATCATGGACTTAACAGAGACTGGTTTTATGGCTCATTGGAACACACCCTGCGGCCTACCACTTTCCTTTGTCCTATAGCTACAGGGGAGTGAATTTTTCACTTCAAGTGTCCTCCTACTACATGTATGAATCCCTTATGCTTAACAATCTGTTCCATCTTGTATGTAGCTATAACACTCTGCTTACCTTCTCCAGACCTGAACAGAAGCTCTGTGAAGTTCAAAACTTGTTCCTTCCACCAAAAGAAGTTGATTCAGTGAAAGGTATGTCCTCACCCACCTTGTCTCACTCAGATCCTGAGTCCAACACAGCTACAACAAAACTGCAAACAATTTAGTCTTGTTCTAACGTGAAGTAAATTGTTTTGTTTTAAGGACTTGTCAGCATAGAAGAGCACTTTTTAAAAACAAATTGAATGACTCTAGTGCAATCCGCTCCCAAAAGGTTACAGTTGATAGACATGTTTATGAACAAGATACCCAGCTAATATGCTCTCTCCAATACTTGGAATACTAAGCTCTGTACCGTGTTATGCTATATTAAACTCAGACTCTTCAACATCAGCTGTACCAAAGATTTTCTCTGGGTTCAGTTACATTCAGCTTCACTTGTCCCTGTCAGTGACCTCCCCAACCAATACCTCCTCATTCCAGAGACTGATTCATTCCATTCTATGTATAAAGTTTAAAGGAAGCCCCAGTCAAACTGGACATATTGAGAACATGCTCCTTGCAGGAAGTGATCCTCAGTACTTGCCTCCAATATGTTCTGTAAACAGAAACAAAAACAAATAAAATGTCATATACTTTGCAAAAATATTTCTATTTCTGTTAATTTTTTAAAAAACAAATTCACCGTAAACAGACTCTGCCTGAAGTTGGAAAATCTTACCTGAGCCATCCTCATTTCAGTGGTTCCTGCCCTGCAGTGGGACTATGTGGGTGCTTAAAAGCTATGTGCAAAAAGAAAGCTTTGCAGCATCAAATCAGATTCACTGTGTACATTTAATTATCTCCTGGTGCCTGAGAGCTAAGTGGCTAGAGAAAATGTCCTTCCTCTTTTCCTACAGAGGTGCACTGGGATTGGATGGTAGGAGGATACCAATCTGTTCCTGCCATGCCATAAACCCAGCATGAGTTGAAAGCCAGTGGGTTGATGGGCCTGGATAAAGAGCCAAGTAGTGATGGGTAGGGTCACAGAGACCCCCTTGGGACTGCCACCTGACGTGTTGAGACTACCTCTGAGCCTGTTTTCCCTGGCAGTTTGGGACTTCAGAACCCTGCCTTGTTGAGCCAGACATGTCAGTGTGCTCCAGCATAGACCCAGGGTCTGAATCACATTCCCCAAAACTACAGACTTAACTGAAAATGACTTAGCAAGTGTTCCTATCTCTAGCACCCAGATACCCAGTTCCCAATGGGTTTCAAGCCTCAAATAAATCTGTTTTACTCTGTATAAACCTTATATAAGGTAAACTCATAAATTGTCCACCCTCTATAATACTGATAGAGATATGCACAGCTGTTTGCTCCCCCCAGGAATTACTTACTTACTCCGGGTCAATTAATAAGTAAAGTGATGTTATTAAATTATAGGATTTAAGTGGTTCCAAGTAATAACAGACAGAACAAAGTAAGTTACCAAGCAAAATAAAATAAAACACACAAGTCTAAGCCTAATACAGTAGGAAACTGAACACAGATAAAATCTCACCCTCAGAGATGTCCCAATAAGCTTCTTTCCCAGGCTGGACTCCTTCCTAGTGTGGGCCCAGTCCTTTCCCCTGGTACAGTTCTTGTTAGCTCCGGTGGTAGCTAGGGGATTTCTCATGACTGCCATCTACTTTGTTCTGTTCCACTCCCTTTTATAGTTTTGGCACAAGGCAGGAATCTTTTGTCTCTCTGCATCCCCACTCCTCCTTCTAAATGGAAAAAACCACCAGGTTTAAGACGGATTCCAGTACTAGATGACATGGAGATTGCAAGCCTTCAGTCTTCCTTGCCTGACTCTCAGAAATGCTTTCAAGTAAATAGAGCCATCTACAGTCAATTGTCCTGGTTAATGGGAGCAATCAAGATTCCAAACCACCATTAATGGACCACACTTTGCATAATTACAATAGGACCTCATAGTTATATTTCCTAATTCTAGTTTCAGATACAAGAATGATACATTTGTACAAATAGGATGACCACACTCAGTAGATTATAAGATTTGTAATGATACCTTGCAAGAGACCTTTTGCATGAAGCATATTCCAGTTAAATTTTATTCACACTCATTAGCATATTTACATATAATCATATTGAGTGCAACAGCACACCGAGACAGTGTTCTCTTTGCTGGTCTCTAGTGGCTTGAGTAGCCTGAAAAAAGAATAATGAATGAGACATTGGTGTGTCGGATTGTTTGCCCTCAGGGTCTCATCATGTGAAATTGTCTCTTTGTATATGACTATTCAGTGACTAACACAGTGACAATATGTTCCCATGACACTGGTTTCTGTGCAGAAATAAAAGAGGAACTCCACACTCCCAGAAGATGAGACGAAAAGCAGGAATCCTTTCAGACCTTTCTGCAAGCTGAGTCAGTCCCAAGTTACCAACTGATTTGACCAGTCATGGTCACCTACATCCCTTCATCAGTATGGACAGGCAGGCCAAGAGTGGACAATTGCCTCCCATTCATTCTTTAACAGTTATCCCCTGCCTGGAAGCAAGGAGTTATGTTCATCTACAATCATTCCCTGGCACCTTGGTCCTCAAAGAAGTGCCCAAATACTAATGAATTATGTACCCTTTCTCTGGAACGGGGCATTTAATCTCCACTAGCAGAGATAATTATCATAGAACAGGCGAGGCCAAATCGCAGTTCACAAGCTGCATGTGGCACTTTAAAAATATGGCTCACAGAGCTTGGGGCTTCTGCCCTGCAGGCAGTGCAGGGGCTCAGGGCTTCACCCACTGGGTGAGCCGGGGCTCAGGGCTTCAACCCCCAAGAGGAGGCTTGCCAGTGGTTGGGGCTGCCACCCTGCAGAGACAAGCTGGTGCGCCGGGCTGTAGCCCTGTGGGAGGAAGCGGTGCTCGGGGTTCCATCCCTGCAGGATCTGCCCAGGCTCAGGGCTTCAGCTGCACATGCATTTTATAACAGGAAATTACATTGTGTAGTGCTGTGCGGAACTTGTGTGCTCGGGATCTCCCTGCATTATGCACAGCACAGGCTGTGTTTACTATTCATAGGTTGGATTTCAATAGTTTTTGATTTAAGTGTTTACCGTATGTTCATTTCATGGCTGACAATGACATCTTCAACTTGTGAGAAACGCAAGCATGAAGAAGAAAAAAATGAAGTTGTAAGCCAGAATGGAAGGAAGCTTTTGCATTCACTGTTAAAGCTAGAACCCCCTCCCCCCCCCCGTGTCTTATCTGCAATGCATCACTCTCTCATTACAAAATGAGCAACATGAAACATCTCCATGAAACTAATCACAATAACTTTTCATCTAAATAGGTTCCGGAATCAGAATTAAGTCAAAACAAGCCAAGTGCCTTAAAATTACACCTAAACAGTCAACAATCACTACTTTCAACATTCAGTAATGTTGACTGATACAATGACAAAAGCTAGTTTTGTTATGTCATGGAATGTCAGTTGTGCTAAATGTCCATATTACGATGGAGAATTTGTTAAGAAGAATATTGCAGAAGTGGGTGAAATTTAGAGCCAAGTAACACAAAACTTCAATGACTAATGAAGCACATTCCAATTTCATGCCCCACTGTGGAGAGGTGGATCCCCTAGGTCAGTTGTTCTTGATGTAGCAGCAGGATGCAAAATGATCTGAAGAATTCTCTAGCATTCAGCCCAGCTGTTGATGAATCCACAGATATACATGATAAACCACAACTAGCTGTATTTTTTGCTGTTTCGATAGATTTAATTGTGAAAGAAGAAATGTTGGAATTACTGGTGTTAAAAGAAACAACTCACCGTGTTGACATAACAAATGAACTTGACAAAGCATTGGCAATGCAGATGCCCACTGGATAAACTTGTCAGTGTTTCAATGGATGGAGCACCTGCAATGGTGGGGGGAAAAGTAAGCCTTATTGGACTCTTGAAATGTGATCCCAAATTTCCAGTTTCTCCCTGATCAGTGCATCATTCATCGTGAACACCTCACAGACAGTTACAAAAATGGTCCTATAAATTGTCAATTTCATCCACTCAAATAGGAAGTGACAGTTCAAAAATTTCACTGAAGATCTAGATCTTGAAGACAAACCTAACAACATCTCTTTCTACTGTGTTGTGAGTTGGTTATCAACCAATTTTCTGCACAACATACTGCTGTGAATCACTCTACTCCATGATGAAGTTCATAAAATAGAAACATTGTGCAATCCTTACAAATCAACATCTCTGTACTGCCTTGACAATATATCAATGAGATTTCCAGAAAATTTATGACCAGGATGGAGACCCAGAAAGCCTCTAGCACTAGCAGTAATTAGCTGTGGTACAGAAGGTAGGATGTTACTGTTTTAAAAAATTCATGTGTAAAGTTGCGTGTGTCTTGTAGCTCTCGAACTTCTGAAGATTATCATATGTGACTCAAAGGGTCAGTAAGTTAGGCCAACCCTTTCAGGTTCTCATTCAATGCAGTAGCCTGGATATTTTGGCTCTGGTGAAGACGTTGATGTGAATGATTAAAAAAATTATTTAGAAGTCTTCAGACAAGTAGGGCAATGTGGGGAAAAAAGCACATCACTGGAAACCTCATACTAAATGGCATGAAGAAAGGGGGCTGAATGAAAAGAGGGAAAGGTGCAATCATTCTTCCTTAATCTTTTATGTCAGTTGCAATATAATTTATTTCCTAAATTTGTCACTTCTGGCTAGAGCAATGGGAGGGTCCTGAGAGACTCATCCAAAGAGATTAGAAGAGAGAAATGCCTGTAACTTGTCTAAGAGGAAGTGGGGAAGATGATGTAATTCATGTTGATGTCTGCTCAATGGACTATATTTAAATAAGGTTGCTGGTTTGCAGGATCTTGATCCTTATTCCAGTGCATTAGGTCAAGATTTTCAAAGTGACTAGTGATATAGGGTGCTTCGGTTTTCAGGTGTCCACATAGAGACATGTTAAAAGGCCCGATTTCCAGAAAGCAGTAATCCAAAAATCAAGCTCCTTTAAGGTAGCTGAGCACCCAAAAAGCCAGGCTTTCAAACTCACTAATCACTTTGGAAAATCTTCACCGGGGCCCCACATCATAAAACCAGCATCATGTTCTCAGGAGAGAGGCCAACTAATGAATGGGTGAAGCTCTCATCTCTGGAGGTGGCCTAGCAGATTAAGATGAGACTCATAGGGAGGATGGCATGAGGATGCTTGAACTCTGCTGTACCTCGTTAGAACAGGGCTGTCAATCTCTTCCCTTTCATTAGCACTAAACTTCACAATAATAGAAGGGAATATATTCTAAAGAGACTCTAAATTAGCAAAAAAACAACCAACAAATCACCTCCCCCTATGACCAACCAGAACAGGTAGTTTGTAGAAATGCTGCATATGCATGATGAAGATTAACAGAGCACCAAAGCAGCCTCGAAAAGCCAAGGAAAAGTGTACCAGAAAATGTTACCATGGGAACAGTTCCTGTACCCTAGCTAAGGAAATGAACCAATAATATAAATGGTAACAGGTCTCACTCTCTGCAACCAAACCACAAACAAGTGAAAACTAAAAAGCAAGCCAGATAGAAAGGAGAAGCAAATCAGCCACACTGTGAAATTAATTTGGAATCGGAGCTCCCTTCCTTGTTCACATACATCTCTCCACCCTCAAAAAATGCTTAGAAAAAATCATTTTAAGTACAGCATATACAGCCAACACAAACCCTACAAGCTGTATTAATTCAGCCAGCCTGTTTTTCTGATTCTCTGCAGGAAACTTTGAACCCAGATCAACTGTATTCAGGAGGGAGTCTTCATAATTGCTCCATCTAGCTGAGTCAAAACAAACTAGGACAAGGACACAATTAACATTTTATTTGACATTATCTGCAAAATAGCAATATTAGGTGGATTTTACAGTCACATGTACTGCATTTCTTGGAAAAAAATGTTTGTAGTTCTAATATTATAAATTAATTAGAACCTTAGGCCCTGGGTCAGGAAGGGCAATTGAGCAGATGCTTAACTTTAAGCACATGCTTAAGTGCTGTCTTGAATAGGGATTTTTTCTTGAATTAGTGTCTATATAAATTATGAAACAAATTATAAACTCATATTTTATTCTTACATTTTGAAGAGGCTAGTCTCATAATGCATTAATATTTAAATTAAATGCTCTCTTCTCTCACATTTTCAGATTTTGATATTCTCCTGTTTTTACAGTCTGGTTTGCATGGGGATTTTACTGTGTGTGGTTTCCCTTAGTTTCTAATTACAGATGTTAGAATTTTCAACTCAGACATTTTGGACTTTGGCTGTGTGAAATGTGGTTTTGTTTTTTCTTTCTCTAATTGTTGCATCAAATATATCAGTGGGGACATTTTTTCCCCTTCCTCCCTCATTGGATTCAACCATACGACCAATCTGCACTCTGAATATTTCAGAATGAGTTAGAGAGAAGAACCGTATGCAGGGTCAGAACAAAGTACAGAGGAAGGATTTTCCCTGCAGACAGGGAGGAAATAATATTTCCATTTTCATAGATGGGAAAACAGACACAAAGAGGCAAAGGCCAACATTTTTCCAATATGGCTGCCTAACTTCAGGCATCTAATTCCATATTTAACAACCTAAATGACATCATTTCCATTGGGCCTGATGCTACAATGTGATGAGAAGTTGAGGATGCTCAGCCCCTTACGGGAAGCCCTCGGAATATTGCAGAATAAGACCCAATGACTTCAGCTTTGGGCAGCCAAGCATAAATTTTTCACAGGGAGCCATTTTTGTTTTGCCTGTTACCCGTGGGTCAGTAAGTGACATACAGAGCTGGTAACGATGCCTATAATTATGGTTACCCAACACTTCTCATTATAAGAGCTATTCTGGGTGTCTGCCTCATATGGACATTTTTTTGAAGTTCTCAGCCAAAATGGTTAAGTTGTTTCCAAGGACGAGGTTGGGGAAAAAAACACGTTGCCCAGGTTAAACATTCTGATACCTGCTTAACTAAGATGCTCCCAGCACTTCCATGCTTTTGGAGCAGGTGTTTGAAATTTGGGGTTACCCTGCTGTGATGTTATTGACATAAGCATAGATCATTGTTGCAACCACTGTTATAGATTTGCAGCAAATCTTGTACAAAAGAGGTCCTGTAAGGTGTCTATGGAAATGTTGTAATTTGCTGGTTATGATTATGCTGTCTATGTGTGCATAATTTTTTGTATTTGAAATTATGAATATTGGCTATGTAGTTGTATCTCAGTGTGTTTGATTCCAAGTAGCATCAGTGAAGCATTTGGTCAGCTTCTTGAGAAAGGACTATTCTGAATAAGCGTCTCATCGAGAAACACTTCACTGAAAATGGACCTTGGGAGACTCCAATCCACAACTGAGGAGCCTTCTATGGACGTTCAAGGTAACATGTGAGCAATGGCTGCCACCTGCAAACTGAGTCATGCATGGACATGTGACTTGCCCAAGTGACACCAAACTCCATCTTCCTTCTGTGATTTTCCACAGTAAGAACAAAGGGGTTTCCTTCCACAGGACAGAGGACATAAAAAGCCCTGGAATCCCCTCCATTTTGTCTTCAGTCCTGCTTTTTACCTCTGGAGGAACCTTACTACAAAGTGAAGCTCTGAACAAAGGACTGATTGACCCATCCAAGCTGTGGAGGTACTCCAGAGACTTGATTTGAACCTGCAGTTTATTCCATCGCTGCTACAAACCTAAACCAAGAACTTTGCCATTACTGTTATGTAATTGATTCCATTTAACCAATTTTAGCTATCATCTATATTTCTTCCTTTTTATGAATAAACCTTTAGATTTTAGATGCTAAAGGATTGGCAACAGCATGATTTGTGGGTAAGATCTGATTTGTATATTGACCTGGGTTTGGGGGTTCGTCCTTTGGGATCAGGAAAACTTTTTCTCTTTTACTGGGGTATTGGTTCTCATAACCATTCATCCCCATAACAAGTGGCTGCTGGTGGCGATACTGGGAAACTGGAGTGTCTAAGGGAATTGCTTGTATGACTTCCACTTAGCCAGTGGGGTGAGTTCGAAGTCCACTCTGTTTGGCTGGTTTGTTGTGCCTTAGAAGTGGAAGAAACCCAGCCTTGGGCTGTGACTGCCCTGCTCTAAGCGATTTGTCCTGAATTGATACTCGCAGTAGTGTCCCCCCAAGAGTCCGCTTTGTTACACCTGCTATCAGGGCCATGCCTTTTGTCATCCCCATGAAAGTCTGCCCACATTTGTCCAACTTAAAAGCCTCTGTAAAAATCTTCGCTCTTATGTGCTCCATGGAGACTTCTTAGAGTTTGGCAGCTAAATGAACCAAAGGTTTTGGCTGCCCTGAGCATGCTCCATTATGTGGTTGCAGGAGCAAGCAGGATTTTCCATGCAGTTGTTCTTCTTGGTGACTAAGGGCTTCTGTGGCACCAAGCACAGGAACTGAAAGCAACTGTCTGTTTCTCCTGTGCTTTCAATGTTCCCCATACTGGTAGCCAGGCAATGAAAAGGACTAGCCTTACTAGAATTCAGACGAGGAGACAGAAACTAAAGGAAGAATAGAGCCAGAGGGAGAGAAGGATTTGAGGAATGGGTTGGGGAGAGGTCAGTAGAAAGGGAGGGGAAATGAGTCGCAGGAGGGACAGTAACTGTAAGAGTGTCTATTCCCTCTCTCTGGACACTGGGGTACAGAGGAGGGATTCTTCTATGGTCCCTTAACTTCTGCTGGGGAAGCAGTTTATAGTTAAGTCTTTACACCCCCAAAACCCACACTCTACCAGTTGGGAAATTGGGGTACCCAAGCTGCCACCATCCGTGTGAATCTCCAAGACCCTGGAGGGGGGCACACAGACTCCCCCAAACTCCCTCTCTCTTGAGAGCCCGGGACCTCAGATGCTGCTTCACTCCCCCCTCCCCCCTCCTTCTTGTCCCGGCAGGGATGAGATACAATCTCCGAGCTGCAGCCCTTCTCTCCTGCCTTCAGGAGAGAGACTCAACCCACCAGTTCACGCTGTGAGCCTGCCTCTCAGATACCCAGGCTCACTAACCATGAGCTGCCCAATCCAAAGCTAGGATTCCTTTATGAAAATAACCAAACACTTCTTATAACAAAAAAAGGTTTAATAAAGAAAAGAGAAAACTTACACTAAGACCACTTTACAGATATAAAGCTTCGTACCCCCTCCCTCTGGAAAGGCTAGTGACACTTTAATCAAGTACAAATTATGAAATCAAAATGTTACTTACAGTAGTTACTTATAGCTTATGAACTAAAAGTAGAGAGTTGTCCCTCCATAGCTAGAGAGACGAGCTGGGCAGTCACACAGAGCTGGGACCACAGAGAACTGAAACTAAAACTCCCCCTCTGTCCCGAGTGACGGGAGCTCTTACGTCACCCCCTCTCAGGTAACATTAACCCCACACAGGCAAAACAACACTCCACACTTATGACAGGAACAGAGAGGGATGGGGACAGCAGCCAGGTGGGGTGAAACAAGACAGCAGTTCTAAGTGGACCTAATTTATATTGATGCCAGACTGTGAAGTGCTTGAGTTCTAGAAGTGAGACTTTTCAGTGATACCTAGTTATGAGTTAGGAAAGGTTACAAAACCAGACACCAGAAGTCTGTTGGATTGGGCATTATCTCCTGTTGTGGAATGTGTCATTGAAGTACTTACAGTGGAGAGGTGAACTTGAAAATCATCTCCCTACTGAGTAGAGGCCCACAACTGTGGGGGTGACAGGACTTGTGAATGTGGGAATGGGTGACGGAGAGCTCAATGTTTCATTCCATATGGCTGGGGGGTGTCGAGTATCCTTCCGTGGGATGCTATTGCTGAACAGCTTTGACTGCCGATGAAGACACCATTATTATGCTGTTTTCAGGATGTCTCTGGTGTCCGAGTTGGTACTTGTACAGCCCTGTAACAAAAAGTCAGTGCCTATGATCTGATTTTTAGTATGGAATCGTGAGGAGGAGGAGTTGATGCTCATATGCCATTACTCAGCAGTTTGTGTTATTTTCTCCAAGCTTTGACTATACTCACTATGGCCATGGTGTGGAAGTTCTTTAACACCACTGCAAACTGTCTGTGTAAATATCACTCCTTTCGGAGGTTTTCTGATTGGAGCTGGCACCAGAAAGCAAGATGTCTTCCAGGAAATGAAACGAAGTGGTCTCTTCAAGGAAACTAGAAGGTACAAATAGCATAAGGACCTTTAAATCTTGGGCCACCTGAGTTGGTTTCTGTCTCACCGAATTACAATCCCATCTTCTATTACATGCTGTCTTACAGCATCTCTGTCATTGAAGACCCTCCAGAAATGTTAGATCAATGGTCCACATAACTTCGCCTCTCTGTGTTAGGGGAAAAATGCTTTTCGAGTAGCACTTCTTGCAGCATTTAAGAACACAACAGCTAGTAAGGTCAGAAGGATAACATTCATTAGAGATGCCTTCACAGCTGAATACATAAAACAAACCTATCATGCTCATTGAGCTTGTTTATGACAATTCTGAGACATGTGTTAGAGCCACTACAAAATTCAGGCACGGTTAAGAGAAACAGTGAACCATGCCATACCCAGAGCCTGGAAGTTAGCAACAGCTTACCACACCGTACACAGAATTGTACCAAAAAACTCAGTGAGGGCTGCAAGGATTCACACCAGCTCAGGATCAGACCCTTGGTACTTGAGTTCTTTATACGCAACAGCTTCCACAAACCATGGAATTATAGGGCTGAATTGTATCATGTCATGGGGTAGGTACCCTCTGGAGAGGAGTCGGGTCAGAAACTCTCTGAGGTGCCCAGGGCTTGAGCACACCATAAACTCATTTACCTGTGTTACAGTCCATGTGGGGTGACATTTCGCCATAGCCACTGGGACTGCAAAAAGAACCCCAATGCCTCTACCATACCTAGAATGGGTGTGACGACCTGGTGTGGAATTGTGCATTCTTTGCCGATGGTGGAGGTGGACTCCATGCCGGCTCTCCAGAAAGTGAGGTGGGTTAGGTTAAGGTCTGAGAGTGGTGGGAGTGTGAGACCACTAGGTATTTGGTTATGTGGATACTAATCTCTGTGTAGGGGGTCCACAAGGATTCCATACACTGCTCCAAATGGGGAACTGAAATAGCAGCCCCAGAGGGGCTGTAGAACTACACAAAACCATTCCTGGGCATGTAGGTATATGGAAGATGCCATCTGCATGCCAAACAGCGTATTTACTTGGAGTTTGTGGGGGGGGGAGGGGAATTTCCATTTATGTGGTCCCTAACAACATGTCTCAAGACAGCTCAATTACTTCTTCACTTTTCTGACCAGTATATTCACTCAAAAATATTTAAAAATAATTCTAAACATGTAATCAAAAGCTAACAAAGCTTGCCTATTCATATCAATACTGCTTATTTGTATGGTAGCATTCAGTGAAGCCTGCTATGAATTGATTCAAGTTTAACATAGGCAACTTCTGAACATTCTAGTACCTTCAGCTAATTAGGATTCTTTACACCTGGAATCCTTAATCCCCATTTAAAAGGACTCCAATTCTTTTGAGTTTAGGTACAGTAGTGTAAATAAAATGTGTACAGGTTTAAGAAATGTTGCAGGGTACTCGGAGTCCCGTAGAAACGAGGCACACACATAGCTGCTAAATAAAAGTGGTGAGTTTATTGAAGGCAGACAGTGACACACCCACAACGGGGGCTCCCTTCCTTGCTGCCACTGAGACAGGGAAAGCTCGACGCACCGGAGCAATGCTCAGGGTGAAGCCCATTATGCAGGGGAATGCAGACATAGAAATACCCATGCACATTTACATCTCATGCATTCCTCATGAATAGCTAATGGCTTGTTTTGCTTCATTAGTATGGCACAATCCTAGCAGGCAGTTAGGACCAGAGAGCTCCGGTATGCAAGAGGTAGCGCTGGTATGCAATAGCAGTGTGTTGATCGAGAGTACCCTTTCCCTGGTGTCGAGGGGGGAGAGCGTCCCTATATGCATGCCGTTATAAAATCTTCACGCACCCTACAAGAAACTAAAACAATAAAAGATTTTACTGCCCAGAAATGACTTATTACTGTAAATTAGGTTTCCCACAAAAAATGCATGTGCTACTTAATTGTCCTACTAAAAGATTTAAAAGAAAAACCTTAAAAATAAAGATGAATAATTAATCTTGATCTCTGCAGATCTCATTAATAAATTTCAGGGAAAGTAAGGGAGATAGAGTTCTGTGCCTTTCGACTAGCTTTGCAATGGAAAAAGAACAGATACATAATTAGTGCATTACAGTTAATTTGCATGGAGGAAGATATCAGATTAGTCAATCTCAGTGTGTTAAAGAAAATTAGAAACTATGTAGATCCTGATCCAAAGACAATGGGAGTCTTTCCATTGCCTTCAATAGGGTTGGGACCAGGCCCCAAATGAAGACTTCTATAGGCTGATTCTTTACACTTTACTCACTCAGAGTAGCACTCCCGTGAATAATTCACCGAAGTCAATCAGACTGCTTGTGTTAGAGAGCACCACTCACCATGTGTAAGGGCTGCAAAATCAGGCTCAGAAGACCTTGGGATGGATCCCAGCTGCCCATTTCAGATTTGCATTTGAACTTCGGAAGTGTTCAGATTTGGAGGTTTTCTTCAGGCCCAATTCATCAGATCCTTTCCCCTCACCAATGGGGACTGCAGCAGAAGCACAGAGGATGAAAGCAAATAAACCGAGTAGATGGTGCCAATGCCACTGTTAATTTCTGGACCCTAAGCACACTTGGAAATTACGTCGTAATAACCTTTCTCCATTGGTGCTCCATTGTCCCTTGCAAAAATGCTCTGTAAACCCTGCACTCAGTAGTGATTGCCCTTTCCTGATGGTTGCCATACCACTTCTAGCTTTACCCTTTGATCTCAGAGTAGGAAAGTGTTGACAGGTGGCTTCAGAGCCATTTCTCTAGGTTTGCAATTGGCTGCTGGATTTATTGGTACACTACACTCCATAGCAGCAAGTTCTCCGGATCACATTTCCCTGCCCCCAGATAAAATATGTGGGGATGTCTCGTGAGTGCAAGAGACTGGATGACTTCCACAGGAGTTGGACCTAGAACCTGCAGCTTACTCCCCTAATATAGCATACAAGGGTGAGCAGAAATATCACCACTTTCAGGACTAAATAAAAATTCATCTCTTCAAACTTTAGCTTCACCTCAAGACTCTCTCTCTCTCTCTCACACTCACTCACAGACATACACACACACACAGATGTTAGGACAAACACATGACAACACAAAATCCCTGTGTTTCTCTCACACAGACAAATAAACAAAAATACCTATAAGTGAAGGAAGGTCTTTCTCCTACACACTGGGGAGGAAGAAAGAGAGATTCTTGTGTGTTTTTAAAAATGCCTGGGTGGCACAGGAGATGATGTCCAGTGTATGGTGATGTCTGATGTAGATAGGTACATTAGAGAGAGGAGTTAAGAAAATTCATGTGGCTCAGAGACTGAAGTAAAGTTCAGACAAGTGATTTTTCCAGTGTCAAGGAACAAAATGAACTTATTTCCCCCCAGATTCAGCAGTTCTCATGACTGCAGCCAGACTAAAAGCAGCTAATCTTCCACACAGTTCATCTGAGATTTGAACTCTGGCAAAGAGGCTTCAGACCATGGCTTTCATGGAAAGCTACTGTTTGCCTAGAAGCAAACCCCAAAGCTGCTGAGAAGTGCTTCAAGCCACTGATATCCAGAACCCAAACTCCTAAAAGCAGTGGCATTGTCTAAGCCAGAGCTTTCCAAACTGTGTGCCGCGACACATTAGTGTGTCGGCAGCAGTGTTGTGGGAACTAAAAGCACTTCCCTGGTCAAAACTGCTGGAAAGCAAGCTGCTGCTGCTTGAAAGCAAGCTGCTGCTGCTGCTGCAGGCTTGGCCAGTGCCGGCCAGCAGATAGGGGGCGGGAGGGGGCAGAAAGCCCACTCCTCTCCCTCCCCCCGCAGAGACAGTCGGAGGAAGGAGGATTGCACCGCGGCCACGGCAGAAGACTCTGTGGGCCTTGCATGCAGGTGCCGGGAGGGGGAAGGAGGGGAAGAGCCCAGAGAGCCTCCCCCTGCCCCGCAACCTGGCTCTGCCCCCTCCCAAGGGTCCCCCGGCCTCCCCTTACACCTTCTCCCCAGGAGCAGAGTGTCCCTTCTCTTCAGTTCCATGCAGCAACATGCTGCCTCCGTTGCTGCAGGGTCCTAGCGCCCTCCTGCTTCTGCTGCCTGTGATGGCGGTGAGTGAGTATGGCTGCTGCTGAGGGGTGGGGGCAGGAAAGGAGGAAGCTGACCCAGAGCTTGCTGCTGCTGGCAGGGAAAGGGCTGGGGGGGAGTCCTCCTCTCTGGCTTCAGTCCCAGAGCAACCTGCCTACACCCATCCCAAACTCATCCCCAGCCTGCCCTACCCCAGAGCCCACACCCCAGCAAGAGCTTATCCCCCTGCACCCCAATCCTCTTATTCCACCAAATATTGAAAAGCTGTGTTCATCCCAACAACCTCATACATCCCATTAAAATGGTAAGTAGTTATTGGTGTTATTCAACTTTTTTTAATTCTTGCACATATTTACATACTGTTACTCATAAATGACACCAATGTATGTTATTATCTTACAAATCATATATTTAAAAAAATATAAATGAAAGGTTTTCATGAGATATGTTGTGTCCCCATACATTTCATTATTACAATTTATGTATGTGTCCGTATCTCTTATAACGGGTTAGTTTAACCTTCGGTTTGCTAGTAAAACTGAATTACTGTGTCGCGAAATGATGCATGTCTAAAAAGTGTGTCACCAACATGAAAAGTTTGGAAAGCTCTGGTCTAAGCTATTAGCATGCTGCTGAAATAACTGAGCAGCCCTGGGAAAAAAAATACCTCCATCATAAATCTTACTCTAACTGACTTTTTTGGTCATACACAAGTATCAGAGGGAAAGAGGATAAGGAGTAGATGGGGTGTTATTGTGCTGCTAATTAAAATTAAATGAATGAAGTGAGGCTGAGATTTTCAAGGAAGGCTAAGGCAGTTAGGTGCCCAACTCCACTGAATTTCATCCAAATTCCCTTAGGTGTCTTTGAAACTTAAAATTCTTTTCACTTAAACACTGAAGACAGTTATTGGTCCTAACATGATTGGAACATTATATTTGCCATGGCTATAGAGCTAGCTGTGCCTCTGTCCCCTTAATGGTGTCCCCACCTCAGGTCTTGGACGTTTAGACTTTACCTGCTTTGGGACTGGATTTTGCAATTCTCCCCCTTAGACCAGGACGTGGCTACACCATGAGTACCAAGCCAACTACTTTTTACAGAGCAGGCCTATCTTGATTTAAATACCTGCTTGGTTCTCTATTTTTGAACCTGTGATCCATGGAACTGCCCAACAACCATCTTAAAACAATGTCTATTTATTGAGCAGTTGGAACAAAGCATTTGAGGAGAAAGAATTTGTAAACAACCAACCTACATGCATATTTGGTCTCATCTCATTTTATGTTTCACTACAAGCTAAATTAGATTGACTTTCTTCTCATACTACAGGTGCTGAACTGAACCAATACACATTAGATTTGCTTGTATTCTACCCACTCGCCCCACTCCCCCTGACAGCAAGGTGTGCTTTCTCCTCCTCCCCCCTCAGTTGTCTGTGAGAGTCTGTCAGGCTGGGGTGGCTCTCTCTGTCTCACCACTTTCAGACCAAAACAGCTCTATTGGGTTTGCAAAGACAAGTCATCGCGGAGTGCAGTTGTGAATATTTTTGTGATATTGTCACCTGTTCACTAGGAACTGGATTGAGACTATCACATCCTTGTATTTAAGCTAGTGACTGGCCGTGAGATGGTCATGTCTTGTGGTCATAATAAATTCTTTGAATGACTTCTTTCCTCTTGTGCTGTAAAGTTCAACCACAATCAACTGCACCTTGGTTTCCTGATGAGAAGCAATGGAGACTTGGTTGAAACCACTATACTAATTTTTTTTCTTGGAACCTGAATGTGGACTGTCCCTCACAGACACCAATGTAGCACAGTGTGGTGTCACACTAATGGAGAGGCCATTCTTTAAACTAGACACAAAGAGCATCAGAAAGACTTACTGCTACCTTCAACATACCAGCAGACACTCTATCCTTTTTTTCCCCTTCACTGTCATTAGCACTGTAGATTAACTGGCAGGAAGACAAATGCACATGACTGTACGTGGGTAATAGCCTGACACAGAAGCTCCACTGCAAACAACTTCTTGTAGTCATTTGTCACAGTTTCAAGGTGTATTTCCTCTCAGTAGTCCCTCATAAACACCACTTTAGTCTCCCAACTGTCACTGCCTGTGTGTCACTTCCTGTGTCACTCCCTTCTGACTGGGGTTTTAAGGCGGCACAGCTCCCTGGATTACACTGAAATATCTTCAGCAAACCAGATTGCCTGAAAAGGGCAGTGTTTCCACTTCTCTTTTTTTTCCAAGGGCTATGACCAAGGAATGGCCCACAGTTATAAGCTAGTCCATGGCGCCATCTAAGCAAGCACATTTACTCTAAAGGTAAAAGCATTGCAGAGAAAATATATTGAAAACAATATAGAAACCTACATAAATGCTAGAAGCTTCCCAAAAGTCAATTATCAGTCTTATGGGGCCCTAGTAGGTTAAGTGATTCCAATACTTCAAGGATTGAGGCCCTCACCCCTCCTTGTCAAAAGGTCCTCTCTGTTTGCTGGCTCAAAAACAGGTGCCAAGTCAGTTTAAAATCAGGATATTTATCCAACAGTCATGTATTTGTCTATTAGTCTCTGAAGAAAGTAGTCTGAACTAATATATGGAAGCTTCCCCAGGTTGAGGTGCTGGGAGGCGTATGGGGATGGTACAACTTGGCTGATTGGCTTTAATCACCATGTGTTTTCAGTTCCTGGACAAGCTGTGGTAGCCCTCCCTCAGGGACTAGAACACAGTCATACATAAACCATTCCTTTACAACAAAGGACCCTAAAGTTACTGCATGTGGTTGCAATGTCTGTCACAGCTCCCCGCTAGAGCCATGACATACAATTCAGGCCCATAACTGATATATAAACTTAATAAAATAAGGTCTTTCAAGGAAATTGAAGGAAATTGCCATATCTGTCAAATTGTGTACAAAATTTGAAAGTATTTATATCAGTTACAGTGTGGGTTGCAAGAAGCATCACCTCCTTGTATATAAGCTAGTGAATGGCCATGAGATGGCAATGTCTCCTGATCACAATAAAATCATTGAATGACAGCATACAATTGTGATTCTTTTTGTGATATGATCGCCTGTTCACTAGGAACTGAACTGAGACTATCGTTGCCAGGACATGTTGTGAAGCCAAAAGTCTGTTAAAAAAAAGAAGTAGATAAGTTCATGGAGGGAAGGTCCATCAACGGCTATTAGGCAAGATGATCAGGAATGCAAGCCCATGCTTTGGGTGTCCCTAGCCTCTGATTACCAGAAGCTTAGAGTGGATGACAGAGTAGGATCACTCAATGATTGCCTGTTCTGTTCATTCATTCTGAAGCACCTGGCATTGGCTCCTGATTGGAAGAGAAGATAGTGGGCTAGATAGAACTATTGGTCTCACCCAGTATGACCATTCTTACGACCTGTCATATTGGTTGACCACAATGAAAATTTCCTATCTAGAACCAGAACAGATATTGAAGGTGTCTGGTAACTACCATGCCCTCATTACGATGTTTCTGGTACCTTCTAGCTCAGTTGCTCTACTCTGAACAAATATAGAGACACAGAGCATTCCAACTTAAATCCATGTCTCTTCCCCATGGGTCTCTCCCTTTCTGTGGAAAAAGATAAAGTCAAATGCTACAATATAAAGCATGTGGGTTACATGATGTCACAAAGGAAGTCGATAGCTAAATCAAATTGAACCCTGCAGCTAAATCTTGGTGCACTAAGCTATCCTCTGAACCTGTTAGTGTTTCACTTGCAACACTGAAATCTGAGCTCAGGGCTTGATGGGTTAAAAAGCTTTTTAGTTTACCATTAGGAGATTTGAAACATATTAGAAACCACTGAAGGATGGGAAAATACCCTGTGTTTTGTTTCTACAAGGGCTGTGAATGAAAATATTGTCTAGGCCACATGACTAAGGGTAAATCCAGCCACTGGATTTAGAAAGTTAGAAAGTTTTTCCTAATGTTCCTCTTAAACCTCCCTTGCTGCAATTTAAGTCCATTGCTTCTTGTCCTATCCTCAAAGATTAAGAAGAACAAATTTTCTCCCTCCTTCTTGTAACAGCCTTTTATATACTTGAAAACTGTTATCAAGTCCCCTCTCAGTCTTCTCTTTTCCAGACTACAAACATCAAAATTTTTCAATCTTCCCTCGTAGGTCATGTTTCTAGACCTTTAATAATTTTTGTTGCTCTTCTCTGAAGAATAAAACCTTCTCCTTCAGAAAAACTCTTGAGGATTTGGTCTCCTTCCAAATGGCTACCATCTCCCATTATTGTTGGTGGAGCTGAGGCCACAGGTTTCCTCATTTTAAGATACCCTCTTTTAAAATGGCCACCTCCCATTATTCCTGATTGAAGTGAAGCAACCTGCCCTCAGGGAAGGTGGAGGCCTCCCTGCCCCTTATGCTATCAGGAGGAGGAGCCAGTGAGGAGAAGGTGAATAGAAGAGGCCATTTTAGCCAGGGTGCTGCTGCAAATGCACCTAATTAGCCCCTGCTCAGTCAGCCCCAAGCAGGGGAAATAGATTGGGGCTGGGGAAAAGCCTGATGCCTGGCCTGAGGATTGGCTGCACCTGCTGGCCTGAGGGCCTAAGGGCTATAAAGTCTGGAAAGGCCCTAAAAGATAGGAGGAATGGTCAAGGTCAAGGTCAAGGTCGGTCGGTCGGTCGGTGGGTCAGTCGGTCGGTCTCTAGGCAAGGAACCAATCAGGCTGGCAAGCTTTGTATATAGCTTAACACTGGTGGTGGGAGAACACAGTGTAAATAAAAACATAGGTGTTGCATACCTGAGGCCTCTCTGAGCTGTACTGAGGCAGCAAGTGGGCCCCAGAAAGAGGGGCAGGCTAGCAGGCCCTGTTACAAGGAGAAAGCTATTTTGGAAGAAGGCATTTCTTTGCAGAATTTTCTGACAAAGAATATTCTTCTCCAGCCTTTGCTGAAGGAAAACTTTCAGTTATGAAGACAAACAGAAAAATGTGCCTATTGATCCTTAAAAGATTTTTTTTCTATTGTAATCTATGTACAAGATATCAGGGAGTTTTAATTACATGGGAAGCTTGAATAGTCTGCATTTTTCCATTAAAATCATTTGGGGAACAAGTCTGACAAGTGGAAAATTTCTTAAAGGACTTATTCTAAATTTAAGTCTAATAAAGTAAATTATTTGCTTACAAATTCATTCAGTACTTAAAGAGTAAATGTAATTTTGGGGACAATAAGTCTTATTTTTTCTTTGTAGTAAAAAGGGGGAACAGCTGTTTTAAGTGCAAAACTCATCTCAGCCTTAAGTATGGTGTCATGGCATCCACAATACGAAAGCTCAGGAATATTAGTTTAGGCACAGACAATCTCTCATACGTTTGCTCCAATCGTAGCCTATTTGCCCTGGATACATTTGGATCATTGTTTCTAGCTGAAACCTGAGATCAAGTTGTAACGAATAAAAAAAAAAAATTGAACTTTTTATGTTGAAGTACTGTAGATAAAATATGCATCAGGTAAGGTATCATATCATGGACTATGTAGCTATATATTTCCCTGAAACATGGCACAGAACAAAGTGTTCTTAGTGTTTGTATTATGGAGAGCTGTATTAATTTGGTTAAGAAAATATTTAGATTAATTATGTAAATATTTTTAGGGAATTTTTAAAAATGCAATCAGAGTGTGGATTAGAGCCTGAAAAACTTTGGCAAAGCTTCTGTGAACTCAGTGGGTATACAGTGAAACCTCGATATAACGGACTAATTCGGGCGAGGGGGTGTCCGTTAAAGCCGAAAGTACGTTATTTAATAATTTTTTAAAATCATTAAATAACAGGACTTTTGGCTTTAACGGACACCCCCTCACCCGAATTAGTCCGTTATATAGAGGTTTTACTGATCACAGCCGGGAGCCGGGAGTCAGCCCGCCCAGCGGCAGCCAGCAGCCCGCCCGCCCGGGACCCCGGCTGCTGGGACCCTGGCGGGAGCCGTCAACCCGCCCACCCGCAGGCGGAAGCCGGCAGCCAGCAGCCAGCCAGCCAGCCAGCCCACCCGCAGGCGGGAGCCAGCAGCCAGCCAGCCTGCCCGCAGGTGGGACCCGGGCGGGAGCCGGCAGCCCCCGAATAACGGATTTTGGATGCATCGGAAATTTTGTCCATTGCATCCGAAGTCCGTTAAATCGGGGTCCGTTAAATCGAGGGTTTACTGTATTTCCTTAGAAAAAACTGAGGTGCATATCTAGGAGGGAACTTACGCCTGTACCTTTAAACATATAGTCTCATTCATGGCTCACATGTTTCAGGGTAGGTTCATGCTTGCGTACCTTTCTGAATCAGAACCTGAATAAGGACTTTAGGAGTTGGCTCAATAATTGTTACACTTCACCTCATCCTCAGCACCACATTAAGTGACAGCTTAAGTACTGTATTGGGGACTGCTCAATAACATTTTGGTCAGAGGGCGTGAGAAGGATTGAAATATTTATTCATGAATCCTTTAGGGAAGTGGACTTTAGAGTATAGGAAAGTGTTAAGTGGACCTCAGTACAACTATTTACTAAATTACCCCACTCCATAGTCTCATGCTAATGAAGCCAGCTGTATAATTTTCACAAGAGCCCATCCTCGTATGACAAAATAACATTGGCCATTAAAATGATAATAGTTTCACTGTTCAAAGGAGTCTTTGCAAATCTCTCAGAAAAGTCCAATAGGACACAGTGAAAAGGTTCGGCTAGAACATTCAATATTTTGCTAAAACATTCAGTCACTTAATACAAAAGTTTAATGTGCCTTTTGTATCTCATTAGCACTTACATGTCTCAGTTAGTAGGTCTGCAATTTCATGTGAGGTTCATTCCGAAATTTGTGGCACTTAGACTAACAGATTTATTTGGGTATACTCTTTCATGGGCAGCGTATACCCAAATCTGTTAGGAGTTTGGTGGCACCTTAAAGACTCATTTTTGTAGATACAGACTAACATGGCTACCCCTCTGATACTTGAGATTCAGAACTTTGTGGACACAGCCCTGTGACTTACACACAAGCAATCCTTACTCATTCAAGTCATTGATCTGAAGTAAGGCCCTGTATTAGCACAAGATGCTCTAGTTTTTCAGCCTACAGAAGACAGTTTTTATTTCAGGCAAAGGTTACTCTGATTAAAGAATTTTAGGGTCCAATTATAATCCCATTGGAATCAATAGAAGAACTCTCATTAACTTCCAGGGGAACAGTATCAGACAAACAAGGAGCTCATATTTGTAAGAGAAGAGCATATACTGTTCTTGAGGGTCAGGGTTCTTACTTTGTACTCATGATGCATGGTGAGAGTTATGCATAAAGTGACCCACAGTGCATAAGGGATCCCTGTGGTCTCAAAGCAGGTGAATATTTGTTTGGTTATGGTAAATTAAAAGGCTTTTTTTTTAAGTGCATATGCGGGCGAATTGAGAATGTGGCCTTTCGGTTTGCACTGAGCTGTTGATTCAGCTAAAATGGAAGTGATTCTGGCAATTGTTAGCAGTTAGCAATATGGAGCTTTTTTCCCCCCCATGGTCATATAAATCCGCTGACTACTCAGGAGAAGAACCCAGAGTTTTGAAGACAGCCCATTTTGCCTTCAGTCCTTTAACAAATATGCTCAGGTTGGTTTGAGAAGCCTCACCTCAGACACCAGTGAAATCTGAGTCTTAATCTTTTCCTTACTTATCATCAGTAAACGGAGAGAGTCACTGTTATGTGTGTATGTCTGCCTCTGGGAAGGCTGATGTTTTTTCAAGGATAGTCGGACATTCTCAGTAGCACTCCTAATTTAAGGCAGCCAGGTTTGTTGTGCTTGGCTTACTCCCGTTCACTTCAGTGGAACTCTACTTGTGCATAAGGTGAGCACAGTATGGCAGTGTGACCGGATCTGAAATCAATGAGCTTTTCTTTTGGGTTCTTCTCTAGTGGGCTCTGGATCAGGACCTAAAAGAATTCACTTCAATTGAAGTTACTTTTGTGGGTAGGGCTGGCTGACTCAGGTAGAGCTGTGATGTGGGTGGCACTGGCCGACTTCCAGCTGCCCATTGGTTGTGCTGGAGGAAGCTAGAATAACCCAATGAGAAACACTGACCCTAAATGTCAAAGCACAGCAGCTACTAACATCTACAGACCATTGTCATGTAGAATCTTAGCATTGCATCCTTTTATTAACAGAACTGGATTATAAATTCACCTATTACATACTGTTACTTACGTAACTGGAGTGCAGTAGCATGCATGTCAGTAAATGCAATGCAACACAACTACCCCCTAATTACTGCATAGGATTTTCTAGTATGTACCTGTATCAAAAATATTACAGTGTATCTAGAGTGTGGTTCTTATACCTGTGCAAGGTTTCCACATTGAGCCTAGTGTTGTAAACCCCAAAATAGTCCCTGACGTATGCAAATCCCCCTAACAATTGCCAAGATAAAAGAATAGTCTCTAGAAGAAATATGCCTAAGGTCAACAAATGCTGTATGCAGTGCTGTTCTGTAGATGTGTTGGTCCCAGGATATTAGAGAGACAAAGTGGATGAGATAATATCTTTAATTGACCAAGTTCTGCTGGTGTGAGAGACAAGCATTCGAGCTTACACAGAGCTCTTCTCCAGGTCTGGGAAATGTACTCAGAGTGTCACAGCAAATACAATGTGGAACAGATTGTTTAGCATAAATAGTTAATAGGCTTCAAGGGACTATTCAAGGTGAAGTGGTCCATTAACACCGATGCAGTCATGGACGGTATAAGGGGAGGGAGCTGAAGGGAGGTGTGGGGGGGTTAGTGGGTTATAGATTGTTGTAATAAGCCATAAATTCAGTGTCTGTATTCAGTCCAGGATTTTTATTGTCTACCAAAGTTATGAGTTTGAAAGCTCCCAGGATGAGCACTGAGAGGTCAGCTATAGAGTGATCACTTTGTGAAAAGTGTTCACCCAGGTGATACGGTGTTTGTGTCTTCTTATAATTTTTCTGGGTGAGTTCGTTCAAGAGAATAGTGATTGTCTCATTTCAACCACATAGTTGGTGGTGGTGCACAGTTAGTGCACTGGATGAGGTACACCACATATTGTGATAGGTTGACAGCGTCCTGGAGGAAGCTGGCTCTTTGTGTGCTGAGTGGTTTGAGAATGTTTTACGAGTTCCGATATTCCTTCAGAGTGCCGTGGCCAGATATGATGGGTCTGCCTGGATTCCCTTGTTTGGGTAACTTGCGAAGCATGTAGAAGATCCTTGGGGTGGCTTCATGGGGGATGATGTTGTAGAGTTGTCTGGGGAAGTATTTGATGATACCCTTAAATTCCTGGGTAAATTGTGGTACGGGGTTTTCTCTGAGTTCTTTATAGTAGGTAGTGTTGGAGAGTGTTGGCTGGCCTCATGACATAGTTGTTACAACAGACGACTACAATGGTGCCCACTTTGCTGGCTTGAACACTATCTAGTAGTGGGAATTCAAGATCTAAATAGCTTTCTCTCCGTAGTGGAGAGATTGTGATGAATCTATTTGTTAAGGATTTCACAGACAATATTTTCCTGAAGCAATCAATGTAATGTTCAAGAGTGTGCTTTTGTCCACCGAGAGGTGTCCGGTCAGATGATTCTTTTTTCTTATGACTGTCAGTGAGAATGTGGTGATAAACTCACACAGAAAATGGTAAAAGACAAAAACACCATCTCACCTGTGGGTGAACACTGCACAATCAATAACCCACTAGCCCCCACCCCCTCAGGTTTCTCACCCTCACACCCCATGACTTAATGGGCCACTTCACCTTGAATGGTCCCTTGAAACATGTTAATCACTGATACTAAACAATCTGTTCCACCTTGTATTTAGCTGTGACACTGAGTACGTTTTCTAGACCTGAAGAAGAGCTCTGTGTACTCAAAAGCTTGTCTTTCCTCACCAACAGAAGTTGGTCCAATAAAAGATATTATCTCACCATCTCGTCTCTTGAAAGTCAACAGAGTGATTCGTGCTGTGGTAAGGCTTGTTTATCACTTTGACCCAAGGTCACAGAGGAAGTTTGGCAGGACTGGTTATTAAATAGAGGGCTCCTGAGTTGTAGTCCAATGCCCTAGCCACCAAATACCTTTCCTTCCTAAAACTACAGACCATATGTCTAAATATGACAACCATTCAGTCAGTAGTTATCCCCACAGTGAGACTTGATTAACTTAATCTATTTACGTGTCTTGCAACACAAATATTGTAGGCTTTTCAATAACTGCAGTTTACTGAAAACAGATATTATTCTGTACTGTTGAGGTACCAGAATGTTTAAAGACACAATCTCTGCTTGAGCTACTATATTCTAAAATTTAACAAGTCAATATGCCAACCAATGTGCTACGAGTGCAGGACTAGAATGATATTTTAGTGGGAGTTCTCTTCAATATAAAATGAAGTTACACTAAGAATGT
This sequence comes from Sternotherus odoratus, assembly GCA_032164245.1. Taxonomy (NCBI): domain Eukaryota; kingdom Metazoa; phylum Chordata; order Testudines; family Kinosternidae; genus Sternotherus; species Sternotherus odoratus. The sequence continues at coordinate 151,557,351 of JAVMKO010000003.1, forward strand.
GGAAACTGCGTTAGAGGGTAGATGTTAGCAAGCACTTCTTTAAGATGGACAGCGGCTTAAGATATACACTTGGCAATTACCAGAACCCACACAAACAAAAGGCCTGGGAAAAAAGTAACATGCACAAAGAATTAAAACATGAGCTTTTCAGTTTGTTGTATTGGTGACTTTTAGCACCTATTTCCATTCATTAACTTGGAATGCGCCATTTAAAAAATGGCATCAGGACTTTCTATCATTTAATGGCACATAGGAAAAGGTCCTTGAAAATAACTTCAACCAACGATATGAGAAATCTTATGTCTTATGAATCTTACTATACGCAATTAACTGAGTATGCAGAAACCATAAAAATCAAAGATCAAGAAAAAAATACCAAATGCATATAATTAAAAATTTATTCTAAATCGTAGTTACTGCATTTTAGTTCTAAGGCATTTTCAGTCATTATAGAAACAAACCTGAATGGCCAAACTCATAAATCAGAATGATTGCAAGATGGAAACACAATTAGCCTAATTACCTCATGCAATCCATTATGGATGGGGAAAAATGCTAGGCAAACGGCTGAATTCTGAACAATTAAATTTTGCCTAAATGGTTTCTGTATAAACTGCATATTAGCTATATTCATAGTTTTTATTATACGTCATATGGCTCTCACATCTTGTGGCATGAAAAATAGAATCATGGAATATCAGGGTTGGAAGGGACCTCAGGAGGTCATCTAGTCCAGCCCCCTATTCAAAGCAGGACCAATCATCAACTAAATCATCTCAGCCAGGATTTGTCGAGCCTGACCTTAAAAACCTCTAAGGAAGGCGATTCTACCACTTCCCTAGGTAACCCATTCCAATGCTTCACCACCCTCGATTTTTCCTAATATTCATCCTAAATCTCCCCCTCTGCAACTTGAGACCATTACTCCTTGTTCTGTCATCTGGTACCACTGAGAAGAGTCTAGATCCATCCTCTTTGGAACCCTCTTTCAGGTAATTGAAAGCAGCTATCAAATCTCCCCTCAGTCTTCTCTTCTGCAGACTAAATAATCCCTGTCTGCTCAGCCTCTCCTCATAAATCAATAACATAGCTTCACACCTGAAGTTATACACATAGTTATAATATTAAAAGGAGAGAGCGGTAAAATTGCAGAGACAACACATCAGACATACTCTAGAAGTGACCTCCCTTTACAGGAAAATAGAGGTGACCATAATAAAGTAAAATAATATTGATGAAGTGATAGGCGTAGAGAGAGCTACAAATACATACATGAAATATAGCATACTTATTATACATTGCACTTACTCTGGCAATATATTAGACACTGCAGGTGTTATTTCAAATTGTTTTACAAAAACAACGTTTCAGGGAGTTATTCTAAGTTTTGTACTTAAAGAGCGGTTCTAGGTACCTGGAAATAGTAAGAGGAGTTCTGCTATGGTAGATGAGGTAGATTGGGAGCTTTGAAAAATCTTAGTCTAGCTATAAAACATACTATAGGGTTAATATTTGCTAGGGGGAGATTCTGAGAAGACATGACTCACCATGAGTAAGGTTGAGGGACATCACAGAACTTACAGCCTGTTGGTAGGAAGAATGCAGGGCTGTCTGTCATCAGCTGTCTCTGATTAACAGAACTGCCCAGAATCTCTGTTCAGCTGCATTTTGTGGGCCCTCTCCTGACATGTCCCTCCCACCCCAACTCTGCCCCCAGCATGCCTCTTTTACAAAGGTTTTTGAGGGAGTCCTCAGAGGATAGGCTGCAGCTGTCTTCTTCAGTTCCTGCCTCAGGGGAATTCTTATCCATGGACTGGGGCTTTTAGAGTTCCTTCATGCTGCTCCAGCCCTTTTACGAAGTGCAGAGGGGCTGGCCAGAGGTGAGGATCTCACCCAGTGACTTCAGTGGGACTAGTCACAGAGTAAGAGAGCACAGAAGACGAGAAAGGTTATCTGAATCTAGGTCTAGCGGATTTTCTATGCAATATTTCAATCTTTAACAATTGCAAAGATGTATAATACACATAAATAAATGCAAATATATGGGATTTACTAAATGTTAAAAACCAAGGGCCTGATTCTCCTCACATTTATGCTGCTTTTAGTCTTATGTAACACCATAAACTTCAGTACTGTTACCCCTCCCATTGATAACGGCCTGGTTGGCAGTGTTGACCAGAGCTGCCGTGACCCAGTGCCTTACATTCCATGACCCAGTACTGGTTCATGACTTAGTCTGAAAACCACTGATTTAGAGAAGAACTTCCATTGACTTCAATGGAATTAGTGTATCTTATTCCTGTAGAGCTCTTTGAAAATGTAGAGGTAGAAGAGGGACAGTTTGTCCGTGAATGATTTATAGCACTAAATGCAAGTCATTTCTCTGCTTACGAAGGTGTAAATTCATTCCACATTGTACTGAGATCCATCAAATGTCTTCTATGATTTTTTTGCTTTCACAAATAAGTAGCTGAGCGTTATACATATAGCTAGCTCCCCTGCACATAAATTGCTGATAACTAAACATGATGTATGCATGTTTTGACAGGTAATTATGTGGTAAATATGCTCTTGAAGACAGTATACAAGATGTTGGCAAATACAAACAATATAATTTGTAATAACTTTGTGCTGACATCAGGCATGAGTACAGGTTGGCAACTGCTCTCATTTGATATTCAAGGGGCCCACGTCTGCTCTAGTGGTGCAGTAACACCAGGTCAACCCTACTGCACAAATCACATGTATGAAATCCAGGGCAGAATCTGAAGTCAGTGGTGTTAACCGGTGTGCATTATTTGGCTGGTGTCCATCATTGGCTATTAGCCAGGATGGGCAGAGATGGTGTCCCTAGCCTCTGTTTGCCAGAAACTGGGAATGAACGAAAGGGGATAGATCACTTGATGATTACCTGTTCTGTTCATTCCCTCTGGGGCACCTGGCATTGGCCACTGTCAGTAGACAGGATACTGGGCTAGATGGACCTTTGGTCTGACCCAGTAGGGGTATTCTTATGTTCTTATATTGGCCTGTGGGATTTTTTTTTAAAACTGAGGATATACTAGCTGGAAAGGAGCCAGCTTGATTCTCAGCTCCCTGGTTGTGTTGGCAGGGCTGGCAATTGGAAAAAAAAATGCTTCTTTTTCCTTCTAACCTGAGCTCATTTGACATGGCATCACAGACAGAAACATGGGGCTGCAAAATACCATTTTTCTAGAGCACTTTTCAGCGAAGATCTGTGCCTTGGCCTAGAGTCCCCCCTGTGCCAATCTTTCCTTGTTGTGTGAGATGGGAGGTTACTTAAGGGTGCACAAGAAAAACTGTAACTCTTTCCCAAGCCTGAAACATTCCCAGCATTGAGCAGGGAGTGGTGAGGAGCTATGGAGCTAGTACATGAATTTCTATTATGTGTGCATTAGTTCTAGGATATCCCCCAAGTCACAGATGTCATTAGGAATTACTACCAGAAAAAGCAAGATGATCACCTGCAGTTTAACTTCACTGCCTTGTTGTGCACAATTGCCTTGATTGATCGGTCCGTCAGCCCTCACAGAGAAAGCACCGATCACAACACGTCAGACATGTTGTCTAGCCAGTCCTTCAGCTACCTGCTGGCCAGGCTGTCAGTAGCATGGGACAGCCGATTGGCCCAGCAGCCCAGAATTCCTGAGCAACCCACCAACCGCAGCCACCCAAACAGATGGGATTACAGGCGTGCGCCACCACGCTGGGTTGCTGTGCATAATAGCAGCTATAAAAGCAATCACAGCAATGGACAAGGCAATATCTGCAATCTTATTTCTTTGTCCCGCCTACCACCCCAGTGGCACAGGAGCACGAGGGAGAATCTGTGTTTTTTGGAGTTAAGTCTGTGGTAGTCTGGACTGGAGCTGATACTGTTAGTCATTTTAAACTCATCTGATTCTTTACGTGTAACAGATTGTCCGATTTGCATCTTAGAGCAAAGAGTGAATGCCACCATCAGTCATGAAGGGCACTATTCCATGATCACAGCTAATTTGGGACTGGAATGCCTGTTCCTGGTCATGTGCCTCTTCCGGCACAAAGAAAAACTCATGGGAGAACTGATGCAGGCCTTTTTCCATGGCATGATTTGTCCCTTTATTAGTTCCCTCATCCTGGCTTTGAAAAAAGCAAAGGAATTTTCTTTTCCATTATCCATATTCGTGCGAGGATCCTCCCAGCAAAGAGAAGAACTTTTAAAATACTCCCACCAAAAGGGAAAACCAGAGCAAGAACCCAAAACATGAAATCGGAATGTAAATGAAGGGGCCTAATCCTTCAAGCTGTGGAGTGATTTTTAGAGGTACTGGGCCCACTGCACATCCACTGACGTCAGTGGGAGTTGAGGGGGCTTAGCACCTGTTGGAAATGCATGGCACTGTGAAGCATTGAGCCTTTACTGAACATAAAGGAGCCAGCTGCATTTCCAGCATTGAAGCCAAAGCTTTGCCCAGGAAAAAACAAAACATGCCTGCAAAACTCATTTGTGCAAGGGTATATTGAGGATTTCCACGTGGAAATCCCCATTTGTGCACACAGTAATCATTTGCACACCTACATGCCAGGTTTGTGCACATGACTGTTGTATGCAGGCAGCAGTACCGAAACCTTTGCTGTTTGGTAGATTCACTGTATTTCTTGATAGATTATTGCAAGGGATTTATTTTGTGATTTTCCTCCTTCCTCTCCCACTCTATCACCTAACCTGTTCTCTCCTTTCCTCCTCTTTCATCAGCAAATGCTGCTGATTACTGGGGTAAGACTCAGTTTGCAAAAATGTGCCAGAGCAAGCGGAATGCTCCCTTTGTCCTTCAGCACTCTCTTCCGCTATGAATCACGGTTTAGGTTTCAAGGTGGAAAACACTTTTCATCATGTGAAAAATAACCTTCTTTAGCGGATTCTGAAATGAACAAAACCCTGCAGATGAAAGCAGTTTTCCCTCCTTGTTTACTGCCATGAGGGAAAAAAAATCACTAGGTTTGCTTGAGGAACAACTATATCAAACCAGCAGGGGCTGCCAAGGAATGGGCTTTTTATTATGTGAACAGGCAAGACATTTGCACCTAGACCACTTACTTCTGACTAGTTCTCTAATGAGAGAGCATGGTATGGAACAATGACAAAAATAAAGAAATTATATTGAGCATTAATGATTGTTTATGCATAATTTTGGCATAAAATAACTAAGCTCTATGTCTTCCTGTCAAAAGTATTTTTGATTTCTGTCGAGGCTACCAAAATATTCTTGGTTATAGTGTGAGTGAATATGGGAGCTCTCCGGCTTCCAAGATTTAAGATTCACCAAAGCTCCAACCTTGTTCCACTTGGGTCCTAAGATCTAAAGAGTGGGATATCTGTTTACCAATATGCAAGAGTGACCATACCTTGCTCATCACTAGGATATCAGAAATAAGCAGGTAGCTCATTGCTGAGCGATTTCCTCCTCCCTCCTCCCATCCCATAGAGGTGGGAAGCCGTTCGCTTCACTTATTGAAGTTTGGGGGATTTATTTTAATTGCTAGAGTATAGCTAGGGTATGGTGTTGGATTCTGTATTTGCATCTGGAGGTGGTGACATTGGTGATCCTCCTGAGCTCTTGAGGAGGGAATTCCTCCAAGCTTCCAAGAAAGCTCTGCAGCTGTCATGATTCTTTGGGTCAGACTCTATAGTTCAGTAGGGCATCTTTGTATCAGCTCCCAATGCAAAGCTGCATTTAAGCTAGTGGATCTGGCCTGTCGGATTATCCCTGTGCAAGGGAATTCTCAGGTGGCACACAGAGGGAATGGGTCCTACAGCAGTTCCATTCCCTTGCATACTGACATGTCCAAGTACAAAAGGGGGCATGATTGGATTGTCCCTAAACCCCAACAATACCTAGCTGCCAGGACGGCCCCTTTGAGCTACTGGAAGCCAGTGTAGTTTACAGCAACCTTCAGACTGCATTCATATGAGCTTGGAGACTGAGCTCATATGCAGCTAGCAAGGTTTGGGTGGGCCAAAGAGCTGGTCTAAAGTCACCTTTGCGGATACCTGATTTTGCGCCAAGCTCAGCGAAGTCCAACTGTAGAATCTAGCCCTTGCTTTTGTTGTGAATAGTTTTATGTTCCTAAGGATCACAGCTGTCATGGAAGGTATTGTTTACAGAAGGAGAGTTGGTCCCTTGATCCACTGTTCAATGGGGAACCAGCATACTGACCAAATACAGAGGTGAGGCATTTACAGGGATTTTGTGTTCATTCTCAGGTGTAGGTCGCCACTATATCTAGCCTAGGGGTCAAAGAGGCATAGATCACTGATCCCATTGGCTTCTGTCTGAAGAGGATGTAGTCTCATAGCAGAAAGGTGGCAGAAAGTATTTCTAGCAGCAGTTGCTTTTGATATTCCTATTCAGCAAGGAATCCAGGAGCACCCGGCAGCTCTGCACTGGGCCATGTATGGGATTACATTGCTCACTAGGCAGCTGATTTTCCTGCCGTGGTAGAACTGGGAGTTATGAGCAGATAGGTGCATCTGCAACCAAGGCACAAGGATAGTTTGCCAGGCCAGGTAGTAGACATCTAATGTTGCCAAGAATTGATGTACTGCAGTGATAGAGGTGAAGTAGGACCAGGAGCAGGAAGCATTTATTTGAGAGAGAGAGAATATATGCAATGAGAAAACGATCATTAAAAGGATTCCCCAACGGTGTTAAAGTACAGCGGCATTTGCAGGGGCTGACAGGAAACAGATGGAGGGAGAAGTTTTTTTTCATATGACAGACCAAAGGAGAGCCTGGGCAGGTCTTGAAGCTCTTGCCCAACCAGAACTACCATAGAGTGAGGTTACTTGGTAACTAGGGATGGGCAGGGGAGGAAAAGGGATGTTTAGCTATTTTGGTAGAGGCTTCGTAAAACACATGCGAAGCTTCAAGAGCTGCAGCTACTCTCGCAGTGGTTTAACTCCATTGATTTGAGCTGATCAACGTAATTGCTCAGAATCAGCTTCTTAGCTAGTGTAAATTGAAGTCAATGGAGTTACATCTGTGAGGATCTGGCCCTTTGGTTTTAATTAAAATGGACAAAATTCTGCTCACTATTACAGTCCTAATGCCCCTTAGAACACAGCGCTGCAGCGATTTGAAGAACAGAAGCAAGAAAGCATGGTGCAGGGTATTTTTTTGTATGTCTGATTTCTTGAAACAGTAGCAGCTTAGTGTTGCTTACTCAAAGCAAGGGGACTGCCTTTAGTTAGACAGACTTCAAATAACCTAAAGGCTCGAAAGCATGCAAAATCACATTGATCTGTGACTGGAACAGCCATCCAGTTCTCTTTATCCTGTCGTCATAGTCTGTTTATTCCGTATAAGATTTTAGTCATCAAAGAAATGCCATTTACACAGCTGTTAACAAATGTATTCTTGCAGGAAATTTTAGTTGCCAGCTGCAATGGCAGACAAACCACTTGCTGTCATCCAAACAGTCATGAGCCAGCAGGACAAGCTGAGATCCCAGGAGCCCAAATGGACTGACAGACATTGGATTCAACCACTGCAGGGGAATTTTTTTGGAGTAGTTTTCTTCTTTCTGCAACTCTCAGAAATAAATCTGTCAGAAAGACAGGAGATGTACAATAAAGTGGGAGCAAGAGGCGTTTTAATAGCAACTTTGTCAGTGAAAGCTGGACACCTAGTATGTATTTAATCCTCCTGCCAAAGCAAAATGTCCCCACTGTATGTAATTTAGTTATCAAGGAGGGGTTCTCCTCTGAACTTATGCAGAGGGGTCACTGGCTATGGTTATCAGGTTGTTAATGGTTAAATGAGTGTCTTCAAAACTTCAGTACAATATTAAACTTGTCCAGAAGATATTAGCAGTAGGAGAGGGATGTTTTGTTATCAGCCATTGTGGTTTATATCGTACAGTGTTTTGCTTGAAGAATGAAGCACTAGATGAACAATCTGTCATCCACATGTGAAATACTTTAAGACTTTGTAGTTTATAATTAAAAAAACCCCAAAGACAGAAAAAATCTTCAGTCCTCAGTTGGTTAGTATTATTGTTAATAATAATAACACCATTGATCTAAGGATCACAAGTTGCTTTACAAAGACTAATGGCCACATTCTGTTCTCATTTATTCCCATGCAACTACTTCCATTTCAGCAGGATCCAAAGCCTAAAGAAGTCAATCGAAAGACTCCCATTTATCCAATAAGATTTGGTTAAAACTTCACTATATTAATTCCGGCTTTGTACCTTAGATAAGCATTACCGTATACATTTTTACTTCAGTAAACTGGACCCAAGAGATCTTAAGGATTCCTTGAGGCTCCTTTGAATATCCTTGTTTAAAGGGCTTCTCCATGGTCATACAAGTAATCGATAGCAGAACGAGTAATGGAACGAATGTTTGTGTCATCTGTGGTGGTTAGACTTCATTGGAATCTGGGGGTGGGGGAGGGGAAAGGAGGCTGAATTACTGTTTAACCTAAGGTAACAAAGTCCTGTGGCACCTTAAAGACTAACTATAAAGTTTTGAAGCATAAGCTTTCGTGGGCTAATACCCATTTCGTCGGATGCAAGCAGTGGAAGTGTCCAGAGGCAGGTATAGAAAAGTAGGCAAGAACCAGGTGGGAGGTAAAAAGGTTAGTCCAATTAGGCTGAACCAGCTTGTTATCTCCGATTAGGGAGGGTGGGTTGTTCTTCTAGCATTTGAATGGGGGGTGTGAACATGGAGAGAGGAGAAGCTATTTTTGTAATTAGCAAGCCATTGTAGGTCTTTGTTCAATACGAGATTGTTTGTGTTGAATTTGGAAATGAATTGTAGCTCTGCAGTAACCTAAAGCACTTGTACAGACTCACCCGCTATGGGATTTATGATATGGTGCGGCTTTCCCCCAGCTTTGACGTGTACACTGCCACATCCTTTAAATAGGTTTATTATCCAAGCAAACCAACCAGCTCTTCAGCTCACCTGTTATCTCAGGAATTTCACTGATTCCTCCCAGGAATCTCTGCTGCTTCTTGAAGCTTTCCCGTCACCATCCATCTCAGCCAGACCTTATTCAGCCAGCTCTGTTACTCTTCTGAACCAGCAGTACCAGGGCAAGTTCCCTAGACACCTAGCCCATTGCTCCAGGAATTACTTACAAGCACTGACCCTATTCCACCTGGGTTCCTTTTCCCTCAGCAAAGCGTCTTCCAATAGCTGGGTCTTTTCCTGACCTCTGACAGTCTTTTTAGCCCAAGCTATAGCCCTGCCCCATCGTAATTGGCTCAGTTGGGCCCATCTGCTCTGAGCCAGGGGAACTGGGCTTGGTTTATTCACAGGACCCAACAGCCATTGCGTTCAGGGCAGCATAGCCTAGCAGTCAGAGCCAATACCGCAGCCCTTGCATTCAGGGCAGCGTGTCTTAGTGGCCAGAGCCAATACTGTGACCGGGCCCACCCGACTACACCAGGCCCTGACTCAGAGCCCTGACCGTGGGTCAGCGGGGACTCCCACCGAAACACACTGACCTCACATGGAGGGGAGATACCACTCAATCACCCTCCCTGGGTCACTTCCTACTGGGCGTCCTGAAGCTGCAGTCCATGGGGCATCTGAGTGTCTGGGCTCCTCAGAGCAGACTGTGACGCTGGTGGTGACAGATCTCTGTTTCAGACATCTGGATCTCTGGCTCCCACTGGCAAAGGCTGAGATGGCTCCTCAGCCAGAGCCTCCACCAAAGATAATTCTTCTTCAGCAGTCCACCCAGACGGAGCTGGGCTGCTCCCTTTTATATTGGCACAGCACTTGGATCATGTCCAGTACGGTCTGAGGGGTGGGACTTCCTCGTTCCATAGTGTGGGGTTAAGCCCTTCCAAATCACAAGTACCTACTGAATTTCTGGGGAAATGGGCATGAATCGCAATGGGGAGTGGGCATCATGTGAGGTGTGAAATCCCGCCCCTGTCCTGGCCATGTGGGTTGCACTGCTTATGCATGACAGACATGCTAAGGATGGCAGGATTTGCATAGCTTCTCTTGGGTTGCATCAGCATCTCCATTCTAGTTTAATTAATTCATTTCTTAGTACTTGGGAACAAAATGCTCCATTTTAAAATACAGTATGTTCCAAGGCAACTTCCTGGGTGAATTATTGATGTATGTTAACAGCAGAGCAATTTGTGGTGCATATAGGTGAACAAGGAATCACCCCATCAAAATGTACAAATCAAATAGCCACTGGTCTCTATATAAAAAAAACTATCAAGGCTACCAGTGGACACAATCTCATCATTTGCCTGTGTAGACATGATCACGGGACCACAAATTGTGAAACAGTTTCAAAGTAGCACCCTTCAAACCTGGTAAAAAAACACGTAATAAAGTGAAACATGGATCGATGTTAAATTTTGTATAGTGCCTCAGTCATATTGATTGCTATTGTCGGTGACTTTTAATATACACCTGTTTAAACAGCTATAAAACTTGTTGAGGTTGAAATGATGGGTGGTGAATATTAATGAGGTTGAAAGGCTGCATTACTATGTTCGCTTAAAGTACCAGATTCCTTTTTCTCATCTGTTTTTTATAATGGGAGAGCATCAATGGGAATTTTTGGGACATGTGAATGAAATCTTGCTTAGTTTCATGTCAGCGCAATGAAAAAGAGGCAGATTATAACTGGTGGCTGGTACCATGTGAACGCTATGGAATTCCTTCTTTTCTTGGCTTTATTTCCAGTGTCTCCAGTGATAGAAATGAAGATGCTGCTTAGACTTACTTCTAGAACTAACTCCAAGTGTCACGTCAACTGCAGTATTTGAATTTCTTTCTATGGAAATACAAAAACATTAAATAGGAGCACAGAGAGCCCTGGATACAGTGGAAATGGAGTGATACTGGGCAGAGTCCCATGAGTACCCGCGAGCAGAGCTATGCAGGGTTCTGAGTGTCCTTGTGTGAATGGTACATGACCTGGGGGGCGGGAAGGAGATGACAGATCCAAGACTATAATGGAGCCACCAACCGTTCTCCCTGTGGATTTAGAGGGACAGATTCTCAGGCACAGGACTCAAGGCATTGGAGCAAAGAGAGATTTCTGTCATCTTTCTGCCCCTATGATCCTGATGGCAGCTTCTCTAACTTAATTACCTTGTAATAGCTTGTTTCCTCCTCCCATCTCCTATACTGTGGAGAGCAGAGAAATGGGTGTTTGGCAAAGAGCTGGCCCTATGCCAGGTAGTGGTTTGCCTTAGGGCGGGTAAGGCAGTTCCCTGGCCTTCGGAGGTTGACGTTTTGGTTAGGAATGTGGCTGTAAACTTGGCATTCCCATACTTAATCAGGTGAGGGAACAGCGATTTTCCCCTGCTTTGTGGATTGCATTGGGGTTTAGGTATAAGATAGACAGCAGTGAGCATGCCTAGAGGCAGAAATGTAGGTGCCCAGAGAACATTTGCAGTGAACATTTAAGCACTGCGTGAATTTAGGCACCTCCAGGGTGAGCTGGCAGCAACCAAGCAGGAGTTTTGTAGATCACAGTGGCTCCTAAATCTGGGACTAGGCCCCTAAATCTGAGGTTTGGTTCCCGAAGTACTTTTGTGGATCTGGGCCTAACTCCCTGAATACTGAGCACTTGGCTCACATTAGCAGCAATGAGACCCAGCTGGCAACTGACAATGATATTGCCTCTTAAATCCTCCCCAATACTTAATGCTTCCTACTTCATTTAAATTGATATTTAGTGCTGCGCATTCCTGTTAGCCCCACAGAGTTGACACAGCTGCGGGAGAAGCAACTGGGCTGTGTTCCAGCTTGTGCTGGATCAAGACAATTACAAACCAGACCCCTGATGCAAAACCTGTTGCCGTTGCTCCAGTTACCACCAGTACGGTGGTAGTGCTAGAACACCAACATTATAATGGCTTGCCAATTCTGGTTCTCCACTTGTAAGGTAACTAACTCCCTTCTCTTCATGTGTCAATACATTTATACAGCCAGCATCTGTAATTTTCACTCCATGCAACAGAAGAAGTGGGTGGTTTTTTTAACACACATAAGCTTATGTCCAATTAAATCTGTTAGTCTTTAAGGTACTACCGGACTCCTCGTTGTTTTTGTGGCTACAGACTAACACAGCTACCCCTCTGATACTTAACATTTTAATGATGATACTGCCAACCTCTGAGTAGCACACCTCAGCAGGGCTGGCGACAGGGTGGTACAACGGTTACAGCTGTACCGGGCCCCGGACTTCAGGGGGGGCCCCCTGAAGTCCGGGGCCGGTACTCAGCTGTACCCGTTGTCGCCGGGGCTGTGAGTGAGGCGCGGCTCTGGACAGCCGCTGCTGCGCTCACCAGCCCCCTCCCCTGGCACCCAGCAGCCTCCCCCGCCCCCCTTTGCTTCTCCCGGCCGGCCATGCGGCCGCAGCACATGCGGGGGTTGGGGCCCGCGGGAGGTAGGAGACCGGCGGGGGGGGGGGGCGCGGGAGATCGGCCGGGGGGGGGGGGGGGCGGGAGGCAGGAGATCGGCCAGGGGGGGCCGCGGGAGGCAGGAGATTGGCCAGGGGGGGCGCAGGAGATCGGCCGGGGGGGGGCACGGGAGGCAGGAGATCGGCCGGGGGGGGGCCGCGGGAGGCAGGAGATCGGCTGGGGGTGGGCCCGCGGGAGGCAGAAGATCGGCCGGGGGGGGGCGCGGGAGGCAGGAGACGGGGGGGGGGGGGGAGCGCGGGCGGCGGGAGACTGGCCGGGGGCGGGGGGGCCGCGGGCGGCGGGAGACTGGCGGGAGGGGCCCCGCGGGCGGTGGGAGACTGGCGGGGGGGGGCCCCCGCGGGCGGCGGGAGACTGGCGGGAGGGGGGGGGCACGGGCGGTGGGAGACCGGGGGGGGGGCCCCGTACGGTTTGCCGTACGGGGCCCCAAAATTCCTGTCGCCGGCCCTGCACCTCAGTGGAGTGAGCCCTACTGAGGATGAGGTGCGAACCAAAAGACTACAACTCCTAAGATGCATTTGGCAGTCAGTTAGTTTACTTGTAACCAGGGTACAGTTGACGTGGAAATGAGAGATGATTAATATGTTGCCCCATCCCCATGATGCTATTTTTAGTCATTTTTTAGAGTGAACTCAAGTCTAAACTATAAAACAGGTGACTCTGTGATGAAAAGAGTTTCTTCACTTGACCTGAGCTAATAATCACCCCTAAAGCTGCACTCCATAGAGATGTAAGACAGCATTGGTATTATTTTTTTCCAGGGTGCATTGCTAATCCACCAGAACTTTTTACTTCAAAATATTCTGAGAGCAACACAAATTCACAGTTACAATAGTGAGACGAATGCTTCCCAAGGGAGAAAACTGATTGGCTAGTGATTTATATGAGACGGGATTTGCTACAGTAGTTGTTTGTAACAGTAAAGCGGAGTATAATTTAGTGGTAGTTGCCTTTGGAACAATAAAAGCTAGATCCTGGCTCCAGTCTGATCCCCTAGTGAGACATTTGTGATTTTTGTAACCACTCAAGGATGCCGACTCCTTTCTCTCTGCTGCTTGGAAATATATAGTGCTCTGCACCCTCAGCTATAGCATGCATGCACAGACACATTAAAGCGGTTATACAGGAATAGTGGGTGCATATGATCAAGTGGGCACTACTGCAAACTAAAATCAACACAAATCAGCTGAAGAGATTTAATCTTGCATTTCAATAACATAGTATCTATCTATCCACCTTACATACATTATTATTATTGTATTACATTATTACATAGTATCTATCAATGTATTACATACATACATTATTAATACATATACATATCTATCTATCCACCTTACATACATTATTAATACATATACAGCACCATTTTGCAATGCGAGATTATACACACATACACACACAAACACACCCCGCTTCCTGGGTGAGAAGTACCATAGTTATATGGTGTAGGAAAATAATAAGTTAGAAGCTGTGTTGAACCTGTCAGTATAGTCTGTCTTTAGTCCAATGATGATCACATACTTTACAACTGGAGAGTAAAATGAATGTTATCTAATAAAAGAGCAGCCGCCTTTACAGCATATGCTTCCACAACAACAATTAAAAAGATAGCAGCACACAGAGGATCTGCTAAAGATAGCACAGCCTAGGGTTATTCGCCTACATATTTTTATAGGCTTTGCTATTGATGACTAGAAGAATTTAAAGGCCAGCATGGACCCAACTGAGTGATTTTAAAATCACAACAGATAATCTTTCATTCTTATTAGCTGTTCAGGGGCAAATCCATACTCCAGTGTTTGCTCTGGGTAGCAGGCTGAGTGACTGACTGACGTGCAGTTGGGTGGGGAGAATGGTAGGTGGATGTGCACGCGGATGGGAATGATGTGCAGGTGTGGGAAAAATCCTCCATTTCCATGCCATGGAATAGCTGTGGAACCAGTTTGTGGAGACTGCTCTGGCTCACTGTCTGGAATAAGGGCTGTGGCCCCCTTACATGTTCACACAGCCCCTCAGGGAAAAGGGGGAGGAGCAGACATGCCAAACCTGAGAAAAAAATGTTTTTGACTTAATTGGCTTGTGAGTTGCTTGTTGGCTAGTTTTTGGCTTCTTTTTTTTTTTTTTGATCAGCTCCCAGCAAGTAGTGGAAGGGAGCGCCAAGCGGGGGGGGGGGGGGGGGGAGAGTCAGGGGTGCACAGTGGGCCCACCACAGTCCCAGACTGCACGCCGGGGAGATCTGGTCACATAGAATGTTGAGGTTCTTAGGGATTGACTTGTTTTGGCCTTGTTTTGAAATGGGATTAGCTTATTTTTTGGCTCATTGTGAAAGTCGGGTGCTTATTTGCCACCTGAAAGTTGCCAACTGAAGGGAGGATCTGTGAAGGGATTGAACACCCTCTACATCCTTGCAGAGACCCTTGCATCCTTGCAGAGACCCTGTTCCTGCAGGGATTCTGCTGCCAAGGGAGTTTCTGTGGCTCAGGTGAGGGGCAGGATTTGCTCCAAAGTGAAAAAAATAGGTTTTTTTTTCAACCATTATGTTGGACTCTGTGATATTCTTTGGATAGTTTCCCAGGACCAGTACCTGTTCTTTATGTGCATGCTTCACATTTGCATACAGACTCTTAAAGACATAAGGGAGGGACAATCAGCCCAGACCTTCCCCTCCCTCTGCACAGAAAGCCATGTTATGAACCCGTTGAATGTTATGAGCCCGTTATTCAAAATCTCTGACACTTGAGAGTGGAGAATAAATTGCATGGAATAGAAAAAGGCTTAGCATTGTACAGATCTGACCCTTTATAAATAGGGCTGCTGATCAATACCTGATGGTTTACTGAATTTAATCAAATTCCAAAGAGCCAAATGTGTATCTTAAGAAGGCACTGACCTTGTATATCTCTCCTTTCATGTGAATGCTATCTGCTGCATGAGTCGGTCAAAAATCAATAACCACTGGCATTGTCCTTTGAGGACTCTTGTATTTATAAGGGTGATGTAAGGCAAGGCAATATTCTGCTGACGATGACTCAGTGCTTATATACTGTAGTTAAAGGGGGAGGGGAGAAGGTTACTTGATACCTCTAAAATTCACTAATAATGAATGAGGGGGAAAAAATGCTGGAGATGCACTTGTATCCATTTAGAGCCTCATTTTGCTACCCTCTCACCTTGCATAGCACCTTGCTCTGTAAATAGCACACTGAAATGGACTGCAACAGCAGCTTGGAGAAGGTGGAATGTTCCTACCCCTACCTTTCCAGGGGCACATCCGCCATGCTCCCCCTCCAGCATCTGTCTGATAGCCGACTTCAGCTGGAGTATATGTTAGGTATTACCTCTCTATGCAAACTTCTTTGGAGAGTGAGGGGGGGAGGGGGGCAATAGCTCAGTGGTTTGAGTATTGGCCTGCTAAACCCAGGGTTGTGAGTTTAATCCTTGAGGGGGCCATTTATGGCGCTGGGGCAAAAAATCTGTCAGGAGACAGTACTTGGTCCTGCTAGTGTAGGCAGGGGAGTGGACTCAATGACCTGCCACGGTCTTTCCAATTCTATGAGAGAGGTATATCTCTATATAGATATTGGCCAGAGTGACTGAGTGTGGTAGAATAGGCCCTTGAAGAATGGATATGCTCTTCTTGATGACTGATTTATCTCATAAAAACATTAAAGGTGTGAAATTAACCAGTTATTTTATTTATTCATGTTTTATTTTGACAGCCCAAAGGAGTTACATTTGCCAAGTACTGTTTTTCAAGCTTGATGCTGGTTTGTTTGGTTTGCATATAAAAGCTAAGCTACAAGTCCCTCTGCGAATGCTCACAAAACTCCTACTGAATAACACATATCCTCCTGGTTTCTTCTTTCTTCATTTTTCTTTAGATGAGTTTGGCTTAACCGAAACATTCCCTTGCTCTATGAGCTGCCTTCCTCTTGGACTGTTACTTTGATTTCAGAGAACATGTCTCAAAACTAGGTCTGTATACAATTTGAACAAAACATTTCCCAGCAGACATCATCTCCCTTGCTGCACAGTGGAAACTCAGTAAGTGGGGAGATGGTGTATCACAGAAGAGAAGGGGGACATGAGGAAGCCAAATTACAACTCCTATGAGGCACCACAGAGGCATTTTGGAATCAAAATCTTTTGGTTCAGGGTCAGATATTTTCATTTTTTTCACTGAAATGTTTATATCTATGGAATTTCTATGAAATTTTTTGAAAAAAGTGCTCCCCCTCCGTTGTCTACATTTTCCGTTGGAAACAATTTTAACAATTTTTAATTTAATTTAAATTTTAAACAACTTTCCAATCATCTCTTTATATATGTGCTATAGGGTAAATTGGTCAGCAGTAAGCAACCAGTTTTATGGATGGTTATCATATTAATGGTGAAGAAACTTGTATAGTCCTTTCAAAGTACAGGCAGTACTTTGCAGTGACATGTTTGCTTTCCTGGCTTGCCCGACTGTAGACATCAAACTTTGAAAACTTCTCCCTGTCATTTTAATTTTACATTTCTACATTTTGGTTCTAGAACTATAGAATGTATCAAGGGCTAAATCATCGAGAATAAGTAGAGAACATTCTATATGCACTTCCTGGGAGATGTTTTGATGAACCAACTTATACAGCATTACTGCTGTGTAAGTTAGATTTAAAAATTAATAGCCTTCCAAAAGAATAGTAATGTCTCTTTTTCTAAGCAGTCATACAATATAGAATGCCTACATGGCTAGAAACATGCATCTGTGAGAAAAATTCAAATGTCTTTTTGTCTGATGCATCTTGGCAGGAAGAAAAGCAATGAGCACCATTGCATAAAAGTGTAACTGAAAATTTATGATAGCTTTTTTCTTCTTAATGTTTCATATACTAGAAGGTTCAGTGGTTATCCTCATAATATGTAATGTGATTAATTCTAACGACAAAAGATATTCATGCAGATAGGCTTTACAACTAATGAGCAGGGTGCATAAAATATGCTCTGCCATTTAACGAAGGTATTATTGTCATCTGACATTTCTGTGAATTCCTGTGGAGCTTATTTTGCATTAATTTCTGTAAATGCTGTTGGAATTGGTGAATTATTCACTTTTTGACTCTGAAATTTGAATGCTGAGACGGGAATTTGTTGTGTAGGTTGGATGTTTCTTTTACACCATTCTAAGATGTGCAAAAGATAAATTATTCTTTTCATGTATTATTTTGAAGGCATATTAAATTATTAGATTAGCATTTGCCATTTGATTCATTTATTTGGGAATGATTACATGTGAATGACTGCTAGAAATTAGCCTTCTGTAAATTATTGTGTTTTTGTTTTTCAGTGAGAGTCTCTGTAGTCACCCTTCACTCAATACAAGACAAAACCCAAACAAAATAACACCATAAAGCCTCTTATCCCAGCTCTGAATGCCAGGCTTTTAAAGAGATCTGCATGGGGTATTTCTCTTTTATTTCTGTAGGTTGTTAATATACGTAACATAGGCTCAATTATGGCCATAGATCTGCAATGTGGAACTGCCTCATCTCTGGGAACACACTAAGCACTATGTACACAGGTGAGCGATCTGGAACACCTGGAGGCTGTTGGCACAGACTTACCTCTTTCTGCAGGCTGGTAAGTGTGGGCTGGGGAAGGAGCCCTGACTTGCCTTCTCCCTTCCCTCTCCAGCTAGTCTATGGCTCTTGGTACCTTCCAGCCTTTTCTGACAGAAGTCATCTCCACTTTCATATATTTTCTCTAGACGGCACCTTTGTCTGTGCACACATGCAAAGACCTAGATAAGAATAAGAATCTCCCTTATGCTCAGAAGGGGATACCTTCATTTTTAGAATCCGCATGCCTCTCTGAAGGGAAGAGTGGCCCTGCCCATGGCTGATCAGCTTGTAGGAAAAGGTTAAAATATAGGAAAATGTCTTACTGAAGCTGGGTAACTAGCTCTGAGCTTCTTTAAGTTTGTATCTTGTGTTATGCATTTTTGGGGGCGCCACTGGGCCTCACTCATATCTTGTCCTGTATATTTCATAAGTTTGTTTTACCACGTATGTTTTAGCTCATATCTCCATGTATTCTTACCCCACATGTACCATTTCAAGGCAGGAACTTTATGTATGTACGTCTTGTTCTTTCCAGACAAATAAGTAAATAGATAGGAAACAACGTCATGTTTTTCACCTGTTAATTTGCATGAGGCCCTTCTTGCCTCCTCCTCCATGTAAAGAACCATATAAAAAGTCTTGTAATGATGTATGAGGGGAAGCCATAATTTGAGAGCTATCTCTGTGGCTTCACTTCGCTAGCGAATAAACTTTTGTATTCAAGCTTTCTCCAAGGCCTGCCTGTTCTTTGAAGGTAAATTGGGTAACCTCCAAAGGAAACAAGCCATTTGTGCAACAAGCTGGAGCAACTGAGCTGGTCTGGGGACTGTCAGAATTTTGGGTTGGTGTGGTCCAGTGGCAAAGGTACTTTCTCCATGCAACAAGAGGGAACACGTAGAGAATCGTGCCTCTCTGGGTATGTCTACACTGCTAATTAAGGTGTAATTATAGTGCAGGTAAGCATATATGCCTTGCTCTACCGAGCATGAGTAACAACAGCAGTTAAGATATGGCGGCAAAGGCTAGCCACCCTAGTACAAGCCCACTGCAGGTGAATGCTTGGTGGCTAATACGCTGAAGTCCATGCCACTGCATGTTCACTACTCTTGTCACCTGCACTAGATAGATTAAAGCCAGCACAGGTAGGCTTAGTGGTTCTACAATTATACCTTAATTGGCGGGATAGAGGTACCCTCTGAAGCATAGCTCCTTCCCTGCAGTTCTCCTGAGGTAGCCCTCTTGTGTATGGTCCCTCACGCAAGGTTTGTGACAACAGCTACAATCTAGCCAAAAATTCTGCCTACAATCCAGCCCACTAAAGTCAGTGGCAATAGGATGAGGCCCCAAGTGACCATTTTTTAATCCAGCAAACTCCAGATGACACTTTTATCCTTTCTGCAGATAATAGCTGAAATGATTTTCTCTACATCGCTCTATTTAGGAGGCTATGATCAAGTTACAGCGGCATTGTCCCATCTCATTCCTTTTTTCAGGCTGCGTATAAATTTATCATGTAAACTTCAGGACATTTTGGAAGGCAAGTGTGCTCTTGGTTTCACAGTTGTATCAATTTCATGATGATGTTTGCTCATTCTATGGCTCATTCCATTCAGTACATTCCTCAATAAACTCCTCTTTTATAAGAAGGTCTTCTCTTCATGTTAAGCCTCAGTTCTTTGTAAAAGCCTCAGTGTGATTGGGATTGAATTCCTAATCCTGAGAAGGTACAATAAGCACTAGAACTCTAGTTCATCATCAGTTCAGTCATAAATGGGCATAAAAATTCATTTGATGTGAATCTGAATTTTGCAATCTCTGTAAGAGAACAAAGGCACCATTGTTTTTATTAAGTCCATTGATTTAAGGCAGTGTATTACAGCAACCCAGGTAGCCTTGCTGCTGTTAAGCTTCACACAATATCAGTGTTTCTATCAAAGCCTCTCATTTTCAGGGATTTTTAACCTGGTCATTAGAATCAGATCAAGGGTGAAAGTCAAAATATTTATAGAACTAACTGATTTTCTAGATGCAGATGTTTATGTATTTGTGTTTTATCCTTATAGCCACTGATCAAAACTTCAGCCTTTTTTTCAGTTTAAATCAGAAAAATGACAACTAAAGAAAATAATCTCGGTGACTTTTCAAAATAAAAGGGCATGTTCCTGTATGCATTGCTCAAGTCTGTCCACAGTAGGTAGGGAGTTATCCTAACATTTTCAGCCTCAAGTGTACCTAAATGCATAAATGTTTTTCTATGTGACCGATGCAAATTCCCTTCTCCCTTGATAAAAACATATGTTGGACTTTAATGTTCCTAAACAAACATCTAAATGTCTGACGATTAACCTATATGGACAGAGTCCTTCTGGCTCCAGTCTCTCACCATTACATTCAAGTGACACACATTGATTTCCATGCTTGTATGCAGTGGTGGGACAGTTGGGTCTTTGGTAATCTGTTTCTAAAAGTTGGAGATACAAGTACAGTAGATATTTTTCCAGGGTCTTTCTTTGAATTACTTTAAAAACAATGTTCTAGAGTGTGCAGCTTTATATTTATTCTGACTTTCCCAGAGTCAAAGAGTAAGTGGTGTAACAACAAAGCTCATTTTGGACCTGAAATCCTCTTTTTGTGAAACGTGAGAGGAAGGATCTGTGAAAATATCCAAAGATCATGAGGAAGTAAGATATAATCGAAGTACCATTGCAGAAAAAGACTGGTCTTTCACATTATTTGAACTCTGATTTGGTATTTGATATGTGGGAAAATTTAAAAATAAGTATGAACCTCGTTCTAAACATTGGGGATGGAAGTTGAATTTGCCTTAATAATTACTACACTACCATTCACTAACTCCTTGCTTTGAAAACTGTTTTGAGATAATCTGAGTATGAATGTTACTGAACTGACTTACATTTTATTTTACATCAAAGACATTAAAGCTGTTCATAGGTGTTTTCTTGAACAAGATTTTCATTCAAAATGAAAATGTATGCATAAAACATGTTTAATAAAAACTAGAAACTGAAATCTGTTTTTTATTGTAAGTGATGTTTGAAAACAATGTTTTAACCAAAAATTGTTTGCGAAAACCAAAATATTTTCTATTTCATCTTTCCTTTGAAAAACTCAAACACGTTTACGTGAAACGTTTATAAAAAGTCCCACTATAAATAATTTCTGTTTTCCGACCAGTAGTAAAGTTTATCCCATTGATAAGTGAGGACTCAAACTAAATAGACCCCAATTTCGGACACACTCAGTTTTAATTCAGATCTACAGATTATCATATGCCCCACATAATCTTGTGCTTCGATTGCAAACTTCTGGAGTATAACAAAAATGCCTATAAGCATTGGCCAACTCTTGCTCAGATTTTCTACTGAGAATTCACCAAAGTTCCTGAAGGGAACACTGTAGTTATGTCATAGTTACAGCAAAAAAACAAAAGAAAACCAAAAAAATGTTGTTTGAGCACCTGTAAATGGCACAAAACCAGCCTTAAGGCTTGATTTGGTAGCCATTACTTTTCATACTTAATCACATGAATGGCCCCATTGACGTCTTAATGTGTCAAAACAATGAAGAGTTCATTGGCCAACGTACAGATTACACTGGATACTGGGCTGACTCAGCTGTGCTCAGTACAGTTCAGGATGGAATGGGGCAAAGATTATTTAAATCATCCCCTGATTCTGGGACTCATTCCCATAAAGAGGAAATAGTTAGAAGCCAGGAACAGTTAGAATCTGGAGACACCCTAGTCATGCTACCATTTCTTTTCCTGGCCACACTCCTAGCACCATGAGGGTGTGGCAGGTAGAGGGGAGGTGGCACAGGAGCTGCTATGGTGGCTCTATGAAACACAGGAACATGCCAGGAGTGATACAAAGCATCAAAGAGTTAATAAACTAGCAGGGGTTTCCAGATAGTAAAAGGCTTTCCTGTGTTAATACAAAATTGTGTTTTGGGGCCCAGTCATGTGCAGAAATTGTGATTTTGCAAAATAGACTTTTTTTTCTAATATGCCACAAAAAAGTGTTCCTTGTCGCCGACACACTACTTACGTGAGGTGTTTTTAAATATATTGGCCCCAATTTTGAGACCGTGACTGGTGATGT
This sequence comes from Sternotherus odoratus, assembly GCA_032164245.1. Lineage (NCBI taxonomy): Eukaryota > Metazoa > Chordata > Testudines > Kinosternidae > Sternotherus > Sternotherus odoratus. Next base: position 151,579,555 of record JAVMKO010000003.1, read on the forward strand.
TGGGTACCCAAAGCTTAGAATCCCAGTTTGAGACCCCTAAATGGGGCTACTTTTCAGGAAGTGTGTGTTCAGCAGTTTCTGAAAATCAGGCCCCTGGAAGATGACTGAAGTTGGGCTCCCAAAAATGGAGGCACCCAAAAACATTCCTCATATTGAAACTCTGGGAAATTTGATTTTAATAATAAATAATAGAAGCCAGTGATCATAAATCTTATTTCTGGTGTTATCTGCCTTGAAACTTTTTTTTTATATTTCTAAATTAGTGGGCATGTTTCTAATAATTTCCCCTTTTCATTAAATGCTTCTGTAAATGACTTAATATTTTATAATGTGTTTTCGGTAATTGACTGTTGTAATGTTGCCTGTAAAGCTGCTGTATATTACTTAGGACTCTGGTATGGACTGTAAGACAGAAGTTCCTAAATTTATCTTGGTACTCTTGATATGAAAATAGCAACAATTACTTTTAACAACAAACCGCCAGACCTCATACTGTATATTTAAAAATTGACACCTTGTCTGAAAATTAAGTAATGTACTATACCACTCAACTAGTTCTTTGTAACAGTTCTCTACAGGACTTCACAGAATAAGCTACAGAAGTAAGAACCTTGAGATTATCACTTGAGATAATGGATAATCTTCATCAGTTGTAAGCATGGTAGCATTAGGGTTTATAGTCTGTAGGCAATATGCTCAGACAGGACTGAGCTGGTCTGAACATAACATAAGAATGGCCATACTGGGTCAGACCAAAGTTCCATCTAGCCCAGTATCCTGTCTCCCTACAGTGGCCAATGCCAGGTGCCCCAGAGGGAATGAACAGAACAGGTAATCATCAAGTGATCCATCCCCTGTAGCCCATTCCCACTAGAAGTCAGTGGTACACATGGATTCTTACATGCTAGCACTTAGATTAAAGGTTCCCAAACAGTGATCTGGTGAACCCCGGTTGCCAGCTAAGCACTTGAGGAGAGCTAGTTAGTTGTACGGTGATGACTCTTGTTTTTGTTTACAGCAGAAAGAAACAGAATGGCAAAGAGCAGTGGATGAAATGAAGAGCAAAGGTAAACAGCATCATTAATGTTTTCCAAAATGGACAACCATGTATCACTCTAAATCCAGTTAAAAACTACATAAAGATTTTCCTAATATCAGCAATTTTCCATGTCAGCAATTACTATGGTTGCCATGATGATGTTAAGCAATCTTGAATGTGAGGGATGATGGTCCATATGATGGAGAATGACTGGTGAGGTTATCCCCAGACAATCTGTATTATGGTATGGTCCACACCATTGAATTCCAGGCTCTCCCTACTACCCATTAGCTTCTGTGGAGATAGACATTCAAAGTCAGTGGCCTGCTGGTTTCAGTAGGGAAGAATCATTCAGTGTTCATGGCCCTTGATTGCTCTGTAGCATCTTCAAATATTTGAGAACACCCCTGTCTTAGACAGTGAAGGGATGTGAGATATCTAAAACCCTAATCCTACAAACTGTTCCATGAATGTAGACCTCCACACCAGAACAGAGTTCCAGGAACTTCACTGGGGGTTTGCCACACAGAGCATTTCTCAAGGCCTAAAATACAGACAGGTCAGGCTAGAAGAATACCACAGACAATTCACTTTTTAAAATTCCTGGCATACATTCTGTATACAGTAGATGACTGTGTTTTCTGGGTCTCAAAATTCTGCGTTATGTGCAAAACACCTTCCAATATTTTCAACTTACACCACAACACAGTTAGCAAAACATCACGAAATGCAATTGAGTAGCAGATGGAATTTGATGTATCACGAATAAATCAAGAAATGCCTTTACACGGCTTCTAGATAATGCACTGGTGGTGTTTTTACAGGAGCAAAACAGACCCATCCTCCTGAAAGAAAACAGGCAGATGAGAACAGCAGAACAGTTCCCCCGAAATGATAAATGACAAACTTGCTTAAACCCTGCACTTGCAATTTACTTGAAGAAAATGTACAAGGAGTGCAGAGACAGGACATCTGTTTTATGTTAGTCCCACAGTGACCTGCTTATTCAGCTCTAGGCATCTCCACCTGTTCCATTAATAGCCATGGATCTTGCAATATTCTCCCTTTATCTGTTCTAAACTGGATGGAGCTCTCTGCAGCCATGAGCTGCTGTCTCATAAAGTGTCACTTAGCGCAAACAAATTAGTTTAGGGTGAAACCCTGCTCCTTATCCTGGCTGAGGCCAATGGGTGGAGTAGTTTGGGGCATTCTATGGAGACACTTCCTGGGAGAGCAGACAGCTTTGAGAACTGGCTAGGCAAGCAGCAGGGATGTGGTCACTTATGTTTAGATTTTTGCACCCAGAAGCCCTGATTTATCCTTGGGAGGGCCCCATGTTTGTAAGCAATAAAATTCACCAAGCGAATAAATAAAAAGCAACATGTACCCAGCAAACAGTGCACTGGAGGAAGTGAAGGCTGTTCCTGCATAGGTTCAGGGGAGCCTCACCTCAACCCTGGAACAATCCCACAGTGCAGCAGTCTGCACTCCTTGGAAGAAGGATTAGGTGCCTATTAGCACAGCGATTAGCACTGCATATCATGGGGAGTGGCAGGTCTGGGCTGAGGGCATGGTCTTCAGAGCGCTGGCAAGCACCCAGGAAAGTAATTATGTTGGGGATGCAAACTAGCCCTCTGAGGACGTGTAAAAAATGCCCTTGTTGGGTGTACACCCTAGAGTGCCCTTGGAGATTTTGGCCCATATTCTCAAAGGTATTTTAAGTACCTAACATTGATCTGGGCCCTGGTGCCTTAACGTTAGGGAAGGGGTTGGCTGCATGAAGGAACGTGCCCTCAGAAAGCCTCCAGCAGCATGATGCTCTTAATGTACTTCTGTGTGTGTTTGATATTTACAATACGCTGGTTGTCCCAAAACATATAACAGAAGGAAAATGTATTTTTCCAGTCCTTTAATTTCATAAAATAAATAGAAAAAGAATTGCTTTGTCAGTGCAGTAAACACAATGAGGTTGAAATCCTGGGCCCAATCCACAGGATAATTGTGTTTCAAAACTCAGGTGACTACAGTGAAAACTCTGGACCAAATGTACTTGGCCTGCCAAGAAACAGTCATCTGCTAAGTCTGGCCGGCCCAGGGAAGTGGCTTGTGGCCAGGCTGAGAAAGCAGAGCCATGTCCTTGAAATTCTGAAGAGACTGCACATCCATGGCCAAATTCCCCCCAAATCTCAGCGCATCTGTACAGCATGATGGCCTTACTGCCCCAGCTTATTTGGAGGCATAAAACTCATTGAAAGCTCATTTAAGTGTTGGCAATTGTGCATGGTCTGTAGCACGTGGTGCACTATTCTATTGCGGTTCTTATATTGTGCCCATCGCTGTGGTATCTGAACTACCTGAGCTGGACTCCACTTACATCTGCTGCAGGGGGAGAAGTCGCCCTGCAACCCTTTTAAATGTAAAATTAGTCTTTCAGTTTGGGGCAGTAGAGAAGGCGGTGGTGGCAAGACTGGGGTGGGGGAAGGATTGGAGGGGGGGGCGGGGAGGGGAAGAATATTTCAAGAAGCACTGAAAGCACCAGACTTCAGTAGGTAGGTGTGATGGTGCTGTTCCTGGTGGGATCCAACTGTGAGTGCCAAGTCAGGACAAATTGCTTCCAAAGGGCAACTAAAACCCAAAGCTGGGGTTTTTCCACTCTAATGCGAACCAAACCGGCTGAACAGAAAAGACTTTGGTTTCGCCCCACTGGCTAACCACGAGTCACACAAGCAATTCCCTTAGACACTCCAGCTTCCCAGTATCACCACCAGCAGCCACCTGTCCCGGGGACCAATGGTTATGAAAACCAATACCCCAAATAAAGAAAATGGTTCTCCCCAATTCCAAAGAATCAGGCCCCAGACCCAGGTCAATATACAATTCAGATCTTACCCACCAATCACGCTGTTGCCAATCCTTTAGAATCTAAAATCTAAAGGTTTATTATACAAGGAAAAAGGTATAGGTGAGGGTTAGGAATGGTTAAAAGAAATCAGTTACATGCAGTAATGGCAAATCTTTTGGTTCAGCCTTTCAGTTGTAAACTAAACTGCAGCTTCAAATCAAAGTCTCTGGAATGCATCCCCTCCAGGGATGGGTCATCAATCCCTTGGCCAGAGCTTCCACATGTAGCAAAATCCCATCCAGAGGTAGGTGCTAGCTGAAGGCTGGAGATTGAAGACAAAGATGGAGGGGCTGTAGCAGCTTTATTTACAGTTTTTTTTCCAGGTGCAAGAACTTCTTTGTTCCTGCTGTGAACAGTCCAGCCCCATGGAGTTCTGGTGTCACATGGGCAGATCACATGACCATGTATGTCAAGAATCAGAGAGGTAGCCGTGTTAGTCTGGAATAGCAGAGGTAACAAAGAGTCCTGTGGCACCTTAAAGACTAACTATAAAGTATTGAAGCATAAGCTTTCGTAGGCTAATACCCACTTCGTCGGATGCAAGCTAATACCCACTTCGTCGGATGCTTGCATCCGACGAAGTGGGTATTAGCCCACGAAAGCTTATGCTTCAATACTTTATAGTTAGTCTTTAAGGTGCCACGGGACTCTTTGTTACCATGACCATGTATGACTCATTATTTGCAGGCGGCGCCCATTATGCACAGGCTGCCTTGCATGTTCTCTGGTAGACTTCTCATGTGGATTGGAGCATTCCAAGCTCTCAGAGTCCATTGTGTCGCTGATAGTCCTTAATGAGCCATCAAGCAGCTCAAGCAAAGCTGACGCCCAGTGTTCTGGAATGTCCACTCCAGCAGAGCACAATATTTGTAAAGACAGACAGGCCAGAGCCAATATTCATAACATCAACTACAAAATTGATACACACATACCAATGGCATATTCATAATCAGCAATTCATAACCTGGTCATAGACACCTATTATGACCCCCTTTACATAAGATTTGGTGCCACTAAAGGACCTTGATTGCACCAATGATCTATATGATCCCAAATAATTCCAGTAACGTGACAGTAGGTACCATAATAGAGGGATACTGGATGTCCAGTCTCACAGGTTTTCAGTTCCAATGCCTGGATGTGATACAACCCAGATCAGCTGGAAACTGCAATTGTGCGGTCTGGCTTGCACTAGAGCTCTGGGTTGGAGCACACTCATTGCAAATGGAATCTTCAGGGAATTAAGCGGTGAAGCTCTAGCAAGTGTTTATTGAGCGTATGCATAGTGGAAAATCCCATGACTTTTCAAAGGCTTACAATGTGGCTAAAATTTTCCTGGCCACCACAAAAGGCTCATTTGTGACACAAGGGTGACTCACTACCAAAACACAAGTCCCTATTCCAAATCAGGGGGCACTAGGGTTGATCAAAAAATAATAATCAACCAATAGAATTTAACATGGTTAAAACAATATATTTTCCCCTAACCTTGGGCTCAGACATAGGTGAACCATTTTTGGCTGATTGTTTAAAAAAAGTTGAGAATGAGGCAGACAGTCAGCATGGAAAATTTCATCCCAAACAATTAAAATTTGGCAAAGTTGTAAGCCAACCAAGGTATTATAATGGGACGTGTTAGGCAACCTTAACAATGGATGGTGCTAATAGTTTTGTCTATAATAATGAACTGATTCAAAAGAAACTCAGTGTGACTTTCACCAATCCAGACAAAAGTTAATCTTTCATGTTTGAAAAGCAGCAAAATACAAACTAATGAAACATAAATGATGGGTGGACGTGTAAGTGAGCGAGTGAGACTTTCCATCTGGGAGACGTGCCAGGGAGCCTCATTGCATTTGTCTTTTTGTCCCCCTAGTGTGCTAAACATACGTTCATGCAGCCATAAGTTCTGCAAGCAAAAGAACTGATGGCCTATATCTTAGTTTTCAGTACTGTCATTTATTTTGTAATTTGGATTGAGTTGTGGCTCTTTTCCCTTCTGAGCAGTTGTTTCAGAATTGGCCTTGTGAAGGGGCAGATGGATCTTTCAGAGGACACACTGGTGGCCTGTCACACACATGTCACTCAGTGCAGGGCTTATTAATCCCTTGGCAATGGTGGTGGATCTGGCATGAAGAATATTGCCTTTAGAACTTAAAGCAGCTTCCAGCTGAAGCAGCAGCAGTCTTTTGCTGTCAGACATGTGCATCAGTGGGACATGCTTCATCCCATGACAGTTTGGGGGAAATGTTCGTGTCCATTTATGAATTTCAGTTTGTTTTGTGAGTGCCCTTTTAGGCTGTAACCTTCATTATGAGATAGAGCATTCTTTGGGTAGCAAAGGCTTGACCTCTAGTTGACAGGCTCTGTTTGAGAAGATGTGACAGAACAATCCAAGGCCATGAACACTGAATGACTCTTCCCTATTGGAAGCAGCAGCGGCACTGACTTTGAATGTCTATCTACACAGAAGCTGATGAGTAGCAGGAAGAGACTGGAATTTCCCTGGCAGAAGCATATGGTCAACGAGAGAGACCCGAGATTGTTTTTTAAAAGGGATGCTTCTCTGTGCAAGAGAGGCAAGTCCTTCACCACATGCAGAAGATTAGGCTAAGCAGGCAAGAAGAACCACTCGGCCTAAGGGCTTGGACCAAACCCAGGTGTGGCGGGGTGACCACCCGCCCCCTACCGGAAGGGGCTGGAAATAGCCCAGGAGGGGGGTTGAGGCCGGGAGCTAGTAAGCTCAGGCCTGATTGGGGAATAGGCACAGCTGGGTGGCCATGCCCCAAACACACTCAAGCCTGTATAAAGGCTGAGAGGCAGGGGCCTAGAGAGGAAAGAGTCTGCTCTGTACCTTGAGGAAGACAGGCCTAGCTGCTGGGGCTGAGCAAGGTACCTAGGTTGGTGCAGGGCTGGGACAAGGCAGTAGGAGCTGGGGAGTCTCTAGCCTGAGAGCCCCAGACTGTAGGGCCTGGCAGAAGGCCCGACCCAGGGGTGCTGGGGTTGCAGGGGGCAGCCCATGGCTAGCGATAGAAGCAGCAGGCCAACCCCCCCTTGCCGGTGATGAGAGGCCATGATACTGCAGTCTGCCTCAGTGAGCGGAGGCAAGTGGTGACTGGCAGTGGCCAAGTCTGAGGCAAGGTGGGGATAGTGGGTGGAGGGTTCCCCAGGGAGGGGAGACCCTATGACCTGTGGGGGTACTGTGGGGGCGCAGGACCCTTGGTTAGAGAGCACTGGGGTCCGGGAGGGACACGGGGCCAGGACAGAAGCGGGCCATCAACCTGCGGAGGGTGCTCCGGACGTTGGAGAGCTGATTCCCCGATTGACCAGCAGGAGGTGCCGCAGGGGTGAGTGTGTGCCCCGTGACACCAGGACTCACAAAAATGGCGAGGTCAGATTGAGGAGTACTGAGTTCAGGATGTTGTTATTTTGCATAAATCTGTAGCTCTTTTGTGTTTTTGCAAGAGTGAAGTGGTTGTGAATAAGAAATTTCTTTACTAAGCATGTGTTCCTGTCTTCTTTGCCACATAGTCCCTAAAGGGTATAAGCTTGAGCTTCCACAGCCAGGTGGACTCTGGGGTAATGTGTGAAAAAGACTGTGGCTTCAAGAGAGCTATGGCACAGGTTTTGGGATCCAGGCAGCTGGACTGCAGGGTTCCACTGCCCAACAAGGATGTCAGAGAGAGCCAGAGCTAGGAATAATGATCAGTTGTTATCCAGATCCAAAGAACTTAGAAGCATGTGGGATTCAGTGACTGGATTTAATAACAGCCTGATATCTGTCTAGAGATGGACTGAGACCAGGTAGTGACACTGAGATGAGTATATACAGTTTAGATACTACAATAGCAAGTGTTTTATAAATGAAAACACCTGCGATGGATTCGGTCACAGAGATTCCCCTCGAGACTGTCACTCAATGGCCTAGGATCCTATTAAGAACAACCCTCCTGCCAGAAGAGGAGCCCCTCCATTCCCATTTTGGTGAGGTAGACACTCCAGTCAGCTCCAGCACAGACCCAGAGGTTGGGCCACACCTCTCTGCAATTCACTGAAAATAAGATTCACTCACCCCAGGAGCTTCTCCCTTAACAGGGACTTTCCCAGCACCCAGTGTTCAGCCTTTCTGGGAGCCTGAACACCAAATAAATCCATTTTACTCTGTATAAATCTTATAGAGGGTAAATTCATAAATTGTCCACCTTCCATAATACTGATAGAGATCCACAGCTGTTTGCTCCCCCAGGTATCGATCACTTACTCTAGGTTTATTAATAAACAAAAGTGATTTTATTAAGTATAAAAAGTAGGATTTAGGTGGTTTCAAGTAATAACAGACAGAACAAAGTAAGTCACCAAGCAAAATAAAGCAAAAACATGCAAGTCTAACCCTAATACATTAAGAAATTGATTATAGGTAATACCTCACCCTCAGAGATGTTCCAATAAGCCTCTTTCACAGACTAGACTCCTTCCTAGTCTGGGCCCAATCTTTTCACCTGGTACAGCCCTTGTTAGTTCCAGCAGAAATCTCGAGAGGTAAACAGGGGTTTTCTCATGACTGTTAGCCCCTTTGTCCTGCTCCACCCCCTTTTATAGCTTTGGCACAAGGTGGGAATCTTTTGTCTCTCTGGGTCCCCACCCTAAATGGAAAAGTACAAAATTTAAGATGGATTTCACTATCAGGTGACATGGTTACAGGTCACTGTATGAGCCCTAGTCTCCATTCCCTGTGGGTTGGCCCAAATGTACACAGAAAGGCTCTCAAGTAAGTAAGGCCATTTACAACAGATTTTTTCTGGGGCACCTTTAATGGCCTCCACTTAATATATTTACATGAGTGATACAAGTTAATATCTTGTTCTCCAAACTCCAGACATAGAAATAATACATTCAAACAAATAGAATGAAAACACTCAGTAGATTTTAAGCTTTGTAATGATATCATACAAGAGACCTTTTGCATAAAGCATATTCCAGTTATATCATATATGGGGGAAGGGATAGCTCAGTGGTTTGAGCATTGGCCTGCTAAACCCAGGGTTGTGAACTCAATCCTTGAGGGGGCCATTTAGGGATTACAGGGCAAAAATCTGTTGGATTATTTAATTAGGGATTGGTCCTGCTTTGAGCAGAGGGTTAGACTAGATGATCTCCTGAGGTCCCTTCTAACTCTGATATTCTAGAAGCATATTTTCATAAAGCATATGGAATGCAACATCACACCTATTAGCAGTAGCTAGATAGATGCTGGTAAAGAGACAGAACAGCAGTATTCAATGACACTGAAGGTTTTATCATGACCATCTCTGAAATACAGAAAATGTTACTTAAATATCTGACAGATAGGCAGATGTGCCCGCCTGAGCAAACAGAAAATCCTATTCCTCATCTGCATTTTGATTCCCGTAGAGGTTTTCTTCCTGATGGTCTGGGCAAATATCCACACTCCTTTTCAATGCCAAAGCAGATTTGGCTGTCAGAGCTGAGATCAACTGTCACAATACATGCAGGCTGACAGATCGCTATGGGTGCAGATTGCAAGGGATTTACATTGTTTCACAATTCTGCCTCTAGCAATGTCTCTGCTGCTGCCAGTATTCTCACAGGGAACTGGTGGTCATTTGCCACATTTTAGGCTGCAGTTGTTCTTTTGCTTGGGACAATGAGTCATACAATTAGGCTGTGTTGTCAAACAGTATAACTGATGTGGTGCACTTGGAAGATGGAGGATTTCTCATTTCCTCTTACTGCCACATGAACGGCTCTGCAAGTGGAGTCACTTGCTCTGAACAAGCTGTTATTTAAATGCTGATTTGAAAGCATCACTGGAGCCCCTTGTAACCATATGGAATTCAGCCTCTATGTACTGGAAGTCGAGTGAATATTACAAGCCCACAGTGACATTGCAGGTATTAAAAAAGTGATCTGCAAAATGCCATCAGAAGTCCTGTGCAACAAAGGTGGATCTCTAGGTAAATGTTGAAATCAGCCTCAGGGCTCCCTTTATGGAATTGTTCACAGAAATAATTGATAGATATGCCAGTCACCTAGAAAAGGGATTTCCCCTATATAACAGCGGTAGGGCACTTTCTGTAGGCATGAGCAGTAGAAAGCATCCTTCCTGCTCACAGACTCCCTCCGGATAAAACTGCTTAATCCTTCCAGTGATGCTGACTTGGATCAGAAATGGGAATCTCTATCATCTATGCCTTTTATTGCTCTCAAATCTTGGATGCTGTTCTCATTCAGCCAAAATGAAAGAATATCCACCATAATCTGATATGAACATCTATTCTGGTGATCCCAAATCCAGATCTAGGAGATAGCACCTCTCTCAATAGTTCATATCTGGATTCACTGTTTCACTCCCACTCCAGCCAAAATTCAGTGATTCTATTTTAGATGATTCCAAGGCCAGAAGTGACCATTGTGATCATCTAGTCTGCCCTCCTATAGCCTATATAGGCTATAAAACTTGTTCCAAATAATTTTTAGAACATGTCTTTTAGAAAAGCATCCAATCTTGATTTTAAAATTGTCAGTGATGGGGAAACCACCACAACCCTTGGTAAATAATCACCATCACTGTTAAATATTTACATCTGATTTCCAGTCTGAATTTGTCTCACTTCAAATTCCAGCCATTGGTTTGGGTTATACCTTTCATAGAATCATTACAGCCCTGTAGTGGGGAAAACACAACAGCAGCCCACCATGAATCATAGAATATTAGGGTTGGAAAAGACCTCAGGAGATCATCTAGTCCAATCCCCTGTTCAAAGCAGGACCAACCCCAACTAAATCTCTGCTATATTGAAGAGACCATTATCAACTATTTATTTCCCATGTAGGTACTTATAGACTGTAATCAAGTTACCTGTTTACATTAAATTTGCTCAACTAAAGAGAGACAAGAAGCTCCATCACTATAAGGAATGTTTTCTAATCTTTAATCATTCCTATGGCTCTTCTTTGAACCATTTTCAATTTTTCAACATCCTTCTTGAATTGTGTATACCAGAACTGGACACTGTATTCCAGCAGTGGTCTCACCTGTGCCAAACACAGAGGTAAAATAACTTTTCTACTGCTACTCAAGATTCCTCTGTTTATGCATCCAAGGATTGCATTGGCTCTTTTGACCGCAACATTGTACTGGGAACTATGGTTTACCTGATGTGGCAAATTGCTGGCCACTATTATGATGGGTCCCACGCTTTCTCTTCTTGTGGGGGTTCAGGGAGCCATTTCTTGCCCCTGAACAGGGTATTAACTGCTCTACTAGTATACTAGGGTAGGGGAGGGGAGTGGAGAGGGAGGGACCTGGGCCCTCCCTCTACTTTGGGTCCCAGCCCAGGGGCCCTGAGGATAGCTGTAAACCACGTGAATTAGCTATTCCTTCCCCTGGGCTACTTCCCTCTCCTACCCTTCAGCTTGTGGGGCTTCCTGCCCTCTCTCTATACAAGCCAAGTGTGTCTTTACCTAGGGTCTGGGTCTTCTTGGTTCCAAGCTCTTCTCCAAACTGCTCTCTGCTCCAACCCCTTTCCACTATCTGATTGATGCGGGGGGGGGGGGGGGGGTAGGGGGGGTTATATTGTGACTGGCTCCAGGTGCCTTAATTGGCTCCAGGTGCTCCAAGCAACTTCTAGAAAACTTGCTTCCCTCTATAGGGAATAAGGCTTCCCTCTAACACTCTCCTGATGCCCATGCTGTATCACAGTGACTATATACCCCCTCGCCTCCAGAAAAAAACTTTCAGTCACTGCTTTCCAGGATAGATTTTTCCCCATCCTATTGGTATGTAAATCATTGTTTGTTCCTAGATATATAGAGTTAACCATATTAAAATGCATATTTTTCCTTCCCCCCGGCTTACCAAGAGATGCAGCTTGTTCTGTATTGGTGATCTGTCCTGTGCATTATTTACCCCTCCCCCATTGTTGTGCCATCTGCAAATGTTACCCTTTTGATAGCTTGGGTGACCCAGTTAATAGGGAAGTAGAATGAAAGTGTTCCAGAGTGTTCCAAAGTGTTCCAGTTTGGAGATGCATGCTCTGGGTATGCAATTCTAGTTGTCGTGAATTCCTGCTGAGTTGATATGTGAAAAAAAACAGTTCATTTTAGGAGCGGTCCAGTGTATATCTATTTAGAGGGACAAACATTGGATGCTTCACTGTAGTCCTGCTAATATCCAAACATAATACTTCACTTGATTTACCAAAATCAAGCTTTATTTACCAAAATCAAAATTAAGCTGCCATGGGATAAGAGGGAAGATCTTCTCATGGATTGAAAACTGGTTAAAAGACAGGGAACAAAGGGTAGGAATAAATGGAACTTTTTCAGAATGGAGAGGGGTAACTAGTGGTGTTCCCCAAGGGTCAGTCCTGGGACCGATCCTATTCAACTTATTTATAAATGATTTGGAGGAAGGGGTAAACAGTGATGTGGCAAAGTTTGCAGATGATACTAAACTGCTCAAAGTAGTAAGGACCAAAGCAGACTGTGAAGAACTTCAAAAAGATCTCACTAAACTAAGTGATTGGGCAACAAAATGGCAAATGAAATTTAATGTGGATAAATGTAAAGTAATGCACATTGGAAAAAATAACCCCAACTATCCATACAATATGATGGGGGCTAATTTAGTTACAACCAATCAGGAAAAAGACCTGGGAGTCATTGTGGATAGTTCTCTGAAGGCATCCACGCAGTGTGCAGCGGCAGTCAAAAAAGCAAACAGGATGTTAGGAATCATTAAAAAAGGGATAGAGAATAAGTCGGAGAATATCTTATTGCCCTTATACAAATCCATGGTGCGCCCACATCTTGAATACTGCGTACAAATGTGGTCTCCTCATCTCAAAAAGGATATACTGGCACTAGAAAAGGTTCAGAGAAGGTCAACTAAAATGATTAGGGGTTTGGAATGGGTCCCATATGAAGAGAGATTAAAGAGGCTAGGACTTTTTAGCTTGGAAAAGAGGAGACAAAGGGGGGATATGATAGAGTTATATAAAATTATGAGTGGTGTGGAGGAAGTAAATAAGGAAAAGTTATTTACTTGTTCCCAAAATAGAAGAACTAGGGGCCACTCAATGAAATTGGCGTGCAGCAGGTTTAAAACAAATAAAAGGAAGTTCTTCTTCACACAGCTCACAGTCAACCCATGGAACTCCTTACCTGAGGAGGCTGTGAAGGCTAGGACTATAACAGGGTTTAAAAGAGAGCTGGATAAATTCATGGAGGCTAAATCCATAAATGGCTATTAGCCGGGATGGGTAATGAATGGTGTCCCTAGCCTCTGTCTGTCAGAGGGGGGTGATGGATGGCAGGAGAGAGATCGCTCGATCATACCTGTTAGGTTCACTCACTCCGGGGCACTCTGATGTCTGATGATGTCTGATGATGCCACTCCGGGGCACTCTGATGTCTGATGATGTCTCTGATGATGCGTTTGGAGAGGCTGGGGAGGTTGTTTGAAGGCCAGAGGTGGAGGTTCAGGAAATATTTCTTTCCCGGATCCCCATCACATATGGGTTGCAGTTCTTTGTGGCCACTTCACCTTGAAGGAGCCCTTGAAATGTGTTAATTACTTATGCTAAACAACTGTAACACCTTATATTTAGAGTAATTTCCCCAGACCTGAAGAAGAGCTTTGTGAAAGCTCAAAAGCTTGTCTCTCTCACTAACAGAAGTTGATCCAATAAAAGATATTACCTCACCCATCTTGCCTCTCTAGAAAAAAATGGCAGCCAACTCTTCATCTGATGCATAGTGCTCAAACAATATCAAATGTACATTTTTCATTTAGGAGAACAGTCTCATGGTCATCAGTTTTGCTGAGCTTGGTGGTGGTGATGAGGGCCAGAGAAAAGCCTGAATATATAGAATAATAGAGATTACATAACTATCAGCACAGTGGGAGGTTTCCAAAAGCACAAATGGGAGTTAGGGACACCACTCTCAATGACTTTAAACAGGAGTGGGAGTGCCTTTTGTACCTGGCAATATCTCCCTCATAATACATGCAGTAATTCAATATATAAAGCAGAGTACATAGCTCACTGCATTTTTCTAATATTTAGTATTGATATTATACCTTCAAATTGCTACATCTATTGGACTGTAATGGAGCAGTGACTCACCCCTGTAGTGCCTCCTGCTGGTTGTCCCAGGAATTAGCTCTTTCATCACAGTGTGTCCCACTGACCCCATGTCCCTCCCGGACCTCAGTGCCCTCTTATATGGAGTGCTGCCCCCTGGCAGTTTCCCCCTCACTCTGTCTGTGGGTCTCCCCTCCCTGGGGAACCCCCAACCCTCTAATCCCCACCTTGCCTCAGTCTGGGCTACTGCCAGTCATCATCAAGCCCCTGCTCCCTACACTCAGACTGCAGTGTAAGAGCCACTCATCATAGGGAGGAAGGGGGTTTGGGGGCCAGCTGCCTCTGCCTAACCCCCAGTTCTCTATTAGGCCTTGTTATCAGGCCTGCAGCCTGGGAGATCACCGGGCCTGAGCTCCCCAGCTCATCCTGCCGCTTCCCCAGCCCTGCTTCACCTTCTGTACCCTGCTCTCTCCTTGCCTGGAGAGAGACTGCCTGAGCTCCTGGCTACAGCCTTTTATAAGAGCCAGCTGGGCCCTAATTGACCCAGCAACAGCTGTGGTTGCTATGCCCTCAGTTGCTTTCTCTGTTGTAGCCCTCTGCCGGGCTGCTTTTCCCCAGCCGCACCCCTCAGCAGGGCTGTTACGTTACATGGACCAAATTTTGGTAGTGGTGATGGTGTTTTGTTTTTATTTTTTGCTTTGTGGGGCAGAGGGGGTTGGTATGCAGGAGTGTGGGGGAAGACAAAGAGAGGAGAACAGAATAATACAAGGCTGTAAACTCAGCCAAGCAATGTCAGTGCATATCTATATCTTTTAGGAAAGACAACAGCAGCAGGAAAAATATGGTACAGTCTGAGTAAGGTGTGAATTCTCCTACCACAAGACTATTATTGCTACTGCTCACCAATTTCACATGCTCCATTATACATTGATTTCTATACAAGTAATTTTAGCGCATCAGATGAAATTTAGCAGACTAAATCAAACAACGGCATATGCTGTCTGAATGGCTACTGCTCTGGCTGGGGTCAGTCAGTCACTCTGACAATGAATTGGTCTGCAGCTCAGAAGCTTTTCTTCCAAAGGTGTCAGTTCAGCAAATGTGATGGGTGTGGAAATGCCTCTTTATAGCATGGGACACCTGTAACGTTACATCTGAACCATGAAGAGGTAAAAGGATGGCTCAGGAGATTGGTAATAGGTACGAAGCCTTTCACTGTTAGATCACTGGTTTGGTTTTGGCCCACGTCAGTAGTACCGGAAAGTAATGGACATTTGATGATTTCAAAGTGTTATATGAATGACAGGTCTCCGGTTAAATGTGCACTCCTCAAAAACAGCATCCTTCAGAGCAACAAAGGCCAATGACTGCGGATAGAGTTTCAACTCTTCCCAAGAGATGATTGCTTCAGGAGGGGAGGTATAGTTTGGTCTGTGGATAATTAGAGGCCCTCAGGCTCCGGTATGATCATTCCTTCTCCAAGGGGAAAGAATACTGCATACTCACAGAAGATGTTGAGACCTGGCAGAGTAGGCATGGGAGGGAATCCTTACAGGTAGGATCATCCCTGGAGTCAGTCAGGATTAAGAAAACATTAAATGAAGGTTGTCATAAATATAAAGGGAAGGGTAACACCCTTTACATATGCAGTAATATAAAATCCCTCTTGCCCAGAGGTTTACCTGTAAGGGATTAAGAAGCTCAAATAACCTAGTTGGCACCTGACCAGAAGGACCAATGGAGAAAGAAGATACTTTCAAATATGGGAGGGGGAGGCTTTGTTTGTGCTCTGTGTGTGTGTGTGTGTGTGTTCTCTCGGAGCAGAGATGGACCAGGAGCAGCAGAAATCATCTCTTAAAACCCTGCCTAAAATAAACAACTAGAATTACAAAAATAGTAAGTAAAGCCAGGGAAGGTGTGAGACTATCTTTTGTTTTAGCTTATGAATTTTCCCTATGCTGGAGGGAGGTTTATTCCTGTTTTCTGTAACTTTGAAGCTAAGCCTGGAGGAGAATTTTCTGTGTTTTAAATCTTTTTATTACCCTGTAAATTTATTTTCCATCCTGATTTTACAGAGGTGATTCCTTTTCTTTTGTTTTAAATAAAATTCTTCTTTTAAGAACCTGATTGATTTTCAGTATCCTAAAACCCAGAAGTTTGGGTCTGTGCTTACCTGTACCAATTGGTGAGGATATTATGCTCAAACCTCCCCAGGAAAGGGGGTGTATGGGCTTGGGGTGGATATTTTGGGTAAGAGAGGGCTCCAAGTGGCCCTACCTAAATGTTTGTTTAAATCACTTGGTGGTGGAAGCAATTCAGTCCAAGGGCAAGGAAGGATTTGTGAGGTGCAAGTTGGATTTGTTGGGGAGGGAATTTGCAGGTCTAAGGCTCAGGAGACTTGGGGAGTTTCCACACCTGAGCCCATGGAGAGGTGGACTTCAGAGTTAGCATGGGGTGTGTGCATGTGTTACAATAAAGCATGAGCAGTCCTAAGGTCACCAAATGTCCCAATTTTATAGGGACAGACCCAATTTTTTTTTGTCTTTTACCCCCCCCCTCCATCCCCATCCTGATTTTTCACATTTGCTCTCTGGTCACCCTAAGCAGGCCCAGTAGTAGCTGGTAGCTTTATTCCATGGCTGGGGCTCACTGAGCATTCCTGGAACTCTGTGCTAGTAGTAAGTAGGGGCTGTTGGCATGAATAAACTGCTTCTTCTTAGCTTATGTGCAACATGTTATGTGCAACATGTTATGTGCAACATGCTTCAGGTGGCACGTGACCAGGGTTTATCTCTGACTATTGAGAACCGCAACCCCTTTTTAGTTTCTCCCTCAGCGCGATGGACCCTTGTATGTCCACCGAAAAGCCGCCGAATAAATTAACTCCTTATTTGGTGGCTATTTTCGGCGGACATGCCGAGCGCTATCGGGAGTGATTGCGGCGACGGCTTTTCGGCGGCACAAGCAGATCGCGACCCCGCGGGAGGCGGCTGGCGACCCCCCCAAGGGGTCACGACCCATGGTTTGAGAACCCCTGGTAAGCAGATATTATATGTCACAGGTCAGTACACTCCACTATATGATTAATATGCATAATTAACAAACCAAGTGCTGATCATGCAGAAGATTATTTTATACCTGTTAACCACTCTTTCACTCATACAAAATATTCAAAGCAACATATACTTTACAACACAGATTTGAATTTTGGCCCATTTAACTCACTATTGCTGTTTCTTTCAATATGATAATTAATTAACTCTGTTGATAACATTATAATTATCTCTACCAGTCAATCTCTCTTTCAATCCAGCGTTGTTCTTGTTCTAAATTGGAAAGGGGAGGCAGTACTTTATATCTCAGTGGATTATTTCCAGGTATATTAGTAGCATTTTAGCACTGTGATTACAGGGTTTAATGGTCTGATTTAATTCCTGTGATAGTCATGTTAATAACAATGTCTTTTAAGAAATCCATTAGACATCTGTGATGATAATTTAAAAGTTAAGTCAGACACACTTTTCCCCATTCAATTAAAATCACATTAGTAACTTTTAGTGGCTATATTAAATATATGCTGTCATCGCTAGATGTGTTACGCAATGAAAATTAGGCTCACTTTTCGTTAATAATCTAAATGGTATCCACTAGACTGAAATGGCCTTCCAACTACAATAGCAGGGTTTTTTTTAACGCAGAAAAGCTTCCACAGGGTTACAAAACACTGTGCAATAGTTCTCAATGGGCAACTATCCATAATCTATATCTAAATAACACAGACAAAAATGAAATTAAAGGATTATTATAGTTACAAAGTCAAGCAGGTGGAAGTTAAGAACTGCCAGAAATCAGGCTGTTATGCAACCTTAATTTGGCCCTCTTGTATATTTGTATTATCAGGCAATCTTTAATTGCATGATCACGTGCTATTTTTTCCACCTGACCTCTGCCTCATTCAGTGTACAGGGTAGATAGGGCTCATTTTGTTGTTCAGTATGTGGCCCTACGCATGATATGCTGAACACAGTTCAAGCCCTGCTCTGAAGACAGAATTATTAATTTCCTCATGGATTTTTTTAATGTTGCTTTTCAATACAGTATCTAAGTGTTTCACAAATATGAATTTATTTTTCCAACAGCCCTGTGAGCTGAAGGAGTTTGATTATTCCAGATGAGGAACTGCAGCAGATAGATTAAAGTCAAAAGTACCCATTTGTACCTGATTTTTCAGTCTCCTTAATATTATGTAGCACTTTGTATGATCCAAGTACAGCCCCTATTGACTTCAGCTGCAGTTCTGATCAAATCACAACCCAGGGTTTCAAGTCAGACACCTAGAAAAAAAGAGAACACACAACTCTGCAAAGTTTTATTCATATTACTTGCCCAGCATCACATAGAGGCAGAGGGCAGCATTAAACTGCCGGTAGCGGGGTGATTGCCCGCTCTGTCCCTGAAGGGGGTTAAAGCAGCCCAGCAGAGGGCTGCCTCAGTAAGAGCAGCTGAGGGCATAGTAGCCACAGCTGTGGCTGGGCTAATTAGGGCCCAGCTGGCCCTTATAAAAGCTGGGAGCAAGGCACTGAGTCAGTCTCTCTCTAGCCTGGTGTAGAGAAGAGAAGAGAAACAGGGCCTGGCTGCCTGAGCTACGGGCACTGAAGGGAGCAGCAGCAGCAGCAGCAGCAGCAGCAGCAGCAGCAGCAGCAGCACTACTACTACTACTACTACTACTACTACTACTACTGGGGCAGGGGCAGGGGCAGGGTGAGTTGGGGAGCTCAGGCCTGGTGACCCCCCAGGCAGTGGCAACCCCCCAGGCAGTGGCCTGATAGAAAGGCCTAAGAAGGTGCTGGGCCTAGCGAGAGACAACTGGCCTGAGCCACCTTTCCTATGATGACTGGCTGTTACACTGCAGTCTGCTCCAGGGGGCTGAGGCTTGATGATGACTGGCAGTAGCCCAGACTGAGGCAAGATGGGATTAGAGGGTGGGGATTCCCCCAGAGAGGGGAGACCCAGAGATCAGTGAGGGTATTGCTAGTGGGTAGCACCCCAGGTAAAGAGCACTGGAGTTCAGGGAGGAACATGGGAGAGGGGGGCTTCCATGGGCAAGCCAGTGGCCTGCAGAGGGTGCTCCAGAGGCTGGACAACTGATTCCCTGGACTGACCAGCAGAAGGTGCCACAGGGTGAGTCATCGCCTTATTACACTGCCTTAGTCATGAGACCTTCCTTTCTCTTCCTGCAATCCCTGTCCTCATTCACGACACAAAATTCAACTTGGGCAACAAATGAGGCAGGTTACAGACAGTCTCCTTCATTAGACCTCCCTGGTTCATTCAGATCCATTCTGTGCAGTGAATAAAGTAGGGGTTCTGTGGAAAACTACTATATGATAGTAAAGACTGTATCGTAAGAGGGACTAATTACGGTTTCATAGGCAATCTTAATTCTGGTATTTCCTAACTTTTCTGTTATGTCCTATTAATATAGCTTGTTTGTGATGTCCTAGGTTTAAAAAAATCAAATTGAAACAAATTCCATCATGTGGTATCGTATTAACCCGTCCCACATGGATTATCAGCAGCATTGGAACTTTAGATCTGCTCCCACTTGAGCTAATGAAATAACTAAGAGCAGTAGATTGACATAGTCTATGTAGATCATCTCTAGAGGGGGATGGGACACTTCATGGCAGACAGGAGGGTGATGGCGAGACTTGGGAATCTTGGGTTCCATTCCAGGCTCTGGAAGAAAGTGTTCTCTAGTGGGCAGAGTCTTCTTCCAACCCAGCCCCCAGCTTGACTTCTCATGTATCATCCTCTCCAACCTGCCCTTGTCCCAGTCAAGGGGTGAATATAGGGGTACAGACTGCCACTCTGAAAAGGAAAATTTGACTTCCTTGAAATATGTTAGTTTGAGACAAGAAAGGAAGAATTGGGGTGAGATGCTTCAAAATAATCATTTTTTCTCCTCCTGATAAGATCAGTTCGTACAAACCAACAAACAAGCCCATTCCTATTTCTGCTGAGTGGGATTCCTCAATAATTAAGACAGACACAAAGGTTACTGTGGTCAAAGACTCTCATTGACTTCAGTGGATGGATTTTGGCTCGGGCCCACATCGTAGAAGAACATTTCCTGTCTAGAATATTTTTTCTTAAACAAAGCAATTATCTTTTATTATAAAGACATAGCCTAGCCCACACGCTCCCCAGATCTTTGTCCATTTAAGCTCAGCAGAAAGATGGATTGTTTCTTCATTAATATATAGAACTAGATGTTGGCTTACCTTTACTAAGGCCTGCAGTGATAGTGACAGTAAGGTGCCTGCTCCCAACCTGGCACAATGCAGTTCTAGCATGGCCTTTATGTAAAGTCCCTCTGCCCAGGAGAACATTGTACTCCAAATGGGGTGGGAAGAGGCATGGGGAAAGGGGAACCCCTCCTTCCGTGTTGGCAAGCAGAGTTTATGCACTCCCTTGTAGCAACAAGGAGATCCAGGAGACTAGCACCTTATTCCATGGATGCTCCCACAGTGAAAACAAGGTAGTCCTCAATGTGTGGAAGTAACGGTGGCAGCATTTTGGCCTTAGAAGATATCTCTTAAGAGTCTGTGTTTCCAGGTGCTCTCCAAAAGAATAAATACAGAAAAGACGAACCGACTCATACGTCTAGTCTAAGCAAAACACAAGATATAGAGAAACGTGCACCTGACTCTGGGTGATGAAGTTAAACCCCACTGCTATTCATATATGGGAAAAACAAAGTACCAAAAGCTATTTTCAACTAAATATTTAAGAGCTTGCTCTTCAGATTCAGCCAGAGGCCAATTTGGTCCCAAGTATCTAATAGAACAGTGCTCCGGTTATGCCCCCTTTCAGTTCTACAAGCATAAGATCACGGACAGATCACCAGATGGTATAAGGCAGTACAGCTCTGTGCCTTCAGTGAAGCTACCTTGATTTACACCAGCTGTGGACTTAGTCCCTGATGTTTGCGATCTGAACATATTTTGATAGCAGCCACCCTAACATTTCAAAAATCTCCTTTGCTTCTGTTTTGATGTATTGTGTATAGTTCAGAATATTCAGTGCAATCTGGCCTTTTCCAATTTCTCATCTGACTGGCCCGCCATGCTTCTTTCCCCCCCTTGTTTACAGCCTTGCTAATCTGGAGTACAAGGAAGGGATGGAAATGCCAGTTAACCTACATAGTGTCCAAAATATCGAAAGGTCAGGGTAAGTGGACACACTACTATAGCTCACAGACAACATCCAATAACACCGCATTCTATGCTCAGTAAATAAATTAATGTTTCAAAATTTTGTGGGGAAAAAAGCGTTCAATAGGAAATGGTGAAAACCTGAACTCATTCATGGTTTAACAAATAACATGAGCCACACCATGGAACAGATTGCCAGCTCTCAGTGGATTCATTTTGTGTGCTTCCTTAAGTGAGCAGCTGTCTCTTTACCTAAAAGTATGCAGGGATAGGGTCAGAAGGCTTGAATCTTTTCTAATTTACGTCAGCTGCCCATAGGATTTTGGAAGCACCAAGATGGATTTAAGCCACCTTTGCTTTCTAATTCAAATGTTATGTGGCGTGTAGGTCAGTTGAATCCAAGGATCTGTCCCCCAGCTGTGAATGGCTCTATTTGAATTTGAAATATTTTTCTCCCAATATGGGATTGACCCTGCAAAAGTCTCCGTCAGATAAGCAGTCCTATTGATTTCAGGTAGGGAGTGATCAATTATGGCAGTGAGGTTCCTAGCATCAGCCCCTGCTTCAGTACTCTGGATTCCACTCTTTGTCCTGAAGATGCTGATTGAAAAATCAAAACCGTTAAATGTTTAGAAATGAGTCAGCTTCATTTAGGGGATGTTTGGTGTGACAGGTTTGGTCACAGAGACCCCCTTGGGACTGTCATCTGACATGCTGGAATTATCTCTGGGTCCATTTTCCCTGCTAGCCTGGGACCCTACACCCCTGCCTTGTTGAGCCAGATACGCTAGTCTACTGCAACACAGACCCAGGTCTGGTCCATGGCCCCAAAGCTGCAGACTTTAACCAAAAACTGCTCAGCAAGCACCTCTCTCCAGCACTCAGACACCCACTTCCCAATGGGATTCAAACCCCCCAAAATCCATTTTCCTCTGTATAAAGCTTATACAGGATAAAATTGTCCACCCTCATAACACTGAGATCTGCGTACGGGGCCCCAAAATTCCTGTTGCCGGCCCTGAAAACATTCACCTACCCATGAAGCTGGCAGATAAATAAAATGGGGGCCGGGCGAACCTCTGCCAGTGGAGCTCCTATGGCTCTTGGGGCATACTTTAAAATTTCCATCTCTCCAGTGGAGACTTCAGGCTTCAGTGCCCCTCTGCCTGTACGTCAGACCAAGTGACTACATACGGAAAAATGAAAATCAGACTTTTTACACTGAATCAAGTCTAGGACATGTTCTAAAGACTGCATGCAAAATCTTTGGGCCGGAACCTGGCTCCAAACGTGGCTGCTGCTTGCTGGCACGAAGCTGGTTTAGCTGGCAATCTGAGGATTCCCATGGCATGGAGGAATGCTTAGGTGGCCAACAGGGTCTCTCTTTGGCTCTGAAACAGTCTAAGGCCCTTGCAGCAGGGCACAAGTTAGAGCAGCCTTGAAACTGCTCCACCAGCAGCTGAACTGCTCCCCAGCTGACTGCAGAGTGGGTCAGGGTGTAAAGATGACTTACAACCACGAGCACCCCTCCTGGGGTCTAACATGAGCAAAGCTCAGTTGTACCTGGTGACTTAGCCTTTCAACTCTAAAATGTTGATGAAGTTTATTTTTTGACATAGCTGAGGGGGGTGTTTTGAAATAAATCTATTTGGATACATCCAGATGCCAGAATGTTGACTGGATTCA
Source organism: Sternotherus odoratus (assembly GCA_032164245.1). Classification (NCBI taxonomy): domain Eukaryota; kingdom Metazoa; phylum Chordata; order Testudines; family Kinosternidae; genus Sternotherus; species Sternotherus odoratus. Next base: position 151,602,508 of record JAVMKO010000003.1, read on the forward strand.
TGCAGACACTCTGCTAGTATAGCTCATGATTTTTAGCCTCCTAGCTTGAATTTTTTAAAGAAAGAGTTACATTCATATCTTCAGGGTAAAAATCCTTGCATTCATAAACTGCTGCTTGAGGCATATGAATGTTTGTACATGGAATGATAATTTTGGATGTGAATGTGAAACAAATATAATTTGTTTTTGGTCTATCCAAATTAAGGTCTAAGTGTGGCAATCCAGATAGAAATGGCTTAACTCTGACTTATTATAGGTATGTTTCTTCATCCTATTCCATAAAACTTTATTATAAATGCTCTTCTACGGTAACATGCAATATTCTGTTCAATATATTTCCCTGTCAGAGCAGAGTATCATGAGATTGTAAATGTGCATTTCACTTTGTTTTATCAGACCAAATGACAGGAAAAAGTCTAAATAAGACAGAGGAACTTGATGGATAGTGAGGCTGAATCCACAAGATGGTAAAGAAATTGGTTTGTATATACCCTTCCCCACAGCACCTAATTGCATTAGGGCTCTAAAATAGACCTATTTCCAGTTTGTTATGCTTGACTAGTAAGATAGGTCTTTGTGGCAAGTGAAGTGTCACATTTTTCTTTTACTCTGGAGGAATTATTATTTTGATTCTGTTTTAAAGAATAAGCCTCAAGAATCACAAGCAACGCAAATGTGACCAATCATCTCCTATAAATTGTGTAAACCAGATAATAAGATGGAAGAACTTCTATTTTCTATGCTAAATATGATCAAAGAGAAAGTCATAGAGGCTTTATTATCAGAAATCGATAATTTATCCAACACTTTGACACTGAAATAATCCCCCTTGAATTTTGTATTAAGATCTCCAAATTCTCAGTAGTCTCTGAATCCTTGGCATCATCTCTGAATCTAAGGCCTTGAACCTCCAAGCCCTGAATGTCCAGTTGTGGTGTCCACAATTCAAAAAGCATGTTGATAAGTTGGAAATGGTTCATAGAAAAGACGTAAGAATGATTAAAAGGATTTGCAAACATGCCTTATAGCAGGGGTGGCCAACCTGTGGCTCCGGAGCCGCATGTAGCTCTGACATGTGGCTCTTTGGCAAATTCTGGCTCCTTTTCAGGCACAGGTTGGCCATCCCTGCCTTATAGTGATAGACTCAAGGAGTTCAGTCTATTTAGCTTAACAAAGAGAAGGTTAAGAAGTAATTTGATTAGTCGATAAGTATCTACATGGGGAAGAAAAATTTGATAATGGGCTTTTTATCTAACCGATAAAGATATAGCACAGTCTTCTGGCGGGAAGTAAATTTTTAAGTGAGTAATTAGCCATTCAGATAATTTACCAAGGGTCATGGTGTCCTTTCCAACACTGACACTTTTTTAAAATCAAGATTCAGTGTGTTTCTAAAAGATAAACTCCAGGAATTATTTAGGGAAAATTCGATGGCATGTATAATATAGGAAGGCAGGCTAGGTGATAACAATGGTCCCTTCTGGCTTTGAAATCTATTAAAATAAAAGGAGAAAACATGAGACATCATGGAGATGGTCTATTATAGTCCACCAAATCAGGAAGAAGAGGTGGATGAACCATTTCTAGAACAAGTAACAGAAATATCCAAAACACAAGATCTGGTAGTAATGGGGGACTCCTCCAACAGATGTCTGGGTAGTTAAAGTAATACAGCAAATTGCAAAATTTCCAATATATTCATGGAGTGTATTGGGAACAACTTTGTTTCAGAAAGTGGAGGAAATAACCAGGGGGACAGCCATTTTAAACATGATTCTGGCTAGCAGGGGGGAATTGGTTGTGATTCAGAAAGTGGAAGACAGTTTGGATGAAAGTAATCATGAAATGATAAATTCCATAGGAGTGAAAGCAGCCAAATAAGCACAACTGGCTTAAAGACAAACCGATTGTAGCAAGCCTTAGAACTGGTAGGTAAGATTCCACGCAAAGAAAATCTAGGGGATAGGAGGGGATTAGAAAATCGGTCAGTTTCTCAAGGGGGCAAGATTAAAGGCAAAGCTGCAAACTATCCCAATGTGAAAGGTAGGAAGAATAATAAGATGCCACTATGGCTCCATTAAGCTCTTTAATTACCAGAAAATCAAAATGTAATCCTACAAAAAGTGGAAATATGGTGAAATTGCTAAGGATCAGCACAAAGAGCACAAATATTCAGGGATAAAATCAGAAAGGTTAAGGCAAAAAGAGTTACAGCTAGTAACCAAAGAAGCAATAAGAAGAGGTTCTAACCATCTGAGTAGTGAAGTTCTGGAACAACCTTCCAAGGGGAGCAGTGTTGGCTGAATAAAGACTGATCTTAATAAGTTTATGAAGGGGAGGGTATGATGAGACTGCTTAAAATGGCATTTAGCTGATCTGTGCTGCTAGCAGCTAATATCTTCAATGTCTGGTGATGGAAAAATATATGGGGAGGGTTTTGAGTTATTACAGAAAATTCTTTCCCAGGTGTCTAGTTGGTAAGCCTTGCTCACATGCTCAGGGTCTAACTGAACACTATATCTAGGGTTGGGAAGGAATTTCCCCTCAGGTCAGATTTGCAGAGACCATGGGGGTTTCTCACCATCTTCTGCAGCATGGTGGATTATTTGTAACTTGAAGTCTTGAAATCATGATTTGAGGATTTCAGTAACTCTGCCAAATGTTATGGGTTTATTACAGGAGTGGGTGGATGAGGTTCTGTGGCCTGCATTGTGTCAGACTACAAGATCATGGTCATCCCTTCTGGCCTTGAAATCTATTAATCTAAATACATTAGCAGCAAGAGAAAGGTGAAGCAAAGTGTAGGCCCTCTACTTAGCATGAAAGAAGAGCTAAAAACCGATGACATTGAGATAGTTGAAGTGTTTAATGCCTATTTTGCTTCAGTCTTCACTAAAAAGGTTAATGATAACCAGATATTAATTATGTTGACTATGAACAAGAGTGAAGGAACAAAAGCTAAATTAGGGAAAAGAGGCTAAAGAATATTTAGATAAGTCAGAGGTATTCAAGTTGGCAGGGCCTGATGAAATTCATCCTAGGTACTTAAAGAATTCACTGAAGCAATCTTGTTACTGTTAGCATTTATATTTTAGAATTCATGGAGAATGGTTGAAGTATCCTTCCTGGAGAAGGGCAAACATAGTACCTATCTTTAAAAGGAGGAACAAAGAGGACCCAGGAAATTATAGACCAGTCAGCTTAACTTTGATATCTGGAAAGATACTGAAACCAATTATTAAACAGTCAATTTAACAATCAACTAGAGGATAATAGGAGTATAAGAAATAGCCAGCATGGATTTGTCAAGAACAAGTTATACCAAACCAACTAATGTTGTTCTTTGACAGGGTCATTGGGCTACTGGATGGGGGAAATAGTAGAGATGATATTTCTTGATTATTTTTTTTTATTTTTTTAGTACGTTTTTGACACAGTCCCACTTGATGTTCTTATAAGCTAACTAGGAAAATGTGGTCTAGATGAAATTACAATAAGGTGGGTCCACAACTAGTTGAAAGACCACACTCAGAGTAGTTACGAATGGGTCACTGTCAAACTGTGAAGGTGTATCTAGTGCGGTCCCACATAGTGTAAGTCCAGGGTCAGTTACTATTCAGTATTTTCATTAATGACTTCAGTAATGGAGTGGAAAGTATGCTTAAAATCTGTAGATGAAAGCAAAATGGGAAGTGTTGAAAATATTTAGGAGGCAGGATTATAACTCAAAACAAATTAGAGGATTAGTCTGAAATCCACCAAATGAAATTAAGTAAAGTTAAGTATGAAGTATTACTTAGAAAGGAAAAATAAATAAATGCACAACTACAAAATGGAGACTAACTTGCTCACTGGTAGTAGTGCTGAAAAGGATCTGGGGGTTATAATGGATCAAAAAATGAATGAGTCAACAATGTGGTGCAGTTGCTAAAAAGGCTAGTATTCTGGGGTGTGTTAATGGGAGGGTCATATGTAAGACCTGGTAAGTAATCGTCCTACTCTCGTTGGCATCGGTGAAGCTTCAGCTGGAGTCCTGTGTCTAATTTCAGGTGCTACACTTTAGGAAAGATGTGAATAAATTGGAGAGAAGCCAGGGAAGGACAATAAAAATATGCAAGGTTTATAAATGCTGAACTATGAGGTTTCAAAAATACCTGTGCATGTTTAGTCTTCAGAAGAGAAGAATGGGGTGGGGTCTGATACTACTAGTCTTCAGATACATTAAGGGCTCTTTGAAAGAGGACTGTGATCACTTGTACAAATAGTTATGGGCTTGATCTGCAACATGGGAGATTTAGGTTAGATATTGGGGAAGACTTTATAACTCTAAGCGTAGTTAAACTCTGGAATTTGCTTCCAAATGAGGTTGTGGAATTCCTGTTGTTGGAGGTTTTTAAGAATTGGTTGGACAAACACCCTGTGCAGGATAGTCTAGATATAATTAGTCTTGCTTCAACCTGGATTAGATGAACACTCAAGTTCCCTTCCAGCCTTACATTTGTATGATTCTATGAATATAGTTGGGCTTGACTTTAGAAAGTCAACATATTTGCAAGCTGTCTGCATTGGTGTAATCTTTTTTCACCATATGATAATCAATAAGTAATTTCTCTCTCTACTTTGAAGGAAAGCAATGTAACTTAGAAAATATTGGCATTAGGTCAGGTTGCTTACATTTAAAACTATATATAATCAGTGCCAAGAAGAAATATAGTAAAATATTAGCTGTGTTTGGTTCATTACACTGTAGTTTATTAACAGGAGATTTAATTAAGTTTAGTGACAATGCTATTTGTCTCCTGCAACAGCTGAGTAGAAAAGTAGGGCAACTTCCAGCAAGAATTGTATTTAATCTCTTTAGGGAAAAGAGCGAGATATATTGTGCTTTCCAATAGTGTACATTAGGGAAAGATCTTCTGAAAAATTGTATTTAATGTTGGGTTGAAAAGACAATGAGTTTCTTAAAATACACAAAGACAGATACCAAACCTGCAAAAACTTTTATGTGGAAGCCTGGGAAACAATCAGGAAGAACTGGAAGTCCTGAAGCAGTCAAAGAATAAACTTGGTGGAGTAGCTTGGAGCACTGTCATGGGTGGGTATAAACTGTCCAGGAAGGATAGACTGGAGGAAAGGTGGAGGAGTTGCATTGTACGGAACTTGAGAAAAAGCCTATTGAAAGTCTTTGGGTTAAGTTTAGAAGTGAGAGCAACAAGGGTAATGTCGTGGTGGGTGGGTGCTATAGACCACTGGACCAGGAGGATGAGGTAGAGGAGTCTTTCTTCAGATAATTAACTGATGTTTCCAAAACACAGGTCCTGGTTCTAATGGGGGGACTTCAATCAACCTGACATCTTCTGGGAGAGCAGTGCACAGACAATCCAGGACATTTTTGGAAAGTGTTGGAGATAACTTCCTGGTTCAACTACTGGAGGAACCAACCAGAGGCCATTATCCTCTTGACCTGCTGTTTACAAACAGGGAAGAATTGTTAGGGGAAGTAGAAGTGGGTGGCAACCTGCACAAGAGTGTCCATGAGATGGTTGAGTTCAGGATCCTTATTAAAGGAAGCAATGCACTTGTCCTGTTGCTGTGACTGAAAATGTTTCTGATCAAAAGGGAGCGTAGATTCAACAAGCTCTTGGGGTAATATCTCATTGGAGTTAAAAGGGCTTGTTCAGAAAGAGATTTTGAAGTCTTTAGGATAAAGATGTGCCAGATGGGTTTGCCTCTGTGCAGGTATATTTTATTCTTGGGGAGGAGGGCTGGGTAGAAAGAAGTGTTTTTCATTTCCTATTTCCCTTAGTGAGGGCTATCTATGCTCACCTGAAATTTGTCCTGGAAGAAGCAGTTCCTATCTATTTATTACAGGGTTAAAATATGGCTGCCATCATACAGAGGCATTCATGGTGATAGAGGTGAGAAGAGGACCAAAAAGTCTTTTTCCTCCCTCTAACACACTCAGGCATGTGGAAGCCATAATGTTGCTGCTGCCTAAATACCCTGATGACCAATGGGTAGAGGCAGAAGGCACTGCCAGCTATACTCAGCACCATGGGGAGCTATGCACTATGTGCAGTGTATGCTGCTACACCTTTCTGTGCTGGTGAGAGAAAACATTACTCCATAGTACTCCTGGTGGCCCCAGGGGTTTCCACTAGCACAAATACCCCTCCTACCACCATTGCTTGAAGATGTGCCACTTTCTCCACCCTACTGCTCAAGCTTTAAAGCAGGGGTGGGGAACCTTTTTTCTGCGAAGGGCCATTTGGACATTTATAATGTCATCCGTGGGCCGCTCCCCCCCCCCCCCCCCCGAGGAAGCCCAGGCTGGCAATGGGAGCTGAGACCCCAGCTGGCAAGGGCCAGCAGGGGAAACCCCAAAGCAGTGGCAGGCAGAGTGCTTAGCCCTGCACTGCTTTGGGGTTTCCCCCGCTGGCCCCTTGCCAGCCGGGGTCCTGCTGCCTGCCCCAGTCAGCTCCCGCTATCAGCCTGGGTGTAGGGGGTGACCTTCCTTTATCCCCACCCAGCCTCCCCCCATCTAACTGCCTTTCCTCCCGCACCCCTGCCTGGCCCGGCCCATCCCACTGAACCTATCCTCCTCCTCCCTCCCACTCCCAACCCAGCTTCCTGTCCCCCATGCCTGACCCGCCCAGCCCAGCCTCCCCCCTCACCAAACCTCCTTCCCTCCCGCACCCAAGCCTTGCCCACCACATCCAGCCTAGTCTCCTACTCCCCTCCCTGCCCGCCCAGCCTGGCCTCCCCCCCCACTGCCCCCTTGCCTGCCCCCCAGCCCAGCCTCCCCCCCACGTCCCCTTGACCGTCGGCTCCCCGCGGCTCCTCCTTACCCCGCCCGGCTAATGGTGGCCGCATGGCGCCGGCGGCTCCCCCAGGCACTTCCTGGCCCCTTCGCCGAGCGTGGACCGCCAGGCGGGGGCGGCTCCGCGTTCGGCGAAGGGGCCGGGAAGCGCCTGGGGGAGCCGCCGTCCAGGGACGTGCACGGGCCGGACAGAATGCTTTGGCGGGCCGTATAAGGCCCGCGGGCCGGAGGTTCCCCACCCCTGACTTAGAGCCATAACTGAGCCTGCAATTGCTAAAGTGCTCATGAGGTCTATAAAACATGACATAAGATGATTATAGCTGTTGCTACTGAGGATCTCAAACTCAGACAAATCTTAGTGGGGAGGCAAAGAGTTCTTTTGAAAAACTGACATGGTGTTTTCAGTGAGGTGAATAGATCTTTAGAGGTTCAGGTTTCTCCCACGAACAAATAAGGCAGTGAAGCAGCCTTGCAAAATAAACCTATCTGCTATTTACATTAGGAAGATAATTGATGCTGAATACTGCAGCTGACAGAATGTGATATAAACAGGTATCACAGAAAAAATATTTCACTGCAATGTTTTCCATAGAAATTGAAGTCAGGCTGTGTTCAAAAATACAGGGGAGGACTGATGGTGTTGAGACTGTTAGGGCAAAGGTGGGCTGTATGGTACCATAATAAAAACTGAAAAATGTTAGATTTAACTCATCACATGCATTGAAGTTTGTTATAGAAGCCTACTATGAAGCAGTATATCCACGTCCTCCTTGGTTTCTTGTACTTTTGCAAGACTCTGTTAATGAACTTCTTGAATGCAGTGCATTCATTTTTGGTAGCTTCTCACGTGTCAGGTACTTCCAGTCCTTCGTGATCTTCTCATGATCAGGCAGAAGGTGACTTCTTTCAGAACACTAAATTCTATTAAATGAATAAAAATGCTCAGATGTAGCTGTTGTGACTGGGAGTAGAAAGAGATTAATTCCACTTTCATCCCAGAAAACATAGCACAAAATTGGGTTGATGATAAAGAAGTTGAAATTAAATCTACATTTGTTCATCCTATGACATTCCGCTTTGTGTTCAAAGTCTTTATTTTGTCCTGATCACGTGGCTGCCCATTGCTAGTCGTGCCTCACTCCACTCAATTGTCAGTGTTTTATGAGACAGGCATCTGTAAAAGCTACATCGAGGTTGATGGAATCCAAAAGTTATTGTTGTAGCGATGTAAGAATCAAGTCAGTGTACTTTACTTTTTTAGTCTGAAGTTTTCAGAACTGAAGTTTTTGCTTTCTCCTGTCCATTTTGAATGGATATCTCTCTGATCCAAGTGCAGCTTCCATTGCTGGACAGAGGTCTACTACTGTTGTAGCAGATGCCTGGATGGTATTGTTTAATGACCCAAGTGGTCATTGCCTTTTACTGCAAGATCAATATTTTCTGCACGACTGAACTTATGTGAAATTGTCAGATAAGTCACTACTGTAGCTGCTAAGCAGTAAAGAACCTGCACAGATCCTTGAGGTAGACCATCTCTGAGAGTGCATGCTTTGCTGATCTGCCCATTCAGAAAGACACATTCTGTTCAGTTGCTCAACATTGTGGCAAGGAGTCACATAGTACTACGACATTTGATACTTGATGTCTTGAGTAATAGCCCATATCTCTGGTCCCTTTATGTCTTCTACATAAAGGGTAGATCTACACAGCATCTGACAATGTGCTTCCCAGCTTTGTAGGCAGGCCTATGCAACAAATGGCAGCACAGCCAGGATGAGCACAGGGATAGCCCAGACCCCCCTGGCCAGATACTCCAGTGGCTAGCCTAAGCCGCCACCTGTGCTGCCTCCGGCTATACTGCTATTTGTCTCGCATGTCTTCCTACCTGAGTTGGAAAGCGTGCTCCCAACTGCAGTGTAGACATAAACCATGACTATCCCCAATTAAAATGGCCCTAAGGACTTCCCTGGAAGCTCAGAGCAGGTCTGAGCTTCGTTCCGTTTCACAGCTTCCACAGGGCAGAGGGGACGTGTTGGGAGGCAAGGGGGCATAGATGTGGTGAACTGCACTCCAGATCTTCTTGGCTGTGGTGTACTTGGGGGAACATTGCACTGAATGTCAATTAGATCAACCCTGAGTCTTCTCACATTTATGCTAGGGGCTAGGCTCAAAGCACAGCCGAGAACACAGAAGGTAAAAAGGTGGCTTAAGGCCACTTTTGCCCCAACCCCTCCATTCTTGCCTTTACCATAACTCAACTGGAACAGAACTTGGCCATATGTCTTTTTACATGCTAAAAATCACCAGGCACAAGCTACGTATATACTGTAATCAGTACAAGAATGACAAAAGTCTTTGTAGAATGCAACCATAGGTCTTGAAGCCTAATAAAATTTAGTGAATTCCTTGAGATGAGAGGAAGTTAAACTTTCCTCTCCTTCAACTTCTTGTGGTAAATCAAAACAATATGGATTTTTCTGACATCAAGAAATGTATAAACCCAATGTGTAGTTCAATAATAGGGTCGTGGAAGAAATACTTGCTTTTCGAAAGAAGTGTTCTGGAAAAAAACAAAAGAACTGACTCCACACTATCAACCTCTCTGTTTCAGACTCAGTAAGTATTTTGTCAGGTGCAAAGTAGTTTATTTTCAGAATATTAAACAGATTGAAAACCTGAACAAAATAGATTTCTAACATATGGAAATATGCTCTATTAAAGTTAGAAGCTGTAAATATACCCATTTCTGGAGATGGCAGAAGCTTGTAGAAATGTTCTAGTTAAGGCCTTGAGCTTGCATTCACTTATGCACGTGACCAATTTTACAGACACACAGCATGATTTGGTTCTCACTTGGGACTGCTTGCAGGTATAAAGTTAGGCAGGATCTGGGCCTTAGAGAGTAATGGGTGAAGTTTGAAAGTGTGATGGGGTTCAAAGAAGAATCCAAAAGTTCAGATATTTATCCAGACAAAAATGATCAGGTGGCTGGGGCACATGACTCATGAGGAGAAGCAGAAGGAACGGGGTTTGTTTACTCTGCAGAAGAGAGAGGAGGGATTTGATAGCAGCCTTCAACTACCCAAAGGGGGGTTCCAAAGAGGATAGAGCTACGCTGTTCTTAGTGGTGGCAGATGACAGATTAAGGAGCAATAGTCTTAAAATGCAGTGGGGGAGGTCTAGTTTGGATATTAAGAAACATTATTTCACTAGGAGGGTGGTGAAGCATTGGAATGGGTTACCTAGGGAGGTGGCGGAATCTCCTTCCTTAGAGGTTTTTAAGGCCTGACTTGACAAAGCCCTGGCTGGGATGATTTAGTTGGCGTGAGCCCTGCTTTGAGCAGTGGGTTGGACTAGATGACCTCCTGAGGTCTCTTCTAATCCTAATCTTCTATGATTCTATAAAATTTATGTGTAGTTACCATAATCCTTGTGACAGCTGCCAGGACTAAGCACTAAAGAAAGAAGTTCTTAATTTTCAAAACAACTTCCTCCACATTCCTAATGACTTGCCGGTATGTCTAAACCCTGGGTTGTAGGTGTAACCCACACACCTTCTGGGTGTGGTGTTCTGTCCCATCTAGTCGTACGAGACCACTTAGAGATAAAATGAGTCTGTTCTACATCCTTAACTAACAGACAGTTCAGCTTTTAGCTCATGCACTGAGCTCCAGAGGCCCCAGGTTCAATCCCACCTGCTGACAACTGGGCTCTGTCAGTGTTACAAGTGGGGGGCTTGTTTGGGATTTCAACAGGGAAATCTCTGGATGTACTTCCTCAGCTAGGGGCAGTATGTAACCCACACCACCTGGGTGTGGTGTTCTGTCCCAGCTAGGGGTACTGGGAGATCAAATGTATCCGCTCTACAGTCTTAGCTAACAGACAGTTGGCTTTTAAGCTCCAGAGGCCCCAGTTCGATCTCGCCTACTATCAGGGTCTATCAGCGTTATATAGACACCCTTTCTGGAGGTGACAGACTTGGACATTCATATGCAGCCTTTGCTCATTTTATAGATTTCACTGAAAGGGTTGCCAGGCTGTGACAAATATGGTAGTGTGGAACTTGTGACTCATGGGGCCCAGTCCTCAAAACCCTTACTCATGGGAGTAGTCTCCTGGATTTAAATGGGATCCTCAGTGAGTAGGGACCAGTCATAGGTTAGACAGTGCCTTAGCAGGAGAGACATGCTTTGGGGATGGTACAGCCACTCTGCACTCTCCTTCGTGCAGTAGCATTCTCTGGAAGGCATTCTGCTTCTCTGAGACAGAAGAGAACCAGTTCTTCTTTCAGGTGAGCATTTATACCCCTTTATGAGGTGCAGAATACCCCCAACTGATTGCCAGACAAATCTGCTGGCTGTTGGACCAGGGCTTGGCCTACTGTTACTCCTCACCACCTTTAGGGTACCAGGACCCCCAGGAGAAGTAACTGACTTGCAGCTGAGCTTCTATAAAAGATAAAAATGCAAAATCCTGACTGAACTATCAAGTTAAGTCAATAGACTTTATTTTTACTTCTGAGTGAGCACCCACTTGGGCAAAAAAGTTTGGAGGCAACAAATGTTATTTATCTCAAAGCCATTTTATGTCACATTCTATAAGCTTATTGAAATACCCTTGAAATCTGCACTTGGCTGTCCCTCTGTAGTCACTTTGATCTGTGACTACATCTTAGCTCGAATCTATGCCCCAGTCACCCTGTCTTGTCTTCTCAGACAACACCACATTTAAAATGCCACTGATGTGATCACCAAGAAAAATGTTGGCTTTATTTGTTCTAATTTCTCCCCACCCCGATATTTTAGGCATGGCAGCAAGTAGGAAATTAATACCTATTGAGAGAAGCTATATTGTGCAGAGACTATTAATAGATTGTGTGCAGATGAGCATAAGGAAATTAAGTCAGTTATGCTGCACTTATAAGAGTCTTTAATGTTCCAATACTAAAATGTGCCTTAAGATAACATCAGTTGCCTAAACCCACAAAAAGCAAGGAATTTCAAATGTAAGGGTGAAACTTTATTTTTAAGATGCATCGTTGTGTCCTAGTATTGCAGATGCTGTGTCTCATGGTTTTCGTGGAAGTCTGTCTGATCTTGCAGTAGATGGGCATTCATGCATGTTAATGTAGTTTGAGCCTTATATATGAATTACCATTATTCAGTGGCTTTAGGTTCAATCCTTAATGTAACTTTAACGTCTTTCTGACTTGCATTATTATTATGACTTATTATTACAACAGCATTTAGGGATTTACAGGGAGCTGATGTCATTGATTCAATTACAGTGAGAGTGATGAAAATAAACCTCTCTCTAAGAAGGTTTGTTCTTTTAATGTATTCTTAGAGCTCTAGCTTTTTCATTTTTCTTTGTCACAAGTCAAAGCACATTTATTTGCATAGAAGCATTTATTTGCATTTAGTGTAAAAATGCATTTTATTAATGCACAGCTTGGACCCCCAAATGGTCATCTTTTACATTTCTTGCTCACTTTTCAGGATTTCCTGAGCAGGCAGACAGTTGTATAGACCGTCTACTATAGCACACATTGGGAATATCAACTATGTGAAGTTTTGGGTGGTTCAAAAGACAGCGTCCATCAGAGAAAATTCAAGTAAGACTTTTGAGGCAGCAGCTAAGTAAATATCAGTATGGGGGAAAGTGGAGTATACTTTCATAAAACTCTCTGCCTTTTTCTCTGTGAAAAGTAACAGCAATGTATATTATCACTAGTGTTGGTCAGAAAATGTAACATTTTTGAAAAAAAGAGTTGATGGAAATTTTCCATTTTGTTGATTAAAATATTGTAGTTAATATTGTAGTTAAAATGTTGTAGTGGAACATTGTAGTTAAAATGTTGTAGTGGAACCTGGACTTACTGGTTGACAAAAAGGGGTTGCACACCTGGTGAGTGTGTACGCCATTACAGTGCCCTAGGGAGAGAGATACTGACTTTGCTCACTACTTTTCCCTTTAAAGAGCAGTTCTGTTTAACCTGGAGTGCTTAAACCCTTCATTTACAGCATTGATTTCCTTTTCTGCATTCAAGGTTAATTTTGTAATTAGCTGGAAGACACCTCTGCATTTTCTAATTCAGGTCTGTCCCTCTAGTCTACATTTACCTCTCCGGAGAGGTGACTGGTATGTGTGTTAATCTACAAACCTGACACTGTTTATTTAGTGCTAACAGCAACACTGCTTACTCCTTGGATTATTCTGATGCAAGGTGCCTTTAGTTCTGTAACCTAGTGAGAAGTTCATAGCTTGCTATTTCCTGAGGGACATGTAGTACTTTTCCCTACAACACTAATACAAGCTTTTCTTTATCCAAGTGTTCTTGAGGCTAACAGCAGTAGAAATTGCACAGAAAGAAAGGAATGAGTTCACTCATTAGAATTACCTGCTGGCATAGTTTCTCATTTGAGTGAACCATCTTTCCAGGAATTTCTTACCTGTGCTTGGTCATGGTAGCCTGAAAACTTACATTAAAGTCTGACATATGTTTCTCAGGTTAGTCAGAGTGCTGGGAAGAGAGGAGAATGTCAGTTTGTTTTGGGGTTTTTTTAGGGGCTTCTCAGAAAAACCTCACTTGTCTCCCCCTACAATCAAAAGAACCACCATACTAGATCAGAGCTGAGGTCCACAAAGTCCACCGGCTTGTCTCTAATAGCAGTCACTGCCAGACGTTTCAGGTGAAAGTCCATGAGACCCCCTTTTGCACAGCTATACAATAACTTACCCAGAAGGGAAGTTTCTTCTTAAGCTCAGGCGGACGTCTTGCTTAGTGAAGCCATGCCTGTTCTTATTAAACTTCCAAAAGATAAATGTGCAGAGATACGTTAGGTGCCCTTACAGCAATTAAACCAATACACACCAGTCTTAAATTACCGCAAGCGAGGGTAGCGACATAAGATCTAGCCATACAAACAGAGCAATAAAAATTAACAAACATCTCCCTTTGCCTCAGTCCCATTCCCCCATATCCCCTCCCTTCCCTAATGACTGGGGAAATATGTAAGGGGACTATTGTCCCCTTACTAAAACTCACTGTGGGTGTTTTGATTGGTTAGCTCCCAGTACCAATAGAAAGGGGAAGGAGCGATGAGAAATCAGGACACTGAGACTGACAGTTCCCAGGAACAATGGGGAGAGGCCAGTACTCCAGGTCAGCCTGATTGGCAGGGCAGGCAGACTAATCAAGGAGTCAGGAGGCCAGGGTGGTCCTGTCCTTCATATGACGTGGAATTGCCTGGGTCAGGCAGAGTGGGGCTTGAGCTAAGGAGAAAATGGACCCAAGCTGAGCTGGGGAGAAGAGCCATGCCAGCCAGAGAAGCAGGCCAGTAAGTAGGTGCCCACCCATTGGGGGGGTGTGCAATTTGTACTGTGACAATTTCATTATCTTCAGTGTAGCTTCCTCCTGAGAAGGAACACTTCTCCTGATGTTGTTTCATTGGGGCAACCAGGCCTTTCATTTCTTTGTTGCACTGTTTGCATTTACCATGCATGCCTGGCTTACCTACAGGTAGAGGAACTTCATTAAAATATTCCCAAACTGGGTCTCTCTTATGGCCTGCTGCCATTATAGGTTTTCCCTTCCAGTGAGAGAAGGGTATGGTAGATCTCAAATCAATGAAGGCTACAGTCAAAAAGACCAAGACTTCTGGAATATGCTGCTTAAACAGTTTCAATTTTGTTTCTACTGGCTGTCCCTCTGTAGCAGGGTGCTGGTGCAGAAGGCACCTAATTAACCCTGCTCAGCTAGCCCCAATCAGGGGAAATGGATTGAAGCTAGGGAAAGCCTGATGCTTGGCCTAAGGATTGGCTGCACCTGCTGGCCTGAGGACTATAAAAGCTGGGAGGAGACCAGAAGACAGGGGGAAGGGCCAGGAAAATGTTTGTCTGCTGACTGGGGGCCTGACTATGTTGCTAGAAGGAGCCCACTCAGCTGGTAAGCCTTGTATATAGCTGGACACTGGTGGTGGGACAATGTTGTAAATAAAGACATGGGTGCTGCATATTTAAAGCCTCTTGGTTCTTTATTGGGATGGCCAGGAAGGCCTTAGGAGGTGGGATAGCAGAAAGACCCTGTTGTACCTTCCCTTCTCACAGTTCTCTCCAGACTTCTCCTTGTCCAGATCTATTCCATCCCCAACAATCTTCTATTCATTGAACTTTTTGAAACTTCTCATTTTTTGAGAGAGGTAAGGAATTGACTCCATGTATGCAAATTTGCAGAGGGACAATAGGGTTGAAGTCTGTTATTTCTCACCTCTATATATTATTTATTTAAAAACATATTTGCTGTTAACAAGCATGTTACCTCTGGAGACACAAATCCACAGTTTGAGAACTGTAAAACTAAGCATCTCTGATGGTATCTTCTAGACTGAGCACTGAGTTCCATTGGGTAGATAGAAAGATTAACCTAAACAATTTATACAGCAGCCCCTGCAACCCTATTGGATTGGGTTCCTAGTCCATGAACTATTGGAACTCATTTAGAAAAAAAATTCTTAAACATTACATGAATATATTGTCTTATACTATAGAATTCAAATTTATAATCTCTATATTCCATGATGAGATACATTATAGTTCAAAGATATCTTAAGTAAAACTATCTTTAATCAGCTTTTTTCCCCCTCAAAAAGCATTTTATCAAAAAAACTGATTTAAATTTTAAAAAATCTATATTTTTATTAAACTCACTGATTTTTATTCACCCTGGTCAAGAGGAACTGCTGGGTGCTTTTGAAAATCCTAGTTAGGAACTCAGCTCCCATTTAGGCACCTATGAAAATATGCCCCTAGTGTGAATGCTGAGCAGTTTAAAAAAAATCTATCCCCCTGTGGACTGCACAAGGTGAAGGGTCCTGCTCACCCATGTAAGAGTTAAGCCCAGTTTGATTTGCAGTCTTCAATTTTTATAGGATTCCTTGGAATTGCTCTAAGCTTTTTCCCTACCCCCTGCCGTTGTACTGCACATTATTATTAAAATAGGATTTAGACCTAGGTATATATTTACTATCTAACGTAACTATCAAGACACCATTCATTCTCTCTTTGGTAGGTATGCTAAAAAGTGTCTTGATTTATGAAGGTTGAAGAACTTATTTAACAGATAATGAAGCACATCCATTTTATCCATATTTTATAAACATGAGACAAACTGCATCAAATCCCTTGAATCCATAGTTGGATAACATTAACGGTAATGGTGATTTTATGAATATTTTACCTCATGTTTCTTTTGCATATTATAGGGAATTGCTTAAGGGCAGGTCTACAACACTACAGCAGGATCGATGCTCTAAGATCGATCCATCGGTGGTTGATTTAGTGGGGCTAGTAAACATCTGCCCAATCAACTGCAGATCGCTCTCCAGTTGACCCCTGTACTCTACCCTGATGAGCAGAGTAAGGTAAATTGACAGATTTTCTCCCGTCAGCCCACCGCAGTGTAGACCCCGTGGTAACTTGACCTAAAGTATGTTGTTCATGTAGCTGGAGTTGCATAGTGTAGGTCAACCTAGCGTGGTAGTGTAGACATAGACTAAGATGAAGAGAGAGAGAAATTATTGTACTTTAACAAAGGGACACACAAAATCCAGTTGAAAGAATTGCAAATAGGATGCTTTTAAAATACTTTGGGGAAGGGGTTGGAAGAGGTGGGGCAGGGGTGGGGCCTCATGGAAGGGATGGAGTTGGGGTGGGGGCAGCGAGGGTGTGTGTGTGTCACTGATGCTGCCCTCGGGCCAATGTCCTAGTCCTCATGTGGCCCTCGTGGCCATTTGAGCTTGAGATCCCTGGGTTATACAGAGCATACAGATCACTGCTGCTCCTACAACACTCCACTCCTTGATCTCTGATCATTACAGTAGTTATTGTCCTTGTAGGGCACAGGTGACTTGTTGCAAACAAATCAAACAATCATAACCAGGTGAATATAACTAAAACCATTACAACTAACTAAACACCAGATATTATGATGATGATTGTATTTGTCATAATTGGGAATACAGTAAAACCATCACCATTACAATAATTGGGTACATTGACAAACAAAATGAGGCCCAAGTTTGATGCTGCAATAGCCATCAAATAAGTCACTGAGGTCAGGACCTCCTTAAGTACACACAACAAGTAAGATTTGTAGGTGTACCACAGTTGTCATGCAAGGTTAAACTGATCTGGACTTAAACTAACATTTAGTTGCTAAAATACTGCAGAATCTCCTGTCTACCTTTAGGCTCTTCTGATCTTCCAGGTGTTTTGGAATGCCTGTGGGATGAATGGGCTGCTTGGAGGGAGTGAGAGGGAGAAAGTCACTTCACAGGTATTCAAAGAGGGAGAGGAGACAAAAGGGGGATGGAGTGTAAGGGACCTTTTCAATATATAGGTTACAGAACATACAGATCACTGCTGCTCCTACAACAGTAGCTATTGAAGCAGTTGAGTTTATAAGCAGTAGGGGAAGTCTGGATCACTTGGTGTTTTATGATAAACTAGAAACAACTATGGTACCTTAAGGTATAGTTGGTTTTAGAATCCTCTTTAATTTGTATTTGACAGTGCTTTATGTAGGTCTATTCTTCTTTCTAACCAGAATGTTCCCAAACAAGACATCCATTAATCAAGTAGGCTACTAATAACTCTTCTAAAGTGAGATTAGGTAAAAAAAAACTTTGACAAGGGCTGAAACAAACCCTCAGGTTTGAAGACCTTTGAAATGTGTTGGGCTCTAGTATCCAAACCCAGACCCATATTTTGCAGCTGGGCACCACCTCTATGATTGGCCAAACCAGAGTGTTGAATCCAAGTTCCCTTTAATTTAGGGACAATTTAGATTTTCAAAGGTTTATTGTTCATGCCCATTTTTTGGTTAATTAAGGAATGAGGCTTATGAGTTAGAAGTTAATCTTTGGGGTAGAGAAAGAGAAAGAAAAAACAACACCTTAACTGCAATTCACTGATCTCTCTTGATTCTGAACATCCACCTGAAAGGCAAGGAGTGTGAAATAATGAATGGCAGCTGACTCTTATCTCAAAAATAATCCTCATTAAATCAAAACCACTCAGAATTGACTGTTACAGCTGTTAGCTCCCTTCCTACCCTAGAATGCTCATACTTTCCCCCAAAATACTATGTGTTTAGAATCAACTTTTAAAAAAAAAACCATAAGAACTGTAGAGTTAAGTATACTTTTTTTTTAAAGGGTTCAGTCATGTACTTACTTATGCAACAGGACTGAAAATTGTTTTTAAACTAGAACACACAAAGTTCTCCTGATGCTATTTGAGACAGAAAAATAACTGAATAGCTATGAGTACAGCTACTGCACAATCATGCAGAAACAGTAATATGATATGTACACAAAGAATTGTGATGGAGTGGGAAGATTGGCTGAGGCCCGGTAGACATAATATTTTACTGTCTCTTGTGTAAAGAATAATTACAAGCATAGTAGCATCTGTTCCAGCTTCTGTGCTAGTGCAGAAATCATCAGAATCTAGGCGAACATTAAATCCTAATAAGCATAACTAAGAAGAGGTGGTCCTGGAGCAGATGGATTGCTTCCATTATATTGTCTAGATGACAGATCTGTGACAGTTCTCTGGAGAATTTTGGGAAGCTGGTAAATTGTCAATCAAACATGACATCAATCGGAAGGACCTGGCAAGCTTCAAGCACTTTATAAACTACAAAGTTTAGGGTTGGCGGGCTTTAGATTACATCATATTGTTTCTGGCTGTTAAAGAGCATGATTGGGGATACATTTTAGGAAGAACAATTCTAGCAACATATCAAGAATATATATGGAATAGTAGGGGTGATTCAACAACCACAAAATTGCTTTAGGCAACTGTACAGAGGGAGCTAAAAGTGATGGATTAGGTGTCCATAGCTAGGCAGACAGTAAACTAGAGAGAGAAAAATGTATAATAGAAGATGGACAGGTGGGCCGTGTGATAAGGAACAAAGCCAAAGAATGGGAAAACACAAGAAGAATACTGTATGTGATGCTGTTATACCATGGTACGAATGCTCAGTTAGTAACAGTAATTACTCCTGGGCCAAAAAAAATAATAAAATCCTGCAAATTTTGTCAAAACAACACTATATAATCATACCAGTTTCAATTATTCTGGTAATTTATTTTAAAATACCTGTCAGCAACTGTCTGTAACAACACAGACAACAAAAAAGATTTTCCCCAGGAGCACAAAGTTAAAGAAACTTCTAGGACAACAGAGTTCCTTTTATTTTGCTCCTTGCCCCCTGGAGCCCCTCCAGCCTAGACACCTACACCCTCTCACCCTTCCCTCCCCCCCGCCCCCCAGACTCAGGTGCAGGGCCAGACACCTATACTGCCTACCACCAGAGCCCACCTGTGGGGCAGCCTCCCTCCTAGCCCAGCCACTCCTCCCCAGAACACTCACTCATGACAGAGAATTTAGAGTCTGGGTCAGCTTATGTCTACAGCTGATCAAGAGGGCTAAATGTTTTGCTTTTTTGTTTTTGCTGTTATGCAAAATGTCAAAGCTGTTCTTAAAACTACTTGGATATTTTTAATAAAATCATTTTGTCATGAACATTACAATCTTGTTCTTCTAAATGACTCATTCTCTTGCATGGTGTCAAGTATCAGAGGCCTGCTTATGGAGCTGGTTGAAAATTTTTAACAAATGAAATTTCAACACCATTTTCTATTAAAAATTGTTACCATTTTTCAACCAGCTCTGGTTATATCAAGGCAGGACCATCCATCCCTGTTACCAAAATTGCCTAGTTTTATTCAACAGTTTGAATAAGCTCAGAAGATATTCTAGTGTGGTGGAAATACTTTTGACTCACCTGCTGTTTATTTTTACTGTACTGCCAATTTCATTCTTTTTGGCAGGGAGTGTGCCTTGGCCTCTCAGGGCCTAACATGTGAACCAGGTTTTGTGGAGATAGCCATTGCAGTGTGAAGGAAGCATAAAGTTGTTCAGTTCTTGCCTGAAAGCTAATAAGGATAGCAAACGCAAGTTGTGGGGCATGTGATCTAGCTTTGTTGTAAGACATACAATCAAATTCTCTTGATATTTAGCGCACGCTGCTCCCATCCTCTGACCTTAAAAGTTTAGACATCTTGCTTTCCTTCTCAATCACTATCTGCAAATTTTTATTTTAGTTCTTTGCTGAACTGTTTTAGGAAGTGTTTTAGGGTGGTATGTGTAGGTCTAGCTTGCTCGATTATGAATATTTGGACATGGGTAAGGCCTCACTTCTTGGGGGGGACAGGGCTAGGGAGGGAAGCGGATGAGCAGGCTGGTAACAGAATGTCTGTACTAGATAAGTCCAGGGGAAGTACCTAGGAACCGTTATCCAAAGTAACGGATACAATAGGCCTGGAACATAAGATGAGGTAAATAGCAAGTTGTGCATGGGCAGTGCATGTTGTACAGGGATTGGTTCCTGCAAAGTGACCAAAGTGCCAGTCCCAACACGTGAGATGCAATACAATGTGTAAATGTATACACAGGAAGAGGCTTGCTGTGTAACTTTGGATGTGTGGTACACCCTATGAGGGTGGTGGGCAACCTGCAGGCTTCACGTGCCCGTCCGGGTAATCTGCCAACAGGCCGCAAAACAGTTTGTTTACATTAACCATCCACAAGAATGGCCGTCCGCAGCTCTGAGTGGCCATGGTTCACCGTTCCCAGCCAATGGGAGCTGCGGGAAGTGGTGCAGGCCGCAGGCATGTGCTGACGGCCGCTTCCTACAGCTCCCGTTGGCTGGGAATGGTGAACCATGACTATTGGGAGCTGCGGGTGGCCATGCCCGCGGATGGTCAGTGTAAACAAGTGGTCTTGCGTCCCACCAGAGGATTATCCTGATGGGCTGCAGGTCCACTGTCCTATGCTCATCTCCTACATTTAAGTCAGATCAACTTAGTGCAGCTTTGATATATGCCAAATAAAGGAACCTGAGTTATGAGACTGGACTTGGGGGAACCCCAATATAGTGGTGGTGTGACTCATATCTGCTTGTCTGGAGCAGGTAATGTATTTAACCATCAGTGTGAACTTGCACTAAGGGAAATGGCATTGGAAGGGTTTACATATGAGGAAGTTAGTACTACTCCAGGAACATCAGCATCATTATGCTATAGTTAGGGAGGGTAGGGATGAACCCGTTGCTCCCTGCCATACATGCAATTAAATCTTGGACCATTGGGTATTGGAGCCCATAGGAATAGAGTTTGTAAAAATCTCTCTAGTGGCACAGATTTTGGTCAGAAAATGCTGATTCGGCTAAAATCAAAGCTTCATGGGGAATGTATTGATTTCACTGAAGTTTCTGATGAAAAGTTATTAAAGTATTTCATTTTGATAAATTTGACATGCTATGGTTTGACTTTTATATTCTATGTTAAAACACAGAAGTCTTCTATATGTTTTATATTCTATACTATTTAGGTAGCACTGCTTAAAAACTGGATTCCCTCTATTTAGCATTCTTTTCACAGTCCATATTTATATCCTAAATTTGTCTTTCACTTTGCAATCTGAATGCATTTTGTTGTACTTAGTTTTGCTTTGTGCTGTACAATCTGGGCAGTATGAATGTATCTGTGGGTATTTCCCATGAAGTTTAGTGTGTGTGTGTGTGGTGTTTGTGCTTTCAAATATAGATTAGGTGAAATTCATTAGATTTACATTAACAGTACTGCACAGTGGTGTAGTACAGGGTTGCCTTTATGCTTAAGAGCTGTGAGGAACCAAAAATAAATGAGAATTTTCAGGAGGCAGATAAAGCGGAGATCAGGTGTTTTAGTGTTTAACAGAAAGAAAGAGATAGTGACTGATTGTAAAATTGGTATGAGAATATACAATACAAATAAGAGTATGTGAAACATACTAAACACCTCTTCTGTTTTCCAAACCGCATGTAGCAGTATGTTTCTATGTATATTGCAGTAATATATCCTCTAATACTAGTCATCTGAACACCCTGAATTACTTCCACAAAGCGAGCTTCCTTTGCAGTATGGGATGTGGGTCGCTTGGCAGGATTATCTGGCTGTATCTCAGATAATTTCCTGCCATTTCAGGGGTCTTGGGCCTTTGTTCACCTTGGTCCCCGTTATTTCATGCCTGTGTCACATATTAGTTTAGTCTTCTGATGACTATAATATCTTCATTTAACTTCAGTTGCTGGTGGTCTGTGGTACACCGATCACTCAGATGATCTAGTGATCCTTTCTGGCCTTAAATTATATGATTATGACACAACCGTACTAAGTCAACAATAGGACTGCTTTTATGAGTAAGGACTACTCATGAGAAAGGGTTGCGAGGCCACTCAAATTGCAAACTGAAGCTGTGCAGTGTCGAACAAATATAGCCATTCCACAAGGAAAAACAGAAATAAAACAGTTTAAATATGACTGAGAAGGCAAAAGATACCTCAAACTCTTACCATTAACCACCATGGTTGTGTAATCAAGGGTAAACCCACTTGTCATTTGGGGAATAGAGAGTTTAAAGTAAGTTTCCTACTTTTATTGCTGTACCACCTTTCAATGTGTATTATTGAGGGATCCACACATAATAATATCCTATATCCTGTTCCTTAGGGATCAGAACTGTGCAGCATCATGTACATCAGTCAACCCCTGAAAGGGCTAGCAAAGCAGTAAATCAGAATGTGGGAGAGGTGAAATTTGTAGCAATTGGTGGTTTGTTTTAAATAATTAGCAATATAATAGAAAGGAACATACTCTGCACAATCTGAGGCCAGTTTTTGCAGCTATTAACCCATTGCAGTTTGTATTTAACTTGACACTGCAAAGTCATTGTAATGTAGTCTTAACGTATTTGCATTCTATGGTACATTGCACTAGGGCAGGCTGAAGAGGTCCTTCTGAATTTCTTGAGAAGGAGTGGCTGGGGGAAAGGACTCCTTTTCCAGCCTTGAACCTTAACTGCCGTGGATATTATGCTAATAAGGAGCAATCAAGAGCAATTATTTTCTGGGGACTCATCTGTTGCCATATATGTGACCATAGTGGGAGCCCCTTTGCAACGAGGCTGGCAAAGGGACAATGTTTCTTCTAACTTGTGATCTGATTTACTCAGAGGGGCCAGAGATCTGTAAGGTCCCCTTTGTGCTGTTTCAGCAGCACACAGGACCCTTAAAGCTGGCAGCAGCTGAGGATTCCTGCAAATGGGTGAGGAATTGCTCAATCAACATAAAGTTGACTAGCCAGCAATATACCAGGCCATCCTGGCTCCCCTGCTTGCCTGGTAGAGGGGGCATTCCAGGATGAGTTGAGGTGGCGGAGGGCATGTCAGAGGTGAGACTGGAATATTATGTACCCCAGTGATCCTGGGGCTCCCTGTTAGCCACCAGCACAAGTCACAGGAGCTCTGGGGAGGGATTTGCTTCCTCCTTGGCCCTCCCACAGCTCCATTTCAATGAGCAGCAGATTACCAATCTTCCCTGGCCTCTTAGCCCCTTCTTTCATAGAGAGGTGCAGGGAAATCTAGCCCTATAACTGACTACAGTCAAGTCCAGCCAGCTGGCATAGAGATAAATGGCATATCCTGGACACTGACTTTGCTTTTCTATGGTTGTCTATTAGGGAATAGCAGTCAGCTGAATTGAGGAAAGTCCCAGTGACATGACCTAGTTAGCAAGGCTTTTAATAGGGTTCTCAGCATAACCGGTAGGAAGTTTAATGCACACTGCATTTCCTCACATGGGGTGGTTCTTTGCTTCTCTCACCTGCTCAGTGACAGTAGGAGAACAGATAGTTTCTTTAATAAACAAAAATCCCCATCATTAATAGTCACAACTGAACAACAAATTAACATATCCAGGAGTCCATCTACAGTCTGCTTTCATTTTGAGTCAAGTGCCACATATTTCAACATACTTCCGTTAAACTGAGCCAGTTGCCTTAATGGCAGTTCTTAATTTCCACCAGCGCTGTGCCAGGTAAGTGGATTCTCTTATTTCTTTATGGAGAAGGTTGTTTATACTTCGTGACATTTCTGGTGACGGCTCTTAAAAATCTTTCTGCTTTAGAATCAGCAACTGCATCTGAAAGTGAAGCGGGACTCTTGACATGCCTTTTGAAAAAGCATTGAATAAAATATGGTGCAATGTAAATATAGCACGTACAAGGGAGAGAGGAGAGCGGTCAGAGTTTGTTCAGCATTTTTTTTTTTTTTATATAGCTCCAATTCACGGATGGTATAGCCGACCGGGACTTGTCAGAGTAGGCAGTCTTGAGAGACAATCACTGGCAAGCTGAAGTCAAATAAAAATAAGGCACAAAGCATAGAAGATGCTGCTTTATTTTTCTCCGCCTCCCCTCCCCACCTTTTTGGGGAAGAAGAAATGTATTATCTTTAAATATAAATATAAAGATATATATGTATATATATCCGTAGCCTTTGCAGGAAGTCTGACCAGATCAAGTGTCATCAGGCTATCCAGTCACAGCAGTTAGAAGCCATGTCATGTGGACTGCAAAACCTTTGCTAGCAAGCTTCCAGGAAGAGATGCTTCTCTACCTTTTGGAAGGTTGGTATATGGGTAAACACTGTTCTGTGTCAAATCAATAAAGCAGAATATTTCATCTTCAGAATGCTGTACAAATGCTAATTAAGCCCACAGCACTCTAGTGATTTAGCTAAGTAACTATGATCCCATTTATAACTGAAGAAATGGAGGGAAAGAGGTTAATGGGTTGATTTTGTTTTCAGAGGAGGTGGGAGCACTCAGCACCTCTGGGGCTGGGTAGAGGGAGGGACTCAGTCCACATGTGACCTGCTCAGGTTTACACAGTAAGTCACAATATAAATACGAGTAGAAATCAAATTCCTGAGCCCCACTCCAATGGCCAGTCCACTAGATTTCAATGACTCCCCCCAAGGAATCTGACTCGGAGAAACCAATAACTGGAGTATTAGATGCTGCTATAAGAATTACAGCAGATTCTCTTTAACACCAACCTCTTCAACAACACATGTTGAATATTATAAAGAAATGCTATAAATATGGGGATTATAGCTCAGGAGTGCTGAATTTCAAGTTTCAGCTCCGTTTAGATGCTTTCCTACAACACCAGACCACAAATCTACTGAAAACAGGCTCCCTCTTGAGATTCCTTTTATTTACTGCTTCCAGTTTGGCTATAAATCCAGGCAAACACTGGTTTTATGAATGTCTAGGGGGATATTCAAAAACCTAGATAAAATTAGAGCATATAAGAGCCTTTTATCTAGCTAAAGGACACAAAGGCTTTTCCAATTATAAACAGTTTTGTTAAGGATGAGTTTATAAAAATCTGGTGTCAATTGTATCATAAAGACAGCCTCTTTCATCATGAATTTTTTGCAGTTCTGTTTGAGCTGTTAGGGGAAAAATAGTGCTCTAAACTTATAAACAGCAAAAAAATGTTTCACTTTGATTTTTGGGTGAGGGATCATGGTAGTTTTTTACCCTATCCCAATGGGTTTACACTTCCTTAATTCCAATGGTGCATTTAGGATCTTATCAAGAGATTTGACTGTTAAACATTCATTGTAGAAGAGGTTCATCTAATTTAATGGGTATGATTCTAATCGCATACTTGTTACACTCTACTATCAAGTCTACTAATTTGTTATGGACTTACACTGAAACCATGGCAAACGAGATCAGAAGATATGCTCTTTATCTGACAGACTGGTGGTAGAGTAGGTAATTTTATTTCAAAGTGAAAGACATCAGACCTAAAAATTAGATCCGTTGTCTAAGTCTCTGTAGAGGTGCGATGACTCACCCCGTGGCACCTCCTGCTGGAATTAGGAATTCAAGGGAATTAGCTCTTCCAGTTCAGACCGTCCTCTGCAGGCTGGTGTCTCTCTGTCCCCTGGCCCCCGTGTCCCTCCCGGACCCTAGTGTCCCTTTTTCCTGGGGTGCTGCCCCCTGGCAATACCCCCACACTCTGCCTTTGGTTCCCTCCTCCCTGGGGAACAATCCTCACCTTGCCTCAGTCTAAGGCTGTCAATCATCAAGCCCCTCACTCTGGGGCAGACTGCAGTGTAACAGCCAATCACAGGCAAGGCTGCTATTCTAATTTAGTCCTTTTGCTGATTTCCCCAGCCACAGCCCTCTACAGGGCTGCCTTTTAACCCTTTCAGGGTTGGAGCGGGTAACCACTCCACTACAGTCTCCATTGCAACTGTCACAATGCATGGCTAACACTGGGCCAGACTGCAGAAAATTTGGTTCATTGCTTGTGCAATCTACTTAGGGTGACCAGTTGTCCTGACTTTATAGGGACAGTCCAGATTTTTGGGTCTTTTCCTTATATAGGATCATATTACCCCAACCCCTCCATCCTGGTTTTTCACATTTGCTGTCTGGTCACCCTAAATTCGCTTAGATGCAATGGGTCAGATTCTCAGCTGCATCTAAAAATCTATTCTGCACATTTAAGGTGGGGGAATTAAAGGAAGGAACAGGTTAAAATTCCCTGATCTTGACCTGGTTTGCACTGGCCCCAGGATTAGCTAGAGCAGTGGCTCTCAATGATTCCAGACATCTGTACCTCTTTCAGGTGTGTGATTTGTCTTGCATACCCCCAAGTTTCACCTCACTTAAAAATCACTTGCTTACAATATCAGACATAAAAATATAACCGTGTTAGCACACTGTTATTGAAAAGCACTTCCACTGCTTGCATCCGACGAAGTGGGTATTAGCCCACAAAAGCTTATGCTTCAAAACTTTATAGTTAGTCTTTAAGGTGCCACAGGACTTTGTTACCTCTGCTATTCCAGACTAACACGGCTACCTCTCTGATTCTTGTTATTGAAAAATTGCTTACTTATTTTATCATAATTATAAAATCAATTGGAATCTAGATATTGTACTTACATTTCAGTGTATAGTATAGAACAGTATAAAAAAGCCAATGTATGAAATTTTAGTTTGTACTGACTTTGCTAATGCTTTTTATGTAGACCGTTGTAAAACTAGGCAAATATCTAGATGAATTGATTATACCCCTTGAAAGACCTCTGTGTACCTCTGGGGGTATGTTGAAAACCACTGAGCTAGGACATTCAGATTACCCTAATATACAATTGGCTGCGGCTCTGAGCATCCATTGATCAGCCAAGAATAGCTAGAGCACATAGTATTTCAACTACGAGCCCCTTTGATTCTGAATATGACCTTCTGTTATGTGCTGCAGGAGTGGGATTAGGATGGGAGCAGATTATACTGCTTCTGAACTAGCTGGGGAACTGGCCCTCACCACACTGGGGTACATCCACTTGAGAAGTTCATGCTGCTTTCTGACACCTTTACACCAACAGAATGGATCAGAGAGGCCAGATCACAGAAAATATGTTAAATGGAGGCACAGCAAAACAAAATGATGAGTAGACTTGAATATTGTAGTCAGAAGGGCCATGCCTGTTGAACGGTTTATCTGCAAAGATGCCCCACCCTTGCTGAAGAGGTGATATATCATTAGGGTTCTGGCTTTAGTTTTCATTCTAACTATTGAGAATGAGTTCAGTATCTTGGATGATGATGTCAAGAATCAGAGAGGTAGCCATGTTAGTCTGGAATAGCAGAGGTAACAGAGTCCTGTGGCACCTTAAAGACTAACTATAAAGCTTTGAAGCATAAGCTTTTGTGGGCTAATACCCACTTCGTCGGATGCAAGCAGTGGAATGATGATGTTACCAGTTGGTATCTTCCTAAAAGTCTGCACAGCTCCTTACAATTACAGCACCAGGAAAAGGGCAGCACTAATTAAACTCAGTGGGATTTCAGTAAGAATAGAAACTGGCTTGCTGTTAGATTGCAACATACTTTAGACCAATGCACCAATATCCAGCTGAGCAGTTTGTCATATTAGAAAGATAAGGCAGGCAAGGTAGTATCCAGAGCCATCCCTTGGGTACAGCGCATTGCCCTGGGCCCTGGGCTTCGATAAAATGGTGAGGAGGTGGGTGTGAAGGTGAGGTGGGAGACAGTTGGGTGACCAGGGTGAGGAGATGAACGGGAGGCGAAGGGCAGGTGGGAGGGAGTGAGGAGGCAGGTGGGTGGGCAGATAGTGAGGAGGCATCTCCCCTACCAGAACCTCCCTCTTCCCCTCAGTGCCTCCTCGGATGTTTTGCAGTATCAGGAGGTGCGGGTGGGGGGTGGGGAGAGAAGTGATGGTGCAGTTTGCCCATGGGGGATGGCCGGAACTGGCCACAGAAGAGGCAAAGCGGGGGTGGGAAAAGGTGGGGTGGGAGCAGAACAGGCGGTGGGAATAAGCAAGATGGGGGTGGGATCTTGGGAGAAGGGATGGAATAGGGGCGGGGCCTGGGAGAACCAGGTGGAGAAGCACAGCCCAGCAGATTAGAAACTTGGTGCCTATGTCCCGGGCCCTGCACCCCATTAGAGGTGGCCACGGTAATATCTTTTTATTGAACCCACTTCTGTTGGTGAAATACAAGCTTTTGAGCTACACAGAGCTCTTCTTCAGCTTCTAAGAACAGAAGTTGGTGCCTCTAATATCCTGAGATCAACCCTACAACAAAACAACAGATTTGTTTAGTAATTGCAGTTTCCTAAAGAAGGAGTTATTGCATTTACGACACACATACATTTCAGTGGACAGCAAACCTGATTACATTAAGCATTTTAAATTATGCATGGAGAACTTAGCTCTATTGATCAATTTGCTATTTCAATATTTCTATTTAATTTGCTCTAAATGAAAGACAGACAAGGCTGTAGCCTGATTTTTATTGATCCGGCAATGCAGGCAGACTTGCTGATTATATAATATCCCAGGGAAACTCCACCCATAAAGGTGGTTCATTATTTTCCCAGTGGCAGGAACTACTGCTGTTTCCTCAAACAGTTTAACAGTTTTCATGCTCTGTTAGAAGAGCAAACTTGTTGTCTTAACCCTCAGTTTTCAAGTAGGGTTAAAGATTTACTTGCAGTTTACTGGCACAAAAAATAGGATCCAACTCTTTAGGTGCTACTGCAATGTTAATCTTTAACAACAACAAAAACATATATATATAGGTGGAGGATATATTTAGTTGGGGTTAGTCCTGCATTGAGCAGGGGGTTGGACTAGATGACCTCCTGATGTCCCTTCCTACCCTGATATTCTATAGGTTTTTCCAGAGATTAGCACTTAACTTGCATTTGGAAAATGCAGTTGTGTATCCACTGAACCTGGCACGTGCAAATAGGAACGTAACTATGACCATTGTGGGTCAGACCAATGGTATGTCTAGCCTGGTATCCTGTCTTCTGACAATGGTGAGTGACAGATGCTTCAGAGAGAATGAACAGAACAGGGCCACATTCAAGTGATCCATTTCCTGTCATCCACTCTCAGCTTCCGGCAGTCAGAGGATTAGGAACACCCAGAACATGGGGTTGCATTCCTGACCTTTTGACTAATACCCATAGATGGACCAATCCTACATTGACTTACCCAGTTCTTTTTGTAAGAGTTATAGTTTGGCCTTCACAATGTCTCCTGGCGATGAGTTCCACAAGTTGACTGTGCATTGCATGAAATAGCTATGTTTGTTGTAAATAGGCAGCAGACTTAATTCATTGGGTGACCCATGTTTCTTGTGTTATGCCAAGGGGAGTTCACTTTCTCCATACTATTCGTGATTTTGTAGACCTCTATCTTATCTCCCCTTAACTATCTTTTCTAAATTGAAAAATTTGCCATTTTTAAAATCTCTTCCCATGTGGAAGCTGTTCCATACCATAATCATTTTTGTTGCTCTTCTCTGTATTTTTTCCAAGTCTAATACTCATTTTTGAGATGGAGTGACCAGAACTACATGCAGCATTCAAACTGTGGGTGTACTATGGATTTATGTAGCGACATTGATATTTTCTCTTTTATCTGTCCCTTTCCTAAAGGTTCCTAACATTGTTAGCTTTTTTGATTGTTGCTGTACACTTCATAGATGTTTTCAAAGAGCTATCCATGATGACTCCAAGATATTTCTTGAGTGAAGACAGCTAATTTAGATCCCATCATTTTGAATGTATAGTTGAGATTATGCTTCTCTGCGGGCATTACTTTGCATTTATCAAATAGCCCTATGCAGGCACAAAATGGGTAATTTCACACTGAAGTACTTGCTTGTATAGACAATTAATTTAATATGTGTGGATGCATTTTTGGATACCGTGTTTAAACATTTGGATCATAATACAATTTAAATGGAAAAATAATAAAATATAAGCCTGACTGGATCAGGCAGCTATATACGTCACCAAAAGAGCTAAATGCTTGAATAAATAGTCCCATCCAAAAGCAAAAACCTGACTGCAAATGAAAGAGAGAAGAAAATGTGCAGAGTAAATTACAAAAAGTAATCAAAGGGAACCAAAATACATTGCCAGGTCTGGATAACAGTTGCAATAACTTAATCAAAAGAAGATGACTTTTCCCTGCTTTGCCTTAGGACATGTAGAGATTATTGGCTCATTTATTTCAGGCTCTGTGTATATTCACTGATTTTGTTTTCCACATATTTTCTATGCAGCAGGATAAGTGCATTTGCTGAATAGGATAGTTGTGTTTTAAATAGATTGGGCTAATCCTCAGTTACACCAATGCTCTTTAGACACATTTTAAGGCACTGTCATATGGCAGATCTTGTCATAACGGAGAAGCAAACCTGTAAGGCTACCCTGGAGAGGTACAAGATTGAAAAACACTACAGTATTCATTGTGGAAGAGCTGCCAAAAGTTTGCTTATTTTAACCTCTTGAGTCTGGATGCTGGAATTATGGGAATCTAAGGTCTGTTATTCCCAGAACTCCCTGATTTCAGATGGCTTAGTGATTCAATACACACAATTCATTGTTCTCATCCTGAAGTATACTAAGCAGCTCAGGCATGTGCAAAAAATGGCCATTTACAAATTATGAAAGTGTTGCTTGTCTGAGGCGAAGACTCAGTTTGGTGGTAATTTTGATGGAATTGTTAGTGTACAAGCATATGCCAATTCTTATTGTGCCAGTACTAACACTGGTAAATGTGCACTTCACTGGATTTCATATAGCTCTTTGGCACATACTTTTGGTATTATGAGATCTGTACAACTCCAACTGTAAAAGGTGATTTGCCCCAACAGGCTTAGGCTGCATGTAAATTGTGCTCCTGTGCAAGCACGGATCACTCTCTCCCAAATGACACTGAGCCAGATGAAAGAAAGGAGGCAACTGGCGGAGAAATACACCTGTCTCCACTCTAGTCAAGAGGATATTAACATGACTTTTGGTTACTCAGAACTCTTAAGGCAAAATAGGAAGGCTACAGCCCCAGCAACTCAGTTACTATATAGTGTAGCTGAGGTCTTGCAGGTCCTGCGTAATTAACACCTGGAGGGAGGACTCATTGATTGGAGGATAAAATTAGGGAAGTGAACAGATTAGGCTAAAGTAAATATGTCCGAGCCAGCTAAGATAAGAGGGAGAGCACCCTGGAAAAATATACTAACAGTGGATAAGATAAGTTAGGAATGTAAAGAAGAGGTCAAGCAGGGACAGAACATGCCACACAGAGGCTGGTTCCTGCAAAATGAGCAAGCCAGACCAAAAGTCTGTGGTGTAATGGATAGTAAATGCAATGACGTGTAAATGTGTATGAAAGAAGAAGGTTTCCAAGGAGATGTGTGATACCCCTTAAAGCCACCCCCTTCACTTGAGTCTAGTCAACTCAGCATAGCTTTGTTGTATGCCATATAAAGGAACTTGTGGTGGTGGGGGGGAATCAGGAGTAAAATCATGCATTTTGGATCCCAGCGAACTGGACAAGGTATTCTGGATAAGCCATGTAGAAAAGGTCTCGGAGGGCATCCCAACATATGAGGCTTGTCTTCACTAGAGCCGGCAGGGATCGATCTTTTGGCGACTGATTTATCGGGGTCCGCGGGGCTGCTTGGGATGGGGGGGGGGGGGGGGTCTGGCACGCATTGCACTGTGGGCTACCTACCCAAAGTGCAATGCGGGCTATGTCGACCCCTGAAAAAGTTCTAGGACAGACAGTGTCGACCTGCTGTCCTGGTGGGGACACACTGATTCGATTTTCTAAAATCGAATTTAGAAAATCGAATGAAGGGAAATCGACCTAGTCCTGT
This sequence comes from Sternotherus odoratus, assembly GCA_032164245.1. Lineage (NCBI taxonomy): Eukaryota > Metazoa > Chordata > Testudines > Kinosternidae > Sternotherus > Sternotherus odoratus. Next base: position 151,634,507 of record JAVMKO010000003.1, read on the forward strand.
AGTGAAGACATACCCTTGGAATATTTTAACAAAGTTCCTCTATCTGTGGGTAAACCAGGCATGCATACAAAAAGTACTTCCATAAGAACTACTTTTCAGCAGTTGCTCTGAAAAAAGTGGAAGGAACCAAGCTAACTCTCCCACAAGATGTGCAATGGAACTCCGTATTGGACTCTGAGCGCTATATCAAGAACTGGCCTAATCTGATGACAGTTTGTGAACAAAATTGTGAAAAAATAGATGCCACTGTCACAGTGAAAGTTCTCAATATTGGGCTTAAAAGAAATGTTGAACACATGCTAAGTACCCTGAAGCCTATTTCTGTAGTGTTTGAACAAAATGCAGGGAAATAGCTGTTTTATTTCTGATGATGATGAAATTTGGAAGGAATGGAGTGAGATGTTAAAAAGAGAAATATGAATGACAGTTAAATTACAAGTATTAAAAAAATCACGAAGGGGACAAGCACCATCTCCAGATCATTTTCTTGCAAATGTCAAACTTTAACTGCTAAAGAATAGGAGTTGGCTATGGCATGGACATCCAGCAATCATCCCTCCGTAATGCCAGTTATAATAAACTTCAGACCTAAGGGTGAACCATTCAAGAAATATGTTTGCTGATGACATTTTAAAGAAAGTCACACCAGTGAACTGGTGAAAGTCAGTTAAGCACTTGTATTCAGAGATGGTTGAAGTGATAATCTCACTTTTAACAGCAGTAGCTTCTTCTGCAGGTGTAGAAAGAATATTTTCTTCCTTTTGAACGAATTCATTCCAAATTGAGAAATCACTTGGGACCTGAAAAAGCAGGAAAGCTTGTTTTTCTTTCTCAGATTATGATCAAACAGGAAAATGAAAGCAAAGACAACTGAGTTGGCTGCAGAAACCAGGATTTTAAGTTTCTCATGTTGACCTGGCTGACACAAATGAATTTAAAAAAATAAAAACAACTATTTTAGTTAAAAATTTTGAACAAAAACAAACCTCAATTAAAACTTGAATATTTAACTAAATTCAAAAATTCACATGCTTGTTTTGTTAAAATGTTTGCTGTTGAAGAAAAAATCAAGAATACATAACATTTTTGTTTTAGTTAAATAAAACAATATAAATGTCTGGTGATTTTATCTTCCGAATACATCAGGGCAAGAAAATCCTCCAAATATTAATGATAGTCAATGGGAAGTGCACTTCATAAATATCTGCTTCAATTATCTTTGATAAATAAAATAACCAGTCATTCCTTTTCTGATATAGCTGTAAAACTAATCTGAAAAGTTTTCAAAATAAATCACTTAAAAATGTATAGTGTGTACCTTCTAAAAATGAAAGCTACATCTCTCTCTGAGTTGTGAAGAATATATATTAAGGTAATAACCAATACAAATGCACTTTTATGTAGAAATCTGGGATTAAATCAAGTTTTCCTGACTAGTGATTTAAATCAAATCCACCTTGAGAAATACCATTTTTTACTTTCTGTAGAACTCATGTGCTACTTCATGGAATAGCAAGGTACAGATACAGCAATGCAAGCACATTATTCAAAGGCATTTAGCTCGCCCATACAGAAGTCCTACTTCTTCCCCACTCAACTGTAGGAAGACACTGCTTCCCTGCAATTAGATGAAGACAAGTTGGGGCCCTTCTTCCTTGTTCTGCGTTCCCTACTAAGTTCTACTTTATTTCCTCTTCTGATTCCCTCTTTTCTTTATCAAATGTTTATCACAGACAGTCCCAGACCACTTTGGCTCAGTGGGGATTGGTTAGGTCAAAAAGGGCTCTATTAATTCAGCCTGGCCCCTGCAGGTGCCAGTTCAGTTTTGAACAACGAGCAATTAGTCTGCTGTTAACAAGTACATGACCATTAGTCGCTGACCACGTTTTCAGTACTATTGAGGATTGGAGAATGAGAGACCTTCATCTTTTAGACTCCAAGACCCTAGAAGACTGGCACAGAAGGCAGGACACACTGGGAAGTTCAGAGAGGATTAACTTGGACAGTGGATTTGGATTTGCTTGTTTTGTGATTGGCTCACCAAGCATAAAAAGGGGATGGGCGTGAGGGAATAAGAGATTCTTTAAGGGGGACTTGAATGAAGAGAGGACAGTGGTTCAGTGAACCATGACGGGGAAGGTATTTCATGCACAGGGTCTGGCAAGAAAGAAGCTCAAAGATGGGTATGGGAGAGAGACGATAATGGTGCACTGAAGTATTTTAAAATGGAAGTTGGTTTTCAGAAACTGAGGAAGTCCCATAGAATCAGAATTGAAGGGGTCAGTAAAGTAATTGTTTCCTTGGAGAAATCATAAAATAAGTTCCTCTGGACTGAAATCTCACCACACAACTGCCACTCAAAGTATGAGTTTCAGATGTGAAGGAAGCTGAATCCTGAGGACCACATGGTCAACTCCAACATGAGTAAACTGGGCTTCCCCCGAGTTCTAGGGGCAGGGCCAGGGAGTGGAATCCTAGGTGGAGGGCTAAGAGCAGAGCCCCAGGCGTGGAGCCAGCCGCTGGGGTGTGGGTTCTGGGACCAGTCCTTGGGACCCGGCCCCGAGCTGGGAAGTGCAGCCACCTACATGGGGCCAGCAGCCCTGCATAAAATGTGGGGATTCTGCAGCACTGCCTGTACCTGTACTTTCCGTGCCTATGTTATTGGGCTTTGCACAGTCTGCTTGCTATCCTCTACTCCAAAACTGTCTGCATTGAGTTGATGCTGTATGTATTTGGTAGGATGATCATACATCCTGTTTTGGCCAGGACAATCCTCTTTTTAAGCCCTGTCCCCGATGTCCTGACTTTTTTGGAAAAACTAGGCATTTGTCCCATTTTGCTCTTGCCAGCTTGACAAGAACAAATAGGACAATTGCCTAATTTTGCCAAAGCAGTGATTGGGGGAGGAGGGGTGGACAGAAGCCTGGCTGATGTGTGTCTGTGATGCTCTTCCCCTCCAATCAGGGAGTGATGGGCTCTCGTGTGTTCATTCTGCAGCCTAATCAGAGGGCAGAGCAGTCAGGGCTCTAATTCAAACTCCTGGGGCCAGTTCCTGGAGCTCTCTCCAGCCACTCCCGCCCCAATCAGTGTCTTTCCCTCCCCAGTCTGCCTCCAGTCACCCGCTTCTGCCGCATTCTAGCAGATGTGCCATTAAGGGAGGGCAGAGGGGGTCACCTGCCTCCCCCAAATTCTATTCCACTGGCTGGGACTGCCCCCCCCCCCCAGTTCCTCACAATACCAAAATCTGAAATGATGGCCCTGCATCCTGGCCTTCCCCCACCTAACAGGGCTGCTCTCTGGAGTCTCCTTGGTCCTCCCGCTACCTGGATCCTCCTTCCTGCCCCTCTGGGCATTGCCCTACTAGCTGGATAATAGTCCAATGGCTTCACCTGCTGGCTCTGAGCCCCAAAGTACACTCACTCCCTGCTTTGCTGCTCACATCCCAGCCCATACCCATTCCTCTTCCCCCATCTCTGTTACTTGGCTCAACTGGGGGTATGGAGGAACGTTTATGGGAGTGTGGAGGACATGTGGTGACAACAGGCAGCTCAGGCCATCCCCACGTGTCCCATTTTCAGTTTAGGGAAATATGGTCACCCTATATTTGGGGATAGTCCTGGCCATGCTACTCTTATTGGCTATACTCAGGATCAGAGAAGGCAGAAAGGTGAATTAGAATCACCTTTGTCTTCCGCTCACTTCAGGTAGGACAAGCATGAGCTTGATACAGCTGAGTATTGAATCTGTAGGTTTAAAAGTGCTTTGGGACTCTTCAGGATTAAAATGTAGGATATTATACATATCAACCAACCCTCCAAACTGGGCAGCTTAGTTTAATAAGCACCTCAAGAGAGAAGTATCCAAATGCAGAAGATGGGAAAAGCAATTCTGAGAAATCTTATAGTTGGGGGGAAAATTTACTTGCTACTAATGGCTCTCTCAGTTCTCAGCTGATGGAATACATTTTATTTTGGTTGTTTCAGTTCAGTACAAATAGGCTCCTTACAGCTTTTGTCCAGGTTTCCTAAACTACTTTATAACAGCATTAGAAAAAAATGCAGTGTGCAGTCTGAATAACTCAGAGAGCATCTTATTCCCACTCTACAAAGCAACAGCTGTAGAGCACAGTTTACAACGCTGGGTCTGTTAAGGCTTCACCTTGCTGGACATATGTTTTCTGTACATCAGAAGGGACTATTGATTAACTCAAATCCTGGAGAATCCCAACCTTTGTACTTTCTGAAATAGCCCAATCTCAGCAGATTTGTATCAGGAATGTTCCAGCTGACTGAGCACGTGCCAGGTTCCTGCAGATCTCTCGAGAGCTGTACTGTCAGAGTACATATTCATCACTAAACCAGGACACAGCAGTTCACCAGTTTCAGGGTTACAGTTTAAATACAATGCTTACTGGGATAGGATGGTTTGCTCGCTATGATCTTTTCTGAAAGAAGAGAGAAATGAATGGATACTAGCTGATGCCAACCTTTCCACAAATTACTGTCGGCCATGGTCAGTGGTAGATATGACCACCATCAGTCATTAACTAGTGTATAAGCTAGTGCAGACGGCATCCCCTTACGTTTCTGGGTGGGCCCACACCCAGGTCACCGCATGGGCAGGGAAGAGAGAACATCCACTATCAGGCCACTGGTTCAGATACAGAAGTAGGTGGGCCAGGGTGGGAGTGGGCCGAGTCTTGGCACTGCCTCCTCAAAGTGCTGACCACTGGGGAAAGAGAGGGCTGGTGCAGCTTTTCCCATGGGGCATGGTCCCAAGTCACAACCTAGTCCCTACTGTGCATTCAGGGCACATTACAAGGTGCCTATCTAACCCTAAATGAACACTTCACATAGACTACTTCACCTCCGTGTTAAACTTAACTCTGATTATAAATACTTTCTGATGTGCAGGTACTGCACCGGGCTCCCAAGTATATTACATATACCCCATTAAAATTACAAGTACATCTCTTCATGATGTTCAAAAATGCTTTTCACACAAGGCTGGTATTGAGAAGCTGAAGCATAATCTAATTACGATGAGTTAAGTGTCTCTAACAAAGAGAGAACTCATTCATATTACAGTTTGGTTCATAATGTTAGGATTTCTGTTATTCTAGACAAATGTACAAAATGATCTAATACAGTCAGAATGTGAAAGGTTTTGATGGAAAATAGTCAGTGTAAGACTTTATATAGTCAAAATATTTTTATTACTATTTAATAAGCACCTCAAGAGAGAAGTATCCAAATGCAGAAGGTGGAAAAAGCAATTCTGAGAAATCTTACAGTTGGGGGAAGTTTTACTATTATTACTATTTAATAATACAAAATCTCAGCCACTCTATAGGTACAGTTGACTCCAAGCATAGCTGCGTAATACTATTATTACTAGCATCAAGAGGACCCCGCTGAGATCACAGCCTCATTTGGTACAGACCCAGGCTAAGACAGTCCTTGCTCCAGAGATCACAATCCAAGCAGATAAAACGAAGGAAGAATTGTTACCCCCATTTTACAGATAATCTCCCTGTGCCTCAGCTCCTCAAATGACTTGCCCCATTGTCCCAGAAGGAGCCTGTTGTAGAGCTGGGAACTGAACCCAATTCTCCGGAGCCCAGCCCAGTGCCTTAACCACTAGGCAATCCCTGCATATAAAGTGATTGGATCTGCTGGAGCGCTCACTCCCAGTGGTGAACAGCCTTGTAGCTGGGGTGGGCATCGCAAGTTCTCTGCCCAATCTGGCATCGTGCTGATGGTACTCCAACTCGGGGATAGTCTCTCTTCCCAAAACTCAGCCCTCTGACCAGGTCACAATTTAGTTCTATCCTTTCAGGTAGGAGTCCTAAAAATAAGAGTCCAGGTGTTCTTACGAAAAGGATCCTCAGTCCCAACTTTGGGTAGGAGGACCCAGGCTGTCGCACTACACTGGGTTCCAGTGCAGGGATTCTATAACCAGCAGCCAAGGTCTGCTCCTTCAGACTCGGTGCTGATGCCTCCCTGCACTTCTTCCTACTTCAGCCTGTCAGCAGGCCTCTCCCACAGATTTTCTAAGTTCACCTTCCTCTCAGGGCCAAGACACTAAGGTCCCTCCCCTAGAATCCGCTAAGAAACTCCCATGCTATAAAGTATAAACATAAGCTCATTTCTGCCCTCTTTGGCTATAATCTTACATCCCCCCGAACTTGTCTCTGTTCTTCTCCCCAGTTAAATGTCTCCCAGGACTCCCTGGAAGCTCCATTTTGGTTCTGGTTTTGACCAACAGGGGTGAATTAGTTTCAAATGTGAAGATAGTCGGGAACTTGGGAGGAAGTGGTCATTATGGATGATGCAGAAAGCAGTGGACATAATATATTATGACTTTAACAAAGTTTTTGATACGGTCTCCAACAGTATTCTTGCCGGCAAGTTAAAAAAGTATGGATTGGATGACTGGACTATTAGGTGGATAGATTGTCGGGCTCAACTGGTAGTGGTCAATGGATCGATGTCTAGTTGGCAGCTGGTATCAAGTGGAATGCCCAAAGGATCGTCCCTGGGCCGATTTTGTTCAACAACTTTATTAATGATCTGGATGATGGGATTAATTGCACTCTCAGCAAGTTTATGCATGACACAAAGCTGGGGGGAGAGATAGATAGGCAGGAGGGCAGGGATAGGGTCCAGAGTGACCTAGACATATTAGAAGATTGAACCAAAATAAATCTGATGAGGTTCAACAAGGACCAGTGCAGAGTCCTGCAGTTATGAAGGAAGAATCCCGTGCACTGTTACAGGTTAGGGAGTCACTGGCTAAGAGGCAGTTCTGCAGAAAAGGACCTAGGGATTACAGTGGATGAGAAGCTGGATATGAGTCAGCAGTGTGACCTTGTAGCCAAGAAGACTAACGGCATATTGTGCTGCATTTAGTAGGAGCATTGCCGGCAGATTGAGGGCAGTAATTATTCCCCTCTATTCGGCAGGGGTGAGGCCACATCTGCAGTACTGCATCAAGTTTGAGCCCTTCCACTATAGAAAGGATGTGGACAAACTGGAGAGTCCAGCGGAGGTAAATGGAAATGCTCAGGGGGATAAGGCATATGACTTATGAGGAGATGCTGAGGGAACTGGGTTTATTTAGTCTGCAGAAGAGAAGAGTGGTGGTGGTGTGGTGTGGGGGGGTTGATAGTAGCCTTCAACTACCTGGAGGAGGGTTCCAAAGAGGATGGAGCTCGGCTGTTCTCAGTGGTGGAAGACAGAACAAGGAGCAGTGGTCTCAAGTTGCAGTGCAGAAGGTCTAGGTTGGACAGTAGGAAGCACTGTTTTACTAGGAGGGTGGTGAAGCACTGGAATACCGAGTGAGTGGCACTGGAATACCTAATGAGTGGTGGAAGTTCCAACCTTAGTGGTTTTTAAGGCCCGGCTTGACAAAGCCCTAGCTGGGATGATTTAGTTCATATTGGTCTTGCCTTGAGCAGGGGGTTGGACTAGATGACATTCTCTTAAGTAAGCTTGAGAAATGTGGGCTCTGCGGAACTACCATTAAGTGGATACAGAATTAAACAATCACAACCAATGAGTACCTATCAATGGAATGATGTCAGATTGGAGGGAGGTCTGAAATGGTGTTCCACAGAGATCTATTCTGAATCCTGTGTTGTTTAACTTCTTTATTAAAGACCTGAATATAGGAATAGAGAGATCAAATTTGCAGATGACACAATGCTGTGCGGGGTGGGGGAAATACTTTGGAGGCTAGAGCTAAAATTCAGAGGTATCTTGATAAATTAGAGAACTGGGCTATAGACAACCAAATGAATTTTAACAAAGACAAATAAAGCATGTGACACCTAAGGAATTAAAAAGAAATGCACATATACAGAATGGGAGATAACTGGTTTGGCAGCAGCACGACTGAAGGATCTAGGAGTTGTGATGAATCGTAACATCAAAGCAAGTTAACAACATAGTATGTTGCAAAAAAAAAGGAAATGCAATTTTAGTTTGCATTAACAGAGGCATAACATGCAGATCATGGGAGGTGATAGTACTGCTCCATTTGGCACTGGGTAGGCCTTAGCTGGAGTATCATGTCCTTTTCTGGTCATCAACGTATAGAAAGGATGTAGAGAAAGTGGAAAGGTCCTAGAGGTGATCCACAAAGATTATCAAAGGGTTGGAATGCAAGTCATATGAGCAAAGGCTGAAGGAGCTGGGTATGTTTAGTTTGGAAAAGAGGAGATTCAGGGGAGATACGATAGCATTTTCAAATATTTGAAAGGCTGACATAAAAAAAGATTGGAGAAAGTTGTTCTCTCTCGCCACAGAGGGCAGGACAAAAGGCAATGGGTTCAAACGACAGCATAGCAGATTTAGATTAAATCTCAGGAAAAACTTCCTACCTATAAGAACAGTAGGACGATGGAACAGACTGCCTAGGGAACGTTGTGGAAGTTCCTTCACTAGGGTTTTAAAAAGAGGCTGGGTATCCACCTGTCTTGGATGGTTTAGACACAACAAATCCTGCATCTTGGCCCTTGTGGTCCCTTCTAACTCTATGGTTCTGTGATTTACCGCTTATCACAACTGCTTTGGAAGTGTCCAATATAAGTGAACACAGCCTAATAATTTGAGAACAGAAGATAACACAGCAGGTGTCCTACCATAGTTATGATCCATACCAGGAAAAGTCAGTGTTCGACTTGAAACTAAAGATGAGACCAATTCAAAATCCTGGATCTGAACTTTGTGGAAGTTTGGATCCACATCCACATTTAAACTCTGGGGCTTGGGTCTTTTTGTACTTGAAACTAAAAATAACCCCCCCTTTTCTGGTCTTGTCAGTATTTCATACAGAGCAAGGTTCCTGACCTTACTGTCTGATCTAGTCCATCAGTATTCTTTTTCTTTTTGTATTTTTGGATGGGATCGTCTGGGATTTTCCACTTTTCTTCTAATTATCTCCCCACCCTGGACCTTCCAGCCATGCATTTCACAACTGTCTTTCTACTGTGCTGAAGCCAGCTGGACATGAGTTCTTTGGGAGCTTTTAGCAATGCACCCAGCAGTTGCCAAAGGGGTGCTGCTTTATAGCATTGGATGCTATTGTCAAGCATATTATGAGTCCTCAATGTATAAGAACTCAGGATGAAACTACCTATAGAAAAAATGATGGGGGTGGAGAGAGAGAGAGAATGACTGTTGGTAGCCACCTTGGGGGGGGGGGGGGGGAGGGGCTGGGGGGAAGGAGACCATGAGTCAAATTGGCCTGCTCCAAACACTTTTTCTTTAACTAGCTACAATGGAATAGCTGCAACAGGAGAAATGGAAGGATTTCTACATCAGAATATTCCACAGCTCAGTCCTTAGAATGCTCTACCTACCCTGAAAGGGAGCATATCTCCCATTCAAATCCTCGGTCCCAGCTTAGGAGGGAAGGGGGAATTGCAGGTGTGTTTTACAGCCCAGGTATGTGTGCTAACCCCTGGGCTGAAAGTTCAAATCTAGGTTGTACCAGGGCAGCCTGGTTCATTGTCATTTATACATACCCAGTAAGCGGCAATTCTGCCTTTAGTGACCTCTGCAGAGTTATTAACTTTAATCTGAACACAGTGGATCAATTAAACACAGCTTCAACGACATTGATTTAGGTGGGGGTCACGAGCTGTAGAAGTGCATTTTAACGGAAGGTTTGCACCTTTTTATATCAACAGATTTTAAAATGGAAAAATCACAAAAAACATCCTATTCCCATTCATGTTCTAGCAAACATCTTTCCTATAAGACAAAGAAGTTATTCCTTGTGTAGTAAATCTGCCTGTTTTTTTTTCATTTTAATTGGATTTGTTATTAACAAAGACTCCAGTGTTTTGATGTTAGAAGGCAGGAACTGGCCTGTTGCATTTCACATACCGTACTTCTTTTATAGTAAGTACTTTTTAAGAGTTTCTTTCCCACTTCTATTAACCTGGGTCTTAAAAACCCATGTAGAAGGATATCATAGAAAATTTGACTCACCTTGGTTGAAAAGCTAAATTAGAGCAATCTATTACTTCACTCTAGTGATCATAGACTCCTGCTGTAAGACTCTGAAATGTCTGTACTAGTCCAGATTTTCAGAATAACAATGAGAATGCAAATTAAAATGTTTTATCACGGTGTGAAATTAAATATATGATTCCAAAGGTCCAGTAAAGATTAAAAATTCACTTTAATACATTTGTTAGCCTTTGCATATTAAAATGTAATATATCAAATATGCAATATCTATACATATTAAGTAGCAAAAAAAATTGGTAAATGCAGAGTTAGGGCACATCTACAATTGCGAAGTTATAGCGCAGGCAGTTATATAAATGTAAGGTCCCAACACATGCTTATTGTCAGCATGAAAACATTCAAACAACCCTAAAAATAACCTTATATTAACTTAATCATAGGTAATTTCTCCCAATATAGATTACCAAGGAGCTGTGGCCCAGATACTTAAACATCTTTTGATGCCTGACTTCATGAGAGTTTCACTTGATATTTATTTTATTGGGAATTGGATGCCTAAATACCTTTGAAGATCTAGGCTTTTGAGTCTCACACACCTGCTCAACTCCACCTTTGTCTCTTTTTTTGGTTACTTTTGCTAATATAGGTTGTTTTGGGGCTTTTGTAAGTTTAATGGTTTCAGCCTACCTCTTAACATACACATGTCCACCTCACCGAAACGACAAGTGGCATCAGTGGAATCCCATGTTGGCAGATTCAGCAGAGACATCAAGAGCTGAATGAGCCTGGAAGTGAAGTGTGAGGGGAACAGAATGTATTCTGGGGTGTGAGAGAAGCTTTTGGGGAAACAATGACTGCACACATTGTACCCACAGCAATGAATAGTCAATGCTACACCAACCTTTCTTCTGTGCTGCTGCTCAGGATGGCACTGCCTTCAGAGCTTGGTACCCAGCCGGTGGCCTCCACTCTCCGGCCACCCAGCTCTGCAGGGTGTACCGCTGCCAGCAGCAGTGGAGAAGTGAGGATGGCAATGCCCGTAAACAGAACCTTTAAAATGTTACATTACGATACACTTCAATGGCTGTGTTTAATATTTAGTTACATAGAGAGTTATAGAGAGTTGTATGCTGTTTCTTTTATTGGAATATGTACTTGTGTGGCAGGGTGGGCTAAACTACTACAGACCTAAAGAAGGTGATCAAGTAAGTTTGAGAACCACTGGTTAGAAGAAAAGCTTACAAACATGACCCGAGAGCACGCTACTGGCTGAGAAGTTAGAAGGCAAAGCAAAGCCAATTATTATTTTTTCAGAAATATTGTGATTTTTTTTTAGACCAATCTTATGATTTTCCGAGGCCTAATGAAGGATTGGGTTTTTCTGAGGCCTATTTGAATGCTTGGGGTTGGAAATATAACTTTTATAATATTGAATAAAATATTTCAGTCTCCAGAGCTGCTGATCCAACACAGTTCACAAGCTAAACATCTATGATTAAAATTAATTTACAAAACTAACACATTTTTATCCTCCTGGAGATGTTCAGCTTTTAATTGTTCATTAAAAAACAAAGTTAAACCACAATATCATTCCTCTGAAATGATGCAGGTTCCGAGAGAAAAATATTTACTGCAGCACAAGGAAATTATAGATCTTTGGTGAGTTAAAAGTGGGTAAATAAAAATTACCCTCTGCATTCATAACCCCGTTATACCATTGATGTGGCTGATCTGAAAATTATATGCTGTGGAAATAATGTATCTGTCTGTATAATGGTATCTGTTTGAATTTCTGATTCCACTCGTGTGTAGGATAATTATATGCTTTGCTGTAGATCTTAATTTGAACTGTAAGAGAAGATGAACCTCCATTTTGTGAAGCTATTTTATCTTAGTGAAGCTATTTTATCTTAATAATAATAATAATTAATAAAGTTTTAACCTATGGCTTCACATGAAGCCAAGGTCTCATTGAGATGTGGTAAATCTAGTGTTGTCACTGCTGCCTAAGTTATTTTTAATACTAGTCAATGCCAGTAAAAGTTCATATATGCATGAATATTTCTATATTACCATATTCCAAGAGTAGAAGTACAATATTGCCTGCAAAACCAAAATATTTCCTTAACTAGAGGGTGAGGTTAATATGCACAGCCAAAGGAAGTACTGTTTTCTGCAATTCTTTTATGACTATTAACCCCAGAGAGGGAGAGTAGGTACTTTGTCCCAAAGAGTAGATTCATGGTTGGCACCCTCTCATAGCTGGGCATTGCATAACAGGCGTGCCCTTTCGACAGCTGCTCTTGCCCTGCAGTAGTCTATCTACCTTTTCTTCCTCCAGCCAGTTTATTTATAGTCCCATTCTATCCAGGGTGACACAGTCCCATGTTCTTGCATCAGGTCTCCAGTCCCTAGTGTTTGTTTTCTTGTCTCAGACCCTTCAGAATCATCATCCCTTCTATCAGGGGCTTCACCCCATGTCCCTGGTAGCTGGTAGAGAAACCAGGCCCTCCCTCTCCTTTGGGTTCCAGCCCACAGCCCAAGGACTCTGTAGCGAACAGGCCAGGACTATCTATTCAGACCAACCCCTGCTACTTCCCCAGGAACTTCCTACTTCAGCCTATCGGCAGCAGTCATTCCCACAGCCCTGTCCTGGGCTAAATATGTAGCTTATCAGGCTCTACGATTTCTCTGTCTTCCCAGGCTCCACAGCCTTTCTATGTTCACCTTTCTTTCAGGGCCAGGGCTTGCAGATTTCCCCTCTATGGAGTCCTCCAACACATTCTAACTGAAAATAAAAAAAACCAATTTCTGCCCGCCTTTCATCTTTCTTTCATTTTCCCTGCTGTGTTTCACACATGTATGTAGAATGGGCCAGGTTGCATCGCCTCTTCTAGTTCCTCCAGAAACTCTTTTTGAGGTTCTGGCTGCACTTTTCCCTGCACCGCCTGATCTATGCAGACCCCATCCATAGCGTCCCAAAATGATGGGACCTACTCAACTATTTCCTCCTGGCACTGACCAAAATGGCCATCCATTATTCAAGGAGAAGGATGCTGGACTGGGGGTTCTCTGTGACTCGGGAGCCTATTACCAGTCCATTGTTTGACCATGTCAATGGGCACAGTGCCTGTGGGCAGATTCCACTGACTTCTTTGATGCCTTTGGGTAGCAGTGGGCACTATCAAATGTTCTCTGCTTTGTGTCCTCTTCTGGTTCCCTGAGTTTTCTCCTTTGACCTTGACTCTTGATTGTTTTCTCATTTGTTGTCTCTACTATTTACTTATGGGCTGGGTTCAATGGCCCCTAAAACCCTGGATATAAACACACCCCAAATTAGGAGGAAGTTCTGATTTATATCCAAACTTGGTGTCACAGCCTGATCTCATATCTATCTAAACACCCATTTATTTATTTCACCCTTGCCAGTTTCTACTCACCAGTTTGCCAAAGATGAGTAATTTTTGCCTTAATGGATGACTAAAATACTGTTAGTTTTGTTCTTTACCATAAGCCATCATGGAAAAGCTGAGCAAGCAGATTTAGTAAACCTAACAATTTTTTTTGTGATGATTTTGCAAGCCAGATGTATATAAACAAGCTTATTCCAATACTTTATTTATACTATTGGGAACATATCTATATCTACATCTACATCTAATCTTTATATATATCTATATCTCTACATATTCTCCAATTTAACAAAAGCTATTGGTGGTGTTATGTTATGCGCATCAGCTAACAGTTTTAAGGATGAGTGTGCATGTTTGCTTTTTTGTGAATGCTGTTGTCAAATTTTATTTTCTATTCTCCATTAAGCTCTATTATGAACCTAATATGTGACAAATTTTATAGTGAAGTATCAGGTGTTATTGTTTGTTCTTTACCTCTAAAATATGAGTAGTTTCCAGCTCTAGTAGGCAGTCATAAATCAAGCTGAAAATTTCGAGATGAGGCAGTTTGTGAGGGGAAAATTAATGCATTGGTAAGACTGGATCCTGATGAAAGACTGATTCTTTTTCTGCTCAAGAGAGAGACTGTAGCATACTAACTTACCACTGTTTGAACTCGTGAGAACAAGCATCCAGAAAACTTAATAAGAATACTCTTATTCAATTCAATTATTTTATAGTCAGGCCTGACTTGATAAGAATGTTCGGTTCTTTAAAGTCAGACCTGGTTAACCTTGGTCATGCAAAAAATTCAATTGTAATTCAAATTAAAGACTAATTTGAATAATAACCGGAAAGCTGCTGGTGTATTATATAGCAGTCAATGCTATACGCTACCTGGATTACTTGAGGTGTTTGGCAAAGACACATTTGAGTGTGCATTGTACCCCTTGGTCACTAGGCAATACCAATTTTGAAAGTGACCATGGGTCAGTTCATTATCTTCCATGGCAACACCCATACTAGGAGGGATGATGGGATCAGAAATCTTTAGAGTTCACTTAGCTTTCTGTGAAGGATCCCTCCTTATTAGGAAGCATTTGGGAGCCTGCCAAGTTGTCAGGGGATAAGTGCCCGCAACCCCACAGATCATAGTGTGCGCATCTTTTCAAATGGGTCCAATTATTCCCTTCCCTCTAGCAATACAGAGCCTGAGTTTTGATGCTGCTGGAGAAGATGGCTTAGTGACTCATGATGGATACTAAATTAGCTGTTACCACTCAAGAGGGAGATCATTGAGTCATTATGGATAGTTTATTGAAAACATCCACTCAATGTGCAGAAACAGTTAAAAAAAAAAAGCTAACCATGTCAGGAAGCAGTAGGAAAGGGATAGTTAAGGCAGAAAATATCATATAAATATATAAATCCTTGGTACACCCACATCTTGAATACTGCGTACAGAAGTGGTTGCCCATCTCAAAAAAGATATGCAGTAGAACCTCAAAGTTATGAACACCAAAGTTATGAATGGACAAGTCAACCATACACCTAATTTGGAACCAGAAATACACAATTGGGCAGCAGTAGAGGGGAAAAAAACCCCAAACCAACCAACCAATCCCCCCAGCAAATATTAGAAAAATAACGGGAAAGTTTTAAAAGGTAAGGAAACTGTTTCCGTGCTGGTTTCATTTAAATTAAAATGGTTAAAAGCAGCATTGTTTTTCTGCATAGTAAAGTTTCAAAGTTGTATTAAGTCAGTGCTCAGCTGTAAACTTTTGAAAGCACAACCATAATGTATTGTTCAGGGTTATGAATATTTCAGAGTTACAAACAACATCCATTCCCGAGGTGTTCGTAAATCTAATATTCTTCTGTATTGGAACTGGAAAAGGTATAGAAAAAGGCAACAAAAACAATGAGGGATATAGAACAGCTTCCATATGAGAAGAGATTGATAAGGCTGGGATATTTCAGCTTGGAAAAGAGATGACTAAGGAGGATATGATAGAGATCTCTAAAATAAGGAAGTGTTATTTACTCCTTTTCATAACACAAGGACCAGGGGTCACCAAGTAAAATTAATAGGCAGCAGTTTAAAACAAACAAAAGGAAATATTTCTTCATAAATCACACAGTCAATCTGTGGAGCTCTTTGCCAGAGGATATTGTGAAGGCCAAGACTATAACAGGGTTCCAAAAAGAACTAGATAAGTTCATGTTGGATAGGTCCATCCATGGCTATTAGCCAGACTGGGCAGTGATGGTGTCCCTAGTCTCTGTTTGCCAGAAGCTTTGAATGGAAGGGGATGGATCACTTGATGATTACCTATTCTGTTCATTCCCTCTGGAGCACCTGGGATTGGCCACAGTTGGAAGACAGAATACTGGACTAGTTGGCCCATTGGTCTGACCCAGTATCGATGTTCTTATGTTCGGGTAATCAATATCTAATATCTGTGAAGAGAGAGCTTCAAAAGTCTGGTTGGTTGAAGCCTTCACATATAGGGCAGATTAAAAAAAATGCCTATAGCAAAGAGCCCAGTTTAACAGACCTTAAATCTTGTAGCTGTAGAAGTCCGTCCTGAATATTTGCCCAGAAGTCACTGAACAAGGTTTTCCCATGTCCAACATTGTGCAACATTAGCTGCTGCTCTTCATCCCAGACATCACTGCAGTTCATTGGATAAAAATTGCTACATATAGATAAAATATTACTTTCTACTCTATTTAAGAAGAATATAATACCTATGATGGCTGCTTTATTGGGAAATCTCCTAGGAGAATCATTTAGCCTAATAAGTGTATAGTCATAATTGTTACTTAATAGCATCAGTTCTTCTTAATGGGGATGAATTGAACTAAATAGTCAAATGATGCCCAGAAATCAAATAGTGTTTAATCAACTGTTCAGCAGGTGTGTAATTTTGTGCTCCATTTCTTTTAATACAAAAGTTGCTAAACAAAGATTGAGTGATACAATATGAGTAAGGGAATCATGGACACACCACAAACTTATCTGGTGCTGGTTACCCCCTGTTCCAGGCGGTGATACTCTGTGTCTGCCCTACTCTTGATGCAGTTCCCTTAATGCCTCCATGCTGGCTCAGTTGCACAGAACTGTGCTGGTGGTGGGAAAGGTGGAGGAATATAGGTCCCATGGAATCTGGTCTACCTCCCCCATACTGCTATCAATAAATCATCCAGAGGAATAGTGGGTCATCCCAAGTAAGGGGTGACTATGGAGCAATGAATCGTTGCATTTGGCTGTCAACCAAAAGGACCGTACTTTGAGCTCAGGAAGGACATGGATGACTTGTTTTAGAGAGGTAGCATGGTCTGTAGCTAGCATCTCATACCAGGAGTCAGGATGTTGGGGACTATCCCTGATTCTGCCACTGGCCTATTGTGTGATCTTGGACCAGACACTTTGTGTCTATCACCGTGCTCTCTTCTGGCCTTAAAATATATGAACCTATAATCTTGTCCTTAGCTTTGTAAAATGCCACTAAAATCTACAAACTCAGAAAAAAACCTACTCACTGCACTTTAACTATTAATAACAATGACAATCAAGTGGTATTGTATTCACACATCATAGAATAGAATATCAGGGTTGGAAGGGACCTCAGGAGATCATCTAGTCCGACCCCCTGCTCAAAGCAGGACCAATCCCCAATTAAATCATCCAACAGATTTTTGCCCCATTCCTCTAAATGGCTACCTCAAGGATTGAACTCTCAACCCTGGGTTTAGCAGGCCAATGCTATCACTTACCCAACAGCATCATTCAAAATTCTGGTGGCCTTCACTGAAGAATAACTAGATTCTATATTATAGGAATTACAAGTCTCATAGGAATTTCTCTTTAAAAATCCAACTAATGATTAATGTAACATTACAATTAAAATGTAATCAAACACATAAATGTCAAGAAGTGCAGAGTTAAGGTTGAAAGCTCAACAATAAGTTGCCCCTTTGGCCTTATTGATAGATGTTTTATGTTTCTTACTGGCCAGGTACACTTACTTAGCCTGAGATTGCTTTGCTTCATTGTCGGAGACCATTTATTTATTTTACTTTTAAATAATTGGTCATCTTAGTAATTTTCACATGTTGGAATTTCAAGCACTCTCTCATTGAAATGCCATAACAGAGCTTCTGTCTTTGGTCAGGCAATACAAAAACATTGTACCCACTCCAAAAGGTGGCTGGAAAAAGTATCAGAGGGCAGGTTCTCCAGCTCACTGAAATCAAGTGGAATCCCAACACCAAAGATTTGTGATAAGGTTCGTGGTGCACAGAGTTATTTACCAAAAGAATCAAAGCAATAATGAAGGGAAGAAAGTCAGTGAATCAGCAACTGGACAATTAAAGCAAAGTTTAATATAGTCCAAGAAAACCCAACGAATCACCATTTCCTTGCCTTGCCGTAACCTACACTTCTTGGCCACTTGTTTCACATAGCTTTACATTTAAGGACATGGGGACTGTAGGAAGCAATCTGTTATGGATTAGCACTTACTTATTGACATACATAGACTAGAATTCAGTTATACTTATCATTAGTTGAAATATGTTTCTATCTCCAATGTATTCTACATTTTGTTTAATTTATGTTGGCTGTTACTGGTTTATTACCTTGGTCATCTCTCTCACTAGGTTTTTAATACTATACCCTTCCCAATAGTAACTGAGCACATGAACAATAGGTAGAGTCAATACATTGCTCCATTGAAGTTTTGCTATTGACTTAAATGAAGTCACAATTTCACTTGTTGTGTGGTTAGGAATCGAATAAATGTATTTTAAGTGACTGATCTTAAGTTCATTTTCAAAATGGACGTTTAAGGGGATGTAAGTGGCTTAGGTGCTTTTGAAACTTTTACCCAATGACTTTGATTACTTTTGGTTCCAAAAAAATACTGGGCCAGATCATGCCCCCATGATTGATGTTTGGAGGGGTTGATCCAGTTACTTCAGCACAAACAAATTAAACATAAGGTTTTGATTTTGTCCAGCTGTGTGTGTGTGTGTGTGTATGTGTGCATGTGTAAATGGACATGTAGGATAGTGGGAGAGGATAAAAAAGAGAAGATTTTTCTTCCTCTCATGCATTGACACAGTTTAGACATTTTTGTTCATGTCGTAATGTCAAATTATTGTTAATGTCTCTTTAAATTCTGTAAAAATATCAATAAATGTAAAATCTCCCACAGACATTCCTGTAGTCAGATTTTACTTAATACTGTATATTAGTGGTAATTATTGATTTATTTTCAAGAAATGAGCTTAGGTGAAATATTGAAGAAATAAAAAAGATTCTTCAACATCAGGACAGTCTAAAATCACCAATATATTTATAATAAATTCCAGGCAGGATTTTTGTTTTCCCCAGGAGAGCATTTGGGACCCAACAGAACCATTTATGGAGATAAATTTGCAATAGGATGGGAAGAAAGTCCACTAGGGAGAAGATTTTGTTTAATGAACAACATATTATGAAATGGAAAGACTGATTGTATTAGCCTGGTAACAGTTAGGGACTTGGGGAAACCTTTCATTGAAAAATTAAGGCAAAAGCCTAACCTAGAGTTGGCAATCTGAAGCGACTTCCTTAAGAGAAAGACATTTAATTTCCGGTTACGTTTCAACAGAATCTGTAGGAAGAGGTGGTGAAAAAAGAGAAGTATTTCAAAATGGCCTCAAAAAATGTCTTTACAATTTTAATCCTATACATTAATGAAGGGAACTCAACCAAGCATTTAAGCTTTCTATATCAGCTTCCATCCAAGTGTCTCGGATGCTATGTAAATATTCATGAATTAAGCCATGAAATGACCCAGTGAAGTATTACAACCTGCAGTATTTTTAGGGTCAGCATTTCTCTCACGCAAAACATTTTAAATTAAAAAAGGGGCCATTTTTTCAAAGAAACAACCAACCACCACCCAAACCCTCCAAAATAATTTAGAAAAAAACTAAGTTGACATGATTGAAATTTTCCATTTTTCACAAAATGTTTTGTGCTTTGTTTTAAAATCCAGAAACATAAGGATGCTAGTGTTAGCGGAAACCATGTTTTGAATCTCCTTTATAAGCATCTTCCTTATATGGTCAACTCTGTTGTTTTGCTGCTGTAAAGACAGTGGGGTTTGCACATGTTTCTGGCAGCTGCCAGCTGGAAACATCCTAAACATCTGGAACACCCTGTTCTCTTAATTTCTCTTGGGTTTTTGCCCAAGTATCTGATATTCAGGTACCAAATACTGCAATAGTTCTGCAATTGATTGTGTTCATTCATACACAGCTCCAGGAAAACCCTGCACTTTTCCCCCTCACCCCCTCAAAGCAAGCCATACCGGTAGCATGATTAGATAATATTGATGAATAAAAAGTAACGCAGCTTGGAAACAATGTGCTGTTTGTTGTAGCTGTGCATGAGGGAGGTTCTCCCTTCAAAATGTCCATGAAGGCTGGGCCGTTTAGACTGTACACGTGCCCTGAATCTTGCTAAATTATGTTATCAATCAAAGGAAAAACCTGACTCATTTTGCCTTTCTTGCCTATTAATTCAAATGCCTTCCCCACCTCAATTCATAACCCCCCAACTAACAG
This sequence comes from Sternotherus odoratus, assembly GCA_032164245.1. Classification (NCBI taxonomy): domain Eukaryota; kingdom Metazoa; phylum Chordata; order Testudines; family Kinosternidae; genus Sternotherus; species Sternotherus odoratus. Next base: position 151,654,500 of record JAVMKO010000003.1, read on the forward strand.
TTAATTAAAAACCATTTCTGGTTAGCTGTTTTTAATTTTCTTCTAGCTGTGTTTCAATTTCTGTTGTTGCTTCACTGCTGATTCTAGTCTTATAATTATAATTGAACTGGGAAAGGCTTATTTTGCTTTTAAAGTTAATCTTTAAGCACTTGATGGCAATAGGCTAGATCAGGTGGTGATTGCACTGGGACTATCTCCATGAGAAAGGGTTTGCAGGATCTGGATTTGTGGACACCTGTCATGTATATTTAGTTTTAATATTTTGTACTTTTCCAGACTGCTTACATTTTCTAATGGATTTTTTGTTACTTAAGGAAAACACCTGTCCCAAATGACAATGAAAATCATTTTCTGAAAAAAGTAACATTCAGAAATGGGTACAGTTTCCTTGTTAATTGTGGCACATGGTCACATACTACTGGAATAATCTCTCACTGATAAATACTGCTGTTCAGATGTTTTCCCTATGAAAATGTATTAGGAATGAATTCTAGCACTTGAAAGCTCTATTTTATTTTACCTTGTCATCAACTTCAAGTGATTTCCTATTTCTTGTCAGCATATCTAATGTGCATCAAACTGGCTTAAATAAAAATTAGAACAGACAATAGAAGCAGTACACAAGAAATTACCTGAAATGGGCATGGAAGGATTAGCACTGCAGTCATTTTACTAATGGGATTTCTCACCCCTAATAATGTGGCACATTTTCCAGATTGCATTGGTTTGCCAGAATGACCCAATTACAACAATTTATTAATCAGAATGTATAACAAGAGTCTTGGAAGATAAAAAAGGAAGCAGTTCATATTAGTAAAAATATGTAGTTTTTTTTTCTTATCAAACCATCTGTCTTTAGGGAAAGTTAACAAAGCTTAATAATCCATCTCTTTCACTCTCACTCAAACTCTAGGTCCAAAGTTACCCTTTGAAGTCATCAAAGTTCTAGACCTTGGATCTTCCCACTCTAGTTGTGATTACCATGTCAATTAGAATGCTTCAAGCATGATTTGTTGACCAAAGATTATTGATATTCCAATTCAAGGCCATGATCCTTCAGACATGTACACATGACTAATGCTATGCACACAAGCTCAGTGAGGTTATGTATGTAACATCCTACATCCATGTAGGTGTCTGCAAGGTCAGGGCCTACATTTGAATAGGTCTGTGGCAGGGCTCCACTCTCCACGCTGGCACCTCCTGCTGGCCATCTTGGTAATTAGCTCCATTTGCCCTCTCCTGATGGTGCCTTGCCCACCATCACATCTGCTCCTGGACCCCCATCACTCCAAGGACTACAGCGTCCTCTACATGACAGCCCTCCGGCCATGTCACAATATTCCCCCCCCCCTTCCAGCAGCCCTGCAGTCAACTGTCCAGCCACTTCTCCCACAGCAACTGGGAGGGGACCCGGACACACCCAGTACTCTGGGCCCTGGCCCAGGGACCCTGTAGATGGCAGCCAAATGCTGCATCCCCTTTAACTTCTCAGTACATTTCCCTGGGATACTTCCCCACAGCCCCAGTACCTTCTTTGCCCTTACCTCAGAGTCTCAGCATACCAGTCCTAGCAGTCAGCTAAGAGCTCCCTCTTTCTCCCCAGCACTGCTCTATTCAGGATGCTACTTCCTTTCATCTCCAAGGCACCCAGTCCTCTCTTTTTGAACTCCCAGCTGGGCCCTGACTGGTTGCTCTTCACAGCCCTTCTCCTATTGGCTGCTTCTTGCATAGCCTCCCTAGTGCTCTATTAACCCCTTACAGGGCAGTGTGGGGCCAACGCCGCATCAGACACCCTCCCCCTCAAGCCTGCAACCCTCGAGGGTAAGGATGTCTCTTTCTTGTAACTGTCTCAGCTGGGCTCGCAGGTCATCCCTTTCTTGCTCCACACCTTTCAGCAGGAAACACATTGTCCTTCTCCTCTATAGCATACTGTACCTCAAAGTTCCTCTGCATTATTTGCAGGGCCTCCTCAGCAACTACATTTCTCCAGCTATTTTGTCACCCGGTCCACTGATTCCCCCAGCACCCTCTCCTCTAGGGGTCCCTGCCACAGCCTGTTCTGCTTCAGTGTGTGTGTTCCCTTGTCCGTCTCGGTCCTCTCTCCTACCTAAACATCACCCCAAACTCAAACTGAACTTGCAATGAGCATATTTTCAGAGTCCATGCTGAAGATTAATGTTTTGCTTTTTTGGTGCACTTTTGTACTTCCCGGTTTAGCTTGCAAGTACCAGTACTGAATTTCCATGATACAGCTTTTCTTGGAGTATTTCCAATCCATCCAGAATCAAGAATTGCCCAAACTCATGATAACTTCTCATGTGCTTTCCAGCCTGATATTGAGATGGAAGTGTTTTCGGTATCTAAACTTATCACTGCTTATCAACACAAACCAAATCCCTAGAATTTAGAGGGTTGTCTACTATTAATCATCAAAATATACAGAGTCACAGAACTACAAGGTTAGAAGGCACCACAAGAGTCATCTAGTCTAACCCCCTGCCAAGGTGAAGTATTGTGTCTAAACTATCTGAGACAGCTGTCTATTGTAGCAAAATGAGCAATGTTGGTATGGTAGGTCCTGTTTTTTTCTTGGTGGTGGTGGGAGGACTACAATGCCACCCTTTGCCCCTACTCTTGGGGTGCTGAGGGCCCCACAAGCAACCCGGGAAGGTGGCAGAGGAGGGAAGTGGGCACAGGTAGTCTGGGTTTACTCCTCACTCTGAGCTCCTGCCCCTCTCAACCCCTGTGGGTTTCTTACTCTCTTACCCGTTGTGTAGGGTTACCCTCAGTCCTTGACACTCACTTGACACTTCCCTGCCCTGCTGGAGAAGGGTTTCCCTTCCTCTGTTCTTTCAATTGTCAGTAACAGACCTCCAACCTCTACTTCTCTCTCCTTCCTCATTCCACCCTGTCTGCCTGAAGCAGGTTTTTTTTTATTAGGTTCCTGACAGGGCCTTAATTGACTACAGGTGCAACAATTAACCTGTAGCAACCCTCCCTAGTCTACAGGGAACCATGCCTTAATTATCCTAGGGCTTATATATCTCCCCTCTCTCACTCTCCCTGGCCCTGCTATATCACACAATATAGCCTCTTCTTTAAAACCTTCAATGAAGGAGATTCCATGACTTTCCTAGGCAGTTTGGTCCATTGTCCTACTTTTCTTACAGTTAGGAAGTTTTTGCTGAGGTTCACTCTAATCTGTATTTTTACCCCATTGCCAATTTGGCAAGAGAGAACATTTTCTCCATTTTTTATGGGTCTCTTTCAAGTATTTGAAGACTGTTATCATGTCCCCTCCTTAATCTGCTCTTGTCCAAACAAAACATCTACAGTTTCTTCAGACTTTACTTGTATGGCTTGCATTCCATCCCTTTGATCATTTTTGCTGCTCACCTCTGGATCCTTTCCAATTTCTCTACATTTTTTCTATGTAGTGGTGATCAAAAGTTTTGAGATACTTTCTTCACAAGCAAGACTATCTGGTGAAGAGAGTGGGGATTAGGAGTTAAAAGTAAGCAGGAAACTACAATGATTTATAATTATTTTATACAGGTGGCTATCCAAGCTAAGCTAACGTTTTGGTAGCTGGTGGTTTCCCTGAAGAATGTGGAAGGTATAAATTTGTGGATGTGATTAAATACAAGTTTTTTGTGAGCACCACAAGAAGAACATAGTTTACTGTAGACATTATAGCTTCTGCCAACAGCATAAAGTATTTTTTCTCTGTTTTTGATTCCTGAAGACTTATCTTTACTTACTCCCCATAATAAGGTCAGATTTTCTGCTTTGTTTGCCATTATGCAGGTCTCTGCAGTTCTTTTGTATTATAAATGTAACAATCTCTAAATAATTCATAGACAGCAGAAACACCAGCTGTCAGTGCCATAACCAGGTAAATTTTAATTCAGGACTTTTTTTTCTGAAGACCACAAGGGGTAGGATATACACCAACTATGCCAAAATGTAGTATATTGCAAGAAATTTGTTTTTATTTCAGAGCAAATCTGGCTGATGAAGGCAAGAATAAAACACCCTCAGAAAGAATATAAATCAAAGAGAATTTTGCTCTTGGTATAACCTGGAAAGTGAACCTTATTTGCTTAAATTAGTATCATATCTGACAGAAAATGTATTAGAGAAATTACTGACAATATATCTAAAAATACTAGAGGAATGTAACTTTCCCAGGAGCAAGTTCTGGGATCTGAGGAATAGTGAAAATAGATGCAGCAATATGGTAGGCTTACAGTCTATCAAGAATCCTGCTTTTATTCATTACTAGCGAAAATACCCGGCGTTGCTCGGGTCAGTTGGAGGTGGGGAGGGGGCAGAGAGCTGAGCAAGTGCGGGGCCCATTGGAGGGGGCAGAGAGCAAACCTGACACCCCCACCTCACCCCCCCGACCAAACCCGACACCCCCACCACACTTACCCCTCGACCAACCCCGACTCACATTTTCACCCCCCCACCCAAACCCAACACCCCCATGTCACCCCCCTACCAACCCCAACACCCCCTGACCAACACCCACACCTCACCCCCCGTAAACCAAACCTGACACACCCACCTCACTTTCCCCCCCAACCAAACCCGACACCCCTACCTACCACCACAAACAAACCCAACACCCACACCTCACCTACCCCTCGACCAACCCTGACCCTCCTCCTCCCCCCAACCAAACCCAACACCCCCACCTTACCCCCCCACCAAACCCAACACCCCCTGACCAACCCCAACACCCACACCTCACCCCTCACCCACCCCGACACCTTCCCAACCCCCCAGACCAAACCCAACACCCCTGGCTCACTTACCCCCTGACCAAACCCGACACCCCCACCTCACCCCCCCGACCAAACCCGACACCCCTACCTCACTTACCCTCCGACCAAACCCAACTCGGGTCCGTCGGAGGTGGGGAGGGGGCAGAGAGCTGAGGGATTCCGGGGTCCGTTGGAGGGGGGAGGGGGCAGAGCTGAGGGATTCCGGGGTCCGTTGGAGGGGGAGGGGGCAGAGAGCTGAGCGAGCATGGGGTCCGTTGGAGGGGGTATTATGACATCATAACTATGTCACAGAGAACAGCAGCTGCCCAGCTGATGTGATTGGCCTTTAAAGAATTTCACCCCTGGGGGGCGTCAGAGGTGAGATTTGAAAAATTTTCGACTCTTACCCTGATTAGGACCCTAAGACCTCTAACTGTACCAAATTTCAAGTCTCTAGCTCAAACGGTGTGGAAGGAGTAAGCATTCATACATACATACACACATACATACACGCATACACCATTTGACTTTTATATATATATAGATTTTGCAGCTAATGTGGTATTAAGCAGACATTTAAGACAAAAACAGCGAGGAGTCCAGTGGCTTCTTCAGATGCATGGAGTGAAAATTGTTAATTATTGGAGCAGCGGTGGTTGTATCTTTGGGTTTGGTTGTAGACCATGGATCATGTGATGTGTCCTGGAGGAAGCTGGAGGCATGTAAGTAAGCATAGAGGTCAGTAGGTTTCCAGTTTAGGATGGTGTTTGTGACCATCACTTATTTCCCAAAGTGTCCATGAAGTGGATCTCTTGTGTGGACTGGTCCAGGCTGAGATTCATGGTGGGCTGGAAATTATCAAATCTGAAGACGTGGGTTTTTTTTTTACCCACGAAATTTTATGCCCAAATAAATCTGTAAGTCTTTAAGCTGCCACCAGACTCCTCATTTTTGTGGATACAGACTAACATGGCTATCCCCTGATATTTGAGACAAACTGCACCTTATTCCCAAAGTTATAACAAGTTACCTTTCAAATACTTGTTAGTTACTTTAATATGTTGCCATTTTAAAAAGGGAGCATGATCTACTGGCTTGGGCACTGCACTGGACGTCAGGAGACCTATCTCTGCTGCTGATCTGCTGTGCATCTCTGAGAAAGTCACCTCATCTCTCTATGTTCCACACACTTTGTCTTGAATCAGAGAGGTAGCCGTGTTAGTCTGGAATAGCAGAAGGGACAGAGTCCTGTGGCATCTTAAAGACTAACTAAAGTATTGAAGCATAAGCTTTCATGGGCTAATACCCACTTCGTCGGATGCAAGCAGTGGAGACGGACAAAACACTTTGTCTTGTCTGTTTAGATCATAAGCTCTCCAGGTCAGGGGCTGCCTCTCATTATGTACTGTATAGCAGCTGGCACAGTTTGACTCAGCTGGGACCTCTAGATATACTGTAATAAAAATGCTTTGATTTTTTTGAATAAATAAATAACTTTTTAGCAGTTCAACTTAAGTTAAGTATCAGAGTACCTATGTTAGTCTGTATAAAAAAAAAGTCATGTGGCACCTTAAAAACAAACAGATTTATTTGGACATAAGCTTCCGTGGGTAAAAATAACCACTTTTTCAGATGCATGGAGTAAAAATTACAGATACAGGCAAAAATATATACTGGCAGAGGAAGAGAAGGGAGTACCTTACAACAGGGCCGGCGACAGGAATTTTGGGGCCCCATACGGCCCCCCCGGTCTCCCGCCGCCCGCGGGCCCCCCCGCCAGTCTCCCGCCGCCCGCGGGGCCCCCCCGCCCCCGGCCAGTCTCCCGCCGCCTGCGCTCCCCCCGTCTCCTGCCTCCCGCAGCCCCCCCCGCCGATCTCCCGCCGCCCGAGGGCCCCCCCGCCGGTCTCCTACCTCCCGCGCACCCCCCCGCCAATCTCCCGCGGCCCCCTCCAGCCGGTCTCCTGCCTCCCGCGGACCCCGCCCCCGGCCGATCTCCCGTGGCCCGAGGGCCCCCCCTGCCGGTCTCCTACCTCCCGCGGCCCCCCGGCCGGTCTCCTGCGGCTCCCCCGCCCCCCCATCTCCTGCCTCCCGCGGGGCCCCCCCCCGGCCAATCTCCAGCGCCCCCCCGGCCGGTCTCCTGCCTCCCGCGGCCCCCCCCGGCCGATCTCCCGCGGCCCCCCCGGCCAGTCTCCTGCCTCCTGCGCCCCCCCCGCTGATCTCCTGCCTTCCACGGCCCCCCCGTCCGATCTTCCGCGGCCCCCCCGGCCGGTCTCCTGCCTCCCGCGCCCCCCCCCCGCCGATCTCCTGCCTCCCGCGGCCCCCCCCCCGGCCGATCTCCCGCAGCCCCCCCCGGCCGGTCTCCTGCCTCCCGCGCCCCCCCCGCCGATCTCCTGCCTCCCGTGGGCCCCCCCCGGCCGATCTCCCGCGGCCCCCCCCGCCAGTCTCCTGCCTCCCGCGGCCCCCCTGGCCGGTCTCCTTCCTCCCGCGCCCCCCCGCCGATCTCCTGCCTCCCGCGCCCCCCCCCCGCCGATCTCCTGCCTCCCGCGGCCCCCCCATCCGATCTCCTGCCTCCCGCGGCCCCCCCCATCCGATCTCCCGTGGCCCCCCCCATGGCCGATCTCCTGCCTCCCGCGGGGCCCCCCCGTCCGATCTCCCACGGCCCCCCCCATGGCCGATCTCCCGCAGCCCCCCCCGCCGGTCTCCTACCTCCTGCGGGCCCCAACCGCCACATGTGCTGCGGCCGCGTGGCCGGCCGGGAGAAGCAAAGGGGGGCGGGGCTGGCTGCTGGGGGCCGGGGGAGGGGGCTGGTGAGCGCGGGAGCGGCTGCCCGAGCCGCGCCTCGCTCACAGCCCCAGCGACAACAGTTACAGCTGTACCGGCCCCGGACTTCAGGGGGCCCCCCGGGCCTGTTACAGCTGTAACCGTTGTACCACCCTGTCGCCGGCCCTGCCTTACAAGTGGAGAACCATTGTTGAAGGACAATTCATTCAGGGTGAATGTGATCCACTCCCAATAATGGATGAGAAGGTGTCAATACCAAGAAAGGGAAAATTACTTTTCTAGTAAGCCAGGCACTCCCAGTCCCTATTCAAGCCCAAATTTATGGTATTAAGCATGCAAATGAATTCTAGCTCTGCAGTTTATCTTTGAAGTCTGATTTTGAAGTTTTTTTGGTGAAGGATGGCTAGTTTTAAATCTTTCATTGAATGTCCAGGGAAATTGAAGTGTTCTACTGGCTTTTGTATGTTATCACTCCCAATGTCGGATTTGTGTCCATTTATTCTTTTATGTAGAGACTGTCTGGTTTGGCCAATGTACATGGCAGAGGGGCATTGCTGGAACATGAGGGCATATATCACATCGGTAGATGTGGAGGTGAATGACCCCCTGATGGCGTGGCTGATGTGGTTGGGTCCTATGATGGTGTCGCTAGAGTAGATATGAGATACCATCTCTCAGTGGTCTGAGTTGGATCCCAGAAAGGGATGGATGTATACATGGATTGGCTTTCCAGGCTTTTCATGGTATATAAAAGAGTTTTGGTTTGCTGCAAGAGCATATCATCATGATGGCAAGAATCATGCTACTATGCAGCAGTGGTCTGATCCAAAATCCATTGAAGTTAATGGGAGTCTTTTAAATTTACTTTATTGGGACTCATATTAGGCTATATAACAGAGCCATATCAGACCTGGAAAGAAAGAATGCTGCCAGTGAGTCAGAGTATGAAGTTTACCATTATTGCTTTAATTTAAAGTTCTCCTGCTCTCAAGTCTATACGGGTGTAAAACACAATAAAGGGAACTGGAATGGCAATCTGAAGAATTTAAATTCTATTTTTCCTTCATCTGAATAGCCAGGAGAGTTTAAAGGCAAAAGTAATTTCCAAATGCTGGGCTTGATTAGCAGTTTGATAGCAAACTTATAGCAGCTGTTATACAATCCAGGTTTTACATACATTGTGCCTATTTGCTCACAGATTTGACTATTTAATTGCCTATCTACATAAAGCACATTGTAAGAAACAAAATACCAGTAAACTACAAAGGCTCTTATATTCTTTTACTGTATTTCAGTCAATATTAAAAAAAACCCTGCTCTTTTACACACAAAGTGGCCATTTTCTTCCATATAGTGTGCATGGCAAGTTAGAATTACAGGTCTGTATTCTGATCTATCATGGAAACCTGGAGTAAATCCACTGAAATCAATGGAGTTACGTCAGTGAAAGTCAGATCAGAATCATACCTATTGAATTTTGTCACATAGCTCATAGTGTAACAATATCTACATATGTAGCTGCCAGACTACGCCAAGTATAAAATAATGGACATAACAGTGTAAATGTAAGTTACCACTTTTTATTTGGTGCACTTTGTGCAATTTATAAACTGAAATACTGGGCCAGATTCTGTACTGTACATGATTGCCACTCAGAGTCAGTGCAAGTGAACCATTTTACAGTGGGTGCATTTGAAAGGCAGAGGATAAAGATACATGTCTGGTAATCTCCATGCCTTCAGCTGATCATTAAAACACACAAATCCTGATCAGTGGGGTCATTTCTCTTCCCACAGAAACTGTAGATTTAGTTTATTCAACTATTTGAATAATAAAGCAGCTATCTTTACAGGAGTTGAGTCATAACTACCTACTCCTGTGTGTAAATGTTTACAGGATTGTGGCCCGGAAAAGTAATCTTCGGAGACACGTTCATTATGACAGTTTCATTTCTGTTCAGTAAAGATAGGGGAAGAAACTATCATGACATGGCATCTTTAAAGGCTTTTTTTTTTATCCTGTAACAGGGTTTGTATGGGCAACTAATTAACAGCCATGGATAGGCTTGGGTTGAGGACCTCAACTGGCTGTCTGGGACAACATGTCTAGTGTACCCAGGGTAGAAGCCCCACACTGTTCCACCTGATTTCATTGCCAAGAACCAGCACTACTTTTAACATGCATGGCTAGCATGGAAAACACTAGTCACACCATTGAAATGAGGGCTATAATAGAAGATGTGGCTGAAACAAAAACCCAGCCAGGAATTTGATTCAATAGGGTGGGGTTTTTTAGGGTGCTCATCATTGGCCTAATTCTGCATGCACAAAAATCAACAAGAATTTTACTGTTGACTTCTAATGGGTACAGAGTAATATCAATATTGATTGCTTTTGAAAGTCATACGTCAATGCTGTTTGATTCTAAATGTCTGACATCAATGTCTGTGCTACTTTTCTGAATCTCACTGTAATTTTAAGTGTCCTATAGCAATCCTGATTTTTCAGGGTTGATAATTTTTCCCGTACTAGGTAATAATTGGGTGGAAAGGCTACTAATATTTTTGGAGGAGAGCATGTTAGGGAGTGGCAGAATAATATTTTGGGCTCATCAGCTCTGAAAGTTTCTCTCTAAATGGTTTGCTACTTGTTTTAGAAGTAACTTAATATTAATCTGACTAACAGAGGGGAAAAAGAGGTCTGTAAAAGAACCACATTTTGGAAAGATGAACAAAAAGTTTAGAATGGAGTTTGTGACTTTTGCTCCTCTATGTTAAAGATAATCAGTTTGAAAGTAAAAGCTGCTTTTCATCTAAGCAAATACCCCACCTATACAGACAGCACAGTTTGGGTAGTGAAAATTCTTTCATCAAATGTTTGTAGTCCAGGAAAATAAAGGTCCCTGAGTTTGTGTTCACAGAGGTTGGGCATTTGGAAAATGTAATGGTTTGATCTATCTCCTCTTGAAAACAACGGAAGCTGGATCAGACCAGTTGTAAATTATTAAGTAAGGCTCACCTCCCAGAAAATGTACTTCCCAGCAGAAATGTTGAGGGGTTCCTCACTAAATTAGCCTTTATGAAATTGTGTCAAGTACTGTTAACAACAGCTTTCCAGACATACAATTAATGTGGAGAGAAAGGAATTTAACAATACATTAGATACTTTGAATCTGATTTTTACTTAAAATTAATGGCCATCTCTTCCTTCAATAATATTTTTACAGTCATTTTGACCAGTTATGTGATAGAAATGCTAATATATATCAGCAAGATGTCTAACCACAGTGAGATAAGCCCCCCTCCCATTTACCATTCATTCCTATCATAGTACTGATTCAGTTACCATATTTTTCGCCATATAAGACGCACTTTTTCTTCCCCAAAACGGGGGGGGGGGGGGGGGGAAAGTTGGTACGTCTTATATGGCGAATATACACACTTTGCCTTTGCCCTTTGCGCAGGGGGGGGGGGGACGAGGCGAATGACACCAGGGACACGGAGTGGAGCGCCTGGCTAGTCCCGGCTGTACGTGAGGCGCTCGCAGCCCGGCCGGGGCGCGGCGCAGCGAACCACGTGGCTCCGCCAATTTTTTGAGCCTCGTGAGTCCGGTAACTGCCCCCGCGGCGCCCCCCTCACCCGGCCGCCCTGGCTCCCCTCGTCACCCAATGTCCCTTGGCCCGCGGCTCCCCCGCGCTGCCTTTCACCGGCTCCCCTCGCTTCCCTGTCACCAGACCCCGCTGTGTGCCCCCCCCCGTCAGCACCGCTCCCCCCGTCCCCCCTCACCCGGCCGCCCCGGCGCCCCTCGTCACCAAATGTCCCTGGGGCTGCGGCTCCCCCGCGCTGCCTTTCACCGGCTCCCCTCGCTTCCCCCGCGCTGCCTTTCACCGGCTCCCCTCGCTTCCCCCGCGCTGCCTTTCACCGGCTCCCCTCGCTTCCCTGTCACCAGACCCCGCTGTGTGCCCCCCCCCCCATCAGCACCGCTCCCCCCGTCCCCCCTCACCGGCTCTCTGGTCCCCCACCCGGTCCTCCCCCCTCCGCTCCCACTCAGCAAATCTCCCTCCCCCGGGCTTCACCTCGCCAGGTCCCGCCCTCCGGCTCCCTCCCTCTGCTCCAGAGCCCCTACTCCTCGTTTTCCTTCTTCAGAACCTGAGCTCCCCCATCACCAGACCCCACCCCCTCGGTTCCCCAGCCCACACTCACCAGAGCCCGTCACTCGAGTGCCGTCCGGGGCTTCCCCTTCTTCACTCCACAGTCTGTAGTTCCCCCATCCTCTGCCCCCCCCCCCGGTGCTCTCCCGTCCCCCAATACTCTGTGTCCTCCCATGGAATTCCCCCCCCCCTCCACTCACCACAGCCTCTGTGTTCCCCCCAGGACTCTGTCGCTCCTCCCCAACAGACCCTCTGTGTCCTCCCCTCCACCCAACCCTCTGTGCCCCTTCTTGGGGCTTCCCCCTCCACTTGACCCTCTGTGCCTCACCCCTCCCCTGTCCTCCCAACCTGATCCTCTGTGACTCCCCTAGGGCACTGTCCCCTCCCCCATACCCAATCCTCTGTGCATCTGTGCCTTCCCCTGGGACTCTTTCCTCCTCCCACCAGACCCTCTGCACCCCTCTTGGGGTGCTCTCCCCCCCCCCGACTCTCCTTCCCACCCCAATCCTCTTCCCACCCCCCAGGCTCTCCTGTTCCCCTCACCGATCCTCTCTGCCAACCCCCTCCACTCCACCCGGACTCTCCCTTCCCCCTCATCTGATTCTCTGTGTCATCCCCCTTCGCCCCACTCTGTGACTTCCTTGAGCTCTGCTCCCCCAACCCTTTGTGCCCCCCAGTGCAAGAGGAATTCTTGGGGTTCGAATAATAACATTACAGCCTTATTTTTGTTACTTTCACTGTTTACTGACTTTACTGACTGTTAATGAGAGTAAAGATAGTTCTTAATATGTTACATGGTTGACATAAAATTGTTCTTAAACTGCTGTTAAATTTATACAGTTGATATAAAATATTTTACTACAGTATTTGGTTCAGAATCTTTTTTTCCTAGATTTTCCTCCTTTAAAATTAGGTGCGTCTTATATGCCGGAGCGTCTTATATGGCGAAAAATACGGTAAATCTCATCTAGTAAAGATTAAGAGAAAAAATAAAGCCAAATTCAGTATATGTATTAATTTAAAATTGGATTTGTAGTAACCAATATACCTTTTAGACTTACCTTTATAAACCTTTAGTTAAGATTAATTTTATTTGACTCAAAGATATTCATGGCTAGTTCCAGTAGATATTTCTTCATGAGTATGTGTCTGAAATATAATAAAAAATTACATATAATAAAACCTTGGTGCATAAGTCACTAAGTTCTCTGCTACAATCCCATCAGTATAATGATCTGACAGATTTAAAGTTAACATGGGTTTGTGGAAAATATGATTTTAGTATGGGCAATGGGAAACATAATTTTGTGCTATATAATCATGAACTGTTGACAACCACGGGAATAAAAGTAACCAATGCATCAACAAAATTTTTCTAAATTATCTAGTAGCTCTTTGGAAGGCTTGACAGTTATATAGGTTAGAAAAACATCATTAATATTTATAGTATTGTTCAGAAGACATTTAATTAGCTGCAGAGTAGAATTTGTAGCCAAAATGAAATGAATTTGTACCCAAAATTTTGTAGGATTACACCCCGGAACCAGATTCCCAAGGACATCCTAGATATTTAATAATTGTTATGCAATTTTACTTTGTTAGGAGCTTCCATTGATAAAAAAAACTATTTTCTTCAGTTGTTGCAAATTATTTGATATGATTCATAAGCTATCTGTGTTGAGCTATGATATCTCAGCTCATTTCTGGCATATCAATGACATTTTTAAGCCTTCAAGATTTGCTAAACTGGGTTTTTCGCAAGTCACAATCTCCTTGAAAAAGCTAATTTAGCAAACAAAGTAGATCCGGTTACAAAGCATTAAAATCACAATCTACAGTAGCAAATGATAACATTAAAATATAGCCCTGAATTTTCCACATTACTTATTTTATCTTACAATCTCCGTGTAGCAGTATTTTACCGGAAAGTCTTGCAAAAGTGTAGTTTCGCTGGAGTCTATCATCCAAGATTCCAGCTCTAGATTATATTATATAGTAGATGATAGAGGGAAAAGGACACACTGTTCAATATTTTCATTAATGACTTGGATAATGGACTGGAGAGTGTTCTTATAAAATTTGAGGATGACACCATGTTGGGAGGGATTGAAACTACTTCAGAGACCAGGATTAGACTTCAAAGTGACCTTGATAAATTGGAGAATTGGTCTGAAATCAAGATGAAATAAAATGTAAAGTAATATACTTAAGAAGGAAAATCAAATGCATAACTACAAAATGGGAAATAACTGCCTAGGCAGCAGTACTACTGCAAAGGAACAAAGGGGCTATAGTGAATAACAGATAGAATGAGCCAACAAAGTAATGTGGTTGCAAAAAAGCGAACATAATTCTGGGATGTATTTACAGCAGTGTCCTATGTAAGATACAGGAGGTCATTGGTCTGCTGTAGTTGCCACTAGGATGGCCTGAGGTGGAGTATTGTGCCTAGTTTTGGTGCCATGCTTTAAAAAAAGAAGTGGGTAAATTGAAGAGAGAGTCCTGAGACAACAAAAGTGATATCAGGTCTAGAAAACGTGACCTGTGAGGAAAGGTTTAAAAACTTGGGTATGTTAAGCCTTGAGAAAAGACGACTGAGGAGGGACCTGATAAGTCTTCAAATATTTTAAGGATAGTTATAGAGAAGATTGTAATAGACTGTTTTACATGTCCACTGAAGGTAGGAAAAGTAGTAATTGGCTTAATCTACAGAAAGGGAGATTTGGATTTGATATTAGGAAAACTTTTTCTAAATATAAGGAAATTTAAGCTCTGGAATTTGCTTCCAAGAGAGGTTGTGGAGTCCCCGTTAGTGATGGTTTTTAAGAAGAAGTTGGACAAACACCTGTCAGGGATGGTCTAGGTATTCTTGGTTCTGTCTCAGTGTGAGCAGATGGACTAGTTGACCTACTAGAATCTCTTCCAGCCCTACATTTCTATGATAGTCACAGTCAGAATGCTGCGCTGTGCGCTCTGCTGACTATACATTCTCTTGTCAAGTAACTTGCTGTGAATCATGGGTTTTGTCATACTTTTCACAGCTGGACTCCAATAGGATATTCAAAAACAGTGACTATACAGTGCGTTTACTGTAGTTCACCTTTTTACTTCAAATGCTGCTGAATATAGCAGTCCTGTGAATTCAGAATGTTAAACGTCACATTGATATTTAGAAAATAAATATTGACTTGTGTTTCTGGAACATATGTATAAGCATACATAAACCTCTGGCTGCAGGGATCTAGTTTATGATATTTTCTAGGATTTTAAATGTGAATAAGATGAGGTGAAAAGACCGTGAGGGAGATTTTTGGTGCAAATAGTCATCCAAAGCAGAGAAAGCCCAGTCCATATTACAAGAATGTCTGAAGGCCACTGCTTTGGCTACTTCTGCAGCTGCTCTTAATGGGTGGAGTCTCTGGCTGGTGCATCATGGGAGATTTGTCCAACCAGGGAGTCTGACCTCAGGTGTAGAATGAGAGCATGCAGCTCCTGAACTATAATTCAGGTCATTGTGGCAGCATTTCCAAATCCAAATATTTTGGGTTTGGGAATAAATATTTCAGGTTTTGATTTTTCATTAAAAGTTGACATTTTCCAACCAGATCTCCATAGGATTTTTTTTGTATATAAAACAATATCCAAAAATATATTGAATGATGATGGGTGGATAAGGCTTGTTAGGAGGCTGAGCAAATCTCCATAATGAGGGCATGGTAAGGATTTTGCAGGGATGCTAATTAAGGTGTGTGACTGACCAGTTTTTAAATTCATGTATACCTTTAAAAGCTTGATAAATGTGCCATTGAACATTGGTTCTTTCTGGTAGAGTAGTAAAAATCCACTAATAAAATATAGATAAGCTCCAGAGGTGAAAGTAAGCCGGTCCGCCCCGGTACAGTGTACCGGCAAGAGCCAGTGCACCATACTGGAGCGGACCTGCTTCCCCAGGCAGCAGTTTAAAAGGCCTGAGGCTCCCAGCAGTGGCTGGATCACTGGGCCCTTTAAATTGCTGCCAGAGTCCCACGGCTGGAGCCCTGGGGTAGCAACGGCGGTGGGGCTCAGGTGGTAATTTAAAGGGCCCAGGGCTCCTGCTACTGATCTGGGCCCTTTAAATCACTGCCCAAGCCCTACTGTGGGAGCTCTGGGGAGGTGATGGTGGCAGGGCTCCAGTGGCGATTTAAAGGGCCCGGGGCTGCTGCTATCATCCCGGGCCCTTTAAATCATCCCTGGAGCCTGCCAGAGCCCTGGGGTAGCAGTGGTGTGGCTCTGGCAGCAATTTAAAGTGCCCAGGGCTCTGCTGCTCCCTTTAAATTGCCCCGGAGCCCCAGGGCTCCCGTAGCCCGAGCCCCAGGCCCTTTAAATACTGAATTAAAGGGCCTAGGGACTTAAAGGCCCCTGCCTCTTCCAATAGAGGCCAGGCTCTTCCGGTTGAGGCCCCGACCCCTCCTCAGGCCTCTGGTAAATCCTTTACGTTACTCTGATCTTATCGGGGTGAAAGTAAGAGCCACACATCAGATTAAAAATGTATAATATATTCCCATTGACTGTTGATCTGTTTCATACAAATACAAATCTGTGGATCTGTTTAAAATACACAGAACTTGGAGTAAGGTGGGAGGATTAGTAGATATCAAGAACATTCAGATGTCAAAAATACAGATTCAATATGCTGTACTGGAATGACAAAAATCGGTAGATTGCCTGTGTAAAGATCTTTTTTCAGAATAGTTGTTCTTAGTCAATTAAAAAAAATTACTCACATGGGGAGCATATAAAGATAAACCAAATAAATCCTTATTTTGGCTAATTTCTATTATCATACAGTTTAGTCATTTTCAGCTTGATTTTCTTCAATTCAGCAATTAAACAAATATTAGAACCTTATTAGATCTTAAATTACCCAAGGCTCATTTCCATCTTTGTCAATGTTCTAGAACAAGATTTTAATCTTCATGTTTTACCTATTCAGGAGGCAGTGTGTGAAATTCAAACTGATGTTTATATTATTCACAATAAAAGAAACATGTATATGTAACAAAAATGTGACTTGGATGAGAACTAGCACTTCTTGTACTTTGAAATTCAAAATTTTCATGACAAATCTGTGCCTTCTCATCTGAATGATATAAGGATGTGAGATTGTATTACTATGAAGATGAATTTACTTTCATTTACACATCCCCAATTACCAGTTTCTACAGCATTTTGAAAATGCAGAGCACTCTATTTGTAAGTGCTAAGTACAGTATTATCATGGACTTTATCTGACATTTTAATAAAATAATAATTTGTGTTTTCTCCTACAGCAGCTTCAGCACTAACTTTGGAAAATTAGTTATTTTCCGCTTCTTTTTCTGTTGTTCATTCCCTAAGTGGTTTTCATAAAGCCAATGAATACCTAGTGAGTAATAGATTTATTGGAAAATGCTCACTAAGGGGATTCAACTTTCACTTCTGAGTCACAGACCGTACATTTCTACAGCCTCCTTACTTTGCTGTTTCCTCTGTTCCTAGCTGCATTGCTTCTTAGGGTATGTTTACACTGTAGTTAGACCCTGCCCATGCCAAATGACTCTGGGAAAGGGGCTATTTAATTAGGGTGTAGACATTTGGGCTTGGGTTGCATCCCGACCTCTAGAACCTTCCCCCAAGGCTTCTCTGGAGGTTGCAGGCCAGCACTCTATTGTAGCTCTTGTATCTGTGGTGGAGAAGAAACAGGACAATACAAGAACTGAATCTGACTGGGAGTCAGAGAGGTATGGAGGGAAAGACACAGAAAAAGACTCTGAGCAATCAAAAATGACAAGAGATAGAGGGGCACAATTTCTAAGGGCTGTGTGGCAGGGTTTGTATCTCATCAACCTCTTGAGTTGAGGAGGGGGGGCAAGTAGTAACTCCACTGCTCTACTTGTTTCCACCCCACCCTCAACACAGTGTGGCCCTATCATCTGGGTCCATCCACCACTTTGCTCTGTGTGGGGTAGTACGGTCTAGTGGCCAGAGTTCATACACACCATCCCTCTAGCAATATAGCCCAATGGCCAGAGTCAGTATAGCTCCCCCTCCCTAGTGGCATAGCATGGCTTAGTGACCAGAGTTCATACGATCTGCCCCTTGGGCAGGGCAGCCCAACATGGGGTTTGAACCCACAACCTTGAGGTTAAGAGTCTCATGCGCTACCAACTGATCTAGCTGGGAACAGCTAATGGGTCCTCACAAGGGGGTGGTGACCCATGGAAGGGGAGGCCTGGTCCTACCCAACTCCACCAGGCCCCAACTCAGGGCCCTATCAGTGGTGGAGTGGTCCACCATGGGGTCATCAGGGAATCCTACCGCAACACGCTGACCTCATTATGGTGGGAGGTACCTTTCTGCCAGTTCTCCATCTGCCATAGTACCTGTGGCATCGGGGTCTCCAGGTTTCTCTGCACCAGACACTCCCTGGGGTTTGGATCACTGCAAGCCTCTGATCCAGCTTCCTGGCTCTTTGGCTCTCCTGCATAAGGGCTGTAGTGGCTCCTGGACTGGAGCCTCTGCTGAGCAACCTTCCTCCTCAGCAGCCAGCCATGACTGAGCAGCTCTGGAGGATTTTATACCTGACTTCCATTTGGAGCATGCCCAGCAGAGCCTTGGGGCGGGCCTAGGAGGGAAGGGTTAACCTCTTGGTACCAGTGCAATCCACTCCATCACAGGGGGCTTCTTCATTGACTCTGATCAAGAATGATTTGACTGGAGGTTACCAAGGGAACTGGTAATGCAACAATCATGCTCCTGCACACTATTGCTACCCTGAAGGACCAGAAAACCTTTCATGAAAGGGACCATCAGCCATAGAACGAGAATCTTGTATCAATTATAAAACTTAAGAACTAAGCAAAATGGATGTTAGGGGATTGGTAGAAGAGAGAACCCCTGTGAGGGTGGTTTCTCTCTCTTTCTGGGCTTAAAATACTACACCGATGAGGGACATAAGTATCTAGATAGATCTACAGACCTATGGAAGGGGGCAAAAAAAGTAGAATAATGTCTGTTTAGCCATTAGAGTCTCTTCTGTCAATGGCTCAGATACCTTTCCTGCAGGGCCATACCACACTATGACAAACAACAAAACACCCAACATATGGTTGCCTCACACAAACATTTCCATGATTTACTAGCAAGGATGAATACTTTGATGCATAGCAGGCAACCTATTGACCATTGGGAAATGGGAGGAGTCTCAAAAAAAGCCTGGAGACTGTATCCAAGAAGAATTATTGTGGAGGAATGGGGAAATGGAGACTTTTCCATAAATAAAACAATGCTGTTCTTAATTCTGAAAGAATGTCTAAAACAAGAATCAATTTTACAGAAATGTTGAAGTCTTTTCTTGTGATTCAAGATGTGACTATCATCTACCTTTTTTAAAAAAAATTCTAACACAATGCATTTTTTATGCTTAAATAAATGTAGAGAAAATAAAAACCCAATCCTACGTGCATGCTCATGGGCCTGTTTAATCACTGATCTTTGCATGGAGCTCTCCCTGATCACTGCACAATGTTATAATTCCGCATGAGGGATGGGTGCAGAATATATCCTAAAGCCATTACATGTTGATATTTTTATAACATGAACATACTCAAAAACCCAAACATATCAATACCTCCAAATCTGGTAAAAATTTGAGCCAGAGACAAAGTCTTGGCTCTACTGAAATCCATGGGAGTTTTGCCAATGGCTTAAAAAAGGCTAAGATTTCACCCCTTAGGGCCTTAGGGCTGACCACTATCTATATAAAAGGGTCAAACCATAACCTCTAATCTGGACACTCCCAAACTTTGGGAATTCAGATCTGAATTAGAATAGTAATTTTGCAGCACTGAAACAAACCACAAAACAAGTGGATTAAGTACTAGAAATGCTGACATAACCATAACTATAATGTTTGTAACCAGTAATGCCTTAGTACATCTCTCTCCTTCCTTTCTCTTTCTGATTGACCTACTGAAAATGCATGTTTTACTTCTGCTATCTCCTCTTGTCACTCAAAGATTATTTCCAAAGTCTACCTAATGTTAAACCTTCTTTGAATATTTATGCTTCAAAGTGGTAGGCAGGTTGCATATACACTTTACAATCTGCTTTGAAAGGAATGTGTAAAATAAAAAGAAACCGGAGTCTAAATCAACACAAGTCATTTGAATCTAATTGCCCTTGTCAGAAGAAGCTCACATTTTACTAATATATTTGTGTTTACTCTAGAGTTAGTTTCTGCATGAAGTCATTTTGTGATGATGGATTTCTATTGGACTTTTTCTATTCCCTTCCTCACCACCTGTGTTGGTCTAGCAGTGACTTTTCTTGTTTCTTGCCACAATTAGGTAGTGCAAGACTAGGCCAACTGCAAAACAAGAAATCCATTCTGCCTAAAAAGTTAAGGTGTTGACTTTTTTTTTTGTTTCACATTGTTTTGTTTTTGTGTCAATCCCTCTTCCCTGGAAGAGAGAGAGAGACACAAAGAGGTCAGAATAGCTAATAGTCTGGTGGTTAGGTCACTCCCTGGGAATGAGGGAGACATTATTGTAGGGGGGATGGAGGTGATACCTATAGTTAGGCTTGCTCTACACTTTCCATTGTGAGATTTTGTTTTCAAGTTGCTCATAAAATGCTATATATCATTGAGTCACACTTATCTTAAAAGATACATTCATAAATATTTTCTAAATGGAT
Organism: Sternotherus odoratus; assembly: GCA_032164245.1. Taxonomy (NCBI): domain Eukaryota; kingdom Metazoa; phylum Chordata; order Testudines; family Kinosternidae; genus Sternotherus; species Sternotherus odoratus. The sequence continues at coordinate 151,674,917 of JAVMKO010000003.1, forward strand.
AACAAATGATTAAAATATTCAAAACGTAACAGACACGAGTAGTGTGTGTTATAGATTCTAACCATACCAATAGACTGTGTTTACAATAAGTAGGGCTGACTGAAAATTTGTTCATCAAAGCTGGTTTTCAGAAGACAATTGAGGGTTTGAGTTAAAAAAAAATTGCAAAAAAAGTGTTTGCTTTTTGTGGAAAATGTAGACTTCTAGTTGAAAACCCAAGCACCCCAAATGCAAAAATCTTTCATGTTTTGTCCCAACCCCTCCAAGTTTTCAATTAAGAGTCATTGTAGTGCCTTGTGGGAGTTGTAGTTAAGGTGCCTCATGACTCCCATTCTCCTCTGTGAGCTGGGCTCCCAGTCAGATTACATCTCTCATGATGCATCTCAGTGGAGTGGAGATTCTGGTGGAACATGTGAGGCGTAGTGCAGCTAGGGGTCCTCTCTACAGAGGAAGATGGAGCATGAGGTGTCTGAACTACAACTGCTATGACAATTCTGAATAAAAAGTTTCTGGATGAAAATATTCAATTTCCAGATGAAGGTTTTCAATTTTTGCCCAGTAATTTTTGGTACTTTATTTTTCATCGAAAAGTCAAAATTTCTGACCAGTTCTAGATACAAGTCATTGTTGTGAGCAACTTATTAATTTGTTAGAGTCTGCAACAATTAATCTTTTACTAGCATACCTGTTAGTCACTTAAACTTTTATAAACTATTCATAAGTGTAGCCATACACTTAAAATGTGGCCAAATAAATTTACAAAACATTTTATGAAGTATGAGAGAGTTCATTTTTTCCAGATGATATTGCCAAGAGTTTGTACCATTTTCCTTAAAGTTTCTTATTTTGAAAACTTGTTTTTAGACTCTCATTCAGCACATTAGGGCTTCAACTGCAACCTAAAAATCTCCTCCCCCCTCCCCAAACACACGTGGAATCTAAGTCTTCTTTATTTCTTCTCCAAGCAATGCACTGAATCAGAAGAATGACATATTGGAGAATGTCCAAACACACAGCACCATAACAATTTCTATGTCAGAAGACATTCAACAATTGACGGAAGGAGACAGGAGAACACAGTTTAAATCAGAGTTGTACTAAAGGATGCAAATCTTCCAAAAAATGGTTAGCTCTTGAACCTCTTGGTCATATCTTTGAACAATGCGAACAAAAAGTACTAAAACTCTAAAGGAAGGAAAGAAAAAGTGTAGGCTAACCTACTGCCATAAAGTAGAACATTTCAGTGGCAGTTTAGAGTTAGTCTGATCAATGAAATTCCATGGGTGAAATCTTGGCTGTAATGAAAACTATCTCAATTTTGCCACTGCCTTCAATGGAGCCAGATTTTCATCCCTGAGGTTTAATGGTTAAACAGTGGCCACTCTCCAGGATTTGGGGATGTTAGGTGGTTTTGATACCAACTCACTTATCAGTGCTGCCAGTGGAGAAAAAAGAACGAGGAGAGTTGGAATATTCTTTGGAGGCATGAGAAAGGGAGATAGCCTCAAAGGAAAGAAAAGGAAGAAAGAAAAGAGAAGATGGATGAGGAAAAAATAGGCCAGAAGCAGAGTTTCCTGGAGAAAAATAGAAGCAGTAGGAGATCTATAGAAGTATTCAGCTTTATTGGCATAAGAGCACAGTCTAGCTTCTTGCTAAGGGCAGCACAAGAGATCAAAAACTTCTGGATTCTCCTCTCCTTAAAAAAAAAAAAAAAAAAAAAGGACTGAAAAGAGATAGTATCCTTACTCAGGCTTCTACATATAACACTGTAAGAGAAGATGGTGATTAGAGGCACATTTCTGATATAATCCATTCATCTGAAATTGTCACCTCTTCCCAAATAATGTGTTATGTTCTTTTCAGGCTGCATAGAAAGAGGCATGGGGCACTAATTTTACTAATTCACCATGTCCTCTAGACTTTTAAGCCTGAGCTATAACATTATTAAATGAGAAAAAGAAAAAAGTAGGTATATGAAAAGAGAAATTGCACTATAATTAATTCCATCAATTTAACCAGCAGGTCTGGGTACTGTGGTTTATTGTATTACATTTTGGATCCATCTCTTTTTGAATAGCTATTTTAAGTGGGCCTAATTCTGATGTTGCGCTGATGTAAATTAACTGATTTCAGTGGAGTTCCTACAGATTTATCCTGACATAAATGGGATCAGACTCAGGCCCTGTATCACAATATCGGAACAAGTGTTAAAGCCTCCAGAGAATAACAAAAGTATCCATTATGTTTTGGCAACTGGAGTCTCATTTCTTACCTGCTGTTCACTTTGTGGTAGCTATGAACCAATTATTTTAAATAATGCAGAAAGCAGGCCACTTGTGACAATCCATTAAATAATCATTATTGCGCTACTAGAAACAATGTGGCCTTTTTTAAAGATCATTGTAGGGTATAAAGTCAGAATCTTTTATATGCTTTATTCAATCTCTCCCCTTCACTCCTCCCCCACACGGAGTAGAACTGTAACTGTTTCCCCATGACTATCATTATCACTGACTTTAGAAATGGGTTTGAAAATCCAAAACCTCCAGGAGCACTAAGAGATGATTACTAAACCATGTCTGGGATTTCCCAAGGGAGGTGGTCACCCAGCCCCACTAGATTTCAATTGAAGTGTTCCTATTTTAGTCAAAAACCTGAAAAGAAAAAAAAAAATGAAAAAGTTTTGGTATATGAGAACCCAAAATATTTTGAAGAAAATGTTGAGGAAATGGAAACTTCATAAGAAGAAAAAAGTTTCCCCAGTCAGCTACTAGTGAGCTTGTTTGTGCCTGACATTTTGAGGCCCCAAAAAGAAGATAATCTCTCCCCTGAAGAGTTTACAACTTGCTAGACATGGAGAGGACATAACACTCTGCAAACCCCAAAGGAAAGAGTTGGCTTATTTACATTACATTCACTCCTGAGGGGGATTACAGAAGAAACAAGATTCTAGGAGTGATACTTTGCAGTCCTTTGAGGTGAAGGGAGTTGTCTAGGTGTAATGTTGATATTAATATTGGTATTTGTTAGAGAGCAAGGTAATTATGCTAAAGGGAAGTGAAGAAAGAGAACAAAACCATCATGACAGCTAGTGAAATCTCATGAAATGCAGCTGGGCTCCATAGCTTTGGCCATGGTCTGCTGTGGGAATGCACCAGTAGCAGCATCCTGCCCTTTATTACATTTGGCTTCAGGAGTATCACAGGTGACATTTCACAAGTCCTCCCTTTAAGAGTTAAGGCCCTAATCCTACAGTTAGGACAGGCCATTTTGATTTTAATGAGACTCTGCATACACAAATGGTTGGCTCATTACAGACATTGTTTCTCGTCTCTCCATGTTCACACACCCCATTCAAATGCTAGAAGAATAATCCACACTCCCTGATCGGAGATAACAAGCTGGCTCAGCTTAATTGGACTAAACTTTTCACCTCCCACCTGGCTCTTACCTACTTTTCTATAACTGCCTGTTTGTGAACACTTCCACTGCCTGCATCCGACGAAGTGGGTATTAGCCCACGAAAGCTCATGCTTCAAAACTTTATAGTTAGTCTTTAAGGTGCCACAGGACTTTGTTAACTCTGCTATTCCAGACTAACACGGCTACCACCCTGATTCTTGCATACACAAAAAGGTCCACAAAAAGGATTGAGTGCAGCATTGGGGCCTAATTTTGTATAGTCCATTGCATGAATTTGCACTGAGTTCAAGAATTGGATATGATCAGCATATAAAATTAAATGATGCACATTTTTGAACTGTAGACTCAATATATTCTCTGTTGTAGTTACACAATTTAGCACCTCATCGCTCATATATAAACAAAAAGGAATTACACATTAAATTGTGAATCTTTTTCAAAATGTCATTTGAGAGGGTATGATCTAAAAAAAATTATAATTGGTATTTATCTTTCTGTATGATATTAAAAAAAAGTGCCACGACATACAGTTTTTCTCAAAGGCTCTTTTTGCAAGAAGCGTCTGCTTTCATCGAGACCTTATTGCTAGGATCCACTGCTTCTAGAAAGCCTTATTGACTTTACTGCTTCGGTCTGATTGATTTTTTAAAAATCAAAATGTCTTACAGTTAATGTGGTGGTTAACGATAAAGCGGATATCTAATAATGTTCATGGAATGGGCAATTAAAACGGTGGTAATGGAGCTAGGTGCCATTATAATCCATACAAAAGTGTTAGATGTGTTCTTAAACTACTGTAATAATGAAGTGTATAGTGGAAAAATAGAAAAATCTTGTCACAGAATAAAAGTGGGCTTTGAAAAGCATGAGGTATAACAATAATGCTACATATAGAAGCTTGTGATCACAAAGAAATATTATTCAGTAGTTACCTGCTCCTACGGGATGCTAAATTAAGGACGCTGTAAGATTAGGCCAAATGTCTTCATTCTTATTTCTTGTTTTTATTGCAGTAGCCCGGGGATCGGCAACCTTTCAGAAGTGGTGTGCCAGGTCTTCATTTATTTACTCTAATTTAAGGTTTTGCATGTCAGTAATACATTATAATGTTTTTAGAAGATCTCTTTCTATAAGTTTATAATATAGAACTAAACTATTTGTTGTATGTAAAGTAAATATGGTTTTTAAAGAGTTTAAGAAGCTTCATTTAAAATTAAATTAAAATGCAGAGCCCCCCCAAACCGGTGGCCAGGACCTGGGCAGAGTGAGTGCCACTGAAAAATCAGCTCACGTGCCACCTTTGGCATCCGTGCCATAGGTTGCCTACCTCTGCAGTAGACACTAGAGGCCTCAGCCAGGTGGTGGCCCCATGACGTTAATCACCGTACAAACATAAATTAGCGTTTCTCGCCAAGGATCTTAATCCAAGTCCCAATCCTACAAAAACAAAACAGAACTTATGCAGCCTCTTAACTTTGAGTAGTCCCATTGAAATCAACACAACTACCCATAATGTATGAAATTAAGCACTCATGTAAGCCATTACTGGACTGGTGCCAAAATCACTAAAGCCAGTAGTTACACACATTTAACTAGCATGAGGGAGATCAGAATCCACCCTCTACTCTCTTAGGTTTTAAAGTGAAACCATAAACATTCCGAATGGTTTAACACACACTGAGGAAGCGTCCATTATATTTAAACAAGGGTTATGATCCTAAGAGGCCTGATCCTGCACTCCCTTCTCATGGAGCTTCCTCTGAAGTCAAGAGCAGTTTGACACACAGGAGGCTTCCAAGATCCAGCCCAGTATAGTTTCTAAGTTAAGTGTTATCTCAACATAGTGAATAATTAGTGGGCTATATCTGACTTCAAAAGCACTTTTTTTTGCTACCTTGTTATGGAAATTGCTGTAGCAATGGGCTTCATCGCTAATGTATGCTGCGGCACACCCAGAGTGAATTATGGCCGATATCCCTGTAACGTTCTATCTGATATGATGCTTCAAGGGCTTCAATTAGTACATAATGGCACCATTAAACACTTGCCGATGTTAAATCAAGTCAGTGCGTCAAGTCAGTCAATCATTCTGTCTGTAATTACCTGCCAGTTCATTGATTTTTAGGCTAAAGCTTCTTAGGCTACTACTTCTTAACTCTGTTGTTTCTATACCCCACTGAGTTTACTGCACCATCTGACTCTTAAAGGGAAGCACAGAAGTAGATATTTGGATTTGTACAGAACACCAGTTACAGCTGAACAAAGTGTTGCATCTGATGACCATAAATCCTTAATTAAGGTGACTGCAGTGTAAAGGTAAAAAAGTATTTGAGACTTTAAAAAAATTAAAAGATTGTACGGTTGCAAGGTTTTGAGATTCTGGTTTTTAAAGGCACCATCCCTCTAAATACAGAATAATGGAGGACAAGGTGAGTCAGGAGATTATTTGGACCTCCCCACAATGGTCACACTGACTTTAGTTTTGCAAATTCCGATTTACATCATGTAGGTGCAATTGCGAATTAGCTACTGGCCAAGTGAAATCGGTATTGTGTTGGTAGTTTGTTTGGCCTAGATTAGTTGTCCTTGTCTGATGGAGGCAGATCCATCAGCAACTGCCAGATTTCCAAGAAAGAGAATACACTGAACAATACCACCAGGAGAAAGAAATGAATAGTTTGAGAACTGACTTATAGTCAAACAAGAAGCAGAGCTGCACTATTTGAGACAGATCAATGCATAGAAGCCACCCAGGAGAGAGGATGCTCAAGCATTGCTATGTAGCTAATAGCCACCAAGGAGGAACCTATTCTGTATGCTATTGTTAAGAAATGAACAACTTCTTGGAGACCAGAATTTGATACCTAGGAGCAAAATAAAGTAGATTTATCCAAGTACAAACATCTGATAAAAATGTGCTTGCACTAAATCAAAATGTACGATGTTGACTGGAAAAATTACATCTTCACAATGGATGGTGGAGCAAAACCTTGGCAGTGATGTAGCCTAAAATGTATGGGTGAAATATACTGACAGGCTAGTGAAAGCAGAACAAGTATCAGGTTTTGATTACCAGCTGGCTTTATTGTCCTGTGTTCTCACTGTAGTTTTACCAAATGTTTTATTTTTTAAAAATTGTATAGTATTTAGCAAACTACTTACTTTTCATTCTGCCACTTCCCTATTTCCCTCTCTAGCCATAAAAACAAAGAAGCTAGAGTAAAATTCACCCCTGTGCAAAAGGCCCACACTAGGTCTGAGAGCCAGTTAGGTCCAATTTAAACTCTGAAAACTATACTTAAGTCAGTCTTCAGTGATGGATTCTGATGGGAAGAGTTTCACTTTTCTGCCTTGTCTACACACGAACATTAAACGGCTTTAACTATACGACTGCAGCTATACAAAAGTGGTTATACTAGAAAAGCTTATTCCTGTACGGGAAGAGAAATAAACACCACCAGTATAAGGTTCTTTTATACCAGTGTAACTGTGTCCATAGTAGGGGTGGTTCTGGTATAAACAATTTTGGTATAAAAAATCCATGAGCCTAACCAAAGGAGATCAGGCCTCAGTTTATTCTGTAGTTACTGCTAATGCTCTGCTCTCCTAGCCTCACTCAACACCCATGCAAACTAACCACGCTCACAGAAGCAGCTTCTTTTTAAATTTAACTTCGTATCTACTGTTCTTATTGTGCTAAGATTCCTGTAAGCTCTGAAAATGCTCTCCTCAGTCAAGCCAGTCTTACACTTTCTTCTCAGTAACAAGGCTGGTCTTCAAATACAGATGCAGTTCCTCTTTATATTTGTGTTCTTTATATTTTAAATTTGTCACACTTTGGGCAGGTCTTCACTGTCGGCGGGGAGGGGGGGTCGACTGAAGATAACTTAGCTGATGTTGCGTATCTTCAGCTGACTTACCTGCTGTCCTCATGGCGGTGGCAGTCAGCGGCGCGCTCCCCCATCGACTCCATCTTGCACCTTGTGGCAAGCTGGAGTTACAGGAGTACACGGGGGCGCCGCGGGCGATCGATTTCTCACGTCTTAATGAGACGTGAGAAATCGATCGCTAAAAGAGCGATCGCTATCTGCCGATCCAGCGGGTAGAGAAGACCTACCTTTGTCTCATGCCTCCTTCACCCCTACCAAACCCGACTTGTTTTATTGTCTCACTAAACTCAGAGGCACATAGGTTCCCTTTTCATTTTCATCTCTCAGCATCTGCTCTCTCATTATGTTTTTCTCAGTAATGTTTCTCAAACTTGAATTGAACTAAAATAGCCATTGTCACCTGTGAAAGCTGCCGTTCTGGTTTGTGAAGCCATTGCCTCTGGAACCAGCTCTTGAGCCTTAAATAGTCCCTAAGAGCATCCATATTGTGATCCTTCACTGAGTGCACAAATAGGGCAGGCGTGGGGAAGGCTCCTTACATGTCAACAGCAAAACTCTCCAGGGTGCAGAATTGAACTCCAATGGACCTATAGATTCACAGATTTTGAATCAAAAGAGCCCTTTATGGGGATTTAATCTGACCTCCTGCATAATACAGGCCATAGATCCTCACCTAATAGTTTCTGCATCGAGACCATAAAATGACTTCCATCATGCTTAACTCCTTTTATTGTCACCCTATGTCTGCAGTTAAGACCTGGTGGGAAAACAAACAGCCAGGTGGCTAAATTTTTGGTCTGGCCTTCACTGGGATTCTATTTTTGCAAATTAGTTTTGGAAATCTGGTCCCTACTTAATAGTAATGAAAAATATTATGTAAAACCAGAGCAGGCTGCCACCAGAAGGGTTGGTGGTAGGAGAGGTAACTCCAGGTTAATTGGGGTCAGCTGAGCAGGGTTGCCAGGGACCCAGGCAAGATCAGCTGATCCCAATTGAAAGGCTGTCAGAGACCTCTTTAAAAGCTTCCCCGGCTAGGAAGAGGGGAGGAGAGATAGATGGAGTGAGGCTGCCAGCAGGTTGGGGGGCAGCAGGACAGGGAGCCTCTCCCAGAAGGGAGATAGCTTTCCCTAGCCAGAGAGAAAAAAAAAAAAACCCAGCCAGAAGGAAGTGCTTAGGGGAAGGGAAAGCCTGCCCTTGGGCTTTCTAGGCGGTTTGCTTGGACGGCACTTGCCTCACCAGAGCACAAAGGACCTGAGCCTGGTGAGTCCGGGAAGCCACTTTGCCACAATATTCATTAACCCATGTGATTTGGACACAACTCTGGTACCATGGACCTGGTCGGAGCAGCAGTGAGGACTTTTTACAGCTAACAAACCAAGATGTTCACAGAGCTACCTGCATTTTCCATATTTAATTCAGTGGGATAAAGTTGGAAAATGTACTAATGGGTATCCCAGGGTAGCTAGTTGGCAATATGCATTGATAACCTCTCTGAAGATGCATTGAATGGCAGCACTTCACACCGTCCAAGGAGAAAATTCTCTCCCAATAATTTGAAAAGAGCAACAGACCAATGTCCTCCCCCCCTGTAATTACTGTTTGACAAAGAACACTGTGTTTGTCAATTTAATGACTTTCAGCTTTTCAGGCAGATGTGAACAGATCATATCACTCCTGTCAGGATTGCCTCCCCACTCTGAACTCTAGGGTGAAGATGTGGGGACCCGCATGAAAACAGAAATAACCCCCCCCCCCAAGCTTATTTTACTAGCTTAGGTTAAAAACTTTCCCCCCAGAACACAAACTTCTCCTGTGTCTAGACTTGAAATATCGCTGCCACCACCAATTGAAGCCCACAAAACAATGGGTTAGGGTAAATTGGAACCCCCATTTAACACCCCCCAAATCTCCTCCCTTTACCTGGGAGAGGCTTGAGAAACAAAGAAAATAAACCCTCACTTTCTGTGAGACGTGCCCAATCCAAACCAGGATCTGTCCAATGGAAACAAGCAGTCAGAGTCTTAAAAGAAAGATTTTAGTTAAAGAAATAAAAGAAGGAATGTACACGAAATCAATAGAAAAAACAACACTTTGCATCACACATCATCACTGATCCCTCCCTGGGACTTCTTCCTCTGCTAAAGCTTAACAGTATCAGAAATGCCATGGATCAGTTATCAAGTGATACAGTTCAAGCATATAATTCACTTACTACTGAACTTGACTTGTTAGAAGATTATAGGTAGAGTAACGACATAGGTGTGGTTCATCCCATAGCCAGCGCGAACAGAGAGAGAGAACTAAACTGAAATTAAAAACTCTCTTTGTCTCCGAGGTTGATTAGCATCTCCGGTTCGTCATCCCCTCTCAGGTTACTTTCAGGTTAACCCTTTACAGGTAAAAAGTAATTCTAGGCTACTTTCTACTTATGACAACTTCCGATTTGCACCTAGAATAAAAATATTATTAATTCAACCTTTGGAAGAATAAAACCAATCCCCCCACTGTATTGCAACAAAATAATCCAGGTTTTCATCTCTCTACCCTCTGTCATCTGATAACACATTTCTAGCTATAAACTGGGGAAACACCCAATACCCATAACTCTAATTTCCTACATCTTTTTGCCTGGTTCTAGATAAACACCATTGAAGTATAATTTCATGTGATCACTGTACACAGCCAGTTCACAGATAAAACCTGTTTGCCTCACAAGGCACAGACACCCTAACTGTAGAGGCACCAATCATCTCTGATTTTTTGCTGACATCAAACTTGAACACTTTGCTAGAGTGGGCTTTGGACTAAGACTCTGGATATTGCAATGATAGTTTAGACTGTTTGTCTGCTTTGGGCTACGTCCCTGTAGATCAAGACAGAAGCCACAACCCAAGGCAAGGTTTGCACGTGTGATTTATTGAAGAGGCACTCTCAGTAAGGTGCATTTGGAAATCTTTGTGAGGGCTCTTCTGTGTGGGAGAACATGTTACTGTTGTTTACGTGGAACCCCAAATATACAAGGGATGACATTTGATTTAAATGCCTGAATTCAGTGGGAGCTTCAGGTGCTTGGCATCTCTGAAAGTCAGGCTGCTTTAATTTAGGTGCCCAAATATAAATTTGAGTCCTTAAACTTAGGCACCTTTGTCCTTGTGAATCTCTGGACATAAATTCAAGACAAGTGCATGCACTGAAGAATCTACTGCAGACTATACTCCTTCCTGGATCTCTCTCCTCCCCTACTTGGCTGCCCCATAACCATGTGTCTGTCATATGAATCACCATAAGTGTCTGAAGTAGTTGCTGCTCAATAATCTCCTCTTACTTCTATTGACACAGATTGATACAGCCTTGTCTACATCCTTCCAGAGATCTGTCATTTTAATTATCCGGTCAGCTCAAATGCACGTTAGGCCTGATACATAAACCATTGAATTCAGTGGACTTTGGAGAGATCTATATGTGGACCTGATCCAATAGCGAAGGGATTTATGGATAAGGCTGTCGGGATCCCCAAAGCCATCCTTTTAGGAATTATATTCCAAAGGCCATTACCACTTTGAAAATTGCATACACTCATTTTGATTTTGTCCAACATAATCTGTGTTTCAGTCTGTCAACCCATTAGATTGACCTGAACTAGAAGTCTGACATTCACCTTCCTGGCAGAAGTGTAGCAGCCTTCCCAAAGATAACTCAAACACCCAGCTATTAATTAGCATTGCTCAAATCTGCTTGTAATCTTTAGGCTGAGAGAATCCAGCTGTGTGCACCAGAGCCCAGCTCCCTGGCCATACCTGCACCTACCACTACATTTCTCCTGTCACCACTGTTGTCAGAACACCTCACAATAAAAATCAAACACTGTAATTAACACAAACACAACAGTGCCCCACAGCTGCACAGACTTTCTTTACTGCGGGGACTTATATTTGGACTGCAGATCTCTTGATGTTTATAGCACTCTGAATAGATGGGAGGAATCTATCGGCCCAGAAATATACATGAAAAACAGAACTTTGTTGCAATAAGATTGAAAGCATCACTTATGGTAACATCTCCTGGTGATTCTTTCCCTTCCCTGGACAGGGCAGTACTTTATATACAGAGATTTTCCCAGTCTTCATTTGACTTGAATTCCTTTGGATTGGACTCTAACCATCCAACTGCTGCCATCTTCTACAACTAATTCCCTCCCACACTGTCTAGAGTGCCACTGGCTGGTCAAAATCACAATGGACAACTCCCCGTAACAGTCCCATTTAAGCTTTCACGTTGAACAATCTCAATTTTACATGGGTTTGAATTGGAGTCTAGGATACAAATATTCTTAGAGTTGAGAATTTCAAAAGTGTCTAGCAGGGGTTAGTACCCCCGTCCTATTGATTTTCAGTGGGAGACGAATGCTTAACACCTTGTGTTTTAGAAAATCCTCTCCAAATATTATCATCAGTACAAGAAATATGAGCTCATCCAATCCTGCATAAAAGAGCCTCATTAAAAGAGTAACTCTCCGTACACTCTTGTAGCGCATGTACTTCCAACCTTTTTGCTCACATTTCTCTCTAGTAAAATATCTCTTTTAGCAGAAGTAATAGAAATATTTTAGTGCACTTAGTGTTTTCTTTTTACCATGTTCTGTCCAAGTATGTCATATCTTTTTTTGTAGTGACTTTTATCAGCCTGTTAAAAATAAATATGTAACATGGTCTATATAAATGTTCCAAGCAAAAAAAAATTCTGGGGTGAAATCCTGCCTCTATTGAAGAGAGGGGCCTTTTGCCATTGAGTTCAGTCAGGCAGGATTTCACCCCTGGATTGTTAGTTACAGGATGCTCTGTAGTTCTATAAGAAACAGAGGTCAAATAGCTTCTAGGGATTTGTAGCGAAGCGATGACTCACCAGCTTGGCACCTCCTGATGGTCATTTTGGAATTCACTTTTTTCAGCTCCAGAGCACCTTCTTCTGGCCAGTGTCTCATCTGCATCTGGCCCCATGTTCCTCCTGGACCCCAGTGCCTTTTGGGGCATTGCCCCCTAGCAGGACCCCTACACTCTAGGTCTCCCCTCAGAGGGCAATCCCCAGACCCTTTATCCCATCTTGCCTCAGTGGCTACTGCCAGTCATCATCTAGCCCCGGCAGACTGCAGTCTGTAATGGCCACTATCATTGGCAAGGGGTAGCACCTGCTGCCTTTGCCTATTCCCGGGCTGCCTGTCTGCGGCCCCAGTACCTTTTGGCCTTAAACAAGGCCTGCAGCCTGGGGAGTTGCCAGGCTGGAGCTCTCAGCTTCTCTTGCCTTTCCCAGCCCTGCTCTGTTGCCTGCACCCTAAGCTTCCAGGCAACTCAATCCTTCTCCCTCTAAAGCTGGAGGGAGACTGACTTAGCTCCTGGCTACCAGCCCTTTTATCAGGGACAGCTGTGGCCTGAATGGGGCATGGCCCAGCTGTGGCTGCTTCCCCAATCAGCCTACCCTATTAGCTCCCCGCGACAGCCCTTTCTCAAGGCCAGTTTAACCCCTTCAGGGCTGGAGCGGGGTGACCGCCCGGCTACAGGATTCCTTTCTGATTGTAAACTCCTTTTCAAACCTAACTTAGAGCAGCTCCCCTTTTTATTCAGAGAAAAATAACTTAAACCCAGGGCTGCTGCATCCCAGGCTAGTGCTTTAGTGCTTCTTCTCTAGTGCAGAGCCCTGCAGAGTAACATAGACTTTCCTACTCTCAGGCTCTCTTAGCCCTGCTTACACCCACTCACCAGAAAGGGAGTCTTAGCTCATATAAGTTACACGCCAAGGTGTCGGGAGTCATATGTTAAGGTAGATCTGATTCTACTCTTATACCTTCTTCTGGCTCCCCAGCTAGTACGTTTCACCCATTTAAACCCATGTTGCACATTGGAAAGTGGCTAATAATAGACCTAGCTAAGGCAGAGTAAGGGCAGGAAAAAAAAATCCCCTTTTCTAAGTCTGCATAAGGGCCAGTTCATGTGCTATGGGGACAGAAGGGGCTGCTCCCTCTGGGCACCTCTCCAGGATCCACAGAGTCACCAAAGAGTGGGCATGAGGTGAGGTCAACACACTACAATGCAGACTGCGCAACAGGGAGCCCGGTGTGGTGCAAACTACCTGAATTACCCCATGGTGCGGTTGCTCTCAGCACCTCCCCTAGCGCAGGTCTATGCCTCAAATGTATAGTGTAGTCCTAAATGGGGGGGAGGGGTTTCTAATTTACACACCACCTCTGAATTTGGCCCTCTGCATCTGGAATTTACATGCAAATGTCTTTTTATTCCTGGGTGAATGTGCCAGATGAGGGCAGCTCTACCCCAAAGGACACAATATTATCTGAATTAAACAAAAGGCTTTTTCTGAAGATCTGTCACACCACATGGAACAGAATGACACTCTGCGCAATGTACATCCCATAATTCAGAATACATATTAAAAATGTTCACTCTAGATTAAATACATCCCTCCTCCAGCGTGTGTCCTTTTCAAAACATCACAGGGGGAAATAAGGGGTTGTCACTAATACTGATTAGTCAACCATGGTCTATTCTCTTGTTATCTTGCACTAACAGTGTGGGGGTATCTGATTCAAACACACACCGGAGTGCTACAGAGAATTTTTCAGTTTTGATAAAAGTGATTCCTTTCCCTCCCTCAGTAAGTCATTGTATTGCTAATGTGGGAGCAAGGAAAATAGAAACATATAAAATGTGATCATGCTGAGCACAGATGAGTGGATAGGTCTCAGCTCACATTTTAAACCCCTGCGCTATTTCAATGTGCCATTATAGTAATAGGAGATTTATGCTAGCAATTCTTGCTGGGTTTTTGTAATAGTACAAATCAGCTGCAATGAGACTATTGATTTAGTGTCTGTTTCACCGAGGTACAATAGAGAAGCTACAGAACAGAAACCCAGGGAGTGTCATTGTGATGTTCTTAGCAAGTCACAGGTGGAATTATACTGGAAATGATCAAAATACCTTTCCCACCAAGCATAAGACTTATCTCACTGCATAAAAATCAGGTAATTCTTCCTGTGTTTCCAAGCTGTATTTTTATTATTTGCACCCTACTGACAGGTGTCCTTCATGAAGTAGGGCTAGTGTCATTTTACAGCATTTCAGACAGTCTGGCATTGCTCTGCATTCATCATATATCACACACCGAATGTTCTCATAACCGACCGAGTCACGCGAAGGGTGAAGATCTCTTTTGTAGAGTTACACTGAAAGGAACAATGCTGCCGTCCTTGTGCAGGCAAATGGTTGAAATCAAAGTGAGTTCTACTTTTGTGTGAGATGCAGTTTCAGACATTTAAAAGGGTCTCTTGAGAGCTGGTTGGAAAATGGGGATATTTTAAGTGCTGCCAAATAATCATTTGAAAATGTGACTTTTCATCAAAAAATGAAAACCCAAAAATGTCCAGATTAAAATGGCCAACTATCTTCCTGCCCAAAATTCAGCCCAATCCCTCAGAAATCCGCTAGAAAGAAAAAAAAATCAATCTTCATACACAAATGTCTGGTTTCCAGGGTTTTAGTTTCCTAACGAAAACCTGAAGTTTTTGAGGAAAACAAACATTTTCTGCAACATTTTTGAATTGAAATCACCATTTTCTTTTGACAAAGAAATTTGACAGGAAATTTGGAACCATCCCTAAATAGTACATCACTGCAGTTCAACAACATACAGGCAACATTGAAGTGTTCTAGTTTTCAAGTGATCTCTCAAAGAGAAAACCTTAGATGTAAACTTACTTGTGCCCTTTATGCCATGTTGGGCTGAAAGTGATTCTTATTGGACATACAGTAGACTCTTGATTATCCAGGATGATAGGAAAAAATTAATCCTGGTTAATAAAATCCTGGATCATCACCATCCACAGGAAATATGGGGGAGGGGGGAGGTTGGTTCACCAGCCATCCTGTGCCGGAGCGAGGGAGTGTTGGTTCACTGGCTGCCCTGCGCCCTGATGGTTTTTTTTTGTGTGTGTGCTTGGGGCGGCAACAAAGCCAGAGCCAGCCCTGTGAGTTATGCATATTTTTTTAACATCCTGGTTAATCCACATCCTGGTTAACCCAATTCTGGATAATCAAGAGTCTACTGTATCATCCTTTTCTTCTACTGTATTCACACATGATACAGCTCCAGAAATTAATAGAACAAAAATTATAAAGAAAGAGGTTGTGCAAAGTATTTCAGAAGAAAGATGGGTAGCTCCAGAACTATGCCCATCATCTGGGGTGGGTACATTGTGGTATACAGTGCTGGTTACCACAAAAAGGTTTCAGAGAGACATAAAGAAGAAACAAAAAATGTTGCCTCAAGCCTGAGCTTGTGTAATGTAGGAATCTCCCCTCTCAGGAAAATTCAGAAATGTGGCAATCATATTTTGTCATATCAGGTCAAATTGGATGATGAGAGCCAATGTGATAATGATGAAAGAATGTTTTTAAATGTTAGGGATTTTCATTTTATCCATTGGCAAACAAGTAGAATCAAATAAAAAAAATGCCCATTGAAGTTACACAGATGACGGATGGTCTAAGGAGAGGAAGTATGCTCTAGTGGGCAGGACACTGAATTTGGACTCAGGAAAAATTGGCTTATTACCTAGCAAAGCCAGAGATTTATTGCATGAGATTGTGCAAGACACTGACTCTACTCTGTTCCCCGCTGTAAAATGGGGATGTTACTTCTGCACCTAACGGGTGTATGAAGGTAAAATTCGTTAATGCCTGGGAGATGCTCATACTCTGGTGAGGGGCGGTCACTATCGGTCCTGAGATATTTAGATCCCTGTTCTATGATTTGCAGAGCTGGCCAACAAATGCTATATATTGGCCATGGATAAAAATGAGAATGAAATGAAAATGTCTGCATGGACAGGCTTGTGGAGCTGGCTACAGACAGAGAGGAGTCCAGAAACCACCCGTTCCAATGCAGGCCTTCTCCCCAAACAGGCCATAATGTTAAAAAGAAGTAAGGACACACTGCTGGGAGGTGGAAAGTCTGACTAAAAAGGCGACTGATTGGGATAGGGGAGCAGTTAATGCCGATGATGAAAACTACCCATGGCTGATTTTCTGCTGTAAACAATTTAGTGGACCACAGCTCTTATTGGCTTGGATGCATGAGCCTCTCTTGTGCCTCATGTAGTACAGTTGTTGGCTTTAAGTCCACGAAGACCCCAGCTGGACTTTTGGTTGCTACTCAGGAGACATATACACAGCAAGTCTAGCCACCACACAGGGACTCTGCTAACCTGTTATATCCCTGTTTGTCACGGCAAACACAACAGGTTGGTGTCTGCAAAACAATGGGACGTATCCTCTACTGATGTAAATCAGCATAGCCCCATTGAAGTAAACAGAACTATGTCACTCGCATCAGCTGGCCCTATCTGCTATTTTCACATTTGAAAAACCTCCCCAAAGAGTCTGACATTTACCACACCATCTAGATGCAGTCTTGATATTTTTGTCCTCTCTGACCCTCTAAGCCTGAGAAAAGATGGAATTGGTTCAGACATTAGAAAAAGGCATCATTTAGATTGGGCCTAAATTCACCCATCCCTCAAAGGGGATCAACTTTTTCCCTCCTGTTACACTTTTGCTTCTGCATTTCACCATCTTTAACGAGAGATGGTCCCAGACCAAAATCCCAGAACCAAACAATCCTAATTGGGATTTTGGTCCCAACTTGGGTTTAGAATTTCCAAAACCAAAACCCTGGATTTAAACTTTGGAGACGTGTAGAATACAGATCACACCCACCTTCATTAAAAACAAACAAATGAAACATTGGCACAGGATGCAACAAAAGCATTGCCTTTAAGGAATGGTTATGTTTTTTAAACTTGTTTATTCTGACATACATGTTTTATTTAGGGGACTCAGGACAGTGTGGTATTTGCTTCCAAGGAAAACAACTTACATTTCTGTATTTAGTTGTTCTGTGTTGTTTAAAAAAGAGAGCCAGAGGAATGGTCCCCTGGGAATTGCTATATGACTCATGCTCAAACAGTGGAGAATATTGAAATTACAATTCCCCATAGAAGCTGCACTGAATCAAACACAATCTTTTATTTTTTCCCTTAAGAATTGTATAAGAAATTCTGTAGCTTGTTCCCTAGTCTGTAGAAAAATCTAAAAACACCCTGGAAGTTTTGTGGGGGAAAGGAGTGCAGAAATTGCAAGGCAAAACTGTTCTATGGAAAAATAATCCTAGAGCACAGATATTGTGGTAATGAGCATGATTTCAAAGACTATAATTGTGCAAAATTCCACTCTCAGATCTGCACTCTGAATTATTGAATATTCTATTTTAAGGAAAGTGAATCTAAATTACTGCCTTGGTTTGGGGTATGGATTCATTACCCTATTCTTCTGCCAATGCCACACAGCTGTTATTGACTGGTGATATCAGACTTTTCAAGGACATGATTTTGGGATTGAAGCCAGTGGGATCCTCCTTGCTGAGTTCAATGGGTGTGGTGTTGTCAATGCATGATTTTATCATGACAGGTTCAAGAATAGCAGCCGTGTTAGTCTGTATCTGTAAAGAAAGTGAGGAATATTTGTAGCACCTTAGAGACTAACTAGTTTATTTCAGCATAAGCTTTCATGAGCTATAGCTCACTTCATCGGATGTTCCATTCTATGCATCCAACGAAGTGAGCTATAGCTCACAGAAGCTTATGCTGAAATAAACTAGTTAGTCTCTAGGGTGCTACAAGTATTCCTCACTGATTTTATCATGTCTCATGATAAACTGTGGTCTTCATAAAAGCACCAGCTCCAAGAATCATAAGATTACACACAAATTTAACCTTTTATTGAAAACAAAAATGTCTACAGCACACATGATTGTGCTGCAAAGCTTCAAACCATGATCCCTAAAGGCCACAAAACCAGAAGGCAAAAAAAAAAAAAAATAAGAATCCCAGTGTGAAGATGTACCCCATAAGGCTTTATGGGGGTGTGTGCCTATAAATATATGTATGATATTACTGGAATATGGTGTTGCTACATATGCCATGTAACATACCTATGTGAAGGCCATGATCCACTGGTTCTGTTCATCCTATTTGTATGTACGTGTCTGTTTTGTATTAAAAGTTATGAATATTGGCTCTGTGCTTGGTTTTTATATGTAGACTTTGGAAAGCAGCTGACCAGCTCTCTGAGAAAAAGCTATTCTCAGTTAAGCCCAACTGAGAACCAATCAAGCAAACAATGAACTTTGTAGATGCCCTTCCACACCCGAGCTTCCTCAGGAATGCGGCGTGGCTGGTAATGAGCGCAGTCTGGTTCAAATCTGCAACTGAACCATGTGCTCTGAATCTCCATGTGGGCTCTGCATAAGAAGGAGGAGGGGCTCTCCACCCACAAGAGAAAGTCTATATAAACCCGGGAGAGACCTCTCCATTTTGTTCTCAGCTGGCTCAAAGAACAGCCCTCCACCCCCCAAGGATACCTGGAAGAAACTGGAACAGAGGACTGTGGCTGAAGGGAGGGTGTGAGTCATAGCTGGACCCAGGCTAATGGAGTTTAGCCTGAAAGAAGGAATTCACAGAGGGTAAGGCTTTTTACTGTATCAGTGTTAGATCTGCATTTTCTATTTTATTTTATTTGGTAATTCACTTTATTCTGTCTGTTACTACTTGGAACCACTTAAATCCTATTTCCTGTCTTTATTAAAATCACTTTTTACCTATTAATTAACCTGGAGTACGTGTTGGTACCTGGGGGGGCAAACAGCTGTGCATATCTCTCTATCATTGTTATAGAGGGCGAACAATCTGAGTTTGCCCTGTATAAGCTTTATACAGGGCAAAACAAATTTTATTCAGGGTTTGACCCCATTGGGAGTTGAGCATCTGAGTGCCAGAGGTAAGGATACCTCCTGCCTGTTTCCAGGCAAGCCCATAGCTGTTGGGGGATGTGGCTCAGACCTGGCAGGGTACTGAGGTCCTAAACTGTTGGGGCAGGAAAACTGAGGCAGGAGTAGCCTTGGCACATTGGGTGGCAGCTTCTAAGGGGGTTTCTGTGATCTCAACCCGTCACACCCAGCATTTTATTATTTTTTAAAATATTTTTTTGGGGTGCCTGATTCATGATTTGTGAATGCTTGTGCTTGGCACTACTGGGGTTGTAGGATCAGGGCCTAATCCAAGAAGCTGCTCACAACCTGGGGCACCACAGAGAAGATTTTTTTATGTCTCAAATATTTGAGGCATAAAAATGACATTTTTTGTAGTTAAAAGACTCATTTGTAGACCAGCCTTCAGTCCAATACCATAATTTGATCCATTTCTCTTATCAAAACTGGAACTGGAAAGGGAAATAACAACATATCAGGAAAACACTGAACCCACCTCCCATCAACCTGATAGGAGGAAAATATTATCATTCTAAGCTAATTGGTCAGGCTTTAACTAGTGCTATTAACCCAAAGTAATAGGATGGCTACTGTGTCTTTGCTTCTATTTTTAACATGAATTAGAAGAAGATGTCTAACTATCAGGGTTGTAAAGTTCTGAAGCAGCCTCTCAACTGGACTTGCAGGGGCAAATGACTCAATTAGTTTTAAGAGTGAGCTGGACAAATGTATGAGTGTGATTGTATGATGAGACTGCTTGTGCCATCTGAGGTTCTTTAACATAAGAATCCTTACCTTTCGTTACATTTGAGCCTGAAAGATCTTTGAGATCTTTTCTGTTTTAGATTTTCCAGTGTCTAAAAATTATGCTTTAAAGTTCAGAGGGTCCCAAATTAAAACCTGGGTCTGAGCACCGCTGAAATTTTGAATCCACTTCCTCATCTGAACTTCATGACCTGGCCTTATACCCATAATGGGCAAGAGGTAAGAATTCCTCAACTTTGAGAAAGTTTTCACGTGACGCTGGACTGGTTCTGAATGTCACAGCTCCAGCATGTCTCTAGGTGCAGCCAAAAAGGTTTCTACACAGTTTGTCCAGCTAGTAAGGATGGGATCAAACCATTTCAGACCAATGTTTAAAAACTGCATTTCAAACTCCCTTGTTCTTGCACAGTTTGGTCTCATGCACACTAGGTTACTCAAACCAAGTTAAAACCCAGTTAATAGATGAGTAGATTTTAAAGACCTGAAGGGAACATTTTAATCATCTAGTTTGCCATGTCTTGTAGCACAAACTATAGAATTGTACCCAGAGGCCATAGATTTTTGCTGCACCTACATTCAAATATTTGTTAAAAAACATGACTGAAAAATACACCGAGGCATTGAGATCTCCAGAGGAAAGAGGGCCTTATGGTTAAGGCACTTAACTAGAACTTAAGATATTAGGATTCAGTTCCTTGTCTGCTACACATTTCCTGTGACCTTTGGCAAGTCACTGAAGCTCTACATCTCAGCTCCCCATCTTTAAAAGTGGGGTTATTATTAACCTTTGTCCGTCATGCCTATTAGGACTGTGAACATTTTGTAGCAGATGCTGCCTTTCACTGTGTGATCTGCCCAGCCTCAGTTGGGGCCTCTCAATATTATTGTTAATAATTACACGTCATGCGGCAAAACACTACAAATAACAATCTCTGCTTTTAAGTAGATTGCTGCTTAATACACAAGACATGAAGAAAAACCTTCCCCGGGGAACAAAACTGAGTGGCAGGTAGAGATAAAATCCCATCTGTATGACTAAAATTAGATTCCTAAAAAAGCACCTGGGGAAGACAGCAAGCAAAAGTATAGGCTTTTGGGTCTTGGATTTATTTGCTTTTATTGATTGTATTTTATAGGTGAATGATTCATAAAGTTTCCAAGATGTGTACCCAGGAGAATATCTGAAAATGAGGAACAGTCTCCTCCCACTCCCATTGAAGTCAATGACAAAATGAGCCTCACCCCCAAATGCAGGCCCTTCTCTTATTGGGTGGAAGAATGGTCTTGTGGTTAAGGCACTAGAATGGAAGTCAGGCGGTTTAGATTCAATTCAGGGCTCAGGAAAAGGCTTTCCTATGTGACCATTCTCATCTGTAAAACAGGGCTTAGAATCTTTTCTTTGGCTCTTTTCACTATTTGAATTGTACATTTTCTGGCCAGGAAATCTTTCTTGCTATATGTCTGTATCTAGCCCGGTGGAACCCAAGCTTCCATCGAGACCTCTACAGATGCTATAGTATATGTTATAAATAATTTCACAACTTGGCTTTTAAGGTTTATTTTCACAGACCCCAGGCTATGTTATAAAAAATGACCCTCTCTGTCTGGAAGGATGCAGGAATACTAGAAGATGCATCCATTCAATCACCCTCTAAAATCAGCTGGGAAATTATGGAGCCTCATAGAGGGAAAATGGATGAGCTTTGTGTCAGGGCTGCATAGTTGTTTTAATTGGTTACCATTTATGATTGTTTAATACTCCTGATGTGCTCAATGCATTTCTCTCTTTATGATTGTAATGCAGGCAGGTGGTCATTATTTTGTTACTTGTCAAGGCACCTAGAACTTTTGGTACAGTCTTTAAAAACAGTTCTACTGCTTAATCTAAATAAATCAACAGCTGTGTTTATGTATTTCAGCACACTCCTATGCAAATGATTTTGGAAAGCTGCCTCTCTTTAATATTATATTTGTGAGCATGTATTAAAATCCTTCTCAAAGGACTCATTTAGCTTCAAAAGTAAATAATTCCTGACATCGATCACCTGGTGAATCTAGGTTACTAAGGCAGAGATGAGCTGCTAATATTTTAACAAAGGGCTTCCACAGAATCTTTCCCTCTTGGATCCATGGTACACAGACTTTCACCTCTGATAAGTGAAAGAATAGGGAATCTACTTATTAAAATGCTTTTCTCCAAACCATCAAGAAGAAGCAGGCAGCCCCCTAAGAAACCAACTTAGCAGAGGATTTTGTTCCTGAGAAAAAAAGGTATATTCATGTAGATTGACTGTATAACTTATCATTCAATTTGTATAGTGCAGAATGGTGACAGGAAATGGTGTGTAGAACTGAGACAAATTGATTTGTTGTGTAGTTTGCAATTTAAAAAAATAATTTCAGGTTAACCCCAAAGTTCTTTGACTTGAAACAAAACATTTCATTTCTTGGCAGCTCCCCCTTTAAAGATATTTTGAAATAAAACTAAGAGGTTTTTAAACAAAAAGTCAAAATGCTTACACTTCTTTTGATTTATTTCATTTCATTTTATTTTTTATGCTAGGACAATTTGACAAAATAGACACACATTTGCAACTCTGAATATTTTGTTGGGGAAAATATTTGGCCAAAAAATTACCTACAGCTCTGTGTGTATATAAGCATTTGGGGCCTGAGCCATTGTTGTTCTGCGCTTTGTTTCATTTGTATTAGTGGAAGTTTAGTGTGAAAAGCTTCTAAAATCAGAGTGGTAGTGACTAGGGTTATTTGTGTCAGGGAGCGGTTCAAACACATCGATATTGGGAATTCTAAATAATAATAATAATAATTTTACTCTTGAGGAGTGTGGTGAAGACCCCCAGAAGTTGAGGATTTACCCTCAAATTTTGCTGTAATTTGACCATTTTAATACAAGTACAATATAAGGTTTAATACAATATAACCTCCTGCTAGCTTCCTCTATTATCTCTCTAGTACAGGGAAAAGCTTTTCTAGAAATATTGGAATGCATCCTAAAATAGATCCTTCAACTCTCAACACTGATGGCTGATCACAAAAAATAAGAAGATTGAGTGTACTGTGTGCAGAGAGAGCAGAAACAGCTTTGTTTGTTGACAGGAATAAAATGTTACTTGTCACCAGAGTTGATATCTTGTATTAATGGCCCTTTTTGTGATACATGGATACCATGGTGCTGGCTATTATAAATATTGATGTGATCACTGCATTCTTGTGCTGCCTTTGGAAGCTTGTGATGGATGCACCTTTTTAGAGGGGGTGTTTAATTGTCTTTGGTGCTTCTCTGAGTTGAAAGCTAAATATCCCCTTCTAATTGGATGTCACTACTTTCATAGCAGGCTAGAACTCTAGCCGCTGATGCCACAGGGACAGCAGAAAAATAGATATATACCTACATCTGGTGTTCAACATTTGCAAAGTAAAAATCCAGGGACCAACCTCCACATGAGGTGGAATCTGGGACCTGCTAGACCCTTTGCTGCAAATGGGCTTCGTATATGTTCTGGTGAATTTTAAGTTAGGTTGAATGTGAGTCTCTTAATCATACATTTGCACCCAGAACTCAGACAACTCCCCCAGGTAACTGGGTGTGCTAAATGATAACCTCCCATAACTGTGAGCAGAAAATGAGACCTTTTGAACATGTGTCCCTTTATTAGTGCCCAGGATAGCTAGCTCTGTGTTCCTCACAGCCACACCCACCTCAGGGTCTAGCTAAGTCTGATCTGTTACCTTCTAGAGGGGAAACCTGGAGGTTTCTACTTCTCTTTGGTAATATTTAACCAGCGGGAGTGTCTGGTAGAACCACTCTTTTTGCTCTCCTCATCAGTAGAGGCAGACCGAGAAATCTCCCAATCCAAATCCCTGAGTCATCTGAGTGAGATCATAGCAAAATATACACCTCCCACCCCTCAGAGCCCCTTAAAAAGAGTCTCACACTTTCTATGGGGCACATATGAATAAAAAGGGCACAATACCTTTGACTTTGCTGGTCAGGTCTTCCTTAACACCCAGGTGGATCACCTTATGCTACCAGTTCAGATTCCCTACAAATTGCTGCATCAACCTCCAGCCATATGACATTGGTTCCATTCCACTGCACACTCTTGGTGACAAGAAAAAAGGACACTGAAAAATTCGCATGCCATCAGAAATCCTGAGAAGACCGAACGAATGATGAAAGGGATGTTGCCACACAGGACTGGATGCTTTTGCTGGAGTGCTGAAATAAATAAAAAGATTGATATTAGGCTAGGGCGTAGCGACCCAAACTCAGAGCCAAGGCGCACTGTGCTTAGTCCTGTACTGAGGCATAACCAGAGACAGTCCCTGCCCTGAAGACCTTACGGTCTGAGCGCCTGATCCATCAAGCACTTATTCAGATCAGTAATTCTGCTTATCAGTAACCTCCTTGAAGTCAATGGAACTAATTCATATGAGTAAAGTTACTCACTCACATGAATGTTTCTAGGACTGGGGCCTAAATAAACAAACCAAAGGGTGAAAGGAAGGAAGTATTACACCCACTTTGTAGATGAAGAACTGGGACACAAAGGTGAACATAAATGGCCCGTCCTTCTGTTTATAGGATTCCTGTTATTCACTTGTGTTCAACATGGCCTGGAGTAAAGTGGAGTAAAGGGAAACTGAAATGTACAGTAATCCCAAAGCAAGATTTTCATTACGGTAGTGAAGACAAAATGTTTTTTCCAATAAAACAAAAATGAACAGGCAGCTCTGCATATCTAATGTGGAGGAGAAGTTTCTTCTTTGTTTGTCACTTAGAATAAACCTGAATACCAAATATCCAAAACCTTTCACACTCAACCCTGCCCCCTTTAGCCACTGTCAAGTGCTTTCACTCGCTGATCTTCTGCAATTGTCCCTTTCATCTGTAAAATCTATTCTCCACTGCAAGTCTGATCAGACTGTAATCTGCTCACCATGACATCTTTGCTCTCTGGTACATAATTCGCTCTGAATTATACTGCCCCTTTTATCTTTCCTTCAACCAATAGGAGGCAACCGCTGCAATCACCCATCCCCTTTCTTCAGCTTCATACCTTCTTTCAAACTAAGTTTTGGCTGTGTGCTACTATAATACAAACAATAAATAGCAATAAATATAACTTTGGCTGTATAATGGCCCAGATCAAAAGTGCAAATTTGTTTTGTGGAATTTCAAATAAAGGGTCATTTCACTGGGATTGTTTGGGTTATTGTTTTAACATGGTACCAGGAATCTTCTTGAACAGTGGAATAAATCGATCTTCTGGCGATCAATTTACCGCGTCTCGCTAAGATGCGATAAATCGATCGCCCGGAGCTCCCCCGTCGACTCCGGAACTCCAGCTGGCCGTGAGGCGCAAGCTGGAGTCGACGGGGGAGCGCGTCGCCGACTGCCGCCGCCGTGGGGACGAGAGGTAAGTTGGCGGCAGATACGCAAACTTCAGCTTCGTGATTCACTCATTAAAGCCTGAACAAGGACCATTGTTGATGCTTGATAGGGAAGAAGAATATTATACATTGCTTCACTCCGTGCCAAATGCTAATGAACTTCATTTTGAATTGTTCCCTTTGAGAGCTGAGTGGTCAGGCAGCTCATCACCAATTGAGTTTTAAAAAATCAGAGGTATTGATGTTAATGGAAAGGATGCCAACCTTTTGTGTATGATTGTGTCATCTGATGGACTAATCTTTTGAATCTTTTCTGCTGAGGCAGGTCTGGCAGTCATTTGGCAGCAATGTTTTATTCTTTGATGCAGTGTTTCATTATAGGAAAAACATCAGTTCTCTTCTTTGGATATATTGCATTAGAAATATCTCAGAGCTGAGCAAGTCCATGTGAGGAACAAGTTAAGAATGAATGTATCAGTCTATAGTGAAGGTCAAAGTATATTGCTTTGCTTTCTCTTATTTCTTCCAAATTAGAATCTCTCTCTCTTTCTCCTGCCTTGAAAACATGAGTAACATTTAAATTTGAGAAAAGGTCCAGTGAAATCAATGGGAGTTCTTGCATAACTCAGGACTATAAAATTATAAATATTATTTGAAAGATCAGATTCCATATAGTCCTGATTTTACTAATTTCTGTAGCACATAATCACCTATTAGGAAAACACATTCATAATAATTAGAAGGCAACAGTCATGCCTGGTATAACTTCAGGGAAATCAAGTTATTTTGTACATGAACCATGCAGATGTTGGCAAAATTTTACCTTTACCAGAATGGATGATTTTTTTTTATATGAAGTTGAAGTCAAGGGATTTCTGTCAGGGATGTATTTGGAACACTGTGTGTAACATTCTTCTATTGGTGGTAAGTGACATATTGCTTTACTATAACTTGAAAAAAAATCAGCATGTAATCTGTCATTCTGTACAGAACAAAGGTCCAGAAGGAAGGAGAGTCTTTAGCAATTATTCATTTTAGATCCAAATAGTAAAAGTTGTGTGGGCAGCACTGAATCCCTATTCTGCACATGCTTGTTGGTTTTACACATGAACACACATTTGTGTACACTTATTTACACTTGTGTGATGTTGCATCCCATAATGCTTTATAGAAATATATATATATATAGTCCATGTGGCTAGTTTGTCTGGCACAACCAGGCAAGGTAATGAAGTCCCAAGTTTCCGGGGAAAACAGGCTCAGAGGTAGTCCCAGAACATCAGGTGGCAGTCCCAAAGGGGTTTCTGTGACCCAACCCTTCACAACTTGCACCAGGGGACCAAGTTCCTAATTAGCTGTCCCAACGTCTAAAAATGTATGATCTGCTGTACAGAGTTAGCAGACTAATACTAAAAGAGAAAAGAAGATAGTGTCACATCCAAAACCCATTATAAGTAAAAGGAAAGATGTTCACTGATTTGAAACGGATCTTCTGTAAGGGTAGTTGTACAGTCCAGTGTGTCCTGTTTGATTCTCCTCCCCAGGTGACAGCAAATTACAACATTTGAAATATACTGATAGGCATGAGTTTGTTTTTGCCTCTGATTGTTTGGACATGCACACTAAGTCTTGGAAACACAGGATTGTTCATTTGCACAGTACTAAAATAACTCACACATGTCACAAACCACATATTTATTGGGCTGCTACAAATTAATTAATAGGACCCCAAGATAAATACATAAAATATAGCACTTGACTTGAATTGTCCAGTGTAGATCCAAAGGAAAACAAACGGATGCATTTAGTACTGCATTGGCCTGCGTAGGACCATCGCACCGAGGCAGCTAGACAGAGAAAATCACATCTTCATTCTTTGGATTTGCTTTGACGTAGATTGGGATAGCACCTGTAAGAAAAGGTTAAAATATAGGAAAATGTCTTACTGAAGCTGGGTAACTAGCTCTGGGCTGCTTTAAATTCTTATCTTGTGTTATGCATTCCTGGAGGCACCACTTGGCCTCACAGGGTTCAAACTCCTATCTTGTCCTGTACATTTGATATGTTTGTCTTACCTCATATGTTTTAGCTCATATCTGCATGTATTCTTGCCCCATATGTACCATTTCATGATAGGAACTTTGTGGTTGTATGTCTTGTTCTTTCCAGCAGGGCCAGCGACAGGAATTTTGGGGCCCCGTACGGCAGACCATACGGGGCCCGCCCGCGGGCCCCCCCCCCGGCAGTCTCCCGCCGCCCGCGGCCCCCCTCCCGCCAGTCTCCCGCCGCCCGCGGCCCCCCCCGGCCGATCTCCCGCCGCCCACGGCCCCCCCGCCCACGGCCAGTCTCCCGCCGCCTGCGCCCCCCCCCGGCCGATCTCCCGCCACCCGAGGGCCCCCCCTCCGCCGGTCTCCTACTTCCCGTGGGCCCCCCCCGGCCGATCTCCCACGGCCCCCCCCGCCAGTCTCCTGCCTCCCGCGCCCCCCCCCCGGCCGATCTCCCGCGGCCCCCCCCCAGCCGGTCTCCTGCCTCCCGCGCCCCCCCCCGGCTGATCTCCAGCGCCCCCCCCCCGGCCGGTCTCCTACCTCCCGCGGCCCCTCCGGCTGGTCTCCGGCCTCCTGCCCCCCCCCGCCCGTCTCCGGCCTCCCGCGCCCCCCCCCGGCCGATCTCCCGCGGCCCCCCCTGCCGATCTCCTGCCTACCACGGCCCCCCCCCCGGCCGATCTCCCGCGCCCCCCCGCCGATCTCCTGCCTACCGCGCCCCCCCCGGCCGATCTCCCGCGGCCCCCCGGCCGGTCTCCTGCCTCCCGCGGCCCCCCGGCCGGTCTCCTGCCTCCCGCGCCCCCCCGCCGATCTCCTGCCTCCCGCCCCCCCGCCGATCTCCTGCCTCCCGCGGGGCCCCCCCCTGCCCCGCCGATCTCCCGCGGCCCCCCCCCGGCCGGTCTCCTGCCTCCCGCGCCCCCCCGCCGATCTCCTGCATCCTGTCCCACTCCCCCCCCGGCCAGTCTCCTACCTCCAGCGGCATGTGCTCCTACCTACCCCGGCATGTGCTGCGGCCACGTGGCCGGCCGGGAGAAGCAAAGGGGGGTGGGGCTGGCTGCTGGGTGCCGGGGGAGGGGGCTGGTGAGCGCGCCTCACTCACAGCCCCGGCAACAACGGTTACAGCTGTACCGGCCCCAGACTTCAGGGGGCCCCCCCTGAAGTCCGGGGCCCGGTACAGCTGTAACCGTTGTACCACCCTGTCGCCGGCCCTGCTTTCCAGATAAATAAGTAAATAGATAGGAAACAACGTCATGTTTTTCACCTGTTAATTTGCATGAGGCCCTTCGTGCCTCCTCCTCCATGTAAAGAACCATATAAAAAGTCTTGTAATGATGTATGAGGGGAAGCCATAATTTGAGAGCTATCTCTGTGGCTTCACTTCGCTAGTAAATAAACTTTTGTATTCAAGCTTTCTCCAAGGCCTGCCTGTTCTTTGAAGGTAAATTGGATAACCCCCAAAGGAAACGAGCCATTTGTGCAACACACCCAGGCTATGGAATGAATTTTACTAGCCCTGGGAGCTCATGGTTTTGGTTTTTCAGCATCCATTGGTGGGGTTTCAGTTTGGTTCATGGTGAGGGAAGAGCAATCTTACAGAATGGGCCCATGGCAGAAGCCTACTCATAGAATCATAGAATATCAGAGTTGGAAGGGACCTCAGGAGGTCATCTAGCCCAACCCCCTGCTTAACGCAGGACTAACCCCAACTAAATCAGCTTTCTTTGCAATGACAGTGAGTAGTTATTTGATGCCCAAACATACACATCCGTGGGTTTAGTAATTTTGGGACCAGTTAATCGCACTTATAATAGAATCATAGAATCCTAGAATATTAGGGTTGGAAGGGACCTCTGGAGGTCATCTAGTCCAATCCCCTGCTTAAAGCAGGACCAATCCCCAACTAAATCATCCCAGCCAGGGGTTTGTCAAGTCTGACTTTAAAAACCTCTAAGGAAGGTGATTCTATCACCTCCCTAGGTAACCCATTCCAGAGCTTCACCACCCTCCTAGTGAAAATGTTTTCCCTAATATCCAATCTAAACCTTCCCAACTGCAACTTGAGACCATTACTCCTTGTTCTATCATCTGGTACCACTGAGAACAGTCTAGATCCATCCTCTTTAGAACCTCCTTTCAGGTAGTTGAAAGCAGCTATCAAATCTCCCTTCAGTCTTCTCTTCTGTAGACTAAACAATCCTGGTTCCTTCAGCCTCTCCTCATAACTCATGTGTTCCAGGCCTCTAATAATTTTTGTTGCTCTTCTCTGGACTCTTTCCAATTTTTCCACATCCTTCTTGTAGTGAGGGCCCCAAAACTGGACACAGTACTCCAGATGAGGTCTCACCAATGTCGAATAGAGGGGAACAATCACGCCCCTCGATCTGCTGGCAATGCTCCTACTTATACAGACCAAAATGCCGTTAGCCTTCCTGTCAACAAGGGCATATTGTTGACTCATATCCAGCTTCTTCTACACTGTAACCCCTAGGTCTTTTTCTGTAGAACTGCTGCCTAACCATTCGGTCCCTAGTCTGTAGCAGTGCATGGGATTCTTCCGTCCTAAGTGCAGGACTCTGCATGTGTTCTCCTTGAACCATATCAAATTTCTTTTGGCCCAATCCTTTAATTTGTCTAGATCCCTCTGTATCCTATCCCTACCCTCCAGTGTATCTACCACTCTTCCCAGTTTAGTATCATCTGCAAACTTGTTGAGAGTACAGTCCACACCATCCTCCAGATCACTGATGAAGATATTGAATAAAACCGGCCCCAAGACTGACCCTTACTTAGGACCTGCCCCTGGAAACACTTATTACAAAACATACAGCTCAGTGCTGAGCACTCTGGGCCTAGTCCATCAAAACACCTAAGGCCAATATTCAGGGTGCATGCGAACAGATTAATTAACTTTAGATGGGTCTATTCACATGCAGAAAGTTAATCACATACCTTGGGAGCTCCAGAGGATCAGAGCCAGAGTACTCAACAGCTTTCAGGATTGAGCAATTAGCCTTGATCCAGCCAGGTCCATGCCTAACTTTAAGCACAACACTAGTCTCACTGAAGGGAGAATACGCATATGCTTAAGGTTAGGCTTTGTTGGATTGGGACCATAATGCCAAACATGATAAGGAATCCCTTTGAGATTCTCAGTGGGCTTTTTATGATACCAAGCATTATGCCTGGCAGCAAGCATTTGGAGGCTCGGCTAACCCCTAAAGACTCTATTCTGCTGAAACATATTTGAATTACACCAAGAATCCCCTTTTTCTAACAAGAAACCTGAGAGAGCAGGTGTGTAGGTGAGCATCTGAACAGTGCATAGAAGACAATTACAGCGCTGGCTAGTGTCAGTCTCTTCAACTGTAAATTTATGGCTGCAGAACCCATAAAGAACCTGGTGGCTGTGAATCTCCAAATTTCTTGTTCAACTCTGATTTATAGATGGACTAAATCCAAGGCAAACCGAATCGTAAAAAGAACATGTAGAATAATTTATGGCTTCGGTTCAGGTTAGGGTGTTTACTAGTTATTTACTTTATTCTTAAAATCAAGATTTGTGAGTCGGCAATTATCCAAGGCAGCATGTGCTGGTGACAGCTGGAGTTCAACCTATTAGCTGCCTTAGAAAGTACTGACTCTGAGATACTAAAGAGTGCCGTTAAATATATAGGACAGAATCTCCAGCCAATATATTAAAAAAGGGAAAACAAGTAATAATCCATTGTGAAGTGTAGCTTCCCAACATTCAAACCCCAAAGAGCAGAAGATTAATGTACAGTTATCTAACTCGAGGGCCAGATCATCAGGCCGTGTAAATCAGTGTAGCTCTATTGAAATCATGCTGATTTACATCAACAGAGATCCAACGCTAATTCTCTCCTTAAGCCATATCTCAAGAGCAACTTGCTCTGGGACCTGCACATTTGCGTGACTCGTTACTCTGGAAGCAAGCTGACAAGTAGGGTTATAAAACTGGGTACAAAATGTTGGCATTATTGGTGTAGTTATTTCTTTTACATTTGAATGTGCAGGTCCCTGCGGAAATGACAAATTCTGCCAGATGTCTGCTGGAGATGGAAGCTAACGCAGTTTATCTGACCCCCGCTCTGCAATGGGGAACAAGATATAAGATGGGGAATATCTCCTCCAAGCACCACTCGATACAGAGAAGGAGGCTATGGAAATTAGAGGTGTCTGCTGCCTGAAGATGGTGGTGAAGAGGATCTCCACCTCCATGACACTTGGTCCACAATACTACCGAGTTTCCTTTTCCTCCCAGGAGCAGCAGCATCTCAATGACCCAGTCATAGGCAGGGAGGAGCAGAAACTACTGTGCTTCTCCTCCAGTGGCAGAATCTTCAGACCCATGAAATGGGGAGGAAGTGGGGTGGCAGTATTTTAACACAGCCCTGCATGGAGGACATTATGCTCCTTACCGCCTCCTGTAAAGGAGGGACAGGTGGCAAAATATTCACTTTCACAATCTCATGAGGGGGAAGCAGTGGTCAAATTCTCTCTCTCTCTCTCTCTCTCTCTCTCTCTCTCTCTCTCACACACACACACACACACACACACACACACACACACACACACACACACACACACAGCTGTGCCTTCACCCACATCTGCTTGGGGAGGTTAGCATAACTGGTGATATTTATTTATTGCAGCTTCTGCGCTACCATTCCTGATTCTCTAAGAATATATCCTCCTGGGGCCAGGCAGGAGTGGCTGGCCCTAAATAACTTCTTCCAAAGGTCATGCCGAGTTAATGACAGTCAGGATGAGAACTTGGATTCCTGACTCCCAGTCACCTGCCGTAACTACTAGAATATAAAGTCACTCTTAAAAGAGATTCTGGCTGAAGTAGTATTTATCCAAACCGGACTAGATCCTCAGTTAGCTGCTTTAAATCTGCAGTTTGTGATTTCCCAGGCATAGGGGAATCTCTAGGTGGCATGAAGGTACCCCACCACAAACTCCTGACCCAACCCAGCAGTGGGGGTGTTCAGGGGCAGGGGGATGGCCAGAGAATGCTGTTCTCCAGCCATTGATCCTAGGCTGCTGGAACGGCTCCAGGACACACGTACTGAGGTAACTTAGAGGATCCCTGTAAATCAAGTCCCCAGAATTGAAAGAGCACGGGGTGGCTAGAAGCTTCAGTTCTCAGACCTTAAGGTTTACTGAACAGAGCAGTGTGGCTCTTGAGAACATAACCCGGCATTTTAATTTCTGGTGGTGCTAGGCTAGGTGAATAACCTGATGAATTTTACTTCCAACTCAATTTACAAGATATCAGGGAACCAGTTGCAATTCCTTATTGGAAGTTACTCCCTGATTAATTCCTGCAAAAAAAGATTCTTTAGACCGTAGCCTCTTTGAGAGCAGTTCAAATGTGAGTATTCAAAAATCAGAAACGTGAGCGGTTTGATCTGACACAGCAGTTACATGGTATGTTTCCACTGTGACTGAATGAGCACAACTCTTAGAATTAGAATTTGCTTCTTGGCACATGTTTGTGATCATGAATTATAACAGGGCTGGGCAAACTACAGCCCGTGGGATCATCCTGCCAGACCCTTGAGCTCCCGACTGGGAGGTTTCCCCTCCCTCCCCCACAGCCTCAATTCCCCGCACCACCAGCGCTCCGGGCAGCACAGTGGCATGTCTGGTTTGGTCCGGCGGCACGGCTCAGGGGAGGATGTAAAGGTGAACACAGAGTGTCCTGGCACAGAGCCCCAGGGCTGGGCCCTGGGGCAGTTTAGCACTGGTGCATCCCTCCTCCCCTAGGGGCTGTACTTCGGGGGCAGGGGAGAGCAGGGAGGGAGGCTCACCATCAGCCTCAGGGGAGGAGGTGGGAGGTGCGGGTGGCAGGAGTGCAGCGAACGTGGGCGGAGGACTCAGGAGGAGCATTGGGTGGCCGCACAGTCGACCGGAGAGAAGCGTCACTTTGAAGGGGAAACCGTCACGCTTCTCCAGCTGCCTGGCTGCCCCTACTCCTCCTGAGTCCTCCTCCCATGTTTGGGGGCCGCATTCTAAAAGGGGCCTTAGAGGGGGGTTTGGATAGGTATGCGTTCTGAGGGGGGCAGTCAGAGGATGGGGAACTGAGGGTTGGATGGGGTGTGGGAGTCCTGAGGGGCCTGTCAGGGGGCAGGAGCAGTGATAGAGGTCAGGGCAGTCAGGGCTCAGGGAGCTGAGGGAGTTGGATGGGGTTGGAGTCTGGGGGGGATGTTTGGGATGGGGGTGCTCAGCGGACTGGGAACAAGGGGAGTTGGATGGATTAGGGATTCTGAGGGGGGCTGTCAGGGGGCAGGAAGCGGGAGGGGTGGGGGCCAAGCTGTTTGAGGAGGCACAGTCTTCCTGCCCAGCCCTCCATACAGTTTTGGAACCCCAGTGTGGCCCTTGGGCCAAAAAGTTTGCCCACTCCTGAATGAGAATGAACTGCCTGAAAATAATCTGCAATATGAGAACAATTGCTAAGCTAGGACCTGATGAACAGCCCACTGAAGGCAGTGGAAAGCCTTTCACTAATGTCAGGGCTTTGGATCAGGACCTAATGAACATTTTTGCCAGCAGATTCTTTCATTACAACATTTCCAGAAAGTTAACACAAAAGGGATGTTCACTGTTTAAAATGGACTGAGTATTTTGAGCAGCAATTGCTCAATCCTAAATGCTCATTTCTCCTTTTCTCTTTCCAATTGTCTCTCCCTTTCCTTTGTGTAGCTCCCTTTGTGTAGCGTCTGTTCCTCTAGCCTTTCCTTTCCTCATAATGATTGGCAGCCTAACATTCTTTCTGTCGCCACTATGGTTTGTTGTGTCAGCGTCTCTCTGCTGCCTGAAAGGTAGAAGGAAAATGAAAGCATGGAAATTCTTCAGATCGCTGATCAGGCAGCACATGGCTGAAGACATTACAATTCCCAGAGGTGTCATTCTGAAATTAGCTTTCATTGTTTAGAGGCTAATCATCATGACATCATATGTTTGCTGAGCAGGCGATCATTCTGGGTGGAATGTTTATGTGTATGTGTTAAACATGCACAGCTAAGGTTTGTAAACAACCTCCCCCTGATAGGCCTGTTTTTGCATCCCTCATTAAAATGCTCATTAACAGACATTTCCACAGATATGGTGTGAGCCAAGAGTTGAATCACAGAAATGTAGAGCTAGGAGGACCTCAAGAGGTCATCTAGTCCAGCTGCCTGCCCAGAGGCAGGATCAAGTAAACTTAGACGCTCCCTGTCAAATGTTTGTCCAAACTGTTCTAACAAATAATAATAATAATAATAATAATAATCAATGATGAGAGCCAACCTCTCTTGGTGGCTGATTTCAGTGCTGATCTACCCATATAGTTAGTGTCTTAATATCTAACCTTTGCTACATATTAAGCCCATTCCTTCTTGTCCGACCTTCCATGGATGTGGAGAACAATTTTGATCACAGGTCTCTCTATTCAACTGCCCTTAATGTATTTGAAGACTGTTATCAGGTGCCCCCTCAAGTCTTCTTTTCTCAAGACTAAACATGCACAATTTGTTTTAAGCCTCATAGATTGGGTTTTCTAAACCCCTTGTTGTTCTACTCTGGACTCTCTCCAATTTGTCCACATCTTTCCTAAAGTGTGACACACAGAATTGGACACAGTGCTCTGACTGAGCTCTCACCAGCTAGAACAGGACAATTATCTCCTGTCTTAGGCCAGGTCTACATTACCAACCTGTATACATTATCTGTATAACTATGTTATTCAGGGGTGCGAAAAATCCACACCTCTGGGTGACGTAGTGGAGACAGCGTTGTACGCACTGTGTAGACAGCGCTGAGTCAATGAGAATTCTCCGGTCAACGTAGCTACAGCTTCTCAGGGCAGGTGGATTAAATATTCCAACAGGAGAAGCTTTCCCATCAGCATCAAGAGTGTCTTCACTTAAGTGCTACAGTGGTGCAGCTGTGCTGATGCAGTGGTTTAAGTGTAGATCTGCCCTTACATACAACCCTCCTGTTAACACGCCCCAGAATGATATTAGCCTTTTTCACAATTGCATCACATTTTGGACTCTCATTCATTTTAGTTTCACTAGAACCCCCAGGTACAGTAGTACCACTGAAACAGTTATTCACCATTCTGTTGTAGGGTGTCTGATTTTTTCCCTTCCTAAGCATATTTCTTCGGGCTTATCTGTATTTAATTTCATCTAGTTGATTACAGACTAATTCTCTAATTTGTCAAGGTTATTTTAAATTATAATCCTGCCTCCACAGGGTTTGCAACTCCTCCCATCTTGGGGTCATCTGCAAATTTAATAAGCTTGTTCTCCACTCCATTATCCAAGTCAGTAAAGAAAATATTGAACAGTATCAGACACGGGACTAACCCCTGTGCAACCCTCCTAAATAAGCCCTCCCATTTTGACAGCGAGCCAGTGGTACTTACTGGGTATGGCATTTCAACCAGTTTTGTGCATCCACCTTATACTAAATTCATCTAGACTGCATTTCCCAAGTTTGCTTATGAGACTGTCATGTGGGACTGTGTCTAAATCCTTACTAGAATAAAAATATATCACATCTATTGCTTTCCCTCTCTCCACTAAACTAGTAACCCTCTCACAAAAGGAAATTAGGTTGGTATAGCATGATTTATTCCAGAGAAATCCATGCTGACTATTCCTTATAACCGTATTATCCTCTAGGTGCTTACAAAATTGATTGTCTAATACTAATTTAATAATAATTTTAATAACACTTTAGCCACATTTGAGGAAAGCCTCTTTGAGACATTGGAAAATGAAAAGTTAGGGGTTCATCCAGTGTGGAATATTGCAATGCTTTTGCTTATTGCAATGCTTAGTCAACTTCGTTAGGCCTCAGAGTTCAGTCTTGAAACTTCAGTTTGGGTTTATACAAGAGATGTGGAGGAGGTTCTAGCACCTATTACAATTTTTTGGAAAGGGAGAATCCATATTTCTGAAGCTACTCAATAATGAATTATGAACAAGAAAGTATTCTGGCTCCTGAATCCATAACCAAGTTCACCAAAGGTCTAACAGACCTTGTAAGGGTTTAAGATTAGCAGCCGTGTTAGTCTGTATTCGTAAATAAGACGATGAAGATTTGTGGCACCTTAGAGACTAACCAGTTTATTTCAGCATAAGCTTTCATGGGCTATAGCCCACTTCACCGGATGCATAAGATGGAACATAATAGTCTGTGAAAAACATTGAGGACCTAGGTGAGCCAAGGAGGAACTTTGGAAAAGCCTCAAAAGTTCTGGCAGACTTTAACTGTGCTGGAAGCCCTGAAACCAGGACAAAAATATCATGGATGGATTTAAACTGTTCAGGAAGGATAGGCAGGGCAGAAAGGGTGGGGGCGTTGCATTGTATGTAAGAGAACGGTACGGCTGCTCAGAGCTCTGGTAGGAAACTGCAGAAAAACCTGAGAGTCTCTGGATTAAGTTTAGAAGTGTGAGCAACAAGGCTGATGTCGTGGTGGGAGTCTGCTATAGACCACCAGACCAGGAGGATGAGATGGATGAGGCTTTCTTCCAGCAACTAAGAGAAGTTACTGGATCACAAGCTGTGGTTCTCATGGGAGATTTCAATCATCCTGATATCTGCTGGGAGAGCAATACAGCAGTGCACAGACAATCCAGGAAGTTTTTGGAAAGGGGACAATTTCTTAGTGCAAGTGCTGCAGGAACCAACTAGGGGCAGAGCTTTTCTTGACCTGCCGCTCACAAACTGTGGACGCAAAAGTGGATGGGAACCTGGGAGGCAGTGACCATGAGATGGTCGAGTTCAGGATCCTGACACAGGGAAAAAAGGAGAGCAGTAGAATACAGACCCTGGACTTCAGAAAAGCAGACTTTGACTCCCTCAGGGACCTCATGCGCAGGATCCCCTGGGAGATGAACATGAAGGGGAAAGGAATCCAGGAGAGCTGGCTGTATTTTAAAGAATCCTCATTCAGTTTACAGGAAAAAACCATCTCGATGTATAGAAAGAATAGTAAATATGGCAGGTGACCAGCTTGGTTGAACAGTGAAATCCTTGCTGATCTTAAATGCAAAAAAGCTTACAAGAAGTGGAAGATTGGGCAAATGACCAGGGAGGAATATAAAAATATTGCTCAGGCATGCAGGAGTGAAATCAGGAAGGCTAAATCACACTTGAAGTTGCAGCTAGCAAGGGATGTTAAGGGTAACAAGAACGGTTTCCTTAGGTATGTTAGCAACAAGAAAAAAGTCAAGGAAAGTGTGGGCCCCTTACTGAATGAGGGAGGCAATCTAGTGACAGAGGATGTGGAGAAAGCAAATGTACTCAATGCTTTTTTTGCCTCTATCTTCACGAACAAGGTCAGCTCCCAGACTCCTGCACTGGGCAGCACAGCATGGGGAGGAGGTGACCAGCCATCTATGGAAAAAGAAGTGGTTCAGGAATATTTAGAAAAGCTGGACGAGCACAAGTCCAGGGGCCGGATGTGAAGCATCTGAGGATGCTAAAGGAGTTGGCTGATGTAATTGTAGAGCCATTGGCCATTATCTTTGAAAACTCATGGCAATCGGGGGAGGTCCCGGATGACTGGAAAAAGGCTAATGTAGTGCCCATATTTTAAAAAGGGAAGAAGGAGGATCCAGGGAACTTCAGGCCTCACCTCAGTGCCTGGAAAAATCATGGAGCAGGTCCTCAAGGAATCAATCCTGAAGCACTTAGAGGAGAGGAAAGTGATCAGGAACAGTCAGCATGGATTCACCAAGGGCAAATCATGCCGACTAACCTAATTGCCTTCTATGATGAGATAACTGGCTCTATGGATGAGGGGAAAGCAGTGGATGTGTTGTTCCTTGACTTTAGCAAAGCTTCTGATATGGTCTACCAGAATATTCTTGCCAGCAAGTTAAAGAAGTATGGGCTGAATAAATGGACCATAAGGTGGATAGAAAGCTGGCTGGATCATCGGGCTCAACGGGTAGTGATCAATGGCTCCATGTCTAGTTGGCAGCTGGTATCGAGCGGAGTGCCCCAAGGGTCACTTTGCTTTGTAGTAAGAGAAATGTAAATATTTTTCCCCCACAGAAGGGGAATGCAATGCATAGAAGCAGGCTTTCTCCTTGGAGACACTCATCTATCTCAAGCCATATTATCTTATATATGTTTTGTATTAAAATAATTGCTTTTTAGATCCGTGGATGTCTTCAAAACATTATAGATCTGACACTTCCATTCCATTTGTAGACGCAGTGTATGAAACGCTATTATTGATCTAAAAATTACCAGGATGCCCTGCACCATTAACACATCCATCCAGAAGGACTGAAAAAGATTTGTGTTCAGTTAAATACTTAATGAAGGGTTTGTTAAGTTTCTATTTTCATTTAAAACTGTTACAATATGAGCTCCATCTGTAAAGACTAAGTACATTTTCCCCTAGCTCCTCTGCACTAGGTATAGGAGAACAGAAAAGAGTCACAAAGGAAAGAGTGGAAGAGAGGAATATAAAGCCAGTGTGTCAGAAGGGAAAGTGGATGTGAGGGAGCTGGGGGAAAGCTGACACACACCATTATCAAGCTATACAAACCATTTGTGTCCGTGCGTTATTTTATTGGTTCTCAACCTGGGGCTCGTGACTGGTGTCAGGGACCATGTCTACCCTGCCCTTCCCATACTGATAAATTGGAGGTATCCCCCAGCTAGACAAGACTCTCAGAATGGACAAGTTTGAGAACCAGTGTGAGGCCAGAGTAGAGCGGTGAAGATGTGTGTTTAGCAGGGGTGGTGCGATGATGATGGTGTGTTGTATGTGTCAGCG
Source organism: Sternotherus odoratus (assembly GCA_032164245.1). Classification (NCBI taxonomy): domain Eukaryota; kingdom Metazoa; phylum Chordata; order Testudines; family Kinosternidae; genus Sternotherus; species Sternotherus odoratus. Next base: position 151,714,161 of record JAVMKO010000003.1, read on the forward strand.
AGAGGATCATAGAATCATAGAATATTAGGGTTGGAAGGGACCTCAGGAGGTCATCTAGTCCAATCCCCTGCTCAAAGCAGGACCAATCCCCAACTACATCATTCCAGCCAGGGCTTTATGAAGTCTCACCTTAAAAACCTCTAAGGAAGGTGATCCTACCACCTCCCTAGGTAACCCATTCCAATGCTTCACCACCCTCCTAGTGAAAAAGTTATTCCTAATATCCAATCTAAATATCCTTTCCAACTGCAACTTGAGACCATTGCTCCTTGTTCTGTCATCTGCTACCACTGAGAACAGTCTAGATCCATCCTCTTTAGAACCCCCTTTCAGGTAGTTGAAAGCAGCTATCAAATCTCCCCTCTTCTGTAGACTAAATAATCCCAGTTCTCCCAGCCTCTCCTCATAAGTCATGTGCTCCACGCCCCTAATCATTTTTGTTGCCCTTCTCTGGACTCTTTCCAATTTTTCCACATCCTTCTTGTAGTGTGGGCCCCAAAACTGGACACAGTACTCCAGATGAGGCCTCACCAATGTCGAATAGAGGGGAACAATCACGTCCTTCGATCTGCTGAATTATAGTTTTAGAATTGGAATTCTGAAGTGATGTACTGTTGACTTGTTACAAAAGTAATTAACCACTCCACTGTTCAACACACTCCAGATACTAAGTTTTGGGATGGGGTGTGATTAAGAGGATAATAGAGAACAGATGCAGAAGAATAAAAACAAAGACAGTCATGGGTATTTAAATGTACACTTTGATTTCCCAATTTTCTAAGTATTTTTTTTTTTAAACCTAAGCCCAGCCTCTCAGAATGCCTCAGGGTCAAAAGCAATGTGACATTGCCAATTAAAATATCCTAATTTGCATATGCAATCAAGAACAAGTTTCAGCTTCTCTTTCAATAAGAGCAAGGTTTAACCTGTCTATTCTTAATCCTTACACTGAACAATCAACCAAACTATTTACTCTGCCTGCTCTCAAATGACATTCAGTCATGGGCTCAGTAGATAGAAAAATGAAACTATTTAATATTCTAAAGCAGAAAACCCCTTGATTAATTTTGGTTTCTATATTGGAAGCAGCTTAGGTGCAGGGCACAAGAAATTTTGTCTGCACGTTAGTGCACTAAGAATAATCATGTTCAAGGTTGGTTACTTACCGAAAGTCTTTTTAATCAACCAAAGGGAAAAGGCATACCACTAAAAGTTGAAAACCCCAACCAATATCTGTATTATTTAATAGATTTAAATGCAATTTACCAACCTGCAAAGTTCTGTGCAACCCTGGGAAGAGGCCCCACGAGGCCTGTAAAACTGTTTCCATCCACAGCAGCCTGAAGAAGCAGCACAGGACTGCATAAGATGAAAGCAAAGATTATGAGGCAAATCTATAATTTAAAATAGATTTTCTATTTCCACTCCTACAGCATTCCAGACAGGCAGCAGGAGGCTACTGAATAGATTTTAAATTTAAATATCAATAAGAAGCCAGTTCAAATGGGCAACTTGAAATTATTTGTTTCCCTATTTAAGGCCAATATGTGAGGAATTGTATCAAAGATTTAGGGCCAAGTTGTAGCTGTTTTCTGAGCCAATGTACAAGTAGGGTAGGGAGGTGGCAAGTCCACTGGCCAGCATAGGCTCCAAACACCTGAAGAAAGGAGTGTGAAGGAAGTGGGGGCCATCACTTTTTTCTCTTAAAGTGATATAGACCTTTTTTCTGCTTATGGAATGGAGCATATGTGGCTCCTTAATTTCATCAAACCTAACCAAGCTATCTTAAATTGGTTCAGCTCGGTCCGGAGTCATCTATTTGTAGTTTAAAGTTACCAGCAAGTCAAAGATAGAGGCCTGGCCACACCTATTCACACATGGTGTCATTGGTGTAATAATGTTCAGCCATAAAAACACAACATTAGCAGTGGGTTATTTCTCCCCCTCTGACACTATTCTACAATGCGGTTTTTGAAGTTCTTTGTTTCTAAATGGCCATTCCCTTAAAATGAAAAGCGATTGTCAGTCAGAAGGAGGAGGATGGACATTTTGGCATTTGGACTTTAACATGTCTTTTGGAGGAGACAAGAAACATAATAGAAGAGGACAAATGGCCAAGAGAAAGAGAAGGAACAGCTGAAGGGAGAAATGAGTTTTATATAGCAGTGACTGCATTTATCCTGTTCCCTTAAAGGTTTGTTTACTACCACTGCAAGCTGAAAGGTCTGCACTATTTCTTTTGGGTTGAACTGACATTGATTTTATTCCAAATTTCAAAGATCTCCACAAAGTAGAGCAAGATCAGAGCCTAGCCAATATACAAGAAAACCAGAGCAGTGTATTACTTTTTCTTCTAAATATATTTTCTGTGACCGTGTTAAAAGTCATGGCAGCCAAATTTAAGCAATACCATAAGTCGAAGAGGGGTATATTTCTGGCAGTCATATTTTCAATGCCATTATTTTTAACACTGACGTATGCATCAAACATACCCAAGAATTCCAGGGATTCTGTCTCTCCCCCTATTAATGGCAACAAGTGTCACAGTTCAGGGCTATTGCACTTGTATTCTCCCCCTAGGGTCCATCAAGAGCACCCACTTTAGAATCCAGGCTCCTCAGCTGTCACCTGTCTTGGGTGGGGGAACATCTTCTGCCTCTTGCCCCGGGTATTTCCAGGCTGCACAATTTCCTGATTATACTTTGATATCCCCAGGAAAAGACAGACTGCCAAAGCAGGCTTGCTTTCCTTTTCTCTTTAGATATAGTACACAGTGAAATAGGCACACTTATAAATTACCGCACAGCTATTTCTAAGCAAGCACTTTTAGTCTTAAAAGTATTCAGTACAAATGTGACCGAGAAAATATATTGAAACCTATACTCTGATTAATTAGCTTACCAGAGATCATCCCCTAACTTCAAAAAAGTCTCTGGTTGTTGATTAATCCCGCACACCCCACAGAAGGTTTTTTTCTGTGGTCATCAGTTCATTACAACTTTCAGTCAGAACAAGCTCCCCCATGAGTTAGAAAGTTCCTTCTCTATCCAGTTTGGGCTTTTGAAAAGATTTTGAAGCAGCAATCAGCCAGACCATGGGTTTCTCTTCAAGACACAGCTTCAAAAGGATGGTTTCACAGGTGAGTAATTGACATTCCCCTGTTCCCAAGAATTTCTGAGAAACTCCACTCAACTGAAAGTTTAATTTTGTCTAGTCTGTTGTTTTAAAAGAGTCATTTGAAGCACATAAATTTCCTACTCTTTGCATTAGTCCTCTCTCCCCGTTACATACCACCCCAAGATAATATAAAAAATGTTTGCATTTTAATACAATGACATCCTAAGACACTTTAACTTAATTCAGTAAGGTTTGTCCAGGATATTGTCATATCTGTCACAGAAGAGGCCATGTATTCCTCTCCCCTCAGTGTTCAGTATCTCTTGGAAAATGGGAGACTGGTCATTTTCCCTGCTCTGGTGTTCTTTTTGCTAGGCCCTGCTGGTGCAAATTCAAACTTGCTGGCATCCTGGGTTTTTCTTGGTACTGTAACCAGAGGAACTTCTCCTTTTAAAACTAGTCTACCCCCAGGCACCAGAGGGCTGTGGTACTCTCCTGGTCACAAATACCGAGAAGCCCTCAAAACAGTCATTTGCTGCAACAGGGGTGGTAGAGGGCTATCGGACATGGTAACTTGCTGCTGCTTCTGGTGGGGTGGAGGGAGAAAGAAGGTCAGTGGTCCCTTTCTCTTCTGAAGAAGAACTACTGAGAAGAAGGAGACTTAAAAAGCTGTAGAAGCCCATCTTTGAAATGGAGCTGGCACTGGAAATACGAGAAAGCCATTTACCTTCAACTTATTGACCTTTAGAAGTGGTTCAGGTGTGGTTCTGAAGATGGATGAATATTCAGGCTGTCTTATTTTCCTGGAAGGATTCCTCCATCCCTAAGAGAAAACCCAATGTAATGCTTTGAAAATATGCAGGATTAAAGGAAATGTCAATATCAGTACCTTGGAGAGAGATTAAAGGTGCCATCTGCTTCTACCCTATCCCAAGCATTCAGCTGAAAAACAAAAAAACCCTGCACACAATATGTTGGGTACACATTGTGTAATTACACAAAACCCAGGCCACAGTCTGATTATAGGCTTTGAAAGTGACCAATCTGCCATAAACATATAGGATACGTTAAGCAGAACGAAGTAACTGACTCGTATTTCTTCACACTCTATGATTATGTTCTGTTGCTCCCGAAGGTTAATAATTAATCAACACACATATTGGCATTATCACAATGAAGTAAACTTGATAATGGAATATTTATATAACAAGAAATGTACTTAGCCAGTACTTCACTTTGTTGGCTTGGATGCAACTGAGGCTGTGTTGTCTTCCTCATTGATTACACCCGTTGAAGATCAAGCCCATAAATGCTAATGTACTTTTAAGGGTGAACTTCACTATAAAATGCCAAGGACCCCATAAAAGGTCCCATATACCATTTAAACTTCACATTAATGGCTCAAGATGGTCTTAGACAATTTTTTTTTTTTTGCCGGGGGTTGGAGCTTATGTTAGAGCTCTGCACTGTTGTGATTTTCCTTTTAAAAGTGCTTCTAGCAGTTCAAGCTTTGGTATGATCGATTTCTTCTCATAATCAGCAAAGGTAATAGAAGTTCAGCTCTCTCTGTATGGTATCCTGTGATCATTTTGGAGCTTTTGTTTTGATTACCGTTACCTTTGTCATAAATCCTATTTCTCTTCAGATGTTCAACTGCTTTTCAAATATTCATGTTATAATAAATGCGATATTGTCAGTGCATAGAAGTAGTGATTTTGTGCTACTGCAGCATGATAGGCTTTGGAATTCCACTTGGGAGAACATTACTAAGCAGCAGAGGAAAATCATACACTTTTCACACAAGAAAGATTTTGCAGAGGATAAACACAGTCAGTTTTTTTTGTTTTTCATGCATATTATTTTTTCAGAATGGCTTAGTTTGTTACGTTGCTTTCCAATTATTCTATGTGATATTGTATTCAGCTTGAACTGTGACTTGTGGAGTGTTTTCCAATAGGAAATAAAATACAAGGTTGGAAAGTTGTTTTTTTTTAAAAAAAAACATCAATACCTATTAATATACCTGCATACAACAGAAATAACACAAGCTAATATCCCATCATTAAAAAAAATAATTCCTGATCTACCACAACAACAGGAGGTGGAGAAATATAAAATATTTCTCTAAATGCATCCAACTCCTGCCTACACATGATTTATCATTTTTGTATTGTGCAGAGTTGAGAAAATGATGGGTAGTGAATAATTTACAGAATATAGGGCTCCAAGGGGCTGAGGTATCTTTATTGGACCAGCTTCTTCAAGCCAGACCTGCTGAAGAGCTCTAAGTAGCTCAAAAGCGTCTCTTTCACTAAAATAAGTTGGTTCAGTAAAAGATATAAGCTCACCCACTTTCTCTCTCTAATACGGTGGGACCACATAGCTACAATAACATTGCAAACATTAGTTAATATAGATATTTCTTCACACCAGATCTGACTGTAAGCAATTTCCATTTCTTCAAATACATGGTTCATGCACTGTTTGGGAGCCGTTCATTGTGTATTGGATATTTTAAATTCGGTTACTTTCAGTTGGGCACACCATATACATGGTGTTGTTTCTGTTCCTTATTGGTCTGGGTGCAACAATTACAATCTGGAATCTAACTTTCCAATCTATTATCTAGACTAATCTAATGATTCCCATGATCAGATCTAATCCAATCTAATCTAATCTAGACTATCTAATGATTCCCATGATCTGAATCTAATTATTTCATTAGTCCCATGATCTGAAATTGGCTCATATCCTCCAACACACAGCATTTTTCTTTTCTCTAATTAATTCCATGGTATAGACTTGATTCAGATCAATATGAGTCAAGACTGGGTTAGCTCATAAAAATAGGGCACCTAAAGTCCTGTGGCTCAATTAAAAATTGCAGGCCTACTATATGGCTAGATTTTGCTCCTCTCCTGCATGCAGGGGAACACATGAAACCTCCCATCAATTTGTACCCACCGTGGAAGAAAAAAGAGTTGCAGTTCCTAGGTGCTACTGAATGCAGGGATGTAGCAATGCGATAACTCATCCCCGCAGCGCCTCCTGCTGACTGTCTGGGAATTAACTCTTTTTCAGCTCCGGAGCAGCTCCCGCAGGCCGGTGTCTCACCAGTCGCTGGCCCCCGTGTCCCTCCCTCTATCTGGGGTGCTTCCCCCTGGCAATACCCCCCCTCTCTCTGGGTCTCCCCTCCCCAGTGTACCCCCAACCCTCTATCCCCACCTTGCCTCAGTCTACGGCTACTGCCAGTCAGCAGTGAGACCTGTTCCTGGGGCAGACTTCAGTGTAAGAGCCACTCATCATAGGCAAGAGGGTTCAGACCTGCTGCCTTTCCCTGCAGCCCAGTACCTTTTCAGGCCTTCGTATCAGGCCACAGCCTGGGAGGTCGTCAGGCCTGAGCTCCCCAACTCAGCCTGCCCCATCCCCAGCACTGCTCTACCCTCAGTCCCCTTCACTCCTTCAAGAAGCCAGATCTATCTTCCTCTACGGCTAGAGGGAGACTGTTGGGTGCCTGACCCCCAGCCCTCTTGTGTGGGGGCCACAACTTTCACTCTTCTTTTAATCCCCACTGAAGCCCTCTCCCAGGCTGATTTTAGTCAGCTTCCCCCCCTGTTCTGCAGGGAAGGGATCCTCTATCATTTTCCATACCATCCACACCCTCAGGTAGCAGAGCAGAGCCATAGTGAGAGAACTGATGGGATGAATGGAATTAGGCCCACTTCCCCAAATCCCAGGCAGCTTGACATTGTGTGATATGGTCCAGTGACTATCAGGTACAATCCGGCCCAATAAACTGTAAAATCATAACCGTGTTGTGATCCTTTGACATGAGACATACTTTGTAAATGCAACACTATCATCATTAAGATTATTGAAAGACAGGAAGGCTACCCCTGGAACTTGAGGATGCAGTCTTTCTGGACTCAGTGAAAACATACTGTAACAATATTTTAAACCAGAAATCACTGGGAACATAAACTACCTTTCCTAAGAATCAGCCTACTGCTGGGATATGTTTCATTTCCAACAGGATGGTGCTGTTCTCCTGTGTCAATCTGCCACTGATCATTTGCTAAAACCTGGGTGTTGCAAGGTACACTGAGTCCCAGAGAAACGTGGCTCTCACACAGTGGCTAGATGAATCAAGTAGTGAGTTTATTGAAGGTAGCGGCATCTGCGCACTGGGGTCCCCACACAATGCTGCCGCTGGGATGGGGGACCTGGCACACCGGAGCAATGTTCAGGATGAAGCCCAAAATGCAAGAGCAGACTGACACAGACATACTCATGCACATTTGCATCTCATACATAACTCATGAATAGCTAATGACATGTTTTGCAATCCTGCCTCAGTTTGCCTGTCTGGTTTCACACAAGCTGAGTTTCACACAGTCTAGATAACAGCTCCCAGCTGGCTCTGTGAACCGCTTTTCACGAGATAACAGTGAGAGCCTGAGAGCCAAGGCCGTTCTCTAGACTAATAACCTTGATTATGCGTTACCCTGGAGATGACTTGGAAGCGTAATTGCGCCTCCTAGCGATGGCCCGTAACATTTTCTTCCACTCCCTACACTGGGATATCTTGGTAATAATATTTTAAAAAGCAATTATTCTCCCTATTTGAGCCCTTGGCTTTTTATTGTGTATGCAACAAATATGAACACTGCTGGGAAAACCTGAGTATTTTCTTCATTTTCATCAAATCAACAGGATCGAAGTGATCACTTACTGCTACTGCCTGCTTTCTCGCAACTAAATCTCCCTGTGGTACTGGGAAGTGTAAACCACAACAGGAATGTTTTATTTTTTAAAAGAAATCTGTGATCTAAAGTTGGCTTCCTAAATCCTTATCTAAATAGCTGCAGCTTGATTTCCAACGGCACTCATCATCTGCTGCTACATGCTCCATATCTCTAGCCGTACAATATTTTTTTTAATCTTAGCCATACTTTAAACCTCTCTGACCCATCCTTAATGAATAAGGGCCCTCAGTCTCCCTGAGATTAGGGGATTCACTGAGCTGCACTGTGCTAAAATGAAAAACCTATTTGGGGGGTTTCCTGTGTGCTCCCTCCGAACAAATTGTGCTAACCCAGAGAAAAGGCCCTGAGAATTTAGAGTGGGATCGTATTAAAAGTGCTCAGCATTTGCCTAACTCCTCTCTCTTTGAAGTTCATGGGAGTTTTATCTTTGGCTTCAATGGGAGGAGAGTTAGACCAATACTAAACTAACAGCATTTGAAAATTCTACCTTTAATCCATCATCTGTACAAATCCAGAATGGCTTGTACCCTTTCTTATTAAGTGTCTGTGAAAGGTTCCCACTATGCATTAAAAAAACAAACCTCCTCCAAAAATCATACATCAAAAAAAGTGAGATTGACATTAAAAAAATCTTCAGATTTTTTAAAATAGTACGTTTTGGGTCTTTAGTTGCCTTCTGGCTTTTAATCCTGTAGGGCTCAAATTTTCAAGCTTTCTTCCCTGCATGAGTTAGGAACTTTTTTTTAAAAAAACAAAAGGTGAAAGTCTCATATAATTGTTGTAATTAGCAACAATGAATGTATTCTCTTGTATGCATCCAGCACCAAATCTAAACAGAAACTCTCACTTCCTCAAGTGACTCAGGATAAGGCTCATGACTGAAGCATAAAGTTATTGAGAAGGACGGTGGCCTGCTTACATCTCATTTATTGGGTAAATAATTTGCTGCAGAGTAATTTACCTGGAAAAGGAACAATGTCCAAAAAACTGAAGCACATTTAAGACTTCAGGGGAGAGATCTAACTCAATTTCACACTATAAACTTAGGGTCAAATTTACAAAGGTATTTAAGTGCCTAAGAATCCATATAAGCTTTTGTAATCCTTACTAGGCATCTAACTCCCATTGGGCTCCTAAATATATTCGTATGTTTGTCCCAAAGGCTCTAGGGCAGACCCTTAGTGACTGTAAATCAACATAGTTCCATTTAAGTCAAGTGAGCTTTGCCACATATCATCAGACCAGGACCTGACATCAACTTTTCCACCAAGTTGCTTCTTTGTGCAGTATTCTGTGCAGCTTGACTTGACTGAGTGCTGGTTAAAAAGACTGCAAGATAACAGTAAACTTCTCAGCTCTATCTTTCTTTTTTAATCAATAAATGTACTGTATAATGTAGAAACATTGTTTCCCTAATATCATGTAAATTTAATTCCTCGAAGATTAGAGAGGGTTCAGTCATGGGTCAAGGAGGATCTATTAGATGTAGCATCAGAAGCGGAAAGACAAAATATTTTATCATGTTTCAAGCCCAGATTCTCTCATGATTAGTATTCAGGAAACATGTAGTTGAATACCTGGAAGATTAGAAGTAGTAATATGTGATGCTATTTATAGGAAGAGAAATATTTAGACACATTAGGAATGTGTGTTGCATGGAGACCTTGCTAAACTCCACGTGTGAATTTTAGGCTTATACCATGTTGGCATAATTAGGCAGTAGTCAGCCAACTGCACACTGGAATATATCTACCCTGGTTTGGTGTTTTTAAAAATTTAGCTGTAGTCATTGTTAAATGGCAAATAGCGTAAACTTTGACGTCTGTACAGTACGTCTCAAACAGAGATAGCTGCAAAGAGAAAAAAAGTGTGTAATTTTTGTTTTTCTTTGTTAGTGAAGTTCAGTGCTGTTTAATTCTGTGGTCTAAGAGTTAGTGTTTGATGTACAAAGTTACAGCTTTAGGAAGTAGAACTATATGGTTTAAGGAAATGGTACCGCAGTATGGAACTTTCCACCTCCAGGTTCAAATTCTGTCCAATTACCAATGATAGAAAGTTATTCAAACTGATGGTGGCTTCATAAGTCACAAGAAAGAGTTAGAGGTCTAAGAGCCCAGATTTTAGCAAATTGGCATCCATGTCAAAATATACTCTATTGTTGGTAGCCTCCACTATTGTATAGGCATGGAGACTGACCCAACTACTGACATACAATAAGCTAAAACTAAGGCCAATTACTGAATGGGCATGTGTAGAGATAGTCCTTCAGTGTCAAAGTGAAGATCCTTTGATGGGCAGGATAGCTTAGCTTGCATTGCCACTGCCTATGCTGTGGACAGAGGACTTAATTTTCTTGGCCTGTGCACCTCGCGATTTTCATGAGTAATACAGTCACATAAAGAGAGATCTTACCAAACAAAATTACTGGGTTGGATTATTTTACTTATGAGAATCAGGAGTAATTCCACTGAAGTCACTGAAGTTACATGTTGTGTGTGAGTCAGGAGCAAGTCCAGTGAAGTCACTAACGTGACATCACTGTAAAACTAGTGTAAAGGAGGAGAATCAGGCTTATATTTTTCAAAGTGAAACCTCTTAAAAAGAAATTCTGTGGTAATAGAAACTTAAATAGGACCACGCCCCATTATCAACCTCCGAAAATGTGACATGTGTATGTTAATAGAAACTTATGTTTAGCAAACTTTGTACAATATTTTTTTTTGGCTCGATTTATTGACTCACACTTTAGTGCATTATAGTGCATTAGTACACCAAGGATTTCTTATCCATTGTAAGTTTGTTATTGTTTCCAGTGATGTGTGAAATTAAACCTGACTGAAATTCTCTTCAGTACTTCTGCATTGTTGAAAGATCAAAATATTGACAGTCTGATTTTATAATTGTAGCCCAGTCTTATTTCATGACCATTAGCTGTCATTTAAATTTTGCTTTGGGATTATGTTATAGTGCGGGTTGCTTTTCTTCAGTGATACAATGATTAAAGATGCCTCTGAACCCAGTTCACTAAAATTGGCTGGAAGCGTACCAGTGCAATGTTTCTCAATGATATGTGAGCTTTTTCATTGGGAATGTGTCAGTTTGAAAAAAAGTTAAAACGAAGTATTCTGTTAAGATCAAAATTGAACATTTAATCCTTATTGGAATGGAATGTTTCAATTTTTCATATGAAGATGTTAATTATCGCTTACATTATAATAAAATAAGAGTCAAATTTGGAATGAAATATTAAGAATTACATTTTTATGAAATTTTGTTTTGAGGAAATTTCAACTTTATTTTTGAAATTAACATTTCTGAGGTTTGCCAAAATTTGGTTCATTTTATGGGAAAATAGTATGGTTGGATTTTCAGAAGCTGGCTTATCTCTGGTTAATTCTGCTCCAACTGAAGTAAGTGGAAGCAGACTTAGCCAGTAATGAGTACTTTTGAAAATCTCAAACATATATTTTGTTTTTGTTCTCTCTTCATGTCCTGGGTTCATCAAGGATTGGCAACAGAAGACCTCAGAGAATGACTGCCCGTGTAATAGTTATAGAATCATAGACTTGTAGAATATGAGGGTTGGAAGAGACCTCAAAAGGTCATCTACTCCAATCCCCTGCTCACAGCAGAACCAAAACCTCATCCCACCCAAGGCTTTGTCAAGCTGGGCCTTAAAAACCTTTAAGGATGGAGATTCCACCACCTCCCTTCATAACCCATTCCAGTGCTTCACCAACCTCCTAGTGACATAGTGTTTCCTAATATCCAACTTAGATCTCCCACACTGCAACTTGAAACCATTGCTTCTTGTTCTGTCATCTTCCATCACTGAGAACAGCATAATTCCATCCTATTAGGAATCCCCCTCCAGGTAATTGAAGGCTGCTGTCAAATCCGCCCTCACTCTTATCTTCTGAAGACTAAAACTCAGCCTCTCCTCGTAAGTCATGTGACCCAGCTCCCTAATCATTTTCATTGACCTCCGCTGGACTCTCTCCAATTTGTCCACATCCCTTCTGTAGTGGGGTAATCAAAACTGGATGCAATACTCCAGGTGTGGCCTCACCAGTGCCAAATAGAGGGAATAATCAATTCCTTCAATCTACTAGCAATGTTCCTACTAATACAGCCCAATATGCCATTTGCCTTCTTGGCAATGAGGGCACACTGCTGACTCATATCCAGCTTCTCATCCACTGTAGTCCCCAGGTCCTTACAGTTACTGTCCTCTGTCTAAAAGTGTGGAGCTATGTTTTTCTGAGGAGACTAGTGGTTTTGGATGCCTGATTTAAAACACATTACGGAAGGCTGATTTTCAGATTATGCCCGAGCTCCTTTGCCAAATCAGACCCTTACAATGTCCCAAAAATTTAGACATTCAAAACCTCTAGTCACTTAAAAAAATTGCCTGTAAGTGCAAATAAAACAACAACAAAATATTGGGTCAAATTCATGTCTAGATTACGAATAGGCCTTTGTGTAATTCCACTGAATTTCTTTGTCTCTCCACGCTGCCACTTGAATCTTATTTTTCTATTTCCTTATCTTTAAATAAAGAGGAAACTGATCCATAAAAGTTACATGATAACACAATGAATGTATGCAACTTTGCTTAGAGTTTACAAAATATAAAATAGTAGACTCAATTGAATGACCATCTTTGTGCATAATTTGGCTCAGAAAGAAAGATGTAGTATCTGTCTATAAAACTAGCTGTTAAGTTAATTGTTTAAAGAAGAGAAAAATTACTTACTACTCTTGGTGAAATCCAATGCATTTACCTAAACAATAGCCAGCTTACTATGAGAGCCCAACTAATTTTTTGCACTCATAATTTTGGTTGCTACACTAAGTTAACAAACACTTATCTAAGTTCTCATATTAAAAAGTCCACAGAAGATCTGAGACTAGAATCTGAAGATAATCTAAAACTAGGGTTCTAAAATGTTTACTCACATACTGATATTCTGATGCGGTGGCTGAGGTAAAAAGCAGTTCTTTGATAGTGATCCAAAGTTACAAAGCACTCAGGATAATTAATATAAGAATTAGCATGTTTATCTGGCCACTTGAGACACTGAAATGTCCAGCCTGACTGGAAATGGAGTAGGAAGGAGATGAAATCTAATGAAAAACCCTGTTCTCATGAAATTTCTAGTTCCTCTCTATGAATCTGTGAAAACTGAAGTCAATAAGGGACCATTATGATCTTCTAGTCTGACCTCCTATGTGTAATAGACCATAGAGTTCCCCCCTGCAGTCCCTCATTGACCCCATAGCTACAGATGAGCTACAGTGAATCAGCATGTGCCTAATTTAAGCATGTGAGCAGACCATTAATATCAATAAATAATTTTAAGCTACTTATGTGCTTAAAATTAGATGCCTGCTTCAATACCTTGCTGAAGTGACTAGAATAGGTTCCAAGGCAGCAAGTTAATGGTAGGCAGTTTTATTCCTCAGAATATACACAAACATTCATTTTTCTTTCATATATATATATATATATATATATATATATATACATATATATATATATATATATATATATACACACACACACACACATTTGCATTTGAACTAACGGAAACTCCTTAGTATGCAGGATCCCTTGGTTATGAGGGAAAGTTAAGATGACGAGCCATAGGAGTTGTCAGTCTGTCAGATTGAAATTGATATTGGGGAAGTCAAGAATTCCTTTCACCGGAGTCAACAGAAAGGAACGGAGGTAAGATGTACATATAACAAGAAAGAGATCAATAAAACCACAAGCAGTGGAAAGCAAATCAAGGTTGGCAAAACCAAGAATGAACATTTGCTTGACTGATGCAGCTGCTTCTTTTCATATTCTTGTTCTAAATCTTATTTTCTTAATATTGAGTATAAGGTAACCTGTATAACTCTGTTACTTGCTCCGATGGACAGTGCTGCTCTTGAACTGACACAGTCTACTCCACAGTACAAATTATGCCCCTTCAGGAATACAATGGTATCATTTCAACAATTAGCTTGGAATAATTGCAATTGCTTAGTGTTGTGGGCGCAGCAGTGATCTCTATGATAACCTGTATGCTCAAAAAGTCTGTTACACCTTCCCTCACACTTGTCTTCTCTCCCTCTTGAATAGCTGTGAAGTGGCTTTACACCTCCCTCTCCCTCCTGGAATGCCTGTGGGATGAATGGGCTGTTTAAACAGCTGGAAGATCAGAAGAGCTCCCAGGTAGACAAGGTGTCTGGGACTCTAATTAGGCATCGCTCACATACCCAATGCATGGACACTGCCCGAGGTGGAGTGTGACTAGCAGATGTGACCAAGTCATCTCTAGTGGCAGGCCATGAGGAGCAGGTCCTTAAAAGGGGAAGGGGCCATGTGCTCAGCCGTGCACTCACAAGCTTATACCTCCTGTGAAGGCCCATTGCCCAGTCCGCCTGGCCAGTGGTTCACTGTGTTGCATCGTGCCTTGGGAAGACTTACCTGCTGCGCTGTGGGACACTTACCTTGAAAAATACTGGCATCTCCAGTTCTGTATCTGTCCTGGAAGCATGAGTATGTGAGTGTAAGTGTGACACCCCCCCCCCTCATTTCTTTTGAACTTAACTATCAGTATAAGAAACGTGCTGCTTTCTGCCAAACTCTGGTGGGTCATTAGACCTCCCTAAGCTTTCTAGCTGACACAACTTTGGATAACATTAATGGTGGGGAATGCAGGCAACCACCAATAGGGTACACTGGTGGAAAGGGATGACACAGAGTAGAGAGCCCAACAAAACAGACCATTTTCTTAAAACCAGTTTTCCTCAAGAAAGGTTTTGACAAAAACGGACGCTAGTCCTACTGGGAAAATTGAATTGAAATGCTGCCCATCTGGAAGGCTCTTACCTGTTTCACTGTCCACCTGTGAATTGACAAAAGCTTTTGGGGAGGCCTGTCCAGGCTGAGCGCACTGTCCTCCTCCAGCTCACGAAACTTGACAGGCAGAGAGGATCCTCTCCCCACCAGTTCCCTGCGATGCCAAGGGAAGCAGAACACCCCAGATCTCTGTGTCTCAGACAAGAAGAGCCTTTTAGCCCAGCAACCAATTTTGCAAGTGAAATTGACAAACAGCCTTTCAGGCAGGTGGCCAAGAAGCTGAAATATTGTAAGAGTGTGCTCCAAGTAGAGCTCGTCAGGGATAGTCTTTTGATGAAGTTTCCTTAGTATCAAAGTTTTCCAAGGGAAGTGATAATTTTGCAGAATATTATCCATTTTCTATTCGGTAAATCAAGACAGAGGTTATATTTCAGGTTAGTCTGACCACAGTGGTTCAGCTGGAGGGAAAGATCATATTGCGTCACAGCAAGTGTAGTCCGACCAGATTCATGGGATGGGAGGGAAGGGGTATGATGCCCCCGACCTACAGTTTTTATGAAGCACTGCAGCAGCTTTGGCAGACACGGCTTGAGGTAGAACTGATGTGTATGTGTTTGGACATTTTCAAATTAAAATTTTCCAACCTTTCAATTTTGCGATCGGTTTTGCTGTTCCAACTTTTGGTCCCATTTGGAATGGAAAGAGATGTCAAAGCTCTTCCAAGCCAGAACCGTCTCAGCGTGTGTCTGTACAAAGCTGCCATCCAATAATTGAGAAAGAAACTAGTCCGCTTAACTTATTTTTTGCACTGGCTAATGATTAAAATATAGAATTCTTTTCGAGAACTGGATACTTTTGGAATAGAAGGTAGCTAAATATTCCTATCCAAGCATCTCTTCTCCTATTCACTATAAGCAAGGGAGAAATTGACTTTAATCAAATTGCCAAATACTGAAATTGTCATATGCTAGCCTTTAGCCATTTGATTATATTATTAAGAATGCACTCTATTTGGGAATGACAGTTTGACATTCAGAGGGAAAAAGACATATCACTTTCATTAAGAGGTGAAGAGAGGCAGAAAGAGGGCTTACAGGTCAGTTGTAATTTCTCCCTGCAATGACAGTATTTGTGAATTGAACTTGTGTTCTGTAATCCAACTACTTACACTGACAAAGAAGTGATGTATCTTTTTAATTTATGTGGAAAACTACTTTATTGTCCTTGGGTCTCAGATTAGATTGAGTTCATATCAACTTGATATTTCCCTCAGCTAGAGGGTTGCCAGAGGATTAAAGTGTGATGACTTCACAAAGAAAGAACACAGACTTATTTCAGTTGGTTCAGTCTGGTGTCCATTAAAAGCGTCCTTGTCCTTTGTGCTGAGTTTCTGATCGCGGCAGTTAAGGAAAATACTGAAATTGCTAAAACCATGGATGAGTGTTTTGGGTTTTCTACCCAGTTACAGGCACATGTAATTTGTATAAAGGAGCATTATCTAGCCACAGTGAAGTAGGGTAATGGATTTTTAAGGGGCCTTTAGCTCCACAGATGGCAGATCATAGGAGTGTTGGAGGAAGGTCATAGGGAGATTATCTGCTTTAGAAGTGTTATTTTTTAAATCAAAGCACAGCAGTGTGTGAAGCTTGCCATAGTAATCATATATAAGAACATGTACTGCTCATAGAAGGGGACGGACTGAACACTCATGAGACTGAAGTGCTCTGCTTAGCCACAGAATTGGTACAGGATGGACCATCAATGTTCTCCAATGCTAAACTAGAAGTACCACCCCTAGAACAAAGAGCATAATTCAGTTCTCAGGCCAACTGGGGACCCACTTCTGCACCATTGAAATCAATGGGAATTTTGCCTTTGATTCTAATGGAAATAGAACCAAGGCTTGACTTCTACCTATGTAATGATGTTCTAGAGACATCTACACTCCAAACGTTACTCGACTGAGACCCCCAAACCTACTTCTCATAAATCATCATATAGCTATTAACTAGTAACAATTTTTGGTCACTGCCAACCGGCGCTGGATTTGAACTAGCTGCATTATACAATATAAACCATGGATTGGATTAAGACTGGGATAAAATTAATAACCTACATCTGGGGAGAGAAGAGAATGGAACAAGATAAAATGTGACATTTCAACTCAGGAACTGAGCCAAAAGGATGTGGGAATGGCACCAAGCCAATCCTTTTCATCATCTGTCAAGCACCAGATTAAAATTCAAAGCAGCAATGGTCACTATTAAGATGTGTGTTCAGGTTGCAATGAGTTTCACTATTCCTCTAATGTACAGTGTGCATAGTGGTAAGTCCTCTATTGGCCACTGTAATGATGGTGTATCACTATAGCATTCCATCCTGCATTACCATATTATTATTAATAGAATACCCAAGGATGGGTTGGGTGCTTTACAGAAATATGAAGCTAATGGGGAAAGTGTTCCACTCCTAGGGGCACAGCACACATAGGAGCAGGGAAGTTGCAAAGGTAGCTTGTATGCCATTTTGGCACCTTCAGAGGCCTGGACTTGTTGTCATCCAAAATAATCTCTGGTGTAACTTTAGCAACCTAGGGAGCTACAGCAGCCCAGCCTAGGGACAGCACTGTAACCAGGAGCTGTCCTGTTATCCACAGTGGTATATGCCATACCTCCCCACCTGCCCCCCTATGCCAATGGGCACGATGCTCTGCTCTCAGTTTACAAAGGGACCAATTAACGTTGCTGTTTCACTAAAGGCATTTGGTATATTAAGTATGAGAAATGCCACAGTAGCACTGATTATGTGTACATGTTCCCAGCACAAAGTGAAAGGGAGGTTGTTTTCTTTCTATTTTTAAGAATTCTGGTGTCTAGGCACATTGTCTACAATACACATTTCACACAAGCACATCAAAGGACAGAAATGTACCTTACAAACCTTATTTCAAAATTAAAGCTGAAGTCTCATTTCCCCAGCCTATTGCTGGAGAAAGCTTGTCTATAATGAGGATCAGTCTTAGAAATGCCAAACATAATGAGAAAAAAAAAAGAAAAAGAAAGAAAGAAAAATACAGCAAAGTTGGCCAGAGAGACTCTTGAAGGTCTTATAAGGACGACCTCCAGAGATTGACAGTTTCCGCAACTAAAAAAAGGTAATGTGCTGCCCATGGAGTAAATAGGGCATGTACCTATGATATCGTACATCAGAAGAACATCTGAAGCACTGCATCATGGCAATACACTACCCAGGTTTGATCTGAGATAACCTGAGATGACCAGGGTGTTTTTTTTACAGCAGATATACAGCAAGATGGCCAAATCATGGACTACAGATCACACAAACCCAGCCTGGGAACTGAATGTGGAGAAAAGCATGCACAGTTTGGGATCTGAACAGAGGCTGAGAGCTGGTCTGGGAGGCAACTTACCTCTGGCAAGGGGGCCACTGATAGCCACAACTGGAAAATACTCAGTAGCAGCGTGCAGTCCAGGGAGCTAGACAGATGGCTCTATACATTTCATCTGGGGGAATTCTGCACCAAAACATTAAAAATTCTGTGCACCAAATTTAAAATTGTGCAAAATTATGCAAGTTTTATTTGTCAAAATGACACTACATAATCCCTTCAGTTTCAATTATATTGGTAATTTATTTCAAAATACCTGTCAGGAAGTATGTCTGTAACACACACAACATTTCCCCAAGGAATAGAGAGTTAAAGAAACCTATGACAGCCTCTCCTGTATCTCGGCCCCCTTAACTTACCAGAGGCCCAGACACCCACAACCTCTCCCGCCCAGAGCCCAGCCAAGCCCTTCACAGCCACTACACCCATTCCCCTCCCTCACAAGCCCAGTGATCCAGAGGGAGAAACAGCAGTTTGATGCTTGGTCCCAGGCTTGCATGGAGTTTCCTGTGTACCACCCTCTCCTTCCCTCAGAGTATGCTGGGAACTGCAGCTACCAGGAGCCCTCTAGATCTCTGTGTCACTATTGTCTTCTGTGTCTGAGCTGGGCTCTGCTGGGTCCAGTGGCCCCTAGTGGTGGCTAGCAGCCCTGCAGTCCATTTCTGTGGGGGAAATACAATTCTGCGTGCACAACTTTAATTTCTGCAAAATACCCACTGCAAAAAGTGGCGCAGAATTCCCACAGGGATAATACATTACAGACAAAAGACATGCTCACTGGCTGGGGATTGGCAGGCCGGTGTGTGATTGCTGTCTGTGATGCTAGAGTTGAGGAGCCCTGACCTCCTACCATCATACAGGACTGCCCATAGTGGTCAGACTGGGACCTGCTATGTGTTGGGTTTCTCTTTATTTGGATACATGAAAGCAGTCATGTACTGGTTATTTCCATCAGTCCTGGTAAAGTCTCTTCAGAATTCTTTGCCGTTTGTCAGTCTCCACCCATGTTTGGGCATGTCTACACCTGGAGCTGGAGGTGTAATTCCCAGCTTGAAGATACATACCCATGCTAGTTCTAACTGATCTAGAGCACCAAAACTGGAATGTAGCCACAGTGGTCGGAGCAGCTGGCCGCCACAAGTATGTGCCGAGTATTTTAGGTGGGTATGTACACAGTGCAACTAGCCCAACCCACTGCTTGTGCAGCCGCAGACACTCCTTTTAGTGTGCTAACACTTACAGAGTTAGCATGGGTATGTCTTCTGAAGCATGATGTTACATACTCTTACTGTGAATCCAATAAGGGCCTAGTGCTTGGAGCACCTCCAGCCCTTGTCTCAAGGCACATGGTACACGCAACACACCCTGGGGTTGGCATACTACACCATTCAGAGACTGCCTGCAGTGGGGATTTCTATTTTTCAGTCTTAGATAGAAATACCATGAAAGACAGTCTTTATCCCAGTGACTCGGCACTTCTGTCCCCAGCCCCAACCAGCACACACAGTGTCATGCGACAATGACAGTCAGAAGTGATCACTGCATTTTAGACCCTCAAAATGTGGTTCTCAACAGGATGAAATGGTCTGGGATGGTTACTTTTGTCTCAACCATTCCCCCTATCCCTGTGTCACAGAAACACAAGTATTTATTCATACACATGTCTACAGTGTGTGTGTGTGTGGGGGGGGGGGCACCATTGCCTATTATTACTTATCAGCTCTAAATAACCAGAAATGTGTCACTTCTTTAACAAAATGTCCTTGGCTGTTTACCAGCCTACTTAATATATTGTGATTAATCTGCCAGGACATAGATGTATACTGAGTAGAATTTAAAAAAAGCTTTTCAGATGGGATGAGATCTGGGAGAATTGTGCAAATGTTACTTGGATATTTCAGGTGGCGGGGTTGAGTTATCTCTGTATGGTAATTGTGAACAGAATGATAAAACACAATGAACGAGCCAAGCAGGCTCTTGACAGGAAAGAAGTGATTGATTAATGGGATGTGATGTACACTTGATTGATTTTGCTGCATGTTTGGTGTCGTTTTCACAAATGATTTATCTTAATTTTCTGTATATTATCAATACATGCAGCTTGACCAATAAGATGTCACTAGTAATTCTCATCAAAAATAGGCATTTCTTTCATAAGAAACCTAATTTTACCTATAATCCATCTCTTCTGCTTAGTAGGGAAATCCTCCTTTGTTACTGTCCTGTATGTCTAATGTCAAGTGAGAATGTTCAGCAACATTGATGATCCTTTGAAACCCTCATCATTTTGAAATACTAATAGCAAACTTTATCAGACACTTTCCAAGGTCAAACTAGAGACCAGATCCATCCATCACTGATGACAATGGAGTTCTAGTACAACAAAGATAAACTGGTCTTACTGCCGTCTCTTTGGACAAAAAGTGCCCCTCTCCTCTTTTCTCTTGGCCTACTAGTGCTACATAATCATGTTGCTCCATCATTAACAAGTTTCATTATAGTGTATTATTATTTGCTTCTGCATATGAAAAAGAAAATAGTGATGTTTCTGTGGATCTTAATTTCTGAGAAATCTGTTGGGGGCCATAAGCACATCAAGTGAGTAAATTCGCTCTAGGAAAAGAAAATTATATTGTACAGTACTTGATGTTCATTTAACACATCTAAAACATAATTCTGAAGAGTTATAGCGATGATTCAGCCAGTTAAAATATATTCAGTGGCAAAAGGGTATGTTAACACAGAGCTAAGGTAGCTTGGGGGTAGGTTCTGCCCTCGCAGAATGCTGAGTTGAACAAAACTCAAACTTCTGAAAACCAGGAAATGCACAACTAAGGTTGACCATGCTTTTTTAACTTGGCTCTCCTTCCTCAATGCCCCAGTATGCCCTGATTAACACACATAATTTTACTCTGCCAACCTCACTGCTGCTGAAATGTATACGCTTTCCACTTCCTTTTACAATCCAGGCACTCCCTGGTGTATCTGTACAATCTTTTAAGTCACTAATTAGAAGCTGCAGAGTAGGCAAACTATAATGCCAGTGCGGGGCGCGCTCGGTCTACTGAAATCAGGTTGTAGTCAGTAATTGTCATGGCATGGTGATGAAGGGAAGCAGGTTTGTATAATTTTTGGTGGTGCCCAGAGGAGGTCCAAGTCCTGTCCCCCCCTCCCCAACCTGCCTAAGGCTCTGGGAGAGAGTTTGGGTTCAGGAGGAGTGCAGGGTCTGGGAGGGAGTTTGAGTGCGGGCTCTGGGCTGGGACAGGGGGGCGCAGGGTGTTGGTTGGGGTGCAGGGCATGGGGCCAGAGATGAGGAGTTTGGGGTGCAGCAGGCAAGCTGCACTGGGGTTGGGTAGGGGGCCAGAGAGGAGGACTCCTCCCCAGCCCTCTCCCCACAGAGAACAGCGAGCTCTGGGGGAGAGGGCAGCTCCCCACCCTATCCCACCAGCACAAAATTCACTCAAGCGTCCCCTCAGGAGGTCCAGCCAGGATAAGCCCCCATCCCCGGCTAGACTCAGTCTCGCCTGTTGGGGAGGTGGGGGAGGGGGGTTGCCATGCACCTCCTCCCTCTACAGGCACAGCAGCCACCTCAGACTGCCTCTGGCACCACTCCCTTGAAGCCGGCCACAGCAGTGGCTGGGGAGAGAGCGCAGCACGGAGCTGCAAGGGGCAGCTGTCCACTTCCCCAGGCAGGCCGGGATGCTTGGGCACAGTTAACTCTCACAATTAACTCAAAAAAAGTAATCACAGTTGTAATCACATTGTTAACCAATAGAATAGCAAATGAAATGTATTAAATATTTGATGGTTTTCTACATTTTCAAATATAATGATTTCAAGAGAGAATACAGAGGGTACACTGGTCACCTTATATTATTATTTTTTATTACAAATATTTGCACTGTAAAAATGATAAACAAAAGAAACAATATTTCCCAATGCACCTCATACGAGTACTGTAGTGCAATCCCTTTATCGTGAAAGTGCAACTTTACAAATGTAGATTTTTTTTTGTTACACAACTACACTCAAAAACGAAACAGTGCAAGACTTTAGAGCCTATAAGTCCACTCAGTCCTACTTCTCATTCAGCCAATCGCTAAGACAAACAAGTTTGTTTACATTTACGGGAGCTAATGCCGCCCACTTCTCATTTACAGCGCCACCAGTAAGTGAGAACAGGCATTCACATGGCACTTTTGTAGCTGGCATTGCAAGGTATTTATGTGCCAAAAATGCTGAACAGTCATATGCCCCTTTATGCTTTGGCCACCATTCCAGAGGCCATGCTTCCATGCTGATGACGCGCATTAAAAAAAAGTGATAATTAAATTTTTAATTGAACTCCTTGGGAGAGAATGGTATGTCTCCTGCTCTGTTTTCCCCACATCCTGCCATATATTTCATGTTATAGCAGTCTCGAATGATGACCTGGCAGATGTTTGTTTTAAGAACATTGTCACTGCAGATTTGACAAAACGCAAAGAAGGTACCAGTGTGAGATTTCTAAAGATAGCTACAGCTCTCGACACAAGGTTTAAGAATCGGAAGTACCTTCCAAAATCTGTGTGTGAGAGAGAGATAAGGTGTCAGCATGCTTTCAAAAGTCATAAAAGAGCAACCCTCTGATGCGGAAACGATAGGACCTGAACCACCAAAAAATAAAAACAACCTTATGCTGGTGGCATCTGACTCAGATGATGAAAATGAACATGGGTCAGTCTGCATAGCTTTGGATTGTTATTGAACAGAACCCATCATCAACATGGATGCATGTCCTCTGGAATGGTGGTTGAAGCATGAAGGGACGTACAAATCTTTGCACATCTGTTATATAAATATCTTGCCATGCCGGCTACAACAGTACCATGCGAATGCCTATTCTCACTTTCAGGTGACATTGTAAACAAGAAGTGGTAGCATTATCTCCTGCACATGTAAACAAACTTGTTTGTCTGAGCGATTGGCTGAACAAGAAATAGGACTGAGTGGACTTGTAGGTGCTAAAACAGTGGTGGGCGACCTGTGGCCCAAAGGCTGCATGCGTCCCATCAGGGTAATCTGCTGGCAGGCTACCAGTTTGTTTACATTTGCATGCCACCTGCAGTTCCCAGTGGCTGCGGCTCACCGTTCCTGGCCAATGGGAGCTACAGGAAGCGGCATGGGCCACATGGACTGACGGCCACTTTCCACAGCTCCCATTGGTCGGGAATGGAAAGCTGTGGAGACTGGGAGATGTGGGCAGCTGTGCAAATGTCACCAAACTGTCTGGTGGCCTGCGAGTGGATTATCCTGATGGGCCACTTGCAGCCCATGGCTGCAGGTTGCCCACCACTGTGTTAAAGTTTTACATTGCTTTATTTTTGAATGCAGGTATTTTTTGTATATAATTCTACAACTGTAAGTTCAACTTTCATGATAAAGAGATGGCACTACAGTGCTTGTATTAAGTGACTTGAAAATTACCATTTTGTTTTTTACAGTGCAAATATTTGTAATCAAAAAGACAAAATGAGCAGTGTACATGTTGTAATCTGTGTTATAATTGATATCAATATATTTTAAAATGTAGAAAAACATCCAAAAATATTTCAGTAAATGGTATAGTATTATTGTTTAACAGTGCAAGGAATCGCACAATTAATGATGATTTTTTTTAACTGTGTGATTAATTGCAATTAAACTTTTAATTGCATGCATTTTTTATTTTCTAAGAGGTCAAGTGTCAGTTCCTCAGCTGACATGAAGTGGTGTAATTCTATTGACACTTACAGAGCTACAAGTTTACACCAGCTAAATAACTTGCCCCATATTTTATAGGAAGCTGCATTCTTGCCATGCAATTGAAGTATGTTCAGCGGCATTTTTATTTATTTTTAAACAAACAAAAATTTAACAACTTGACACCACCATTTTTCAGACTTATTTTACTGAGACTGTTTGTATTTGTTAATGGAATCAGCAAACATGCCTTCTGTTTAATCTAGCATTATGGAGCTAAAGTAAAGACTATAAAGCTTCTCAGATCTTGTTACAACAGTTTCAAGCAGTTTTTAATATTGAAAACTGTTCAGTTTAGTGCACAAGTTTTTCCTACAGTAATGAAGCCCACAGAGACTGCTAGTAGTTTCTAATCCATATAAGTAGTCATAACAGTAGGGAACTAAAAGATAAAAGGCCATTACTCTCATTATGAGACATATCATGGCTTATTAAAAACACCAAAGGTTAAAAAGTTCAAGTAATGCCATGCACTGTTAATAGTCAAACCTTTCCACATTAGCTATTCTAGGGGGTATGTTATTTTTAAAACAGAGCTTTAAAAATGATACTAGCATATTTATCTTATTAAAATCCTGACAATTAATTATTGAGCTAATTTCCCATTCTGTTTTCATAAGGTGTGTTTTGCTAACTACACATACACACACACACACACACACACACACACATATATATATATATATATATATATAATTCTAGATATATAACCTGGGCCGAAAACACTCCCCCCAGACCCCATGGTAAATGGCCTTTCACACAGAGATATGAAAATTCCTGCGATTAATAGTATTCAAGGGAGAAAACAACAAGACCTTTAGGCACGTCCACATTTGTTGATGGGCTAGCCATGCCAAGATCCAGAGCAATCTATATATATAAAAGTCAAGTGGTGTATGTATGAGTGTATGTATGTACGTATGACTGCGAAGTCCTCCCGCACCGTTTGAGCCAGAGACTTGAATTTTGGTACAGTGAGGGGTCTTGGGGTCTAGATGCTGGTAAGGGTTGAAAAATTTTCGGATCTCACCTCTGACGCCCCCCAGGGGTGAAAATCTTTCAGGGCCAATCACATCAGCTTGGCAGTTAGGTGGTGATGATGTCATAATACCCCCCTCCAACAGACACCTCACTCGCTCAGCTCACCCCTCCCTCCTCCAACGGAACCCCGGAGATCCCTCAGTTCTCTGCCCCTCCCACCTCCCCAACGGAACCCCGGACTACATCAGCTCTGTGCCCCCCCCACCTGCGAAGGTCCCCGGAATCCCTCGGCTCTGGGCCCCCTCCCCTCCTGCGACGGATCTGAGTTGGGTTTGGTGGGACGGTAAGTGAGGTGGGGGTGTCGGATTCAGTCGGGGGGGTGAGGTGGGGGTTTCGGGTTTGCTTCGGGGGGTGGGAAGGTGTCGGGGTGGGTGAGGGGTGAGGGGTGGGTGTTGGGGTTGGTCAGGGGGTGTCAGCTGTCTGCCACCTCCCCACCTCCGACTGACCTGAGCAGCGCCGGGCACTTATGCTAGTAGTAAATAAGAAAACACTCAACAGCCGAGAGATGGGAAAGGAATCCACAGATGGTGTTTCATAAAATCATTCTGTTATTGTTTCAGTGAAACCCATTACATAGACCTTTTATCACTGGGCCTGGGATACAAGGACCAGGGCAAGTTTTCAGCATTCTAACCTTAGACGGAGCAGTTTGGGGAATTGCAGAAGCAACAGTTTTGGGTTTGCCCAAGGGTCATAGAAAGATTTAATTCTTCATGGCTTTAAGGACCATATTTTTAAACAATACAGACTGAGGTCCTCCAAAAGATAATGTACACTTGTGCACCCATCTATCTGGACACGTTTGTTAGGCGAATGCTTAGTACTTCTACTTAGAAAGAAAAAAAAATCTGGATGGGCCAACCCATAACATATGCTCTAAGACAGAGGTGGGCAAACTACGGCCCGTTGGCCATATCTGGACCACCGGACAATCCTGACTGGCCTGCCTGAGCTCCCAGCGGGGTAGACTGCTCCCAGCCACTCCTCTGCCTTCCCGGCTCTCCCGGAGCCGTAGGGGCAGGGGATCTTTGGAGGGGGCGGTCAGTGGACAAGGAGCGTGGGGCTTGGATGGGTCCGAGATTCTGAGGGGGGCAGTCAAGGGACAGGAAGTGGGAAGGGATCAGATGGGGGTGGGGCAAGGCTAATTGGGGATGCACAGCTTCCCTGACCCGGCCCTCCATACAAGTTTTCAACCCTGATGTGGTCCTCGGGCCAAAACGTTTGCCCACCCCTCCTCTAAGATAATGTGCGATGGTACTTGGCAGGAAAAGAAGTCTTTTCATTCACTGGACTGGCAGGACAGTACAGCTCTGGGGTCCTGGGCTGGGAAATCTTGGCTGGAGCTTCTCTATTGTTAGTTCATGAGTGGATGAGGAGAAGCATTTTCATATAACTGCAGCTGGGTGTATCCCTGCCTGTGTAAAGGTTGTGTAAGTCCAGGATCAGGAGCAGTCTGCAACTTGTCACAACAGCACTGTGAGAAGAAGCCCAGGCTAGCAAGATAGAGCGCTCAGTGATACCTCAGGTCCAGGTCGCACCCATGGGGGAAGCCCATCACAGGATGAATACAGTCTACAGAGAACTGAACAGGACTACTTGGCACCCAAATGATTACTATGTCCTAAGAAAAAATAACCAGGAGAGTAAACACAAAGGAAAACTGGAGAGGACAGAAAGAGGAATGTGGGAATTAAATCCTGCAACCACAACTAATATTTCAGAATGGCTTTTTATAATCAGCTGAGTAATTTTGGATTCTTCATTTGTTTTTCCTCAGTGACTTCAATAAAGCACACCCGAGGCTCAGTTTCCTGGCAAAGTGTATTATTTGTGTTTGAAGCTGGTTATTTGCCAAGGTTTCTGCAAGCTCACCAACAAAATAATTATGATCGACATCTGACTGTCCTTTGGCTGGTCGAATGTCCTTTTTACTCTATTATTACCTAGTTGTGTTTCTCATTTTTGTTGCACAAGAAAGATCCTGAAAAACAACAACAACCCTTATTTTGCATTACCAATAACATCAATGGCAAGGACTCCATTTTGCCTCCACAAGTACTGTAGCTCATCCTTCTCTATGGGCTTTTACTTTTGCTTTGGCAGGTACTAATTCTTACCGCCTCTTCCTTTTGTTGTATTATTGAACACATGTAATAGAAGCAGTGAGAGATTAAAAGAAAGGATAGTAGCAGTTTCTGAAGCCTTCTGATATCTGGATTTTAGTCCATCATAGTTTGCTGTGAATGTATGCAAAGCAAAGTTGGGTGGAGCAGCAGCACAGCACAATATAGGGAACAGAGGGAAGTGAGGGAAGTTACTGGTGGAACACAAAGAGAGAAGAAAGGAAATGAAGGGAAAGAAAAGAGAAACAATATAAATAGAGGGGAAAGGAGGATGCTTGTATTTTTTTTTAATGACAAGCTGTTAGGATTGCCTCCCCACTCTGAACTCTAGGGTAAAGATGTGGGGACCCATATGAAAACAGAAATAACCCCCCAAGCTTATTTTACCAGCTTAGGTTAAAACTTTTCCCCAGAACACAAACTTCTCCAGTGTTTGGACTTGGAATATTGCTGCCACCACCAATTTGGGCCCACAAAACAACGGGTTAGGGTAAATTGGAATCCTCTGAGTTATTCAGCACATTTTCTCCTCTACAAATTGACTACCAACCACTGACATTTTAGGTAGATGAACTGCTCTTTTATATAGTTTCTAAACATGCCTGTGCTAAGTTAACATCATCTACAGGTTGTCATGACTCACTTCTTCGTTACAAGTATAGCAACTAATCTTGAAAATTCAAGGTTGAAAATGTTCTGTACTGCACGTTGACTTTGACCGGGCTGTCACTCAAGAGCAATTGGTCTTTCAAATACTAGCATCTGACCCCAGGCCCCTTGGCTTTGTTTTTATGGTTTCTTTTAACTCTTTTTATATGTTTAATATCAGATTTCTTTTCCATCAACTTCTCCCCGGATTCACAGTCTCAGATATGTTCTGGTTTGTTTAAAGGAAGAGAAAAAAAAAGAGACTGTTTCATGAGCTATTCTTTCTATAGACAATTCCCTGTCAGAGTCCAAGTCTAGAGACTGCATCCAAAGCAAGTTGAAAAAATTCATAGGGAAGTGTTGCAGACCAAGCTGGATGAGCTAACTCTCAAACAGGTGATTAAGAGAAAGCAGAAAGACTACGAGGAATGGAACATGAGAAGGATCAGCAAAGAAAGCTACCTCTTGGGGGTCAGAAAGTGTAGGGATAAAGTGAGAACTACCAAAAGTCAAGCTGAGTTGGACCTTGGAAGGGATTTAAAACCAATAATAAAATATGTTATAGCCATATAAATAAGACTAAAACAAGGAAAGATGAAGTTGGACCACTAAACACTGAGGATGAGGTAGAGATTAAAGATAATCTAGGGATTGCCCAAAACCTAAACAAATACTTTGCCTCAGTTTTTAATGAGGCTAATGAAGATCTTATCAGGAGTTGCAGGCTAGCTAATGACAACAAGAATATGGAGGTAGAAATTACTACATCCAAGTTGGAAACCAAATTCAAACATCTTAATGGGAGTAAACTGGGGGGCCCCAGATAATCTTCATCCTAGATTATTAAAGGGATTGTCACATGAAATTGCAAGCCCAATAGCAAGTATTTTTAATGAACATGTAAATGCAATGGCCGAACCCCATGACCGGAGAATTGCTAATATAGTTCCTATTTTTAAGAAACGGGGGGGGGGGGGGGGGGGGAGTGATCCAGGAAACTACAGGGCTGTTAGTTTGACCTCAGTTGTATATGGTCTTGGAACACATTTTGAAAGAGAAGCTAAAGAGGACATAAAGTTGAACTGTAATTGGGAAAAAAATACAACATGGTTTTACAAAAAGTAGATTTTGCCAGAGCAACTTGATCTCCTTTAGATATGTAATTTGGGGGAACACCTGTGACTTATGGGAGTACAAAAAACAACTTTGATGTAATATGACCTTTGATGGCTTTAAAAAACTCAATAAATAAATAAATCATGATGCTACCATCAGTTTGAAACAGCACAAATCTTCATTCCAAGAAGAAAAAGAAATTAATGCTATATTCTTCCTTTCAGAAAACTGAATACAGACCCAAGTAATTTCTTTATGATAGGCATTTTAAGATACACGAGACTTTTCCAAATAAAATATTTATTTGACATAAAAAGTAAAAGATGACATTTTAATGGTCATTTGCTAAAATAGAACTATCATGCTGTGCAACTGCTTTGACAGCCATTAGTCAGGAAGTAATACTCTAGGGTCTAGTTTTTAGTGTCTGCCAAAGTCATAGACATAGCCTCTGGAAAGAATCTACGAAAGGCTACACTATGACAATAAATGACATTCTTCTGGGAACCACATGATTCACTTGTGCATTGTTTTGATTGCAACAGGTCAGGCTTACACCTTTATGGTAAATATCTTTAGCACTTACAGTGATATTACATTGCCCCTTCGTCAGAAGATGCAATCCCGTATCTTAACTTTTATAAAAACTGAGCAATAAAGTATGGAAGAAATGAACCATATCAAAGCTGTATAAAGAATAATTCTCTTAAATCGCATCTTGTAGTGTAAATTCCAGTATTTTAAAACAAATATTTGAAATGCAAAATTTGTCGACTTTTTATATTTGCTTTCCTTTGTGTAGTTTGATCAAATCTTACCTTGGGTAGAAAAATATAGCTATGACATTTTTTGAATATTTGTATAACCTTTATTGTTTCCTAGGTATTACTGATGTTTCTGAAGCTCTGTATTCTTAGTAAAGTGCAGCTTTCTGTAACTGTCACAAGATGAGTTTCATATACAGTTTCACAAAGAGGGTCAGTGGGTAAGCAAAGCTGGTAAGCATTTTCTAAATAAAAACAATGTAGGGTATTCATTGTGTTCATATATGCAAGCGGCTGCATGGTTCATAATGGTACCCAAATTTTCTTGGCCTCTGCAAGCAGGCTTTCAATATTTGCACTCTGTGCTTATTGGGCTAAGGGCATTATAAACCATCCCTCTGTTGTGTGCTTCAAAACATTTACATGGGAGGAGAAGAATAAAAATGGATTTGCCCCAACCTTCTGGGTTGGGGAGGGAACTCATGTTTGGGAAGGTAGTGGGAGAGATGGAGTCACATCATCTAGGAACCTAGAAGGCAATACTCTATCATGCCTTTCACCTTAAGTGTAGCTTCAACCATTCAAGAGGGTTACTTTTGTTCTACAGCAAAAATAATCCCTGTTGCTGTTTACTTCAACTGTATGGGAGAGGAGAGAGGAAGAGGGACAAACTTATCCAAAATAGGAGCCTAACTTTAAGTACCTAAGTAGAGATTTAGAAGTCTAACTTTAGGTTCCTATTTTTGAAAACCTTGACCCTGGTCAATCTTCAGTTTCTCTCTATCTGCTGCTACGTTGGCAATTCCTCCTAATTTAGTATCATTGGCAATTGTTTAGACTTATTACTTCCTGTTGTAGATCATTAAGATAGATACTAACAGTACCAGTCCTAAGATTGTCCTTCACAGGACACTCTCAGCACCTCTATAGGAGAATCTCCATTAATATTGAAAATAAGTAGGTGAACAGATTCAGATAAAATAGGAACCATCACAACATTCAGATCAATCTAAACCTGATTATTTTAAGTTTTGAAGCAGTTCAGTGAACTTCCCCAGTTTTATTTATTTTTTGTTCACTTTTGCTTCTTTGTTTACAGCTTGGACAAGAACTAGGAATATGGGAGTATTGTGCCAAGGGAAAAAGCAATTCACATGGTACATCACGTGGCCCAGACCAGGAGACAACACCAATCTCATGAGAGATGGATCTTGCAACTTATCCAGCACAAGTTTTAGACCAAAGAGGCTCAGGATAACTTTGCATGACTGAAGAGTTTGACAGAATCGGTCCTAAAGATGTAGGACAGGTATGGTTGCTCATGATGCCCCGCTGGTGATCAAAGAGCCTTGAATGGAAATGGCAACAAAACCCAGTACAATTTTTCTTGTATTATGAAGCACTATGGAAGATGTGGAAGTATTAGGAGCCTCATAGGAAGGAGTTTGATCAGCAAGAAACTCATGGAATAATTGAACAATAGGAACCAAACGTTATGTAGGAAGTGAGCAGTGAGAGCTGCATGGTGGAGATGTAATTAATCCACTAGCTGTAGACAACTATGTAGGTCTCTCATTTATACACATCAAAGAAGTGGGAACTAGAACACTGTTCTCCCCCACAGTAAAACCACAAAGCCTTGAGGAGAACTGCCATAACCGCTAGCAGGAGGAGATCCTTCAATCTTGTCAACCTCACAACACATACTCTGTAGTGGGACAAGGTGGTTTGAAGTGCCTGTCTCCCACACAATTCTTGAGTTTCCTCTAAAAGTGTGAAATACCAGAACTGCTGTTTGTGATCTATTCAACCACTAATTACTCATATGGTCTCTTCTCCAATTATGCAATTTTTTGGTGTGAAACTTGTTACAAAACTGAAATTCAGTCTGGGTTTTTTCCAAAAGGTTTGCTGGTGTCCGTCAGGTGGCAAACTTCTCTTTCTTTTGGTTTCAGGTGGGGTTTCTTATGGTGATTACAGCCTGTTTCCAACTCAGTTTTATTTTGATCTCAGAATTCAAAGCATACCTTGCAAACTCGCTTGGGCCAACACTAAAACCAAAAAGAGTTTGGATAATTCTCTGAAACCCATAAGTACCACAAATCACACAGTTACAATGGCATCTATCCCACAATAGCACCATTTCCTCTTCAATCTGTCAATCTGTGCCTTTCTGTCATTCAGTGAGCAGTGAAGCATTCAGACAATGCACTGATCCTGATGTAAGAAATCTTTGGGGAAATGGTTTTGACTAAACATCCATTGTATTTGATTGCAATAACTTGATTTCTTTATGCATTTCCATTTCAGCATGTCAACTACTCAGATACAAGTATTTAAACCTCCAAATAATGTTTTCCCTCTTCTCTGCTATCAAGTCCTATGGCAGGTTGGTAACATGTAATTTCTAAAATTTAGTCCATTTGTTCTAAGTAAATCTACTTTTACTTTCTAAGTAAATGTACATTTGTTTTACAGAAATGTACTTTTTTAAAAAATAGCTGCACAAACCAGAAAAGGTGGGGGGAAATGTTTTTGCAGGACAACTTTGCCCAAAATTACTTTAAGAATTAGCATTTACTGTGCCCTGAAATAGAATAGTTAAATGGTAGCTTTTATCCGGAAACTGAGATTGAACTGGAAGCACTGAAATAAAATTACAGTACTAAGCAAAAATTGGGGTAGATCTGTCAACCAGTTCAACACCATTGTCCAACCATGAGAAAATTCATGTAATTATGGCAAGGTTTTCGTTTAACCTAGTATTTAATATCCCACTGACACTAAGCAAAGTTACCAGTAAAAACAGCTAAAAATAAAGTAATTTCATGCCCTTCTGATCTCTTCCTCATCTGGATCTCAGCCTCCCATAACTAAGAATTGTGAGCTATTATTACACAGTTTTGTCCAGCAACATTGAGTTTGGGGGCATTTTTAAAACCTGTTTTCCCACAAATAGATTTTTAAGTTCAGCAACAAATCTCCAAAGCTCCATATTGCGTTTTTCATTCATAGATCTCAAAGCACTTTACAGAGGAAGACAATATATTTATCTCCATCTTACAGATGGGGAAATTGAGGCACAGAGAGACAATGATCTGCCCATGGTCCTCCACGAAGTCAAGAACACAGGTTTCCTGAGGACTAACTTGGTGTTCTGTCCACTAGCCCACACTGCCTTCCCACATACATTAAAAACATACTAAATGAAGCACCAAGAGGAGGTTGATTGCATGGTTTTTAGAACATGACACTGGATAGTTTTAATGTGAGCTAACAAACAACTACACCATTGTTTGACATTTCTATTTATCCTTCCACATCTGGCTTTTCTTTGGTACGCATTACCTTCTTATCTATGCACTTCCTTGGGATTCCTCCAAGCTTTGAAGCTGACCAGAATGAGAGGACAGCTGAAGGTAGCATAGGAGATGGCCACACCAGACCTACTCTTGCTGAGAACTCCCTCCTCCCTCATGGCAGGGAATCCTGGGAAAACATAGACGGTTTATTTTTTCTGTGATGCGTGGCACAAAGTGAGTAGAGTTGGGCTGTGAATGTGCTCCACTAGGCCATCTACTTTACTTTCACTTCAGAAAACAGCACTAAATACATAGTGTCCACAACAATTTTTTCTTCTTATGCAAAAGGGTAAAACCAGTAACATTTGTGATCACTGAGAGAAAAACATAGTTCTTTTCTCCACTACTTAGAGTACGTATTTTCTTAGCAGCAGAATGAATAAGTGTAGCCCAAGCTGTAACCTTGGTAGACCCAAAGCAACCACAACATACAGACTTTTTTCCTTTCACTCTTTTAATATCTTGCATTTCATATCTTGTATTTAATACCTTGTATTATTGTACATGAATATTTAATGCCCAAAAATGACAATAAAAAGTGCCATTTTTTTAGATGGACTCTGAAGACAGACAGCTGAGTGGAGTTCCCTGATCTGCAGGTATTAACGAATTCCAAAATTGTATGGTTCAACTGTAAAAGCATATCTATATATATAAAAGTCAAGTGGTGTATGTATGTGTGTATGTATGTATGTATGTATGTACGTATGACTGCGAACTCCTCCCGCACCGTTTGAGCCAGAGACTTGAAATTTGGTACAGTGAGGGGTCTTGGGGTCTAGATGCTGGTAAGGGTCGAAAAATTTTCGGATCTCACCTCTGACGCCCCCCAGGGGTGAAAGTCTTTCAGGGCCAATCACATCGGCTGGGCGGTTAGGTGGTGATGATGTCATAATACCCCCCTCCAACAGACACCTCACTCGCTCAGCTCACCCCTCCCTCCTCCAACGGAACCCCGGAGATCCCTCAGTTCTCTGCCCCTCCCCCCTCCCAACGGAACCCCGGAGATCCCTCCATTCTCTGCCCCTCCCCCCTCCCAACGGAACTCCGGAGATCCCTCAGTTCTCTGCCCCTCCCCCCTCCCAACGGAACCCCGGAGATCCCTCAGTTCTCTGCCCCTCCCCCCTCCCAACGGAACCCCGGAGATCCCTCAGTTCTCTACCCCTCCCCCCTCCCAACGGAACCCCGGAGATCCCTCCGTTCTCTGCCCCTCCCTCCTCCCAACGGAACCCCGGAGAGCCCTCAGTTCTCTGCCCCTCCCACCTCAACCCCGGACTCCATCAGCTCTGTGCTCCCCCCCCACCTGCGAAGGTCCCCGGAATCCCTCGGCTCTGGGCCCCCTCCCCCCCTGCGACGGATCTGAGTTGGGTTTGGTGGGACGGTAAGTGAGGTGGGGGTGTCGGGTTCGGTCGGGGGGGTGAGGTGGGGGTGTTGGGGTTGGTCAGGGGGTGTTGCGGTTGGTGGGGGGGGTGAGGTGGGGGTGTTGGGTTTGCTTGGGGGGGTGAGGTGGGGGTGTTGGGTTTGGTCGGGGGGTAAGTGAGCCGGGGGGGTGTCGGGGTTGGTCTGGGGGGGTGGGAAGGTGTCGGGGGGGTGAGGGGTGTGGTGTGGGTGTTGGGTTTGGTCTGGGGGGGGGAAGGTGTTGGGGTGGGTGCCCAGACCAAACCCGACACACCCCCCCCGGCTCACTTACCCCCCGACCAAACCCGACACCGCCACCTCACCCCCCCACCAACCGCAACACCCCCTGACCAACCCCAACACCCACACCTCACCCCTCACCCACCCCAACACCTTCCCACCCCCCCAGACCAAACCCGACACCCCCTGGCTCACTTACCCCCCGACCAAACCCGACACCCCCACCTCACCCCCCCACCAACCACAACACCCCCTGACCAACCCCAACACCCACACCTCACCCCTCACCCACCACGACACCTTCCCACCCCCCCAGACCAAACCCGACACCCCCCCCGGCTCACTTACCCCCGACCGAACCCGACACCCCTACCTCATCCCCCCAAGCAAACCTGACACCCCCACCTCAACTCCCCACCAACCGCAACACCCCCTGACCAACCGCAACACTCACCCCTCACCCACCCCAACACCTTCCCACCCCCCCAGACCAAACCCTACACCCTCCGGCTCACTTACCCCCCGACCAAACCCGACAACCCCACCTGACCCCCCCAAGCAAACCCAACACCCCCACCTGACCCCCCGACCAAACCCGACACCCCCCCTCCCCGGCTCACGGTGCACTGTGTAGCACACAGATTATTAAATACACTGTTCGGTCGGGGGGTGAGGTGGGGGTGTCGGGTTTGCTCAGGGAGTGAGGTGGGGGTGTTGGGTTTGTTTTGGGGGGTCAGGTGGGGTTGTCGGGTTTGGTCGGGGGGTAAGTGAGCCGGGGGGTCTTGGGGTTGGTCGGGGGGGTGGGAAGATGTCAGGGTGGGTGAAGGGTGGGTGTTGGGGTTGGTCAGGGGGTGTCAACTGTCTGCCCCCTCCCCACCTCCGACTGACCCGAGCAACGCCGGGCACTTATGCTAGTAAATTATAAAATTCAAGGAAGAGTATGTTGGAATTCTTTCAAAGTAAGAATTTTTATAATGAATGTAGAAGGTTGGCTAAAGTCATCTAAATATCAGATTCATTCACAACCTCCAGTTATAAAGAGTCTCTAGACAAAGCCCCTCCCTCTCTGTAGTGCCATTGTCAAGAGGAAACTCAGCATTTCATTTCTGAACCTATGGCCTTGCACTTGAAGATCTGACCTTGAGCTCTTCTGAAATTTTGGCCTCTGGTGTATATTCCTGACTTCAAACCAGGCTGTGCCATTGACTTTTAGATCAGAACTACAATGGATTTCTGGGAGGGTTTTTTCAATAACACCAGATAACACAGTGCGGCACTTCAGTAGGGTTACTCTTTCAGGTATAGTATACTATAATATAGTAATATTTCAGGATTTTTTAGAACTCTATTGCTATTCTCTCTGGGTTAACATTCACTAGACAAGAGCACAGACCGGAAGAGATTATTGTTGTGAGGGTTACAGAGTAACAGGGGTGAGAAAAAGTCATTAGGATATTTACAGGCGGGGTTTTCACATGATACTCCCAAGGCTCCCTTCAGCCCCTCTCCTGGCTGGCTTCCCCTGGGCTGCACTCACTGCAGCTGCCCATAGCTGTAGCAGTCCTTGAGGCTGTTGTTGAGTCCTGAGGGGAAAGCAGAGGGGCACAGGCTGCTGGAAGTGGGGTGGGGGTGGGTAGCTCCCAGGGAGAGGCACCCTGGTGCAGGAACTGGTCCTGTGGCATCAGTGAGGAAAAGCTGGGCTCAGCACTCCACTGGACACATAGAGACAGAACACTAGGAGTGGCTTTTCCTTCTGCCTTCTCCAGAAGTTCCAAATGGACCTCTAAGCAAGTGAGACTGCCAGCTCTCTTCAGCTATCTGCACAATCCTGTTCAGGCCACCACCCTTTCTCACAGCTTCCTAATTCATAATTCAATCAGGGCTCCTTCCACTGTCTTGTCTCAGGGCTGTAAAGACTCACTCACTGGATGACTGACTCGCTTTCTTGCAGAGCTCCCTAGTTCCATGTGAAGAGGGGAACTCAGACAGTCCTGCTGAGCCTCTTTGGACAAGCCTCCCTCAGAGCTTTGCTACACCCCCATTCACTGCAGGTATCTTTCACAGTCTAACTGACCAGGGTCCCTCTGATAGGAATTAATCTACCTCAGACTACCATCACCTAGTGCCTGGTCACCTGGCCCATCCACTAGCTGAAGCTCCAAATCCATCAACTGGGAGGCAGATAACTAGGCACACGTGGACTAGGCCCAATTCCCCATAAAGGACCACCCTGTGAAAGTGGTCTGTTCATTTCTGGACAGCCACCTTTGGAATGATTACTTTCTGGAAGTCACAGCACAAAACTGGACGTCAGGTCTTCTGAATTGTCTTCCAGTTTCTTTCACTGACTCTGGGTTTGCTCCTCCAGTTCTTCTTCACACAAGGAGTTCTTATGTGAGTAACTCTAATTGGACCCGTATAAAGCCATCAAGAGTTGTAAACGTAGGCAAATCAAGTAACCTATGCCTCAGTGTACTCTCCTATAAAGAGGGCAAATAATAGGCTTTATGGTCTAGTAGACAGGGCTATGAACTAGGAGATCAGGCTTCCAAGCTCAGCTCTGCCTCTGAGTTATTGTGAGCAAGTCACTTCCCCTTTTTGTGCCCAGGTGTCCACTCCCTTCATCTATCTTGTCTATTT
Organism: Sternotherus odoratus; assembly: GCA_032164245.1. Lineage (NCBI taxonomy): Eukaryota > Metazoa > Chordata > Testudines > Kinosternidae > Sternotherus > Sternotherus odoratus. Next base: position 151,751,419 of record JAVMKO010000003.1, read on the forward strand.
AGATCAGTGGTCTCCAAACTGTGGGGCCCATTCACATAAGGGGGATGGAGGGAGTGACGCCCAGACCTATGCGGCTCCCAGGCAAGTTATGCCCCCAGCCGAAACTCCACTCCACCTCCTGCTCCACCCTCAGCCCACCGCAGGCCCCAGCTGCAGCTTTGCTCCACCACCCCCCCCGCCCCCCGTGTTACCAGCCCAGCTGCAGCTCTGCTCCAGCTTCTGCTCTGCCCACAGCCCACCTCTGCCCTCATTCCATCTTTTCCCCTAGGCCAGCTCTGCGTCTAGCCCCAGCTCCTCCCCCAACACCAGTTCTTCCCCTAGCTTCAACTTCAGCCCAAGCTCCTCTGTTGAGCCAACTGTGCAGTAATGGAGAGGGAGGAATGTGGACAGATTCCATCACTGGTAAGCGGGGGCATGACAAGAAAAGTTTGGGCACCACTGGTTCAGACTGTAAGTTCTTTGGGCAGAGAGTGTATCTAAGTCTGTGTCTGTTCAGTGTGTAACACAATGGAGCCCTGGAGTTCTAGCAAAACACAAATAATCAATTTTTCTTTCAGGAAGTATTTTATTAGATGACCAGGGTTTTATGAATGGAGGGTCAGAATGGGAGCTACAAGTTCAGAGGAGAAGTTACCTTTTACCCAACATGGTCTAGGTTAGTCCTTCTCCTCCATTTTAGTAGGAAGGCTTAAAAGTAACCAATGATTACTTTAAAATGAACAAAAAAAATTTCCCTCTCCTAAAACCACCTTAAAAGAACAGGTAGGCAGGGGCAGAATATGAAATTAGCCGCCTTAATGTCTTAGTCAATGCATTATATTTTGTCTAAGTATTGTAGGACATATGGTATGCTTCACACGTCACTGCAAATTTCCTGGCTTTGATTGTTTTCTGACACAACCTTAACAATCATTTAGTGCCCTTTTTTTTCACCGCGTGATGTTAATAAAATTTCTTGTCTTAAAAATTCCATTCTTTCAGGCTCCTGTAGCTGACATGGAGCAAAATACAATTTTGGGAAAATAATTATACTTCATTATTTTTCACTATTGAGTAACCATCTGGCCCTTTAATCACTGTCAGGTTGATGAGATTGAAGCAGTCATTGATGCAAAAGAGCTCCCATCTGCAGGAAGTGGGGTCTATGTTGAGCTCCCCTCAGAGTTCTTTTTCTAATGTTCTCAAGGGTACGTCTATACTACCCGCCGGATCCGCGGGTAGTATTTGATGTATCAGGGATCAATTTATCGCATCTTGTCTAGACACGATAAATCGATCCCCGAACGTGCTCTTCGTTGACTTTGAAACTCCAGTTCCACAAGAGGAGTAAGTAGAGTCGACGGGGAAGCCGCCATGGTCAACTTGCCACTGTGAGGACGGCCAGGTAAGTCGAACTAAGATACTTCGACTTCAGCTTCGCAAATAGCATAGTTTGAAACTCGCCTCTCCCCCACCCCTCACCCACCCGCCAGTGTAGCCCAGGCCCAACATTGGACACTTGGATAAATTGTTCCTCCCTCATGCATCCTTTGTTGGTCATGTGTTCCCCAAGCCAGGTGCTTCTTCCCTAGCAGAATTTCTAGAACACATGAAGGAGGAATTGGCACACGGTGAGCTGAACTCTTCAATAAGTTACAGCTTATTTATAACTGGCTATACTACCATAAAGGCACTGTACAGCTACCATAATGGCTCCCCAAACAATTCCCGGATATGGAAGAAGTCTTTGGCAGATGCAGGGCCAGTGTAACTGGGTCTATAGCCCCACTACAGGAGTGCCCAGTGTAAGTGGCATGTGGTGGAAGGTGGAAGGCATGGCTATGGAATGTCTGTGTCCTAACTATTCCGGGCACATTAACAAATCCATAGGGAATGTTGCAGCTGGATTGCAATATAAGACATCCTCTGAGATGTCCTATATTGCACCTAGAAGGAGGGATAGATAGCTCAATGGTTTGTGCATTGGCCCCCTGAACACAGGGTTGTGAGTTCAATCCTTGAGGGGGTCATTTAGGGGGCAAAAATGGGATTGGTCCTACTTTAAACAGGGGGTTGGACTAGATGATCTTCTCAGGTCCCTTCCAACTCTTAGATTCTATGACTCTATCATGTACTGATGTGTACTTGGCAAGCTCCAAGAAAAAGGGAGGCAAGGCCCCTTTTCCCGATTTACACCACCACATGTGAGATTAGAGAATCGGGCCCAATGGAGATGTTATTCTTTCGAGAAACCTGCTTGCAATGTACACTGTTTTCAAGCGTGTGCATTTGCTAGAAACAAATGCGATGGCGCACTGATAGGGAAAAAAAAGTGAATTAAAACAATTTGCATCCAAGAGAGAATTATTGGTATTAAATCCCTATGAATTTCACAATTGCTTTTAAAAGCTCTATGCTTCCACAGACCATTTATGTGATACAGCAGTAACCATTAACAGGCTGTTAAATTAAATATGACATTTTAGGAGTTACATCGGCAAAGAAGTTGTGTTATAAAAAGTATAGAAAACTTTGAAAGTCAGCCTATAAAACAACAAGATACCTGCAAGAAAATAAAAGGGCAGCTATCTCTTTTGCCTGCATGGCTAATAAACATAAAGAAAGCAATCTGCTGTGTACTCATGCATACATATGACTTACAAAAACGTAGCAAAAACCTTTAATGTTACCACTGAGTACTAATAAAACACATTTGAGTGGATATTACTGTTTGTATATGTTATATTGTAGCTGATGCTGGGTTTTTGTCTTGTTTAATATTGTTATCATTGACTGATTGTGTCAAACAAGATACTTGAAAATGTGCAGTCTAGGTAGTCTGATCTTTTGGGTCTTTGATTTGCAATAAGTTATTCTGAAAAGTTATGCTCTTTTCTTGACATTGCAAAAAGTAAAACCCAAAGACACCCAAAGCGATTGGATGATGCTGCAGGCAGTTTTTCAATAAGCAGCAGTCGGGAAAGTGTTTTACGTCATAGCCAGGGATGAGGCAGTAGAGAGGAAGGGAAAGCAGCTGAAGGCCACAAGTACATTACTTTTGTTGTAATACTTGGGATTTGCCTATGCTGCCAGAGTAACACAGGGACTACATTTAAGGTCCTTCATCAGCTATAAAAACACAGGCTTCTAATGCTTGACCTGAAGGAGTACAAATTCAGATATGGGTAGTAATAGATTCCATTTTCTCTCTGTGAGCCAATCACTTGAAGGCAACATTCATAGACCATTCTGTTCCATTCTATGCATCTGATGAAGTGGGCTATAGCCCACAAAAGCTTATGCTAAATAAACTGGTTAGTCTCTAAGGTGCTACAAAGTCTTCCTCATTTTATTTATTCTTAGATCTGAATCCCTTCATTACAATGAGAGCTGGGGAAGGAAGGAAATATATGCAGATAACTAAACCCAATTCTCTCCCTCTCTCATTCACACTGAAAAAGTTTAAAGCAAAAGTGAGTCTCTGACAATTCAATGTGAAAATTACAAATCAAACACCTAGAGGTATTGCCTGGCACTGTAATTTATAAACAATTGTATTACTGTTACAGAGCTTCAGGACACCACTCATGCCGACTGATGTGATGAGGATACAAAAAATATCACCTACTGCTAAACAAATCTGGTGAAACAGTGAAATCTGCGCACAGATATTTTGCAATTTGAAAAAAAAAAGAGGCTAAATTCTTCAAATAAATTCTTTGTTATGAATTATGCCTTCAGCTTGAATGTTCACAGTAAGTGAACATGTGGTAAAAGTAAAGTTGGATGTCAAAGTAGTAGGGACAGCACTGGGTTTCAAAAAACCTTAGGGTAATGGGGTCTGCTTACCCCGCACTAGCCCAGGCAGTGTTAGGCCCATATTATTGACAGCGGGAATCCCACCTTAGACTACTAGAGTATTGGGACTGGGCATGCTCCCAATACTCTAGTAGTATAAAGGGAGGAAGCTAGTAGTATAGTAGCTCAGCTAGTAGTATAAAGGGAGGAAGCTAGGATGGCAGCTGCAGGGAAAGGATATATCTGGGAAGCTCCTGCGGAGGGTGAGGCACAACCCTGACTGTGCCGGGAACCAGAGCCAGTCCCGCTTGATCCCAAGTGACTGGAGGAGCCAGAGAAAGCAACTGGCCCAATTGTCCACAGAGAATCCAAAAACTCCTGGGAAACCACAACACCAAAGCTGGTAGGAAGTGACCCAGGGATGGCGGTGGAGTGGTACCTCCAGCCCGGAAAAACTCAGCGTGTTTCAGTAGGACCCCGCCACTGAGAAGGTGCTACAGCACTGTTGGGGCACTGGGTCAGGGCCCGGTGGAGCTGGGTAGGCCAGAGCCCTCCTCCTGGGACTGCCACACCCCTTGGTGGGCGCCCCACCACTATAGACTCCAGCCAGTAGGCCTCACTGCCCTGCTACAAGGGCTGCTCTATAATCTCTGCCATTAGGTCTCGCTGGCCTGCAGCAAGGGCTGCTCTATAGACTCTGGCCATTAGGCCATGCTTCCCTGCACCAAAGGTTGCTTTACAGACTCTGGCCATTAGGCCGCACGGCTTGGCCTTCGGGGTGTGAACCCTCACACTTTGGTAACAATAAAGGTTTTATTATCAGAGTCCTTAGATAGTTAATACTTTTAGATGAAATTATAAGACAATAACACCAGAAAACATACAATAAGAATGTCCTCTATGTGTCACACTCATGGGGGAAAAGAGATACCTACAATCATGTCCTATCTCTTCTACCAGGGATTCGTCAGTTGGAGGGGGAAGGGCGAGCCTCTAGTAAGTATAAAGCTGAAATAGCTGAATCCTCCTCCCTTCTAAATCTTTCACAAGAAGCAAGTCAGGGACAGAAAGAGATGTGACTGGAATATCCTGAGCTCCAGCCATCCTCAGGCTGGCTGCTGGTTCCACTGGGACCACTGCCATTTAGCAATTTAGAGCAGCTCCTAAAATACTCTAACAGATGCATGGGTTGGGACCTTCCTCTTTGTGATGCCCAGCAGAAACTTAGTACTGAAGAGAATCTTGTCCTGTATGAACATTTCGACAAAATGAAACAATACATCTTTCTGAATCTATTTCCCCTTATATTATTTCCACTTCAATTATTTCACAATTTAGTGAGAAACAGACTGGTAAATTTAATTCAATTAGCTACTGTTGAAGATACCTTACAGTTTCGTGCTAACTTAATAACCAGGCAACCAGGCATTAACTAGAGAGTAAAAATAACGGTCTCACTGCTTTTGGCAGATATATAAAAATGTGTGAAACTACCCAAAGAGATAATTAATCTAATCGTTCATCAGACTAACCTCAGTTGTGACTCTCCTTTGCACATGAACATAGCTGAAGCTGTGTCCGGCTAAAACAAAATATATTCCATGTGAGAAAACAGATGACTTTAAAGCAGTTCCTCTCAACCTTTCCAGACTACTGTAACTCTTTCAGGAGTCTGATTTGTCCTGTGTACCCCCAAGTTTCACTTCACTTAAAAACTACTTGCTTACAAAATCTATATATATAAAAGTCAAATGGTGTATGCGTGTATGTATGCGTGTATGTATGCATGTATGTACGTGCACTTACTCCTTCCACACCGTTTGAGCTAGAGACTTGAAATTTGGTACAGTTATAGGTCTTAGGGTCCTAATCAGGGTAAGAGTCGAAAATATTTCAAATCTCACCTCTGACGCCCCCCCAGGGGTGAAATTATTTAAAGGCCAATCACATCAGCTGGGCAGCTGCTGTTCTCTGTGACATAGTTATGATGTCATAATACCCCCCTCCAACGGACCCCGCACTCGCTCAGCTCTCTGCCCCCTCCCCCCTCCAACGGACCCCACACTCGCTCAGCTCTCTGCCTCCAACAGACCCGAGTTGGGTTTGGTCGGAGGGTAAGTGAGGTAGGGGTGTCGGGTTTGGCGGGGGGTGAAGTGAGGGTGTCGGGGGGTAAGTGAGCCAGGGGTGTTGGGTTTGGTCTGGGGTGTGGGAAGATGTCGGGGTGGGTGAGGTGTGGGTGTTGGGGTTGGTCGGGGGGGTGGGAAGGTGTCCGGGGGGGTGAGGTGTGGATGTTGGGGTTGGTCGGGGGTGTTGGGTTTGGGGGGCCGTAAGGTGGGGGTGTTGGGTTTGGTTGGGGGGGTGAGGAGGGGTGTCGGGTTTGGTTGGGGGGGAAAGTGAGGTGGGTGTGTCAGGTTTGGTCTACGGGGGTGAGGTGTGGGTGTTGGTCAGGGGGTGTTGGGGTTGGTAGGGGGTGACGTGGGGGTGTTGGGTTTGGGTGGGGGGGGTGAAAATGTGAGTCGGGGTTGGTCGAGGGGTAAGTGAGGTGGGGGTGTCGGGTTTGGCTGGGGGGGTGAGGTGGGGGTGTCAGGTTTGCTCTCTGCCCCCTCCCTCCTCCAACGGACCCCGCACTCGCTCAGCTCTCTGCCCCCTCCCCACCTCCGATGGACCCGAGCAACGCCAGGTATTTTCGCTAGTCAGACATAAAAATACAAAAGTGTCATAGCACTCTTACTGAAAATGTGCTTACTTTCTCATTGTTACCATATAATTATAAACAATCAATTGGGATATAAATATTGAAGTTACATTTTAGTGTGTAGTATATAGAGCAGTATAAACAAGTCATTGTCTGTATGAAATGTTAGTTTGTACTGATTTTGCTAGTGCTTTTTATGTAGTGTGGCAGGGTGCTGGCCAGGAGTGCCTGAGCCAGCCCTGCGGGCCCTTTAAGAGGGAGCAGCAGCCTGCAAACCTCCCCTTGCAGGAAAGGCTAATCAGCCACCTGGCTTGCAGGGCAATCAACATGGATGGGTTGCACCTGGCAGCCTCCTCTGGGGGATATAAGGCTGCCAGGAACGAAGCCCAGTGTGGTGGTGGTGGTGTCTGAGCTATCAAGAGCTGTGTGTGTTGTGTATGAGCTATCAAGAGCTGTGTGTGTTGTGTATGAGCTATCAAGAGCTGTGTGTGTTGTGTATGAGCTATCAAGAGCTGAGTGTGTTGTGTTTGAGGAGCTATCAAGAGCTGTGTGAGTGTTTGTGGAGCTATCAAGAACTGTGTGAGTGTTTGTGGAGCTATCAAGAGCTGTGAGTGTTTTTGTGAGCTATCAAGAGCTGTGTGAGCTATCAAGAGCTGTGTGTTGTGTGTGAGCTATCAAGAGCTGTGTTTGTATTATTGTATTAGGGGCTGAACTATATAGAGTTTGTAGAGCCAGAACCTGTGGAGCTATTTAGAGCTGGGTATTAATGAGCTGTTTAAGAGCTGGAGATTAATGAGCTACTTAGAGCTGGATGTTAATGAACTGTTTTAACCTGTATATATTGGTGGTGGGGTCCTGCACAGTAAATTAAAGGGCACTGTTGGAGCAAAAAAGGGTTTCCTGCCTGTGTTCCTGAGGGGGGTGAGAAGGCGGTCTGTCATAGTAGCCTTTTGTAAAACTAGTCCAAAAAACTAGGCAAGACGAGTTGATGTACCACTTGGAAGACCTCTGCATACCCCCAGGGATACGTGAACTCCTGGTTGAGAATCACTGCTTTAAAGTGTTTATTTCCATCTAAATAGTTTGCTTCTGAATACATACAGAACAATATGATGATGTGGATGATAAACACAGTATTTTTGGAATAGATATTTCTGGTTAATGGGACTAGACAAAGGAAATGTTAGTTCATGAGCACCATGAACTCCACAAACTCCACCATGCTCCACAAACAGAGCGATAGGATACATGCACAGTATCCCAAACCATGAAAAAGCCTTCATCTATACACAGGTATGGTAGACAATTCCCCTGGCTACCCATTGAGAAATGTCCCTTACTATTAGGTGTTTATCATAACATGTTAAATCATTCAGGTCTTCTCTGTGGAAATGAAGATCAGTAAACATTTTACGCTCCTTTTGTGGCTTCACTAGCCACTGTTGAGAGAACATTCAGATTCTTCTCATGGGAGCTGATGGAGTTTACTTGTGACAAAGATGGTCCATAGAGAGGAGGCGTGGACTCCCTGAGAGGCAGACATGGAGCAACTGCCACAGCATGCCACCAGGTGGGCGGAACCAGGTAGCCATCACCCCGCTCACAATAAGCAGAGGGGCCAGACAGGAAGGAGAAGTATAACACCCAGACCCTGCAGCTCATTTGGGAGGGAGACACTGAAGGGGACAGACAAGTCCCAGTGGCTGAGGACACACTCAAGTGGTTGGAGCTCCTGGTTGACCATGACACCAAGTAGCTGGGAGGGGGTGGGGGCGAGGCTGGGACCAGAGTGAGATCAGACTCTTGGAGAACCCACACTATGTTCCAATCAAACAAGGTGTGCTGTTGAAAGCTGCTTAGGGTATGCTGCTGTTACCTTGTGGCAAGGGAGTGGACTTCATGTGAGGAAGGCATTATATAAAATTTGCAGATTCTCTGCAGATATTAAAATACCCTTTAAGATAGGATGGATTATGAACAATTAGGCCCTAGGTTTAAGAGCTAGCAGAGAAGAAACAGGATGTGGTAACTCAGGTAAGCTTTTTCACTCAAGAGATGTTTAATCCGTTTAATCATTTCTTACATTCCTTCCCCTCCACCCCCCCAGTGAATAACACTTTGTTGTACAATAAAAATGGTGCATTACAATTGGAATGAAGTAATGTTACATAAGAGGCCTGATGGCCAGGCATTAGAAGATATTTTTCCCCAGGAGCAACATATGACTCCCTGACAGACTTAGTTGGCTATATATATATATATATATATATATTGGAAGCTTTGCAATTGCCTCTGGGTTTGTCACTTGATTAGACTGCTGATGATTTACCGCACTGTCACCAGTCACTGTCTTATCTTCTTGGACACTGGCAGCTTTGGCATCCATAAATTTGTCTCTGGGCTAGACTGGCTTATCATATCTCTGCAATACTATATTATTTTTTACTTTGAATCAGAAGAGTGAATGGATACTTGAATTTTGACTAAGAGATCTCAGGGTTGAAAGTTAAAAGAAAAAGCTACTGAGGTAGAGAAGGATTTAGAGTTAAATCTATATTTTTTCCTTGTTAAATTAAAGACAGTTCATGTCAACCTAAAAACCACTATGATATTATCCTTGCACTGTGATGGGATTGGAACTAAAGAGTCTGTGGGACATCAGGTAACTAATAACTAATGATAAATAACAATGGAAATTATTATTTAGGATCTATTATCAATCCAAATTACTCTCAAACCATTTAAATGGCTCCAATACAGTGTGGAATGCTTCGTATTTTTGCTGAGACAAATGACCAGGGATTCAATTAGATGCCTTGGTTTCATCTTTTGTGGACATTTTTAACAATGATTTCAGTTGTGCAAAGCAGAATCCGCAAGAAATCCACTAAGGACTTCACTACTGCTGTTGTTTTTAACCTGGATGGCACGCTGATACTACAATGATGATCACTAATATAAAATACATAGACAGACAGACTTCCTTAAACGTCGCACATGTGAGTAGCCCCATTGAGGAGCTGATGAGTTCCCTTGTGAATGTGATGATGTGATACTAATCAAGAAAGTAAAGAAGCCGCTAATCTACATCTACTTTGGGGTCGATTATGCCACGTAGGCATGGTCCATTCTAAGGGTAGATATGAACCTCCAGCATCCCTTGAACTGACATTCCCCTCACTTCTCTTCTATAGCAATGAGCACTCACACTACTCCAGTGGTTGATACGTGGCCAGGAGCAAGACAGATCCATGGCCCCGCTTTCTGCCTAGTTCCCCTCTCTTCTCGTTGGAGTTCTGTAGGTGTAAGGATGGAACAGTCCATTCTCAAGCTTGGGCACTGGGAGTCCGATTTTCCCCCTGCCTTTGCATTGGCTCCTTATGATGTCCCCTGAGTGCACATTTCTGTGATGGCCACACAGAATCCGGCTGTTTATTAACAATTTTTAGTAATGAATTTGCAAAAATGATTGTAGATAATTTGGAATGTGTGTTGGAATGGGATGAAAATTCTCTTCTTGACCATAGGTTAGTTTTCCTGTGCATATGCCTGAAGATGACTCTACCTCTGTTTACAAACAAAAGTTCTGCATATTTTTTATTCATGTGGGACGGCTTGCATTGCAAAACCTTGGAAATCAGGAAGGTCCTGAGGAGACATGGCTGTATTTCAGAAATCTCACTGTAAGCCAGGTGTTGAAGAACTGTTTTATAGATTCAGGGCCACATTCCAATGGAGTTCCATTGATTAGCACCAGCTGAGAATCTGATCCCAGAATCACTGATAGATGCAGTGCTACTGTAACACTGACAGATTTCAGTAGTCAGGAAGGATCAAACCTGAAACCTCTGGAGCTTAGTGCATGAGCCTCTGCTCCATGAGCTAAAAGCCACATGCCTATTAGCTAAGGCTGTAGAGGTGATTCATTGATCTCCTTCTTCTAAGTGGTCTTGGTGCCACTAGATGGGACAGAACTATACACCCAAGTGGTGTGTGGGTTACACTACAAAATAGACTTTTTTCTGTCATTGTACTCGTTTGCAACATTACTAAAATCCTGCTACATATATTTTGGGAATCTCTATGATATTTCTTGCATACTCTTTTCAATGACGAAGTTGTTGAAAAATAAAAGTGCAAAAAGAATAGACCTGAAAACAAACTGGAAGTCTCAGAGGGTGGTGCGTACTTAAAGCAGAGCATCTTATCCTATTTCAGTGAAGGCTATAGGTGAAAATAGACATGAACATCCACGAACCTGGAAGCAATTCACATCTGGATTCATAACTGGATTCACACTTAGCAGTTCAGGGACCTCTCTAGTTATACTAGGTAACACCTAATCTATTTCTGTTTAAGTTAATGAACAACTCCTCACAAACTCCTGCTGCCCCCATGGGAGCAGGATAAGGGATTGTTGATTTATGTAAACACTGGGCACCTATAGGAACTCCTATGGAGGCCTGGTTACTGTTATAATAATACCATAGTACTGAAAAGATCTTGATAGCCACAATTTGGGGCACTATGAACACATCACTATGTACTCTAGTGCTCTACAACAGATATTGAGTTTTTACAGCTAGTGTGCATGTCATCTAAACTGCTAAAAAAGATTATGAATACAGGAAGTTTTGTGAGATCAGACAAGGTTTCCATGGCTACCTAATCCACTTTGCAATATGGTACAAGTCTTTCACTTTTTCTGCCAGGTTTTTCCATAAACAGCATTTATTTTGCATGAGGCTGTAAACAAACAGAGCTGAAGAAACATTTTTAAAAGCCAAGACAATAAATAACAAACAGCTGTGGGCATCGTATCTAAATGACTCTGATTCTTTTTTCAAAATCAAACAAAATATATGTGATACCTACCCTCAGACTGCAAAGGACTTGGGTGAAATCCACTATACTTCATTCTTGGCTGAGCTGACAAGATCTGAAATTCCAGCAATCAGGACTGCAACTGATGAAGTGGAAGGGTAAGTTTTTATCATCAGGTGGAGGTGTCCTCAGGGAAGCTGTCAGTGTTAAAACATTGTTTTTGGAACTTGAAATTTGTGTCTGTTCCTGCCTGGCTACTTCTTTCTTTGCACTAATTGGCACATTTGAAAAGTCTGCACCCAGCTCTCCAGCGGCTGATTTACACATCAAATGCAGAGAAGGTGGGTCTGACTCTCTCTCACCCAACTGTATGAAAGAAAGCAGCAATATTGAAAAAATACTGGGATGTTGCTATTGTATGTGATGAGACATTTTAAATGTTGCTGTGCACACCATTAAAACCCTGAAGAAACTATTCAATGCTCATTGAAATTAGTTGAAAGACTCCCATATTCAGTTCAATTTCTTTGAAGTTGCCTTGGTTTTGGTCCTGTAGCTTTTCTCATGCATCATTAGCTTTACTGCCAAACCCAAGTGGCCTGGAGCTGACCTTTAATCCAGCCAAGTGAGATGTACAGCTGTGTCAGCCTTTCAAATTTGACTCTAAACAGGGCTGTGAATTTGTGTGTGAAAAGAAGCTCACAGGTCCCAAAGTTGAACAGAGTTGATTTTGCCAAGGCCTTACTGCAAACTCATAAGAAAGATTCCATCTCAGTTGTTTCATGTCTGTTTACATGACTGATTCATTAGAAGTGGCAGAAGTCTTCTGTTCTCGGGTAACAATAGAATTCTGATCTCAAGAAAACATTTTGCCTATTACATTAGTCATAAGACTAAATGGCAGGGCAATTCCCACCAAGAAGAAGCTATGGAGAACCATTGAGTCCTCTACAGGAATACAATGACCAAAATCCATTGCTGTAGTAATAGTAGATTTCTGATCACAGGAAAATGTTCTCTTCTCGAATGGGATGTGAGCCAAACTATAAAATAATGAGATAGTCTCAATAACCGTGTTAGCTGGTAAGTACAGTTGCAAGCTTCTCAGGGCAAGTATGGTGACAATCTCCGTAACATTCAACATTTAATATTATTACTAATGCTAATAATACTGTACATCAACGGTAGTTATACATGCCCTAATTTACTATGTGCAGAACTACAGGAAGTTTCTATGGGTTTTCTTCAGAAAAATTGTTCTTAAGGATGCTTGAGAAACAGCTTGTCAATGCACAAACTCCCAGTGGACTTTTAAAGAAGGAAACTGTTTTGTTTTGTGATCAAGTTTACACAGAAATACAAATAATGTAAATGTTGGAGTTATTATATTCATAACAAATTATTTGATACTAACAGTCAATTTGGGAGAGAGGACGATATAACAAATCTTTTCTGATAAGAAATCAAATAGAAAAAAAGGAATACTTAAGTTAGAGAAATACAATAGAACCTCAGAGTTACGAACACCTCAGAAATGAAGATTGTTCATAACTCTGAAATAAACGTTACAGTTTACAACTGTTTACAACTGATCATTGACTTAATTCAGCTTTGAAACTTTACTATGCAAAAGAGTCACCTGTAGGGGGTAGCCACCCACTGCGCAGGCACGGATGCTCGGGGGACAGCAGGTGGGGTGAAGCCGTGTACGGGGGAGGCAGATGAGGTTCTGGGACCTTCCAGGGGAGGCACGCAGGGCTGACGGGTTAGACCTAGGGGTGGCAGACCTTGAATTTGCTGGATCTTGGGCATCACAGGCCCATATAGCTCACCATCCCTCTCTATATTGCTAAATGGCAAGGTTTGGGAGGCCATTCCAGCCAAACAGAAAATCTTCAAAATTTGGAAGTCTGACCTCATATGAGGCCAGCTATGAGGTCAGGGATGGTATAGATCAGTGATTTTTAACCTTTACTGCAGCCCGCACCCCTTTGGGTCTCAAAATATGTTCTTGTACCATTTGTCAAACATTGCTGAAAACTTGAAAATGGTGTTTAAAAATGTATAATGTCAATTGATACATAGGTTCGATGAAATAAAGTAGTTGTACTTGTAATGCCAGTGCTTAATTTGGGTTTTCAATGATTTGCCATCTAAAAAAATCTGGCATGTCTCACACCCCCAAAAAAGACATCTTGCACTCCCAGGGTATTAAGGAGGAAGCACTCTCAGAGACTGAGATGTTAGAAGAAGATAATCAATCATTTAAAATGCGATAAATCACCAGGCCCAGATGGCGCATCCAAGAGTTTGGAAGGAGCTGAAGTATGAAGGGGCTGAGCTGCTAACACAGAAAGCCAATCTCTCATTAAAAACAGCAAGACTTCCAGAGGATTGGAGAGTAACAAATGTTGTACATATGTTTAAAAGAGTTTCTAGTGGTAATCTGGGGAATTATAAACCAGTAAACATTACAGCTTTACTTGGCAGATTGATTGAACTGTTAATGAAATACAGGATAACAAAGGTCATGATAAAGAGTCTAATCGGCACAGATTCTGGAAAGGAAAATCATGTCTCATTCTTCTTTTAGAGGTCTTTGAACAATAGTGGATAAAAGAGTACTGGCTGACATAATTTATTGAGACTTCCAAAAGGCTTCTGACAAGATTGCACACAAGAGTCTACTACAGAAGCTAACTAGTGTAGGCGGTCATCTGCCCGCCCACTTCAGAAACAGGCAGGAGACTCATTTTGGCTTCACCAGTGTCCTTTATTCACAGTGTAAACCCCCACCACCTATTTACAGCAATAGACCCAGCTCTGGCTTAGGCCCAGCCCTCAGCTTGGCTGGCCTCAGGAAACAAGTTAGCTCTGTAGCCAGGTAGCTCTTGCAGGCAATCAGCCTCAGCTACCTGCCTCAGCTCTACTTCACTTCCCTGCACCTTCTCTCTCTGTCTATCTCCTGCTTCTCTCTCTCCCTCTGCTGGCTTCCTCCCCGCCAGGTTTATATCCCCTGGGGAGGCTACCAGGTGCAACCCATTTGGCCCTGATTAGCCCAGGGCTGCACTCTGCTAGGTAATCAGCTTCCCTAGTTTAGGGAAGCTGCTAGCAGAGGCTTTTCTATCTTAAAGGGGTAGCAGGGCTGGCTCAGCAGTTCCTGGCCAGTACCCTGCCACACTAGGGATAGGATGACAGGCAAAGTGTTATAAAAAGGCCAGAAAACAAAGAGTAGGATTAAATAGTCAGTTTTCATCATGACAATATGATAACAACAGGTGCTTCAAATTGAGTGTTGTTTAATATTATAGTGCAGCAGAAACTACCATAGTTAAGGTTGCTTTAGAGAATTTCAGTCTGACAGTGTAAAAATGGTGACTGTCGGGTATCTTTGAGTGATTTTTAACAAAACAAAACTGGATTATAATCTTTGGCTAATCATGAATTTTTTGGCGAATGGGTTGAACAATCTGAAGTTCTGGCAAGTTTATAATAAGCTATTAAAAAGGTGTTTTGTGATTTTTCTTGGGCTGTGTCCCACTTTCCTTTGTACTCCACTTACAATAAATCTAAACCACTCTGATATTCATCACTTTCATCCCCAACACTATCCAAAACCAATGCATACCCTAACTTCATCAAACTTGCACTCAAAACACAAAACCTTAAAATGGCCACATATGCTTTTATATCAATTATACCACCATCTCTGTACATCTGGCTGTCACACATTGCATGCTCTTGGGAAGTTATTGTGCTCTATCTCCTGAAGTCACTGTTAAGGTTTTGGGTTAGACTGCAGTTTTGATGAAGTTGGGATATATTTTGCTTTTGGGTATCTGGTCGAAAAGCAAGTGATATATTTCAAAGAACTTTAGATTTCTTGCAAAAGGAGTACAAAGCTTCCTGAAGCATCAGAGTGTACCAGGTATACAAAGGTTCTCTGGAGATTAAGAAATTATCAAGCAAACCACTTCTGTTTGTGCACGTAGGTCAAGCTGTTTTATTTATTAAAACAGACTAGTTTAGAATTAGAATCTTCTTGCAGTTTCGAGATCAATACGCTCGGCATCTCTTACAATAGCATGTGCTATGCTAGAAAAAGCCATACAAGTTCCCAAGCCAAAGGGAGTCCTAAAACCCAAAAGATCCAGCAGAAAACACAGATGTACTTTTCAAGGAAGTATCCTGTCTTATACCCACAATATAGGAACTAGGGGCCACCAAATGAAATTAATGGGCAGCAGGTTTAAAACAAATAAAAGGAAGTTCTTCTTCACACAGTGTACAGTCAACCTGTGGAACTCCTTGCCTGAGGAGATTGTGATGCTTAGGACTATAACAGGGTTTAAAAGGGAACTAGATAAATTCATGGAGGTTAAGTCCATGGCGATTAGCCAGGATGGGCAAGGAATGGTGACCCTACCCTCTGTTTGTCAGAGGGTGGAGATGGATGGTAGGAGAGAGATCACTTAATCCTTACCTGTTAGGTTCACTCCCTCTGGGTTACCTGGCATTGGCCACTGTCGGTAGACAGCATACTGGGCTGGATGAACTTTTGATCTGACCCAGTACGGCCATTCTTATGTTCTACGTTCTTAAGATATTTAACTACATAAGAACAGAAAAATGGCCAAAGGTCCCTCTAGCCCAGTATCCTGTTATCTGCCAATGCCAGGTGCTTCAGAGGGAATGAACAGAACAGGTAATCATCAAGTGATTCATCCCCTGTTGCCCATTCCCAGCTTGTGGCAAACAGAGACTAGGGATACCATCCCTGCCAGTCCTGGCTAATAGTCATTGATGGACCTATCCTCTGTGATTTTTATCTAGTTCTTTTCTTAACCCTGTAATAGTATTGGCCTTAAC
Source organism: Sternotherus odoratus (assembly GCA_032164245.1). NCBI lineage: Eukaryota > Metazoa > Chordata > Testudines > Kinosternidae > Sternotherus > Sternotherus odoratus. Next base: position 151,767,584 of record JAVMKO010000003.1, read on the forward strand.
AACATCCTCTGGCAAGGAGTTCCACAGGTTGACTGTGCATTGTGTGAAGTGTTCCCAGATATTTTATGCTTTGACTGAATGGCCACAGGAATACAGTGGTTCTCCATTCATGTAATGGGGTTCACTTGGGGCCAGCAGGCTACGGCTCAACAGTCCCCCAGAGTCTTGGGATGGTCTTGCCAGACAGGCTGATGCCTTGGCGGCTGAGTTACAGTCTGTTGTCTCTCCCCACCACTGACATCTATGAAGGGTCTTACAGGCCATTGGTGGTCCGTACCCCACTGTTTGAGACACATTACACGAGACTGATCATCATGGTCAGGATATTAAACATTTCTGGAGACATTGAATATTCAGCATTTTATCTGCAGAACACATTTTACTTAGGTTAGCTTTTCTTTTGCCACTATCTGGAAACCTGCAAGCGGGGGGAAAAAGTAGGATATTCAATAGTGGTATGTATAATCAGATCAATAATTGATGCTAAGCACACTTAAAAAATCAAAGAATACAATCTAATTATTTTGCCAGTGGGGAAATGGTAAGAAACGAGTGTGCTTGCTTAACTTAATTTAGGTTTCTTAGGACCGGGTTTATAATTGCTTTACAGAAATGTGTTATTTGTTTTCATTAGCTTTAACTGAACAGTAAATATGATACTAACCTATTTTTGTAGGAAAACCCCAACTAGTGAAAATGTAGCAAGCAATTCTGAAACAGGGAGAAATTGTGGATCTCACATACAATACCTGTAGCTTTGGCTTATCTTGCCCCAATCATCCTATTATTAATATTATTTATTTGTATTGCAGTACCCCCTAGAAGCTCAGTTATGGGCCCGGACTGTGGAAGAGGTAATGACAGAACTCAGGGCTCTTAGTCCCATGCCTTATCTTCTGGGACCATCAGACATCGTGGTACATGTTATCTGCTAGCTGATCATGATGTTAAATTGAGGGCTTCCAAAAGGAGTCCCCAATGGCTTGTTTCCTGGAGGACATGCATTAGAGTTGGCTGTATGCTGCAAAAAATATTAATTCACAGGCATTTTTGCAGATAAAATCCTCAATCTAGTTTTGCCAGTGTTCATAATCTTTTAATTCATTTTCCCTGGGCAATAAACAAATGATTTTTTTTTAATTCACAGATCAAAAAATCCTCACAGCCATATTGAAATCTCTTTAATTGTTCTCTTACTGTCAATAAAAGCCTAAAACAGAATCAATACCTTGACCAATTTCATGACATAAACAATGTACATCAAGCAAAGACGTACTCTGTTCATGATCAACTTGTAGGTGATCAGGTTATTTTAAATAGCAAAACAGCTAGTAAAAGTGAAGCTGATTTGTGGATAATCAACATAAAAAAGGAAAAAGTAACTTTTACAGTTGTATGACTAGTTTACCGAGGAGCTAAGTTGCAAGAAGTATTTGAAAGGCTACTATCAGTGGAGTAACACAGCAGAAAATGTTAGGATACTATCTGGTTTACCTTTAATAAGATTAGGCATTGACACATATGGAGGCTACACTGATGCAAATAAATAAATAAAATTAAAAAAACCCAACCAAACAAAAAACCAATAAACCCACAAACCAATCACAAAAAAGGCAATGCCAATTGATTATTTCACTGTTTTTCAGCAAGTCCCTCATTGCACTGTTAGAAGCTGAGAACAGCTGCTAATGGGAATTTTAGGAAAAAATGGACCAGGCTTGAAAACTCCGACTTTCCTGATCATTCATTCTGCTGACAGATTAGTGATGGGTGCGATGCTTCAATCCATCTGAAACAAATAAGCACATTTTCTCAGGATGAAATGGCAAAGCGGGGATTAGAAAGATACACACTCTGTCTCCAAGCAATCCTTATTTCGGGTTCCTTACCTCTTCTTAAAGACTTTGTATAAATAACATATTGATTTCCCTTAAAACGTACAAGTGTGCTCTCAGTTAGAGCAGTCAGAGTGCTTAAATAAAGCCGGGGTAATTTTTCTTTTACGCCTGCATTGTATCCATTTGAAAAGGTGTCTACTCCATCACGGATCTAAACCATTTCAAAGGGGAATTAGCATTTTTCACCTGCTCCAGTGGGGGCCTATTTACCAGCTGCTACTAGAAGTTAAAGTACATTAACACCAATTTTCAGAGGCCACACAAAGACCTTTTTAAAAAAATAAATAAAAAAAATCACTGACGACATAACATGAGCACAGGGGAGTATAGGTGAAGAGGAGGTTTCCAAAATCTACATCAAGACTATAGGTGCTTCCAAGCCACAGTGTTCAGATCCAGATCTAGCCTTTCTCCAAGAGGAAAAGTCTCTCCTAGACCCTCCCATTAGACTTACTTAACTCACATTACCAACAAGGGGCAAGGAGGGGACAGGAGAAGGGGAGATCTGCAATTATTTCTTGTAGTCTATTAGAGAAGAGCAGGGCTCGGCAACCTTGGCACGCGGCCCCCCTAGGGTAAGCACCCTTGGCGGGCCCAGATGGTTTGTTTACCTGCTGTGTCCGCAGGTTTGGTCAACTGCAGCTCCCACTGGCTGCGGTTCACCGCTCCGGTCCAATGGGGGCTGTGGGAAGTGGTGCGGTGCTGGCTGTTGCTTCCAACAGCCCCCATTGGACCGGAGTGGCGAACCGCAGCCAGTGGTCACCGCGATTGGCCGAACCTGCGGACACGCAGGTAAACAAACCGGCCACCAAGGGTGTTTACCCAGGAGGGCCGTGTGCTAAGGTTGCTGATCCCCAGAGTCGAGCCATGTTGTAACAGGCCTCAGTTTTCCCAAAGCAGAATCTCAACGCATTTGGGCCTAGATTGTGTCCCAGTGCAGGAATAGCGTAGAAGTAGCGTGTCTCCCCCTACCAAAGGGATTAACTGTGGGGACCAGGGCAGCCCTTGGAGCAGGCTAGGTTAGCTCCAATGCCAGCTCTATATAATGTTGCATTCCTGATGCAGCAGTCACTATGGAGCTTTGCAGAGGTGTGGAACTGCCAGGGTATAGTTGCGCTCTGCTCATGCCTGCCCCAGTCCTCGCCCATCCCAGAATGCACCCTGCTAGCTGAGCTGCTGAAAAGATTGCACAGGTGTCCCCTGTAATGGAGATATTCTCCATGTGAAGAGGAGTTTTCCATGTATTCTCTGGTCCTTTTACACCAACCCAGCCTATCTGTACTCATATTACCTGCAGTAGGCAAGCAAGCAGAGGATTTCCCTTCAATAAGTACTGCCTTGAATAAGAATTTCCCAGGATACTGGCCCACAAAAGCTGCTATACGATAGAACAACAGCTACGTATCACCTGCCTGGGGAATAATACAGCTACAAAATATCTGGTTTGATGCTACAGATGATTTGTAACTTGCAGTTTTGACTTTTCCTGGCACCTGCATTTATTTTCTTGGATGTTTCTTTTCTGCTAGGCCCTTCTGCAGATGACCCACCTCAACTCAGACCTATGCTGTGAACAGCTCAATTTGATGCACTAACTGGAAAGAAAGACATGGGCAGACATTATTATTAATTTTTTAGCCTTCAAGTCAGATATTTGTTGCTCAGATGCAGACCAACACAATATGTGTTAATACAACCTTGGATATAGCCTCTTGATTGTCAAAGATTCTGCTGTAATTATAATACTGCTGCCGCATTTAGGGTTTAATTGTTGCTTGTGAGCTGCTTAAATATTAAATGTTTTTGATTATTTGTCCTTGGGAACTCAATAAACTTCAACCAACTACAGTTTCTGTATTAAAAATCTTTGTGCCTAAGGAATCACAAGGTGGTGAGGGTTGGAGAAGGGGGAAAGTGGAATGGGTTTGGAGAGAAAGAAATAAACATGATTTGAAGAAAGACATAAGATAACATTAAGCAAAATAATTTTAGCGTCATTACTTACATCAAAGTGCTGTAATTCTTTCGGGACCAAATGCTGATTCTACTAAAGTCAACTGGAGTTTTAACATTGACATCAGTGGTACCAGAATTTGGCTCTTGGACCATTAAAGCTAAAGGAATTCAAATTACATCATTTAGTCAAGAATAGCTTCTTCTAGCGGCTGTGACTCATACATGGAAAGGTAATATTTCTGGTCGGCTAAGGCAGAGGACAGGCAGCCAGACTCTTCAGTTCTATTTCAAACTCTGAGACAAAGGGTACGGCTACGCTACCCGCCGGATCAGCGGGTAGCGATCGATGTATTGGGAATTGATTTATCGCGTCTCATCTAGATGCGATAAATTGATCCCTGAATTGACTCCTGTACTCCACCTCGGCAAGAGGAGTAAGCGGAGTCGGTGGGGGAGTGTCCGCGGTTGACTCAGTGCCGTGGGGACGGCCAAATAAGTCAACCTAAGGTACTGCCACTTTAGCTATTTGCGAAGCTGAAGTTGTGTATCTTAGGTCGACCCTCCCCCCTCATGGTGTAGCCCAGCCCTTAGTCGCTGTGGGCTAAATGCATCCTAATTCCTCATGCACCGTACAGAGAAATAAAGGACAGTAGCCTTTCCCCTAGCCACATGTCAACCAGAGCAGCTAGTTTGACATCTGGACGTAAGTTGCACTCCCAGCCTGGAGAAGAGAGGGAGAGCAGAGGGGGAATAGTAACCCTGTGAAACACAATTACTTCCCAGCGTGGCTCCTTCCCAGTGTGCATCATACTCTGAGTTGAGCCTCATGGTTCACTCTAGCACTGTGACTTTGGAGAAACATTTAATTTCTCTGTGCCTCAGTTTATCTCTCTTTCGATGTGTATGACCACTACTTACCACGGGGGGCTGTCTGGGAGTTAATTCATTATTGTTTGGATAGTTCTGGAAGGTCTTCAGATAAGGGGCATGAGTAGGTGTGGATTATTATTCTTCCTAGACGTGATGCCTGCAATGCTTTGATCTCTGATGTGTAACTCATGAAAGCGGCTACACAGCTGCACATGCCTGTGCAGTAAAAGATATTATACAATGATATTCAGAATGCTTGAATTGAGGGTGGATGAATAAAGCCTCAGCCTCACAGATGATACTATTGATGGGATGGAAAGTACATAATCCTTTCCCCCTCTTTTCCATCTCTGGTACATGCCACAATTTATAGCTGTATATCTGAGACCAGAATTTAGCCTCAGTTGTCCCAGCTTATGATATAATTCAATGAACTATTGAGCAGAGATGAGCCCAGGCTTCAAAGATGGCTCAAATTACTCCAGAGATTGAGAGTGTTTGCATCCAGGGGTTTGAACTGGCCCATCTTCATTATCCATTTCTACTTCACAGACACAGCGTACTGACTTCAACCTATAGGCTGCCTCTCATCTCCCTCACATGGGCTTCTGTGCAGCTGCTCTTGAGTTACATCAGTGTTAATGAGAACACCTGTTTTTATCCTTTGGAAGCATTTTCATTCTATTCTAAAATTTTAAATGACTGTCGTCCTTTTTAAAATGAACATGCAGCCCACTAATGATTATTTTTCTCTAGCCAACAATTCCTGCCAGCCTGTTGGACTGAGCTAATTGTTATTGGGATTACTACATGTGCAATAAATGTTGTCCCTGTTTCAAAGTTGATGTTACATCCCTTTGGCCGCTTACAAAATAAAGGAAAGTGAATTGCCATTGATTCCTTTAGTCGGAATAGCAGGAATGGAACTTAATAGCAGCTACAAATCGATAAAGAATTTCTGACCAAGTATAGTATTAGAAATCTATGGAAGACCTAACAGTTGTTACATTACTACAAACATCATATATTGAGGGCAGCTAGCTAGGCCTTGCTTCTCAGGTATTGAAAAAGAAATATTTCAAAGGCAAGTGCTGGTATTTTTCCTCCTCTGTATAGTACTTTGAATTATGATACTTTCCCATATTGCTGACAAAGACTTATTAATATTTTACATGCTGTATTCTGTGGTTTGGGGAAAATGTTAAAGGCTATCATAATATTTGTTTAAATCTTATGAGTGATTTTAGTTCTCAGGAAAATGAGGGACTAATAGTGCTACTTTTAACCACAGGATAAAAGCAAGCAGACCCTATGCAAGTTTTCCTAAATAGTTCTACTAATGCACTTCCTGCCTGACAGTCCTCCTCCCACCACTAGTGAAGTAGCGGTGTTTAATAGAGAATGTCCACTCCCCTATGGCAGACTATGAGGTAGCCTTGGATATCTAGATGAATACTGCCATAAAATGGTAAGCCTTCAATCACTCACTTTTTTCTTGCACAAATATTGCTGTGAGCTATTAAATTGCTGCCATGTTCTACCTCAGAGGTGGATTTCTGTGATGGACAATGTTAGTCTTGTACTGTTTGTACACTGACAATTTCATAAAGCTCTGTGAAATCCTTGGGGGTAAAAAGTGCAATATAAATATTAGACGGCATTGCAATTATAACCCCATCTCTCATTTATTAGAATAATGATTATAGCAGCACCTGGAGGTCCCAGCTGAAAGCAGAGAATGATGTGGGGATAGTAAGAAACAGTTTGGTCCCTGAAGAGCTTTGAACCTAAATACACATAACATATAAAGCAGGGGTTCTCAGCGTAGGGGTTGGGTCCCCTGAAGGTTGTGAGGTTATTACATGGGAGCTAGTGAGCTGTGAGCCTCCACCCCAAAGCCTGCTTTGCCTCCAGCATTTATAATGGTGCTAAATATATAAAAAAGTGCTTTCAATTTGTAAGGGAGGGTTCGCACTCAAAGGCTTCTTATGTAAAAGGGGTCACCAGTACAAAAATTTGAGAACCACTGATAAAGGGTGGGTGACAAAAAATATTATTAACCCCATTCTACAGATGAGGAACGGAGACACAAAGAGATACAAAGAGCCCCCTGGCTCTTACCTACTTTTCTATAACTGCCTGTTTGTGAACAATTGAACACTTCTACTGCCTGCATCCGACGAAGTGGGTATTAGCCCACGAAAGCTCATGCTTCAAAACTTTATAGTTAGTCTTTAAGGTGCCACAGGACTTTGTTAACTCTGCTATTCCAGACTAACACGGCTACCACCCTGATTCTTGACAAAGAGATATAAGTGACTTGCCCAAGGTCATACAGGAAGTCTGTGGCATAGCTAGAAACTGAACAGGAATTCCTAAGCCCCAGTCCAGTGATTTAACGAGAAGACCATTCTTCCTTTCCTGAGTAGTCAAGACTCTGAGTCTGAATGTAACTATGTTCCTGATCACCATGACTTAAGGTATAGGACAGTGGTATGGCAGAATGCATGAGAGTGTGCAAACACCATATTCATGCAAACCACAGTAATCTAAGGGCATGGGAACCAGCTGTGTCTCCGTCAACTTTAGAATGCACCAAATGTCTATAGGAATTTGCATCACCTCTTCTCTAGCCAGGCACCACACACCCTGACAGTGCATGAGCAATGGCACAGACAAGTATGTGCAAAACACTGAGTGACATCAGTTACAATGCCTCCCTTCCGAAATTCAGCCTGCAAATCAATAGGAGGCATTTTACAGTCAATTTCAAATGATCGCACACAACTATCCATCCACTGGCACACCCTGTCTGTGACAGAATAACGAATTGTGGCTAGTGTCAATCACTGGCTAAAGGTGGTTTCGTCTTCTGTTGTGCATGAGGCTGAATTCTTGCTGCATATGGATATATGCATACTGTGAAACCCAAGAGAAGAAAGCAAAAGTGGAACAAGGACTGCAGAAACAGAAGTGGCAACATACAGGATTCATCGGTGAGGGGCTGTTCAGTGAAAAGATGTACAATGAGAAGCACCTTGAAGTTCCAGGGTGGCGTATGACAGAACAATGATGTCTTCACCAGATACCCAAAAGGAAATCTACCGCTGAACATACTGGCAGCTCGGAGAAATGAGCTGCTCGTGTCACTGTGAGCTTGTGCCACAGCTATGGTTGCACAAGTAGGAGTCCAAATGTCATAAAAATAGGGAAAGTGGAGCATGTCATTTCTAGCCCGGCAGCTTATTTAAAAGATGGCTCCGAACTCGAATACCTGATTGGAGCAGCACAATCCAACCTCCTGGAGAACTGGGGAAGGGCAACTAAGGGTCTCCACTGTGTCTTGCCTTTTTTCACCTGTATAAAGTGAGTTCCCATTGGGTGTCAGACTCCACTCAAGAACAAGAGGGCTGGAGTGGTGACTTTATGGCATCAAGGTGATGAGGCACCAGTCCAGCCCACGCAGCATCATGTATTCAGCTGGGTGCCTGCCGTACCCAATGGGAGTTGCAGCAGCTGGATATAGCTAGGAAGTAAGGAAATCATAGCAAAGCTGGGAAAGGGATTCCCTATCTGGAGGGCGTTCTATCTGGAGGGCGTTCTTCTACCAGCTATTGCCAGCTCTGGAGGGGGGTTGTGTCCCCCCCTCTCCCCCCCGTGGCTGCGCTCCCTGCTGTGGCCACTGGAGCCAGGGCTCAGCCTGTCAGCCTCCCCATGGGACTCCATTCCTCCCCCCAATCTTGCCCTGCTCCCCAGTTACTTTTAGTAAAATAACAAAGGGGTCACGGGCACTGTGACTTTTTGTTTATTGCCCGGGACCTGTTTGTGAATTTGACTAAAAGTAACCGTGGTAAAATCTTAGCCTTAGTTATTAGGCTCTCAGTACCCCAACCTAACTCCCACAATCAAAAATATCCACCCCCAAATGAATGGGGCCACAAATAAAGCAGAGAAAGAGAGAGCCACGCTGACCTCCTACCAGCCACGCTTCCAGCTCCCTGGCCTTTAGTCATCACTAACCTAGTGTGTGAGGCATATGGCATTTGCTTTTCACGGCTTTCACAAGGACAAAAGAACGCACTGTCTAGTGCTGTTGGGAATGCTGAGCACAAGAGCAGTCCTGGGGAGCAGTGAAGGGGTTGACCATCTTGTTATTCTGATTTGATTCAGAGGTATATACAGTAAAACCTCGATTTAACGGACTAATTTGGGCGACTGGGTGTCCGTTAAAGCCAAAAGTCCGTTATTTAATAAAAAAAAAAAAACCAAGCTGTGGGAGCAGCTGCCCGCCCAATTAGTCCTTAATTCGAGGTTTTACTGTACTTCCTCTCCGCCGAAAAGCCGCCGTTTTTTTAAAAAACAAAACAAAACAAAAACATGCCATGGACCCGCATGCGCCCCCGCCCCAGTCCCCGCTGGCGGCCGGGGCTCGGGGATCCAGCTGACGCCCGTGGATCGCGGCTGGAGCCTCGCTCCTCGGGACTCCATCCGCCGCACTCCTCGGGGCTCCAGCCACTGCCCGGGGAGCGCGGCTTGATCCGCGCTCCCCGGGGCTCGGGGCTCGCTCCCCGGGGCTCAGGGCTCCAGCCGCCACGCTCCCCGGGGCTCGCGGCTCTAGCTGCCGCCCGGGGAGCGCAACTGCAGCCGCCGCTTGGGGAGCACGACTGCAGCCACCGCCCGGGGAGCGCGGCTTGATCCGCGCTCCCCGGGGCTCGGGGCTCCAGCCGCCGCGCTCCCCGGGGCTCGGGGTTCCAGCTGCTGCGCTCCCCGGGGCTCGCGGCTCCAGCCGCCGCCCGGGGAGCGCGACTGCAGCCGCCGCCCGGGGAGCGCGGCTTGATCCGCGCTCCCCGGGGCTCGGGGCTCGCTCCCCGGGGCTCGGGGCTCCAGCCGCCGCGCTCCCGGGGCTCGAGGCTCCAGCCGCCTCCCGGGGAGCACGACTGCAGCCGCCGCCCGGTGAGCACGGCTTGATCCACATTCCCCGGGGCTAGGGGCTCCAGCTGGCTGCCAGGACCCGGGCGGCAGGCGGGACCCGGGCGGCAGCCGGCAGGCAGCCCGCCCACTGCCGGGACCCGGGCGGCAGCGAGGAGCCGGCAGGCAGCCCGCCCGCTGCCTGGACCCGGGCGGCAGCGGGGAGCCGGCAGGTAGCCCGCACACAGCTCGAACCCTGGCTACAGCAGGGAGCCCACAGCCGGACCTTGACAAACGGATTTCGGATGCATCGGACTTTCTTAAAAATTTTGTCCATTGCATCCGAAGTCCGTTAAATCGAGGTCTGTTAAATCGAGGTTTTACTGTAATCCCGCACAAGAGCCTACAGTTAGGGGGCTGTTTACATGGCACCAAGCGTGTGAGTTGTAGAGCACTCTGATGGGTTGCCCTCTAGCTGCCCCCACACGGATCCTCCCAGTGCAAACTAAAGGTATCTAGTGCACTTGGATATATAGTCCTGGTCAGTTTACAGGAATTTATAGCAAGCATGCTGTCATCACTGGCCTCCTCAGCTGTACATTTTCATGGCAGCATAGATCTCCCTGGTCTTTACTGGCTTGTCTTTATCAAAAGAACAGTGTGCTGTATACATTATATAAGGGCCCAGGAACATGATAGAATGAGAACAAGGACAAAATCTATAAAAAAAACATGAAAACAATACTAAAGAAAAAAATTAAAATGGACCCTTTCTGATTACTGGAGTTATTCAGATTTTTAAATAATTTCACTTTACATCTGTTAACGTCCCTTGTGTGTTCATTTCTTATCAATATTTTGACAGAAGAGTATTGCTGGTGGGCATGTTCGGGAAGTGATTATTAGGGAATATTATCAGAAACCATATTTCCAATTTGTAATAATAAATATTAGCAACAAAAACCCAATTTCTAAGAGTTATGTTGAACTGTGAAGGGAAAGAAATAGAGCATGTGACTTAAATAGCCAGTGAAAACAGCTAAAATTTTGCAAATACTCTAATAAGCTGCTCTTGAAAGAATGACAGGCCAAGAATCATTCACCACATTTATTTGGTGTACAGATTTAAATAACAAATAAATTTGAGGCCATTGTCAACTATTCAAAGATTTTTTAAAGGGAAAAGGATGTTAAATTTATTTAGCAAATTGTTCACAGTTCATTGTTCATACATTTAGCTCTGGTTTGAAATGAGACACTTTTTGCTGTATTGTTTTGCAGAGACCACTGGAAGCTGTTAAATGTGGAGTTTTTGTAAACATGATTTTTAAGATGTTCTATGATTTGTGTAGTATGGCAGACAATTTTTTTATGCATCCACGATGGTTTTCCAAAACAAGACTATAAAAAATACAAGGTTAAAAATGTACAGCCATTTTGCAGTTTATGGATTCCAAACTGGGACAACTGAGTATGATAAAACAAGACATTTCAATCAGTGTGGCCCTATACTTTGAATTAGTTAATGCAGATTGTAAGATTTTGCAGAAATCAATCATCAGTGTTCTGAATATTCAGGCACAGCTTCTGGTCTCAGTTACACTGATGTAATTCGGAAATAGTTCCAACAAAGCCAGTAGAATTGCTCTGGATTTATAAAGATGTAAATAGAACCAGAATCTGAATCTCAAAGTTTTACTTTTTGTTTATTTAGAAAGTATTAAAATAACATTCTCGCTTTCTCTCTCAGACATACACACACTTTCACACCCCCGCCCCTTCTGCCTGCAGTGTGTGGCTAATTGTTAATCACAAGGAACCTTTCATGAATTGGAAATGCAGTTTGATTTTCATACATAAATGCATACGAAAAAAGCTCACAGACAAATTCTCCACATCACTGATTGAAGAATACATGCTTAACAACAGTCTCTGAACACCTTTTTAAAGAAAAATAACAACCTCTCCCAACTACTGTTCTCCCCTCACCCATGCTATCAAGTAGACAATTTCTATGTACAGTTGCCTTCTTGGCAACTAGAAATGTGTACAAGGAACAATGTGCAACTAGAAATGTGTACAAGGAATAATGTAAAAGATATCAGTACAGTAAAACCTCCATTTAATGGACTAATTCGGGCGAGGGGGTGTCCGTTAAATCCAAAAGTCTGTTATTTAATAAAAAAACAAAAACGAGCTGTCGGAGCAGCAGCCCGCCTGCCACAGGGTCGGGGTGGCAGCTCTGCAGCCAGCCCACCCAGGTCCCGGCTGCCGGGAGCCGTCAGCCAGCCCGCCCAGGTCCCGGCTACTGGGACCCGGGCGGCAGCTGAGAACCATCAGCCAGCCCGCCCGCTGGTGGGACTCTGGCAGGAGCGAGGAGCCAGCCCACCCGCTGGTGAGACTCAGGTGGGAGCTGGGAGCCAGCAGGCAGCCCACCAGCAGGCGGGACCCGGAAGCCTGCCCGCCCGCTGGTGGGACTCAGGCGGGAGCTGGGAGTCGGGAGCCGGCAGGCAGCCCATCCACAGGTGGGACCCGGCAACCTGCCCGCCCGCTGGCGGGACTCGGGCGGGAGCCGGGAGCTGGCAGGCAGCCCGCCCGCAGGCGGGACTCGGGTGGGAGCCAGCCTGCCCGCCCGCTGGCGGGACTCGGGTGGGAGCCAGCCTGCCTGCTGGTGGAACTCGGGCGGGAGCCGAGAGCCGGCAGGCAGCCTGCCCGCGGCTGGAACCCAGGCGGCAGCAGGGAGCGGGCAGTCAGCCCGCACGGGTCCCGGCTCCCGGCTCCCGCCAGCCAGCCCGCCCGCTGTGGGGAGCCAGGCGGCAGTCCGCCCACGGCTGGAACCCCAGCGGCAGCAGGGAGCCAGCAACCAGCCCTCGACAAACGCATTTCGGATGCATCAGACTCTTAAAAATTTTGTCCGTTGCATCCGAAGTCCGTTAAATCGAGGTCCGTTAAATCGAGGTTTTACTGTATATGGATTTCTCTTCCATCTTCCTGGAAGATCCATAGCCAAGATCACAACATATACTGAAGACCTGATCATGGAATTTGTTCTCACATAAATGAAACTTACACACGTAAGGCCCAATCCAAAACCCACTGAAGTCAGAGGAAAGATTGTCTTTAGTGCCCTTTGGATCAGACCCAGTGGGCACTCCATTGACTGCAATCTTTTAGATATTGCTATAGACAGAGCTCGCACATTTATTTATTTTTAATGCAGAGAAAACTTTTAATTAACACAGTCCTGTTTTCAATTTTTTTTTAAAAAAAGTCACAAATAGAACAAACAAAAATCCAGTTCTTTGTGAATATTTTCATGATTTTTGAGACTAATTGAATATTTTAAAACTGATTTTAATAAAATCTTTTTTGGTGGAGAGGGGCCAAAGAGGAAGGGAGAATCCCTTGCAGGAGAACACTAGTGGAACGGGCTCCAAAGGTTTAAAAAATTATTGGGTTCCTGGAAAAGAAAATGTTTTATCTGATCAAGGCATTTAAGGACTTTATGATATATTTTTTAAAAGTGGTACATCTGGGTCCAGATTCTTATGTCAGTTATTGTGATGCAAATTCATAACAACACACCTGGCTTGAGTGGAATAACTGAGATGAGAATATGACCCCTAAGAATCAAATCCAGTAGTGCAGTAACACGTTTGTATCCTAACCAAGGTGTCTACAGTATTTGTTCTAATTTGTATAGAATTCTGGTCAAAACAAAGCACAATAGTTGATGTCAACTAAAATTAAGGCCAAATTTTCAGTCCGGCTAGAGCAAGTTTCCATTGTTATAACCACGGTTGTATGGATACAAATAAATTGTGGGTTTGATTTGGATTATTTAAATTAGACTACCTGATTTGCAACTGCACCCAACTCCTTAGGCAGCTAAATGACTTAAGCTTCATGTGAAGATAAATGGGGGAGGGGTGGGAGTTGATTAGTGTTACACAGAATAAATACCTTTGCAGAAAAGAATCAGTGTGATTTATATCTTTGGTATGTGGCTATTGATGATTTTGAACAATAAATGTATGTTTTCAATTTGGGCGAAATCGGAAACATACTGGGAGAAATTGTGCCCTAGGGTTCACCTGTGTGATCCAATTGTCTTCAGTGGAGCTGCACATGTATAACTGGTTACATTTTTCAATGATGCTAAGATAATGTGAAATATGTAAGCAGAAAATTGGTCTCTGTAGGCCACATTTTCACAAAGAGATGTCTGAGGAGCAGAAGCAAAAGTATGTTCCTGAATTAGTGTGAACCACTACCACAATAATCGGTGAAGGCAGGTATGTGCAGGTGAGACGTTAAGTTTACTAATGCCCATTTAGACCTCCAACTGTCCCTTTGCTGGCACAAATTCTCCTGCAGTGTAATTACACAAATGTAGGAATGCGGTTGTGCATCCATCTCTAAGCTCCTTTTTGGAAAATTAGGCTGTCTACACTGCACTTTCGTTGTTAAAACATTTGTCGTTCAGGAATGTGAAAAAGCAACAAAAGTTGTGAAGGACAAAAGTTTTAACGATGAAAAGTGCTGGTGTGGATAGCACTTCCTCATCGGGAGATGCTCTCTCAGTAACAAAGCTACACTTCCTTGTTGGGGTGGTTTTATTTTGTCCTCAGTAGAACTCTCTCCTGCTAACAAAGAGCACCTACCCTGGATACTCTGGAACAGCACACCCATGCCATTTTAAGGTGTTCAATGTAGACATAACCTTAGACTCTATCTTTCTGTTCCTGTTCCTACGTGTTGTCTAGAATAATAATGTATCTGAACATGGGCTTAAGAACTTTCCTGAACTCAGAATTAATTCCTGCCACTTCTTCCTCTATTATATTTACCCACATCTGCATTTTCCCCTATTGCTTCCACTGCTAACCTCCCCTTCCCCACTGCTTCGTATGTCTTCCAGTGTGAATTCTGTCAGGAACATTTATTTTCAAAAGTATTCCCAATGGTTATGCTTTTCACAAACCATCTTCAAATAAAACACACACACATGCACACTCTGAAAGGAATTTATTAACAGAGGAAGCCATGCAAGGCCAATAGAGAAGAAACATGAAACTACCTGGGATGCTACAATCCACTAGAACTGGGTGGAGAATTTACAGAAGAAAACAATGGAGAGTTTATTATTAAAATGTTTTTCAATTTCATTTACTCTTTTACAGCTAGCCTACTCTTGTGTATCTTCACCCCTCTGCCAAATGTGTGCATGGCCAAACGGCCACAATGAAAAATTGGCAAGGCCAAAGGTGATGTGAAGGAGTCATGTTAAGCAATATTTCCTTGCACCCAATTTGCAGAAAAGCTGGAGAAAGGACTAAGTCTCACTGCACATGCTGTGACCTCTCTTGGCGCAGTTGCTCCTGTTTACAGTAGTGGTCTATAGGGAGGGAAGTGCTGAGAAGTGGAATTATAGTTCAGCTTTTTAAAAATACAATGGCAACTGAGAAAAAAACAATCCCAACGGCCTTCTGGCTATAAACTACTATATTTACAATTAGGCAAACATAAATTACTCATGAAGCTGGATTTAATTTTAAAAGATAGCCTGCATGATTGCAGTATGGACTCACTTTTAACGGGTGAAGTTCATTTGATAACTCAAGTCCTGGAGATCAACAAATACAATTCAGAATAGATAGACTTCATGATGTGACATTCACTGATGGGACCCAACCACACTGCACTTGGAACAGTATAACTGCAAATGATTTGAAACTCAGATCAAAGTGCATTCAGTTAAATATTGTAAGAGTCATACATATCCAATCAGGGAACAGAAAACTATCATGTGACGTTTGGGCCTGATACTTTTCTCACTTACAACTATTTTACCCAGGTGTCAGCAACATTGACTTCACTGCAATTACTACTAACTTACATTGGTGGAATTAAGAGGAGACTCAGACTCCATGGCTAAGATCTCCTGCTGATGTAAATCAACATAGCTCTAGTGACTTCAGTAGGTAGGTCAATTTACATCAGCTGATGATCTGACTTTATGCATCCAGTCATAACTTATCAACCCAGCTCAAGTTTTGAATACTTAAACAGCTCTTACACAATGTACAATCTTCAATGAGAGCCAAATTCACTCCTGTGCAGGGCCAGTAGAAGACCTATATACCACTAAAGTCCCACTTAATCCCTCCAGGTATGATTTCATTGGGTTTTAAGTGGCATATAGCTTTGTCCAGGTCTTCTGCACTTTGGTGTGAGAGAATAAACTGTTCACAAATCATGTGCAGAAAAATTATTCACTGTGAATTAGTCATCCAGCATATAAAATAGAGATGCATAACACTCCTGAGGAAGCTACTGCATGTGAAAATGAGTCCTCTACCATATATCTGTAATAGAGGGATTCATCTTTAGTTTTTGACTGTAAAATGTAATTCTTCACATATATGTGGCTTTGTGTTAAACAGCTTTTTGTTGGCTCAGCCCAGTTGCATAGCGCTGCCTCTCCTCGTGTGTGTAACTTTCAACTATTTGTGCACATAATTTTCTGCGACTCATAAATAGTTCTGGAAATTAACCAGAAAATACAGTTCCCACAACCAGCTTCATGATACACCCACTTACTCTATTCTCCCTGCTGCAGAGTCCTTTAAAGAAATTGTACCCAACTCAGTGACTCTCCAAAATGCAATATGATCTTCTCTAGGAGAAACCTAAGATGATGATTATGGGAGAAGTGAAAAAGACAGCACCATTAGAAAATCCTGTGCTTGCCAAGATGTCACTACTTCTACCATTCTAATCATAAATATTATAATTCCCTGATGTCATTCCTTTGAAAGTGATGCAGTTGGACTTGGGGTGAATTAAATCCAACTAGTGCAATTTCAAGATTTCAGAAATTTGAACAAAATGAACCGGAGCAAAAGAAAGCTCACACTCACAAAGGGGAAATAGCTGACCCTTATGTCACATGAAGACTACATCAGCCTTTGAGAGCTACTCCTTAGACCAGAGGGTGTGCTGGAGTTCTGAGTAAGTTTAGGATGGCTCCCCCTGCAATTACTTTTCTTGTCTCTTGGAACAATGGTATGATTGTGTTGAGCAGGCTTTAGGTTTAGCATGGCT
Source organism: Sternotherus odoratus (assembly GCA_032164245.1). NCBI lineage: Eukaryota > Metazoa > Chordata > Testudines > Kinosternidae > Sternotherus > Sternotherus odoratus. The sequence continues at coordinate 151,784,323 of JAVMKO010000003.1, forward strand.
GACTATATTTCTGCAATGTTGCAAGAGCTTCTATGGCTGTATGATGCATACTGCAATAATTATTTAGGTTGCTGCCTGTTTGAAATGGCTTCAGGGAATACTTGTCTGTGTCTTCCTCTCATTGGCACAGGCTAAAAAGCAATCGCTGAAGTGGCTATGGATTCTGCAGAAAGCTCCAGTACACTGTCAATGGGTCTTGATACAGTAAAACACATAAATGTGTGCATTAGAATACTCCAATTGAAGGGGAGTACTCACATGCTTAAAGTTTGAGCACCTACCACATCATACATTACATGCTCTGATGAAGTACTTTATAAAGCTGCATATGTATGGTCAGACACTGACACGTGAGTAAGTAATCGGGGTACTTCTTTCACCTTTTCCTTTAATAGAGAAACCTTTAGTGGCTTCTTCTTTGGTACTTCTTGTTTTCTTCCGTGCATTCCCATTCATTCAGCTGCTTCTTTATGCTACATTTTCATTTTCAGCAAGTGTGAACTTTAACATCCTCTCCCTCCGCAGTGCAGGGAACTTTGAACCACTCAGGTTCAATTGTTGGGATGAACTTTATCCTGCAATAAACCTCCAAACCCCACAAAAACTGACTGATGATGAGTCTGACCTATCAGATTTTCAGGGCAACCATGCAGATTACTGTTGTCACATGCTGAGAAAGATAGTCCCTTAAGCACTGCTATTTCAGGGGACTGGATGACACTTCACACTACACTTCTCATGCTGGTTACTGGTTTCTCTGATACGGACACGTGCTTTTCACATTCTTGATCCCTTACCACCTGGTACTTAGTGCTCCAAATAAAGACAATTTTACAGTTACAGTTCCCTTAGAAATACATAATTCTGCCCTTCCACAGCTCCTCTGATTCATAACATTTACTATGCATGCAAATATCCTGCTTATTAGTCAAACCTATTGCTCTAATTTAAGGGGAAAGCATGGAAAAATCAATTCATCTTTGATCATATTAGAACAATATGAAGGCCTGCCACTGCACTGATCAAGTACCAGAGTCACACAATGAAAAACTGCAATCTGCAATATAATTGGAATGTCCCATGATTTATTACTGTTACAAAGAAAGTCTATTGCGGTAGTAGGCAATGGAATACCATGCCTCCATCTTCAGACTTACTTTGCCAATGCAAGGAGACTAAACTTTCTGTTTTAGTGGTGGGCTAATTTAGGTGTATCAAATGGTTTGCAAATACAGATACCACATCTATAACATTCTGACATGGAAATTAAATATAATGTGGCAGACCTTCAGCTGGTAAATTGTCATAGTTCCGTTGACTTTAGTGGATGGAGCTAGACAATTCACACGAGCTGAGAATGGGTCACAGCTTGCTCTCAGTTATAGTGATGTAAATTCTGCGTAACTATTGCTGGCCATGGTGTCACTGCTATTAGTGAGAGTACAGGGAGGAAGCTATGACACAAGTTTAAGAGTCACGGTCCTGTTTGTAGGGAGCATGTGCGTCTGGCAAACCAGACCGTGCCCTCTCCTTGACCCAGAATCGCTGCCAAAGCTTTTATCATAACGGATAACCCTAATTTGGACTTCCTCCTTATATAATGGAAAAGCGCTGACATGCACGGAAAATACAGGAGGGGGGATGGCTCACAGCCATATCCCCCCTGCATGCCCCCTTCCTGAGAGGAGAGGGTGCGGGGAGTCCTTACCACCAATGAGAATGGAAGTAAACAAACGTATCCATCACTGTCACCTATGCTTCCTTATGCTGTTTGCATGTAATAAAAACCGGACCCCCGAAAGCTTTCGGGGTTCTCTCTCTCTACCGCAGTCTTTGTCCGTCTGGTTTCTTCCCGCATCTGGTGACCCCGACGTGATATCGGCGTACTCCGGTCCCCCGACTCATCGGCTGGAAAAGCCCTGGTGCACCACAGCGTTCGCGCTCTCTTGTGAGTATGGGGGGAGATTTATCTGTGCAGCAAAAGGCTCACGCGAAAGAGCTTTTAAAACTTATCAAGCAAGCCGGATGTGTAGCTGCCTCACAGAAACATCTGGAGGATTTATTGCGGTTTGTTGAATATAGATGCCCGTGGTATTCTGATAATGGCTCCCTAGACATTTCTGATTGGCACAAAATCGGGGAGCAGTTCTTTCGGGAACCACGAGCCCCTATTCAGCACATCCTCCTCTGGCAGCACTGTGCAGATGCAATAGGGCGACTGCGGGCGGAGGCGCCCCCTGTTGCATCTCCCTTACTCGAGGTGCAGGCACCCCCTGCCTACCCTCGTGTAGTGCCCCCTTCCCCGAGCGCTCTGCCTCTCGCAGCGCCTAGTGCTCCTCCTAATTCCCCTCCCCACTGCGGCTCAGTCCAAGCCGCCCTTCAGCAAGCCCGAAGTGCAGGACAGGATCCCTTACTGGATGATTGGGAGGGGGAGCTCCCAGCTCTGTTCCCCTTAACGTATACACCCATCCCCGATGATCCAGAAGGGCGACAGCGAGTGAATCACAGCTATGTAAGTTATTCAATCATGAGAGAACTCAATGAAGGGGTTAGAGAGTCAGGGTTGCACTCCACCTATGTTATGGGAATTGTCGAGGGACTTGGCAACGCCTATGTAATGGTGCCAGACGATTGGAAACAGCTATTCCGCATGGTCCTGTCCCCCGCCCAATATGTCGTGTGGGACAATGAATTCAAGCTCGCCGCTATGGCGATGGCCACTCCTGCCAATATACCTGATCAAATCTATGGGGCTGGTCAATTCGCTACTGTCGCACAGCAGGCTGAACTCCCGCAGGAGTCCTTCCAGCGCACTGCGCTTTGCGTCCAGCGCGCCTTTAGGCGAGTCCCAGCCTCTGGTAAGCCCCTCCTGTCATTCACTAACGTCAAGCAGCATGCTTCAGAGCCATACCACCAGTTTGTGGATCGGCTGAAAGAAGCTATTCACAGGCAAATTGATAACCCCGATGCCCAAGCTGAACTCCTTATGAGATTGGCACATGAACAAGCAAATGCTGATTGCAAAAAGATACTCCAAACTGTCATTCACCGTGCGCAGTATACCATTGCCGACATGATCCAGGCTTGTGCAGAGGTGGGCACGCAGACACATGCTATGGCCTTGCTAGCCGGGGCCCTCCGGGCTGGCAATAAGCCAACAGGCAATTGTTTCAATTGCAAAAAGCCGGGACACTTCCGTAGTGAGTGCCGGGCCCCTGGGGGTGGAGCCTATAGGGGCGGAGGGCAGCCCCCCGGGAGGAAAGAAGGTGGCCGTCCCTCCAAAAAGTGCCCCCGGTGCAATAAAGGGTATCACTGGGCAAACCAGTGTCGCTCTAACCCGTCGGGAAACTTCCCGTCGGGCCCCCCCCCGGCCCCGGTCTAAATGCGGGGGTTACTCATGCCGGGTCACAGCTGCCTCCGCCAGCTACTAAAGGCAGTGCTGGGATTGATCTGATTAATATGCAAAATATGACCTCTTCCCTCCCCGGGGAGGTCCTGCTGATGCCAACGCAGCTCACGGGTCCCCTCCCCGGGGGGACAGTCGGCATCATCCTTCCCCGATCCTCTGCCCACCGACGCTCAATCATGGTTGTCCCAGGAGTCATTGACTCTGACTACACCGGTACTATATTTGTTCAATTCTGGGGCCACCTTCCCCTAGCACTCAGCAGGGGAGAGTCGTGGGCTCAACTTCTCATTTTACCCTATTGCACACCGGGAGGAACCGTGAACACCGAGCGATATGGCGGCTTCGGGTCCACCAGGACGGGACCCGATCAGGAACCCTCTTTCCACCCGCAGGTCGCTGCGCTTATCCAGCAAATTCAAGTTCGTAAGCCAACTCGTAAGTATGTGATTAACAGTAAGGAGTTGGATGGGTTGCTGGACACCGGTGCGGATGTATCTGTAATTGCCCAGCAGAATTGGGACCCAGCTTGGCCCTCTGAGGTGGCTCCCTCCGTGTGGGGAGTCGGAGGAAGCCAGTCGTCCCGCCGTAGCACCAGCTGGCTCTCGGTATGGGACCCTGAGGAAACTAAGGAAATAGCTCAAATTCGCCCTTGTATACTGCCAATTAACATCAATCTTTGGGGCCGAGACCTGTTGTCACAAATAGGGGCCTCTCTTACAGCACCATGATTCACCCAACTGCCCTAGCATTAACGTAGAAACCGCACACCCCTGTGTGGGTGGAGCAGTGGCCCCTGCCTTCCGAAAAATTAGAAGCATTGACGCACCTGGTCCACGACCAGATCGTCGCACACCACCTTGAACCCTCCACTAGTCCCTATAACACTCCCGTGTTCGTAGTCCGCAAAAAGTCAGGTAAATGGCGGCTGCTCCATGACCTCCGTGAGATAAATAAAATCATAGAACCCATGGGACCCTTGCAGTGCGGTACCCCAAATCCAAACTTAATTCCACAAGATTATCAGCTCGCAGTTATTGACCTTAAAGATTGTTTTTTCACTATACCCCTTCAGGAGCAAGATAAAAAATACTTTGCCTTTACCGTGCCAGTCCTTAATAATTCCCGGCCCACCAAACGATATCAGTGGACAGTCTTGCCCCAGGGTATGTTAAACAGCCCTACCCTGTGCCAACACTATGTCGACCGGGCTCTCCAACCCTTCCGTGACAAATTTCCTAAGCTCCTAGTATATCATTACATGGATGATATCCTAGTAGCAGGGCCCACCTTACCTCCCTCGTGGCTAAGTGACCTCCAGGCTGCTTTAAGTTCATTTGGCTTGCAAGTAGCCCCGGAAAAAATACAGACCAAAGATCCCTTTCTGTATCTAGGTCACAAGCTGTTTGCCTCATACTCGATCCCAACCATTCCTAAAATCCAAATCCCAAACCCCGTGACTTATGTAGTCCTGCAACAAATTCTTGGGGCTGTTAATTGGCTTCGCCCCTACTATCGAATTACCACTGAGACCCTCCGACCTTTATTCTTAGCCCTCACACAAGGCAAACACCCCTCTGATCTCATTTCCTTACAACCGCAACAGTTAGCAGTTGTGGATCAAGTTAACTCTATCATGGCCCGCCAGTGGGTAGACCGTGCAGTCGCAGATGTCCCTTCCAAACTTATCTGCCTCTGTGATACGCTGCAGCCATGTGCTGTTCTCGCCCAGGAGCCTCCCTCCTCTCCTCTTCGCATACTCGAATGGTTGTACCTCCCTCATGCCCCTCCCAGTACCCTCTCCCCTTTAGAGACAATGATTGCCCAGTTAGTCACTAAAGGTCGATTGCGCTCCCTTGCCCTTTTTGCCATTGACCCTATCGAAATTGTTCTCCCAATACCACTTAAACAAACTGCTGCGGCCTTTGCCTTTTCAGATGCCCTACAGCTCGCCTTAGCTAGCTTTGTTGGCCGTCTCTCCTATCACACAGCCAAAGACCCTCGCCTCCACATCGTGCGGCATGTCCCCATGCAATTTGAATGCTTGTTCACCCCACTCCCTATCACAGGTGCCCTAACAGTTTTTACCGATGGTAGCCCCACACGCGGCGTCATCTCCTAGTGCATCGCCGGCGTGTGGTCTTCTCGCTTTACCCCACCGCAAACCACACCCCAACGTGCCGAACTAGCTGCCCTGTGTTTGGCCTTTTCACACTTTCCTAATGAACCCCTCAATGTTATCACTGATAGCTTATATGTAGCCAATATCGGTTCATGTATTTCTAGTAGTTATGTTTCCCCTGTAGTTGATTCAGCACTTCTGAGTCTGTTTCTCACTCTGCAATCTCTCCTTCGCTCGCGTTGTCACCAATTTTTTATAGCTCATATCCGCAGTCATCAGCCCCTTCCCGGTTTTTTGTCTAAAGGGAATGCCCATGCAGATAGTCAGCTCCGCGCCCTCTGGCCTTGTTCCCCCATAGAAAGTCATGACCTCCACCACCAAAATGCTAAGGCCCTTGCTCGTCAATTCTCCCTCCCCCTCTCTGATGCCCGGGCCATTATCCAACAATGCCCACAGTGTGCCCTTCAACACGCCTACCCCCCCATCGGCATGAATCCTCGTGGCCTCGGTGCCAATCAGCTTTGGCAAATGGATGTTACCCACTTTCCCCCCTTCTCCCCATGGTCGTATCTGCATGTCTCTGTGGATACCTATTCTGGCTATTTGTGGGTTACCCCGCAAAAAGGTGAAAAAGCTAAGCATGTTGTTAACCACCTTGTTCGCTGTTTTGCCGTAATGAGCACTCCCCAGCGCCTCAAAACAGATAATGGCCCTGCGTATTGCTCATCTGCTCTCGCTGATTTCTGTACGCGCTGGAGCATCACCCACACTTTTGGCATCCCCTACAATTCCAAGGGACAAGCCATCGTCGAGCGTGCCAACCGCACCCTCAAAACTGCCCTTGAGCGTCAAAAGCAAAAAGGGGGAATCCCCCCTAGTCTCCCCGAGAAGGAGGAATGGCTTGCGAGTGTGTTATTTACGCTTAATCATTTGAACCTGCTTTCATATGATTCTCGCTTACTTTCTCGAACACAGAAACACTTTCAACAGACAGAGGTTCTACCAGCCCCCCGGGTCGTCTACCGTCAGCTACCCGGCGACTCGTGGAGCGAGCCCGTCCCCCTTATCACCTGGGGCAGAGGGTACGCAGCAGTCGCAACAAAGACCGGGCCGGTGTGGGTTCCTGCCAGATACGTAAGACCATGGGTGGCCGATGGCGTGGCATCAAGGCCTAGCAAATCCCATCCCCGACTTCAACCTGAGTCTGACTCCCGACCCGATCGTTCCTGTAACTTGCCAACGCGTTCGTGGGCCGCGCAACCCACCGATGACCTGGGGACAAGTTAAAAAACTCGCCGGGCAAGTAGATGCTGCCATGAAGGACTGTGGACTAGAAAAAACCACAGAAAATTGTATTGTGACAATTATTGCTTGCCTGCATTCTAATTCATGTATAATAATGTGTATGTTGATTTTCCTCTTATGCCCCCCAACCCATGCTGTCCCCTCCTCAGGCTATACAGTACCCCCCCGGCGCACAGTGCCAAATCTGTGGGAGGCATTTGCCACCACTTTAAACCAGTCTGGCTTTTGCCTGACACAACAGGTGGCCGTCGGGCAGATATTAGGTACCTGCCTTATCCCTGTTTGCCACGAGGCATCTGACATTGAAAGCAGTACTTAGTTTTATAACAGCTTAGAACCCACCAGTACTATCCGTAACCTAGGGTATTCAGCTTATCACAATTGGGGAGCTCAGACCCCACGAACCCCAACTAATGCTATTGTCCTTGATACACCATACGTAGCCAGTCACAATGTCTCCTGTGCCCGGATGGTAAATTGTACAGCGTCCACCTGCTACTCCCCTCAGCCTCAGTCCCTTAACTGTCTCACATATGTTAACATTTCATACCTATACAAACACGTCCTCCTACCCCCAGGTTGGTTTTGGACGTGCTCAGGCCTAACATTTAGTTATATCCCGGCCAACCTTACCCACGGGACCACCTGCTGCTTAAGCAGGCTCTCCTTCATCTTACCGCAACGCCACCACCTAGCCCGACGTAAGCGTGCAGCAGTCCCCCTGGACTCGTCTTGTATTGCTCATGTCTCTTTACTCACTAAAACTGAATCAGTTGCTTTAGCCGTCTCCCTAGTTGGTGTTCCCGGCCTTGCCTCACGCAACAGCCGCAACATCAATGCCTTAGCCTGTGCAGCTGTTAAAGCTTTGAATTCTACATCCACAGCCATTGCCCTCATTAATTCTGAGCAAGTAGAACTCCGTCATAGTCTTTTACAAAATAGAGCTGCCATTGATTATCTTTTATTGTTGCACCATTATGGATGTGAAAAGGTACAAGATATGTGTTGTTTTAATATTTCTGACCACTCACACGCTGTAGAGAATCAGCTGTTAGTGATCAGGAATATTACCTCTCAAATCCAAATTCGTTCAGATCCATTCTCTCAGTGGTGGGACTAGCTCTCCTCTCTCCTCCCGGGCTGGAGTTGGCTCCACCAACTTATTACGTATGGTGGTTTAGCCCTCCTCCTCCTCATCTTTACCTGCTGCGGTATTCAGTGTATTCCATCCCTAATCACTATGTGCCTCCAGGGTTGTCCCTGGTCCCCACGCACGCACGATAAAAGCTTTCCCTTTTAAGCTCCAAAGCGAAGAAGGGGAGATGTAGGGAGCATGTGCGTCTGGCAAACCAGACCGTGCCCTCTCCTTGACCCAGAATCGCTGCCAAAGCTTTTATCATAACGGATAACCCTAATTTGGACTTCCTCCTTATATAATGGAAAAGCGCTGACATGCACGGAAAATACAGGAGGGGGGATGGCTCACAGCCATATCCCCCCTGCATGCCCCCTTCCTGAGAGGAGAGGGTGCGGGGAGTCCTTACCACCAATGAGAATGGAAGTAAACAAACGTATCCATCACTGTCACCTATGCTTCCTTATGCTGTTTGCATGTAATAAAAACCGGACCCCCGAAAGCTTTCGGGGTTCTCTCTCTCTACCGCAGTCTTTGTCCGTCTGGTTTCTTCCCGCACCTGTTCCTAGTTTTGCCCATGACCTTTGGCAGGATATTTCACCTCTATGTGCCTCTGACTGTATGGGGGTGAGGGGAGCAGGGATATTAAACTTCATTTCTAATTCATCCAGTGCTTTGAGATCTACCTAGGAAAAGCTCACTGCAAGAGCTAAGTCATGCTATTATTTTGTTTCTAATCATTTTCTGGTTCTTGGATGAGCACAATACTGCAAGGTTTGCATCACAAACACAAGGTGTGTTTAAGAGGCAAATTTGTTCTAATTTAAACACTGATGTAAATGATAGAAACAGCATTTCTACAGATATTAGGTTGGATTTTTTAACTTTGTGTTTACACAATCTACATCTCGTGTCTAAATCAAGCTAACGGAGTCCCTGTAAAATGAACAAGTTCAGGATGTGGACCTTCCCCAATGGATTCTGACCATTTAATTATCCTGAATGGCCTTTAAAGCCACTCATGTGAAATCTCAATTTAACATTTTAAAATTGCATCCCTCTCAAAGATGCCACTCCTGTTGGTCTTAGATCGGCCAAACATATTCATATTCTCTCATTGCTGTCTCATTATACTTGCCAGAGACGGTGCCTTTTGCTACCCAACCCAGTATGATTCATTTCTACAACTGACAGTGAGTGACAGAAGGTTTTGACCTGTCTACTGCCAATCCACATCCTTCTGGCCTCGCCATTCAATCTCACTCAGAGGTCTAAAACCGATTTCCATAATTATTTTACTTTCCGGAATCTACTGTCCTGGACGTAATCTTATCTAAGCCATACAAAGACAATTCATGGGATTGTGTAATGAGTTTAGGGCTGCATACACAAACACACCACGACTCTCAGGAGGGATCAGATATGGAAACAACAGCACCAAACTTGAGCCACTGCCACCTATGCTGAGTCTGTAGGATCTTCATGAATCTTTTAAAAATAATCAATTGTCACATGACTGGTTTCCATGCCTGGGCTAATCAGGTCCTGGTACGTTATATGATGGCTCAGCGGCAGGCTGCATCTGGGTTCTCGGCCTCAGTCTCTACTGTGGACACTCTTTCCAAGTGCCAAGACATGGCCTGAGCGTCTCTCAGAGTGGAACTCCTTGGTTGACTCCACTTCAGATGGGATCACCAGGGCATAACACCCCCTATTTTTACCATCCTGCCATGGTTATGGGAGTGTAGTTCCTTATATCCTGTTGCATTTCCTCACATGTGCACCCTTCAGGTGATAGGTTTCGCTACCTCTCTCTGGATGGACCCTTGTGGTTCTACCACCCTCTGACTGGATCCTGTGTTTCAAGCTGCGCAAACTTAACAGGCCCAACTGGAATTGGTACTTGCAAGACACTTCTCTCCAGGAGCCAAAACATACACAGCAAGTGGAGAAAAGGGGTAAACCCACAGGAGATTGGCCTGGGTCTTGCCTGAAGCTCATCACCTCTCTCAGTTCTTAATTCTGTTATGGAGAAACATCAACGTACATGGTGTCCAGCCTGTCTATCATAAAGAGAAATATTGGTACCCCTCTAAAATGGTTACTTAACAGTCCTGTCAGTCTGCAAATTAGCGTGCAAGAGGTGTATGTGAGGGTAGGGAGAGGCACCAGAAGCGAAATTTGATGCCAGACATAGAAGATGAATTGGACACATCAATTTGGAGACATGAGATTGTAAAAATTTCAATAGTTTCCTTCATCAAAGTATTTTTACAGCATGGTTTTCAATCCCATCCTATTTGCATAAAGGTGAGGCATAGATAGCTCAGATTAGATTTATTCATTACTTTCTGGCAACTCCATAGCGCCTTTGGCATGTTCAAGAGAGCACCATATTTTAGAAGTTATTCGTTTCTGAAGTAGAAACTTCACAAAACTCCATCTGCATTATGCAAGCACTACATGCCTGCTATTAACTCTGCATAACAAGCAACACTCCAAGAGACTTGGCAGGTTTGTATAACCACTGTTTGCTTTTGGAAGCACACCACAGTTTCTAAAGCACAGGGGAGAAGCAGGTAGGCTTTAATAGCAATTGGCTTTCTGTTCTGAGTCCAACATTAACTACTTTCCTCTATAGCATTGCCCACGCCAAACCAATTCATTTGAAATTTTCAATGTGTGGACCTGTGTTAGAGGGGAACCGTTGAATCAGATGTGAAGCGACTCAGACCTGACATTTGTTAGATATGGGAGTTAAGAGCAAGACACTGACAGACGTGTCTTTTTGGAAAAGCACATTTGAAAACCAGCTTGGGCTAGAAACTCTATGTGCTTTATTCATCTCTCCTCTATGAGACATAAAGGAGCTGAATGTTTTATTTGCTATGGGAAAGCAGAACTTGTCTTTTCACCTGTTTTCAAACTTTCCTCTTCTTTCTCTAGTGAGGGCCAATGATCTAGCACATTGGTTCTCAAACTGGGCCTGCTTATGTGGGGGTCGCGATCCCCGAGGTGGGCTGCTGGCTCCTCCCCCGACCCCCCTGGTGGGCTGCAGGCTCTAGCCCCAGTCCCTGCGGCAGGCGACCTGGCCCCTGCAGCAGACTGCCGGCTCCAGCCCCAATCACCAGGGCAGAGCAGAGAGCCCCAAGCAGAGCGGTGGGGCTGCAAGCCCCGAGCCCCGACATGGAGCAGCAAGCCCAGAGCCCCTAGCCCTGACCCCAGGGCGGAGTGGCGGGACAGCGAGCCCCGACCCTGGGATGGCAGGGCAGCGGGGCTGCGAGCCCCGACCCCGGCGCAGCGGTGAGGCTGTGAGCCCTGAGCTCCTACCCCAGGGCGGCTGGGCTGCGAGCCCTGACCCCGGGGTGGCAGGGCAGTGGTGAGGCTGTGAGCCCCGAGCTCCAACCCGGGACAGAGCGGCACGGTGAGCCCCAACCCCAGGGCGGCGAGCCCAGAGCCCGGACCCGATTGGCGGGGATGCCAGCATCGCTGCCCCGGACTCGCCGCTGCAAGCCACGAGCTCCAACGTGGGAGCAGAGCGGCACGGCGAGCCCCGACCCCGGCACAGTGGCAGGGCTGCGAGCCCCAAGCCCCAACCCCAGCACAGTGGAGTAGGGCTGCAAGCTGCGACCCCGGGGTGGAGCTGCGGGGCTGCGAGCCGGGAGCCTGACCCCCAGACTCCAGTGCCGGCAGGCGGCTGTGAGCCTGAGCCCCAAGATGACTGTAAGCCCCGCCCCCAAACCCTGCACTGGGCTGAGAGCCCCTGCACTCCCCAACCCTGATCCCTGCACCAGGCTGTGAACCCTGACTCCTGATTGTTTCAGGCCATTAATTACTGTCAAGTATTAAAATAAAGATTTACTTAAAAATAACTTTACTAAAAAATGTTTCACTCTTGATTTAAAAGCAGTGAGAAAAGCAGTGACACAATTCATTTTAAGCAATTGGGTTTAAATCTAGTATTTAACAGTGTTAAATATCAAAAATGTGTTTTTAATTTCTAATGGGGGGGGTCTCACTCAGAGGCTTGGTGTTCAAAAGGGGTCGCCAATGCAAAAAGTTTGAGAACCACTGATTATTCTAGCAGTTAATACATAAGGCACCAAAACACCTTGCTTGAATCTGATCTTACTAATGCCAGTACTAGACCCACGGCTTTTGTTCCTGACTCACTGTATAGCTTTGGGCAACTCATTCACTGCCACTTCCTTGAATCAAGATCTCATGACGGTTAAAGTCTGTGCATATTAGAGCTGGGGGGAAAATTGGCTTACCCTTTTCTTTGCCAAAAAATTCAAAATGGGATTAATTAAACCATTTCACAAGTTCATATTGTATCCATTGAATGGTTTTGGTCAAAAAAACCCATAACCAACAAAAAGTTCTGAAAAATAAAAATGATTTAAAATTAAAAATATCAAAATAAGGATGAAAAGGAAATGAAATGTTTCTTTTGACCTGTAGTGGGGTGGCTGCCGCACGCCAGCAGAGAGTGGAATCAAACAGCCCTGGGAAGGGCTGTAGCTGGGGGCAAGTAGCTCCCAGGCTGATTGGGCTGAGTAGCCACAGCTGTGGCTGGTTCAATTAAGGCCCAGCTGGCCCTGATAAAAGGGCTCAGTTTGGTACAGAGAGTGAGTAAGTGAGTGTCTTCTCTAGCTGTAGAGGAAGACAGGCCTGGCTGCTAGGAGCTTGGGTAGGTACCCAGAGTGAAGCAGGGCTGGGGCAGGGCAAGTGGAGCTGGGGAAGCTCTGGCCTGGAAACCCCCAGGCTGCAGGGCCTAGGAGAAGGCCCCACAAAGGGTACTGGGGTTGCAGGGGGCAGCCCATGGCTCCAGAGGCAGCAGGCCAAACCCTCCTTGCCAGTGATAAGTGGCAATTCTACTGCAGTCTGCCTCAGTGAATGGGGGCAAGTGGTGACTGGCAGTTGCCTAGACTGAGGCAAGGTGGGGATAGTGGGAGGAGGGTTCCCTGGGAAGGGAGACCCTAAGATCTGAGGGGGTACTGCAGGGCTTCAGCACCCAAGGGAAGAGGGCACTGGGGTCCAGGGAGGGACTCTGGGCCAGAGCAGCAAGCAGGACATTGGCCTGCAGAGGGTGCTCTGGACGCTAGCGAGTTAATTCCCGGACGGACCAGCAGGAGGCGCCGCAGAGGTGAGTCACTACCCTGCCACATGATCCGAACCTATTTTTCTCCCTACTTTTTATTTCACCAACAATTTTGAAAAGAAATGGTTTCAGGAGGACCCCAACCTATTTTTTCCACATTTTTTGGAACTTCCAACAAATCAAATACAGTGAAACCTCGATTTAACGGACCTCCATTTAACGGACTTCGGATGCAATGGACACATTTTTTCAGAAAGTCTGATGCATCCGAAATCCGTTTGTGGAGGGCTCCGCCGGGGTTTGAGCTGGGGGTGGGCTGCCGCCCGGCCCCCAACCCCATGCAGGGTTCTTGGAGGGTCCCGGGACCCAGGACCCTGCGGGCTGTCTGCCCGCTCCCAGCGGCCGCCGGGATTTGAGCTGGGGGCGGGCTGCTGCCCAGCCCCCACCCCCATGCAGGGCTCTTGGAGGGTCCCGGGAGCCGGGACTCTGCGGTATATCTGCCCGCTCCCAGCGGCCGCCGGGATTTGAGCCTGGGGCGGGCTGCCGCCCGGCCCCCAGCCCCATGCAGAGCTCTTGGAGGGTCCCGGGAACCGGGACTCTGCGGTATATCTGCCCGCTCCCAGCGGCCGCCGGGATTTGAGCCTGGGGCGGGCTGCCGCCCGGCCCCCAGCCCCATGCAGAGCTCTTGGAGGGTCCCGGGACCCGGGACCCTGCGGGCTATCTGCCCGCTCCCAGCGGCCGCCGGGGTTTGAGCCGGGGGCGGGCTGGCTGCCGGCTGCGGGCTGCGGCCCCCATCTCTGTGGTGGTGGTGGTGGTGGTGGTGGGGAGCTGCGGAGCTGCCGCCCCGACCATTTGGTGGTCCGGCTGCTGCTCGGACAGCTCCATTTGAGGTTTTTCTCCTTTCTCTCTTTTTTTTTTTTTTTAACAGCAGGAGCTCAGGGCCCCCAGTTTGGGATAGGCTGGATGAGCATGTGATTACATCTCATCCTGCGAGTTTTGTGGCTGTGACTTCTGCAGCACTTTTAACACGTGCTGGTAGATGTTCTGAGCTGCGGTAAGCCAGGCCCCAGCCCTGTGTGTTTGTTTACTCAAGGTACTGGACCTATTCCGTATAAATTTAAATTTGTGTATGTAAACCCATCCGTGTAACCCTAACCTTAAAATATGGAGAAACGGAAAAGAGTTAATTTAACGCTAAATCAAAAATTAGAAGTCATACAAAAGTTGGAATTGGGAGTGGCTGTGTCTCATATATGTGAGCAATATGGCATAAAAAAGCAAACTGTATCGGACATTAAAAAAAACAAAGACAAAATAAAAAAATGTATGTTACTATGTGATGTTGGTGAAAACACCAATCCCAGAAAACATATGAAATTGGCACGTGAAACTTCAGTTGAAGAAGCATTGTTGAAGTGATACGTACAACAACGTTCTTGTGGGGTTCCAGTTCGGGCAGTTGAATTGAAATCTGCAGCAATTAAATTAGCAAATCATATGAACACACCATTCAAAGCAAGTGATGGATGGCTTTGGCGCTTTCGCAAAAGGCACGGACTTATGAACAAACGAATTTACGGCGAAGCTTCAAGTGCTCCAACAGAAGATATTGAACCATTTAGGCAAAAATTAATAGAACGTATAACTAACTAAATGCTATTAAGGTCTCAGATTTACAATGCTGACGAAACTGGTTTGTTCTGGCGTTCTCTGCCTGAAAACACACAAGCCTTCAAATATGAAAAATCGACACCTGGAAGAAAAATCAGCAAAGACAGGATCTCGGCACTGCTTTGTGCCAACGCCGATGGATCGCATAAACTGACACCTGTAATTGTTGGCAAATCTCGTAAACCTAGAGTTTTAAAAAATATAATGCATCATCTGCCCGTTTTATACTATAACTCTACAAAGGCCTGGTTCACCTCAAAGATTTTCCAAGATTGGTTTTTCGAACACTTTGTACCTGCAGTCAGGAAATTTCAAGGCGAAGAGCTTGGAATACCACCGGAAGATGTGAAATGTTTATTGCTTTTAGACAACGCTCCTGCTCATCCATCCGAAAATATTTTATGTTCAGAAGATGGCAAATTTAGATGTATGTTTTTGCCAAAAAATACAACATCACTTATCCAGCCCATGGACCAGGGGATAATTCTGGCAACCAAACGAATATACCGCAAAAAGTTTTTAGAGGAAGTAATGGTTGTATTGCAGGATGATGATAATGAAGAAGATACAAGAGGACAGCGTACCTTACAAAACTTAAAGAGCTACAGTTTAAAATCGGCAATTTTTAATTTTGCTGCAGCATGGAAAGAAGTGAAAGTGCAAACATTGGAAAATGGTTGGAAGAATTTGCTTGACAACGAAGATGCAGACTTGGATTTAGAAGGGTTAGAGGTTACTGATTACTGTAGGACAATACAGAATATTGGTGGAGAAGAAGTAGCTGAGGAAGATGTTTTACAGTGGTTAGAAGAAGATGAAGGTGACCCTGGGTATCACATCATGAGTGAAAGTGAAATAGCATCTGAGGTAATGACCTTGGAAGATGAGGATGGGAGTGAAGATAATGAGGAAGAAGAAACAACACACCCAAAAATAAAGTTATCAGTGATTAGATCACATCTCAACAATCTAATAACATTTATTGACAATTCATCAGATAATGAAATTCAGCCTTATTACACCCATTATCGTAATTTTAGGGAGTTAATTATAAAAAAACAGCAGACTTCAAAAGTTCAAACAAAAGTTGATAGTTTTTTCAAAGCAGAATTACCTAAAGCAAGCACCTCAACATCGAACATTAACATCACGCCACAACGGGAGTGTCTGGATATATCATCATCCGAAGACGAATAAATAGGAAAAAAAATTGTTTTTTTATAAAATTTAAATTTTGCTTCGTTTTTAAGAACATTGTTTATTTGCTTAGTTAAATATAAGTACAGTACAGTAAAGTGTGTTTTCAGAAAAATGTGTATTTATTTTGATTTAGATCGCATACTTGTTTATTACAGTCTCAAAACTACGGTGAGTACATAAGCAATAATACATACAGAACACTTTTTTCTGTGAAATTAAACTTTTCATACATACAGTACTTAATTTTAATTACACAAAAGTCATTTTTTTAACATATGCATTCAGAAAACCTACTTTCTTAAATAACGGACTTTCTGATTTAACGGACACCCCTTTGCCCCAATTAGTCCGTTAAATCGAGGTTTCACTGTACTCTGTTATTTACACAGCACTACTGTATGTATATTTCAGCATGCAGAGACTACAATGGGGCATAGAAAAAAAAACACATTTGTACAGGCAAATGACATGCAGTAGAAGTATTCAATTTTCATGGGCAACCATAATTGTGCTTGAAGATACAGATTGCAGTTACACAAATTCTTACCTTCGTGCCTCCCCTTCTGGAAACTTTCTCACAGTATCTTATTTTGGCCATCTGTTAAATGGTTATTAATAATCTGTCTCACCACGGTCAAGCTTCCCTAGTTAATGTTTGTAAAGTGCTTTGAGATCTTTGATTGAAACATGATACGTAAGTGCAAAGTTAAATCATCCCTGATGAGCAGGTACTGAAATAATGACAAAAAAGTTTCGCTTTTGCATTTTATGGTGGTGATATACATACACAATTCAATTAACATGACTCGGGTCTAACCGGTCTGTATTTACAAAGAGTTCCATGACTCTCTGTTACAAAGTGAAGGTATGGAGTGAAAAGTAGGGTGATGTCATGAAATTTCAAGCCTCCTGAAGTCAGGATTTAATTCTCTTACATGGTACTGTCACTGCATCAACCATGCATATAAATGAGTCTTTGGATAATGGACAAACAGATACACACTAGTTTTTTAAAGATTTAATTAAAGCCTGTGATGCATCCAATTGCTCATTATTAATTTAAAGGTTGCTTGACTCTAATATTAATTGAATGGCCTTTGGTGGCTTTCAGAATTGTGTGTCCAGGTGAATGCAATATGCAAATAATATAAAACAAATTCATCCTGCTGTAATGAGAAAGGCATGTCATATAGATTTATTTTAAGACCCATGTCATTTGTTATATATATGTGATACATTGTCTTGGAAACAGGCGGCTTCAGAACCACATATGCTGGTGACTCTGACTTGTGCAGCTCAGTCTTTAGTAGGAAAAAAAATGGTTTGGAGATTTTGTAATACACTTGAGGTAAAATTCAGTTAATTAATTAAATCTTAAATTACCCAAACTCAAAGATCCATAAAATTAACTCCTTAAGATTCACGTAATCTTTGCATTGCTGTATGTGAGGTAATTACTTGAATAGTTGTGTCTCTAGGTAACAGATCGTTTGGATTGTACGCCTGCATATTGATCATCCTGCCTATTGTACGTGAAGGAAATAAGAATTGGTTTCTCTGTTTAAATAGAATGTATGTTCCCCTGCCGCTAGGAAAGCAGTTGTTAAAGGGCATAGTGTGCACCCCTCAAGTACACCAGTATCGTGTTCGAATTCATAGAGGAGCGATATGCATAACACACAAAGTTGTTTTTTTGTTATAAATGAAACTCACTGAAGCTTTGAGACTTTTTGCAGATATAAAATATTCCTTCATCACGGCCATGAATTGTATCATGCAGACTTGATGTTGCCAGACTTCTGTAAAGGTCAGGAAATATTGTAGGTTGTAAACTCAGCTGATAAAAATGGTCATACATTCACTGATTCAATACTTATTTACGCCAGTTGAGAAGCTGGCCAACATTTGGCATCTATATGTTTAAAAAGTTAGGGCTTGGTACAGCAAATTAATTGGTGTAAATAGTTCTAATTAATTCAAATAGTCTCACTGAAGATAATGGAAGTAATTACTCCCAGTGAGCCTGATCCAAAGCCCCTTTAAATCAAAGGAAGTCTTTTCGTAATTTTCAGTCGGCCTTGGATTCGACTTCATGATTCTTACTCATGTCATTTAGTATTGGCAGGATCAGATGTTATTCTATACAAAGCACACAGGATCTCTTATAGAGGAGAAGGTAAATATGCCACATTTATTGAAAATACAATAGTTAGCATATGCTTTTCAGTCACACACACAAGTCGGGCAGATGGTCTTTATAGTTACCAGTCTGTTGTAGCTCAAGTCAATCTAATGACCAGTTAGATTGAGCATGAGTGAGGAGCTGGGCTCTGTCAGTCGCAAGCCGATGCTCTGAGGCTTGCAGGACTGAACCCAGAGTTCCATGGGAAAACACCCCATCTTTAGAGTTGTAAATTCCCATTTGAGTCCATGCATTTTGCATGTCATCCTGTAATCATTAGTCCTCAAGTGGTGTTCATCTTGGGATTTTCCGCTGTTATTATTTGATGATTGTCAGGCTTCTCATCATTATCTTCTATTTGTTGCCTGGCCTTCGGGAGTGCCTGCCTCACCTCTGAGGTCATCAATGCTGCTAACATGTTTATCATTGGATACAATGGATGGTTTCTGATTGTCTCCTGGTGTTAAGTGTCTCTCTTTTTCTTAACCATCTGGACATTTGTGATGGGTTTCACACCTTATCTTTTCCTGATGCATGCATTGCTCATTCACAGAAACTGTTTCTCACAGAAACCTTTAAAGGTAAACAGACAGATCAAGCCTTGCTGAATCTTATAACTAAAACTATTCACATGGGGGCTTTTAGGCTCTCAATATTTCTCTAATCTATTTATCATAGATTAGAGAAATACAAAATCCTGTCTCTTACTAAACTAAACTTTCTAACAGGTCCTAATTGTAATGCATATTGGAAACAGGATCCCATCTTTTATAATACAACTTATCCTAAAACAAAGCGTGATCATAATCAGTCATAAGGACTCTTCTGGAATACATTTGGTACATACTATATTATGACTTTTAATACCAATATAAAATCCTCCCCCTACACAGATCCCTTCATAATGGCTCTAGCAGGCAGGCAGTGAAATGAAGAACAAAACAAAAGAACACAACAAAGAAGATGGAAGTGAAGCAGAATAAAGTAAGTGATCATAAGAACACAGCAAACCATCAACAGTTTTTTTGCGTACTTTCTATGTGAAAATCCCCTGCGGTGGTATTTCATCAAAAAAAGTAAATATCTGTGAGTGCAAAATCACCAGTAACAAAATTGCTCCAATTTTCACTGCTATTTTTGCCTAAGAATTTCCACATAAACTGAACTATGACCTGGTTTATTAAGAAAATGCTTGTTTTCCACCCTGCACAATGGAGTTTTTCAAATAGCACCAAGGGACTTTTAACTAGATGGTACCAAGACAGATGTGAGGCTCAAGAGAAGGTATTCTGATCAGATTCTCTTCTGCTGTAAATTTGCATAGCTCCATTGAAGTCAACAGGCCTATGCCTATTTACACCAGCTGAGGATCTGGTCCTTCAGTCTGTGAAGGAGCTCGTTTTGTTTAAAAGTATTATCATATAATCCTACCCTGTTTAATAATCTTGTTTAAGTACAGATTCCATGTCTCCTTTCGGTCTTTCTCCAGGATGTGTGACACATTCGAAAATTAGTAGCAAAAGCCCTGCCACTTGTATGTTTTGATCTCCTCTAACATTCCTGCTGCACTAGAATGTCAGATTAAGCAGTGTTATGTATAATTTGGTGCCATTTTATACTGTCACTACATTATGTAAACAGAGCCTCCATCACTGGAGCATAGAGGGATATACAGGCTCAGCTCCCCCTATTAACTTTTCCACTTCTCACAAGGAAATTATTTCTATCAGGATTCATTTTATCTGGGCTGACTGGCAGGGAGAATCAAGGTCACAGCAGACTTGTGCCACAAAAGCACACTGCTGTTCAGGAGCAGTTTATGAGCACAGCAGTTTGGTCCCTTTCCCATATCATTCATGTCAGAAATCAAGTTAGGGCAATATTTATTTGAACAATTTAATTCAGCGTTAAAAACAAAACAAAACACCCCATATACTTACTGTCCAATGGAAAAAAGCATGCATCTTCTCAAAAGATCTGAATATTTTGCTTTCGCGGACTATTCTGTAAGAACTACCAAATTTTGAAATACTGAAATACTTCTCTCCCTGGGAGAAAAATGTACTGGGAGTTAAGGAAGAGCCTGGCAGAAATCAGACTAAGCAAACTCCCTAAATAGGAAACATCTCAGGCTTTTCAGAACATTAATAATATACATAAGTACTAACATTTAGAGATTAAACCTTAACATAAATTTGAGAATACACTGAGAAGTTCAAAGCTGACAGAGGGGATTTAGACACAACTGAAAGGGATGAAAATCACAACCGGAGCTCACAATGGGGTGCCAAACACTGCACATCAGGTAAAAAGTAACAGGGCCTATTCCTTCACCTTATTTACATCTATGCAAAGTGAATGTAAATCATGATCACATCAGAGTGGAAGCATTTTATACCCACTTTGCATTCACTTTACTGAAATCTAAGGCCCTGCTTCAGCAAGGTAGTTAGGCTTATAATTTAACTTATACATATAAGTTATGTCTTCAGAACTGAAGACTATTAAAACTTTAATGGACTTCAAGTGGGTTTAAAGTTAAGTGCTTATGGCCTTGGTGAATCAAGGTCTAAATAGTTCCACCACATGCAAAGCAATGGAGGAAGTCAGTCTCTATAATATTTTGGCACCAGAAAATGCTTTGGGTGCTTGCATCGGTATAACCTGTAGGCCTAGGTTACATATAAGGGACCAGGTCCTCAGCTGGTGTAAATTTGTGTAGCTCCTTTGAAGTTGTTTTGAGTAAATGAATGGACACCAGAGTATATACACACATAACCTCACAACGTTGTTGTATCTTCCTTATTAACCATCATTGTGGAAACTTGGCTTAGCTGAATAAAGAAGAACACACTTTGCTGCCTGACAACTCTCAACTGTCCACATCATTTTAAGTGGTCTCCTACAGCTGGTCTCCTATGTGTGAACTCCTTATGCTTAACAATCTGTCCAAACTTGTATTTTGCTCAGACACTTAGGTTACGTTCCACAGATTTGAAGAAGAACTCTGTGAAGCTCAGAAGCTGGTCCCTTCCTCCAACATAAATTGGTCCAATAAAAGATGTTACCTCAGGTACCTTGTCTCTCATGTATCCTGGGACCAACACACCTACAAGAACACTGCAACAAACACTGTAATTAGGATAATAAATTGAACTCATCAGAAGATATTTTTGTCAGTAAAAATTTTCATAAAAATGAGAACTTTCAAGTGGTTTTTTTTTTTCGTGAAAATATTGGCAATTGTAAAATGTTCAGTGTTTGAGTTTTTGGTTGCCTGGAAAAAAAATTGAAGGAAATTTCCACACACACACAAAAAAACTTCATTTACTTGTAAACCCTCTTCTCCATAGGGGAAAAAAAAGGTTAGATGGAACATTTTTCACTGGGCTTGATAATAATCATTACAGAAGAATGACAGATCAAATCACGTTTTTCTTCTAAATAAACCAATGAGTTATTGCTTACCAGTCCTGCAGGTTCACTTATTTTTAAATATTAAGAATTAAGGATTAAATATCTTGCATGTTTTTTTGTGGAAAATTGTGTTGTAAGATTATTCATTAGCTACGTTTTTTTAACCCTACAGAGATTACAATATACAAGATTCATTAGCTATGTTTTTAACCCTACAGAGATTACAATGTATCCTGGGTACAGAGAAGAGGGACTCTTCTATGCCAGACCAACTAACTTCAGCTGCTTACAGTACACTTCACAATCTAGAGTCCTCTAACTTCCCCTCTAAAAAGGATAGAGACACCCTAAAGAGGTACAAAACTTATGGAAATCAAAAGATAACTTTCAGTCAGTTAGGAATATAAAAAGGAAAGTGGAGTCATTCTTCATAGGTAAAGACGAGCTCCGGGACCCTTCCACAGGCAAAACTGAAACTAAAAACTCTCTCCCTCCCTCGTGGCAGGGAAGCTCTTACATCACTTGTTCTCAGGTAACATTAACCCCATACTGGCAGAATACCCCTCTCCAGCACTTTACACTTATAACACCATGTTAGTCTGTATCAGCAAAAAGAACCAGGAGTACTTGTGGCACTTCAGAGACTCACACATTTATTTGTGCATAAGCTTTCATGGGCTAAAACCCACTTTATCAGATACATGGAGTGGAAAATACAGTAGGAATACTAGAAAGAGAGAGAACACGAAAAGGTGGGGTTGCCATACCAACTCTCACAAGACAATTCAGTTAAGATGAGCTATTATCAGCTGGAGGAAAAAATTGTAGTGCTAATCAGGGTGGCCCATTTCAAACAGTTGACAGAAAGGTGTGAGTAACAGTAGGGGGGAAAATTAGCATGGGAAATAGTTTAGTTTGTGTAATGACTCATCCAATTCCAGTCTTTATTGAAGCCTAATTTAATGGTTTCCCCAGTTTGCAAATTAATTCCAGTTTCTCGTTGGAGTCTGTATTTTGAAGGGTTTTTTTGCTGAAGAATTGTGACTTTTAGGTCTATAACTGAGTGTCCAGAGAGGTTGAAGTGTTCTCCGACTGGTTTTTTAATGTTAATTCTTGACATCTGCTTTGTGTCCATTTATTTTTTTGTGCAGAGACTGTCTGATTTGGCCAATGTACATGGCAGAGGGGCATTGCTGGCAGATGATGGCATATATCACATTGGTAGATGTGCAGGTGAACGATCCCCTGATGATGTGTCTGATGTGATTAGGTCCTATGATGGTGTTGCTTGAATAGATATGTGGATAGAGTTGGCAATGAGCTTTGTTGCAAGGATAGGTTCCTGGGTTAGTGTTTTTGTTGTGTGGTTTGTGGTTGCTGGTATTTGCGGGGCTGTCTGTAAGTGAGGACTGGCCTTATTTCCAGGCTCCCCTTGGCAGGGCAACCAAGGTCTGTGAGCATGAGGGATCATCCTTCATGATAGGTTGTAGATCCTTGGTGATGTGCTGGAGAGGTTTTAGTTGGGGATAGAAGGTGATAGCTAATGGCATTCTGTTACTTTCTTTGTTGGGCCTGTCCTGTAGAGTAGGTGACTTTTGGGTACCCTTCTGGCTCTGTCAATCTGTTTTTTCACTTCAGCAGGTGGGTACTGTAGTTTTAAGAACGCTTGATAGAGATCCTGTAGGTGTTTGTCTCTTAGAGCTTGGTAGACAATGGATTGTGTGATGTGGTCTAGATGAAAGCTATAGGCATGTAGGTAAATATAGATGTCAGTAGGTTTCCAGTATAGGGTTGTGTTTATGTGATCATTGCTTCTGTGGACTAGTGCAGGCTGAGGTTGATGGTGGGATGGAAATTGTTGAAATCCTGGTGGAATTCCTCATAGGTTTCTTTTCCATGGGTACAAATGATTAAGATGTCATCAATGTTGTGCAATAGAGGAGAGGCATTAGAAGACCTGAGGAAGTGTTATTCTAAGTCCGCCATAAAAATGTTTGCTTACTGTGAGGCCATGCAGGTATCCATAGCCTCTGACAAAGGATCTTAGCTTTCAAGGTACCTATTAAAAAGAACACAAACAGCTAGAATGAAGGCTATATTCCCATTGTCTTTTGACTAGAGCAGTAGCCTTTTCTTCTGTTAGATCCTCTTAGCATTTTGCAATGCCTACGTGTCATATTTTTCTTTGTGTTTAGTCAATTACTTTATGTTTAAAGTGATTTTCAATTGCTTACTGTTACAAGCCTTTTATAAACGCTTCTGCTCTCAGTTATAATTAAGTCATTGAGAGTTACACTGGTATAACTTAGAACTGATTTTGGCCCTTGCTATGGAGCAGGGCACATGTAGCCCTTTCTAGAACTACCTAAAATTTGATCTGTCTCTTAGATTAGTGAATTGCTTTCTTCTCTATAATCCATTCTCTGACGTTCCTCCTTCTGAAAGCAAGAAAAATCAGCAGGTAACTTGACCAAATTTTCCTATCAATCCTACCCCTCTGTGATAGGGTCTTCCGTGGCAGGGTGGCCTAGTAGCTAGATCACTGGTCTTTCAGTCTGTAAGCCCAGAGGAGATGGTAGGGGGACCCAGGCCCTCCCTCTCCACCAGGTCCCAGCCCAGGACCCTGTGTAGGTCAACCTCTAAACAGGGGAGATGAGTCTTCTTCCCAGCGAGTCAAGACGAGCTTCCCTTGGCTACTTCCTACAAGTCTGTTCAGTTTGGGGCATGGCTCCACTAGCCCCGTTACCCTGTGGCTGGGACTCATTTACAGGCTCCCCTTGGCAGGGCAACCCTTACTTGCCTCAAGTGGATGCACTCACTGGTAGGTCCCCGATCCATCCCTTCAGGCAGACAGAGAGATCCTAGCCAGTCAGCCCCAACTGAGCCAGACGTTCTTTGTTATCTGCCCTTCTAGACCTGGCATTGGCTACAGGTATAGCAGGACAGAGTTAGCTAAACCCAAAGGTTTTTGTTAACTCCTGATGTGCCGGATGGAAGTTTGTCTGCTCCCTCACACCCTCATATTCAACCTGCTCTCATATCTTAGCCCTACTTCTTGGCAATGGATTCAAGTTTAACTCCTTTTCACAGAATGAGTTACAATTAAAAGGAAAGTCATCCTATTGGCCAACTTCTTTCCACCGTTTATTTTCTCGTTGTCTTTCCCTCCTCATCCTCCCACCCCCTTTTTAATTCTTGAAATAACTCTTGCCAATTAAAAAACAGGCTGTTTTGGTTTCAAAATTAATGCAGAAAGTGATAAAAATATTGTAAGGAAATTTTTTGTAAAAGTAAAACATAAGTCAATTAATTTCTATCAAGAATGTCTACATAAGAAAGATATTTTGTTCTAAATATTTATGGCCCATGTCTCCCCACCCCGTCTCCTGTGGGCGTCAGGGACAATAATGCACTTGGTCTGGGATTTTAAAAGCACCCCTAAGTGATAGACTCATTGATTTTTTTTCAATGGGAGATAGGTGAGGTTTACACTGAAAATAAAAACCAGTGGCTGGCCCATGCCAGTTGATTTGGTTTCCTGGGTTGCAGGGTTGTTTCATTGTAGTGTAGACGTCTGGTCTTGGGCTGCAATCTGAGCTATGGGACTTTCCCACCTCAGAGGCAGTTTTAAAAACCTCATCTTTGGACCCTGCCCACATCCCCAGAAAGGCAAGTGTTGTCCCACGCTGAGTATATTCCCTTTTTTACCACACTCTGCAGAAGCACTCTTTATGCATTGTTCCCTCCAGTCAATAGCAGTAGTACAGCATTAACATTTGCATGCACTGTTCCATGTTATTAGGCTCCCCTCCACTAGAATAGCATTGCTTCTTGTGGCATTTAGGCACATGTGTAAGTCCTATTATAGTCAAGAGGATTTAGGCCCATGCAGAAAGTTAAACGCGTCCTTAAGCATTTACCTAAATTGGGATGGAATTAAGAGTATGCTTAAATGCTTTCCTGAATCAGGGACTCTTTGGTGAATGACCTGCTTGGAAGTACACAGTAACACCTGTATGTTACTAAGGGCTTGTCTTCACTACAGTTAACTTGGGCTCTTACTCAGGTGTTGCCCCTAATTATATGCTCCCATTCAAATACAAAAACATCTCATGAACAGTCCAGGGAAAAAGGGCAGAGCTGGAAGCAGAAGCGTTCAACAAAGGAAGAAAGGAGAATGATGAGAGAAGAGATTCCACTCGGTGAGAGATGCAGAAGCCATAGCAGCTGGAGGGTGAGAGATGCTGATGGACGGGAAGAGAAATTCCGGCCTACAAACAAGAGGACCTGTGGGGTAGCGGCTGGAGAGCAGAGTTCTAGCAGGAGCGGTGGCTGGCTGACCACCGCTCTGTCTGCCGAAAGCAGTATGGCATCTGCAGGCCCAAAAGTTGTGAAACGGCTGTCTTCCACACCTTGCACGAAGGGAGGGACGAGTGACGGGAAGCACGAATGAAAACCCGCGAGACTGCTTTTGGTCCCATCATGCAATGCCAGCTTTACCCAGAATTCCAAGGGGCCATGGGGACTGCGGGCACTGTGCAATACCTACCTACAGTGCACCGCTCTGAGAGTTGACACTTGCTGCGGAACTATGAACGCAATCCACTGAATTAGCCCACTTACTGGGGACACACAATCGAATGTATACCATAGGGTTTCTTAATTCGAACTCTAGAAAGTCAACTTTAGCTCATGGCTTAGACGTTCCCTTAAGACAAGGTGATTGAGTTCTGGTCTGGATACTTGTCGCTCTTAGTCTTAGGTATTGGGTGGATCCTATAGGCTTTCATGGCTACCTCAATGGCCCAGGCACCCGGACCCTGCCCACGAACACTTTCTCTTTCACTTTGCATTCTGTTCTTCCAAATCCATCAGCTACCCTTCGGCTACCCAGGTAGTGGGGAAAAGATACGTATTATTAAAATAAATAAAAATTAATAATTAATAATAATAACTAAGTAGATGAATACTGGCTGCAGTCAATTGGAGTTTACCTTTTCAGTCATTTACAATTTGCATTGCTTACTCAGAATGTCACAAGAGTATGGGGATCCTAATGAAATAGGCTTTCTGTGTGAATGATCTAAGAATAATTTCCATAACCTTCTAAAGCCCTTTAGGGATGACCCTAATTATTCATGATATTTTATACCCACTTGTGATTTTTTGCAATTGTTTTTTCACAGTGTTACACTGGCTTCTATTACATTGTATAGTACAGTGTAACTTGAAGCAAATCAAATTCATAATACACCCGCTAGGCTGTTTCATGCTTTTGAAGCATACCACTTGTTTTCCAGAGCAACTAGAAGTGGTTAGCGAGGTACATTATTCCCTGGATGTCCACAGTTCACACTTTTTGAATCTTACTGAGAGTCTGGGAATGGATTTCCATGCCTAAAGTGAAAACTAGTACATTTTCTTTAACAACTGAACAATCAGAGGCCTACAGGGAGGCTGCTACTAGAAACAGCAATTATAAGAGTACAATAGTTTCAAAGTATTATTAAAAAAAACATAAGAAATAACATAGAATTTATATACCAGTAAGATGTCAGCTGCCTAACATCCAATGTGATGTTAAAAGAATCTTGGTGCGAAGGTAGAGGCCACTATGTACTAGAAAGGGCTCTCTGACTAAAAGGGAATAGGCAAAATGTTTCAGCCTAATACTAACGAACTGCAAAATCCATCACACCAGATGTGGCCCCTTTAAGGCATAGCCCTTCGCCTATGGGAGAGTTGGGATCAGCTCTAAGCAGCATCAGGAGGCAAATAACTCCTCTCCCCCACACTTCCTAGTGATCCTAACAGCAATGGTACCATCTTTCCTTCCACTCAAGAGGACGTGGAGATGTGATTCATAAAGGCCCATGCTTTCCTCTGGTGAAGAGGTAGAAACCAGCGGCACTTTAACATTTCACATTTCAAACAAATGGCACCTGTGTTTTGGATTCACCAAGCAATTTAATAGGATGGGAGCCTCACTGTTTGGTGGGAGATGGGTGAAGGCCTGCTGGGGAGGTGGCAGTGTGAGAGAGTAGGAAGGGTAATTATAGAGGACAAAATAAACCAAGCAAGAGGAAGAAAAAGGGCTAGTGATAGGCATTGTATTACACTGCAAAGAGATACATCAAAAGGGGAATGGAAGAGGTTGGACCTCACCTGTGGGTGAGTGAGCAAGTGTTGAAAGAAAAACTATATATGAAATCAGCAGAGGAAAAATATAACTCATGGCCAAAGACTCTATGGGCAGGGGAGGCCACACTGACTTTGCACCTGCTTAGCACTCTCTGAAGAGCTTGTGATAATTTAAGGACGGGGCTTTTGGACTATTGAGAATAGGAAGGAGAATAGGAAGGGATGAGTGACAGGCAGCTGGGATCAGAGAATTAGGGAAAAAAGAAAATATATAGTGGGAGAGCTCTGATCTTGTCCCGGTGGGTCCTGCACCTCCAGGTGTTTTATGCTAGCCTCAGAGGCTCACTGCGACCCTCCACATAACCCTTCTCTTGCTAGGGCCAGGGTTACAGTCTACAGAGCCCTTTTCATCATAAGCCAGCAAGGAGGTCAGCGAGAGAACTCCAACAGTCTCCATTGTCCCTATCAGGGGTGGCTGCAGGCACTGGCGCAGCAAATGCGAGCCTGGGGTGGCAAGCTGCAGGGGGTGGCCTGACAGTCACTGCCAGGGCATCAGTCAGAGGCCCATCCAGAAAGGCCTTAATTAGAGTCAGGTGTTTCTGTAGTGGCAGGTTGTGGGGAACCTGGGCCGGCCCTCTACTCCAGGTTCCAGCCCAGGGACCCTAATGGCAGCAGCTGTTGGCAGCCAACCATTCACGGCCAGAGTTGCTTCATTTCCCTGGGCCACTTTGCCACAGCTTTCTCGCTTCTCTCTCTCAACACCTTCTTTACCCTTACCTTAAGGCTCCCTTTCCAGTGGTTTGAGGGTTTCTTCATTACCCAGCCCTTCAGCCACAATTCTTTTCCTCTGGCTCCCTGGCTCTTCTTGGCCTGACCAGAGTGAGCCCTTTTATAGTATCAGAAAGGCCTCAATTAGTCAGGCATTCACATTAACTTAACAGCCTCACCCGACTCTTTGCAGGTTAATTGGAGTCAAGTGTCTACCCTAACCTGGAGCAGCCCTTGTTCTGGTCAGTCAGGGAACAGAAAACTGCTTATCCGGATGCCAGTATATCTGTCTTAGACTATCAGGGTTGGAAGGGACCTCAGGAGATCATCTAGTCCAACCCCCTGCTCAAAGCAGGACTAATCCCCAAGAGATGTTCACCCCCAATCCCTAAATGGCCCCCTCCAGCACTGAACTCACAACCCTGGGTTTAAGCTCCGCTACTGTGCTGTACCAGCCCTGGCCAAAATGGCGATCTACAAAACCAAGGCGAGGTGGTTGGGTGACGAGGTTTCCTTTGACTGTGGGGCTTCTTTCTGCTTCTCAGTCCATTCACGTATCCAGACAGAATTCCTCTAGGTGGCATCCACTGGCTCCCTTGACACCTTTGAGGAGCAGTTGCGACCCCCACTTTGAGAACTGTCAGCATATTCATTATGATACAGTCTTTAATTACATGAAAAATGTCCAGGGTTGGTGTCTTTTTTTCTTTTCTCCTTCTCCCCTTTTCCACTTCAACAACATTTCATGGTCAAAAAAAGGAATAAGAGAAAAAAGGGGGGGCCCTAGCTCTTGGTAGGATGATTTAGTTGGGGTTGGTCCTGATTTGAACGGGGGTTGGACTAGATGATCTCCTGAGGTCTCTTCCACCCTAATCTTCTATGATTCCATGGTCATGTATCTTTTCTATTGTATTGGTGACAAAATAGAAAAATGGAGGGAAAAAGGGAAAAGCAAAAAATAAATAAAAAAAAATTAAAAAATATTTTGAAGATGAAAATGAAATTTCAATTAAAAGACCCCAACTTGTGTCACTGTATTTTGAAATTTACTGTTGAAAAATAAATAGCTGAAATGAGATTCTTTTAATAATGTGTTTTCATGAAACCCCATTTTTAAGCATCAGAACTTTTCAGTGAAAAACTTTCAACCTGCTTTATTTCTAAGTCTACCAGTGTTAATCAATTCATAGTTACACAAGAGAGTCACTGTCCTTTTTCCTTCAGACATGTAAATGGGGTTTGAAGAAAGCAAGGATGGAAAATTGCACGTCCTAATTAACTCATTTGCATTAATTCTCTGCTCTGGTTGACTCTGCAATTTGCAGTCACTGAAGTTCTTTAGTAAAGGGAAAACAAGATGGGAATTTCCTTGCAGGATAAATGTTTTCTGGTGACTATGTTGGCCTGCCAGAAAGCCAGTCTCTGGGCTTAAAAGGTTATGGATATCTGGGGTTGAACCCTATTTCAGAAATCTTTCCAGTTATTCAGTGAATAACAAGCTGGACATGTTTTCCACAAACTGAGCTGGGAACTGTTTTCAGAACAAATGGTTCTCGCCGCATGTTAAAGCTATATAAGGTGGGGTGTGACATCATTGAGTGGCCTCACTCCCCACCATAGACACCAGATTTCCCAAAACCAACAGTTCAGACATAGTACTTCAAAGGACATTTTACCCATTCATTAAATATTAAATTTAAAATAATTGGGCTGTCTGTTTAACTCTATAACTAAAGAACTAGCTACAACTATAATATGTCATTGATTCAGAGCAAATTCAGTTATAATGTTATATTTTTGCTATTAAAATCAATTTAAAGGTATTTACAGACCAGATCAGCACTGTATTTTAGTGGCATTATTAGCTCTAGCTGTAAAGCTGCAAGAACCTTGAAGGATTAAAATAAAATGCATCTGATATTACTTTAAATGTCCTTATGAGAGAAACTATTGGGGGAAAAGGGTATAAATGTTACATTTAAACAAAATACATAGTATGCAGATGCACTACATCCAAATACTATTAAACCCCAATAAAAATGAGAAGATATTCTATTATTCAGACACATTTGCTATCTCCCATCACTTTTCACTTGTTTATACTAGGTATGCAGCACTATGGTGCAGTATTTTGATTATGAACAGTTTAGAACCTACTTGGATAAATTAATCAAGGGCTACATTTTAAAATTATACTGTTTGTTAAGTTAATATAATATTTGTGCTTGTAGATAGATGCCCAAAGATGTGGGTATGCCCAGGAATCTGCTTGTGCAAAATGTTTTTATGCAAGCCTGAATTTATATGCCCAATATCTGTACTTCTCATAAAGAAATCAAGAGTTTAACATTTAATTTGGTAGGCAATTGTTTAAGAATATGGGTGCGATGGATTCCCCCTGGGGTGCCACCTGGAAATGAGGTACCACTGAGCCCTCTGACTCACCAACCTGGATTTCCTCTCAATCTGTGTTGCTGTGACAAACTGAAGACCACTCTCAGTCCTACATATCCACTAGCATTCACACAGGCAGGGACACACCCAGCTGCAGTTATATGCAGGCTCTGGCCAGCCACTGCATGAACCAACAATAGAGAGGCTACAACCAAAATAACACCCAGATCCACAGCCAAAGACCCCAGAGCTGTACCATTTTGCTCTGGTCAAGATCCCAACCAGTTTGAATTTATGACTCGGTTCACCCCTCCATCAGTGTGGAGAGAAATATGCAACAAGCCTGTGTTAACCAAAATGAGATTCTTCTCCAGACACTTCAAAGGCACACTTGTTTAGATAAAGTAAAAACCAAGTTTATAAGCTTTTAAGTGATTATAAGTGATAGCAAACAGATCAAAGCAGATTACCTAGTAAAGAAACAAAACCGCAAATTAAGCCTAGCATACCAGATAGATTAGATATGAATTAGCAATCTCTCACCCTGTCTGATGATACAAGCAGTCCACCAGGTTTCCATACACAGGCTAGAAAACTTTGTATCCTGGAAACAGCACTTCCCCCCCACTTCAGTCTTTGTTCCTCAGATGTTTCCAGGAGTTCTCTTGTGTGGGGAGCATAGGTGCCAACTCCATGGGTGGTCCGGGGCTAGAGCAACCATGGGGAAAATTGGTGGGTGCTCTGCACCCAGCACCAGCTCCCTGCCCCCCACCCAGCTCGCCTCTGCCTCCTCCTCCCCTGAGTGTGCCACGTGCCTGCTTCCCCCCCCCCTAGCTTGCACCATGAAACAACTGTTTTGCATGACTGGGAGGGAGGGGGGAGGCAGGGGATCATGGTGTTCTCTTGGAGGAGGCAGAGCTGGGTGGGGTTTGGGGAAGCAGTCCAATAGGGCAGGAAGGGGGTGGAATTGGGGCAGGGACTTTGGAGAAGAGGAAGGGGTGTGGTTGGTGCACGGCTGGGGGGGGGGGGCGCAAGCTCCCACCGACGCGAGGGAAATCTGGTGTCTATGGTGGGGAGTGAGGCCACTCAATGATGTCACACCCCACCTTATATAGCTTTAACATGCGGCGAGAACCATTTGTTCTGAAAACAGTTCCCAGCTCAGTTTGTGGAAAAATACAGGTACCTAATATGGAGTTCAGTATCATGTGGTCACATGCCATTTCTAAGTCATAGCAGCTATTATCTGAAGGCCAGCTGAAACATTTATAGGTGGTCTAAGCTCTTTAATAGTCCATTGTCTTTTCTGGTGGGCCATCAACACTGTCTAGCTTCTTCATTGTTGTACCTGAAAGGCTAGTTGTGGGTATTTTCCAGAATAAGCATGTTTGAAAAACAGATCCATCGTCAATATTCATAACTTCATATACAAAAATGATAAACACATTTAGATAGGATAAACATATTCAGGAAATCATAGCTTTTCCAATGACACCTTGCATTTTCCTTCTGCAACCATCAATGTTTTTCTTTCAGTATCACCCATTCTCCTTCCCTCTTTTCTCTGTCACTCTCTCCCCCCATTATTTTTAATCTGACTTCTATGCTCCTGTCGTTCCCCTTCCCTGCCTGTCCTCTACTCTAATGGTAAGTCTGTTCTCCTTCACACAATCATTTTGCTTTCTCCTTTGTGATCTTCATTCTTGCTTTGACTCCAGCGAGCACCTCTGGAGGATATCCCGTGTAAAGGATTTTACACATAGCCCAATTGCTGCTTTTTTAACTAAAATAACTCAGTTTCAATATTTGTAAAAGAGCAAGCATCTGATTGACACAATGGGATCTGATATACCATGGCTTTTCCCAATACTTAGAATAGGAAATAACTGTGATATATATGAGTACATAGTCATTCTTATTCTCATTTACACTAAGGCCTATTTATACTGCTCCAGTAGTATAAAGGGGTGTTAAAATGGACATAAGATCCTTTACATCACCAGAGCCATATAAAGAGGCCTTAGTGGAAAAGAGAATCTGGTCTATTAACTTTATGATGGCACCTGCCATATCAATAGGCACTAATCCACATCAGAAATTGATATAATTCAAAACTTCTGTTTAAAAATCAAACTTGCTTTTAAGTTAAAGGAGCACAGAATAGTGCTTAAACCAATGACCAGTCATTACGTTCTCATTCTTCTGTTTGTTTGCATTCCTATTAAACTGGACAAACCATGTTTTCTTCTGCATGTTTAGCCCCCCCATCCAAAGTAAAATTGCCCTCGTAAATCCTTGCATGCCAAGTATTAACCTACTGGTATCGTGGGGTGGGTCTATAAATCACTGCAAAAAGGATTACAATGTGAACACTGACATAACCTTCCCCATTTTGGTGCCAACAATGCTAGTATAACGACAGGATTTACTTAGTAAATAATACATTAGGCTTTATTTCTTGGAAGTTATTTCAGTCTACAAGTTGTAATTGCCATGGAATGAGATACAAAGCAGGATTCCTCTCTAAAGAATTGATTTCCAGCATTATTAAGTGAATAGGTTAAATGCAAGGCACTAAGTTAAAAAGCTCTTTGCCCTGTTGTCAGGCAAATCCCATTAATTTTCACCATCCCAGTAACTGGTGATGATTATAATTTGCAAGAAACTATCTTACTATATTCTGAAAGAATGCACCGCTATGTTAACTTTGCCCTTGGGACTCGATCCATATGTAATTTAAAGGTCTGATTCCAATCATTGCAGACGCTGTGGGGGTCTGATTGGTCAGGTGTTTGCTTAGCCGTCACGTCACTGCACGTTTACAATGAATACAGATCATACAGCCTAGTGACTAAAATGGAGCTAAAGAAGAGTGAGAGTGGGGCAGGAATTAAAGAAAGGCACAAATGGTCTGAAAACCGATTGTCACATGTCATTTCTGTAGAAGCAACCGTCATTTTTAAGCCACTTCTAGGTACCCAGATGTCTGGGTAACTAGATTGTCTTCATGTTCCATGGATGATACCAACTGATGAAACCCGAGCTGATTATTTATAAACAATAAAATGGATGCAGAAGACAGAGAAATTCTAATGTGACCAGAAAAGAGTAACAAGCAAAGTAAAACAAACTGAAGAGTCCATCCACACGGTTTCATGAACTATGATAAGGATCAATTTGAGTTCCAGTTTAGGCGCATCTCAAATAGCAATGCAATAAACTGACCAAACCAAAGCATCCAGCCGAGATATTAGGAGCTCTTTGAACCAATAGTGTAGCCTGGGTTTCAATGAGTAACATACAGCAGTTTTTCTGATTAACAATGGTTAATGTCATGAACTCAATCAGCATTCATCCAGTCTACAGTAGATGGACGAGTTGACAAAGTCCTCTTACTGCAGGCACCTAAGGGTCAATCCTAAAAACACTTACGAATGTAACTTTACTCACACAAGCAGTCCCATTAACTCCAGTGTGTTAAGTATTTTGCAGGATCAGAACATGAATGTACAGCAAGATGCTTGATCCAGTACTGAACTTGGATAGGAACAATCTCCTTTAAGATGGCATTAAAAACTCCTAGAAAAATAAAATTAAATATGGGTCTTTATTTGAAGCCAGATTTTCAGATTTGGGGCCTTTAAACTTGGAGTTGAAAATTTTATGCCCACCCTTGTTTTCATGCTGAAATGCCCATGTCCATGTACTAATATGCTTTGGAGTACATTCAAATGGCATTTGTGAAAATTAAATTTTCAAATTGTCTCAGACACTAAAATGGCAAGAGTCTTAACAAAGTCCCCATATTAAAAATGCTCAGAAATCTCAAGTAGAAAAAAATGGATTATAACTGTAGCCTGACCCTATAATGAATGCCAGTTAGTACTCAGCTAATGAGAGGAGTGTACTAAGGTTCTTGTCCCAGAATCAGACACAACAGTCAGAACTGTAATCTACACCACAGGGATCCCATGTGAGACTCATCTCTGAATCATGCATGGGGTAAATACCCTGTATGTCCCCTCTCAAACTCTTGTCCCTCAGCCTCCTTCAACAATGGAACCACAATGACTACTCCTACAGTGCTCTCTGCACCTATGATGAGCGATGGAACAAAAGACCTACAGGTGATAATGGATACAAAGTTGGACAAGAAACCCTATTTTGGTGTGGCTGTAAAGCCTGGTAAATGCTTTTTTGAGAAGTATTTTACTAGTACACATGAAGATATGAGGAACACTCATGCACTCACCCTTGATATCTAGGCACATGGAATCCTATGATGTCTACATTCTAATGTACAAAACACCTTATGAATGCATTGGCTATCCAGCCAGAGCACTGTATACTGTTTGGTCACCTCTTTGTAGAAAGGAAGTTGATATGTTACAGATGATCTGCATAGGACATAAAATGATCCAAGAATTAGGTCTAACCATTGAAGAGAGGTAAAGGGCAATATTTAATATGCAGATTTTGGGGGAAAGCAGACACAAGATTAAGCATGGTTGAGGTGCCATTAAGATACACAAAAAAACTTCAAGGCCTAAAAACCAGAGCACTTAATAATTTGTAACATCAAAGGGGCTAGTGGAGAGGAAAATCTTCCTCCATGAACCATCTATCTCTGGTTTTATCCACAAGAGACACTTCAAACCTAACATCTATTATTCTAGATACAATGGATTTCATTTGCTGGACAGCTCAGTGAAGATGATGTTCCTTAAGGTTCTTTCTTTAGGCTCATGAAGTAGGACTTCCCCAGCTGGGGTAAAAGGTCCATTGAAGTCACTCGAACTATATTGATTACAGGAACTGAGGCTCTGATCCAAAGTCTTGGAACAAACAGGACAATCCATAGAATTGAAAAGTGAGTTTATTCTAAAGCCAGGCATCTTTTCCACCCACCAAATATGTGTCTGAAAAGCTCTGCAACTCATGATTGCATGGGGACCACATTGATCAAAGTTATCACCACTGGAGAGACTTGTACCACATGATTGCCACATACTGAGAAGGGAAGTGACTGGATATTGTTTAGGACCAGGTCTTCAGCAACAAACCCCTGGTGATACAGCTGTAAGATGACTCAGAATGAAGTGGACTCAGGAAAGGAAAGGAACATAGATAGCCACCTTACATCCCTGTTATTCTTTCCCACATTCTTTTGGAATAAAACATCATGGAAATGGCAGCAGATAATGGATTAAATCTTGGCCTCATAGAAGGCAATGGGAAAATACCCAAAGTAATGGTTAGCACTCCAAGGGTTTGTCAGGGCACTCGGATAAGTTAAGGCAAAACAGCTGAGGATATAAAGTCAGTGTGCATAAGTTAAAGAGTGTTGAGCCTGGTATGGATGTTCCCATTCAAGGATAAAATGACCTGTAACTTAATTCTTCTTGGAGGTGAAATTATAAATATTCTTATTACCCAGGTAGAAACCCTTCTGATTATACTGGGATAGTAGAGTTTGGCTGCAGCAAAATACAGCTTTAGTCTTGCTTTGTTTTTAAATGAAATGTTTACATTTGCAGTTTATTTAACAATGAAGCAAACTTTTCAGAGAGATTCTAAAATCATTCTTAAATCTGCCATATTTATTACCTTTCCCTGTTGTTAAAATAAGAGGTTGTGTATTGGAGAAGTCTAATGCAGAGACCTCCACATTCTGCAGAGTCTTTACTCCTTGCTCTGAAGCAACTGGTGCTGGCCAACATCAGAGGCAGAATACAGGACAAGATAGACCAGGGGTCTGATCTAGTATGGAAATTCCTAGGTTCCTATGAAATGTATCAAAATATGCATTCCTCCATAAAGGCCTCTGTGCTCTCTCTGAAGTTTCAAGGTTCATTGGTCTTTTTTGTTATCTGCTTGGAGAGAAAAATATGAGCCATTTTAAAACAGGAAAGTGTGTTTTTTCATTCACTCGTGACTCGGAAATGGCTGAGGGGATTTTTCTCAAACTTTACCAAAAGTAATATAAAACACAACAAGAAAATCAGCTTTGGGCAGAGACCAAGTATGGATAATTTACCCTGAATGCATATGTTCTGAGTCTTTGAAAACAGAGAGTTGTAATAGAAACTGTTTTGCTTCTTTAATTATAGCTCTCAGGCAACTAGTACAATACATTAGTCTACAATTATTTCTACATTAAAATATGCCAGCTTTTAAAAATATATAACTTATCAGAGCATTAATAAACACCACATTGCTCTGGACCTTGTCTGGTCATTCAAATCATTGCAAATTGGGTGCATTACCCCGCTGTTCTGATTCTGCAGAATTTTACAACCACTTTCGATTCATTTTATGAATGCTGTAAATGACAACACCTGATGCTGGGCAATGGAGACTTGGGTCTGGACACGTTGGGCCCATTTGTATCTGGTCCTTCCCTATGGCAGAGTAGACTTCATGAGGTTGCTACTGTCCCCATGAGCAAGTGGGTGAGGAGAGGTGGGGAGTAGGTAGAGCCTCAGTTGTGCCCCCAAACATGTTGATGACTTGGGGAGTAGCCCCTGGACTTGCGGCTAAGATAGGAATGTCTTGAAGCACTTTTTCTCCAGCTGGGGAGGGTGATAGGATCCCAGAAGGGAAAGGATCTATGGCAATTAGGATGACAGTTGAAGAAGAGTGGGTTACAGAGGCATGGTGTCTGGGGTTCTGGGAGTAGTGTGGTGCTGAAAGCATCAGGTAGCGTGTATTAGGATCCACGGGTCGTATAGCCCATGAAACCTCAGCAGCTGCCAAGAGCTCTGTGCTTGTTTAAATGATGGTAAACCTGACATGCTACCAAGAACTGTTAGTACCACAGCACTCTAGGACAGGGGTGGGCAAACCTTTTGGCCTGAGGGCCACATCGGGGTTCCAAAATTGTATGAAGGGCCAGGTAGGGAAGGCAGTGCCTCTCCAAACAGCCTGTCCACACCCGCTATCTAACTCCCACCCACTTCCTGCCCTTGAATGCCCCCCTCAGAATCCCCGACCCATCCTACTCTTTGTCCCTTGACTGCTCCCTCCCGAGATTCCCCCCAACCACCACTCCGGGACCCCACCCCTTGCCCAACCCCCCATCTCCCTGTCCTCTGACTGCTCCGACCCCTATCCCGCACCCCCTCCTGACAGACACCAAGGACTCCCATGCCCTATCCAACTACCCCCGTTCCCTGTCCCCTGACCGCCCCCAGAACCTCTGCCCCATCCAACCCCTCCTGCTCCCTGTCCCCTGACTGCCACCGGGACTCCATGCCCCTTATCCAACCCTCCGGCCCCGGGCCCCTTATCATGCTGCTCGAACAGCGTGTCTGGAGGCCGCACAGTCCACCGAAGCTTGCAGCCCTGTCCCCTTACCACACCACTCCGAGCAGCAGGAGCTCAGGTGCCACCAGAGCCATGCCGCTCCAGCACTGTCCAGGGCCGCTCCTGGATGTGGCACACTAAGGCTCTGGGAGAGGCAGAGAAGGGGGGACAGCAAGGGCGGAATCAGGGGGAGCCTCCCTGGCTGAGAGCTCATGTGGGCCAGACAGGATGGTCCCACGGGCCGGATGTGGTCTGCGGGACGTAGTTTGCCCACCCTTGCTCTAGGATCACATGAAGGGGTGCAGTTACAACAGCACTTAAAAAACTTTTTAATGTTTTATTAATACATTTCCATAATATGGCTGATGCTTGTAAGTGGGAAGAGAATGCACAGAACACGCCAATACATACTGAAGTAAAGAGAAGGAAATAGTTATCAGCAGTAAAGTGAGATTAGAATTCTGGCATGTTAGCTAGCTATTACCTGACACTGAACTACACAGCCTTTAGAAAATACTGATCTTCACTGGTACTATGTGGAGTTTTCAGCTAGAACATGCACCAATCTGGATACAAAATAAATCCCATTCTTCAAATATCTTACCTTAGGCTATACATAGCGTTGAATTACACAGTATTATTTTCTGTCAAGCTGTCATGTTAATATGAATAAATCCTTTGTTTGTTTTCATTAATGATCTTACATGTATTTTGATTTTTTTTTTTTGCGAGGACAACATCATAGTAAACTTGTAGTTTTTCGACAGAACATCCTCTGACAAAAGACACCAGTTGGGTGCATATCAAACTAAATTACCAGTGAAATGACTGATCTCTATGAAAAAAGCTAAAACCAGATGGTTTTGGTCCTGTTCAGAGCACAACAGTACATAAAACCTAAATTACAGCATTCTGGAATAGCAAGGTTATTCTAAAAAATTGTGACCTTATGTTGGATGAAAGATGATCAGTTAAAAAAACCCAAGGAGGGTGAGATAGAGAGAGGAAAGTTTGTTTCAGTACTACAACTGTTCCTGAATTCCCTTGCCAGTTCTTGTGGTTTTACAAATACATTTTTCCTTTCTTTTATTTCAGTTTTTTTCTCTCACTGTTGTATGAAAGACCCTCATAAACATAAAAAAGTAGAAAGATGACTACACAAAATACTGTCAAATACTCAAAATAAACATACTGAAAAAGTAGAGACAAATCGTTTTTTCTTTTATTTCTTTCAGTTGTAGTAAGCATAGGTGTCACTTGTAAGAGAAGTGACATATTTTCAGAGAGAAGTTTGGTTTTTAAGATGATTTTTCTACAAAAGGAGACAAATCCTGATTATATGGTGCAAGGATACATAAGCCCCAAGAAATTATAGGTAGGCTCTGTACCAAGCCAACCCATCTTGAGCATGAGCAAAGCTCATGTGGCAGATGAGGACTGTGCTCCCTTGTTTGGCTACACAAACTTCAGCAAGGTTCATAATCTAAACCTCGATCTGGTTCCATAATCTGTGGATGGCACCTGTTTATTTAATAGGTTTAACCAACCTCCCCAAATTTGAACACATTTTGTGTGTGTGTGTGTGAGAGAGAGAGAATGATATGGGGTGCTGAAATTTTGAGCTGAATCAAACTTATGAGAGTCCTTGGGGATCATCTCTAATACTGGACTGCTGATTTAGGTGGATCTTGACAGATTCCAACTGAAAGGATGACACGTAGACAAAAAATTCCTCTCGTCTTGTATGCAATTTCCTGTTCTGTGGGGTGAAGTCCACTGAATAAAAAAAATTAGTTCCCTAAAAACAAAAGACTGGGCAGGTGGAATTGCCATGGACTGTATCATTCCAATTTCTACAGAGCCTACTCTCCCTGATATAATTATTTCCAGTACATTTTTATCTGATGTTTGTCTGTAAACATGAGAAGATGAACCAGCAGGGTAGGAATCTTCAGTAAAGAGCAGGGCGGCTTTTTATGTAAAAGGTTACACAATATCCATAGCTTTTAAGGAATTTCAAATTCCTATCCCCTGTGTACGTGTGTGGACTGAATTGCTTTTAAAATATAGAAATTCCTTGGGACATAAAGGGAAAAAAGAACAGTTAGGGAGATAAAATAGCTGAGAAAATAAACATACCATTTTAGGAGTTAAGTAACTGCTTTAACTGAATGGAATAGAAGTACATATTAGCATGAAGGAATCTTTAGGGAGGTAGTGCTACGTGATCCACAACCATTGTTATCTAGTGGTGTCTGGGAATGTAAGGGCTATATGCCATCGAAGATTTCATTGAGAATTTCTTGCATTGCGAAAAAGTCCTTGAGCTTTCAAACAGTAAAATAAATGTAAAGGACTTCTGAAAAATAAATGCCAATATCCTGTGAAAAAGATTGGTTATATATGTATATATATATGCCCATATGCACGTGCACACACACACCTATATATATGCAGAGCTGGCCTTCCCATGAGATGAACTGAGGCGGCCATCTCAGATGCCAGACGGTGTGTGTGTGTGTGTGTGTGTGTGTGTGCGCGCAAACAATAGGACCTAGGGTAACCAGACAACAAATGTGAAAAATTGGGACTGGGGTGGGGAGTAATAGGAGCCTCTATAAGAAAAAGACCAAAAAATCAGGACTGTCCCTGTAAAATCAGGACATCTGGTCACCCTGCTAGGACCCAAAGTGTAGAAAATTGGGTCTATGCTCTAGATGCACAGAGGTGGTGGGGGTGCTGTACTGGAGGAAGGAGGGAGCAAGAAACGTCACAGGCAGGCAGGAGAAAAGGTGAGAGGGAATAACAGAAAGCAGCAGGAGCTACAGGGAGAGAGAGGAGGAGGATCCTCTTAAGTACCTCTCTCGCACCCCCATTAGTATGGACTGATTAACACCAGGTTCTCAGGAAACTTCCTGTTTCCTGTTGCTTTCCTGAACCCGCTTGAGGAGAACAGGAAGTCAACTGAAGTAGTAGAGCCAGTTAGGCCCTTAAGATGCTGATATCTTCCCTCCCTCAGACCCTGCTACTAGCCTGCTTATTTGTTCCCTTCAAGTGGGTGTTGAGAGCCACTATAGCTGGTAGAGAACAGCAGTCATGAGTGAAAGAAGAAAACACCCTTCCAGAGCAGCTTTCAAAAAAAGAAAGAAAGAAAAGGACGTTTTTCTATCTAAGCAGGAAGGAGCTCTCCTAAGATACATAGACACAAATGTTCATGAAGAGCCTTCTGGCCCCAGTGAGGATGTGAGTGGTGAGGAGATGCCTGATCTTCCAGTTAGTCAGAGTGCAGGTGACCTGGAAACATCCATATTTCCATCTCAAATGAAGAAAAGTGTAGATCAGAGAAGAGTGTGGTAGAGGTGCAAGAAACAGCTAATGCTGAATTTAATTTCTTAAGTCTAGAACAGGGGTCTCCAAACTACGGCCCGCGGGCCGGATGCGGCCCGCGAGGCCCTCTCATCCGGCCCGTGGAGATCTTTTGGGCTCTTTAGAGAATGTTTGGCTCTTTTGAGCTTTCCGCAGGGACGGTTCCGCGCTGGGGCCTGGAAGCCCGCGCGGGCCGCCAGCCACGGGGCCGGGACGCGCCGCGTGCTCGGCTGCCGCCGCGGGGCCGGGACCCGCCGCGTGCTCGGCTGCCGCCGCGGGGCCGGGACCCCCCGCGTGCTCGGCTGCCGCTGCGGGGCTGGGACCCGCCGCGTGCTCGGCTGCCGCCGCGGGGCCGGGACCCCCCGCGTGCTCGGCTGCCGCCGCGGGGCCGGGACGGCTCAGCTGGGGCCGGGACGCGCCGCACCGCCACGCAGTTGCAGGGGGCGAAACAAGGCAGCGAACCGGTCTGTGGGGAGAGACCGGGTTGAGCGGGTCAGTTGGGGGGGGGGGAGAGACCGGGCTGGGTGGGTCAGTTGGGGGGTGGGTGGGAGGGAAGGAGGTTTTGGGGTGAGAGACCTGGCTGGGTGGGTCATTTGGGGGGGGGGTTGGAGGAAAGGAGGTTTTGGGGTGAGAGACCGGGCTGGGTGGGTCATTTGGGGGGTGGGTTGGAGGAAAGGAGGTTTTGGGGGGGAGAGACCTGGCTGGGTGGGTCATTTGGGGGGGGGTTGGAGGAAAGGAGGTTTTGGGGTGAGAGACCGGGCTGGGTGGGTCAGTTGGGGGGGGGGGTTGGAGGAAAGGAGGTTTTGGGGTGAGAGACCGGGCTGGGTGGGTCATTTGGGGGGGCGGGTTGGAGGAAAGGAGGTTTTGGGGGGAGAGACCTGGCTGGGTGGGTCAGTTGGGGGTTGGAGGAAAGGAGGTTTGGGGGGGAGAGACCTGGCTGGGTGGGTCAGTTGGGGGTTGGAGGAAAGGAGGTTTTGGGGGGAGAGACCTGGCTGGGTGGGTCAGTTGGGGGGTTGATGTGTAGTGTTCATGTGTAGTGTTCATGTGTTCATGTGTAGTGTTCATGTGTAGTGTTTATGTGTAGTGAACAGGTGTTCATGTGTAGTGTTCATGTGTAGTGAACAGGTGTTCATGTGTAGTGAACAGGTGTTCATGTGTAGTGTTCATGTGTAGTGTTCATGTGTAGTGAACAGATGTTCATGTGTAGTGTTCATGTGTAGTGAACAGGTGTTCATGTGTAGTGTATCAATGTGTTATTAAATAATAACTAAATAAAATAATATTAAATAAATAATTAAAAACAACATCCATGTTTTGATTCTTTTTTATTTGGACCTCGAGTGTGTTGTCGGCCCCCGAACTGCTATTTGATAGTTAATGCGGCCCTCGGGCTGAAAAGTTTGGAGACCCCTGGTCTAGAAGATCCAGAACTGTGGACCCACTGGAGCAGTAGTCTGAGGGACTTTCTTGTACTGCATGGGTCACATCAAGTGAAAAACTTCATGTTCATATATATATATATATGAAGCTGTAACATTATCTCTGAACATTTCTCAAAGTTAGGAAGAGTATAAATGAAACGGTAAGTGATTGTTAAAATACCATTATCTGCATTAACCCACTAGAGGTTGAATACACACGTGCTGTAGCACTGGGAGACCATCGGTTGAATTAGAAGTCTAAGTTATCCTTCAAAACACTCTTCCAAAGCTTCCTCTCTCTTATACTTTTCTTTTATCCTCCCATCCCAACCATCTTCCTCATATGTCTCCTTCCCATCTTTCAACCCAAACAGATCCTTTATTTAACCCAGTGACCTGATCCTCCTTCTCATGCTCCTCCTTCTCAGCTGTCTGATGTCTGGATGACATCTTTTACCTGGAGTTCTGTTTCCCCATGCTTTTCACTCCCCTTTAAAAATATGAACATGAGTCAGAATCCTGATTTCACAAGAAAGGCACTTAGCCAAACTATTTTGCTACAAAGTGTAGGTGTCTCAAATTTACAATTCATTTCTAATTGCTGGCTTTCCCAGAAATATCACCAAATATAACAATTCTTCTGTGTTGCCATACAAAATTCTACTCAGCTACTATGGACTTACAAGGAATTTAGTTTCTCACTATCACCAATCATCATGGCTTAAACTTGAGTCATGATTGGTAAGTTTTCAAGACAGGTTTGTACATTTGCTTTTATGGATACAGGAAAATATTGAACAAAATTTTCAAAAGCAACTAAGGAGCTCAGATCTCACTGAAATTCAATAGAACCTAAGAGCTTTGGGAGGTATTACCAGCTGTGATTAAAACACCTATCCCACCTACAGTCAGGAAGTCCTACAACTGTAGACACTTGACTATTTACTCATAGACTCATAGACCCATAGACTTTAAGGTCAGAATGGACCATTATGATCATCTAGTCTGACCTCCTGCACAACACGGTCCACAGAATTTTACTCACCCATTCCTGTAATATACCTCTCACCTATATCTGAGCTATTGAAGTCCTCAGATCTTGGTTTAAGGATTTCAAGGTGCAGAGAATCCTCCAGCAAGTGATCTTATCTCCTTGCTGCAGAGGAAGGCGAAAAACCACCAGGGCCTCTGCCAATCTGCACAGAAAATTCCTTCCCGACCCCAAATATGGCGATTAGCTGAATCCTGAGCATGTGGGCAAGACTCACCAGCCAGACATCCAGGAAAGAATTCTCTGTAGTACTTTGATCCCATCCTGTCCAACTTTCCATCATATGCCACCAGACCCATCTATTACCATAGTCAAAGATCAGTTGCCAAATTGACTAATAGACAAATTGACTATTTGTCAGTGTACATGCCTCAACATGAGCATTGTTGAGACACCACAGTTTGGTTAATGTAATAAAGTGAGATTACCTTGGTACTGCAACACTTCCATTAGAGTTATCTCTACTGCATTCTTTTCTACTAGGAATTCACGATCTAACCTCCTCTTATAGCTCACCATCTAACAGGCAATCATGGATTTGCAATGTATAATTTATGAACAACATTCTGTTAGACACATTAGGATAGATTCATCCCATTATATGGTTTTTATTACATTATACATTATAGGTAAGGTGCAGAATATAAACACACATAAGTCTGGCTGTGAGGTTGTAGCTTTACTGATTTTAATTATTTACTTATATACTTATTATTCATTCTGCTGAGACCATTTCTTAAGATTAATTCACAATTAATTTTGCCTGTTTATCCTGATGTCCAGAGGGAGCCAGAATTCCTTGAGAGAAAATAATTAAGTGGTAAAAGGTAGAATAAAGACTTCTAATGGTTCATTTTTGTGTGACAT
Organism: Sternotherus odoratus; assembly: GCA_032164245.1. NCBI lineage: Eukaryota > Metazoa > Chordata > Testudines > Kinosternidae > Sternotherus > Sternotherus odoratus. The sequence continues at coordinate 151,829,178 of JAVMKO010000003.1, forward strand.
AGTAATATGTTAAGCATGAAAAGTTCCATACCAATGAGGTCATGTATTCTAGGAACATATGAATGCAAATGACAAGATACTTTTATAATGGGATCAAAACCCCTTTAGCATACTGAGGTCAATGCTGTGTTAGCATCAGGGCAAAGGGATGGTATGAATTCAGTCATTACTCACTAACATTTTGCAAAGTTAATAATAGTAGCATTGAGTAGTAGCCGATATTTTTAAAACACCCATTCCATGCACTTTGGATAATATTGAAAGGCAACTAAATGATTTAAGTGCCGAGGTCTCATTGACTTTCAATAGGACTTATTTGTCTAGGTCACTATGTATGATTGAAAATGTTACCCTTTATCTTTGAGTGTAATGCAATACTGGCATTGGTAGTTTTTGACAAAATTCAGCAACTACAGAGATGCTGATCTAGCTCCCATTTCCTACAGTGGATTTGGTCCTTGGAGAGAAGTCTTATGGTTGCAAAGTGGAGATAAAGTTACCTCTGTTCTTCATAAGAAATGGAGATTGACTGGCTTGGGTGAATCATAGAATATGAGGATTGGAAGAGACCTCAGGAGATCATCTGGTCTAATCCCCTGCTCACAGCAGGACCAATCCCCAATTTTAATCATCCACAGATTTTTGCCCCAGATTGCTAAATGGCCCCCTCAAGGAGGGAGCTCACAACCCTGATTTTAAGCAGGCCAATACCCAAGCCACTGAGCTATCCCTCCCGCCCAATTTACTTCAACTCAGTATCAAACAAATGATTCTAGCTAAAGCTCTATGGAGTGAAGTTTACCGAAAATCAATAGTCCAGCAATAAATTCCAGTTTCAAGCTAAAGCTGTCCAGCATATGGACCAAAATCTTATATCCAGAAATATGTTTGTTGGTGTGTGTTTTCACATGACAAGGATATAGTGAAACATAGAGTGGGATTTTCAAAAGCTCTGTGTTGGCCTGCTCGCACTGCTATCAGTGCAATTTTAAATGTTGAATTTTGGGGGAGCAGAGCTGGGCCAATGCTGCTGCCTTTCGAAAATCCCACCCGTGTTGTAGATGCAAAAACTCTGGTTGTACATGCAAAATCCGTGTTGTAGATGCAAAAAATTCTTTTGGGACATTGTCCACTAGCCTGTCAAACATTTCATTTTGGCATTTCAGAAACAAAATGTTTTCACCTTTTGTTTAGAAAAGATATTTCATTTTGGAATTTCCCTCAATCTTATTTATAAAAACCACAGAAAACTATTTAAAAAATCTCAAAATCAAAACAAAATGTTTCATTTAGATTTCAACAAAACCCAAAAGTAGTGTATGACTAATTAACACAACAACTCATCTCCACGTTGAGTTTCAGAGTGATAGACTGTAAGCCAGCTACTGCAAACAATGTCATTAACACAATTTCCCATGAAGTAATTAAATATTGTTCTGTGTCACAAAGCTTGGAATTTAAACTCATGAAAGTTCAGGGGTATTTGGAACCAGAGTTTTCATAGAATCATAGAATATCATGGTTGGAAGGGACCTCAGGAGGTCATCTAGTCCAAGGCCCTGCTCAAAGCAGGACCAATCCCCAACTAAGTCATCCCAGCAAGGGCTTTGTCAAGCCTGACCTTAAAAACCTCTAAGGAAGAAGATTCCACCACTTCCCTAGGTAACCCATTCCAGTGTGTCACTACCCTCCTGGTGAAAATTGTTTTCCTAATATCCAACTTAAACCTCCACCACTGCAACTTGAGACCGTTACTCTGTGTTCTGATTTGGCCTGTTATACATAAAGAGACCAGTCACACATTTCTGATCTGGATCTGTGTTGATATTACTAACCCCTCTTTCCTTCAGAGTTCTGGAACACTCTAGTTCACGTGGATATTATGACTTCTGCTACTCACCTTAAAGTCAGCAAGAGGCAATTCTCTTCAGCTGAATCTATAATACCTCCCAATTTCCCTTGGGGTGCCTGCCATCCATAGGGATGATAGGATGGAGCAACTTGTGAGCCTGAGGAGCTCATAGGCTGCACTTGTGTCTGGTCCCTTCATTAAGGGTTGGGAAGCTCAAATATGGGAAAGCATTTCCCCTCTTCCTCCTTGTGAATTCCCAAAGAGCTAAGGCACAAACTGGCCCCAAATGATCCATGCAAAGTAAAACCCTATTTTGCATTTGAAGAATTTCAATCCAGTCCTATCCCAAAGGATGCTTTCTTTCTACTATAGTAGGAAACAAAGTTCTTCAGACAGAGCAGAAGAGACAACAGGTTCCTAAGACCAGTCCTGAATGCTCGGTTGACTCCTTATCCAAAGCCAGGGAGATCAGACAGCAACTGTGAAAAATCAGGACAGGGGGTGTAGGGTAATAGGAGCCTATATAGGAAAAAGACCTAAAAATCAGGACTGTCCCTATAAAATTGGGACATCTGGTCACTCTATACTGAGCATGAACCACAGCAGATATTGTATGTAGCAATTTCTGTATGATTTGTTAGATCAGCAGTTGGGCTTCTGCTGCATGTGCTCTCTCTCTCTCGCACGCGCTCTCTCTCTCGCTCTAGTAATTAAAGATGAAGAGTGGGCCTCAGATGTGTTAATTAACTTTAAGAATGGAGGATTTACAAGCATAGACCTTTGCAGCATGCCTCCATTATTACCTGCAAAATAACGATGCTATGCGTTTGAGGCTTTTACAGTATTCGTCCTTGCTAGAACTTCCTAAGGGTTTTAAAATTATACAAGGACCGGAAGAAAGTTAAAATTGCTCTTTTGTTTGAGACAGCAAGAGTGCTGTTGCATAAACTAGTCTGAGATACAAAATAAACTATAGCAAATTGGAACCGATCCCTTTTTATCAAGACACGAGAAACAGACAAAGGTGAATACTCACTGTCTTTCTGTTTAGTGGTTTAGAGGCATGGCTGTTAGGCTCACCTATTGTTAAGGTTGCCCAACAATTCCTATTATAAGACTCTGTTTTAAGTTATCTGTAACTTTGACAAACTGTAACCCTTCCATCTGAAATTTTCCATGCTGGGTGTCTGCATCAGGCTGATTAATAGTTTATTTATTTGGGGGAAAAATCAGCCAAAACAGCTCAGCCATTTCAGAGAAGGAGGGTAAGGAAAAATACTATATTTTGTCCATGTTAAAAATTCTGCTAACCTGTGCTTTGAAATATGGCACAGGAATTTGTGTCTTTCACCATCCCTGTGAAAATCTACCCATTTTGGCCAAGATGCAAGTCTATCAAATATCACAGTTAATACATCCTCAGTAGATACTTGCTAGAGCGTCACAGCTAAAATATCTGAAGATTCTTTCCACAATCAGCATGCTGTAGCCCCTGGTCAGGCAGGACATTCCCTGCTATTTCAGTTCCCAGCTTGTCTGGGCTATGCCAAGTGTACCTCCAGGCACCAGAACTAAGAGCAGTGAGCCAGTCTCTCCTTGCCCTTAATGACCCCTGCTGGTGCCTAGACAGTGATAGGAAAGAAGCCGGAGAGACGAGTTGGACTTGGGGGCATCAGGTTTGAAGGCTGGGACAGTGACCCTGCAATGGAGAAGACTAGGACTGTATACTGGTGACGGGGAGGTAGACAATCTGGGCCTGGGAGCTGCAAGGGTAGATTGGAACTGGCTGGGTAAGGACTGGGGTTGGTTGGCAAGTAGATTGGTGCTGGGAGTCAGCGAAGGCAGGACTGGGAGTCATGAGGAGTAGGGAGATCATAAGTGGAGCTCAGGGAGGGGATAGATGAGACTGGCTGGGTAAGGAGACTTGGAATCAGGGGGATGGGGCGAAAGAAGTGTGGAGGAGGGGAGACAGACCTAATGTGGAACTAAGTTGAGGGGAGAGACCTGGAGACTGGCTTGACAAAGTAACCAGGGAAAGCCCTGATCCATTCCCAGATTAGGTCCATTCTCTGCACTGAATGAGGCAGGAGTCGTGTGGAAAAAAAATAACATGTGATCATGTTAGTAAATACTCTATCATAATTAATGCCATGTTTTAGTCATGGGTATTTCTAGTAAAAGTCATGGACAGGTCATGGGCAGTGACCTGTTCATGGCTTGTACTATATACTACTAACCAAAAATTGGGCTGGAGGATGCAGGTGCTCTGGTGGGGTAAGTCCAGGGGTGCCACTGGTGCCGAGGAGGGGCAGGAGGCATGCAGCCCAGTGCTGCGTGTGGGGATGGGCAGCAGTCTGCAGCCTGGGGCCCTTGCTGGTGCTGGGAGGGGGGAGATTGGAGGGGTTGATCGGCTCCCTACCTTCTCCCTCCACGCAGCTCCCCAAAAGCATGTCCCTGCAGCTCCTAGGTGGAGGGAAGACCAGGGGGACTCTGCGCTGTCCCCACTGCAAGCTCTGGCTCTGCAGCTCCCATTGGCTGGGAACCACAGCCAATGGGAGCTGTGAGGGCAGTGTCTGCAAGCAGGGGCAGTGCATAGAGGATCCTCTGCCTAGGAGCTGCAGGGACATGCCAGCCACTTCAGGGAACATCCCCACCCCAGTAAACACCATTCCACACCCCTATTAGTCCTATTACATTCGGGTGTGTAGAAGCAATTGCTAGGTCATAAGGCATAAGCACACAAACACATGGCTCAGCATGCCTGATCCATCAGCCTTGCCTCAGAATATACCATTGCTCCTTGTGTCCTGTTCTTCCTCCTGAGTAGAATCTCCATGGATTTCTGAAGGAACAAAAGTTGAGTTGGAAAACTTCCACCCAGGACTATGTCTGGGTTTTCTAGTGGGTGTCCATGCCAGAATTTTGCCCATATTATCAATGAAGTATTTATGTGATATATTTAAGTCTGAACGTGTGTGGTGTTGAGTGTCTAATGTAAGATGCTGATGGACCTCAGCACCCACTGAGGGCATTCAGTGATTTGTAGGAGGTAGGTAACACCTTGCAGAATCAGGCCAGTATTTGCCGGCAGAAAATATTGCCAATAATCAACCAAACTGTTGCTTTGTGCTAATTTGGCTTTGCAGAGCATTTCTAGTGCAATTGAAAGGAACATTAAAAAGGATAATGAGCAGAACTGAACACAGTGATGGTGCTGTTGTAATCCCACACTAAAGATCTTTTCCTTTTACATGTCTGACAGTCACTCTCTATGGGTTTAGTGGTGTGCACATCTGTCAAATTGCCCTTGCCTTGCAAAGCTTTAGATTTATTACTTCACTGAAAAAATGTAACATTTTGATTTGAGATTTAAATATGACACTGTAGCAGACAAGCTTGATATATGTTTAACTATTCTTTTGGTAGCACTCAGACTGATAGTACAAGGTAAAGCCTTTTTAGGACTATATTCTGTCACATTCTGTTGTACATCATCCTGGAGAAGAACCACTCATTTCAGTAGGCTTGCTCAAAGAGTAACGTACTACCCAATGTAAGTACAGGAGGCAGAAACTGGCCATTAGATATTCTGAGTATCTTAAAGGTCCCACATATGAGATTGCTAGCAGAGTACGGTTTGGAGCCAGGATACGCAACCTATTGCTCGGGTGCTAAAGGTGGCATGCGAGCTGATTTTCAGAGGCACTCACACTGCCCAGGTCCTGTCCACTGGTCCGGGGGGCTCTGCATTTTAATTTAATGTAAATGAAGCTTCTTAAACATTTTTCAAAACCTTATTTACTTTACATACAACAACAGTTTAGTTCTATATTATTGACTTATAGAAAGAGACCTTCTAAAAACATTAAAATTTATTACTGGCATGCCAAACTTTAAATTAGAGTGAATAAATGAAGACTCGGCACACCACTTCTGAAAGGTTGCCGATCCCTGGTTTAGAGGAAGGGGAAAGAGCTGTCAGACAGTTTTAAATTAGCTTATTCCCAAAGTATATAAGAATGTTCACAAATGATTCCTTTTGATTTCTCAATTCACTATGACTTTTTGACAACAGGACATTAAGGAAACATTAGAGATGGCTGAAGCTTTCCATAAGGTAATTGAAGGCTGCTATTAAATCCCTCCCCCCACACTCTTTTCTTCTGCGGACTAAATAACCCCAGTTCTTTCAAACTCTCCTCATAAGTCATGTACTCCAGTCCCCTATCATTTTTGTTGCCCTCTGCTGGACTCTCTCCAATTTGTCCACATCCTTTGTGTAGTGGGAGAACCAAAACTGGACACAATACTCCAGTGTGGGCTCATCAGTGCTGAATAGAGGGGAATAATCACTTCCCTCGATTTGCTGGCAATGCTCCTACTAATGCAGCCGAATATGCCATTGACCTTCTTGGCAACGAGGGCACACTGATGACTCATATCCAGCTTCTTGTTCACTGTAACCCCCAGATCCATTTCTGCAGAACTGCTGCTTAGCCAGTCGGTTCCGAGTCTGTAGCAGTACATGGAATTCTTCCTTCCTAGTGCAGGACTCTGCACTTGTCCTTGTTGAACCTCATCAGATTTCTTTTGGCCCAATCCTCCAATTTGACTAGGTCACTCTGGACCCTATCCCTACCCTCCAGTGTATCTCTCTCTCTCCCCAGTTTAGTGTCGTCTGTGAACTTGCAGAGGGTGCCTTTAATACGATCATCCAGATCATTAATGAACATGTTGAACAAGACCACCCCAGGACTGACCCCTGGGCCACTCTGCTTGATACCGGCTGCCAACTAGACATTAAGCCATTTATCACTACCTGTTGAGCCTGACAATCTAGTTCTTACCAGCTTTCTATCCACCTTATAGTTCATTTATCCAATCCATACTTTTTTAATTTGCTGGCAAGAATACTGTGGGAGTCCATATCAAAATCTTTGCTGAAGTCAAGATATGGTATAATATCCATTCTAGTGATATTCTGTCTGTTCCTCTGTTCCCTAAGTTACTTGTCCAAGGTCACAGACGAAGTCTGCTGCAGAGCAAAAAATTGAATGCAGGGCTCCCAAATCCTTGACTAGTTCCCTTATTTATGAATCATCCCTCTATTTTCTCAAGGGATTATTCCTTCTTCTCTGTGCCCCACTTGTGCCTGGGGGGAGTGATTTGGTACTGGTCTTTACTGCAGCAGGCTCCTATCACGCCCCATACCAAGCCATTTCTCCACCAGCTCCCCATCCACTTGCTTGAGAAGGGGGGTTTAGAGGGTGTACATGTATCTAGGGGTAAGCTGGTACTAGAGAGAAGGTCTTACTCATCCTTTACTTGCCTACATGACCACATGTCAGGACCTGATCTGTCTTTAAGAGCTTTCTCCTTTAATGCAACGTTGGGATGAGATGGGCATCCAATGTGTGTTAATGGTTTTGTTTGCCTTTCTTCAAGTCTCTCATCCCTTCTTTCCCTCTCCCCACAATGAGAAATGGTAAGAACCAGAAGTCCTACTATTTCAAGTACTGTAGGGCTCGAGGTTGAAGCTAATACTCAAAGAAAGGAGGAGCATTTACTGAAGGTTTCTGATACTTAAATTAATTGGAGACAGGGAGAAGAGAGGCAAGGTTTGTATGTGTCCTCACTTGATCTTTAGAGCCAGAGGGAATGTAGCGACCACATTTGAATGTAATTGTCATTAAGTGTCTCAAATGTATTATTTACTGTATCCTGAGCATTTTCTCCTTCATTTGCTTTACTGCTAATTGCTGCGCTTTGAAATTGGTCTTCTTTGAAAATCTTTAAAAAATGAAAGAAGAGTTTATACATTTTCCTTCTCTTCTCTCCCTGGCCACACTGAGAACAGGGTAATATATCCTACAATCTTTCCAAGCAAAGCTTAATCATTGCAGCTTATTTATTAACACTTTTTTGGATGTGAGGTAGACTAAAAGGTCTCATTCAATCAAAGAGAAGGAAAAAAGCAAATCCTAATGCCCCAAGCTTTAACCGGATTCATCATTATTGCGCAAAATGACCGATGAAGCAACTCTTGAAAATGGCTTCACTTCCAATAGTGTATCATTAGTAGCAGAAACTGGCTACAGCACTCAAGCAAATGAATGAATCCAGACTCAGTTTTTCATGTTAATACATTTGATCAACCACAGCAACATAACATGGTATATATTTTAAAGCTTTTGCACAATGGCTGTTTATCCTTTCATCTTAAAGCAGATCTTTAATAGCAGCAGAAAGAACACAGGTTTCAAAGTGGTAGCCATGTTAGTCTGTATCTGCAAAAAGAACCAGGAGTACTTGTGGCAATTTAGAGACTAACAAATTTATTTGGGCATAAGCTTTCATGGGCTAAAACCCACTTCATCAGATGTATGGAGTGGAACATAGAGTAGGAATATATATATATATATTGTAATAGTAAATTCCTTGCAAGGGCAAACAAGCTCAGAATAGCTGTATCAACTGTTATTGTAAGTAAAAATAATTAATAATTTATAGTAACTGTGGTTTTTTATCAAGATTAAATATTGCTTGTGAACTAGTCATGGACAATGCTGTTATAGTAAAACCTCTCTGAAATGCTAATAGGTTTTATTATAAGAAAGCTCCAAAGTAATTTGCTGATGAATTAATTATGCCAAGAATATTCTAACAGTTACAGTATTACAGCATATTACATTAGGCTAATTTTTAGAACAAATCATTTTCCACACACATTAAGCATCATAATATTTTCTAATAATTATTTAAACGAAGTTGCAGAAAATAATTCCTAATATTTATGAATATTCTTGGAATGGGGGCTAAATTGTTGGCTGAATTCTCTTTAGTAGAGAAAAAAACACTTATTTGTGAAACCAATACAATGGAAGTTGAATGATATATTATCCTTGGATTTTAACAAATTTGAAGCAAAGTTCCCCGATTGACATTTTTGCAAAATATAGTCATTGTTTAAACAGTATGTTCCATTAGATTTAAGGCCAGATTCTGTGCTGTGCTCCCTCAGAGACTGTAAAAACGGTGCTGTCTTTGCACCCTCCAAAATCGACCAAAAGAAGTCATCCATGAGGATGCTGTAATTTATAGCAGTCTCTCTAGGGCTGCCAATCCCCACAGCCCTCAGCATTCCGGCCTTGCCTCCTTCCACATCCCCCGCTTACAGCCCCACTCCCAGGTTGTGTGAGAGGAGGATAGCACAGGGAAGCTTACAGAAGTCTCATCTGCTCTCCCAGATGCCTCTTGGAGCTCCATTGTGGCCCTGTTACGCCACTCTCAATTATGCCATGTACAGGACCAGAGAGGTAGCCAGGATTCTGGAAATCTGGGCTTACACTGGTCCGAGATCAAAATTTGGCCCAATATATGGCCATTCGTGGGTCTCTATGGATTTTTGTGTCTACTATCTATCTTCTTCTGGCTATCAATCCAAAACAGGCTTCCGCTTTTCTTTTTTCACTACGCCTCACACCTAATAGTAAATATAGTTAGGGTTAGGTAGTTTTGCCAACTCCTGCAATCTTATTTGTTTTTTTTTTAAAAAAATTCTGCTATTCTCGGTTTCCATCTCATGAAACATCCCTACATTAAAATAGCCAATCAGACTGAAGCCAGGCTGCTTTCATGAACATGATTAAATACATATTGGGCCTATGAGAGGGAATGAGAGATGACTCTACAGGCTGGTGACTAAGGCAGTCAGTTGGGAGGTAGGAGACATGAATTCAAATCTTCTCTCTGCCTGTTTTGGAAGAGGGATTTGAACATGCACCTCCCAGCTGACTTCTTAATCACCATCTTATAGTCATTCTTACACCTTCTCTTTGGCCCAGCTTCAGCAGAGAGAGTAAGACTTACCTCAGAATATCTGATAGCCAGGAGGTTAGGCTGGAGTTCGGTGGAGTTCATGCCCTTGCTCCAGAGGAGGAATTCAAAACTATTAATCGTATTAGCCAATCACAAAATACGTATTCCCGTAATTGGACTCAAAATACATATTGGTAATTGGACTCTAAAGCAACCAGTTTCAAACTGTAATTTACAGCAGAAAGAACTTGAATGCTTTTCTGAATTCAACCAGTAGAGTTCTGCTGTGATGAATGTATGTCCATATATGGTTCGGGAATGGTGATAAAGTCAGAGAATACACTGGGTAGCAGGGAGAAAGGGAGGGATAAACCTGGTGGTAAGATACCCCCCCCCAATACATGAACCATTTAAATGAACCATCAAAATGAAACCGTCGCTGTAAGAGGTCTCCAAAAGGAAAGGTTTTGCAAGTTGTTTGATCATTTATTAAAATAGCTAACTACAGGAGTTAGAGAGTCCAAATTAGGAGATAGTTCCGTAAAGCTGAAAATCTAACCTAATGATTATTTAATTGTTCAGCATTACCTTTGGATTGAACAGTTTCCGCTTTACACAAAGCATAAGTAGATAGTGTCTGCATTCTACTTAATGGCTGCCTTCAATAGCTTTGATAGATGGAATAAATTATAACTGAAATCTTTCCATCTAATAATCATTTCTGAGGAGGAAGCATCAATACTCACCTTCAGTCACAGAAAGCTAATATAACAATAATGATTTCAGAGAGAAAGCAAGGATGTAAGCCCCTCGTCAAATTTGCAAGCAAATCAAGGTTCCAAACAGCCTGAGAGTGATTGATTTTGAGGGAGCTCAGCCTTTGGTAACTTGCAGCACAAAACTGAAACAGTAATTTCAGGGAGCATGAAGATTGATTTGAAGGAAAATGGCTCTCAATCACAAACTTCTCTTGAATTCTGGCTAAGGACACTATAAAATATGATTTTCCTGCAGATGCACAAAGAGGAATGCTCTAACTCTACACAGCTAGGCAATCAGACATTAAGTCAAGTACCAGTTTCACTTGCCAAGGTATAGTCCCAATCCTGTGAGGTGCTAAGCACCCACAGGCTGGCTTTTTCAAAGGGGCCTCTGGGAGTTAGGCACCCAACTCCCATTGAAAATTGGGAGCCAAGCAGCCGATTTCCTTAGGCCACTTTGAAAATCCCACTTACAACTCCAATTGACATCATTTGGATTTGAGGACTTTTGGCACCTTAAATGCTCACAATCCAAATCCTCTTGACTAATTAATAGGAACTAAGAACTATAAAGCACGCTGGAAGGTTTTATTCAAGCAGGGAACTAGGAACCATGGTTGCAGGTGAAATTAGTTTAAGATCTGGTATAATGAGACAAGTAATCAAACATATGATTAAAATATTGACAGGTGTTGATCTAGCAAAACCCTGTCTTTGTGTCCTTCATTATTTTATATTCTCTATTTTAACCTTGTATCTACCATTTTAACTATTACTTCAGTTCAGAGGAAATAAAATCAGCCTTTGAAGAGCCTCAAGAATGATCAAATCATTAGAAAACATGCCTTACAGTAATAGATACAAGGAGCTTAATCTGTTTAATTTAACAAAGAGAAGGCTACGGGGTGATGACCACAATTTATAATTACATACATGGGGAACAAAATGTTGATAATGGGCTCTTCAATCTAGCAGACAAATGTATAACACAATCCAATTGCTGGAAGTGGAAGCACAAATTCAACCTGCAAATACAGCACAAATTTTTAACAGTGAAGGTAATTACCCATGGAAATTATGGTGAGTCTCCATCATTGAAAATTTTTAAATCAAGATTGGTGGGGGGAGGTTTCTTTAAAATATTTGCTCTACTTAAAAGGGAATTAATTTAGGGGATTCCTATGGCGTGTGATATGCAGAGATCAGACTGGATGATCACAGTGGTTCCTTCTGGCCCACAAATCTGTAAGTATCTCATCACAGGTAAAAACTCATTTCAACTTTTTTATTGCCCATCACTGAACTTTTGCAGGCTCTATTTTATCATCCTTAAAAGACTTTCCAGAAGCTCAGCTTGTGGCATTCACTGCCATAAGAGGTCATCAAGACAAAATGTAACAGACTTGGCTAAGAGATAAAATAATTTTATCAGCATTTGCAGCCATGCAAACACACAGAGAAGCAAGGGCATAATGTTATCATCTTTGGGGGTGGAGGGACATGGAGGGAATCTCGTTATCTTCCACATACACAAATAACAATGTACCATGCTCCAATTCGGCCTCCCCCCCCCCCCCGAATCATTTAGGATTGGCCATTGCTGAAGGCAGAACAGTAGTTCTGTTTTACCACAGAATCATTTCCTATGTTCCTAAGCAATGGCCAAGTGAATCTCTCTGAGTGGAAGAAGTGGGATTTATTTAGAGGAGAGTAAATTATTAGCATGCTATTCTAGTGGCTCCCTCTGCCTCACAGAGTAATTAGTACTGGCATCCAAAGCAGAGAGCAAGTTTTGTGCTCACACAGCAAAATTGTGCTGCAGCTACACATTTAGGAAAGTGGAGCTTTCTGGGATGGCAATTAAGGTACAGTAACTCAGTTAAAATTTTGCAGTTTGGGAAAGGAATAAAGCTTATATTTTTTATTCTCTGAGATGACTGAAGGAAAGAGAACAGTATATAAATATATTTTCCACTGTGGCCCTTTTGTATTAATTATTTGTTCTTCTTTACAGTTCATTATGTATTTGTTATTCCCTACTTTAAGACATGGGAGATAACAACCATAATATGGATATGTATCAGCTATTATCTTGTTAGACATAATTTCAGTCAGAAACTGTCAAACATCATTCATTTTGATAGCTTTGGGATTTACAAATTCTTTTTTATGAAATATTGCTTTCATGCAATACTGGAAGGATTTTTGTAATTATGTATCCAAATTTTTTAAAATGCAGAGGAAACATTTCATTTTCCCAAGTTAAAAAAAATGACAAGAAGAAATCTGTATAATAACTCTGAGCTCTAAGGGAAAAGTATAGGATTTGCAATACAGCCACAAACCTTCTTTAATAGAGATACCATGAAGCACCTGGAGTATGTGTGTGAATCAGACATTAGTAGTTTATTTTCTGCCAGAAGCTGGGAATGGGTGACAGGGGATGGATCACTTGATGATTACATGTTCTGTTCATTCCCTCTGAAGCACCTGGCATTCGAACACAGGATATTGGAATAGCTGGACCATTGGTCTGACCCAGTATGGCCACTCTTATGTTCTTATGAAACCAAATTTGGTTTGATTTTGCTATTCCTGTTATGGGAGCAGGGGGAAATTAAGTGTTCAGATGCATTTTACATTCATATAACTAAAGTATTGCTTTAGACTAAGTAGTATTTAGTCCTATCATGAGTGCAGGGGACTGGACTAGATGACCTTTTGAGGTCCCATCCACTCCTATGATTCTATGACAATGTCTGTTGTACTGAGGTTTGAAAAGCAGTTGTTATATATACATCAGTCAAATAACTCCTTGTAGTAGTTATTATAGCTATGTGTTTCACATTATATATTATATGATGAATACATTATACATGCTATTGCTAATATGTATTCGCACACTACGGATCTATTCCGTAGCTCCACTATTCAGACTCAACTTCTCTTAAGTCATCAAACATGTATTTACTTTGTAGACTACAACAGCTCCATTGAAGATATCATGGATAAGGCTAAGATTTTGTCGTGGGTATTTTAGTAAAAGCCACGGAAAGATCATGGGCAAAAAAGAAAAATTCATGGAAGCCGTGGCCTGTCCCTGATTTTAATAAAAATATCCCGAATAAAATGGGGATCTACTGGGTCCCCCATTACTTGAAGCAGGGCAGCTGCGCAGGGGCAAGAGTATCCCTGCTGCCTGGAACTCCAGTGGTTCCCCACTGCCCATGAGGGCTGGAAGCTGAGGGGTGTCCCCACCTCCCAGGTCAGCCGGGAGCTGCGGGGTATCCCTGCCACCTGCAGTCCACGGGCCTGAGGCGGCCGAGAGCTTGGGGCAAGATTGAGCAGAAAAAGGCCATTACGATGTACAGATGGAACAACTAAAATACCAAGTACAGGCCGTTTATTTTATTTTCCTTAATGCACGTATAAAACCAGCAAAGAACATTAGTTACATAAAAAGTCAATTTGTTCTCGGAGTTCAGGAACAAGCAATATTAAACGTGTTCCATTAGAATTTAAAAATCAAGGTTTATCTTGCATACATTGCCAGTGTAATATGGAACAGAAGCCAGCGTAGCTGGCCACTGGACTATCTCTTCAGATCAGTGGGTAGAAAGCCTGCATAATGGTTCATATACCAGTGCCACCACCAGAGCTGGCTCTAGGTTTTGCTGCCCCAAGCAAAAACTTTTTTGTCCGTCTCCCTTTTTTTTTTCATGCCCCTCTGCCCCGGCCCCACCTCAACTCCACCCCTTCCCAACCTATTCCAACCCCTTCCCCAAATCCCCAGCCCCTCCTCCTTCCCCCAGGAGCTCCGCATTTCCCCTCCTACCCTTCTCTCCCAGGCTTGTCACGTGAAACAGCTGTTTTGTGAGGCAAGCCTGGAAGGGAGGGTGGAGAAACGGAGTGGCGGCAGCATGCTCAGGGGAGCAGGCAGAGGTGGAGGTGAGCTGGGGCGCAGGGAGCTGCTGGTGAGTGCAGAGCACCCACTAATTTTTCCCACAGTCAGCACCTATGATGGCCGGCTCTAGAATGCTGCCCCTGGAAATGTGCCACCCCAAACACGTGCTTGCTTTGCTGGTGCCTAGAACTGGCCTTGGCCACCATTACTCTTGGAATAGAGATTTGGCTTAGGGAACAGCAGCATACCCAAGGATTCCTCATGTCCCAATATCCCTCTCTGCCATATTGATCCTTTGGGGTCTTTGTTCACTGGAGTCATTTTTGCCAGCTGATAGGCCCAGCACACAGATAGTCCAGGATTTGGAGGAAAGCTGTTCTTATCCCTCCCCTCCTGAGCTATGTTGTATGCTCTTGACTTTTAGATAGCAACCTGCCCGAGGCCCGCCTTTCTGTTCTTTATTCACCATAGTCCAAGGACCTGAATGTGTTTGTCAATAAGTTAGTGTGCTCAGCAAAATTTCTAACATTAACGAATCGCTGCATGAAAAAAATGCCTTTCCTTTTTGCAGCAAATTTGAGGAGACAGCAAACTTGTTCTTTCTAAATCCTTGAAAGTGGAATTTTTCTCAAATGTAACTGCAAATTTTTAATAACATGTTGGTACACTAGTGTGTGCCTAATTTGGATATGTAAAGCCTGATTCTCAAATACTTTGCACAGATTTCATATTTGTTTAAAATGGGTTTAAAATGCCTTTCTGATCTGATAATATTTTACTCCCACTTTGCACGTGTGACGGACTATATAGGGGGCATCTCAGCACCGAACAAGGTGCGCGGTCATTGCAACTGCACATGTAGTTCTGGTATTTATATCTTTACATGGCCAAGTAGACGAATAAATTTCCACACAAAATACCCAAATTGCTTAGAGCTCTGGCCAAACTCTAAGAACATAATAATGGTCATACTAGGTCAGAAGAAAGGTCCATCTGGCCCCACATCCTGTCAGGTGTCCCAGAGGGAATGAACAGAACAAATAATCATTAAGTGATCTATCCCATATTCTGGCAAACAGAAGCTAGGAACACCATTCCTGCCCATCCTGCCTAATAGCCATTGATATATCTATCCTCCATGAATTTATCTAGTTCTTTTTTGAACCCTGTTATGGTCTTGGCCTTCACAACATCTTCTGGCAAGGAGTTCCACAGGTTGATGTGAAAAATACTTCCTTTTGTTTGTTTTAAATCTGCTGTCTATTAATTTCATTTGGTGCACCCTAGGTCTTATGTTATGAGGAGTCAATAATACTTCCTTATTTACTTGCTCCACACCAGTCATGATTGCATAGAACTCTATCTTATTCCCCCTTAGTCATCTCTTTTCCGAGTTGAAAAATCCCAATTTTATTAACCTCTTCTCATACGGAATTTCTTCCATACCCCTAATTAATTTTGTTACCTTTTTCTGTATATTTTCCTATTCCAATACAGGTGAACCCCACGATACCACGATGATCGGGATCCAAAAAAATAAATTGCGGTAAACGCGGAGTCGCGGTATTGCAGGGTTCCGCTGCATCAAAGCAGCGCCCGCTGACACCATCGGGAGCCCTGCATGCCCCGTGTTATAGCCAAATTTGCACTATCACGGGGCGCAGTATTGCAGGGTTCCACTGTATATATTTTTTGGGATGGGGTGACTACATTTGCACACAGTACTCAAGATGTGGGCATACCATCAATTTATATATAGATACTTTCTGAGCATCTGTTGGAACAATCACATTAAAAAGTTACATTTGTGAGACTGTTTATGCTATTCTGATGCATTGTCACAGATTTTCCTGCTTGCATATTCTCCAACAGTGGACATGAGTGCAGAAAATCTTTGGAAATGTATTACACGTGTCAGGATTGCCTCCCCTCTCTGAACTCTAGGGTAAAGATGTGGGGACCCGCATAAAAAAAGAAATAACCCCCCAAGCTTATTTTACCAGCTTAGGTTAAAACTTTTCCCCAGAACACAAACTTCTCTAGTGTCTGGACTTGGTAAACCACTGCCACCACCAATTTAAGACCACAAAACAATGGGTTTGGGTAAATTGGAACCCTTCCTTTAATCCCCCAAAACTCTTCCCTTTACCTGGGAGAGGCTTGAGAGAAAAACAAAACCAAAAAAAACCCCTCCTCTCACTTTTTCTGTGAGACTTGCCGATCCAAACCAGGATCTATCCAATGGAAACAAGCAGTTAGTCTTAAAAGAAAGATTTTAATTAAAGAAAAAAAAGAAGGAATGTACAGAAATCAATAAAAAAAACCCCACTTGCATCACACAGAATCACTGACCCTCTCCCTAGGAATTCTTCCTCTGCTAAAACTTAGCAGTATAAGGAACACTGTGGATCAATTATCAAGTGATACAATTCAAGCATACAATTCACTTACTGCTGAACTTGACTTGTTAGAAGATTATAGAAAGGTAGAGTAAAAGACATAGATGTGGTTCATCCCATAGCCGGAGAGAACAGAGAGAGAGAAACCGAAACTAAAAACTCTCTTTGTATCCGAGGTTGATTAGCATCTCCGGTTCGTCATCCCCTCTCGTGTTACCTTCAGGTTAACGCTTTGCAGGTAAAAAGTAATTCTAGGGTACTTTATACTTATGACAACACATAACTCTGGTTTCAAACAAAATAACAGAATACAATAACAACCTAATAGCTGATTGGCAGAAATGCTGAGAAAGCTTAAGGTGCTTAAGGTCCTAAGGCTTAAATGTAAGTAGTTTGTGATACTACTGCAGTTCAAAGATGGCTAATAAAATTAAATGTGTGTTCTGCTTCTTCCCTCATTGTTTGTATGATTGACTAATTATGTCTCATGCTTGGAAACTTAAGTTTACTACCCTGATCGGTGTGTCTCAGCGTGTTTTTCCCCTCAGACAGAATACTAACTATACCAGCATCTGGAGCTAGCACCCAAGACATAACACTTTCTCTGCAACCAGGGGATATATTTATTTTGTAAAGAATTCTGAGTCACGTTCCTGTGCTTTTACAGTGGCCTTTCTGTTAAATTGTTTACAGTCACCTCTTAAAGTACAGCTGCACAGCACACTTCTTTAGCCGCCATGTTGTGTACATCCACACATGGACCAGGGTATAAATAGCAGTGTAGCCAGTGAGGCATGGCATGGGCAAGTAAAGACACACCTGAAGGTATGGGTACAAACCCGAGTACATAGCCTACAGGGCTCCTTACTTGTCCATGCTGTAGTTCTCTGCCTACACTGTATTTTTAGCAATATAGTATCATGTTGCCTCCCACTGCTGGAGTCTTTCCCTGATGTACAAAGACTCTGGGGGCCTTCCCCTGTTGATGGAGTGCTTCTCTGATAAATACAGATGTACATCATCACAGCATGGATGCAGCTTGCTTTTCACTGCTGCATATAACTACATATATGCTACATACCACCAACAGTGGTGTGTAGTGTAATGTAGCTGTTGTCGTTATTTGGAGGCTCTGTCTCATCACCTAGAAGACTTGATCAAGTTCAGAGCTCCATTGTTTTAGGCAAAGAACCAGCACGCAGGGAAACATGGTTTCTTTTACACATAAATGGGTTCTGGTTGCAAATATGATCAAATGCAAAGCTTGTCTAACAAATGAATAAACAAAATCCAATTCATTAACAGAATAAAGGCCACAGGCTCCTGCTTGCAGAAGAATTTTTTGTGCTATTTTAGGAGAAAGATGCTGTCAAGGCTGATTGCTGATCTGCACTTTGAGTGCAGAAGATGGGGGCCTGCAAGGATTCTAAAAATTAATACCTGCCACTCCAGGCTTGCATTAAACTTCCAAGGTTACCACTTCTCTCTGATCTTGGCTTGGTAAATGCTGCCACCACCCAAGTGAAAACTGCCCATTGCAAACCCTGGAAAAACTCACTTGGGAAGTTTTCCCTGAGGTGCCTTGGCTTTTCCACCCCTCTCTTGGGGAAACTGAGAAAGAAAACAAAAGGAAAACCCAGCTGTTGCCACCAACTAATTGAAAAATATATGCACAGACCTTTTAAGACACAAAACCAATCAGGTTTTTTAAAAAAGGTAAATTTTATCCAAAAAAAAAAAGAAGAAGAAAGAAGAAAGGAAACACCTGCAAAATCTATTTGAGATGTTATTTAGATGTTAGTTTAGAGGTTATTTCAGTTGCTAGATGTTATAGAGCAACTGAAAAGGGGCTAAACACCAGGAATGGCTCCCTGGGGTCCAGACTAAGTTACAAAGAAAACAAAAATACCTGAGCTTAGCACACAGGAAATTCACAAGCAAAAATAAAGAAATAACCTGATCACTTCTATCTAAACATTCTTGATCCCAATAGATCCTTCTAGATATGTGTGGCAGGGCAGGGGTAAAACCCCTTGAATGCCCTGCCCCTGCTGGCTAAGCCCTGCTTTCTGGCAAGAGGGCTGGGACAGGGGCTTGAAGCAGCCAGCAAGGAGCCCGGCTGTGGGCCCTAATGAGGGCTGGCTCACTGAAGCAGGCAGGCTAGGCTAAGGGGTCACAGCTGAGGCTGCAAACTGAGAGGGCTAGAAAAAGCCCTGAGTTTACTCAGTTGGAAGACAAGCCAGAAAGGGAATAGGAGGCTGCTGCTCTGTTGCCTCACTGCAGGCAAGGCACCTCAGGGGCCTGGAGACCCTAGAACCAGGTACAAAGAGGGTAGCTGTTGGGGAACAAAGGGGAGCATTTGCACTGAAGCCACTGATATACACTGTAAATAATGGACACTAGGGTGAAGCACCAGAAGAGGGTATGAAGACTTTTATTTCTAGTAGCCAGAACACAGAGGAAAGAGAGGGAGACCTGTGTGGACCCTGTGACACTGGGGGCTTGTCTAAGAGTCTCCTAGCCATTGTAGTTTGTGGCGGCCAGTATGGAGGAGACCCTAAAGTGGCTGGTAAGCAGTGTGCAGGAAAGGCAGCAGTCCCAGCAGATGGAGAGACCAATGGCAGGTGGAACAGCAGAGTATATGCCAGGAGCTTGTCAGGGAGCAGTCCACTGAACAGCAGCAGAACCTCTAGAGGATGGGGAGTCCACTGTTGGGGGATGGTGCCAGGCTGCAGGGATGGGGGCTCTGCAAGATAGGCCCTGCAGATGACCCCGATGCCTTCCTTGGAACTTTTGAAAGGTGGACTAGTGTGGATGGCTGGGAGCAGGGGACCTGGTCCCTGTGGTTAGCCCCATACCTGGGTGGGGCGGTCCATGTGGCATTCATGGCATTGGGTGACACCCAAGCGCAGGACTATGATGCAGTAAAGGCCGCTATACTAGATCGAGTGGGGCTCTCAATGGAGAGGTATTGCCAATGCTTCTGGGCGGCCCGCTTGACAGAGAGCCTGTGGCTGGGGTGTTTGCCCAGAAATTGTTGGACTGGGCCACCTGGTGGTTAAGGCCCGATGCTCAATCGATGCAGGAGGTTATGGACCAGCTTGTTTTAGAGCAGTTCCTCCTAGGGCTCCCAGACCCAGTATGGGTGTGGTCTGGAGACACCAGTCTGCCCAGGTGGCTGAAGTGGTCTGGCTGACTGAGGAATACCTGGGAGCAGAGGGGCCCCGCTGGGTGGTGAAGCCGGGCAGGTGGACTGGACCCACTGGTCGTGGCACTGAGGAGGGGGCCGGACCCAGGGCCCACCTGTAGCAAAGAACTCACCGACTAGCAGTGCAGACACCCAGGCCACAAGAAGCAGGACTGCCCATAGATGGAATGTGGGCTAGCAGACTTTTGTGGGTGGACTCGGGGGTGGAGGTGAGTGGGGAAGCATCCCCTAACCACGGTGCCAGTTTTGGTAGGGGGGAAATCCTGGGAGGTGGTGATGGACTCAGCTTCCACCCGATCACTGGTGTGGGAGGTGTTCGTGAAGCCCCACTGGGTGATCCTGGGGGCAAAGGTGGCCCTGCGCTTTATCCATGGGGACATTTATGGACATCCGTTGGCATGGGTGCCCCTGGAAGTGCAGGGGTGCTTCCAGTGGCAATGGGTGGGAGTGGTGCAAAAGTTAGCATAGAGGGAAGAGACTGGGGAGCCCTGACCAGGGAGGTCCAGAGTCAGGGCAAGGGGCCTGAGGAAGGGACTACAGGGTGCCAAAGCAAGGGGGTGGAGAGGGCCAAGGGGAGCCTCAATCCCCCTAAGGGGAAAGAACCCCCTTCCCCAGGGCTAGGGGAAAGAAGGGGGGGGAGAACCATGAATCTCCTAGACAACAAGATAAAGCCAGGGAAGAATGCTGGCTATATGGGGCTGAAAAGCACTCCGGGGAGGCATGCCCCAAGTGTGGTCCTCCAGAGATGAAGGGAAATCAAGATCAGGCGGCTGGGGAGCAGAACCTCGATGCGGGGTATCTAGCCCACCAGCTACCGCCCGAGCAAAGATGCAGTCTCTGTCGGGCCAAGGGACATGGATGGGAAACATGTCCATACCTGGGATGTGGGGGAAGGGCCTGGGGACCCCGGGGAGGGTCCACAGGAACCCACAGGGAGGGTACAAGAGCTCCCAGCAGGGAGTGGGTTTGTCCAGCCAAAAAGGGGTAGAGGCAGGTGGAGCCTGGCAGCTTGGTGAAGGGGGGAGATGTGTGGCAGGGCAGGGGTAAAACCCCTTGAATGCCCTGCCCCTGCTCACTAAACCCTGCTTTCTGGCAAGAGGGCCAGGGGCTTGAAGCAGCCAGCTGGGAGCCTAGCTGTGGGCCCTAATGAGGGCTGGCTCACTGCAGCAGGCAGGCTAGTCTAAGGGGTCACAGCTGAGGCTACAAACTGAAGGCTAGAAAAAGCCCTGAGTTTACTCCATTGGAAGGCAAGCCAGGAAGGGAGCGGGAGGCTGCTGCTCTGTCTCCCCACTTCAGGCAAGGTGCCTCAGGGGCCTGGAGACCCTAGAGCCAGGTACAAAGAGGGTAACTGTTGGGGAACAAAGGGGAGCACTTGCACTGAAGCCACTGATATACATTGTAAATAACAGACAGTATGATGAAGCACCAGAAGAGGGTGTGAAGACTTTTTTTTATTTCTAGTAGCCAGAACATAGGGCACAGGGGAAAGAGAGGGAGACCTGTGTGGACCCTGTGACAGTATGGAAGAAAATTTTTCATACCTCATTTACACTTTCACAGAATTCCTGCTGCCCCTATCTCTTCAGCCCAGAGAACAACTGAGAATTTTTTTTTCCATTTTAAAGTTCTAGCCTTCCCATTAGCACTCTTGGTCAGGTCAGGGCTGGCGACAGGAATTTGGGGGCCCTGTACGCAGATCGTGCGGGGCCCCCCCCGGCCGGTCTCCCGCCGCCTGCGGGCGGCCCCCCCGGCCGGCGACAAGGGGGTACAGCAGCGTACCAGACCCGCCCCGGATTTAAAGGGCCCCCCCTTAAGTCCGGGGCCCAGTACAGCTGTACCCGTTGTACCCCCCTGTCCCTGGCCCTGGGTCAGGTGCCCACTACCTTTCCTTTATCTGGGGGACTTTACCTGAGATCTCCCCCCCTCCCCCCCACATTTATCACAGATGCATAATATCTGGGTTCCTTGAGCCAGTTTGAAAAAATTACTCAAAGCAAAATTTGAAAATGTTTGATATTTTTGAAAATTGCTGTAACACACTTGCCAAAAGCACTTAGTTGCCGAAGCACTTAGTGATCATTATTTTAAAAGATCTCTCACTATCCTAGAAAAACAAATCCTACAGGAAGATGAAAGGATCATGTCTGAGACTGCAATTTTTATAGATGTTATGTGATTGAAGCTGAGAGATCAAGACGACATTTTGGCAGCACTCTGGACAAACAAGAAAATCTTCATGTTGCAAATCTCCAACCTACAAGATACTCAGCCTGCCAAAGCTCAAACAAAGTCCTATTCAAGTTATCACATCACCTACCCAAAGCATCATGCAGAACATGACTAATTCCTACAAGCAAGGAGGCAAGATTGACAGCTTTATTAAAGATTACATTTTACAGTTGACTGGAAGCAGGTATTAAATATTACTCAATCACATTGTGGAAAAATAAGAGGCAATTTTTAAAACCTCAGCAGCCACCATTACAAAATAATATTTCATAATGTACATACTAAAATAAGCAAAATGCACAATGTGATTATATAGTTGCTCTCCAGGCTTTTCTTTCTGCAGATCACTTCATAAGAAATTGATTTACTTATGGACTAAACCGTACTCCCAACACTGCACTGGCAAAACTCCCTGGATCACTAAATAGATCTTTCTGCAGACCCCACTGGGAAGTGCTATGTAGTTACATTTTCAGAACCACTACTAGAGCAACAAAATGATGACCTTGGTCTTTATATCTATCAATAGATAGATATGTGTGTATGTATATAGATAGGTGTGTGTGTATATAGATATATCTATCTATATTGCTGTATATCTGAAAAGGGGGAAAATATATGAAACACTAAGAGCCCTATTCAGTGAGGTACTTTAAGTATGTGAGTAGTTCCACTGAAAAGCATGGCTAACTTGACCTAAAAAAATACCTTGCTGAATTGGGTCATGGGAATACAGTTATCAAATTGGAAGATGAATTTAGACAAATTTAAACTAGAACTAAAGCCCCAGTTTTTAACACTGAGAATAATTAACCATTGGAACAACTTAACTAGAGACATGGTGGATCCTCCATCCCTTGAAGTATTTAACTCAGGAGTGGATGTCTTTCTAAAAGCTATGCTCTGGCTCCAATGGAAGTTATGGACTCGATGCCGGAATTGCTGGGTGAGGTTCTATGGCTTGTGTTATGCAGGATGTTAGAGTAGATGATTATAATGCCCCCCTCCATACTTAAACATCGATGAGCCTGTTAATATAGAGAATGGATTCTCTACTTGGTTGACAAACAATAATCAATTGCACTAGTGGTGTATTATCCATGCAGCTTAAAGATGGCTACTTGGGGTTCCAGGTGAGCAATGGAAAGAGACCTCCTTTTCTGAAGAATTGTTTCCTGAACAAATTTTGGGAGGGGCCAATCCTCAGCAATTACATTGAGTACTTTTATCATTTAGAGATGCAACCTGAACAAATGTTGCATTTGCACATCCATTCCCTCACTCTCTCGCACACAGAGTAACATTTGAGCCAACTGGTATGACTCTAAATAGCTGCAAACAATTATCTTTGAAGGTCAGGGTACACAGACAAGTTATAACCAAGCAAGTTAGCTAGGCCTGAAGGACTCAAACCCAGAAAAGATCAGTTAAAAAACAAAAATAAAACCCTGCACATTTTCACTTTTAGTTTAGAACTGATCTTAATTTAATTCACAAAAAGGGGAAAGGGACGCATTTAGAAAAGCTGTTGTTGTTGTGTAAGTATAAGGGAGGTGACTGAAGGAGTCAAAAGGAAAGGGGGCCCTTCAGTTCTAGAAACATGGGGTTGGGTGACTGCTCTTCAGCACAGAGCTACAGGCTGCAGCTAAGATCAGGTTCTGGTTTCTGTATGCTAAATGTTTATGAAGCAAGCATAAAAATAATTCAGTGTTTGGATACGTGCTCTCCCTGCTTTAAGTGGCAAACAACACAGGCAATAAATATAGTGGCTCAAATCTGGAGAGGGACAGCCTACTACAAAGGATAAAGCATTTGACTAGGACTCACAAAACCTAGACTCTATTTTTCTAGTTCCTGCTCTATTACCAACCTTCTGTGTGATCTTAGGTAAACCAATCACCTGTCCACACTTTGGTTCTCCTACCACCTGCTGCCATAGAACCATAAAAGGTTAGGATTGAAAGAGATCTCAGGAAGTCATCTAGCCCTACCCCCTTCTCAAAGCAGGACCAACCCCAATTAAATCATCCCAGCCAGGGCTTTATCAAGCCAGGCCCTAAAAACATCTAAGGATGGACATTCCACCTTGATAAATCATTCCAGTGCTTATCCATTGTAATCACCAGATCCTTTTCTGCAGAACTTCTGCTTAGCTAGTTGGTCCCTAGCTTGTAGATTCTTCTTGCATGGGATTCTTCCATCCTAAGTGAAGGACTCTGCATTTGTCCTTGTTGAACCTCATCAGGTTTCTTTTGGCCCAATCCTCCTATTTGTCTAGGGTACCTCTGGATCCTATTCCTATCCATCTACCTCTCCCCCTAGCAGTGTCATCTGCGAACTTGATGAGGGTGCAATCCATCCCATCATCCATATCTATATATATAAAAGTCAAGTGGTGTATGTATGTATGTATGTATGACCGCGAACTCCTCCCGCACCGTTTGAGCCAGAGACTTGAAATTTGGTACAGTTAGGGGTCTTGGGGTCTAGATGCTGGTAAGGGGTGAAAAATTTTTGGATCTCACCTTTGACGCCCCCCAGGGGTGAAAGTCTTTCAGGGTCAATCACATCAGCTGGGCGGTTAGGTGGTGATGATGTCATAATACCCCCTCCAACAGACACTGCACTCGCTCAGCTCACCCCTCCCTCCTCCAACGGAGCCCCGGAGATCCCTCAGTTCTCTGCCTCTCCCCCCTCCCAACGGAACCCCGGAATCCATCAGCTCTGTGCCCCTCCCACCTGCGAAGGTCCCCGGAATCCCTCGGCTCTGCCCCCCCCCCCCGCGACGGATCCGAGTTGGGTTTGATGGGACGGTAAGTGAGGTGGGGGTGTCGGGTTCAGTCGGGGGGTGAGGTGCGGGTGTCTGGTTTGCTTGGGGGGGTCAGGTGAGGGGGTCAGGTTTGGTCGGGGGGTAAGTGAGCCGGGGGGTGTCGGGGTTGGTCTGGGGGGGTGGGAAGGTGTCGGGGTGAGTGAGGGGTGAGGTGTGGGTGTTGGGTTTGGTCTGGGGGGGGGAAGGTGTCGGGGTGGGTGCCCAGACCAAACCCGACACCCCCCCCCCCCCCTCGGCTCACTTACCCCCCGACCAAACCCGACACCGCCACCTCACCCCCCCACCAACCGCAACACCCCCTGACCAACCCCAACACCCACACCTCACCCCTCACACATCCCGACACCTTCCCACCCCCCCAGACCAAACCCGACACCCCCTGGCTCACTTACCCCCCGGCTCACTTACCCCCCGACCGAACCCGACACCCCCACCTCACCCCCCCACCAATCGCAACACCCCCAGACCAAACCCGACACCCCCCCGCTCACTTACCCCCCGACCGAACCCGATACCCCCACCTCACCCCCCCAAGCAAACCCGACACCCCCACCTCACACCCCCACCAACCGCAACACCCCCTGACCAACCCCAACACCCACACCTCACCCCTCACCCACCCCGACACCTTCCCACCCCCCCAGACCAAACCCGATACCCCCTGGCTCACTTACCCCCTGACCGAACCCGACACCCCCACCTCACCCCCCCAAGCAAACCAGACACCCCCTGACCAACCCCAACACCCACACCTCTCCCACCCCGACAACTTCCCACCCCCCCAGACCAAACCCGACACCCCCCTGGCTCACTTACCCCCCGACCGAACCCGACACCCCCACCTCACCCCCCCCACCAATTGCAACACCCTCAGACCGAACCCGACACCCCCTGGCTCACTTACCCCCTGACCGAACCCGACACCCCCATCTCACCCCCCAAGCAAACCCGACACCCCCACCTCGCACCCCCACCAACCGCAACACCCCCTGACCAACCCCAACACCCACACCTCACCCCTCATCCACCCCGACACCTTCCCACCCCCCCAGACCAAACCCGACACCCCCTGGCTCACTTACCCCCAACCGAACCCGACACCCCTACTTCATCCCCCCAAGCAAACCGACACCCCCACCTCACACCCCCACCAACCGCAACACCCCCTGACCAACCGCAACACCCACACCTCACCCCTCACCCACCCCGACACCTTCCCACCCCCCCAGACCAAACCCGACACCCCCTGGCTCACTTACCCCCGACCGAACCCAACACCTCCACCTCACCCCCCCACCAACCGCAAAAACCCCTGACCAACCCCAACACCCACACCTCACCCCTCATCCACCCCGACAACTTCCCACCCCCCCAGACCAAACCCGACACCCCCCCGGCTCATGGTGCACTGTGTAGCACACAGATTATTAAATACACTGTTCGGTCGGCGGGTGAGGTGGGGGTGTCGGGTTTGGTTGGGGGGGGTCAGGTGGGGGTGTCGGGTTTGGTTGGGGGGGGTCAGGTGGGGGTGTCGGGTTTGGTTGGGGGGGTCAGGTGGGGGTGTCGGGTTTGGTTGGGGGGTAAGTGAGCCGGGGGGTGTTGGGTTTGGTCTGGGGGGGTGGGAAGGTGTCGGGGTGGGTGAGGGGTGAGGTGTGGGTGTTGGGGTTGGTCAGGGGGTGTCAGCTGTCTGCCCCCTGCCCACCTCCGACTGACCCGAGCAACGCCGGGCACTTATGCTAGTAATTAATAAAGATGTTAAACAAAAATAATCCCAGAACCAATCCTCTTGGGCACACCGCTTGATACCAGCTGCCAACTAGACATCAAGCTGTTGATCACTTCTCATTGAGCCTGACAATCTAGTCAGCTTTTTAGCCACCTTAAAGACAATTCATCCAATCCATACTTGCTGGCAAGAATACTGTTGGAGACCATATCAAAAGCTTTGCTAAAGTCAAGATATATCATGTCCACCACTTTCCCCATATCCACGCAACCAGTTATCTCATCATAGAAGGCAATCTATGGTCAGGCATGACTTGCCCTTGTCTGTTTAGACTGGGAACATTTCTTACTACGAGTGGACAGTGCCTAGCACAATGGGGCCCCAATCTCTGCTCTAGTATCCTACAAATAACAAGAAAGCTAATTTTTAAAAGAGTTTATCTGTAAGTCTTTATATCACAAATGATTACAAATTAATCTAATCAGGTAATGAATGTCTCCATGTCTTATCTTCTCAGTCATAAGTAAACACAGATCAAAGAGGACATACTTGCAAAGAAATTCTTTCAGACAAATCTACAGTTAACATTTGCAATAAATATATAAAAATAGTTTAATTGTTTCATATAATAAATGTAAGGAACCACAATCTTCTTGGAGATATTTGAGGAACAAGTGAAGAGGGTAAATGTATCAAGAAAATTGTTCATTGGGAAATACTAATTCAATGCTACTTAAAAGGCTGCAGCTTTAGAGTTCTGGTGCAAAAGAGGCATTGAGACAAATTCAACACGGGAGTAAGCAGATGCAGCTCCACTGGATTCTATGGACTAATATACACAAGAGATGAATTAAGCCCATAGGTTCCTACCTTGGTTTTTCACTGACAGAGCCATGGACCATTTTGCATTGGCATGTGGGGAATAAAGTGGGGTTATCTTCTCTTGTCTGCATTAGAGTGGGGGCAGGATCCTGAGCTACTTAGAACACACATGGAGGGTAATAACCTGACAGACCCCAAAGAGGCTGGGTTTAATCAGTCAGATAAAAATAGACTGGGAATTACCAGAGGTGAGGTTAATGGAGACCTTGCTAATATGATTTTCAATCCTGACCATTTGAGTGTCTGCCCAGGGTATTATTAGTCTTTATTATTTTATTAGAAAAATCAGTGTAATATTGGGAAAGGTATCCAACTTTTCACTATCCGCACTTACAGTTCATAGTGTTGTAGGAGAAATTAACTCTTTATGCTTTATTCTGATCTTCAACACATGGTTCTTATGCCTCCAAAATGAGTATCTTATGTGAAACATCTCCTATGCATCTGGAAGAAATGATACTTTACTCTGCATAGTATTCTCTAGCCTATGTATCAAACCTCTGAGTTACAGAGGCATTGATGTGTATGAATGAGGGACTCCATTATCACACACTTTCATTCCCACACAACTGAGTGTGGGTTAAAACTTATTTAGTTCCAATAATAGGCAAAATACTGCCTTTTCTTACAACAGTGCAAACATTTGATTTCACTGCAGTTACTTCCATTTCATTACCAGTGTAAATGAGGGCAGAATTCGGTCCACTGAAAAGATAAACATAAACAGACAATTTAGAAGCTACTTTGATCTGCTCCATTTAAGAATCCACCAGCTGTCCATATTTTTTATACAGAGGAGACTGTACAGCATATTAGCATTCATCAGCAGCTGACGGCTGTGCCAGTCATGATTCAATGGGGAATAAGAATGCTTTATATTCAGTGATATGGGAAACAGTGTCAGTCCCATCAATAGCTCTATTTCATGTTATTGATTTACAAATTGTAACGTCCTGCTATGATTTGAATCACAGAGGCTGCTATAAGGCTCATATTGAGTTACATGAAGAACAATAGACTTTAGTGAAAATGATATTGTGGTAGTTCCTGGCATACTGGGCACACATGCAACAGTTGTGTGTTTATGGCTAGGAGGGTTAGGGAATAAACTCATTGAGAAACTAAAGCTGCATACAACTGGCTTCAGCCCCAACTGAGGTTTGGTTCAAGTTACTCATTCTGCAGGAGGGAAAGCAATGTGCATGTATTACATGAGGCAGTTTCACCAGTTTTGGGCCCAGGGCTTTGACCCCATTCTGACTGCTTTGTGCCAATCCTAGGGAGCAAGACAGACGGAGATGCAGTGGATCTGCCCTGCTGAGGACTCTACTGGTGTGTGGGAATTCCCAGTATTATAGATCCAACTAAAATCACTATATAGCACCTTCCCCATTGTTTAAGGTGATGGAAACAAGAAAAAGAAAAACATTTCTGCAAAAGAAAGATGTATTAATTTTAGCACAGTACTTCAAATAACTCAAAACAATGACCTTTTCATAAGGGAAGCAGGATGATTTTTTAAATTAGATTTAATCAGTCTAGGAAAGCATGAACTATGTAAGAGAAAGCTTATCATTATACTGTTTTGTCAAAGTTAGAACAGGCTTTAAAAGCAGAAATTTCATTTCTGCTGTTAAAGTCACAATTTTTTAATATTTTGTTTATTAGCTTTGTTTTCCTGGGCTTTTAATCCATGAGCTATTTTATATGAACTAATAATTAGGATTTTAACAAACTGGTTAAAACTGGATGGAATATTAGAATTTTCTGCATTAGAACTGTGCTATTTGAAAACAGATAATTCTTAATCTCAGCCCTGAAGGATCACTTTACATAATTTGAATGAGTACTATTAATTCACATTAATATTATGCATACAACTGAAGCTTCCTGTAAAAAAGCATTTACAGCCAAATTCTCTTCTTTTGCATTAGTGTAAAGCTGCAATTACACCACTGAAATCAGTTAGATTTGTTCATATTTGTACAGTTATACTTAAGAAGGGACAGGATTTCATCCTTAGTCTGTCCAGTGAAACAGACTCTGACTTTGGGGAAGGGAATGGATAGAAGAGATAAATCTGGAAGGGTAAAAGCACCCCTTCCTAAAACTGGAATAAATAGTCCTACATACCTCAACCCTGTGCTCATTTCCCCCCAAGGGAAGACTTATGAATTCTATTTCTTCATCCAGTGCCTGACCATAAGTAATCCTGCTCACCCAGCCACGGTCATTGTAGATGCTATAGGAGTTAAGCATAATTTTATTTATTTTAAATAATATAACTGAAGCAAAACTTTTGTGGATCACCTGACCCCTAAACACTAGGGGTAGGTTGGCCAATACCAGGAGCCACTGAAACAAAAGACAGTATCAACATTATTCTGCACTGATATGGCAACACATGGCATCTTATCAAGATAAAAGGGCCTAAGGTGGCTTATTTCTCTCTTAGGGTATGTCTAATGTGCAATCAGAGATATGACTGAAGCATGTATAGCTTTGATCTAGGTTGCTTAAACAAAAGCAGTGAAGCCCCAGCAGCATGTGCTGTAGAAGCCCATCTGAGATCCTGGGTATTTATGTGACATTTCCTAGGGTACAATCTGAATGGCTGAACAGCTGTATCCTCTCAACCCTCCAACTTGGGGTGCCTTTCACATTGCTTTGCTGGCCTGTTCATATTGCCCCACTCCTCTCCAGCATGCAAAAATCACTTAACACTGAATGATATGAGGACGCTAGCCAGTCACTCCTGAATTATATTGCAGAGTGACACCTGAAAATTCTCAGCCCAGACATGTGCATTTTGAACTACACAGCACCCGTCTGAATAATATAACTCATAGGAAGTCCATCATTTCATTAACAGAAAATGATATACACAAACCCTGTTTCCTCAAATGGAGGTTCCAAACACTTCAGTCCAAACACACTGGCTTAGCTAAAACAATAAAACTGTTTAATAACTACAGACAGAGAGATTTTAAATGATTATAAAAGAATGAGGAATAAAAGTCAGAATTGGTTACAAAGAAATAAAAGGTAAAATACAAAATGAATATCTAACTTAACAAACTAAGTGAACTTAAAAAAAAAACTTCTCCTAACATATCCTCCCTCAACCAGGACCTCTCCCCCAAATCAATTATGCTTTCTTTGTCCTTCAAACACTGCTGATGCCATGTTTAGAGATGAGGAGAGAGATGATTTGTGTTCTCTGTTCTCCCTTCTTATAACATTTCTCTTCTTTGAGAATCATCTCTACCTGGGTTCGGGTGACGGAAAGTCTGCTGCCAAGATGTATATTTCTCCCCTCACACCCCTCCTTCTTGCCAAAGTACAGTTGCTTAACCAGGTGATAGTCCACGATTTTGTTGACCAACTGCCTGAGGCATCAGTTTGCCTTTTGTCTCTGAGGAACTGATGTGGAATAGTAACATTATAGAGTAGAATCTTAACTTTACATATAATGTTGTCACACATATTTTACCAGGACAGTAATGATCAGTTAATTATGAGTTTTCAAATTATACCTCACAAGGCACACTTTGTACAACATGTATCATAGTCTTGTAAAAAAGTGGTGAACGTGAGGATACAGACTGTCACAACCTACTCACTGAGCTAGCCCAAGGTACCACCTTTGATGCAGTGATTTCACTGTTATGTTATTCAAGCTATCTAAATCAAAGCTACACATTCCACAGCCATATCTCTGATTGCAGTGTACACATAGCATAAGATTCTCTTCATGCATTAATTATTTCTCATACATAGACAGCTGACAGAAAAAAAGTCCATTGGTTTTTATGGTTTCTGCAGTTGGAAAAAATAGAGTTTCAATTAGCTTAGTGTGAGACATATTTCGATTACAGGAACTCATTCCACTTTTATATATCGACTTCACCACTACTAAAATATACGTCTGTGGCTTGAGCCTCACTTGCCTTGACCTAATGCAGCTTCATTTCAGTTCAAAAGTCCACTACTACTTCTTTTCAGACATTCCATTAAGTACCTCCAATTCTGGGATATGTGACTGAATGATATGAATGTTATCTGCAAACTGTGTGCTCAAGATGGAAATTCACAAGAACACGTCCACTCACTTCCTGCTATTGACTTGGTAAGAAATTCCACAACAATAGCCTTCCTAACCCTTCCAAAGCCACTTATCACTTCTTTTAAAAAAGAGAAGTTACTACATTTCTTTGCCTCTCAGAAAGGTGAAGGTTCACCCTGAGGGAAGCACAGAGAGTTGAATTATTTACTATCTCCAAACCAGTTTTCCCTCTCCTCTTTATTCCAGTTGAAATGCTTAGGGTCCTGGCAAATGTGGAGTCTAATTGGAGTGATGGTATAGCAAGTCATGTTACAGACCTATGGGCAGTTTCCGTTCTGTCTGATCTCTCTAATTGGGTTTGTCTAGAATCAACAGTTCCCAGTGGCAGAATCTTTAAAAGACATTCCTTCTATAAGTGCTCACAGGGTGGAAGATCTGAGCAATAAAATACTTAATGGAAAAGTCGTGAAGATAAGCTGAAGTCAGTGCTCCCCAGAATCACGAGGGTGAGAGGTATTCTCTCTTTTGCGCATGTGGGTTTTCCCAATTAAGATCAAGGTCTGATAAACACGTTCATCAACAACTGAAAGACCATGCTGTGTTTGAGCACACCACTGGGAAATGGAAAAGATATCCAAACTGAAGATATCAAACAGCAACATGACACAATAAGGTTTTACCAGCAGCTCTAAGGCAGCGGGTCGATCTGAGTCATCCTTTTTTGATTATTTGTGTATGTGTCTCTTCAGTCTCACTGTAGCCACAACATTGTTAGCAAAACTTACTAAAATTTTACCACCTTGCTCTGCATGTTTTCTCTTATAGATGGCAATCCAGGGAAGAGAGAAAGGATTCGTTTTCAGCTGAAACACTGAAAGGGATTTTCTGTAGCTCTTTTTCCTAAATATTTCTGAGTGAGGAGTTTAGCCATTCAGTTAGAGGATGATGCTTTAGGAAGGCCACTCTCTATTTCCAGTTCACTTCTGCAATTTTATGGCCACATACAACAGTGGTTTTAGGAATTGCAGACATGTACCCCATTTCCTGGCATGTGGCATATAGATGGGGCTTTGCCTGGCTACTTTTAGTCCAGTCAACACTGACCGCAGGGGGTGGTTAGTGGAGCCTGTTCCACTCATCATTATAGCTGGTTCTAAAAATGGTTTTAAAAGGCTGATATTTTGTAACTTCTCGCATTCAACTTTACTGAGGGAATAAAAAGGAACAGGATAAATTATTGACCGGGATGAGTTGTGTGCCCCCTGCCATTACCATCCCAGCCAGTTACACGGAGGTTGTAGATGAGAGCTGAGAACACACCCCAAACACTTAACGACTAATGGTATTTGATTTAGTTTTATTATGTGTGCACAGGTCTTCTAGACAACTAAAGCCTCATCTTCTGGCCACTTAAGTTGTTTGAATCGCTTCTAAACCTTCTATTCGGCTTAGAAAGTAAATGAAATTCACCCACGTAAACTTGTCTTTAAAATGTTACCATTTTCTTACAGGTTCATCATGTTGCTAATATAAATCAAACTTTATTGGCAGAAGAAGAATAAATAATATGCGAATGCTCAGGCTATTACTAAGAATCTATCAACAGGTAAGATAAATTACATCAACCATTAACAATGAATCACTGGTGCAGCCAGGGTCTTTCACCTTCCACATGGGAGTACATTACATGCATAAATAGATGTCATAAAATGTGGCAGTAAGAACTACAGTGTTATAGTGCAGGCTATAAACACACTAAATAGGAAAAATGCACAGACAATATTCAAACTGTAGATACTGAGCGACTTACAGCAAGCAGTAAAAAAAATAAAGGGGTGATACATTAGTGTAGCAAGCACTTGCTATAATAAATAAGGAGGCCTCCATGTATCTACCTTTGAGTCTTGTCAAGAGAAAACCTATGCAGACATCTGGGCAAAGATTGCCTTTTAATGTTCAAGTGGTTTCTTTCGGTTCCTTTGGTCTCTTTAATACAGCCATCGCCTTTAGAGGCTGAAGAACTCTACCTCTTGAAAGTTGTTCTACCAGATGTATGTTGCAGATTTGCATGGCTTCCAAACCCTGAAGTGACATCTGGGAGATTTAGTGGAAATATACATGGGGAAGGATAACAATGCCAATGCCTTCTACTAAAATTCAGTGGATTCAGCTGGAAATTGTTAATCTCTTGACTTTACAATCACTGAAGGCCCTGCTTGCATCCAGACTATAGGTTCAAAAATGACCCAAGAATAGGGATGACCTGCTAATATGTCATCAGTGGAATTGCCTTGTGCTGGGACCATTGTACATTGCCTTGCATCACGGTGACACTTGGTAAACTATATGTACACATCATTCGGGTACATGGCACCATCATTATAGAACTCAACTGAAAGGACTTTTGTCCATTTATTTTCATCACATTCCTCTCAAGAGAGAGCTAGTCTGAGATCCCATTAGATTCCAGATGGCTTGCCTTAACATTCCCGTTTTATTAGAAATTTCATCTCTTGGAAAAATAAGTACTTTGTGGTAAGGCAACCCTTTCAATTATGGTAGCAACATCATGAAACACATGATATTACCATCATGCATTTTTAGGCTAACAATTAAATTATTTCATTAAATGATCAAGCAGAGGCAACACAAGATGTGTACAGAGCTAGTAATTCACTAACCCTTCCTGTAAAATGAGCACTGATTGCATCCAGGGCAAGACATAAAGCATGAAGTACTACCAAAATGGGAATCACTTAACTTATTGGAGTACTGCAAAAATACAACAACAAGTTTGTAGAATGAGTGAATGTAAAAATTCTCCAAACTGTTATACTCTGACACAGCCCCTGAAAATCATGTGGAAACCAAGCAATTTAAGGAAGATTTCAACACTAACTTACCCGACACTCTAAAGTTCAGTTTCTTTTCTAAGGATACTTCCAATCAAGAGTTAAGCCTCCTGTCCATATACAGTGGTCACAATTAAGAAGTGAACACAGGAAAACTGCTGTTTTACCTGAAATAAAACTTCCAGTATGTTGAAATGAGAATATATTGCTGACCGTGTATTAAGAAGTCTAAGCAATTTACATGAAGGAGGAAACATGTCTGTACTGGATCAAGGGATGACTGGACAGCTTTACCTTCCAAAAGATGATGCATTCCCAATTGCACTATTTATATTCCAGTGACAAATTCAGCTACATTTTAAAAAAATCAAACTTCAGAATTAGCAATAAAATCTGGATACTGTTGATATACAATTTAACTCTTCATCTTCTATCAGTGCCTCTGGTAGACTTGATCTTTTCAGCATCAAGGAGTAGTCAGCATTCAAAATATATATTATCTACTTTAAAATACAGCTTTAAATGTTATTAGCTTTTGCTCGAAGAAATACCACCACATTAAGGCTTGAGTCAAGTATTTTGAAATGGACATTTCATGTGCTCCACACTAATTGTCCATCTTATCCCACAATTCAACATGCAATAAGATGCATCCTTCATTCACAATTGGAACATAGAAGACAAATCACTACCCTGTCCATCCTCTTCTCAGTGGAATAAATATAGTCACAAAGCCCAAGACTCTTGGCCTCTCTTGAGAAAAAGGTAGGTCTTGCTTTAGTGTATCTTACTATAGTCCACTTTAGCCCTGCTACCATTGCCTATAAAAGGCTCATTTCTCCCTCAGGGTAAAGGAAGCTTACAAAAGGGCTTACCAGTTTTACTCTGTCTTGAAACAGACTTTGGACCCAATTCATCCCAATATAGGTTTGTGCATTTGGACAGAATGGGTCTGTCTGTTTCCCATTGCACATGACAGCCATTTGATTGAATACTAACCAGTCAAATAGATTTTCAGTCTGTTATACACTTTCATAAGGATAATAAATTCTTGCTTACATTTGGATTTGTTTTTCAGTAGCAATAGCTTTGCCTTCCGCACTGACTTTTATAGCATTCAGAATCTACAGTTCACATAGAACTGTAACAGCCAATAGCAGAAGATAGAAATTTATCTTCTGATGAGACAACAGATGAAAGGAGATCAAGAGGGTTAGTTGGTCTTTGTGGAAGAGTCCCTTTTCTAGAAAGGGAGGAAGGCTTTGTGGTTAAGTCACTGACAGGCACTCTGGAGATCTGGGTTTAATTCCCAGCTCTGTCAGATTCCCTTGGTAATTCACTTACTCTGTACCTCAGTTTCCTCTATGCAAGATGGGGCCATTAATATATCCTCTCACACACTCCTCCTCTTGTCTCGCTAAATTATAAACTCTTCAGTGCAATGGCTGTGTTTTATTTTTGTAGGACTATAAACAGTGCCTAGCACAATGGGGCCCTGATCTCCATTGGTGCCTCTTATTGGAGACCCTATAATTGGAATAAATAATAATGACAGTTTCCTGAACATCATTTTCTCATCTCACAGTTTTCTCCTTGTGCGTTGATGAACTAGAACAGTTTGGGCTCCTGAGTGTCTCTTTCATATAGACTGACAGGGGAGAAGGGGGAAAGGGGATTGATATGTGACTATGATCTCCCAAGTAGAAGCAAGACTGTAATGTTTACTTCTACTACTACTACTAATAAAGGCCTAGCTTTTATATAGCACTTTTCATACATAGCTCTCAAATAGTTTCCAAAGGAGGTGAATACCATAATAATCCTCAATTTATAGATAGGGAAACAGAGGCACATAGCAGGGACATGACCAGTCAAAATTCTTTTGGAAAGAACAATTTCAAGTTTTGCAAAGGGAGTTTTGGGGAAAGAAAGGGGGGGACTCTTCCTTGGTGAGTGATCAAGAGAGCAGAGTCAAACTGTTAGGTGCTGTACCTCCATAAGAGAGAACATGTAATCAGAATGACAAAAAGACATTAAAATCAGCTAGATAAAAGGTAGCCTGAAGGGGAGGAGATTGATTAATGGATTTCAATGTGAACATGATTGATTTTGGACACTTACTGCATGTACACTTCACCAATGATTTATCTTAATTTGGTGGGTATTATCGTGAGTTCAACCAGAACTGCACAAAACTATCTATCATGCCCATCAGCAGCAGAAGGAAATGTTGCTTTCACTTTATTTTAAATTTTATCCTTCCATTTTCTTTCAAATATGCCTCACAAACAGAAATCATTTTTCCTTAAAGATATATTGCTTCTGGCTATTGATATATTTGTGACCCTGTGCTAGGTTTATAACAATATACTGACACTGGGTAACTCAAAATCAAGTGTTTTGTACAACCAGCTAGCACTATGGGAATAATGAGAAGGGTTGGTTTGTTTTTACAATAGATACTACCTAACATTAAACTGTATACAGACGATCAACTTGCTTTACTATATGCATCCTGCATTATAGAATCAGATCACATAGGTACAATATAGTTAGCTTATTCTATATTTGCTGTCTGAGGCAATTAGAGAGGTGAAGTGTAGTTCCCAGCCTAATAACTGCAGTTCTGATAGGCCTTTCCAAGCCAGACACATTAAGAATGAAGAGGGAAATGGGTATATTTACATTGCAGGCAATAAAATAATCATTTTGCTAGGGCTGTCTTGTGCAGGGAACATTTTCTTTAAGGATTTATAGGGGGTGATTAAATTTAAACAGAACAAAAGATAGTTATTCACAGAGGACAAAGCCTGAAGTCCTTACTCAGCATCGTTAGTCTTTATTGAAGCAAAACTCCCAATTAAGCCTGTCCTGAGCTTCATCCTCCTCCTCCCCCCCTGTGAAAAGTTATTGGAGGGGCCTTCTAATAGGGCAGTTTCTGCAAGGATTCCCTCATGGAGATTCCACCCCAGAATATGATCAGAGCAGGGGTTTGCTCCAGCAGTAAGCCTGCAGGTTGTACTCCTAAGCTTGGCAGAATGGATGTATTTGAATCAATATTCAACTGCATGGGGGTCTTATGCCTTGGTGTGGCTATAACAGACCCCACAACTCCCTGCCTGCCCCTAGGTTTCCTGGCATGGAGGGGAGAAAGGAAATCCACAAAAGCTTAATAGACATTCCAGCCCTATTGCCGGTTTTTCAATACCAACTCCCTGGATTTATCCCTTTTATCTCAGAGATTCAGGGGACTTTTGCCTGAGACATAACTAAGGCCTGGTCTACACTAGCGGGGAGGGTCAACCTAAGATACACAACTTTAGCTATGTGAATACTGTTGCTGAGGTCGATGCATGTTATGCTGACTTACTTGCCATCCTCACGGTGGCAGCGGTCGACAGAGGGCTCCCTCGTTGACTCTGCCTTGCACCTTTTCGGCAAGCTGGAGTTCCAGAGTCAACGGGAGTGGGTCTGGGAATCGATTTATCTCGTCCTGATGAGACGCGATAAATCGATCTCCAATAGATTGATCTCTACCCGTCAAACCAGCCGGTTGTGTAGACAAGGCCGAAGTTAAAACTGAGAAGAGACTTCAGAGTCTGTTCCAAAGGTTGGAAGCGCCCATCCATGTAAAAATATGGTTTCCTGGAAGAATTGTGAAGGAATTGGGAAACAATAAAAAAGAAAAATGGGCAACAGGAGACACATTAAAGAGTGGGTGCGGGAGTAGGGAATAATAGGCAGCATGAAGGATCAAAAATCCCAAATGTGTAACAATGACAAATATACAGTAGGTGGAGGAATAGTACTAATGGGAAAAAGGGAAAGCTTTACAATAAATCTCATATGACATCCCCCCTCCACCTCTCTGTTATCTATTAATTCTGCTTTCACACTAATGAGAATACAGAATAAATACAATATGATTCCTTAAGATTTACTTCAAGGTAACTGATGGCAGAATTTGGTCACTATATGTGTGAACCTATTGAGGCAGGCTCTTCTCCTCTTACATGTCTATACAATTTCTGGTGGGTGAAGAAATATCTTTTATTGGACCAACTTCTGTTGGTAAGAGAGACCAGCTTTCAAGCTTATATGGAGTTCCTAAAATCATAGAAACATAGTGTGACGGGTTGGGATCACAGAAACCCCTTAGGAGCTGCCACCAGATGTGCCAAGGCTACTCCTGCCTCAATTTTCCTGCCCCAACAGCTTAGGACCTCAGTACCCTGCCCGGTCTGAGCCACGTCCCCCAACAGCTGTGGGCTTTCCTGGAAACAGGCAGGAGGTATTCTTACCTCTGGCACTCAGATGCTCAACTCCCAATGGGGTCAAGCCCTGAATAAAATTTGTTTTGCCCTGTATAAAACTTATGGGGTACACCGTCACACATAGAACTGGAAAGGACCTCAATATGTCATCTAATCTAGTCCTCTGCACTCTAGGCAGGACTAAGTATTATCTAGACCATCCCTGACAGTTGTTTGTCCAACCTCCTCTTAAAAATCCACAATGATGGAGATTCCACAACCTCTCTAGGCAATTTATTTCAGCACCTAAGCACTCTGACAGTTAGGAATTTTTTCCTAATGTCCAACCTAAACCACACTTGTTGTGATTTAAGTTCATTGCTTCTCGTCCTATTCTCAGAGGTTAAGAACAATTGTTCTCCCTCCTCCTTGTAACAGCCTTTTTATGTACTTGAAAACTGTTATGTCCCCTCTCAGTCTCTCTTCTTCAGATCTGGGGAACTAACTTGGCATGTCATAGCGAAGTACAAGATAGAACGATTGTTTAGCATACGTAGTTAACACAAATTTCAAGGGACCATTCAAGGTGAAGTGGCCTGTTAACATTCTTGTAGTCATAAAGGGGAAAGAAAGGAGCTATGAACAGTTCTCCCTCTAGACAGGTGCACTTGTAAAATAATTGATAACTCAACCAGGTATTATACCTAATTTATACACCTGTAATGCCATCTGATTGGTTAAAATTAGACTGACTCAAATCACAATGTTCAGATTAAAATCTGATAATCTCTAGTTACAATTATGTGAAAATTGATAGAAACTCATATTTTGTTTTAATGGGACATAGTTGTCATAAGCATAAAGTAGCCTAGAATTCCTGCTTACCTGTAAGGGGTTAAGAAGCTAAAAGAAACCTAGTTGACACCTGACCAAAAGAACCAATGGGGACCAAAGATGCTTTCAGATCTGGGGGGAGGGAAAGTGCTTTGTCTGTTGTCTCTCATTCGCTCTGGGCTTTCAGGGGAATCAGACAGTTTTCTTCTCACCACCTAATCTATATTCTTTTCCACCAGCAACAGTAAGTAATTTAGCCAGGCAAGGCTGTAGTTTATATTTGATTTTTTCACTTGTGAATTTCTCAGGTTTTTGGGAGATATCCTGTGTTTTCTCTGTACTTTGAACTCAGCAGGGGAGAGGGGGAGGAATTCCTCTGTGGTGTGGGTTTTCCTTTGATTCTTTTTGTGATTGCAAAGTGTTTTTCCACTCATTCCTATAAAGATTTTGTTTCTTCTTTATCCTTTAATTATAATTCTTCTTTTAAGAATTTGACTGCTTTGTTTTCCATTGCATAAGAGATCCAGGCTTTTGGACGGACTCGTCTAGCAGAATTGGTGAGGGGGTTTTCTCAAGCCTTTCCCAGGGAGGGAGGTATAGGCTTGGGGGGATTTTTGGAAAGAGATGGGTCTCCAAGTGGCCCTGCCCCTAGTTCTTGGGGTGCCCTTGGTGGAGGCAGCATACTGTTCCAGACACAGGAGAAACTTGTGTCTTGGGGAAGTTTTAACCTAAGCTGGTAAAATAAGATTAGGGTTATTTTTTTTCATGTCCGTCCCCACATCTGTACCCTAGAGTTCAGAGTGGGGAGAGAATCCCTGACAATAGCTCTCTGCCATCAGACGGCAAATGACATTTTTTACTAACTGGCAGTAAGATATTTGGTTCTATCCATTAAATATAATTCACTGTCTTGTTTGTGATCTTTACAATAACTCCACAGGACCAAGGACTTTAAGAAGTTGTTATAGAAAAATCCCTAATCTCTTCCTTTGTCAATATCTTTCTTTTAGCATTACTCTGTTTCAGTTCTCTTTAAATTTTGATCTGTATTGGATTTCATCTGTGCCAGAATATTAAACAAATTCAATTCTTCAGTATGCAAATATATGCTCCCTCTTTATTTGATAGTTCTTCCAATTAGGCATCGTCCACTGAGCTGAAAGTCTGGATTTCATTACTGTTAGTTAACTAATTGACAGTGCTGTTCACTGAGCTCTTCCTCTGTCTTGTGGTTGGCATGTGGGATTCTATGTTTGACTTTAATTACTACATGAATAGGAAAATGGAGCAGCTTTTCAGATCACGAGGTAATTATTTCAGTATTGCCACCTGTCCTATTTCTGCAATTTTCAGTAGCACTGTGTGGTATCCTAAGGTTCTTCATTGTAGCCAATAGAGAATGGTGTAGGACCCCACCACAAAGAGCACTTAGCTCCTACAACTAAGAAGGAAAGCTGAGGAATTCTACACCATGAAATCACATGTTTCTGTTAGTGGACAGCAATATATATGGAGGTGATAAGCTGGAGTTCACTATCAGTGATCCTTGCAGTTCTCTCTCACTGTGATCTCTTTCCTGCCCAGAGTGTCGGGGGCCAGCTCTTGAGAAGGCTGTAGGCATCAGCTCAGCACTGAAATTCATGGCTGGAAACCTGTATGTGAGTATTGTTTGAGATAGGTATTAGGGTATGTCTACCCTAGAAATGTAAGTCTATTTATAGTAGGGAGGTTGTCGGGGTTCACACCCCCGAGTACTGGGCAACGCGGCCTAGAAGCCCAGTCTGTAGGCTCACCCTTACTTCAGGACGGGCCTGCCCAGTGGTCCAAGTGTGTAGGCTCGCCCTTACTTCAGGACGGACCGGCCCAGTGGCCCAAGTCTGTAGGCTCGTCCTTACTTCAGGAATCTGTAGGCTCACCCTTACTTCAGGACAGGCTGGCCCAGGGGCCCAAGTCTGTAGGCTCGCCCTTACTTCAGGACAGGCCGGCCCAGTGGCCCAAGTCTGTAGGCTCGCCCTTACTTCAGGACAGGCCGGCCCAGGGGCCCAAGTCTGTAGGCTCGCCCTTACTTCAGGACAGGCCGGCCCAGTGGCCCAAGTCTGTAGGCTCACCCTTACTTCAGGACCGGCCGGCCCAGTGGCCCAAGTCTGTAGGCTCACCCTTACTTCAGGACCGGCCGGCCCAGTGGCCCAAGTCTGTAGGCTCACCCTTACTTCAGGACAGGCCGGCCCAGTGGCCCAAGTCTGTAGGCTCACCCTTACTTTAGGACGGACTGGCCCAGGGGCCCAAGTCTGTAGGCTCATCCTTACTTCAGGGCGGGCCAGAGTCCATATAACCACCCTAGGGCTCAGGGCAGAGTGGCCTGGAGGCCTGAGTGTATCAGCGTGACCCTGGTCTCAGAGTAATACAGTCCAATGGCCGGAGTCTATCAAGATGGGTCACCACATGGGGGTGTGATGGCCTAGGTAGGGGGGCCAGGGGCCCACCCACCTCCACCGGGCCCCGACCCAAGGCCCTAACTATGGCTCAGCACCTTGCCACCAACTCAGCGGAGGGGTCCCACCAAAACACGCTGAGCTAGCCCTGGTGGGAGGTACCACTCTAGTACCCGCCCTGGGTCACTTCCTACGGACCCTCTTCAGGGGTCTCCCACGCATCCTCACCTCCTCCTCGCGCCAGCAGGTCAGTCGGCTCCCCAGGCAGCTCCCATTGCTCAGCTCCTGGCAGGCTAGGAAAAGCCTTGGGTCCCGGTACCTCCAAGGGCTGTGGCTGGTCCACTGCGGGCACCTCCCAGGCACGTCCTTCTCCCTCAGTGGCCCGCCTAGAATGAGCTAAGCTCCTTGCTTTTATACTGTCAGAGCAACTGGAGCATGCCCAGTGCCTTGGGGGCGGGGCTTCCACTACCAGTGCCGCTGGTTTAACCCCTTCTGCGCTAGTGCAGGGTTGGCTAGCCCCATCACAGAGGTCCATGCTATCTTCCCTTCGCCGATGGTGCTCATCATCACCAGGAGCACTTCCACTGACCGAAGAAGGGCAGCACAGGGAGCTGAAAGCCTGGTCTCTCAGCTATGCTGGCAGTTCCCTGATGGGAGCCTGAATGCCCTACAAGCTCCAGGGCAACCTCCTCCTCTGCTTCCATTCCCCTCCAGCAGTGAGGGAAGCCACCCAGTGCTTCTCCCCTTTCTGTTCCCTGCTGGCAGCGGGTGGGAGCTGTCCAGGGCTTCCCACCCCCGGGAAGCTGGTTCCAGCTGCCCCGGCTTCTCCCCACACCCCACCACCTGCTCCCCACTTGGAGTGGATTGGGGAAAAGCCACTGTCACTTCTCATGCTGGCTCTCAGATGGGGTGGGGTTTGAAGCCTCTGGGGCTTTTTTTCCCTGGCTCCCAGCTGGGAATAGAGTCCATTCCCCTGAGCTCCCAGCTGGAAGCAGGGCCATGGAAGAGCCAACAGCTGATGTAAGGGACACAGTGTCTACACAGACACTGCGCCATTCTAACTACACCAACATAAGCCCTACACCTCTGGTGCAGGTGTAGTGATTATAGTGGTGTAATAGGGCACTTACAACAGTGGGAGGAAGGCTGCAGTGTAGACACTAACATAACTATGTCGACCTAAGTTGCCTTATATTGACCTTCTGTGTTGTGTAGAACACATTCTCTTAGGCTTATGAGAATGAGTTTAGCATTTGAACAGAACAGTACAGTTTTGCTATACAGTTTTGCTTTATAATTTTAAAAATGCTTACTTTGAACCTATTCAGGACTAATGGTACACCTGCCATCAAGAAGGATGATCAAAACTAAATGGTCCATTGTGGAACATTACAATACAAAATCTGGGTTAATGGCCCTCTCACACCCATGAAGGGGGCTACATGCAAGAAAGCCCATCTCATTAGCTTGAATGCTGGAAGAAGAGGATAAAACAGGAATACAAGAATATTTTCCTGTTGTTATTTGGACTCTCACAGGGCTGGAACTATGCAACAGAAGCAGAGATCACCAGAGTCAGTCTGGCTTAGCTCTAAAGGACATTCGGTGCTGACAGATTACTCTGACCTTTTGGAACCATAGACTAACTCATTTGTATATGTGTGCCTGCTTTAACATATAACTCATTTCTTTTTCCTAGTTAATAAATCCTCAGTTAGTTTACTATAGGATTAGCTACAAGAATTGTCTTTGCTGAGATCCGAAATACAAATTGACCTGGGCTACGTGACTGATCTCTTGCAACTGGAAGCTACCTGAATCTTGTGTGATCTTTGGTGTATGGCAACCAACTATCACTAAGTCCAGCTTGCCTCAGTAGAAAGATAGACCAGCATGCCCATGGAAACTGTCTATGGCTCCAGGGTAAGAGTGTTATAGTGCTTCAGGAGTTCACATTTGTTACTGGGTTGGAAATCTAATTAAAGAACATTCAACCCATGGAAGTGGTTAAATACCAGGTGTTGTCATGAGTCACTATGGGCATTAAGCTGGATGCTCCTTTCACAGGGGACTAGGGAGGATTCTTTTCCCCTCACCCTTAGATTGGGCAAGGAGAGGTAGGTTTTCCTTCACCTGCCCACAGCACTTTGGGGGCTTAGTTGGGGGAAAAAATAAACTGGGTGTAACATTCCCAGGTTAGTCTCCCCCAAAATACTAACCCACAGAGCCTCTTATATTCATTCCCCTGCTCTCTCACATATAGGT
Source organism: Sternotherus odoratus (assembly GCA_032164245.1). Lineage (NCBI taxonomy): Eukaryota > Metazoa > Chordata > Testudines > Kinosternidae > Sternotherus > Sternotherus odoratus. The sequence continues at coordinate 151,873,489 of JAVMKO010000003.1, forward strand.
TACGCCACATAGCCTGCTTATATACTAGTTTCAATGCAACTGTCATTCTTTGTCAGTTAAGACAGGGCAGGTATTGATCACAGATTATACCCAACTATATTAGCTCTTGCTTATTAAGCAGACCACTCTTCCCCACCCACTTCCAGAATTCTGTTTTCTCAGGCATTGCAGTCCACTAGATCTATTTTTGAGCATGTTGAAACTTGTGTGTGCCCTTCTAGCATGTGTTCCTCATTATAACGACAAACTCCAGAAGTTTCTCATTGAGTCTTTCCAACTACAATTCTCACACTTCACAAATAGAGAAACTGTGACTCTATCCTGTTCTCCAGAGAACGTGAGAAGTCCTTGGCAAATGTTTCTTTTCTTCTCTTCCTGACGGTTTTCTTATTATTCCACTGCATTTTTCCAATCTTGGGAAAGTCCCACTCATCATCTTCTCAGAAACCAGTCCAACATACTGGTGATATTTGTGGATCAACAAACGAAAAGGGCCCCATGATTTATCTCGCCTGGACTCCCAGCTCCATTCCTCGGGGTGTGTGTCCCCCCCCTGAAAATGGTCTTACCACTGTGGGAAACCTATTTTTTCATGAACGTGTGAGTAGAGAAAAAATGGAAGGGTCTCTATTCTCCATCATTGAAGTCTTTCTAAGCCTATTCTTTAAGTTTTCCTGCTTATTGATAGTCCAACAAGATTATACACAGTAAAATTTTCCAAAGCACCTGAATACCATTGAAAATCAAAGGGTCTTGGGCACCTAAATGCTCTTGAAAATTTTACCTTCAGTCTCTTTTCTTGACTTGCTTTCAGAAACTAATTGGAATAGACAGTTAACAATAAACATTGCAATCAATCCGGAAAGTCCCAGGAACAATAAAAATGACATGTTTGAATAGTAATTAGTCCAGAGAGGCATCCTTAGACAAGAATTTCTATTTCAAATAATCAGTGTAGCCTCTTGAAAAACTCCTCGATAGAGCAGTCTGAACACTCTAGTGAATACCGAAGAAAGACTCAAGAACATTTCAGTGACTGAAACAGAGAATTTACAGTTATGGTTTGACCATGTTGACACTGCTTTTTGTGAACATTCACAGGATCAAAGTTCTGCTTTACAAATGTTCCAGATAATTACCAAATAGAATCCCTGTTGGGAGGGGGCATCACCTTAGGAAATCTCCCTGTTTTTTATGGTCATCCAAAGAGCAACCAGAAGCAATATCATGTAGCTTAGGTGACCAGTTACAGAGCTCCCGTGTCAGCTACAAATACAGAATACCCATAGGTAAGAGTCACACAGCAATCTATAAATCAACATATGTTTGCACAGAACATTTATCAAACAATTTCATACAGCAAATAAGCCTGTCAGACTGCAGTCTGCTCACAATTTCTGAACAGGATCAAGGGCTAAATGCATAAAAGAAATTGTTTGTGGTGAATTGTTCACTCAACTCCCTTCCAAAGTGCATTGCAAAGAAGTCATGTAATGTCTGTTTTGCAGGCTCTATAAAGACAGACATTAAAATTATACTTACACCTTTTCCCCTTGTTTCCATCCTTATGAATATTTTAAAACTCTGTCCAGTTCTCTGTGTTCTTCATGATTAAATGCTACTATTCCCTTTGTTCTGGTATATTCTGGTATATTCAGATTGAAATAAACAACAGGTAACAGAAAAGACTCCACAGCATTATTAATTACCCTAGCTGCCAATTATACACTACACATGGGAACAAGACAGATGGCAAGGCAAACAGTGGTGAGATAGACTGGTATGGCTGACTACCTCACTCTCACCTCAGAAAGAAAGATCATACATCACTATTAGTGTGAACTGAGAAAGGATGACCTTTTGTGACACATACAAGACATATTGTGAGAAGAAGTATTAATGACTGGACATAAGTAGCTGAAACTTAAATAACAGTAAAAATAGCAAAAGGAAACATTTAAGCTTCAGGCCAAAACAGAGTATTATTTGAAAGGAGTCAAAGAGGTATCCAAGTCTAAGAAAGAAAATGCATCCAGAACATATGGCAATTATTGCTACTCTAAAACGCTGCCTTGGTTCCCTACAGTGTCTAGTTACCTTATTCCCTTCACTTTGTTATTTCCCAGTAGTAGCGAAGGACAATATGTCAAAGTCTTCTAATTTCCTAAAAACTCTATTTGACAATAATTGGTGGCTTGGCATGAAGTTTCCGGATATCCTATTGCCAAGACGACTAATTTCAGATGTTTAAAAGAGTATTAGCCAAAATTATTGCTCCATTGGCCCAAGAAGCTAGCCAATATATGGAACCTTGCAGAGTTGTTTCCTGAGGATGAGAAATCAGTGATATGAGGTAGATATAGTCTTGATCCAATATTGTTTATTAAAAAACATACACTAAGTCTCGTTTTCCTGAATACAGGAGAAACAAATGGGGAAGTTTCCTATCTCAGAAATCCCCAAGTATGCCACTCTAGTGAGCTCTGTGTCCAAGACTATGTGTCTCTGCTTCCTTTCAGGGTCAACCCCTTCTCCTAGCTTTCACTCAACCCCCTTCTCCTGGCTTTTTCATGCCAACCCAGCCACAGTTTGCTACCAATGTCCTAGCACCTGCACTTGCACCCCAGGAAAACTCCTGGCAATCTACCTGGGTTAGACCTGGTCTGACCTGGTTACGTGGCTACGCCTTTATTATTTGTGACTATTACACTACATTAAGGGACTTCATTGCTGCTTCCACTGAACATGACAGACGGTTTGGCACACCCTTAGCTTTAGCAGGGTCTGTGATGGGTTTTTGTTCAAAGAGTGTTTTGGTAGCAGCCATTAGTATCTTTCAGCATAACGTTATGGTTGCCAAGGTCCAAGTGCACCAGGGTGGAGATGATGTAAGGAGCTTCTCTCAGCTAGTACTGCCACACAAGAGATTTCTATGATTTGGCTGCTTACACTCTATAAGTGCAGGGTGTGCTGTTAGCACTGAAGACTTGGACAATATGCTGTCTTACTAAACTTCCAGGGACCATTGTACCATCCCCATGGAGTAAAAAAACACCAGTGAACCCAAGTGATCTGTATGCATAAAGAGTTTGAGGATTTCAATGGAGAAAACCATCCCTTTTTTACTTTGGTTAGAAGGAGCTCATTATAAATTACTCAAGAGCACCCAAGGAGGTGAGAATACTTTCAATCACCTGCAAAAAGAATCCTTTGAAACAGAAAGCAGAAATAGGTGAACACCTCAAATTGTCCAAGAACGGTCACATAAATATGTAGGGGAAGGATAGCTCAGTGGTTTGAGCATTAGCCTGCTAATCCTAGGGTTGTGAGCTCAATTCTTGAGGGGGCCTTTTAGGCATGGGGGGGGGGGAATCTGTTGGATGATTTAGTTGGGGATTGGTCCTGCTTTGAGCAGGGGGTTGGACTAGATCATTGGTTCTCAAAGTGGGGGCTCGGGACCCCTCGAGGGGTCGTGACCCGATTAGGTGGGGGTCGCGAGCCCCTGCTGCTGGCAGCCGGCCCCAACCCCTACTGGCAGCGCCCCGGCCCCTGCCGTGGTGGGCTGCTGGCGGTGCTCTAGGCCATGGCCCCTGCTGCGGCGGGCTGCTGGCGGCACCCCAGACCCAGCTCACGGCGTGGTGGGCTGCCGGCAGTGACCCGAGCCCCAGGCCCTGCCGTGGCAGGCTGCTGGCAGTGCTCTGGGCCTTGGCCCCTGCTGTGGCAGGCCGGCGACGGGCTGCCGGAAGCACCTGGAGCCCAGGCCCCGGCCCCTGCTGCAGCGAGCTGACGGCAGTGACCCGAGCCCCAGGCCCTGCCACGGCGGGCTGCCAGCAGCACCCTGTGCCCTGTCTCAGGGGGTTGCTGGCACCCTCCTGAGCCCTTGTCCCAGGGGGATGGCACCCCTACACCCACACACACCCCAGCTCAGCCCCTGCCCCGGGGGGCTGCTGGCACCTCCCCAGCCCTGCCCCTACTCCACCCTGACTCCTAAGGGGGGCTCACGGTTAGAGGCCTGGTGTCCGAAAGAGGTCACCAATAGAAAAAGTTTGAGAACCACTGGACTAGATGATCTCAGGAGGTCCCTTCCAACTGTGATAGTCTATGAAATATTTTGACTGTGCTCATGCCATTTAGTGCTTCCTCTCTGCGAATATTGCAGCAAACATTTACTAGCAGTGGTGTTGGTAAAATAAATTCTTATACATACATTCAAGAATATACATGGGAAGTGATTTTGAACTCAGAATAGCTAATATGCATACATGAAACTAGACAGAGCAGATTTCTGCTTGTTCAGGAAATGAGAACAATATAATTTGGCCTATACATTGACTCAAAAAAACTAACTACCACACTTTACTACTTCTCCCCTTTTTCCAATGAGAAATAAAACCCTGAAATGGAACAACATTTCAAGGCAAAACAAATTACATTTAGAAATGCTGATTTGAAACCAGTACTGTAGTTCATTTAGAAATTTCTCATTGGAAGAGAAATTATGCCAACATCAATTTCCCAAGGAAAACATTTTCCTGGAAACCCCATTTCCATTCAGGTCAGCACTAATGATAACCCAAATCAAGTATGGGATATTTTGGATATACTTATCTTTAGCTGCTGATAGATTTTAAGCAATAGGTAATTTAATATTTTAAAAAAGCAAACCCCACACAACTTCTCCTAACAAGCAATTGATAACTGAAGACAAATGATTCATTATTTCTGCGTTGAACTCTCTGAATCAATATTTAGAGACTTCAGCACAGAATGAGCAGATGATTTGTGTTTTATTATGAGCTATTCTGTACAGTTACTCTACAGTCTCTTAAGCAGCTGGAATAAAAGTGGTAGGTGAAGTAGAAGCAACTTAACATCTTAGCGTGTATCCTTGTCTTCATAACCCATTGACTAAAATTTAGGCATTTTGAAGGACCTGGACTTCATTGTATTCCAATCCAGAGAAAGCACAGAGAAGAAAGAAAGCTAAAACACAAATTTGGTCTCAATTTTTAATTGTGACAAATTTATACTGGGGGCAACTGAGAATTAGGTGGGTGGACGAGGAAAGGTGGTTCTATGTCACCTATATGCTCCTGCAGCTCTGGGCTGAACAGAGGCCTAACTTAGATTAGCCTCTGGGTCACTCTTTTTTTACCCTAGACATAGCCATGTCCTCTAGTAGCTGAGGCTCTAATGAGTGCCATGCCCATCTTCATAGACCTCCCAGATTTGATAGGAAAAAAAAGTTGAATTCCTAGCAACATCCTCGCTGTATTCAGCTGGTAGCACAGTTCACCTGCCATGTCCATCTGTTCACCTACTGAACTTTGTTGATATTAATGATAGAAGGTGTCTCAAAATGTTCCTCTGTACTACTGTGATATTTGATATTCACTGTGTTGCTTTTTCTAACAGTTCTTACATTTGGGAGTTTTCAATGAAGGGCTTGCGGCTCAGGGTATTTTAAATTTTCATTGGTCTACATACATAAGTTGTCATAATGGTGCATGTTCTTAGGAACGTAATCTGTGTAACTTTGACTGAATGTTCACTGTCCAGGTTTATCTTTGGGATGCCGTGAGAGGTAGAATAAAAAAGTTTGCACAAGTTTAAAATTGTAAGCACTTGTGAAAAATCTATATTACTGTATTCCAGAAGTCTGACAAGAACTCCAAAAATGAACTAGATGGCTAATATGATACATCTTAACAGACCAAGAGATATATTGGTGATACATCTTAACAGACCAAGAGGTATTATAATAGCTCAAATGTCTTCTTCAGATGCTCAGTAGTTAGTAACCCAAGGTCAGAGATCTTTTGTACCTGGTTTTCTATCAGAATCCTCTGTTACTGACAAGAACCTTTCAAGCTATCTGAATCAGCAGTGCTGAAGCATGGAACATGGGTCAACATGCTGACTTGAAAAGGAGTCTGTCAGATATTGCTAAATTCTAGAGACCTGAAGAAGGCATCATAAATAGGCCCCAGGCAACAAAGAAAGGGCTTTTCTTTTTACATGATGGAGGGTATGTGTTGGAACTGGGGGTACAATTTCCGTCTTGATGAGATGCACTAGCTTGATAAGAGTTAGTGCAAGTATACTAAAAATGGAGTGTAGCCATGGCAGGAGGGGTAGCAGCCCCAAGTACCTGCCTAGGGTTTCTGACAGGCATGTACTTGGTAGTAGACATAAATATTGCCCATAAAGCGATTTTTGATGTTTTGTTTGGCTGCACTCTTCTTTGCAAATCCAGTCATTTAAAACCTTTAAGTGAATGTTAGTATTTGTGACAACTGCTGGATTACCCACATTAATGACTGAAACTGTCTATTCACAGCAAGATATAGCAGAAAGGCAGCCTCCCTAACCTGTTCATCCTGGTATAGGACTAGGAAGCAGGACTAGGCAGCAGGTTTAAAACAAATAAAAGGAAGTTCTCCTTCCACAGTCAACCTGTGGAACTCCTTGCCTGAGGAGGTTGTCAAGGCTAGGACTATAACAGGATTTAAAAGAGAACTGGATAAATTCATGAAGGTTAAGTCCATTAATGGCTATTAGCCAGGATGGGTAAGGAATGGTGTCCCTAGCCTCTGTTTGTCAGAGGGGGGTGATGGATGGCAGGAAAGAGATCTCTTGATCCTTACCTGTTAGGTTCAATCACTCCAGGGCACCTGGAATTGGCCATTGTCGGTAGACAGGATACTGGGCTGGATGGATCTTTGGTCTGATCCAGTGCGGCCTTTCTTATATTTGGTGTGATAATTCAAGCTTCTTCCCTGGCTCCAGTGGCTGCTATTGCCTCTCATATGGCTAGTATCTGCCTGCACATGTCACTGGATCATTCACTCTAAGTTCATATTTTTAAGTTTATTTTGGTAAACAAGAAGCTAGTTACTACATAATTCCAGAAGCTGAAGCTGAAGTCACATGCCGATGCCTTTTTTCATATTTGCCCAGGGAAGTGTCCAAACCCAGTTGAAGGAGAACTAACCCTGTGGAGCCCAGCAGAGCAGCAAGATCATATATGAACATCTGCAAAATCTATTATGAGCGGTGTCTCATTTTGGCATCTGAAATGGTCGGAGCTAGGCTTGTGGGTGGGAACTGGAAGGGTAAGATGCTTTCCCCCCCCCTCCAAGTCCAGATTGAGAATGGCAATAAGGTTTCCAATTAGCATCAGTTCTGAGGGTGGTTTGGGGTGCAGTGTGGGAGGGGGTCTGGACACCTCTTAAGACAGCAGAACCACCCACTTGCTTCACACAGATTCTAAAAACACCGTTAGCTAGTAATGACTTTGCAAAGAAACCGCGCATCGGTCAGTATGTGAATGGAGCTAAATGTGACCCAATAAATTTAATCTGCTACTAAAAGTCACAAAAGAAGGAGTGATGCAGAGGCATGTTTCAACCCATTTAGTACCTATCACAAATGTTGGTTACTATATGCCCACAATTAGTCCACATGGTGAAAAAAATAGTTGAGTGTACCTTATCACAAAAAGGCTAATAAACAGAAGCATTAACGTAATGTATGAATATTCATTGGGGCTACTTAATAGAGGTATGGATAATTGTAGAAACAATATGCAGGCACTTTAATTTTTGGATAGTGGTGGTGGGTTCCACTGGACTGAAGAATACACTGATTTATGCATAAAATAACTGACTAAAGTCCATCCTTAGAAAATCCTTTCAAAAGTTTTCACAGTTCCATAAAGCAGGCAGCTGTAAGCTGTGAAAAAGGCAATTTTTAAAAAGAATCATGCTAGTGATTTTCTTTTCTGGAGCTAACACTATTTGAATGGTTATTTTATATACCGAAGTTTGTAACTGAGAGCACAAACACAACACATTACTAATGCAGAGTTCCAGCTGAAATGGGTCCATGTATCACCAAATCTATGATACACCTAAAATTTTCAGAGTGGATGTTGACACACTAACTAAAAAAAAAAAAAGTGACCTTTGACCTTCTAATGATGTTAGCCTATGTGAATTGGGTGGAGTAAAATATCCAAAATGAAAGAGGCGTTGATTTTCTGTTGAAATGCATGTTTTTGAGTTTGCTCCATAGTCACATAGGACTTCCAATTTCACAGAGTTGTAGAATTTGGTGAAAACACCAAAATATCAGCTGTCAAAATGATTTTGATGTTAGGATCAATAAGCCAGTTTAAAACAATTATTCTCTGGGGCGAATTTTGAAAGAGACATTAGAGGGGGCATGTGCTTCTCCCACACCTGCCCAAATTTTGCTGTAGCGGATGAAGTTCAGGGCTGAGAGTCTGGATGTCCCGAGTTCTATTTCCATCTCTGTTATTAGCTTGGGCTTTAATATCCTGTGGCTCTGCAACAATTTACAAACATGTGTGTAAATAATTGGAATATTAACAATGGAACAATGTAGTTCTTTTGCTATAATTCCATATAAATGTATATCTGATATCATCAAATCATTCTTGCTGTATTGTAAGCCTTGAAGACAGAGCAAGCATGGTTTATCACCAAAACACTAAGAAATTGCCTGCTTCTATTGCATGCCATTATTATAATATACTAAATCAAAGCCCTGTTTCATTTCCTCCCCTGTTGCTGCCACTCTCCTAGGCCCCGTCTCAATTTACTTCTAAAATGAATATAAAGCGGTTTTCTTTACCAGGTCACTTAGGGGCAAACCCTCAGCCTGTGTAAATTGTCATAGCTCCATTGACATTATGTCAATTTATAGCATCTGAGGATCTGTTCCTTAGAGTGTTTGGAGACACAGCACTATCCCATATTCCATTACTGTAAACTCTGCCACATAAATGAAGAGAAAAGTAGCAGTGGAAAGAAATGCGAGAACTTTCCTTGAACTCTGTAACCAAATTTAACGGCTTTTGTCATTCATAATAGCAGGGCTTCCATGCTACTGTATTAATGAAACCCTTTAGGCCAAAACTCTGCTCTCATTTACACCTAAGCAACTTTGCTGAAAGCAATAGGCTTGCACTTGACTGAACAGAATTTGGCTTACTTAATTCAGCAATATACTGTTTACATTTACTGCTACAGGTAGCAAGCACTTCATGGAACAACATATAGGAGGGCAGAAAAACCCTTTTGTTTTCTGTAAACTTGAGGTAGACCATTTCATTGAATCATAGAATATCAGGGTTGGAAGAGACCTCAGGAGGTCATCTAGTCCAACCCCCTGCTCAAAGCAGGACCAATCCCCAACTAAATCATCCCATCCAGAGCTTTGTCAAGCTTGGCCCTGAAAACCTCTAAGGAAGGAGATTCCACTTCCTCCCTAGGTAACCCATTCCAGTGCTTCACCACTCTCCCAGTGAATTATTTTCCCTAATATCCAACCTAAAGCTCCCCACAGCAACTTGAGACCCTTACTCCTTGTTCTGTCATCTGCTACAACTGAGAACAGCCTAGATCAGGGGTGGGCAAACTACGGCCCGTAGGACCGTCCTGCCTGGCCTGTGAGCTCCCAGATGGGAGCTGAACCCTCAGCCCCTCCTCTGCTGTCACCACTCTCCCACAGTCATGCCGCTGCACGGGCAGCACTCTGGGGGTCAGGGCTGCACGATCCTGCAGGGCAGCTTGTCTTGGCTCTGGTTGGGCTGGGCGGCTGCCAGACTTGCCACTCTAAGCAGCATGTTAAGGGGACTAGGGCCGGGGAGTTGGATAAGGGGTAGGGGGTTCCAGGGGGCAGTCAGGGGGCAGGGATCCAGGGGTGGTTGTATGGAGTGGAGGTTCTAGGGGGTGCACTCAGGGGATAGGGAATGGGGAGTTTGGATAGGTGTGGGAGTTCTCTGAGTCTGTCAGGGAGCGGGGACGTGGATAGGGATTAGGGCAGTCAGGGGACTGGGAGCAGGGGGGTTGGGTAGGAGGTGTGGTCCTGAGGGGGCAGTTAGGGTGAGCATCTTTGGAGGGGACTGTCAGGAGACAAGGAGCAAGTGGGATCAGATAGGGGGTGGAGTCCCGAAGGGGTGGTTAGGGGCAGGGGGCCTCTGGAAGGGGTGATCAGTGGACAAGGAGAAGGGGATATTGGATGGGTCAGGGATTCTGAGGGGGGCAGACAGCAGACGGGAACTGGGAGGGGATCCGATAGGGGGCAGGGCCAGGCTGTCTGGGGAGGCACAGCCTTCCGTACTTGGCCCTCCACACAATTTTGCAGCCCTGATGTGGCCCTCAGGCTAAAAGCTTTGCCCACCTCTGGCCTAGATCCATCCTCTTTGTAACCCCCTTTCAGGTAGTTGAAAACAGCTATCAAATCCCCTCTCATTCTTCTCTTCTGCAGACTAAATAATATCAGTTCCCTCAGCCTCTCCTTATAAGTCATGTGCTCCAGCCCCCTAATCATTTTTGTCACCCTCCACTGGACTCTTTTCAATTTTCCCACATGATTCTTGTAGTGTGGGCCCCCAAACTGGACACAGTACTCCAGATGAGGCCTCACCAATGCTGAGTAGAGAGGAATGATCAAGTCCCTCGATCTGCAGGCAATGCTCCTACCTATAATACCCAAAATGCCATTAGCCTTCTTAACAACAAGGGCATACTCATGATTCATATCCAGCTCCTGAGCACACAGTGGGTCAGAATCTGATCACAATTTTCCGGTTTATTGCCTTACTTGCGATTTGACAAGCATCATTCTTTACTTGTGTATATGTTCATGCTGGGTTTTTTGTTTGTTTGTTTGTTTAGTTTTTTGGCTATTTTGGTAGTTGTCGGGCATTTATTATATATTAAACATTCTGCTCCAGCTGAAAACATCAGTAGTTTATTCACTTCAGCTCTCTCACAAATTTTGTAGCCTTCACAGAATGAGAAATGTAATGAGCGCTGTTTCCTTTAACCCTAGAAGCAATTCCGTGTTCCATGTTATGGGATATCAGGTACATTTGAGCAGAGGAGAAAAACATCATCTTTTCCCTTACGCATTGAAAATTTATCCAGAATGAGGTAAGGCATTTAAAGCAGACTAGCTATTCTTGATTAAGTCCACATGCAGATACATTTTTTGTCTAGAATAGGAGTTTCTTATTGTGAATTAGTTTACTCTAAAATAGAGTAAAACACTTAACAATAGGTACTTTTATTCCAGAAGAAGCATCCGCACATTAAGCTAATCCAGAATAGTTCTCCAGGCAGACAAGCCCTAAAAGGTAGGAATCACCTATGCTAAGAAAAAAAATTGAGAAGCCAGAGTGAGCCTCACGTTATACTACTGTTCAACCTTATCATATTGTCTAATGGGTGCTTGTCTCAAATTCTACTATATAGTTTGATATAATATAGAACTCTGTTTATATAGAATATACACATCAAAGTGAAAAAAGAAACTCCTGGAAATTTCCCTTTGTTAAACCTTGTTTTAAATCATTCAGTTGTTATGAAACTTTTCAAAAGTTTGAAGTAATTTGAATTCTAAAATCTAATAGTTGTGTCCGAAGTGTTTCACAAAACAGTTTTGAAAAATTTGAAGATTTGTTTTGTTTTTTTCTGCTGTTTTTCCTTATTCCCATCTTTTTCCTTTTGACTAATGAATGTAACAAAATGAAACATATCCTGCAAATTTAGAACACACTTAAGAAACCCCCAACCTAATCCACTGTATGAATAGGAAGAGACTTACTTGTATCAAACATATGTGATTTTTTTGGCAATAGCTTAATTTTAACACATCATCCGTATATGTGCTATCAGATTTGTTAAGATTTCTTAATTAATAGAAAATTATGCACCAGGTAGTGTGACCAGACAGCAAGTGTGAAAAATTAGGACAAGGGGTGGGAGGTAATAGGAGCCTATATAAGAAAAAGCCCCCCAAAATCGGACTGTCCCTATAAATCGGGACATCTGGTCACCCTACACCCAGGCTTCCTAGCAAATACCAGCGTAGTTCCAAAGCTCTCCCCTGTATTTCATGGAAGACAAGATTTTCTGCATTAGCACCAGTGAAGTTGCTCTCACGGTTTTCTGTGCAATCAATTTCCTATGGGATCAGAAACGTGATAATCAGATGAAGAATCCACAGTATGTTTCTTGACAGACATGTAATAGTTTTTAAAATATTTTTTCTATTACCTGCCAATTTTACTTAGGGTTGCCCAAAGATTGTAAAATAACTCCATGCACCTATTTATCTAAGTTAGTTTCCCAATATGCCTTGAAAATCAGAGCAAATAAAAATGAATGGAGAACGTATGGACTGCAAGGTTCCATTGCTCTCATCTATTTGTCTCCTTAGCTTCATCTTCATGTAGGCACAGAAACATTGTGTGATTCAAATGTAAAGGAAATGGAAAGACATCAGATAGTCCTAAGCAAAAGAAATTACTTTACGGAATAATCTCTATAACAAATGATACATGTGAGGTACAACACTAGGAGTCTATACATATAAAATCACTGAAATGGTTCAGTGTGACATTATCACTTCTACTACATTCGAAGACTTTTTGGGCAACAAGATATTGTATGAAATTCTACATGGAGCTCTATTCTTTAACTCAGGCGTGGGCAAACTTTTTGGCCCAAGGGCCACATTGGGGTTAAAAATTGTGCGGAGGGCTGGGTAGGGAAGGCGGTGCCTCCCCAAACAGCCTGACCCCACCCATTATTAAACCTCCACCCACTTCCTGCCCCCTGACTGCCTCCATTAGAACCCCTGACACATTCAACACACCCCCACTATCATGCCCACGGCCATAGCTTGTGAGCCAGATAAAAATGGCTTGCGGGCCACATGTGGTCCACAGGCCATAGTTTGCCCACCCCTGCTTTAACTCTTTGAATTTCTGAGAAAGAATTGAGAGATCCAACAATTATATTTCAGATATAATGCCTGCCACTTGTACAATCCATTTTGCGGATTTTGTATATTTATTTTACCTACCACAGTAGGATCACTATGACAACAAGGCCGGAGACGACACTTTTGATGTTGTGGTGTTATAACACATTTGTCCAGGGGTCAGCTAAAGAACCATGAGGCTGATTTGCATTTTTTTTTTGAGTGAGACTCATTCCTTATGATCTTTGACCAATAGGGAAAAAATGCACTGAAAGGGATCAAGACTATTAAAAACTGGGCAATCCAAGGGTAGAGTCAAACACTTGGGCTCTATAGGATGACAGTATTTTTCCCAGCATACTTGTGAAGAGAGTAGCTACTATAATATGAGTTTTGACAAGCTTGACATTAGCTGAGAAGATAAGCTCCTATCTGCCATGCTGATGAAGACATATGGCCAAATTCTGACTTCTGTGTGCAACCCATCACAATTTTGTAGATTAAACACAGTTACATCAAGAACCAGTTACATTGCAAATGATTTAAGTTCAAAAGAGATTCATTCTCTGTATATAAATCTCTCCACACTTAATATATCTTGATTTAAAAATAACTCAAGAGCCACCTATCCAAAGGTTCTAGGTACCCTAGAACATTAACAATGTAATTTAAATCTCGGCAGCATTGAAATGGTCAGTTTAGCAGCCACTTGGCTAGCCTGGCTTTTTCCACCCTTTTTTCATCTAAGAAGCAGACCCTCAGCCCTGCCCAAGAGTCCTGTCAGACAAATATCATTTGCAGCACGCTCAGAAGGTCATCAAATCCAGGCTATTCTAGGCCAATGTACATGTATCTAGCAAGGCCCAAACTCCAACCCCAGTACATAGCCTGAGCAACCAGACTGCGTAATGGGACATTCCTCAGGGGTGGAGCAGAGGTGAAAGTAATTTGGTACGGTCCAGTACTGAGTACCTACAAGAGCTGGTACACAGCTGACTGTACCGGAAGGGGGCAGCTTCTGCAGGGTGGCATTTAAAAGGGCCCTGGGCTCCTGGCTGATGCTGCAGCTACCACTACCATAAAGGGCCCTTTAAATCACTGCCAGTGCCTGGGGGTAGCTGTGGTGGTCAGAAGTCCTGGGCCCTTTAAATCACTGCCAGAGCCCTGCTTTTGGAGCCCTGGTTTAGTGGCAGCGGTCGGGGCCCTGGCCATTTAAATCACCTCCAGAGCCCCAGGATAGCTGGGGTAATTGAAAGGGCCTGGGGATTTAAAGGCCCCGCCCCTTCCACCTAAGGCCCTACCCCTTCTAACAGAGGCCATGTCCCTTTCTCTGGACCTTGGCCATGCCTAGCGGTAAGTCCCTTAAGTTACTTTCACCCTTGGTGTGGAGGAAAAGCACTCCCCCTCCTCCTTAACTACCCCGGGTTCTAGATCAGAAGTCAGGCTGTTCTGGAGTCGCTGCTCCATTCTTGGTGGTGCACAAGAGATGTGTATGTCTTGCATGGGCTTCCCAAACTCAATGCTTCCAGCACAACAGCACTTTGTATACGGAAAGAGCTAGGAATGTGGGCCACATTAGAGCACTTTTATATCATTTTTTTAAATTTCACTTATGTACAGCTATGTTTGCACGCCTGGCTCTGCATTAACATACAGGTTGTAACACAGGCCCAGGTATGACTATACCTGCACAACTTGCCTGCACAGTGATGAATGAGAAGGAGAATTCAGTGCCTCCAAGAAAAGCATGAGGTCTTAGTTATTAGTAATACTAATGTTATTAGTATAACACCTAGCACTGGCATGGTGCCTTCCTTTCATGGCTCTGAAAGCACTTCAAAATTAATGATAATCTTTACAGTACCTCAGAGAAAGAGATGAGGTTTAATATCCCTATTTTGCAGACAAGGCAACTTGAGTGGAGTAGCCTAAAGTCACACATGAAGTCTGAAAACTGAAGTTACTATACCATGCTGCCTCTCTAACGCAAATAATTCCCAGATGTCATGATTAATAATAAAAAAAATGTACAGTGCCCAGCAGCCCCAACGATGACTAGAACCCCATTGTACACCCACATATAATAGACAGTCCTTGGCCAAAAGAACTTTTGACCTTAATAGACAAGCCAGAGGGTAGGAGAAAGGAAGTGCTATTAGTCCATTTTACAGACAGAACTGAAACAGAGATTAAGTTACTTGCCAGAAGTGTGACCTTAAATCAAGTTTACAGAAGTGCAGTCCAGTGCTTTAATCACAAGTCCATCCTCTGACGAGATTATGTAATTTTAAAATATTACTATTAATATTTTATTAATAGCCTATACACTTTAGGAGCCCCAAAATACATGGAAAACCCAGCACTTCCAGGCCTCTTCTTCTACAATTGCTGATCACGTGGTTGCCTCCAGTCACTTCCTCTGCCTTGGATTTCTGAAGAGCTGGACTGCTGAAAAACAGGGACAGGTGCTCTTGAACTAATCATTCCACAGAAACCTGTTTTCTTTTTTGTGAAATAGTGATTAGTTTATAGCAACCTTCCCTGTTCCCAGCAATGCCTGTTTCCATGACAGCAGGAGCAGCAGCCAGCAGCTTCCTTATCAGAAGAACATTTTGGAGGGAGACTGCTAGAAATTACATTTTTTTTTTCAAATGCACCTTCAGACCTGACAGAGCCAACAGGCACCTGAAGTCTATAGCAGCTTAAATTTAACTGTTAAAATGTTTTCCTTTAATTTGTTTTACTCATCTAGGTATAATGGTTTGATACAGCTTAAATGACTAACAATTCCTGACCCATGTGGCTAGTGTGTTGGTGAAACTTGCTCCATCTGGTTAGATATGTAACCTGCTATAACCTGGTTTCATAGGGCTATGCTGTCATTTAACGACAGCCTAGAGCAGCAGGTGGAATGGAGATGTACCATCTGAAGAGGAGGAATGCACGCAGCTCAGGAGGCACAGTTCTTCCCCAGTTCTCTGCAGAGGTGATACACAAGCTGGGATGGGCATGTCACAGTGTTGGGAACAATGCTGAGGAGAAGCAGGGCCATGGATTCACCCTTGCCCCAGTGAAATATACAGAGGCTGGTTATTTGTCACTGCTAGAGTTCCCTGGTTCCTGTGTGACGAAGCAAAGTCCTTAAGCGCTAGCTTAAAGACTATTGACTTTTACAGGACCTAAGAATATGCTAAGTGTGTGCCTAAGCGTTTTAATGAATGAGAGTGGTTTGTATGAATCAAGGCCCAAGAGCATAAGAAGAATGCAGGAGCACAAGGAGGTAGCAAAGGCCCGCTACACCTTATCCCATCTCTTTTTGCATATAGGCAAAGATCTATCCTTTCACATTAAAGATTTGTCAGACCTTTCTCCAGCACATGTGCAAACAACTTAATCCAGATCTCCCAAGAGGTAGCACACGAATGTGTTTTATAGATTTCAGAGGGAAGAGTTATAGCATGTGCATTTTGAACTAAATTAGACCTTTCAGCACTATTCTGAAAATTGTATAATCTCAGACACCTAAAATTGTTTTTATTACCTCTTTAGTATCTTCCAGATTGAGTCGCTTTTGGGGTGTGCATTTTGTTACTAGGCTATTGATTCGGTGGTTAACAAATTGATTGTGTGTACTATTATAACTGATCGAGTGGTATTTACAATGCTGTGAAAAGCAACATAAGAAAAATTGGTTCTCACAAATTCTGAATTAACTGCAAAACCTAGGCATTATCCCTTGTGCCATGTTAATTTTCTTAATGTCAACCGGCATTACAGCAGACTGTAATATATATTGTCTATATATCCCAGGGGTACCATTAAGATTTCAATACTGAGGAGAAACTAAAAGCAATTTTCAGATGTCTAAATGGGAGGTACAGGTTCTGTCTAGATAAAAAATCTGATTGGGGACAATTCCATATGAGAATTCAGTACTAAGCAGGTCTCATGCTAAATTCTAGTAACCTGTTTGCCAGGAATGAATAATTGTGTTTGTGGTTGATCAAACTATCATTTGTCATCATATCACAGGTGGTCAAGTAAACTTTGGGTATGTCTACATTACCACTTATGTATAATTGATGTTGCTCATGGTGGTGTAAAAACCACACTGGCTGTGTAATCATCAGTGTAGAAGCTCTCCCACCAACATGAATCATAGAATAATAGTGTTGGAAGGGACATCAGAAGGTCATCTAGTCCAATCCCCTGCTTAAAGCAGAACCAATCCCCAACTAAGTCATCCTGGCCAGGGCTTTGTCAGGTCTGACCTTAAAAACCTCTAAGGAAGAAGATTCCACCACCTCCCTAGGTAACCCATTCCAGTACTTCATCACTCTCCTAGTGAAAAAGCTTTTCCTAAACCTCCTCCACTGCAACTTGAGACCATTACTCCTTGTCCTGTCATCTGGTACCACTGAGAACAGTCTAGATCCATCCTGTTTGGAACCTCCTTGCAGGTAGTTGAAAGCTATCAGATTCCCCCTCATTTTTCCCTTCTGCAGACCAAACAATCCCAGTTCCCTCAGCCTCTCTTCATACGTCATGTGCTCCAGCCCCCTAATCATTTTTGTTGCCCCCTGCTGGACTCTTTCCAATTTTTTCACATCGTTCTTATAGTATGGGGCCCCAGACTGGATACAGTACTCCAGATGAGGCCTCACCAATGCTGAATAAGGGAATGATCATGTCCCTTGATCTGCTAGCAATGCCCCTACTTATACAAACCAAAATGCTGTTAGCCTTCTTGGCAACAAGGGCACACTGTTGACTCATATCCAGCTTCTCATCCACTATAATCCCTAGGTCCTTTTCTGCAGAACTGCTGCCTGGTTACTCAGTCCCTAGTCTGTAGCAGTGTGGGGGATTCTTCCATCCTACGTGTAGGACTCTGCACTTGTCCTTGTTGAACCTCATCAGATTTCTTTTGGATCAATCCTCTAATTTGTCTAGGTCCCTCTGAATCCTATCCCTACTGTCAAGCATATCTACCACTCCTCCCAGTTTAGTGTCATCTGAAAAGTTACTGAGGGTGCAGTCCATGCCATCCTCCAGATCATTAATGACAATACTGAACAAAACTGGCCCCAGGACTGACCCTTGGTGTACTCTACTTGATACCGGCTGCCAAATAGACATGGAGCCATTGATCACTACCCGCTGAGCCTGATGATCTAGCCAGCTTTATATCCATCTTAGAGTCCATAGCTACCAGTGCTCACAGGGGCTGGAGTAACTGAACTGACTGGAGAGCTCTCTCCTGTCAGCTTAGAGCAGCCACATTAGTGCGCTTTAGCAGTTCAGCTACATCAGTCCACCAAAGCAGCTGTGCTGCTCTACACTCTCTACTATAGCCATAAACTTTGTGCCTGGGCTAGACCATGTTCATACTACTTTTGTCAGGCAGTCCTAAGTGAGAAAGGCAGGCCACAGAACTACCACTCTTTTCTGAAAACCTCCACAACCTGTGCTCAGCTCTGTTGCTGTGGTCATGCTACCCTTCATTGCTGAACACCCAAGAGACCTCTCTAGCTAGAAAATAACTATTTCTCAAACCCCAGTCACCCAGTATTCCTCACAGTACATTTGATTTACCAACTCATCTTGTTGTCTGGCTGATCACTCTGTTGCAAATTCTTTGCTTATTGAGTTACCAGCTGTTAAGTTAATTGCTCAAGTGATTCTTTCTTCGATACCATGATTGCTTGATTTATGTCCACTTCTGATCCCTCCACCAGGTCCCTCAACCCATCCCCATCCCAACTATCATCTCTTTCATCCCTTCTTTCTCCTTTCCCTATATGCTCTTACATTTCTCTAACTTATTCCCCACAGATACATGCATGGTATCCCTCACCCTAAAAATTTGACCCATAATACCTTCCTCTACTGACTCCATGACAACCACATTGTGTCCTCCCGTCAATAGAGAATGCAGCTACAAAGACATGATCTTCCTTGATGGCGGACTTGACCATGTCACCCCTCTTTGAATCTTTCCAGTAATTCCCCTTCTACTGCATCAATTTCAAGTTTGTCTTTGCATTTAAGACCTTCACACCTCTGTTCCTCCTTACTTAGCCCCGTCTTGCATTCTTATGCCCTTCCCTATACCCTGGACACCAGCCCCAATGACCCATTTCTCCACTTCTCCTACAATGGTCTCAGCACTTTCACACCACTTCCCCATGAATAGAACTCTTCCCCTGAGAAAGTCTGTAAGGTAAAGACACCACCCTCTCCTCATTCAAATCCTCGATTAAAGACCTAATTCCACTGCAATGCCTATAGGAAATTAGCCAATGAATAACAGTTAAGGAGAGGTGTAGACTACAAGAGTGTGTCAGTCATTCTTATCACCAATTTCCCTACATGGTATGCCTAGGTGTTCCCCCCTTCATGTATCTGTGAACTCCCATAAGGTTGTTTGCTTTTGTCTATTCAGTGTGATTATATTGAAAACCATGTTAAAATTGTAAGCTGCGACTTGAAATGTCAGGGTCTTTTCCTGGCCCTGCATGCAGGCTAGAGGGCTCTGTAGGAAAGCTTGTGATCAAGACCTAACCACAGTCTGCAGAAAGAAATGCTATAGTGTTGGGGTGAGTTGTGCCTCTATTTTAGTGAGCAACCTGTTTGGTCTCTCTATTTTGAAGTTCTTGTGCATTATCATTTTTAATTATAAGAAATAAAGTAGTGTTACTTTGTAACCTCCTAGCAAGAGTCTTTATGAGTTTGGGGTTTTTTTTGTTCTGTTCGTATGCTGTGATCATGACATATAGCCCCATGCACATTTTGGCCATAATAAATACTAAGCTTTGGGAATTTGTATTGCAGTAGGAGCTAAAAGCTCCAGTCATGGACCAGTACCCCATTCTGCTAAGCACTGTATGAACACAGAACAAAAAAATGCTTCCTGCCCCAAAGAGCAGATAGCCCACATAATGGGTACAATAATAATAAAAGCAGTTCATCAGTAGATGCTGTCTGATCATGGGGATACATGTTCTTAGAAAGGTAATGGCTTTGTTCTATTAGAAAAAGAAACAAAAGAAATCAGAATGAAAGACCCTGAGCAGGGTTTCTAAAAGAAGGAAGCTGCCCTCTCTGGAATTTGGTCTTAATAATTCAGTAATTTAAAAAGAATTGTGGCCGGTTCCTTATTTAAATCACTTAATTAAAATTATTACATATACTACAGGAGTTTATCAATTTAAAATAGTTAAAGCCAACTGGGTTCCTTTTTGAGGATCAACCTGTATTTGAACCATTTTTGGTCCATTTTAAAAGGCCTGTTGGAGGCGGCATACTTATGAGACATGAGAGAGCAATGAAGAAGGTAGTGGAATGAGATAGCTCATTATTGACTAATCTAATCAATTAGATGGAGTAATGCAACCTGCAGAAAGACAGATATGGGGCAAGGGTGGAGACTGGTAGATGACTTGTAAAGCCCTTTCAGGGATACATCTGCTAACTTTTAAACCACCAGAGAGGTTAAGAATCTATCTCTGTTTCCTAGGCTCATATGGCATTGTCTGCATATTCATCTATTTATAACACAGTTAGCAAGGACTCAAAGAAGTCAAAGCCATCTATATTCCATTTACATAAAGTACAGCACCTCTATATGGCTAAGCCACCCTGAACATGCCTGATCCCGTCTGATCGCGGAAGCTAAGTAGGGTCAGGCCTGGCTAGTACTTATACTGGGATGGGAGACCTCCTGGGAATACCAGGTGCTGTAGGCTTAACATGGGCGTGGGGCTAGCAACTCCACCCTCTGAGGGAATGCATTGCTCTTGAAACACCAACACTGGAAATGGAGGGGTTGGTGGCCCATACCCTGGCTGGGGGGTGACAGGCAGAGAGAGAGACAGCACCTCTACAGCAGCAAACTCCATTTCATTCTCCAAGTCCTTAATAAAATGACTGCAGAGAGTATATACTAAACAGGAATAATTATAATTCATTTTACAGCCATAATCTTCTCAGGTTTACATTAAAAGAACAATAAAAATGCAAAGGGTATTGTCTCTGGTCACTAAGTAGTATGCAATTCACTCAAAGGATTGAGGGGGGAGGGGAGAGATAGCTCAGTGGTTTGAGCCTTGGCCTGCTAAACCCAAAAAAGGGGCAAGAATGCTGGCCCACTGCTCCTGGGGCCATGCCTCCCGCTGAGCAGTCCTCTCAAACGAGAGGAGATATGCCTCAACGTCAGCTTCTGACGTCATCTTTGGCAGACAAACAGAGGCCATCAGGGTTTGCATCCCGTTAGACCCTCGGGGCTGGGTGGTGAGGATCTTTAGCTGATCCACTACCTCTCGCAAGAGGGCACGATCTTGGGTCGCCTGATTCATTAATAATTGATTTGTTTCCTGCTGAAGCTGCATAGACTCCTGTTGTGTCTTGGCCTGAACCCGGGTAGCCTCCTTCTGGGCCGCAGTGGCTTGTACCAGAGCTCTTATCACCTCCTCCATTGTGGCACAAAACAGACAACCCACCAAAAAAAAAATATCCAAAAACCCCAGTGCACTTTTTTTTTTAAACCTCTTTCTTCCGCCACGCTGTGTATGAAGATCCCACCAAAACACCAGTTGTGAGAAAGCTTTGGCCTTCTCCCTGTGGGTACTGCACTTCCAGGTGGTTCGTGCTAGCCTCAGAGGCTCACTGTGATTAGTTAGGGGAGGTAGAAAGTGGGGGAGCCCGGGCTCACCCTCTATTCTGGGCTCCAGCCCAGGGACCCACATAGTATCAGCTAAGATGGCTGACCTTTTAGGCACCAAACACAATACAATTCCCTGGGCTACTTCCCCACAGTAGTCCCCACTTCTTCACACTCCGCTTCACCCTTACCGCAGGGCCTCCTTCCAAACTGCTCTCTGCTCCAACGCCTCCCAAACTCCTGACACCCACACCCACCTGACTAAATGGGAGGGTTTTTAAGTGATTTCAGCCAGCCCCGATTGGCTTCAGGTGTCCCAATCAGGCTAGCTGTTTCTGCTCCTTTCTAGAACCTTCTCTGTTTGGCTAGCCAGGGACCTGCTCATCCTGAGGCTGATATCCCTTCCAGCACTCTCCTATACCCTTCTGGTCTGACTCCATCACAGTGAACATATCCATCTTTATGATTACATCATACCCCAACCCCACACCACCCTGTCCTAAGCCAGGTATCTGTTGCTCCAGGTTCCACTCCACCCTGTCCTAACCCTAGTGTCTGTTGCTCTTGGTATGGATTAGGCAGGATTGCTGCAACCTGTCATAGTGGTGGGCAACCTGCGGCCTGTCAGGGTAATCTGCTAACAGGCCACCAGACAGCTTGTTTACATGTGCACTGCCACCCACGGGCTGTGATTCGCCGTTCCTAGCTAATGGAAGCTGCAGGAAGTGGCGTGGGCTGAAGGGACGTGCTGGCCACTGCTTCCCACAGCTCCCATTGGCCAGGAATGGCAAACCATGGCCACTGGGAGCTGTGGGTGTCTGTGCAAATGTAAACAAACTTTCGGGCTGCCCGCCGGTGGATTATCCTGATGGGCTGCATGTGGCCTGCAGGCCACAGATTGCCCTCGACTGTCCTAGACTGACTTCCTTTTACTCATTTGTCCCCCTAACCTATTGAATGGGACTATTCCTGTGTTTAAAGTTAAGCAAATGCACAAGGATTTATCAGGATAGGGACTCTGATAAGGCCCTGATCCCTGTGTCCACAAAGCACTACTACAATGTAAATAATGACTTATCATCATACTGTCCGTGCTAATGTTGGAATAAGGCAGTTTATGTAGTGAGGTGCTAATGAGGCTGGCTTTCAAGATGTGGACCCATTGTTCTGCCTTTTCACAGTATTATGTTATAGTGCTGCTGTTTCTTTACAAGCAGAGCTGGCATTTAATCAGACAGAAGGGACACACAGAATGTACATGTTGACATACAGTGATCTAGATTGGCAGAAATGACATACAGGGCATCTTGTGAATAAAGTCATGATTTTGCCTCCTCCCTTCAATCCAGTTTTTGTTACATAAATGCTTGGGACTGGAAGAAGTGCTTAGTGTTGTGCACTTTTGGGGGGGTACGTTTGGCCCTCACTGAATCAAGCTAGATCTGTATGTAATATAAAAAAAAAATCCAGGGAGGTTCAAGAAAGAGTCATGAAGGATCATGGTTTATTTCAGATCTGACAACTTATTGTTCAGATTTATTGTAAAATGTGTTTCAAGGGTTTAAGTAACTAGTGCATAACTAACTGCAATGCATGGTCTTTTTAACATTTGACCCTACCCATTTAAGGATAAGATTGAGTCTGGCAAGTTGGGATGCGTGTAATTGTACTATTGGGTGTAATTTATCTAACCTAATAATGCCTTACATTTATACCAGTCCCTTAGCAATAATCTATGTTGAGCTAGCCAGATAATATAGCCTCCCAAGCATAATTCGAACAAATGAATAAGATGATTGGAGATTTCCTATGGGTAATGTTTAGAACTAGGCATAATATTGCTAAACTTTATGCTCCATTGCAGGAGCTTCCACCATACATAACAGTTACAGAACATCTAGTGATCTGTTATAGTTGTTCTAGTGCCTTTATTTCATCCCGATCTAAAAAAAATATGTTCTGACCAGACCAGGTTAAGCAACATTGTCACCAGCTCTGGCTAAATCTCAAATACCACAAGGGATCTGAGCTGTTGTCACTCCCTGTCTCCATTCCTCCCTGTGTCCTTTTCCTTCCCTCTCTTTTGCCTTCTGTCTAATAACAGTCTGTCTTAGACTGCCAAGACTTCACATTTTGCAACTCTGCTGTAAGCCTATGACCGGAAAGATGCTCTTTAAAGCAGGGTCCTAACAGCCCAGTGCTGGTGCAAGTTGCCAGGTCTCGAAGTGGCTAATCAGCTCATGTTTCATGTCTGTGTCTCTCCAGCAGTGAAGTGGCAAGTCAACACCAGAGACAGAAGCTGCATTTTCTATCTTTGTTGTTGTTTTCTCTTCCCTTTTGCATGTGTTTGTCTTGTTTTCTAGGAAACAGGATCCAACTTTAGCAACAACTGCTCCAGAACATCTCAATTGATTTTCTCTCTTCCTCACCCTGGATGACAATTGCCACCAACTTTAATATCATCTAAAAACTCTCAAATAAGGGGGTTTCCTTCTAAAAATATCTCCCCAGCTAAAGAGAAGGGGAACAAGGGATGCTATAAAATGAAAGCCTTATATAATACTTTACATTTCAAATGCTCTGTTTTCCTTCTTTTCTGTATCTCTAATAAAAATAGAAAAAAATATTTTTAACAGTGTGACATCCGACAAAGTGGGTATTAGCCCACGAAAGCTTATGCTTCAATACTTTAGTTAGTCTTTAAGGTGCCACAGGACTCTTTGTTACCTCTGCTATTCCAGATGAACACGGCTACCTCTCTGATTTTTAAGTGTGTTTGTCATGGTACTAAAGAGGCCAAGGTCTCTGTATACCAAACCCCAAACCTTGTTTAGCTCTGTTTAATGCTGGACAGTGATAGGGTCATGTTAATGCCTTTGCCTCTTCGGGCTCATTTATTCCATTGAAACTGACTCAATATCTCTTTGCAGGATCATGGCCAGATGGTGTCTTGTTCTTCACGCAACAAAGATAATATGAAGAAACTAAATGGGCACAATTGGGACACAAATAATGGTGTTTACTTCATCAACATACAAGGCCTGCCTACAGTCAGAGAGCTGCTCTGGCAGGTTTCTGGTGATTTCTAAAACAGCAAACAGAATGCTCCACAACTATCAATGCTTACTTGGCCAAGATTTGAGTGTGAAAAGTCATTTTCCATCTGTGACAACTGACTCATTTTCACCAACAATTCAAGGTGAAAACAAACAAACAAATAATCTTGTTGAATTTTGGAACCATGTTCAATTGTGATTTCATCATACTGAGAACTTTTAAATCTGTCATAGATACTGGTCAGTTGGGTGTTTGGTTATGATGCTTAATATGTTAAATAGAAGAACTGGTTTTTAGAACTATAAATGTCTGTTTAGGCAGTACTATAACAGACACCCACTAAAATCTTGATTTTTTTTCTTCTACCCACAGAGGAAGAAAAGAACAATGGTATAGACCAAGACATGGATTGAAGCTCCTGTCTAGCCTGAGGATACCACACATGCACATCAGCAAGTCCAATCTCACATTGACAGATGGAATCTTGGTGGATGCTGGTGACCCCCCACCCCATATGTCTGCATGCGGGGCGGGGGAGGGGGGGGAGAAATGACTGTCCTGGCAATGCCACATTGTTTCCTGTAGGTTAGCATTGGGAATATTATACTTTAACTAACAAATGTTGAGATCCTTCCTCCAGGCTTCTTTCAACAATTTTCCATTGATTGCAGTAGATGTTTTCCCAAATGCGAGCTTTGTCCTCTCTGCTAATATTCCCTAACACTTTCATGTGTTTGCCCACTTAGGAGTCTGACATGGGTGAAGTAAGGACCCAGATTCAGGGAAAAGGGTCTCCCCTGGCTAGGATCAGCAACATAACCAGTTTCCTCACTTCCCTTGCCCCTGATATGACAGATGTGTTAAGGACCCTGTCATGCTACTTCTTGGTTATAAACCCACATTGGTTATTCAAAGCTATGCTTTATTTGTGACATTTTAGTTTAAAAGTGTAATTCACAATTAACCCCAAAAATAAATAAATCATGGAGCACAAAATTGTCCAAAAAATTGATATTCTTGGGGAAAATTTCAGCACATTAGCAAGGTTCTAACTTGTAGACTCATCCATAAATCATGCCACTGCTAACTCAGAAAGCAGTTGCTTAAAGATGCTTTGAAGGTTCAGATTGTCAGTATTTCAACAAGCAAGAACTACAGCATCTCATCATATCACAAGCAGGAGACAGCCATTCTATAAATACTGAAGGTTTCTGTTACAACATGCATTTGCATATATTAAATCCAAGATACCCTAATTAAGCTAGCAAATTCAATTGAAAGCATAATAAAGTAACAGTCATGAATACTCTTTTCACTATACCAATACAGGGGAAAGAGCCTGACTGAAATAATTAAACACTCTTCCTGTGTTTCAGGAAAAAACCATCATATTCTCAGTGGTTTGATATAAATTACAAGCAGTGAAAATGATAAGGGAACAAACATCAATCTATTAATAACATGGACTGGTACAGGACTTGCAAGCCCTTACTAAACATCTAGTGTTTTCATAATTGCAATCAGCTAAATAGCTTGTTAAGTGAGTGGTACCATTTAAATTAGGAAATTAAAATGTTTGAATTATTTTCCTGCGGGTTCAGAACAGCTTCTTAAAGGAGCTAAAGTGCCAATTGAAAGCCAGGATTCTCCTGTCGGTGATTGTCTGCTGTTTGTCATCAGTCTGCAGTTTGTCATCCTACCTCCAATAAATATGGATGTAATCAGATGAAGTTATTTTTCCTCCAACTTCACACTTTGGTCTGGCATCCAAGTTACATTTGCTATTGTTAAAAATGTTCATAGTGGGTTCACTATTAGGGCTGGGTCCTCTGCAGCCCAGGTGCTCAGTGCTATAAGAACATAAGAAAGGCAAGAGAAGAACTATAAAAATAACTCAAGGTGAGTAAAATAGGCCTCCTAATAAGTGACTTAAGAAAACCAGTCTATTTATCTTATCAAAGAAAAGATTAAGAGGTGACTTTATCCTTTTCTCTAGGTACCTGCAGAGGGAGACTATAAGTCATAAGAACATAAGAATGGCCGTACTGGGTCAGACCAAAGGTCCACCCAGCCCAGTATCCTGTCTACCAACAGTGGCCAATTCCAGGTGCCCCGGAGTGATTGAACCTAACAGGTAATGATCAGGTTATCTCTTTCCTGCCATCCATCACCCCCCTCTGACAAACAGAGGCTAGGGACACCATTCCTTACCCATCTTGGCTAATAGCCATTAATGGACTTAACCCCCATGAACTTATCCAGTTCTCTTTTAAACCCTGTTATAGTCCTAGATTTCACAACCTCCTCAGGCAAGGAGTTTGACAGGTTGACTGTGCGGTATGTAAAGAATAACTTCCTTTTATTTGTTTTAAACCACCTTCCCATTAATTTCATTTGGTGGTCCCTACTTGCTATATTATGGGAACAAGTAATTAACTTTTCTTTATTCACTTTCTCCATACCACTCATGATTTTATATACCTCTATCATATCTCCTCTTAGCCTCTTCTTTTTCAAGCTGAAAATCATAGCCTCTTTAATCTTTCCTCCATACCCTCCATACCTGTTCCAAACCCTTAATCATTTTAGTTGCCCTTCTCAGAACCTATATCTTTTTTGAGATAAAGAGAACACATCAGTATGCAGTATTCAAGATGTGGGCGCACCATGGATTTCTGAGGGCAATAAGATATGCACTCTCTTATTCCCGATCCCTTTTTTAATGATTCCTAACATCCTGTTTGCTTTTTTGACTGCACATTGCACACGCGTGGACGTCTTCAGAGAACTATCCGTGATCACTCCAAGATATTTTTCCTGATTAGTTGTAGCTAAATTAGCCCCCATCATATTGTATATATAGTTGGGGTTATTTTTTTCCAATGTGCATTTCTTTATATTTATCCACTTTAAATTTCATTTGTCAGTTTGTTGCCCAATCACTTCGTTTGTGAGATTTTTTTGAAGTTCTTCACAGTCTGCTTTGGTCTCAACTATCTGGAGTAGTTTAGTATCATCTGCAAACTTTGCCACCTCACTGTTTACCCCTTTCTCCGGATAATTTATGAATAAGTTGAATAGGATTTTTTATAACAGTCAGGCCAACTCAAGGCCCACCTGGAACAAAGCACTCCCAATTCACACTTTTAAACAAAACAATCAAGCACAGGATCAAACTGATAAACTGTCTCCACAACAGACATTCAGCTACTCCCCAACACAGTTCCCCTAATGCAACACTTAGCCTACCTCCTTCAGACAGATCCCAGGCAAACCCCCTCTGCAATGTAGTAGTATGATTTGCCTAGGGTGACCAGATGACAAGAAAAAAATATCGGGACACATGGGGGGGGTTGGGTGGGGGACAGAGTGGGGGGGGGAGGGGGAGTGTGAGGGGGGAAGTAGGGGGGAGGGGGACTGGAGGGGGGGGGAAGTAGAGGGGAGGGGAGAGTGCCACAGGCTTCCCCCTCCCACTGGACCCATGGGGGCAGGGTCTGAGGAAGCCATGGGTCAGGGGTGCAGGGGCCCGGCTCCAGGTGCAGGGACGCAGTCCCACCGTGGGTTGGGGATCCAGGGCCCCAGCTACTTACCCCCGGGAACTGATCTCAGCAGGGCTGGGGGGCAGCTGGGTCAGGGGCTGGTTGGGGGGGGGGGGACGGCTGGGCGCTGTCGGTAGCCACCCTCCTCACTGCTCCTAGGCCAGCAGCCCCCTTCCCCCGCCCCTGCAGCATGTGAGGCGGCGGAAGAGAGCTGCCCTGGCCGCTGCCGCCTGCCCCTGACTCTTGATGGGGGGGGGGAGTGGGCGTCGGGCTGATGAGGGGCCGGACTCAGAGCCGGGTTGGGGGGGGGGGGGCGACCGTGGACTCTCTGACCCTCCCCCTCTGCCGGTGCAGGCTGCAAGCAGCCTCCTTCCCCCTCCTTGCACCACGTGCGGCGGCGGAGAGCCTCTGCCTGGGGCAGTGAGACTTGCTGCCTGCTCCTGCCGGCAGGAGGGTGCTGCGCCCCCCCGGAAGGAGCGGTTAGTGAGGCGCGAGTCTGGCGCCGGCCTCTGAAGGTCCCTATATCGGGACAAAGGGTGTCCTGACCAAAGGATGATCGGGACGCGGGACAAGTCCCCGAAAATCGGGACTGTCCCGATAAAATCGGGACGTCTGGTCACCCTAGATTTGCCACAATTAGCAGAACTGTAAGTTTTATCTGACTAACAGAGAGCTATAAACAGAGGAGGGTAGATTTTCCTAAAAATATATTACAAAGATCTGACCTCTTACACATTAGACGTGAACATTAATAGAAACTCAGTAAACTGAGACAATGACGTTTCAGCTTTGCTTGATAGTAAGCTCAGGGACCAAATAGAAAAGACTTGCTGTGTGACCTCAGGTGATCAATTAAACCTTTCTTCATCTCTGAAATGAGGATCATACTTGCTTACCTTTGCAAAGATCTTTGGTATGTAACATACGTTTTATTTATATCTACATCTCCAAATGCATGAGACAGCAAGAGAACTGTTTTCACCTCTGAGCCTTGAGACTAGTGTAAGCAATATGTTTAATTTGACTATACTTAAAAGATAGCTTGAATATGAAAATCATTCCAGATTATCTGATAGAGGTTTGGATTTTTAAAAGCAGAACTGCATAATCAAGCATTAAAAATTCATGTGGTTGATTCTTTTACACCTGAATAGTTCCACTGAAGTCACTGAGACTGTTCACGTGGGCAAAGTTAAGCATGCAGGTATGTCTTTGCAATATCAGGGCCTCAGTGGGTGAAGAAAATGTATCTGTCTATATGCAACATCTCTGTTTGCACCTTATCCTGAGGGAATCTGCCCTCTGAAATGTCTTTTCAGGAGTTTCATCTAGCTCCCATTGAAATCCGTAGGAATATCCAGTTCCTACTGACTTCAGTGGGAGCTGGACCAGGTCCTAGATAAATTGCTTACAAACTGTGGCTACTAGCTGAATGCAGTGTTTCAAAGTGGACCTGAGAAATCTCTCGTGCATTTCAGACCTGTTACTAGTTCTCATTCTACTGTATTTATTGTAAATGGGTGAGCTGTAAAGATGTGTGCTTTCTTTAAATTAATCCTGCTGGCAATATAACATGACTTATTTAAAACAAAATAAAAGTGAAAAGGTGTAGGCATTAAACAAGAAGCCCTGTTTTAGCTTCTATCCTAAACAGATGTCAAATGAGTTTCACCCACACAAAGCACTGCCCTGTTTCTACGTGACCACAATATCCTAAGTACCTTAAGTGACTGAAGGAGGAAGATGGCATTTAACAGCAACGTTCAGGGCAAGAGAACATGACCATATTTTAGATAAGCAGCATGACAGTGCAGCATCTGAGCTAGCTAATAGAAAATGTATTTGACTAGCTGCACGGATGCCAATATAGGTTCCTGGGTGAGGAACACTTTAATGACAGAAGAAAGGCAGGGTAGACATTCACTCAATTCCATGCAGGGGACCACATAATAAGAGCGTCTATAGGCTATGGTATAAACACAGGGTAAGGCTTAGTTTGTTTGCTCTTTTTTAATTTTTCTACTTGCATACCAGGTAGAGAATGGCTCATATTTTAAATACTAATTTAAAATACTACAGCCGGACTCCCTGACTTGGGGTGACATTTAGATGCCAACACATGCAGATAGGCACCTTGTAGGATTTTGAAAAGCACCTGGGCACCCAATTCCATGGGCCCTTGTCATAAGTGTAAAGTGCTGGAGAGAGTTAATGTTATCTGAGAACAAGTGAGGTAAGAGCTCCCTGCCATGAGAGAGGGAGGGAGGGGTTTTAGAGTCAGTTTCGTTTTGCTGGCCATACGGCAGGGGCCAGGGTCGGAGAGCATCTCTAGCTGTGGAGATGGCTCAACTTTCCTTCTTATATTCCTACTTAGCTAAATGTAAGTAATATTTGATTGTGCATCAAGTCTGTGCCTATCTGGGGTGTCACTGTCCATTTCAGATAAGAAGTAGAGAATTCTAAATTGTAAGCTATACTGTGTCTCTGTTCTATGATCTTTCTCTTTATTAAATCTTGTTAGTTATAAAACGTGTGGTTTACTTCCCTTAAGGCTTCCTTTGCTTCCAGGCTGGGAAGAGAGGGGGGAAAGGGGGATAGGTAAAAGAATCAGCTCAGGTTAGAAGCTGAGGAATGACATCTCTCTCTCTTCAACAGGAAGAGAGGAGGGGGAGGTGAACCAGCCTCCAGGTGTCTGACTGGCTCTCGGGGAGGGAGACAGGGTTAGGGGAAGTCTGCCTCTCTCTTCAGACGAGAAGGGTGAAGGGGGAGGGGGAACAGACAGAGGTGGGGGGAGTCTGAGTACCCCCATCCAGGGCCTTGGATATCTACTCAGATGGTGGCAGCCGTAGTACCCCAAGAACCCCACTGGTAAAGGGGGGAAGTCTTGGGGTGTAGGGACTTAATTTGGCTGGGAAGCAGCTAAGTTGAGAGGTTTGGCTAAAAAAAGAGTCCCAGTCTTTGTACTCAAGAGCACAGAGGCTGGGGTACCCCCACTCTTACAGCCCGTCTGGCCCCAAGTGACCTAGGAGCCAAGTCCCAGTTTCAAAAGTGACATAAGCCCTTGGGGTGAGATTTTCAAAGGTACTTAGGTGCCTAGAGATGCAGATGGGTACTTTTCAAAATCTCATTGGGAGTCAGGCACTAAGGCATTTTGAAATTCCCTGCATCTTTAAGTACCAAAATACTTTCATAAATCTGGCCCTGTATGCTTGAGGTTTTGCATGCTGACAGTCATTTCTCAGTTGTGTCCCAAAGACAGGGTTTGCTCTCATATTGCTTGAAAGATGCAAGAACAGCTTTATATCTTTCCTAAACCACTAATAGGATTTTGAATGTTTAAGGGAGGAGAAGAGTCTTCTTATCCTCTTCGCTCCTGGTGGAGTAGTCTCATCAAAAAGATGTTCTGGGCAGTCATGGTTGGTTTGAGACTTTTAGTTTGACATGCCTACATTGATATTGATGTGACAATCCATCTGTCACAGGGATCTTCTGTGAATGAGTAACTCCAACAAAGGGCTGAGTTATTTTTTATTCAAGAAGGTAGTCGTTTCAACACATTCCAAGTCATATTTAGAATATAGTGGGCCAAAAAATGTCATGACCTTCTTGAAGTCTATCGTGGGCCAACATAGACTCCAAGACTCCAAGGCCAGAAGGCACCATTATGATCATCTAGTCTGACCATGCACATGTCCGTTGTGCAAATCCATAGCTGAAACCTGAAAGCATCTGAAGAAATCATATTTCTGCATTGAGTTGAAAGTAGTCATCATTCAAGCCACTTATCTCAGATCCTCCCTATAGATCAACTGGGAGGATTTTGCCCGCAGACATGCAAAATTTAAAATACAGATGTGACAGCCTCAGTGCATTCCGCTGCATGGAGACCTGCTTCTCCCACACACAACGTGCACATACTGATGTAAAATAAACCAAAAGACTGATTTATCTGCAGTTTTGGATTATCACCAAGAGAACCTTTAAAGCTTTTAAGACATGTTTGCAACATCTTTTCTCTTACTCTAAAATTCACTGCCTTCCATTCCAGTTATTAACTATATCTCAGGGATCAAGAGTTGCTAGATGTCTGGCAGTCCTCTATCCCCCCTCTATCCCCCAGAAGAGAGGGAGAGGGCCTATTTTGGAAGCTGAGCTGATCCTGAGCCCAGGAAAGATTTTGTTTATTATTCTTTGGCCTTGTTTCCCTTTGAATTCATCTTTATGAAAATTCTCTCTAGTTGAACAAAACTCACTCCCTCTTGCTGTATTTGTGTCATCCCATGTGCTTATACCCATTACATCTTCATCTTAGCAATTACATATTTGGCAGATCAATTTTACTTCACTGAAACCTGACAATTTAATAGAGCAAAAGGTCTGTTCCAATGTAAACAATATCCATAAGGCAGGAATAAAACAGAGCAGTAAAATTAAGAGAATGAGTTTCATACGTCCCATTGGCCTTGTCATTTCCTTCATGTTTATATGAAACATACATAATCTTTGAATCGATTTACTAAGATGCACATGCTCTATGTACTACAGCAGCTCATCATTTCTTGACACCAAGGACTATGAGAACTAAATCATAAAATATATGATGACACAAAGCCCCCACGAACATGGATACATTTCCCTGTGACAAGGCATTTTTTTAAACCTGCAGTTTTGTCATAGGTGATGCATACTTCATCTAGAAGGTCTGCTGTGATTTCAAAATGTCAGTAATAGTGGATTTAAGAGAGGTAGGAGGGGTGAAACATCCCTGTCTTTTAAGGATATGAATCATTTAGTCGTGCCAGTCCAGATATTATTTGCTAAGCAGGAAAGACTGACTGCGGGAATGATACATTTTGGTTTCCGAGGCAGCATGGGTTTTTTGAGTATGTAAATGTCTTCAGCCGTAAATCAGTTTAAAGCTGAACTATTCAATCCTAAATGCACCAATAAAAACTTAGATATCAGGAAAACTGCCATTTTCTTCAGTAGAGTCATTCCGTTGGAATACAGCTCACATGGGCACCTTACCAGGATGTTCAAGTACCACTTTTGGTCACACAAAACAGCACTTTGGTACCTAAAGCAGATAATTATGTGACTAAGTGCCAAATGAAGCATGCAAATGCCAGATATTAACATCCTATTAAGGTGATCCCACTTGAAAGTTACACTCCGCCACTGAAGACTTTCACTATGGGAGGAAACAGCTTTGCCATTGCTAGTGCATGATTTGCAAGTCACGAGAGTGTGAGCATCTTTTTCACACTACTTGAGATTTATGGGTGATGTCTGAAAACTGACAAAACTTGCACAGGAGTTTAAAGTGCTACTCCACTGGGACCAGTAAAACTGAAGCAAATGTGGCAGCTCATGAAAGTGAAAAATAGTTTGTTTTTTTAAAAAAGGTTAAACATAACTGAATCTACAACTTACCTTTCATTTGGTTTTGGTTCTAAATTAGGACTCAGGCAACAGAAGGAGACATTAGAAACTAGATATTTACCACCTGGGCTAGTTTAATGTGTTGTACCCATTGATATATCCATTCTAACTACAGGGAGTATTGCAAATGTCTTAGCAAAGCTTAAACACTGATGCAGCAAGCCAATTTTTCATGGCACCTGCTGATCTTATTTTCCAGCCAATTTGCATATTCCTAATTGCTGCTGCTGCTACTAAGCAGTTGAGAGCAAGCTTGTTCCCCAGCTAAATTCTGTTATTTGAGTGGGTGTGTTCCCTCATTACTTATAGAGACTTCAGTCTATGACATTCACTCTCTTGACATACCCTGTCCCTCCAAAGTATAATGAGCCTCATACTTCAGGATCTGGCTTCTCCTGAACAAACAAAAGGTTGGCAATTTAAAAACAGTAGGATGACTGGTTTGTCTGATTTACTTACAATAGGACCGCCATTAGGCTCTGACTGTGAGCAATGACTTCACTAAAATATAACTTCTCTGCTCTAATTGTGATGATCCATCTGATCTGGTCTAATAAGTTTGCTAATGGCTGTTGTGGCCTTAGTATTCCCCCACTTAAAAATGTTCAGTTGGCTTTAATTAAGTTTACCCAAGGCTCAAACCTGGGAGGCAGCGAAGTTTGAAGGAAAGAAGGGAAAAAAGAAATTGAAAGGGGAAACAAACATATACTAGTTGGTTTTCCCTAGGGTGGGACAAACAGTTTCCAGCATTCATCCATGCCTGAACCAAAGTGAACTGAACCAAACTGAAGATTTCTGGAGGTTTGGGAAAGTTTGATTAAGGATCAGCCCAGCTCAGCTGTGGCCAAAAAAAAAGCAAACAAGGTGATCAGCTACATAAACAATGGGAAGGTGAGTAACATGGAGAAAATTATAATGCCTTTATGTAAACCAGTGGTACAGCCTCATCTGGCATGCAGTGCTCAGGAGTCATGGTCAGCACGTCACAAAGGATACTACAGAACTGGAGGGGGTTCAGAGAAGAGCAATGGGAATGCTCAAAAGCATGGAAAAATTCCCATATAAAGAGCTTGTTTACCTCAGAAAAGAGATAAATCAGAAGGGATGTGATACAAAATATATAATGAATAATCTCTAGAGACTCAGCACTTCTGTATTCACTGGCTCATCACATCAGGACATGGAAATATTCAGTCAAGTTAAAAGTTCACAATTAATAAAAGGAAATACTTTTACACAGGGATAATCTAGGTTATCTGATTCAGGTTGTGAGGCTCGGGCTGTGGGACTACAAATTGTTGTGTCAACATTCAACTGTGTCAACAAGAACGTATGTCACACTGGGCCATAAAGACATATGTTGGATTGAGGAGGCATTGTAAATATGTATACCTATAATGTAGCACCCCCTTCTAGCCAAGTATGGCTCTCCCCTGGCTGCCCTCAGTTTCTGCTTCAATAAGGAAGCAATTAGGTCACTCTAACAGCCCAGTCAGAGAGAAGCCAAACTCTCTAACTCCAGTATATCTCCATTTAGTAAAGCATTCACAAAGGAGCACTCGATTTATGGTTTAAAGGCTGTTACCTCAGAGTTTAGGCAAAATTGAAGAGGCCCAAACTTAATTTCAAATTTACAAGGACCAAAAGTTTGAGAGGTCTCTGAATCTGCTCAGACAGTCCTTCCAGGGAGGTAGATGAAATTTCCCTTGCCAGTTGTGCAGCTTCTTGAGCAGTTAATCACAGCTTCCTCTAGCAGCAGCTCCTTCTGCTGTAAGGCCCAAGGCTTCTCCATTGCCTGGATAGTCCCCTTGCTTGATCACAGTTTCACCCAGGCCTTTCTGGAAGGAGAGTGCTGTAATATTTCATTGCTTAATTTAATTAACTTACTTTTCTTCTCTCTCACCCTCCAGCCATGCAGCTTCCTGCTGCTCTCTTATCAAACTCAAGCCAATTGGTGTGGCAGGCAGGCTAGTTAGATGGGATAAACCATTTACACACCTCTACCTTTTAAGGGGCAGGTCAGCCCATTACAGGCATGAAGTCCTGCTCACATTTCCCCCGTATGCTGGCTCACTGCTCCTGCCCGCCCGGCTCTGCTTCCCCCCACCCCACCGCTTGGCTTGCCCCTGCCTACTGACCCCCCACCCCGGGGGCCACACAGTGAGCCTGTGTGGCCACAAGTGGCCCCCAGGCCGCATGTTGTGCAGGCCTGGTCTAAAAGTAGTGTGTGTGGAAATCAAATCTTGGGGCAGAAAGCTGTTCTATATTTCCTCCCCATATAGAGCGAGGGGACAAATTTCGCGAGCTTACACTGTACAGATCTCTGTGTAGCACAAGATGCTATAATTTTGAGTTTACCCCCCCAGGGGGTGCGAGGAGGTGTATCTGAGTACCTGGGATGTTCCTTAGGTGAAGCCTCCCCATGCAGAGCTGATCACGGCATCTGTATGTAACTTCAGCTGGGTGTGTCCCTACCAGTCTGTGTGCTGCTAAAAGTGCAGGCTGGAGTGTGGAGAGGGCTTGGCTGGCTGTTCACAGCGGTACATTGTCCCAGCTGGTGGGTCACGGGAGTTCAGGGGTTCTGCAGTTCCAGGTGGCACCCTGGGGGGGGAACCCATCACCCCTGCTTCTTGATTGCTCAGATGCCCAGCTGCTGCCTGATCCTATGTTTCTTGCAGAAAGGGGAGACTTAACTCCAAGAGTTTATTAAAAAACTAAATCAAAACCTGAATTGAACAAGGGCTGAAAGACAGGGTTAAAGGGCAGGTTTTAGCTAATGTTTCCAGAAACATTCAGCCTGAGATAGACACCTTGCATGGAAAATTTCAGGTGAAAATGTTACAGTTTGATAAAGTTATGAGGGACTGAAGACAGGGTCTTATAATGAAAAAGTCAGGCAACCTTAATAACAGGTGGTACTATCTGCCCTGTCTATAACATATGTCTTTTATATACACACAATTTCTTTAGATTTATACATAATGAAAAAGTACAACTGTCCATATACTCCGGGTGCCCTTTGATGTAACGTTGGGTAATTAAACTGCAGCAGTTCCTGCCCATGCAATTCCCAACTCAGGCAAGTTAAAAATTGACTAATCTCTATCCCCCAGCATAATGCCCTTACACAGAACCTTTCAAATGCTGGCAATGGCATTCCATTCTTACAAGGTGATGTGGTTGTAAGGCCAGTATATAGGGATTTAAACACAGGTATGAATTTAGAGAGTTATAGCATTGGCCAGATTGGCAAAACATCTATTTCAGTGGGCTTACAGCACAATGAATTTGGTCCTCAGTGTTCATAGCCCTAAAATCTGTCGACGGCTCTTCCCTGACATATAAATCAAAGATATCAACAACGTGGGGTGTTTAAACTGTCTTGCCCACTGTTGGTAAATTGCTGTTTTCAGCACATGCTTTGTCAATTCTCCACCTTAATTTGAATTTGCCCTGATGGACGTCCTACCCACTGAAGAGATCACCACAGGGTGAGGGATAAAACAGGCCATTTTGATTGTCACCACTGTAAATCAAGGGCACAGTTGTTTTGCTCCCCCCAGTGTTATCTAGAGAAACAACTAAAGCTGCATTTCATCTACATACATTGTTTTCCAAGGAGTAACTGACTGTATATTACCGATTAAATAAATACTCTTGGCCTCCTGAGGAGACTTGTGTGCAGCTTCTGGTTTTCTATGAGAATTAATAAGAGAGAGGGAGAAATGATTAATTACAGCACATGTGTTGTAAGCCTTGGGAAGCAAAGCAAAAACAAAAGCAAACAAAACAGATTTTTCCTTATGCAGAAAGGGTCTTTACGTGGTTTTTTTATGAAAACAAAGGGCCAGATTTACCTAATATATACATGCCTGGCTTCCCTTGGTTTCAATTAAAATTGCAGAGTGTGTGGCAGAGGCCATATTGGGACCCATAGTCTCTTATAGCCTATAAGAGGTTGCACAAGTGTCATTGACAGCCAAATTTCACCTCCTTACTGTGCCTTCTGTCTTCATGAAAATCCATCACAACCTGCTCCTGGTTATCCCATTGCAGCCCCACCGAATTCAGTGGGTTGTACTGATGTAAACGAGAGCAGAACCTTCCCTTGCAAATATTACAGCAAAGACAGACAGAGTATAAGGGTAAGAGTCAGTCGTAAGTTACATCAGTTCAAGATCATGGTCTTCAATGAACTTGACCTGGTGCGACTGAGAGCCAAATGTTGTTAATGGTGCAGTTTTTCTTCAAAGCCTACAGGGCAGAATCTCTCTCCAGCCCTGCTGTGTATTCTTGTGCAGCCATTGGGGTAGACTGGAGGCTGCCAGGTGAGAAACACAACATGCACAGTGGCGTCTCTAGCCTGGTGGATTTTGAGGGCAAAGCAAGGATCCATCTTTCCTCACGTCCCCACCCACATGTGCCGGGGGAGGGGGGAGATGTACAGGCCTGTCAAGACTCCTGTGTTCTCCATGCAGCTGCCCACAGTACAGATATCCATGCACTTTTGTGTGCAAGCTATCTGATGCCCCACTTACTTGCTGCCTGGATCCATAAAATGGGCTCAGTTTAGCCCACATTAAATCATATATTCCAGCACGCACACGTGTGATCAATGTATCTACACACATTCAGAGTAAATTGTGAGTCAAATTCCCCATTGACTTACAACCCTAAAATGCAAAAGGGCAATGTGGAGTTCGGCCTTCCACTTTTACTAGTGACATTTTGTGAACCCTTAAAAAGTTTGCTGGTTCTGTTCAGATGTGTCCCCAATGTTTTAAAAGCTTATCTCTGTTCTTTGAAGTATTTCTGATCTGGGATGAGAGAGTTCATTTGTTTTGGGTAGGAGCTAACAAAAACCTTCACTGAAATAGTTCTTGCTGTTTGAAAATTTGCTGTACATTTTTCTTTTCACTAGTTTCCATTGCCATGCTTCTGGGAACTTTGTTTCCACTAGGAGACGGAAGGCAGAATTACCACCAGAAAGGCTGTCCTCACATTATTTATGGCCTGATCAGAAGCAGACAGTCCTGGAAATGTCACAAGACTAGGTCCTCACCTGAGATTTCTAGACCTGATTCATAAACCCAAGAGCCTTAGATAAGGTTAGGGAATGCATCTGAACTTTACATCTACAGAAAGCTCATGGTCATGTCCACAGCTGGTATAAATCTGGGTAGCTCCACTGAAGTCAGTAACAGCTACACTTAATTCTAATCCAGTCATTTCTACTCTCCTGCCTCCCTCTTTCCCCTTTTTTCAAAGAAGACTTTGGCTTGTGAACTACTGTGTTCTTACCACTAAACCACTGAAGATCTATCCTTTTCAATTCCCCAAGAGATGGAAAATTGAAACCAGGAAAAAACCCACTAGCTTAAAATGTACATGTGGGAGGGTCTTTTGGAACATCATATTTAATAATTAAATTTGCGTAAAATATAATTTTAGACGGAAATGAGGGGAAACTATAGCAGATCTCACCTGTACTCATCTTTCACCTGCTACGCTGTGTGCTTGGTATTCTGTCACCTGTCACAGCATTCTAACTAGAATTCAATAGAATGCAAATATTTTATTCTTAATTAATCCCCTCCTTAAAACAGTGAATAATCTAGGATTCATAGTGCAAATGTAGGTCCATTTTTCTACAGAAATTTGTGAACATAAATCATTATAACATTATAAAAGGATCTTCTTCTCAATTAGTTTTTCTACAATTGTGTATAAAAGGGATACTGTAGTTTATGAATAGTTACAAGAGTAATCATAAGGTTGATAATTAGAATGGTGGTGGTGGGGAAAGATGACTTGCATGGACTTATGAAACAATGATGCCTTTGTTTTCTGTGTGCTGCACCTTTAAATTTCTAAGAGCTCTGCCTATTTGCAGAGACAGGAGCCATTTTGTTCTTGGGGTTGCTGCAGTCTTTGATAGAAGACACAACCAGGGTGCTCTCTCCTAGTTGTTGCTTATTGTTCTTTTTTGAAGTTGACCCCAAACTAAATGACAGCATCTGGTTGTTATTTGTGTGTGACAAAAACATAACAGAGGTCATCTGTAATTATATATTTTGAAAATGATTTAAAATAAATGTAATCTAACATCAAAACCTCAAAAAAAATGTAAAATTTGTCAGATCTCCAAAACCAAAGATTGAATCCTTTGTGCCAAGAAACAATGAAGCACTCCCCAGCAAGTATAATACGCAAAGATGCAGACTAGTACCTACGTATTGGTATCGAATCCTCACCTTCCATTCTCCTACCATAAGTTTGCTGGTTATGTAAGAACATAAGCTTATTGCTCTTATATTATAGTTGGGGGCGGTGTTTCATAATCTCTGAATAGTCATTTATCCCATAGTTTGATATTTATTTAGAAACTGAGCACATGACAGGGCAAAAAACCATGAAAGTTGTTATTGATGTTCCCACTTTCACATAAGAAATCCTTCAGCATTTTCATTTCTTGAGAAAGAGAAGGGAAAAAAATCTGCATAAGGTGATATTTTACTGCTCCAGCCTGAGAAAATAAACCAATTCTTCATCCCTCCCAACTCTCAGGTATGGTTGTAAGTTGCTTGTGTGGTTTTTCCTTTAGAAAAGAGAACAGAAACTGAATAAGGTAATTGGCATGACTTGGCAATGAACCAGAATGTGAAATCAAATGACTTTTAGTCCAATAAGCAGACTTAACCAGCTGACGTTTGCCCGACTTGTGCTCTTCTGACTTCAAGTAATTTGAGACACTGAAAAAATAAATTATGGGCCAAGCTAAATTGACCTCTTGCTGTGAGTATTGCTAGGATGAAGTTTTATGCTTTGCAAAAATAATACATTGTGTTTATTCTTGTCATTTACTTGGTAATAATTAGGTCTGCGCTTCCTCAAAAAATCATGACCAATTCAAGTTACTTAATTGAAAATACCAAATACTCGTATATTATTAAAGGTTTTATGGAACACTAGCGCACTTGCCCTACTACATTTTTAAGAAATATATTCCTGGATGATACGGTTTCTGGTTGGTCTTACCGTTAATACGATACTTGATAGAGAATCAGAACAGACCTGTGAAAAGCTATATTTATTTTTCTTCTTCTGGACAGCTGAGTTTTAACACTTTAAAAAAAATTTAAAGCACCAGAAGTGTAATTTGATTTTTAATGAAAATATACATAAATTGCTGTCTTGTGGTTCAATTTATGTAATGAAATGAGCCACTATATCTAAACAATCAATATTAAATCTTTAATACATCTATTCCCATATGATATTTTTAATAAAGATTTCTATATATATCAGAATATCTGCTACCTGTATCTACATTCGGCATAACTTGCAATAACCTCTGGTCAGCTTTACTCTTGGATCATTCATGGACAAAAAACATGCAGGGGCCAGCATATCAGAGCTGTTGCAAAAGAGTAACAAGATAGCAAGATTAAAATAACCCAGTTTGACTGTAGGTACTCAAAGTAAATGTGTAAGACTCAAATTTAGAAATATATATATATATATGATATGGAAATCAGTAAGACATAATGAATGTGGAATCCCACACTGCTATTTTAACAAAGCTACTTTTCTGGATAGAATCATATTTGGGCCAGAGCCAAAGCCCACTAAGTGAATGCTAGTCTTTCCCTAGACTTCATTGGGTTTTGGATCAGAATCGCACAGGCAATGCAGCTAAACTTGCCGACACAATCCGTGGCAACTTTGTCAATTATCGTTGATTAGCAGGGAGAGATTCAAGCGGCAAATTCTGTTTTCATTTTAAGTGTTTCTGTTTGCATATTTGTATTAATGTTAATCGACTTGTGTTTTTATTTTTAAATAATAAAATCTGTATTAAAAGTATACATTGGAAAAAGCAGAATGTTGTGCTCCCATTCTCTTTACCAACCATCAGCTTGGATCTGTTCTCAAGGAGTTATACACTGCAGTCTGACAAATGATGAAACAGTACAAGGCTCGATGGCATGATACTTACTTTCCAAATAAATCTGAGGGGTAAACAAGTTGATAAACAGTCAAGATTTTTTTCCCCCTCCAATTTATTCATTCTTGTCTACTTCTTGGTTTCTGTTAAAGTTCCATTCTCTTCTCTTTCTGCCCTCATTCCTCCTCTCCTTCCCCTCCCCACCCACTCTAATGCTATTTTCTTGCAGGTGGGCATCATTTGGCCTTAAAGGTCTTTATTATTGATTGTGAATGGGAAGTCAATAGTCCATCGTGACTGTCAAATCTAAGTTTGCAGTGGTGAAAGTTTTACCTGTTAGGTTGACTCACTCCGGGGCACCTGGCATTGGTCACTGTCAGTAGACAGGATACTGGACTGGATGGACCTTTGGTGTGACTCAGTACGGCCTTTTTTATGTTCTTATGTTAAAGAAAAAAAGTCTTTTTATTTCCTAACCGAACACATTTGATATGGATAAAATGTGGTAGAATAAACATTTAACTCTACAGTGTCACTTGTTTCAGCATAGAATCACGCACTAGCTACAAATGCTCACTAAAACTGGGTAAAATTAGGGTACAGATTAAAATATGGTTTTTGCTTTACAAAATCAAGAAACCCCATAACACTATTAGGAATTT
Source organism: Sternotherus odoratus (assembly GCA_032164245.1). NCBI lineage: Eukaryota > Metazoa > Chordata > Testudines > Kinosternidae > Sternotherus > Sternotherus odoratus. The sequence continues at coordinate 151,915,597 of JAVMKO010000003.1, forward strand.
TTTTGCATTTGAAGTATAACCTCGTTTCATCATTTTCCTAATTTTGCCATAATGTGAAGATAATTGTGCATATTTGCAAAGTGATAATGTAATCTGCCTTAATTTTGCAGCAAACCCTCCCCCCAAACCACTTAAACTGAACCAATAAGAGATTTTATAAAGTATTTGAATAAATGAGGCACTAACAAAAATTCAGTAAATTTCACTTTACATGCAAATAGGATCTAATAAGCTGTACTCAATACATAATCTTTATGGCATTAACAGTAAGTGGTAGTTTGAATGCTAAATGATCAACTTCTTTATTCATATGTTGACTAATACCATCAATAGTCAACTGTCAGAATTATTTCAGATAGCCGGGCCCATCACTGCTGAAGACCTTTTAAATTATACGTACACTCCCAGGAAAACTGTCCTTCATGCCCTGTTTACTACATACTACTGTATAATCTTTGGCAGTGGTAACAACAAATATATAAAAGAAATCTCTTCTGGTACTTGGCACTATAAATCGTGTATATCTGAAGATGATACTATACAGTATTTTGTAAGTAAGTACGCCCCAAATAATTTCTGCCTTTTCAATGTATGTAACAAAGCCTAGATTTTCATCTAGGCGGATTTTGGGTCAAATTTGGGTGTCATCCCCATAACAGTCAACGTGCACCTGTTACAGCCCCATATTTCTATGCAGAAAAGTGCATAGCATGTGGAAATGTCAATTGCACATGCAAATTGTTAGTCACATGCTTGTACAAATGTCTGTTTGCACAGAACCATGTTGATTATTATGGGGACTGGAAGGGTATGTATTTTTGTAGGTCCACACCTCCTATCAAAGGGCTTATTTTTCAAAAAGATGAAAGATGAAGGGCACATACATTATACATGTGTATTTCTATGCCTATCCTCCTCCAAAAGAATTTTCCTGCTTACCCAAAAAAAGCATTTTACACAATTCCACCTCTGCCTTAGAACATCTGCATATAGGCTTCCAAATACGTTTTCACAATAGGTAGAAATACTACATTTTATTCAACAAGTTCTCTGTCCTTGATGCCTCATGTAATGATAATGTGTGTGCTTAATCCTGTGAGTTGCTGAGTGATTTTAGCACTGAGCCAGCACACAGAATCTCATAGACAGTGCTCAGCACTATGCAGAATCACAGATAAGTGTAATTATTTAACATTCAGAAGAAGCTTGAATCAAAATGTAATTCACTGCCTTCCTTTGTGACGTGATAATGTATGAGAGTGTCAGGTCGGATGGTATAAATCGCTGATATTTTAAATGTGTTTTTCTAATTAGAACAATTTGCTTTAAAAATATCTATAATCAGAATGGAATAAATTCTGAGTATTGCTCTACTAGAATGTTTACCCCATGGGTTACTTGTTATACTCAACAGACGACTGCAGAATAACTTAATGAGGTTTAATTGGAATCCTGGCAATTCTATCTGAAAGCAGCCTGCTTTTGCCTCTAGTTGTTTTTGTATTTAGAAAACCCACTGTTCTCTAGGTCTTAGGTTTTGATAGTCACAGGTGGAATAAATATTTTGAAATTCTTGTTTTTTCCTGGTTAGCAGGAAATAAAAACAGGATGTCAGATAAGTACTGCTCAGCTGAACATCAATCTTCTGCTATTTGAAAGCAGCCTGTCACCTCTGGGAAATGTATCATACCAAGAGAGTTATACTACCTGGGCACCACTAAGAGGCCACAGTGCAGTATCACTACATGTCTGGAGTGTCCAATGAATATTGACAAATCGCAAATACAAAATCAAGTGGCTGAGTTAATCATGCAATAATATTCATAATGATCTTCTTTTATGTGCTCCTTGGTAGAAACCCGGCAGTGTCTATATTACTTTTACAGAGAAAACATGCTGCCTTTTTTCCGATGGTCATTTGAGTTCAATTAATTAATAAGAGGGAGAGAGGAGGGAAAATGGGAGACAAATACAGAAAGAGTGTGACACTTCGAATATCAGCATTAGTGTTTGGCTTCGCACCCTTTAGACTCATTCTGTCTCCTACTCTATGGTTATTGTGGTTATATTGCATTTGATGACACAACAGTTGTATTTATCAGCATCATTTTGTACTCATACATGACCTGAAAATCAGCAACTGAGAGTAACTTGTATTATAATGAAAAATGCAGAATTGGGCATGCAAAGCTTCCATGGGACAGAGATCCCCAAAACAATATAGGTGTGAAAAATGTGAGCCATTCTGAGTTCATTTCCTATAACTAACATTAATGAATGTTTGAATAATTAATGAGAGGGAAGCAGCAACTAGTGCTGTAGACCCAGAACTTGGTGTGAATACAGGTAGACTGACTGTTAAAAATAACAGTAGCAAATTAAGCAGCACTTTAAAGGGCATTATGTTCTGTTTAAATGGCAAAGTTGATAGATTTTTGTCTCAGGAGCCATTTTACATGCCTCTAATAATTGTCCTTTGTACATCTCATTTAACTTTTTTAATGGCTAAAGCATAAAAGTCTAAAAAGTACTGAAGTTCTGAAGAAATAAAAAAGCAATTTATGTTGGCTTTTACTAAAATGTCTTCATTTTTGGTTACCACGCTGATTATATTAATATAAGAGCGGGTGGGGTATTAAAATACCTAATCCAGCTTTCTACAGCTCTTTATTTTACCACATAGAGAAAGCAAATACAGACTTAGATCTTCTGAAAAGAGAGAAAAAAATCTCACCTATCCATTCTGGATAATAATAGTTATTTAGAATCAGAGAGGTAGCCGTGTTAGTCTGGAATAGCAGAGGTAAAGTCCTGTGGCACCTTAAAGACTAACTATAAAGTTTTGAAGCATAAGCTTTCGTGGGCTAATACCCACTTCGTCGGACTTCCACTGCTTGCATCCGACGAAGTGGGTATTAGCCCACAAAAGCTTATGCTTCAAAACTTTATAGTTAGTCTTTAAGGTGCCACAGGACTTTGTTACTTCTCCAATAGTTATTTAGTTAAGGACAAGTTTTCTCAAAGATGAAGAGCCATGGGAGAAAGAGACTGAATCATGATTCTCCCACATCCTGAGTGACCTAACTTCTAGATGATAGGATCATGTCATGTTTACGCTCTCAATCTTGAACTCTCTCTCTTGCCCAAATTTATCCAGACTGCTCCAGTTTAAACACGAAAGATTGAGAGAGTTCCCACATGAGAATATCCTATACCCTGGTGGTTGGGGCACTCACCCGAGAAGTAGCAGATCCCTGTTCAAAACTCTTCTCTCTCAAGCGGACATGAACTGGAGGTCTCCCACATCTCAGGTGAGTGCCCTAACCACTGGCCTAAAAGTTAGGGGGGAAGGTGTTTCTCTTCATTTTTCTGTCCCACACATACTGTTTGGTGTGAACTTGTCTGAGGGGCCCGATACAGTAGACATGCTTCGAGTGTGCCTAATGGCTTGGGCCACGTACATGACTTAGGAGGTCAAATGTCTAGTTCGTGAATTACTCTAAGACTTAGATGGACGACTGGTGTCCAGATGACTAGAAGAGGCAGTGGTGTAATTGCTCAAAGGGAGAAATATAAGTCTAGGAAACTTTTTACTGCACAAATTAGACACTGAATGGGTTTAGGCACCTCTGGGTTCAGTGGGAGTTCTGTGTCTCACAATAGTCCCAAAATGGGACTTAGGTGCCTAAAACAGAAACATAAAAATTAGATTAGCCTGAGCACCACAGTTAGGTCAGCCTAACCTTCATTGTGGATGCAGCTATGTCGATGGAGGAATTCTTCTGTCTACATAGCTACTGTGTGAGGCAATCCCACAACCAATCCAGGGCTGGCCAATTCATTTGAGTTAAGAATCAAGTGCTTTGTGTTACCCTTTTAACGTGAACTGTTACTTAGTTGGAAGTTCTGTTTAATGCATTTGATTTCGTTTATATGCTACATCCTGTTTGCTTTGAATCATTCCTGTGGATATCACCCCTGGTGACAGATACTGGAGGGACCACTAGTCTGTAGGGTTTGGGATAGTGGCTAATTACAGTAGCTTTCTGTTGGATACCCTTTCTGGGTTAACACTGACACAAAATCTGAAAAAAACTGGGGGGGGGGGAATGGTTATGGTGACTCCAACCAAACCTAAAAAGCTTGCTGTCTCTGCATTCCACCTGAGCAACCACCAAAGCAGCACCAAATGTCACCTTCTGAAAACTCAGGCATGAGGATTTCCCAAAATGTCTTGGAGTGGTTTTGGAGCATAGCCTTACATACTATCAACATTTGATAGAGTCCACTAACAGGACAAAGGCTAGAAACTCTATATTGCCGGGACCAGTTGTGAAGCAGATGCTCACACCTTGCAAGATAGCCCCCTTGCCCCTCCCCCCCCCATCTTATCAGATGAATATCGTGTGCCAGTATAGGCAATAGCAGGGTGTAAGAGGACGTCACTTGGGCTCGTCCCCTAGCGGGACAGTGGGGCACCACACCGCCTCGCTCCTATCTCCTGCCAGGTTGGGGAATACCCGGCGCGTAGTTCAGGGGGCCTGGGCCCTGTGGCAGGGCAGGCAGCAAACCCACGCAGGGTCAGGGCTCAGACCCTTAGGCAGGGGCTGAGCAACAGTAGTTCATGAGCCCCGGCCCTGAGGCAGGGCGGGGCAACAACAAACAGAGTCAGGGCTCAGACCCTTAGACAGGGGCTGAGCAACAATAGTTCAATATGCCCAGGCGTCTGGTAGAGGGGGAGACTGCCACCCACATGTAAGGGTGGCAGGGGGGACGCAGGCCCACCCACTCCATTGCGCCCCAGCCCGGGGCCCTAGCAGTGGGAAAAGACCAGCTGCAGTCAGTGGGGATCCTGACCGCAACACACTGACATGGGTTCTGAATCCTCCCCCGGGCTGCTTCCAGACTCCCCCTCAAGTGGTACCTGGTGTAGCCCCGTCTCCATGGGCTCCTCGGAGTCATTGTCTGTGGGCAGGTACGGGAATTCCTCGGGGTACCCGGCAGGCGGTAAGTCTGGCTCGGCCTCTGGGTAGGTGGCTTGGGGTAGGCTGAGCGGCTCTTCAGGGTAGACGGCTTGGGGCAGGCTGGGCAGCTCCTCTGGGTAGCGGCCGCTCGGCAGGCTCGGCCAGGCCTCCTCGGGGTAGCGGCCGCAGGGTAGACTCAGCCAGACTGCAGGATCAGGCTGGGTTGCAGTGGCTCCCTGGTCAGGAGCTCCACCGGGAGCGTCTGGCTCCTCCGGTGTCTGCCTCCCGAGTGAGCTCTGGCTCTGGGCTTTTATACTTCCGGGTCACCGTGGTGACCTCTGGGGGGTGGGGCCCAGCCTCTCTAGATCCGCCCGCTTTGGTAACTGGGGAGGCTCATCCCCTAGCGGGGCGGTGGGGCACCACACCACCTCGCTACACAGGGATATACAGAACTTTGCTAAGTGCAACTGAACACTGCTCTGAGAATTTTCACATCAGTGAGTGAAGTGAGTCTTGCTCCCTGTTTGTGTGCATCTCTTACCACCATCTCTCCAAAGAGAAGCAGAAATAATACAAGAATATGAAGGCATGAAAATGAATCCAGACCTACCCATCTATGAAGATCTCCACAAAAAAAAACCCTTAAGTCCAGGAACCCCCTTCTGGTTAGCAGTCAAAGCTCTCCAAGCCTCAGGACTATCACTAAATTCAAGTGGCAGAGGCTCTGAAAAAGGACCAGGGTCAAGAATCAAGACTGGATCATGGATGCCACAGCCGACACCTGACTTCACCATGTCAAGTAAGATATGGATCACATTGAACCACATCAGAACCTCAAATGAGCACTGCAATTATCTGCTACACAGAAGGAAAATGAAAGATGCCCAGTATGTGACTATGGAGAACATATCCAAGCCATTGAATATCTAATGAACTACTGCCCTCTAAAATCTTTGTCCAGCGGAATAACCTTAATTTATTCCATGTCGTCGGAAGCCATAGTTTGGGAACAAACTGTTAAATTGCTATGCAAAAGAAGAAGAATTAGTCAAAGAGATAAGTACGGCTTATATATACAGTTACCTTATTTCATTGATCTGTATTACTATAGTGCCTAGACATCATAGGTATAAACCCCATTGTGCTAGGCACGGTACAAACACCGAACAAAATGACTCTTCTCCAAAGATCTCTGTGCTGAGCTCATAAGCTATGGGGAACATGAATAAAATAGCTTGGTAATAACACTATATTCACCACTTCAACAGTCCAGTTTTACATCAATATGGCTTTATTGATTTCCATGGAGTTATAATAGTGTACAACTGAAGTACAGCAGTGATTTATAAGGTCCACAGTACACATTAGATGTATGGTTAGTAGCAAACTTGCAGAGACAGAGGGATTGTTTTTTTGCCTGTTCAAAGATGACCCTTTTGGGGGGGGGATGTCCAATATCCAATATACAAATTAATTGGGCCAAAAAAACCTTGCCTTTGAACACTTAATTAAGAGATGCTCTTGGCAGTCACACTATGGGTTGCAAATTTTCTGGCTCTCTATTTGGCTTTTTAACAAGCTGTAAGAGGAGGAATGAGCAAGCTGCATTAATTGCTTTTAAATATATAGTTGGCTTTGTCAAGTTGGCATCCAGCAGTGATATTACTTTGTTCTTCGGTAGATTGTTTTTCTTTAACATGGCTCTCTTGTCCTTGAAGGGAAGGAATGTGTGTCTCCTAAATGGAAGTCATGTGTAGTCTGGGCACCAGCAGTTTGGTTGTGTTGATAGTAACAAGACAGAGTAGCTACAGAAGTTGAGCAAGCCAATGAAAAACGAAGTAGTGAACTTGTACTCTAAAATCAGAAAACACTCAGGGATTTTTCCATACAAAGTAAACTAAATGAGATCATGTAGGCAGAGAGAAAGTGAAAAGAGAAGGCCCAGTCCTTGGGTCCTGATGAATTATGGAGGGCAGGATCTAAAGTGACACCTTCAGAGCTAATTTTAATTGTATCAGTTGTAATGGGCCTCAAATGACCATGGAGGCAGCCTGGACTCACTAAGGCTCATCAACACGTTGACCACACCTTCTTCCCCCAGTAACAGCTGTTCAGCCAAAGGATGGAAGACGAGGAGGTAAAACTTTCATAGCTGGTCCTTCACCACTCAATGATTCCCTCAAACAGGGAGAGACTCTGCAGCTGACTATGGGCCTTTTGTACCTGGAGTGGAGCAGATAGGTTGTGGTGGGGGGCAAGATCTGGCCCAAAGATGTAGGAAGGAAAGAACCAGAGATAATAGAAATGCTATATAAGTGAAATAGGGAAAAAACAAGAAAGAATGAGAGGGAAGAACCCATGAAAAAGTCCCTTTTCCCCTTCAATAATGTTTCATGCTCATCTAACAGTTTAAGTTACTCTTTGCAAAGTCTATATATCAGTATATAAAAACATCTAGCATGTGGTACCTTAATAGCTATGTGAACCTGATAGGAAGTTGCTCTAAACTAAAGGAACCCTTCTTTGTATGGGGGTGGACTTTTTTCATGTCTCTAGTATCCTTTATTTTAGCAATTAACTTCTTTTTTAGGATAATATGTTAAGTAGCTCTGGGGTCTCTCTAAATCACAAGTAGTACTGATTAATTACTCTTCAGCAAAACACTAATCCAAGCCATCTCTCTCATCTGTTTACTTGTTAATCTAATGTTGCCCCTTAGTACATTTCCTATGATGGTCCTGCTCCTACTCTCATTAAAGTCAAAAGCAAGGATGTGATGTAAGGAAGTGTCCTTTTGGTTTAAAAAATATTGAGGATTCATGAATAGGCAGAGTATGAAATTTTGGGGAATAAGGCCTTATCTATACTACATGGTTAGTGTAGACACAAGACCTAGTTGTTCATGTGTCTTCACTTAAATTTGGTCCCACCAATGAGTGCCCCACTCTGCTAACTTAATAACACCATTCCCCAGAGCAGCATTGAGTCATGGCTGATGTGGTTAGGTTGATGCAGTGTGAGTGTTACTCATGTCAACCATTACTGGTCTCCAGCAGCTGTCCCACAATGCCCTATATGGACTGCTCTGGTCACTGCTGCCCAGGGAACAGGTAGACTGGAGTCGCCACCATAACCTCGACAGTGCTGGATCCAGTTCAGTATTTTTTACTCCAACACAGTGGGAAGGAACCTCAGGTAAGTATGAAGTTTGCTTTGAAATTTACCAGGATCACACCCTCATTTTCACTTGTGCTAAAAGAGGTGGTGGAACAACCCCGTAGAATTACTATCTACTTTTCGTTCCCCTCCACAGTTAGGCTGTGGTGGCCATGTGGATTAGCTTGTTTATGTGCCCGGGGATGTCCCATGAATCTTCCATAGAGATCTGCAATCCTCTGTTTAAGGTTTATGGGGAAGGCTGCCTTATTTCTTGCACTGTGTTAGAACCCTTCCCCATACCACTCAGCAATAACTTCAGCAGGCAGTATATGGGCCTGGGTGACATTGGGACACCAGCAGCAGTTTTGCTTTCTCTACCTCTGTTACCCTCAGAAGTGAGATATCAGCTCAAACCACCACCAGTATTCAGTTCCATTGCCCTATACAACGAGAATCATGCAGCTAAACTATCCCCTCTTCATTTCCCCAAGCCCCAGAGGGACATACTCACCAGGGCTCAATCAGTCCCAAGAATGTAGTGCTTAAACTTTTGGGGAGCAGGTGAGTGAGTTCAGCATCTTACGTTCTGCTATCAGCAGAGATGGATTTACACCTTATACGCCCCTAGACACAGCATCTTCAGTGCTTCCCCCCCCACACCTCTCCATGCGGATCTCCTTGGAGCCCCTTCCATATCCCCAGGTGGTCCTGTGAAACCCCCAGTGTGTGCTGCAGGGTGTAGCCCACTCTGCCTCCTAGCCTGGCTCTAAGGAGGCTGCTGTGACTTTTTACTTGAGGAAATAATGCACCTATCACCCATCTGCTTGCTGTTTGCCACTGTAGACCAGTCAGCCTCAGCCAGCTCAGGCTGTTCTGGCACCATAGCGGCCTCTGATGGACAAAAGGCAAAACTGCAGCACATTTTCTGTGGGGGAAAAAATCGGCCTCCTTCCGCAAGGATTCTGTGCATGCTGCAAATGTCATCTAAGGGGATGAGGCACAACGTGAGACATGCGGGGTGTCGCAGTAGAGGGTGGGATAAATCAGGAGGCTCCCTCCCTCCCGAAAACTCCCAAACAGTGAGGCCAGAGGCACCAGGGCAATGAAATAGCCCAAAATACTGCATCTCTCAACTGTTAATAAACCCCAGAAGCTGACAGCTAAAAATACCCCAGTTGGGCTAGAAAGTCACATACTTGGCAGTGCCTGATGTGCCTAACTGGAAATCCGGCCCTGATTTCCCATGAATACACTGATAATGGTACTGCTGTTGTATCTATAGCATTCCGGGTCTCCCTTCACACTCACAGAATGCCTGAGTCAGATAAGGAGGAGAAAGGAGAGCTCAGGATGACCTGCAAGCCAGTGCTGCATCAGAGAATGAGCACAGGGCCTGGAGGATCACCCTTGTAGACAATCGGGAGAAGATCATAGAGTGGAGAGGAGAAATGCACTGGAAAAGGAGAGGCATGTACAGTCAGACAATCCTTGCCTTTCCCTAGCATCAACACAGCTGGTCCAACAATCCTATCATTTGCAGTACATTCAAACTCAATATTGGGATCTCCCGAACCCCTCACCTCAACACACCACATGGTATCAGGAGTCAGTGCATGACCCTTAACACTCCACCCCAGGGAATATTACAGACAATCACAGCTTCACATACATGGACCCGGTGAAAGCCATGGTTGGTGTATTTTAGGTAACCGGAATTTGTGTGTTTGTTCTTTCCTCTGTTTGCTTCATTTATTAACATTTAAAACTTAATAATATTTTAATTGTCTGGTTCAACGTACAGAATAAAATTTTGGAAAAAAAACCCCACATTTTTATTAGTTCATAACATATGCTAGCTGGTGCTGAGCAATTCTAACAGCTAACAATTACCTTTTACTGCACTGTGTCACTCAACTCAGAACATCATTCACAAACAATATTAATAGGTGCATTGACAATGTTCTTCTCCTACATACACAGCAATCATTACAAGAGTCATACCGGGCTGCAAAAGAGCAAGGCCAGATAGCGCACTCTACAGTAATGCTGCTGGCATTAAAATGGTTTTCCAAAGCCTCCTTGAGCTGTATAGCTCCACGTTGAGCTTCTAATACAGGAGTGGGGAACCTCCGGCCCGTGGGCCCTATACGGCTTGCCAAATCATTCCGTCTGGCCCGCGGCGGGGCCGGGGCTTAGTCAGGCACTGGAGCGTGGGGAGAAGATGCGCCGCAGCCGCCGGCCAGGGACGCGCGCGGGCCGCCAGGCGGGGGCGGCTCGCGCCTGGGGGAGCCGCCGGCGCTGTGCGCCCACCATTAGCCAGGCAGTGAAACGAGGAGCCGCGGGGAGCCGACGGTCATGAGGGCATGGCGGGGGGGGGGGGGTGGCTGGGCTGGAGGGCAGGCAAGGGGGCGGTGGGGGGGGAGGCCAGGCTGGGCGGGGTGGGCGAGGCATGGGTGCGGGAGGCTGGGCTGGGTGGGTCAGGCATGGGGGGCAGGAGGCTGGGTTGGGAGTGGGAGTGGGGAGGAGGTTAGGTTCGGTGGGATGGGCCGGGCCAGGCAGGGGTGGGGGAGGAAAGGCAGTTAGATGGGGGGAGGCTGGGCGGGGATAAAGAAAGATCACCCCCTACACCCAGGCTGACAGCAGGAGCTGACTGGGGCAGGCGGCAGGACCCCGGCTGGCAAGGGGCCAGCGGGGGAAACTCCAAAGCAGTGCAGGGCTAAGCACTCCGCCTGCCACTGCTTTGGGGTTTCCCCTGCTGGCCCCTTGCCAGCTGGGGTCTCAGCTCCTGTTGCCAGCCTTGGCTTCCTCGGGGGAGCGGGGGGGAGTGGCCCTCGAATGACATTACAAATGGCCCTTGGCAGAAAAAAGGTTCCCCACCCCTGTTCTAATAGCTTGTGGATTTGGCTGTTCAAATTCATCAGTAGCTGTTCCACCTCCATGGAACCTCTCTGCCCCTCTTTGCTTCACAGATATTATGCAGGACACAGCAGACAGCCATAACCACTGGGCCTGATTGAGAAAAAAAAATCCCAGTCTTGTAAGTAAACAGTGCCAGCAAACCTTCAAATGATCAAAGGCACATTCAACTGTCATTTTGCACCTGCTGAGCCTGTAGCTGACATGATCCTTAACCAGGATACCGCTTCATTAGCTATGGGAGCAAGGAATAGGCTGAGTCATCCAGTATTGATATTGGCATTTCAACATTCCCAATGGTAGTCCGCTAGCTGGGAAAGAAAGTCCCTGCTTGTAGCTTTCTAAACTGTCCTGTGTTCTGAAAGATGCACACACTATGCACCTTCCCTGACCAGCCCACACTGATGTTGGTAAAGTGTCCCTGGTGATCCACCAGTGCTTGCATAATCGTAGAAAAGCAGCCCTTTCGGTTGATGTACTCTGCAGCAAGGTGGTCTGGTGCCATACCATCTAACCACAGTTTGGGAACCTAATGCTCCATAACCAGCCTCTGTGTCCTACAGATTCATAGAATCTCAGGGTTGGAAGGGACCTCAGGAGATCATCTAGTCCAACCCCCTGCTCAAAGCAGGACAAATCCCCAATTAAATCATCCAACAGATTTTTGCCCCATATCCCTAAATGGCCCCTCAAGGATTGAGCTCATAACCCTGGCTTTAGCAGGCCAAGGCACAAACCACTGAGCTATGATGAGAGTCACAGTACTGCATAGCAGGAGGCGATTAATTACCCTGTACACTTGCATGACAACATCCCCAGTGGTGAATTTTCTGACTTCAAATTGATTCTTGATTGACTGGTAGCACTCTGGCACTGCAAGTTTCCACAATGGACTTGCCACTTATTTCTTAGCTGTCAATGCAGCTCTCATTTTGGTGTTGCTGAGTCAGAGCAAGTTCAGCACAGAGATCCAGAAATGTGGCCTTGTGCCTCTGAAAGCTCTGCAGCCACTGCTTGGCATCTCAAGCCTGCGATACAATGTGATCCCATCAATCAGTGCTTGTTTCTAGGACCCAGAACCGGTGTGCCACCATCTCCAGCTGCTCTCTGTGCATGCCACCAATAACCTTTAATTGTTTCTTTCTGTGTCCCATAGTACAGTAAAACCTCGATTTAACGGACTAATTCGGGCGAGGGGGTGTCCGTTAAATCCAAAAGTCCGTTATTTAATAATAATAAAAAAAAGAGCTGTCGGAGCAGCAGCCCGCCCGCCACAGGGTCGGGGCGGCAGCTCCGCAGCCCGCTCGCTGCTGGGACTCGGGCGGGAGCCGGCAGCAAGCCCGCCCGCAGGCGGGACTCGGGCGGGAGCTGGCAGCCAGCCCGCCAGAAATGGATCAGGAATGCATCAGACTTGCTCAGAAATTTTGTCCGTTGCATCCGAAGTCCCTTAAATCGAGGTCCGTTAAATCGAGGGTTTACTGTACTCTGTCCTCCAAGGAATTGTCCTGTTCCCTGCGGCTCCTCTTGAAGCTCTGCAAATGCTGCAGGATCATACGTAGGGCCCTACCAAATTCAGTGTTGAGAAAAAGGCATCATAGACTGAAATCTGATCTCCCCTGTGAAATCTGGCTATGTAGGGGAGGGCTCCTATAGTGGGCCAAGCTCCAGCTAGTCCCGGCCGGCTCTGGGGAGGGACTGGGCTTCCTCTTCCCCTGTAAGGGCTGCTCCCAGAGCTGGATCAGACCCACCTCTGAGGACCTGCTCCAGTTTGAGGAAGCTCTGAAGCTGCTGTCTGGGAGGTCAACATTGGAGGTAAAAAAAGTGGCTGCCACCCCCTGACCCAGGTAGGGAGGCTGCAGCTCCAGCGGTGAGCCCCTGACCAGCATGGAGGGGCTGCGGTACTAGTTGTACTAACTGTGGCTTAGGTCGATGTAACTTTGTAATGTAGACATGGCCTAAAATACCATGGCATTCAACGATCCCTCAGTGCTTAAGATGCTGGCACGAGCTCTGTTTTATTCTATGTCTGGTTCAAACTGGTTGTTCTTGGTATCACAACAAGAGCTTCATAGTGCCCTGCCCAGACTCTATGTCTGGGAAGCTGAGTCTTTAAAGGCACAGCTCCTAAAACCATAAGTACAAAGACCGAATGGTACAGCAACGTTTCCCCTCCTGGATCCTTGATGTTAAGATTAAGATTAAGTAGACCATAAATTTTGCATGTGTTTTGAACATACTTGCTTTGCCTCAGATGTGTGACCCGTGTTCCCCCTTCAAGAAGGCCCTAAAAAAACTTGTCATATCCCATTATGAAAAACATCCAGCTCAACTGAAGTGATGGAATGCAAATTTTTGAAGTGGTTGCATTTTCCAAGGGGTACAGAAGTTGCACTGCAGGGTGCTGATTTCTCAGACTACTTGTACATATGATATAGCACTCGGGAGAGCTTTGCTGAGCTTTTGCATCATTTTCAGGTGCTGCATCTAGATGCCTCTCAAGTTAATATTCATTATTCATGTCCTTTATCAGTCATTACCCTTTCTTTGTCCTCTGCTTGATTTTGATTCCAGCTGCCAAATTCTCTAGCGTCTTTCAAGCATAAATGATCAAATGATATTCAAGGCACATGTGTAGGTATTTGACTCTTGCTAAAAACTTCATACATTCCAGCGCTTTAATATTAATATTTCCTACAGACAAATTAGAAAAAAAATATTATGAATGTTTTGTCCTCACAAAGAATGGTCTGCATTCTTTCTGCTCGGTTGGAGCTCTGACATTATTTCAACACTTTGAAGTCTCAGAGATGTGATCCAACGTGATAGCTCAATAGTTCTTTCTGCCTTTTATTTTGATTATCAGTTTGTAATGATATACTTTACTCTGTAATGCCCATTAACTACATCGATAGCATATCGTAAAGCTTCCTAAAAGGGTACACTCCACTATTAAGGAATTGTAATAGTGTTGTTAATATGTTTGGGTTTTCCTTTCAAAATTACCTTCAAAAGTTGTATGCCTGAGAATTTTCTCTTATTAAGAGTAATTTTTTGCTTATCGGCTCTTTCTTAATGGCTATGAGTTTAATTCTGAAAGTTAATGTTACAGGACTGTAGCGAAGTGATGACTCACTGGCACGGCATCTCCTGCTTGTTGTCCAGGGAATTAGCTCTCCAGCCCTCGGCGCGGCTCCTGGTGGCCGGTGTCTCACTTGCCGTTGGCCTTGTTTCTCTCCCAGACTCTGAAGCCCTTTGCCCTGAGGTTCTGCCCCAGCAGTACCCCCACTCTCTCTGGGTCTCCACCTCCATGGGGAACCCCCAACCCTCTAAGCCCACCTTGCCTCAGTGGCTACTGCCAGTCATCATTTAGTCCCCACTCACTGGGTTTACCAGGGTGCAGCTCTCCCTTTGCCATTCCCCAGCACTGTAATTTGCCAGTTATGATTATGCTGTGTGTATGTGTGTATTATTTTTTTATTTAAAGTTATGAATATTTAATATATGATTATTAATCTTCTTGTATCTCAATGTGTTTGGGTCTAAGTAGCCTTAGTGAAGCATTTGGACAGCTTCTTGGGAAAGGACTATTCTCAAGAAGTGCTCTATCAAGAAACACTTAACTGACAATGGACTTTGGAGACACTAATCCACATCTGAGATTTCCTGGGAATGGTCAAACGAACATGTATACAATGCTGTTGGCATGCAAAAGCTGAATCATTCATGGGTATGTGACTGGTCCAGATGGCTACAAACTCGATCTTGTTATTGTGATTTTGCACAGAAGAACAAAGGGGTTTCTGCCCTAAAGAGAGAGAATATATAAGGCCCTGGAAGCCCCTCCATTTTGTCTTCAGCTGACTCAAGAGATGGCCTCTCCACCCCAAAGAGATGCCTGAAAGAAACTGGAACAAAAGACAGTACCTATGGGCATGTGAGTGATTACTGGACCCAGGCCATAAACTATGACGTTGGTCTGAAAAGGATTGAGCCCAGACTAGGAAGGAGGCTAGTCTGTGAAAGAAGCTTACTGGGACATCTCTGAGGGTGAGATTTATCTGTATTCAGTTTCATACTGTATTAGGCATAGACTTGCATATTTTGTTTTATTTTGCTTGGCAAATTACTTTGTTCTGTCTGTTATTATTTGGAGCCACTTAAATCCTACTTTTTATACTTAATAAAATCACATTTTGCTTATTAATTAATCCAGAGTAAGTAATTAATACCTGGAGGTAGCGAACAGCTGTGCATATCTCTCTTTCAGTATTATAGAGGGTGGACAATTTATGAGTTTAACCTGTATAAACTTTATACAGAATCAAATGGTTTTATTTGGGGCTTGGATCCCATGGGGCACAGGTGTCTGGGTGCTGGAGACAGGAGCACTTATTAAGCCATTTTCAGTAAACTCTGCAGCTTTGGGGGCATGGGTCAGGCCCTGGGTCTGTGTTGCTGCAGATTAGCATATCTGGCTCAACAAGACAGGATTCTGGAGGCCCAAACTGGAACAGAAAATGGGCTGAGATGTAGTCTCAACACATCCAGTGACAGTCCCAAGCGGTCTCTGGGACCAAACATGTCACAGATATACTGACCTACTCTAAACCATATCATAGCTCAGGGCTAGTCAAACTATTATCACTAGCTTCCATATATGTTGCATTGAGTCGGGGTCTGGAAGAGCAGAGAAACAGGCAAAGATCTGGAACTTGAAGGGCTTTTGGCAACCCAGTGTGAGGAAGGACTTAAATGAAAAATGAAACCTCTTCAGGAGGTAAAGAAATTAAATAAGACTGGGGAAAAATGGAATACATCCACAGTATAAGAGACATATAGTGTACAAGGTAATATGTACACTTTATCACATAACATATTAGCAAAAGGGGAGATAGATAACTGGGACCATCTCTCCTGGACCTCTTTTATATATGTCCATATTAGGGTAATAATGGATTTAAGAACCTTAGACTGGTATTAGGAAATAATTATGCCTAAATGTCTAATCTGTTCTGAGATCACCTCGAATGAGAGTGAAGAAAGGTCCAATGATTAAACAAAATGACAAATCGCAACTTCATACTTAGTATTGTTTAACCTGCAGCCTGAAGCCCAATTAAAATAGCTCCTTATTTTCATCAGTTCAGGGAAAGCGACAGAGGATTAGTTACAAAGAGCTAACAAGTCATCATCACAGAATTCCTCTCTTCACAGTGCTGTTCCCTTGACCTCTTGCGAAATGCATAGTCACAGACAAATGTTGAATAGGTAGTTCAAGAAAAGCAGACATGACCCTGGGTAGCATATGATGAGTCAGTTAAGAAGTCTAAGATCATGTATCAATTAACACTACCACTGCCCTCTAGAATCAGAGAGGTAGCCGTGTTCGTTTGGAATTGCAGAAGTGACAGAGTCCTGTGGCCCTTAAAGACTAACTAAAGTATTGAAGCATAAGCATAAAGTGCCACAGGACTCTTTGTCACTACTGCCCTCTAGATGCTTCTAAAGTAGTGGGAGGATGGACTTGCAGTTGAGGCATTTGCTTAGAACTCAGGAAATCTGGGTTCAATTCCCAAATCTACCAGGAATTTCTTATGTGACAATCTCTCTATGCCTTAGGCCTGTTACTGGGAATGATGGTGCTTCCCTAGCTCACAGAGAGTGTTGTGAGAACAAATTCATTGATGTTTGTGAGTGGCTCAGATACTGTGGTAATGAAGGCCATAGAAATATCTAGATACAGACAGGTCTTCCTCAAATCTAAATACTTAAACAATTTAGAGGAGACCTTTCATCAAAATAGATATGAAACCTGTATCAATAGTATATTTTTTGTCAGGATTGACATAGATTAACCACCTAAGATTCCAGGGAGTGCATTTAATGTTAATGTCCTCCAAACATAGATTTTAGTCCAAACTCTTTTTTATTTTCAGAGGGGCAATGGTATCTTGGAGTTCTTAACTTATGTATGAAGTTCCAATGAGCTGGCCATTTGTCTCATCAGTACTATTCCTTTAATAGAAAAAAGTTAATCACTTTGAATTAGTTCAGGCCAATAAAATGTTTAGCAAATGGGTTCCCTCAAGTCCATTTTAAATAACCATCAGTTTTTCAGAAAGTCATCATTAGTCAGTCACTCTGGCTCGTTCTAGCATTAACCAAATTACCTTCTTCACAGGGCACAGGAATAATTCCCATCAGGCTTGTAACTCCAGCTGGGTGTCCATGTCAAAATTCTTTCTCAAGGAGAACATCCCTCTCCTGGCCATGCTGCTTGATTTTAAGAAGTACAGAATCATAATCGGTTCCGGTTGAACTTTCTCAGTGTCCACATTAACCCCTCTATTGGTGCTTGGGCATGTGGAATATAGAAACTACGTTACATTCAGAAATACTCTTTTTCCTAGAATCAACAAATGCAATGACACCTATTTCACTTGTAGACATTTCAGTCCAGGAAGCTTCAGTGAAACTTTAACTTTAAGATCCATTTGCTTCATTGGTAACTTTAGATGTGTTATTGATCTTTTTTTTTTTTTTAACAATACACTGCCCAAAAGGCTGCCTGCTCCAAGAAATTCTAGGAAGGAGAGCTAAGCGGAAAATGTCTCTGGAGCACAAGATAAATGTCCCTATCTGACAGATGTCCTCCTTTTCCTCTACAAAACAAGCTGAGTCTTGCATTACTCATTTAATGCACAAACATGACAAAGAACATACTTCAGTGATCTAGAAACAAAATAATTGTTCTTTTCTTTTATTATGCCATTATATATGCTGGATGATACTTTCAAGTACAATACTTTGTTAATCAAAGATGCGGCGGTTTCCTTTCTCAAGGTCATTAAAGTTTAATGCATCCAACTGCTGATTGGGTAGCACTATCCTCTTTGATGTTTTGCACTTTTTCCTTATATTTGACAATTCATCAGCCATTTGTTTATATTGTTTATCCCAGTAAGTCACTGAATAAGATTCAAAGTAACTTAGTATGTGTAACCATACACATGAAAAAGTTCCTTGCATTATTAATATTTCAAAAAAAAAATCTCATTGAACAGTGTTCAATCTTTGATGGATATGTTAAATAAAGATCTTTTTACACCTGCTATTCAGAAGGGTTGTGAGCTCTGGAATTTCTCAAGGATCATAAATACATTTTTATTCATTTGATAAGCTTGTTACTCTGAGATAATATGTACTTTAAACTCACTATTATACAAACACAACTGGTCAATAATATTCTTCCTCAGTGGACAAAGTAGTTCAAAATATTCAAAAGCTTAGTTTAGAGACACAGGATTTTCCTAGCTTTGGAGAAATCCCTCTCTCCCTAACTCAAAACATGCTTTAAAAATAAATCTAAGTGTCCATACCTCAGCCAAGATCATTAATTACACAAAAGTGCAGTTCTACTTTGACAAGTGTTTATGTAAACAATGTTTGTATATGTACCCATATCTGTCTCTCAGTGACTTCCATATCACAGGTCCTAAAACAGCTGTGCAAAGCTAATCTGGACTCTGAAGCTCAAGGTGGATTCTTTTCTGCTCATCCATGCTCATCAGTCATTTAGCATCTGCAAGACAAATTAAGCCTTTCCAAAACCATTGTCTCCAAATTATGTCTCAATGATAGCTGTGAAGCCCCCTAGCTTTTAATAGGAAGGCACAGATGAAACTGATTGGAACTTAGTAAACAGTTTTATTGAAGATGCCAGAGCATCAGCTGGTGTATATCAGCAAAGCTCCATTGTGTGGGATCTGCAGTGCTAACGAGTAAAAAGTACTATTGTTGTCACTAACATAAGCAAACATGATTCTAAATACACTTAGGAGGCAGATTTGTGTCATTTTGACAGCCACTTTTCAAAGACGTTTACAGTTTAAATTCCTCAAAAATTTCATCTTCAGAGAATAGGCTATGTAAGATTGCTGAACTCTGTTAAACAAAAGACTATTATAATCCATCATCATAATTTGTGCTACACCAGTACACCACTGATGGCTCAGAAAGATGATCATAGTAACAGCATTTTGAATAGACAAGGGCAGGTGAGCTAGTCTTTAATAGAGGTCAGGAAGAGCAGAAAGAAAGTGGTTGCAGTAGTCAAGAATGGAGGCCATGAGATGCTCAATTAGTGTTTTAAGCATGGGAAAAAAAGAAAAGGTCAGATCTTCGACTATGGTGAAGGAAGAAGTGGAAATATTTGGACTAGAGTTTGGTTGTGTAAGGCTAGTGAGAGGAGAGGTCAAACACTGGCACCTGATTCATTGGTCTGAGTACCGAAAACCCAAAAGTGTATGGATACAGTGTATTTCCCAAAGGACATCACACTGCGATATACAAATCAAAATTTCTGATTCCATATTGCTCTCTGGACTTTCAGAATGAACTCTTTCCTTCTCTTCTGCTTTTCTTTGGAGCGTTTGGAGACTTCTCACAGACATCACAATCAAAGCACTAACATAATGTTAGGTATAATATTTCCTTCCCCTTTTCCTGCATGTAGTGGGGTGACCACCCGCTCCCTGCCTTAAGGGCTTGTAATAGCCCAGGAAGGGGTCGTGACCGGGAGCCAGCAAACTCCCAGCGTGATTGGGAAGTAGGCTCAGCTGGGTGGCCATGCCCAAAACACTCGCAGGCCTGGATAAAAAGGCTGCGAGGCAGGGAGACAGAGAAGAGTCTCCTCTGCTCAGAGGAAGACAGGCCTAGCTGCTGGGGCTTAAGCAAGGTACCTGGATTGGGGCTGGGGCAAGGCAATGGGAGCTGGGGAGGCTCTAGCCTGAGACCCCTGGGCTGCAGGGCTTAGAAGAAGGCCCGACCCAGGGGTACTGGGGTTGCAGGGGGCAGCCCATAGCTCTTAGCATAGAAGCAGCAGGCCAACCCCCCGTTGCCAGTGATGAGTGGCAATGATACTCCAATCTGCCTCAGTGAGCGGGGGCAAGTGGTGACTGGCAGTTGCCTAGTCTGAGGCAAGGTGGGGATAGGGGGTGGAGGGTTCCCCAGGGAGGGGAAACCATTAGACCTGAGGGGGTACTGCAGGGGTGCAGTGCCCTCAGTAAGAGGGCACCGGGGTCTGGGAGGGACACGGGGCTGGAGCGGGACATCGGCCTACAGAGGGCGCTCCGAGGCTGGTGAGCTAATTCCCTGAAGAACCAGTAGGAGGCGCTGCAGGGGTGAGTCGCTGCCCCGTTACACTGCACCTCAACTTAGCTCTCTGCTAGGGTATAGACTAGAGTTTAATCTTCTCAGTACTTTGATCTCTTTCCATATCATAAGAGTTAAATCTCTGAAAGAACAAAAGTGACACAATGTCTAAAAGCAAAAACCATTACTAAATCTATCTGTGTATATATGAAAACAAAAGAGTTTATTTCTAGTCCATGAAATGATTGTGAATATTGTCAACAACAACTGTTTTAAGACAACACTTTTGGGGTTTCCCCTCAAGTTTTAGTTCTGGCTACTACCACAAATTCAAAATATATGTATGCACATGCAAATAAATAGATTCTCTTAGGCTCTTCTTTTGGAAGGTTTTCTCTTCTTATATTTGTGGGCTGGTGCCCAAATCCTCTGATGGGCATGGAAAACCTGTCTTATGAGGGGAGACTCAGGGAGCTGAGCTTGTATAGCCTATGCAAAAGAAGGCTGAGGAGAGATATGATTACTCTCTATAAATATATCAGAGGGAAAAATATCAAAGAGGGAGAAGAATTATTTAAGTTCAGTACTAATGTGGCCACAAGAACAAATGGATATAAACTGGTCAACAGGAAGTTTAGACTCGAAATTAGACAAAGGTTTCTAACCATTAAAGGAGTGAAATTCTGGAATAGCCTTCCAAGGGAAGCAGTGGGGGCAAAAGACCTATCTGGCTTCAAGATGAAGCTTGATAAGTTTATGGAGCAGATGGTGTGATGGGAAAACATAATTTTGGCAATTGATCTTATGGGTTATGCCAACTTATGTGTTATGCCAAGTTTAAACTGCAAGGGAAGCAGATTCTTGGGTATGGCAGAAAATCTTCAGGGTGTCTGGTGTCATTTCTTGAGTTCCTCCAGCATATATGTGTTTTAATGTACTTGGCTATGATCCTAGCCTTTTCTCTGTCACCACTCCCCTTTAGCTCAAAGGGGATTCCACACTGCAGTGCCATGTCCACAAAAAGTTTGTATTCCGACAAGCAATACTTATGTGGACTGGAACAATATGGCCTTTTCAGAGATATAAGGTTTGAGTGAATGATTGAGTTTTAGCACTGTGTTGTCTGTAACACTCTTTGAGGGAATTTAGCCTCTTGGTTGTCTGTACAGATTCATTGTGACATGTCAAGACTCACTATCATACAGGTTCCTAGAGGAAAAAAAAAAGGAAAGGAAAGGAAAACACAAATGTGTTTGCAAGTGCTTTAGTTCCTCCATATCTTCAGTCTAAAATGCATGAAGGAAACATAGAAAAACTTCCAAAACAGATTCCAAAGAGAATCTGATGAACTGGAATTAATTTGCAAATTGGACACTGTCAACCAAGGATTAAACTGAGACTATAAGTGGTTTTGTCATTATACTAATTGATTGCATTTTCCTAGTTTAGTCTCTTTTACAGATTCTAATCAACTGTCATACATAGATAAGAAACAGTGTAAATTTTCACTACAAAAGTTTTTTTCTCCCGCTGATAATGGCCCATCCAAATTTAACAGCCTCTTAGAATTGGTATGGAAATTTACAACTTTTTTTTGCTTTCTGTGTGTATAAATGCATCTTACTTCTGTTTGTTCCATTCTATGCATCCGATGAAGTGGGCTATAGCCCACAAAAGCCTATGCTGAAATAAACTAGTTAGTCTCTAAGGTGCTACAGTATTCCTCGTTTTCTTAAAGGAAATATAGTGAATAAAGTCTTTCAGAAGCATTTCTTCAATATAAGACCAGGTAGCCATCAACTATAGATGAACAACAGAAGGAATATTTGCTTCTTGTGAACTTCAAGTCAGTATACAAAGTAACTATTTTCTAGAAATTCACCCATGGTGCTATTTATCTTAAAGTGAAATTCAGTTGATGTAGAATGAGTCCAAGGCCCACATACCACTTCAAGCTCACTCTATTTTGAAGACTATAATATGGGACTGGAGGATTAGATAGGCCTTATTCTAGCCCTATGCAGAGGGGTGCATTGCACACTTCAGCAAAAAGGACCCACATGGTTGTCTCTTGATCACCTACAAACGTCTTAAGATCTACTCTGGTGTGCAATGCATTGTATGGGCCCTGAGTGCTTGGCTTACTTACACTGCTAGTGAATAAGATGTCTGAGTTAAGAATTTCCATTAAAGTCAAGCACATGGAATTACGTGAAACATCTTTAAAGCTACAACCCTTTGTGAATATTAAATAATTTTATTGGCATTAAGTTTGTTGCTGAGAGCATTCTAAATAGAAAAATAAATGGACTGGTATTTAAGTGTTAAAGGCCAAGACTTCTTGAGTGATTGAAGCTCTTAAATAATTTCTAAGATTCTCTTATTAAATATTGAAAATATTGGAAAACGCTTCCAAAATATAAATTACGGACCTTGTTAATTAGGAAGCTAGAGGAGACACTCTTTTTATTTCCAAATTATCCTACAGCCCCTATTTAGACAGTACACTTTGTTAGGGAGAGTCTGAATAATTCATACCCACTGCTACAGGGTGGCCAATACTGCACAACACTGTGAACGCTTGCTTAAACATTAAACTACTTTCCTTGGTTGCCTTCATTCAGTATCTCAGGTGTATATGTTTACTGTCTGGAATGTTTCAAACAGGTAATTGTAAGCAAATAATGAATAATGTTTGTAGAAAACTATTTTCAAATTTGTATCACTAATAGTTGCACAAGAATCCAATTCTGCACTGATTCAGCAAGGGACCAGAAATATACAATACAGTCTCATATCATCCAATCAGAAAGCAGAAACCCACACTATCACATGACACAGGTCTCAATGTGAGCAGGTGAGTAACAGTACAGCACACTGGCACTTCTCTCAAGCTGCAATTATGGGCTTCAGAATCTCAGCTTTCATTGGTTGCCAAGAAAATCTCACCTATGAAACAACTCTAAGAAACGCAAGGACAACTCATTCACCTCAATACATGAGCTCAGATGCCCAGTCATAATAATTTAAATGTTAATATTGTTAACTCTTTCATGGCTCTTGAAAGCATGCATAAAAAAAGCCAAATACAAAACAAAACACGAATCAAGCCTGGTTGTGCCTGGCTTTTGATGGAAACAGTGTGGAGGATTAAATGCTAAGCATTTGTTTAGTTCTTCACATGGAATTTATGAGGAGAACTCAAAAGTCAGTCCTAGTTCGGCTGAATAGTCTGGGGACCTTTGCCCTGAAGAGTTTACAATCTGAATAGACAAGACAGAGAAAGGCTAGGAGGGAGAAAAGAGGCACTGAGACAGTCTTGACCAAGATCACAGAAGAGGTGAGTGGCAGAACAAAGCTTAGAACCCAGCTGAATTGACTTCTAGCACACTGCCCTTGCCACTACATCAGTCATTCACAGTGCCAGCCTTGTTTGCCGCAGTCACTTGAAGGATACAATTGTTTACAGCTCCCGTTCGGTGTTAGTTCATCTTTTTAATCAGTGATAACACTCACCCACCTACTGGCTTTTCAATATCTTTATAAAATAGACCAAAGGGTAATTCCTGATTTCCTTTAAAGCTGCTCTTTTACTTAATCCCCGATGGAGCAAGTGGTAGCAATATAAGTGTCTAAAAACCACTTAATGTAGATTGAATAGGGCAGTTAAAGTATCACTGGGCTCGAAAAGAACACTTACTGCAGTTTAATGGGTACATGGGGTACATCTAGCTGAGACGTCTGCTAGCAACACAACATACTGCCCCCTTTTGAGAATTCATGAACTTTAGGAGATGTATTTGGGTTTACATTTGCGATTAAATTTGCAATATCAATTGCACTGGCTCTTTAGATTTGTTACTTCCGAAGTACTCATTGTGGTGACTTAGGGCAAATAAGGCTATAGGAGCTCATGTAGCCACAGGATATTGCCTCTCACTTACCAGATTTATTTACTGTCTCGTTTCTTTAGTTAGAGATTCACTTTAATCTCCAATGCAGACCTTTAGGTCTTGCCAGAGTCTCACCTGCCCCTCTCATATTAATCTCATATTCCTCCCACCTGGCCATCTCCACTCTTATCTTCTGTTTTGTCTATGCCTGGATTTTTTCCATTTTTAGCACTTTCCAGTCTCTGCTTTTAAGTCCTGGTCACTTATTTTGGTCCCAGTCCTGTGACTGCTCTGCACACAGAGCTCCTGTAGAATTAGCCCTGTTACTTCCATTTGTGCTGGGCAAACTAGGGCTGTTGCAAAGCTTTTGCTAGCTGCTCAAACCAAATGACAAAATACTCTTTGTCCAAGCTGTAGAAAAACCTGGACATGCACGAAAGAGAACAGGTGGAAAAATCAAAAAAGTTACTGTAATAATATATTAATCTCATAGACTCTAAGGGACCATTATGATCATCTAGTCTGACCTCTTGCACAATGCATGCACCCATCCACTCCTGTAGTAAACACCTAACCTATGTCTAAGCTCTTGAAGTCCTCAAATCATGGTTTAAAGAGTTGAAGGTGCATAGAATCCTCCAGCAAGTGAATTGTGCCTTTTGCTGCAGACAAAGACGAAAACCCCCACAGGGCCTCTGACAATCTGAGGAAAATTCCTTCCTGACCCCAAATATGGTGATCAGCAAAAACCTGAGCATGTGGGCAAGACTCACCAGCCAGACACCCAGGAAAGAATTCTCTGTAGTAACTCAGATCCCACCCCATCTAACATCTCATCACAGGCCATCAGGCCCATCTACCACTGAAAGTCAAAGATCAATTTATTGCCAAAATTAGGCTATCCTATCATACCATCTCCTCTATAAACTCATCATGCTTAGTCTTGAAGCCAGATAGGTCTTTTGCCACTACTGCTTCCCTTGGAAGGCTGTTCCAGAACTTCACTCCTCTGGTGATTAGAAACCTTGGTCTAATTTCCGTCTAAACTTTCTGCTGTCCAGTTTATATCCATTCGTTCTTGTGTCCCCATTGGTACTGAGCTCAAATAATTTCTCTCCCTCCCTGATATATGTTTATCCCTCTGATATATTTATAGAAAGCAATCATATCTCCCCTCAGCCTTTTTTTGGTTAGGCTAAACAAGCCAAGTTCTTTGAGTCTCCTTTCATAAGACAGGTTTTCCATTAATCGGATCATCCTAGTAGCACTTCTCTGTACCTGTTCCAGTTTGAATTCATCCTTCTTAAACATGGGAGACCAGAACTCCACACAATATTCCAAATGAGGTCTCACCAGTGCCTTGTATAATGGTACTAACACCTCCTTATCACTACTGGAAATACCTCACCTGATGCATCACAAGACCGCATTCGCTTTTTTCATGGTCATATCACATTGGCGGCTCATAGTTATCCTGTGGTCAACCAATACACCAAGGTCCTTCTCCTCCTCCGTTACCTCCAACTGATGCGTCCCCAACTTATAACTAAAATTCTTGTTATTAATCCCTAACTGCATGACCTTGCACCTTTCACTATTACATTTCATCCTATTATTATTATTCCAATTTACAAGGTCATCCATATTTTCCTGTATGATATCCCGGTCCTCCTCTGCATTAGTAATACCTCCCAGCTTTGTGTCATCCACAAACTTTATTAGCACATTCCCACTTTTTGTGCCAAGGTCATTAATAAAAAGATTAAATAAGATTGGTCCCAAAACCAATCCCTGAGGAACTCCATTGGTAACCGCCCTCCAGCCTGACAGTTCACCTTTCAGTATGACCCACAGTTGTCTCCCCTTTAACAAGTTCCTTATTCACCTTTCAATTTTCATATTGATCCCCATCTTTTCCAATTTCACTAATAATTTCCCATGAGGAACCGTATCAAATACCCTACTGAAATCAAGGTAAGTTAGATCCACTGCATTTCCTTTGTCTAATCTATTGTCAAAAGCCTCACGATTTATCAGTAGTAACTGCCAGATAAGTATCATTATCCATTTGGAGCCAAATTCTGCCATCTTCACTCACACTCAATAGAGTCCTACTTCACGAGGAGCCCCACTGATTACTACTCAATAGGAATAAGGAAAACAGATGCTGGCTCTAACTACATAATCAGCCCCTTTACTGGTACACTGCTTGGTGGAGCACCCTAAGAAGTGGTTGTGATTACTCTGAGATGTAACAGTTTGATAGACACAGAATGCTATTTCACCACACTGGCAAAACGAACTAGGCAGGACTTTGGAAGAGTCAGTGACCATGTTAACATGAATGACAATTTTGTATTGACTGTTGTAGAGGAACTGAGACTTGAGATTTTATTACAGCATTTCCTGTTGCTAGTGTAGAGAGGTGCATTATTTAAGAGAGATTTCTCAGTGGCTGGCTTGATTTTGCTCTGTCCTGAATAACATTTGTCTAGCTTGGTTTGTTCTGCTAATCTTAGTATGGCAATTTAGGCATCACAGATCGCAACCTAGGGCACAGTCCATAGGAAGCAGCAGTGCGTTGCTACCCCAGGAGCATTCAGGAAGGAATTGTGGCCATGGACATTTTTCTCCGTATGATGTCATGAAAATCATTGTTAGGATGTACCATGAACGCCTCTGAGAGCGCCTTGTCTTAGATGCCAAAAGGGACCACATTTTCAAAAGTGCTCAGGACCCACTAGCTTCCTTTGTGCTGCCTACCACCAATGTGTTGAACTCTTCGGACAATCTGGCCACTTATTTTGTTGCCTAAATGGAATCTGAGCTCTTCTGAAAAATCTGCCTTAAATTGTGGATGCTGAGCACTTTGATAACTCTGGTCTAATTTGTCAGTCATTTATACTGGAGTGATTCCACAAAAGACCATGAAGCTTTGTACGGGTATAGAACTGGTATAAAGTGAAAGTGAAATCAGATCCCCCACCCCAATCTCTCTGTGATTCAGTTTCCTTATCTGTAAAATGGGATTAACAGCACCTAACTCAAACAGGTATTGAGAAGCTACATGTGTTAATATATATTCAGCACTTTCGGGTGCTTAGATGGATAGCACCATATGTGCACAGCAATCTTATGAATATCACTGTTTTGTACTAATATTAAGGCTTCCCCCTGCTTCTCCTATCTCTATTTTTGTTTTAAAACAAATGATAGCTGGATGAAATGACAGGAAATAAAATGCTTGACTAACCTTGGAGATTATGATTCTTTATAATAGAGTACATTTATTTCTGGGGCTAGTATATGTAAACCAGCAGAAAATGGGAATGTAAAAAAAAATGGTATGTCTACTAAATAATGGTTTCTTGCAGAAAGAGGAACAATAAATATTTAATAAAAATGCAAATATAAAGCCATCTGATGTGCAGCTCCTGCTATAATTTTACGGTGAAAGACCAAGTGCAGCTGTGTTAATGTTCTAAACTTACTTCAAGAACTAGTCCTTCTGCAATTCATTTCCCATCACCAAGAAAGAAGAGACAAAGATCAAACTGAATTATTTATGTTTTAGAATTCACTGGCATTGTGTATTCAGCACTCTGACAGAATATATACAGTTGCAGTGTATTGTTCCAGCTGATTCTAGGCAATCTGTCACCCACACAATGGAACAATAGGATGAAGCTTACATTTACTTTGCTTACCACTTTTTTTTTTCACCTTACTCAAGTATGTGCTGACTTCCATTCAGGATCAGTTCACATGACTGAACCAGTGGGAGAACAAAGCCTGAAGGAAAGGAACAAAATCAGGAGAAGGGGGATAGCTGGTTTGATGCTTACTACCCGGGAAGCAGCTTTTGAGGAGTTATGCTCAGAAGTGTATAGAGGGACCTGAAGACTTTTAGTGGTATGTTGTTCTTTTTGGTGCTCTCTTTTTGGGTCACCAAGACATATGACACAAATGCAGGTGTTCTCTGAAGAAATTAAATAGCAAAACCTACAAATGTGATCAAATCTGTCAGCAGCTAACTGAAATCATGTGGTGTTATATTACCCTTTTATTAATGAAAAATCATTTGTTGCTTAGCTGGCTAGAGAAACAAGCTTGTATGTACAAATGGACTTAATTTGCATTGTACATGTGAAGGATGTTTTATCTTTCAGGGCACAGGTATTTAGCAATGAAGATGAATAGTTCTAAATGTGGGAGGCAGATCCATTAACTTACAATCAGAACTTCTCATTAGGAATGCAGAATGGAACCGACACTCTCAGTCACCCCTTTTGAAACATCCAGGGCTAATTGTGTAAGATACTGAATAATTTCTTCAGCTGAACCTGCCGCCTGCGGAATGAAGGTGAAGAAAACGGCAAGCATGGCACAATTCACCTACAAAACTGCTGCATTGTATATTACATTCAGAAAAGCCTGGAAAGTCAGTTAAAGCTGAAACTCCAAAATGAACTGCATCACATCCATGTCAAAATATTGTACTTCATGCAAAGCTGTATATAAGGCCTCGAAATATTATGTCATGGCTAATACAACATAGTAGCCTCTGTAATAAGGTAGGCAGAAAGGGAAAGAGACTTGCTGTGAGAGCTTGAAGTCACTTAATCCCTTTGTGCCTCATTTTCCCCATCGGTAAAAAAAATGATAATGCTCCTTTTGTAAAAACATGGGTGATACCCTCAGAAAGAAGGCAATATATAAATGCATTATTATTATTGTCATTCCTATTTAGGCATTTCAGGTCAAATTCTCAGCTGGTGTAAAAAAACATA
Organism: Sternotherus odoratus; assembly: GCA_032164245.1. Lineage (NCBI taxonomy): Eukaryota > Metazoa > Chordata > Testudines > Kinosternidae > Sternotherus > Sternotherus odoratus. The sequence continues at coordinate 151,944,472 of JAVMKO010000003.1, forward strand.
GTTCCACTGAAGTCAATAGACCTACCTTGATTTACACCACCTGAGGATCTGGTCCTTGGAGTACAAAACAGATCTTTGAAAAGTAACTCCATGAAGAGTGGCTCTCTAAAAATTGCATTTTGTAGTTTGTGTTCTCTCTCTCTGAGTTCTTTTAAAGAAAAGGATGCTTTTCTGACTGCCACTGCTGCAAACTCAGTCTGACAACTGAAAGAAAAGGTGTGACATTTCTAGCTTATATGTCATTGCCAGCAACAAAAACTCTGCATGTGAGACACTTGGTTAACAATTCTGTTGATCCTATGCAAGCCAGAAGAGACCTGCCTTGGCTCTGCAGGAATAAAAGAATAAATGGTGGTAAAATCTTATTGGTGTCAACAATAGTAATTACATATAAAAGATTACATTGAAAGAACATTCTTGTAGTGTGAGGACATAGACACAAGGAGCCTGCTTTAAGCAGCTGCTAAAGAACTCCCGAAGGATATGTTTTCTCTACCTGCTGGATTGGAGGGCAGTGATCGATCTATCAGGGATCGATTTATCACATCTACTGTAGACTCAATAAATCGATCCCCGAGCGCACTCCCCATTGACTCCTGTACTTCACCTCCGCAAGAGGTGGATGTGGAGTCGACAGGGGAGTGGCAGCAGTCGACTCACCGTCGTGTGGACAGTCAGGTAAGTCACCCTAAGATACACCAACGCTATTTGCGTTGCTGAAGTTGTATATCTTAGGGCAATTCCCCCAACCCCAGTGTAGCCCAGGCCTAAGTGGGAAGTGTCCCTTTTATTAAGCTCACTGTTGCAACACATCCTGGTTTTCTCTGGTAACTGTGGAGGACCGGGAGGTCTATAACCCCTCAATATTCCCCTTAAGATTAACACTTAAATTATAAATCAACACGTGTGTGTGTGTGTGTGTGTGTGTAAACACACAAACACAAGTTCAACAGAAACTACAAGTTCCATAAAACTGTTTACACTTCTGTGTCCCCTTATGAACTGAATTTAAATAGTCCTGAGCAGTATTTAGAGGGTCAAGTCTTTTGAGGAGGTCTGATCAGTCTTCAGGACCATATTCTTACTCTTGTTGAATTTCCATGTAGAATTCCCTGTGGAGAGGCCTCACTTCCTGACAGAGTACCCGTAGGTCCTGGATCCTCTCTCTTCATTGTGTTGGGAAATATTGAAGATGAGCCTGATTCCTCCAGAAAAGTCCTTTTGGGTCTCCACTAGGTAGAATCGGAGAGTTTCTACCAAGTTCTGAACAGTTCTACATGTTGGGGAGATTCTGAGATAATTTTTTCCCCAGGTCCACTAATCCAGATTTTGTCATTGGGCTTTGATACTACAACCATTCCTACACACCAATCAATAGATTCTTGCATCTCCTCCTGTAAAGGTGCTAGTTCTGGCAGGACCCAACTGAGTGTTCCAGTTCAGTACAAATTGCTTAAAGCAGGGCAGTTGCAGCCCAAGACTGGGGGTTTTCGACCTCTAAAGCAAACCAAACCAGACAGACAGAGAGGACTTCAGTTTTACCCCCCTGGCTAACCACAAGCAATTCCCTTAGTCACTCCACTTTCCCAGTATCACCGCCAGCAGCCACTCATTATGGAGATGTCTGGTTATGAAAACCAATACCCCAGTAAAAGAAAAAAGGTTCTCCCAATCCTAACGGACCAAGCCCCAGATCCAGGTCATTATACAAGTTAGATCTTGCCCACAAATCATGCTGTTGCCAATCCTTTAGAATCTAAAGGTTTATTCGTAAAAGGGAAAAGATATTGATGAGAGCTAGAATTGGTTAAATGGAATCAATTACATACAGTAATGGCAAAGTTCTTGGTTCAGGCTTGTAGCAGTGAGGGAATAAACTGCAGGTTCAAATCAGGTCTTTGGAGTACATCCACCGTTGGGATGGGTCTTTCAGTCCTTTGTTGAAAGCTTCAGTTTGTAGCAAAGTTCCTCCAGAGGTAAGAAGTAGAATTGAAGACAAAATGGAGATGAGGCATCCGCCTTTTATAGTCTCTTCCGGGTGTAAGAACATCTCTTTGCTCTTACCGTGGAACATTACAGCAAAATCGAGTTTGGAGTCACATGGGCAAGTCCCTGTATAATTTGCTGAGTCACAAAGTGTATCCACCTTCTCTCGGGAGAGGGGGGGGTCTTCCTTAATGGGCCATCAAGCAGGCTAGGCAGAGCTGACACCAACTTGTCTGGAGTGTCACACACAAGCATTGCATAAATTTGAAATACAGACAGTATACAGCCAATATTCATAACTTCAGTTTCAAAAATAACTTGCATAGAGATAGTATAATCATAACCAGCAAACCATAACCTGGTCTTAGACACCTTATTTGAGCCCCCCCCTCCCTTTTTATAGGATTTGGTTCCACTACAGCACCTTGGTTGCAACAATGATCTATACAGTCCCAGATTATGTCAATACTGTCACACCTCCATATCTTCCATTCTCTTGAATTCTTCTTAGATTTTTTTCCTAGCAAGAGCAGAGGGATGCAGTGTAGGGCTATGAGAGCAAAGGAGGTTAGTTGCTGGTGGTCCTAATTTTATTTTGTACTCTCTTGTCAGCTTTCCTAGCCCTGTAAAGACATGCACATACATCTCCAGTATAGTTTTGCTTTTCACCATTAATGCATTCTGGTTGTTCTACTAGGCATAGTTCTTGTGTTGGTGACAAACATAGTAGGGAAGTTGTCAATCCTTGTATTACCAATTTATTATTTGTTGAAGAATTTTCTGTTCTTTCTCCACTTTCACAAGGAACTGGCCAGAATCTTCCAATGTAGTGCCACTAGCCCCACAGAGAACCTTATTTGGTCCTTATGGATCTCCATCCCATGATCAGTTATCTTCTTTTTTTTATTGCGGTGACTAGTGCACCAGTATCAGTTTTTAAATTAAGGTTTCAACTGTTTAGATTCATGATTGTGTACCAAGGTGTTGTGTGTTCTCTTGAGAATATAGTCCCTGGATGCGTGGACTCATTGTCATCTAATGATAACACTCACTCTTGGATTGCTTCTGCTACTCATGGTGACCTGCACACTGTTACAAAATGTCCCATTTTGTGCCATCTCCTACATTCTGCCTCTTTAGCTGAACACATGTGCCTTGGTATCTTGGTGTCTTTCCAAGCTTTCCTCCTGTTATGATTCTTTAGTCTTCCACTCTTTAGTTGAAGAATAGCAGCCATGTTAGTCTGTATCTGTAAAGAAAGTGAGGAATACTTGCAGCACCTTAGAGACTAACTAGTTTAGTCTCTAAGGTGCTGCAAGTATTCCTCGCTTTCTTTACTCTTTAGTTGTGCACTGTTCCTATGTTGTAAATTTGTCTGACTACTGCCACATTTGTGTCTTTTCCCTTTACTGTGTCAACTTTGTCTCATGCAGTCTACACTATGGGTATGGCTAGACTACAGATTATAGCGCGTGTGTGTATAGCGCTTCCAAATTTAGCGCAATAGGTATTGCGCTACAGCCTGTGCAGATTAAGACCCTTCAGCGCTACAGCATGGACACATTTCAGGTGATTCTGGAGGCACAGGGAGTGGGGAATTATGGGCAGGTAACCCAGCATTCAGCTGGGTGCAACGTGCTTTGCAAAGGAGGGGGGTAAGGGGGAACAGGGAAGGTGTAGGCAGTGAGACATGTTGAGGCTGTCAGTGACTAGGAAACTGACCAGGCTCTGCAGTGCACTCACACAGCTCGATCGGTCAGCATTTCCGCTGCTTATCGACTGTGAGTTTTAAGAGAGAAACTGATAAGCTACTTCCTGATTCTTCCGCCCTTTTTCAAAACAACATTGACATCATTTGCCTTAAATGGCTTGTTGATTCCCTTACAGCATAATGAGTTATTCCTGGGTGGTCACATTTGCACCCTTGCGCTACAGCGCTAGCGCAAAAAGCCTTATCACTCTCAGGGACAAGTTTAATACTTGCGCTTTAAACAGTGAGTAAATGCGCAAAATCTCACTTTGAAGTGTCTACGGTACGAAAATTATAGCGCTACTGGAGGGTTTTAGCGCTGCAAAGCGCCAGTCTAACCATGCCTTATGTGGCTAAGTCACACTGCTGTTTCTTCATTGTTTCTTACATTCTCACTTTTGCTGCAGCTTTTGCTAGTATGAGATCTGGGTCTAACTGAAGCTGTGCTGATAAACTGGTGTTTCTCCAACCAACAACTACCCTCTCTTATTACTTCTTCTTTTAATGATCTGCAATACTAAAAATTGCAGTAATTCAGGTCTCAGCTGTTCCCCTTTTTTCCTGGCACCTCCTATAAATTTGCCTTTTTCATAAATAATACTCTGTCTGCCGTTGGAATAGGCATCACAAGCTTCTTTGACACTCGAGTATACATAACTGTACAACCATTCCTCCGTTAGTGAAATTGCAAAGTCAAACACTCAAAGTTGGGAAATGCCAGAATTAAGATTGCCTGTGCAACTTTATGTTTACAACATCCCTGAGAGATTAAGGGATATTGTTATCCCCTGTTTACAGATGGGGAATTGAGGCACTGAAAGTTTAAGGTCAAAAGTATCCACTAATTTTGGGTGCCTAATTTGAGATGCATAGGGCCTGAATTTTTCAATGTACTTAGCTTGAGAGAGCATTTTATATGCTCAAATCACAGCTTCCTTTGACTTCAATTGCAGCTGTGAGTACTCTCCAAATGACACTCCAGAGCCTCTTTGCCCTGCCATTTCCAGTTCCCAGTTCTCCCCAACCTCCATGTCCCTGTCTCAGTAAACCTAAATTCTCCCCCCACACCCTGGCTTCTCAATAGATCTGTCTCTCCTCCACCCCCCACCTCTTTCCTTCAGCCCCACTGATTCTCAGTTCCAGTCTGCATGCCCAGCCAATCTCAGTAATTTTTCAATGTAATGAAATGATAGCACCAGACCAAATCAATTATTTATATTTTATGCTTCCCCTATTAACTACACCTCCTTAATAGCCTGCATGCTGAAGGTTAAATGACATGTCAATTATAGTAGGTAACTTTTCTTATCATAGAATCATGGAATATCAGGGTTAGAAGGGACCTCAGGAGATCATCTAGTCCAACCCCCTCCTCAAAGCAGGACCAATCCCCAACTAAATCATCCCAGCCAGGGCTTTGTCAAGCCTGACCTTAAAAACCTCTAAGGAAGGAGATTTCACCATCTCTCTAGGTCAGTGGTCCCCAACCCCTGGGCTGCGGACCGGTACCGGTCCGTGGATCAATTGGTTCCGGGCCGCGGCCGCCTTCCCTTCATCAGCGCCGCCGTGATCGCTTCCGCGTCGGCGGCAATGTAGTCGGTGGCTTATCGGCGGACATACGACCGGGCGCCGCGGGGCACTCAGCGCCGCCGACATTACTTCAGTATCGGAGATAATGTATTCGGCGGCTTTTCGGCGGACATATAAGTGTCCGCCGCGCCGAGTGAAAAACTAAAAAGAGGTCGCGGCTCTCAGTAATATAAACCCCCCCCCCCCCCCCCGGTCCGCAGTAAAATTGTCCAGCGTTGACCGGTCCGCGGGGATAAAAAGGTTGGGGACCAGTGCTCTAGGTAACTCATCATAGAAGGAAATCAGGTTGGTCAGGCATGACTTGTCCTTGGTGAATCCATGCTGACTGTTCCTGATCATGTTCCTCTTCTTTAAGTGCTTCAGAATTGATTTCTTGAGGACCTGCTTCATGATTTTTTCAGAGATTGAGGTGAGGCTGACTGGCCTGATGTAGGGTGCGGAAGTGTCACAGGCCGTTGCTAGGAAATGAAATTCGCTTCCAACTCGTCTCCAGGGTAAAGCATTGTCAGTCAAGGTTATCGGCCCAGGGAATGGCCTTGCCTCCTTTGTTTACTCGGCCTGTGTGAGATTCAGCTTGTGTGAAACTAGAAATGTAAACTAAGGCAGTACGGCAAAACAAGTGCTTGCTATTCATGAGCTATGTATGAGATGCAAATGTGTATGGGTATTTCTGTGTCAACGTGCCCCGGCATGTTGGGTTTCATCCTGAGCATGGCTTCGGTGCGTCAGGCTTTCCCCGTCTTTCAGTGACTGCAATGATAAGAGGCCCCCGTTGCCGCTGTGTCACTGTTTGCCTTCAATAAACTCACCACTTTTATTCATCCAGCCACTGTGTGTGAGCCTCGTTTCTATGGTACTCAGTGTACCTTGCAACACCTGTAGTTCCCCGAATCCTCCTTCTTCCCTTTTTTAAAGGTAGGCACTACATTAGCCTTTTTACAGTCATCCAGGACCTCCCTGATCACCATGAATTTTCCAAGATAATGGCCAATGGCTCTGCAATCACAGCTGCCAATTTCTTTAGCACCCTCAAATGCAGTGCAACTGGCCCCATGGACTTGTGCTCATCCAACTTTTTTAAATAGTCCTGAACCACTTATTTCTCCACAGAGGGCTGGTTACCTCCTCCACATACTGTGCTGCCCAGTGCAGTAGTCTGGGAGCTGATCTTGTTCGTGAAGACAGAAGCAAAAAAAATATATTAGTTTTTTCCACATCCTCTGTCACTAAGTTGCCTCCCCCATTCAGTAAGGGGCCACACTTTCTTTCTTATTGCTAACATACTTGAAGAAACCCTTCTCGTTACTCTTAACATTGCTTGCTAGCTGCAACTCCAAGTGTGATTTGGCCTTCCTGGTTTCACTCCTGAATGCCTGGGCAATATTTTTATACTCCTCCCTGGTCATTTATATTTTGGACTCTATCTATCTATCTATCTATTTTGGACTGTTATGCACGCTCAAAAGTATTTGATTTCATTGATTTGTTTTTAAACTTGCTTTTTCTATGCTGATTTGAAAACTCACATGGGGGAGTGATTTGTCATTGTTCGTCTCCCACATGGCCAATGTCTTCTGTTGTGAGACGCATTTAGTTAACATTTGAACAGGGTTGATTGATTCCCAACCAATTATTTATTCAAAGAAACCTCTTCTTCTGTTTGCAACCAGATGACAAAATTCTCAGATCTATTTGTCATTCAAAATTATTCATGGGTTACCTCAGTGACAGCTACTTGTTCTACCGGATGCACTTTTCACAAGTTTTTGCCTTCAGAAAGCTTGAGCATTCAAACTCTTCAGAATATGACAATTTAGGTGATGAGAGACATCGTATTAGACTGGCAATTTGTGACCAAGAGGGTAAAGAGACGCAGGAGGCAGTCAATCTGTCTAGAAATAGCAAATTGTTATCAGGTACTCTGCGAGTCAAATGCTGAGCAACCTGTCTCCAGAGGAATGGAACAGAAAACTACAGGGGACCTACCTGACTGGCATTCTTGCAAACAATCACCCTTGGTAATCCCATGCTAAGAAGAGTGGGCAGAGAATTCAGCAAGGGACACAAGGGCAACAGGACAGTGTGAGGACTCCCTGGAGCAAAAATATGAGGTGTATCCCAAAGACTGGAAGGGATTATGAATTCATCTGGCAAATCTTTACAGGTGAAGATACACTTTGGAATCAATGACATCAATGACACACATCATCTGGAATTACACAGATTATAGAAGATTAATTGGGAGAGGTAATATTCTTACTGTACCAACTTTCTGATTTACACGGAGCTGTTCTTCAGATCTGGGGATGAAGATCATAGAAGGCTTCAGGGACTATGGAAAGGAGCTGAAGAATAGAAATGTCCAAATGATATTTTTAGATCCTTCTGGTCCTACAAGTGAGAGAAGAGAGAAGGCAGAACATGCTGGAGGGGAATCATTACATCAGGGGTCTCAAACTCAAATGACCATGAGAGCCACATGAGGACTAGTGCACTGGCCCGAGGGCCGCACCACTGACACACACACATACCCTCGCTGCCCCGGCTCTGCCCCCACTCCACCCCTTCCATGAGGACTAGTGCACTGGCCCGAGGGCCGCACCACTGACACACACCCTGCCCTCACTGCCCCGGCTCCGCCCCCACTCCACCCCTTCCAAGAGGTCCCACCCCTGCCTCACCTCCTCCTCTGAGCACGCAGCTCCCCATTCCCTCCTGGAAAGCGCTAGGCACCACCAACAGCTGTTTGGCAAACAAAGCAAGAACAATATAGGAAGTCCAGAGCTAGAAACATGCGCGGCCCAGCCAGGCAGCAGAGAAGCCTCCACTTCTGGCCCCTCCATCCTGCAAACTGCTATGGGGGGACCGGGGGGGAGGGAGGGAGGGCGCCAGGAAGCTTGGCGGGCTGCAGGGAAGGGCTTTGCGGGCCGCATGTGGCCCCCGGGCCGCATGTTTGAGACCCCTGCATTACATTATGGTGTGAAGTTGAAGGTTGTAGTTTTGTGGAGCATGGAGCCAAAATCTAGTGGCAGAGAGTGATTTATGAATGGGATGTCCTATATTTCACAGATAGGGGAACTGATCTTCTTGGCCAGAAACTAGCTGAAGCAGCCAGAAGGATATCAAACTAATAATACAAGATCAGGTTGCTAAGAAGATAAATGTGGTTCAAAATCAAATTTAGAATGTTGCAAACAAATTGAGCCAACATGATACAATATGTGAAGAGAATAATTTTTTTCAGTTCTTTATGTAACAGTGATAGTACCCTGGATAACAAGCAAGAGGCATTAGAAAGTCTTACTGATGAAAAGAAATCTATATATATAAAAGTCAAATGGTGTATGTATGCATGCGTGTATGTATGCTTGTATGTATGTATGTATGTGGGCTTACTCCTTCCACACCATTTGAGCTAGAGACTTGAAATTTGGTACAGTTAGAGGTCTTAGGGTCCTAATCAGGGTAAGAATCGAAAATTTTTCAAATCGCACCTCTGAAGCCCCCCAGGGGTGAAATTCTTTAAAGCCCATTCACATCAGCTGGGCAGCTGCTGTTCTCTGTGACATACCGTGTTTCCCCGAAAATAAGACAGTGTCTTATATTAATTTTTGCTCCCAAAATTACATTACATTATATTACAGCGAGAGGCAAAACTTGAAGTACGTCTTATTTTCGGGGGATGTCTTACTTTCGGGGAAACAGGGTAGTTATGATCTCATAATACCCCCTCCAATGGACCCTGCACTCGCTCAGCTCTCTGCCCCTCCCCCCTCCAATGGACTCCGCACTCGCTCAGCTCTCTGACCCCTCCCCCCTCCAACGGACCCCGCACTCGCTCAGCTCTCTGCCCCCTCCCCACTCCGACGGACCCGAGTTGGGTTTGGTCGGAGGGTAAGTGAGGTGGGGGTGTCGGGTTTGGTCCGGGGTTTTTGGGTTTGGTCGGGGGGGGGTAAATGAGCTGGGGGTGTTGGGTTTGGTCTGGGGGGTGGGAAGGTGTCAGGGTGGGTGAGGGGTGAGGGGTGGGTGTTGGGGTAGGTCAAGGGGTGTTGGGTTTGGTGGGGGGGGTAAGGTGGGGGTGTTGGGTTTATTTGGGGGTGAGGAGGGGGGACCGGGTTGGTCGAGGGGTAAGTGAGGTGTGGGTGTCGGGTTTGTTTGTGGTGGTAGGTAGGGGTGTCGGGTTTGGTTGGGGGGGAAAGTGAGGTGGTTGTGTCAGGTTTGGTCTATGGGGGGTGAGGTGTGGGTGTTGGTCAGGGGGTGTTGGTAGGGAGGTGACGTGGGGGTGTTGGGTTTGGGTGGGGGGGTGAAAATGCGAGTAGGGTTGGTCGAGGGGTAAGTGAGGTGGGGGTGTCGGGTTTGGTCGGGGGGGGCAAGGTGGGGGTGTCGGGTTTGCTCTCTGCCCCCTCCCTCCTCCAATGGACCCCGCACTCGCTCAGCTCTCTGCCCCCTCCCCACCTCCGACGGACCCGAGCAACGGCAGGTATTTTCGCTAGTGTAATATAATTGTCATTACTCAAATGTGGATGATTCATTTGATTGGAATGTTAATCGTTGGTTCTAACCTACTCAGAAAGGATAGTTCAGGTAAAAGAGATAGTTCAGGTAGTGGGACTCTACTTATCACACCATAACACACCTATTTTAGAGAAGTAGTTCTCAACCTTTCCAGACTAATGTACCCCTTTCAGGAGTCTGATTTGTCTTCCATATCCCCAAGTTTCATCTCACCTAAAAACTACTTGCTTACAAAATTAGATGTAAAATACAAAACTGTAAGAGCACACTATTACTGAAAAATTGCTTACTTTCTCATTTTTAACATATACTTATAAAATAAACCAATTGGAATATAAGTATTATGCTTACATTTTAGTGTGTATTAAATAGAGCAGTATAAACAAGTCATTGTCTGTATGAAACTTTATATTCTCTAGTGTTTTTTATGTAGCATATTGTAAAAGTAGGCAAATATCTAAATGAGTTGATGTATCTCCTGTAAGACTGTTGCGTACCCCCCAGAGTACGCATACCTCTGATTGAGTACGACAATTTTAGAGTATGGATCAATGTATTAACCAACAAAGTTCACAAGGGGATATTGGTGGGGGTTAGGAATACAATTAATGAGTTTTCCCCCAGGTCAAACTGACAGAGACCCTGTGGGGTTTTTTTCATAGCACGGGGATGGGTCACTTGATGTGTAAATGGAAAATTCTCTGTAATCTGAATTCCTGATTTGAGGACTTCAGTAACTCAGCCAAAGGTTATGGGCTTATTACAAGAATGGGTGGGTGAGGTTCTGTGGCCTGCAATGTGCAGGAGATCAGACTAGATGATCACGATGGTCCCTTCTGACCTTCAAGTCTATGAGTCTATATCAGGGGAGAGCAAACTTTTTGGCCCGAGGGCCACATCCGGTTTGTAAAATTATATGGAGGGCCGGGTAGGGAAGGCCGTGCCCCTAATCCAGCCCCCTCCCACTGCAACTTTAAGCGAAATGATGTTAAGTAAGATGTTAAGTAAACGATGTTGTGCTGCATTAGTAGGAGCATTGCCAGCGGATCGAGGGAAGTGATTATTCCCCTCTATTCAACACTAGTGAGGCCACATCTAGACTATTATGTCCAGTTTTGGTCCTCCCACTACAGAAATAGAGACAGATAAATTGGAGACAGTACAGCAGAGGGCAACAAAAAATATTAGGAGACTGAGGCACGTGACTTACAAGGAGAGGATGAAGGAACTAGGGTTATTTAGTCTGCAGAAGAGTGAGAGGGGATTTGATAGCAGCCTTCAACTACCTGAAGGGGGAGTTCCAAAGAGGATGGAATTCGGCTGGTCTCAGTGGCGCCAGATGAGGAATAAGGAGTAATGGTCTCAAGTTACAGTGGGGGAGATCTAGGTTGGATATTAGGAAACACTATTTCACTAGGAGGGTGATGAAGCACTGGAATGGGTTACCTAGGGAGGTGGTGGAATCTCCATCCTTAGAGGTTTTTAAGGCCTGGCTTGACAAAGCCCTGGCTAGGATGATTTATTTAGTGTTGCTCCTGCTTTGAATAGGGGGTTGGACTAGATGACCTCCTGAGGTCTCGTCCAACCCTAATATTCTATGATTCTATGATTCCTGGAGCAGTTCCCAAGGGGCTCCCAGATCCTTACCAGGTGACTTTGTTACTAGATGATCTGTCCCCTGATAAACAGGTTCTTCTGGTTGGCTTGGGAGCCAGTCTTTTGTCTAGTGCCATTACATTTCAATTGTCAGGCACTTGAGTCAACAACCCTCTTTTTTACCCCTTTGCCACCAGTCTTTGGAATTCTAGTCTAACATGGAGGTAATGGAACAAAGAAAGTAAAGAACTCTATAACCAAAATGGATTCTGCCATCTGATAAAGATACATATAGGGAGTTCATAAATTGTACACACAGATTTCCCAAATTGTCACACGTTTGCATTAGGAATTTTGCTCTGAAATGCTCTCAGGCTATGGTCTTAAGAAGATTCAAGTCCTATTGATTACAGATCATAGTCCTTTCACTCTGAAGTTAGTTATTTCCTTTTATGAAAAACTTTCTGATATCACGCTAACCTCACTCCCTCCACACCCACATCTTTTATAACTCAGTGTGATTTTTTTCAGCTGTTTGACTATCTTTTATCATAACAGTCAAGGACTTATTGACTTACATTTGCTGCTGCCTGTAGTACTCTATCAACCTCTCTAATTTTCTTCACACAAATTATAGATTATAATAATATTAACCCAGTAACTGTATATTAACATTTACTTTATGTTTGTTTTATAGTACTCCAGGGCTGATCTGGAATCTGTTCTATTTCAGATTGAGATTTTCAAAGGCACTGTGCATTGGCCTAACTCTTCTCCTACTGAAAATTACTTCACTGAGAGTAGAAGGCGGCCAATATTGATCACTTTTGAATATTCCAACCCAAGTCCTTGTCAACTTTATTAGTTCAGACTTAAACCACAAATCAGATGTGTGAGAATATCCAAATATCCTGATTATTTGAACCCTGAAAATGAAAAAAAGACCATTTGTAGAACAACCACCATTTAGGTCATTGCTTATTTGGGATATATATTTTAAAAAGTTCTAAGTGATTTAGGAGTCTAAGTCCCATTTTCAAAAGTGACAATTAGGGCCGGATTTTTAAATGCAGTTAGTGGAATTTTCAAACGCACCTAGGTGCCCAACTCTCATTGATTTCAGTAGGAATTAAGCACCTGACACTTCTAAAAATTGGACTTTGTGTCTATCTAAATCAGAAAGTGCCAAGATACCTCAAAAAATATGGCCTAAGTCTTTTTTGAAAATGGGGCTTAGGTGCTTTTGAAAATGTTAAACTACCCTCCTCCTCTTTAACCTACTGGGATGGTAAGTAACATATGTTCTATTATCTTAAATGCACCTTCAAGTGGTGATAATGCAGCTCTACTTTTTATGGCATACAAATGGTGCATACCAAAAGGAACCGGCATAGCTGGCTCCTGAATGCTACACATCTACTCCTCTTCTTCTTAAATCACATGTTGTTCCCTTGCACCTTATCCACTGCCTTCTGTTTTCTCTTTGTCTTACATTCCCATCCACACCTAATTCATCTGCTTCCTTTTCTGCTCACCTTTTCCTTTTCCTTTCCCTCCTCTCTGTACTGTGCATTTATTTTCCTTTTCTCAACATGCAACAGGACCAGTGGCAGAAGCGACTTTAGCAGCAGGCTCTGGGCACTCCCCAAAATCAGGCCTGGATTAAACGATGTGCTCTGGGTGCTTTTTTGCCCTATGTCAGGTTTGGCCCATTCGCCCCTCTGTCATCATGGAGGGGCAACAGGGCCACATTTGAGTGAGTGGTGTTGTGATTTGGTGCAAAGAGTCATTCAGGTTTGGTGCCTGCCATCAATTGCTCCCTGAACTATCACCTACCTCAGATGAGCCCAGATCACTGTTGCCACAAAGCCCAGATTAGAAGAAAGCTGCGGGGTCAAAAATATCACTTTCACTGGCAGCTGGACAGGAGCTCAGGAAGAGGTAGACTAGGAGCATCTCCTCAGCTACATGCAGAGCTGAGCCCCCTCTCCCATCCCCATAGAGAGGGCAGTGACACCACAGGTCTGGGCTCTCTCTGCCTCCTGGTTGGGCAGTGACCCCAAAGTCCTGGGCCCCATCTGACCCTCCCATCCCCTCACCTATTAAATCAGAATTCTAACACTTGCCCTGGAGTGTCAGTTCAAACTATAACCTCTTCATAGAGTATCAGGGTTCGAAGGGACCTCCAGAGGTCATCTAGTCCAACCCTTTGTGAAGAGTGGGTTTAATGAATCAAAAGAGTCACTGGAATAGATTAGTAATATCTAGAATCTATCAAGCTGCCAAATTTGGATTTGAACTGTTAATCTAGTTCTGTACTTGTTAAAAAAACTGTTTTCTTTAATGCTGCCAATCTTGTGGTCATTAATATGTTAATGAAGATTGTCAGGCATTTGAATATTCATGAATGAAACGTGATATGTTGACAAAGTAAATTATTCTTCTCTACCCCCAAATAGGACAATATATTGGACTAAAAGATAAAGAAATCCAACTTTCTTTACCTACAAGCTCTGACTAGTTTCAAAACTGAAGACAACCAAACTACAGTGATTAGAAACTGAGCCTAAATAGCCAATGGAATGTGCAAAGTCCTACCACCTGAAAGGCTAATGTTCAGCAGTAACTCCAGCAATCTCAGTCTTCAGATCTGCTGGCTAGGAGACCTCACCTCACAGTGATGATCTGTGCCAACATACCATAGGTATACAGCTGCCGAATATGTATACAGTTCTGCAGAAAAGGAGTTAGACTGGCCAAGAAGCTGGACATGAATCAATAGGGTGCCCTGGTTGCCAAGAAGGCTAAAGGCATTTTGAGTTGTATGAGTAGGGGCACTGCCAGCAGATTGAGGGACATGATCATTCCCCTCTATTTGACATTGGTGAGGTCTCATCTGGAGTACTGTGTCCAATTTTGGGTCCCACACTACAAGAAGGATGTGGAAAAATTGGAAAGAGACCAGCAGAAGGTAACAATAATGATTGGGGGGCTGGAACACAAGACTTATAAGGAGAGTCTGAGGGAACTGGGATTGCTTAGTCTGCCGAAGAGAAGAATTGGAGGGAGGTGGGGGTTTGATAGCTGCTTTCAACTACCTGAAGAGGGGTTCCCAAGAGGATGGATCTAGACTATTCTCAGTGGTATCAGATCACAGAACAAGAAGTAATGGTCTCAAGTTGCAGTAGGGGAGGTTTAGGTTTCACTAGGAGGGTGGTGAAGTACGGGAATAGGTTACCTAGGGAGATGGTGAAATCTCCTTCCTAAGATGTTTTTAAGGTCAGGTTTGACAAAGCCAGAGCTGGGATGATTTCGTTAGGGATTAGTCCTGCTTTGAACAGGGGGTTGGACTAGATGACCTCCTGAGGTCCCTTCCAACCCTGATATTCTATGATTCTATGAGCTTTCACTCCCACCTTCCCGCTGGTGGGCTGGATACAGATCAATGCTGCATTTGCTGGGATCTGGTATTATATACTGGAAATAGAAAGTGGAAAAACTCCTTTGAAAATATTATAAGAGATTCTTTTATCCCACATAATTATGTAATTAGAAATATAATTAGGGCTCAGTCTATAGGCTTGATTGTGATCACAACTATAATTCACACTCAAACACATGATATTACCAAACCTTTTTCCCTGCCCACAGTGATGCCTGCCTATTTATAGTAATAGAGAGCAGAAAAAGATACTAAACTGCCATTTGCATGCTCTCCCATCCTGCTGATGGGTTGGCATTTAACAAAAAGTACTGAATTTGTTCCACATCATGCTACATAATAGTGAAAGCTGATGTGTGGTGATTATAGTCCGTACTAAAAAGGCTGGTTAGAGTTTAAAGATTTTTGAAATGGAGAAATATATCTGACGTTCCTTTTCTTTCTTCCCCACTCCTTCCACACCCCCCAAAGAGAAGGGGCATCAATGCGGGAAGAATTTGACTCTTTCTGAAGGTGACATTTAAGAAGAGATGTATAATACATGGATCAAATGAGAAGGCGACCCCAGGAGTCCACCATTCAGTAAAGGATGGTTGGTAACTATAAACTGTACAGAAAAGAAAAATAGTGTTAAAGTGCATGGGGGGTGGAAGGTGGAATATTAATGATGGGGGTAACGTTAAGAGGTTCCGTTCAGAGTTGCCCACACATTTAAAGGAACAACTGGCCCTGGATGTTCATCCAAAATAATTCCAAATGTACCCCAAACTCTCTGGTCCGGTAAGAAAAATCTCCCAGGAAAAGTGACCTGAGTTTGGCCAGACTTCAAGGACTGTCAAGCTTCCTGGCCAAAGAGTGTTTCTCACAAGGATGTATTTGCTGCCTGTCCAAGCCACCAACAGGAAATGGAAGAAAATGTATTTGTTTTAACCAAAAGCTGATTTTTGAAGAATAAAGAGTTAAGTTCCATGGACCAAAGTTACAGAGTCGGTAGGAAGTTTCAATTATTTTATCTAAACTAAAGGGCTCATGCCTAGAAGATTGTTCAGACAAAAAAATAGTAGAACACTTGAGAACTCTGACAGTAGCCAAGAGATATTGTCTGCTGGCATGTCAAAGTCCTGTGGTGAGCCCAACCACAACAGAAAGAGGTAATAAAGGTTAAAATGAGAGATCTGGGGTTTATCCCCAAGCAAATTGTGAAGTATTAGACCAGGTTCAGCTGCCTGCACTCCTGAAGTTTTTGGACAAAGAAAAGAAAAAAGAAAAGAGAAGGCTACTTGCTATTTGGAATATTTAGCATGAATTTCCCTTGGCAAATAAAATACTGTTGCCTCTTTTATTAATAGCAGTGCTCCAGTCTGACACCAGTGTTACTCCTCTGGTAAGTGAATTCTGGGGTCTCCCAAGTTGGCATCACTATAGGACATGGATGCTTCTTTTTCTACAGAGACTATAATGAGAGCTGCAGGGTTGCATCATATTCCTAGCTCAGGCAATGATACATAGCAAATCTTTTAATAAAAAATAAGCACAAGGAATATATGCAGCACCATGGGTAGGAATTTTCAAGGCTTGTAGGTCTCTTTTCTTACCAAAGCAGAGTGAGCTGAGGAAAGCCTGAAACATCTGTTGAAATATCAGTATTTATATTCCATGTAGATACAGTCCATCATTGGCAATAATGGGAGAAAAGTAGTTTTTTCCCACTGGTAATGCTGAGCAGCATCACTGTATCTACTTCTTCTTCCTCCTCATCCTCCACTAGACAAACAGGAATTGGTGAGTGAAATTGGGTGATTGCTTGTCTAGATGACTGTTTGTCCATGACAATGCAGATTTGTATTTGCAAATAGTGGACCATAACATCTGTGGACCAGAACATGGCCCCTTGATTGCTCCTTTGTGCTGCTTTGAGGATAAAAACAGGCCATACAACTACCCTAGCTGTATGGAAGAATCCCCAAATTATGTAGCTAGCTCTACACCACAACCCCTGAGCCTCACCCACCAAGATACATAGCTTATCAGGGGCTTCTCCAGTAGATGGACCAGGTCTGGAGAGCTGCAGCGCTCCGGCAATTCCCTGCTGTGATAATACTTAGGCCAGGTCTACACTGGGGGAGCGAGGGTCGACCTAAGATATGCAACTTCAGCTATGTGAATAGCGTAGCTGAAGTTGACATATCTTAGGTCAACTTACCTTGGCATCCTCACGGCAGTGAGTCAACTGCTGCCACTCTCCTGTCGACTCCACTTCTACCTCTCAGCGCAGTGGTGTTCTGGAGTCGATGGGGAGAGTGCTCGGGGATTGATTAATCGTGTCTACACTAGACATGATAAAATGATCACTACCCGCCAATCCAGTGGGTAGTGTAGACGTGGCCTCAGTTTGGGAACCACTGTCAGCCATCATAAGTTATCCCAACTCTGAGGCTGCTCTAATTCATCCTAGAGGCTAAACCAGCCTTGACAACTCCAGGGCATAATGGAGCATAAAGGTGGCAAACACTCTTTGTTACCTTGGCCTAGTGCTATTTTCACAATGCATTACCTAGCTTCAGTTTAGTACATGCCTGGCTTCACTTCTGACTAAATCATGCTTTTTGGCTGCCTCTGGGCTATTTTTAATGATCTAATTCTTTATCAGTATTGAAAATATATAATTCTTCCTCCTTTTTTCCACAGTGATTAATACATTCCTCTAAAATACAAAAGGGGAAAAATAGACATGTGTATACTATTTTTGATGATAAAGTGTAGTGAATCATTGTACAATACTATTATAGTGCAACAGCAAGAAACTCTTTAGTTCCTAGTATTTAAAAGAACAACATTTAATTCCCATTATCATAGTGATTTTTTGGTAAAACCTAAGAACAAATGTTCTTGATAATCAAGTTTTACAGCTCAAGCCAAGATGAGTATATATAATGGATATGTGGAATTATTTCTTTGCTGTCACTGGAAAATATGTATATAAGCCACCTTGCATTCCTTGTACCATCTAAGAACAAGCACCATTATCCTTTGCCTCATACCAAGTGATCTCATAAGTTAGACATTCTGCATTACAAGTCTAAGCAGACATAGATCTAGTTCTCAATTATCGTGGGACAGCTGAATTTCTCAGACTCATTAGCTCTAATGGTGGGAAGAACATAAAAAATGGAACACATTAGAGAGAGTGAAAAATGTAATGTTATATATATGTAACATCAACATTTCGAATGCCGATCTTGTTATAGATCAACATCAGTGTAGCTTGTAGAACTAACCTCTTAAAGTAAGTTGCTTATTCTTCTTTTTCCTCACCCATTAAAGCTCAGTAGTTTGGACAGTTCCCTGCTCCTCTGGCAAAGCAGCGATCTAATTGTATGAAAATGTTCTATTTCTGTAATAAGATTTAATCACCATCAATATATTTCTTATTCACTGAAAAAGGCATTAGTCATGTCAAAGACGCTACGTGTTAATGTGGATGAATATGTGTAATTCTATCAGAAATGCATTGTAATTTACCATTCATGATAATACAGGTAAAGGCTATCAGATGTCCATTCCATACACTCCTACATCTTCTAGAGGTTTTAATTGACCCACAAACATTTGCTCTGTGTTTTACCTAAGAAGATTTAAAAATGAGCACAACCCTAGTTTTTAATCATTTCTGCACATTGCCCAATGCTTATGTATTTTTAACCATTTACATGGGTGTCATTCGCATGGATCAATAAATATATCTACTCTCTTCTGTCATCATTCCTCCAAAGCTGCGCTGCACTAGAACAATCTACAGTGGGTTTAGCAATAGGCTGACCACCACTTGCAATGATAAACTTGCTAAGGCAAAAATGTTCATATTTCAATGGCTCATTGAGGCTTCTGAAATCGTATGTTAAACAATATCTGAGGATCTTAGTGGCATCTAGTTGTTTATATGATGTATGAGCAGGTAAGATTATGAACAGCATGTTCATGTTTCAGCTTTTGTGTAGTTAACGTTATCACAGTTATCACTGAACTGCAGTGTGCCACATCCTGAGCTGGTGTAGATCGATGTAGCTATATTGACTTCAACTGACAGTCGGGCTGAAGGGGAAAGATCTCAATAGTGGTGCAAAAATCTGTATTAATAAAATTCTTATAATTTATTCTGACAATTTTACATTATTAAAAACTTCCCTGTGCCTTTTACTGGATTTTAAGTGAGTTATTATCATAAACATGAAGCTTGGAGAAGATGATAACTGCGATACTTATGTTTGTACTTGTTTATTTAATTAGACAAAGCGTTCAAGCTAATTAAGGAGATTCCTAAGAAATCTCTGCTTTCTGTCAGCCAGTGACAGGCATCAAGCGTTAAGGGGGAGGACATAGCTATAAAACCATATTTATTACCTCCATACAGACTCTGGAATGCAAAATAGCTTCTATTTTGCTTTAATAGATGATACCATTTTGGAAAAAAAAATGTAAGAGTTATTGTGATTCGTGCTTTGTACAGAATATTTGACAGGAATCCTTAATTTCACATTGTAAATGAATTACAAATTATAGGTTATAAATCTGGGAAGTATTTGGTCAAAAAGGCAAACAAAGCAAGGAGAGAGTCTTCTCAAAGAGCAGGACACCTTGTGAAAGACACCAGTTTGGTATAGAGATGACCTTTATCTCAAGAAAACAAACTTCTTAGGTGATTTGTATTTTAGAAAGAGACCAAGTGGGGGAAAAGAATACGAGGATGTTGATCATTCTGGATATTCCAAAGAAGCTTGATGTTGGTGATGTGTTATAAGCTAAGTCATAAAGTGGTTTATTCACCCCTATTCTTTGCAAAAAGAAAACCACGTGTTTTAAACCCACACAAACAATTGTAGAAACATTCTTACTGAAATTGTGTTTTTTTTATAAACACTCTAAAAGTTTTAATTCTCCAAAAGTTAAGAACACTTATGGCTGGGAAATGTTTTACAGGTGGTATTTGTTACTTCTAGCTCGTGTTTCCACTTAAAGGTGACACCTTTATTTGCCCCCTGAATGTTTAATGTGGAAAAAGTCTCTTTTGAGATATATATTTGCAAATAAATTGTATCTAAATGCAAGCCTCGGTATAATAACTAACAGATATCGTTGTTATGTGAATAGCAAGTTGGTTTATGTATAAATATAGCGAGGTCATTTGATGCTATATCTAGTTACAAATTAAATATTTATGTTAATCTGGGAATTAATTAGTTATCTGGCAATGCTTAAGCAACTCCTCACCAAACTGAGAAAGACAAGAAGAACCACTTTTCCAAGGACCAGTAAGAAGAAAGAATAATAATTTCTTTAATGATCATTTAAGTTTGAAGACTTTCTTTAAAAATCATTTCAATTTAAAGAAGATTATTCTAAAAGGTGAAAAGTTTTACATCATAAATAGGAATGTTTGAACTCAAGAACTTCAACTCCTATTAAACCCTGATGGAACAAATGACATATTTCAGAAAATGAACTGAATGAAAGAGAATTAGAACTCTAACAAATATTTTCTTGTGATTTCTTACCACAAAAACAAAGAAAACAAACAGAAATATAACCACAAAGTTGAAGAACAAAAGCCCTGCTGCTTATCTATTAGCAGATTGCTTATTCAGGAGCTCAGATTGCTCATTCAGGAGCTGAAGATACTACCAAGACCATCCCATTAAGTTGTTGACCCAATGAAAGATGACAATGGCTGATATTAGAATCTAACCAAGCCCCTGAAAGAGGTGCATCTTTCACCTTCAGTGAGACTATGGAGTTAGGCTTCTTCTATAGAATATAAATTCCTCTGAACTGAGACTTTCACTCATGTTCATTTTGACACACTACTATACGTACTTACTCCACTCTTACTCCTATGCACTCTGACACTCTCTTAATATGTTCTTACACTCTCAGCTCAGCCTGTTCATCTCAGCTCTACAAGCTAGCAAACAGAAGCATCAACAAGATGGCAAAGAAGGCCAAAGAAGCCACAACACAGCATCAGGAAGAAGCAAGCTTCCAGCTCAGCACTGTTTCTGAAACATGGCATTACTGACTGGTGTGATGGAGTTTGCAAAAACACTCCCACAAGTTGAGATTTTCATTTCCTTGTAATACATTTCATGGGATATTGAAATGTTGTAATTTAACTTACTAACAGCTTCTCCTGTTTAACACCAGATTGTTTGGGGTGTACAGCAACACAACTGCAGCACTTCAGCTATGCCATTGAAGTGCTGCCGGGTAGACATTTACTACAGTAAGGGTTCCCCCCGCCATCACTGTAGTAATTCCACCCCCTCCGTTGACCTAGCTGCATCTACAGTGGAGGACATGTTGACCTCAACATGAAATTTTTCACAGCCTTGAGCAATGGAGGTAGATCAACCTAAGTTTTAGGTGTTGACAAGGTCTTACACTGTGTGTTCACAACAATGAGACACAAGTTAAACTTGATAAACAGACAGAAATAGTGGCATTTAATATTAATTAAGTTTGCTTGTGTGAGGACCACACTTTGAATGGCTTCTTTCCAGTAACTGAGAAAAAAACTTGCTTTGGTTTCAGGGACCTAGCACATGGCTACACTGAAATCGGGAGGTGTGACTGTGGCATGTGTAGACATATCTGAGCCATCTATGATTTAGCAAGTTCAAATCTGGATCAAGTAACAATAGCAGTGAAAGCTCTGACAGCATAGATGGTATCATTGGCTAGCCCTGTATGTTCACGGCCCTGTGCTGTTGCTCATGCTGTCACGGCTTTCACTATTATTGTTACTTGAGCTGTCTTTGATCTAGCTAGATGAAAGACCACTTGGGTATGTTTACAATTGCTGCAATCATACCTTCTGATTGCAGTGTAGACATACCCTTAGCTCAGATCACTTACTTCTGTCCATTTATATACTGTATATGTTATCCAGGATGAACCAAACACAATTCACCTATCCTTAAACAAAACACTTTTGCCAATCTAAAGCTGTTTTAGTTGTCTTTATGATAGACAGACAGGACTGACTATTGATTTGGGGAATAATATACTTATCTAGAAAAGGGTATCCTACCAGAGGTGGATCCACTGTTACAATGTAATCACTGTGCAATCTCGCCACAGAAACATGCAGAGGAAATTGAACCTGAAGTAACACTTGTTTACTACTAGTGTTTGGTTGTGTCTTTTCCCTGCCTGACACCCATTCTTTTCCTACCCTTAATAATAAAATAGTCATAGTTAATAGTTGTGAGTATTTTGCTGGTCTTTAATTGTGGTGTCCCCTAAAGCATGGAAAGAATCCCATGTGACTAAAAGAGTGGGAGTCACATTCCTGAATTGCATTAAAGAGAGAGACAGTTATTAAGATTTGGTGCCTACTTCTAGTTTCTCTAGCCTACATTTTTTTTGTAATTTTTTGGATAAAATTACTTGTCACTCAGAACTTTAAAACCTCCCTTTCTACTCTACGTGGGTCAATATCGTTAAAAAGATAATGCCTCAGTTTTATCTCATTTCCACAACCACAGTAGCTTCTGGTGCCCCAAATGAAGTGAGATTCTGAATCCGTATTTGAAATCAAAATGGCAGAGATGTTACAACCAACCATGTGCTTCACTCTAAATGCCAAAGACCAGATTCTTCCCACTTGCCTTTGAATGGACTCAAAAGTGATGGAGCGTGTATAAGAAAACCCTCACACTAGCCCTCTCCCTGATGTATTTTAGGAGCATAGCAACTGCTCATTGCCTGCCAATCCACCACAAAGGGGGCAGGACCGTGCTTTTGTCCCACTCATATATCTCTCCAGCCTGAAGAGCAGTCTGATAGTACCAAGAGGAGCACAGCACTCCATGAAGGGATGGTGCTGCAAGCACTCTCCCCCTGTGCTGGAAGAAGTATGGCATTGCACTGCCCCCAGATGGATCAGCTGCTAAATACCCAGAGGAAAACACCAAGACAAGAAATAGACATGAGAGAACGCAGTGTGGGTTTCTTCAGTGATGATCATCATCTGAACAGAACATACAATGATAGCTGTCTCCAGCAGAAAGACTCCAAGAAGTAGATAGCTGGAGCATAGGAAAACAAAACATAACAGTCACATAGCTACAGCTACCACAATAGCAGAGCTAGAGTATTAAAATATTTGATGGTGTTGGCTTTTTATTATGTATTAGAATCAATATTTATTTAGTTACTATTTATTAATCCTTTATTAATTATTAATAATTATTGATTTATCTATTCTTTTATTTATTGTTGGCCAGGCCTAGAACAAAAAATAAGTGTACTGAAAAACTCAAAGAGCATGGTGCTATGGTTACGGGGGGCTTCAGGACATTTCTGTTTGAGCAAACCACATACAGGAGCTATTTCTGTGTAAACAGAATTACCCAGTTATGTTATCTGTATGTCTATATAATGTAATGCAATGGGATTTCAGAGGCAGGGCATGTGGATTTTCTGCTTGCTTTGCCTTCATGGAGACTCTGCACTGAACATTGTTTTGCTCTGTTCAGTAGCTATGTTCATATTACACCATCCTAACTCTAGTTTAGTTACATTGGCTGCATATAGAGTTGAGGATTTATTCTTAGCTGGCTTTGGTTTATACTGGCTATATTTGCAACTTTCTCCTTAAGTCTCATCTCTGCTGCCATGGCATCACACTCAACAATAAAAACAACAAAAGAACAGCCAACCTGAAAACTGTCTTTTTTATTATTATTTTTTGCTTTATCTGAAATCTGTGAAACTTCTGAAATGGCATTTTTTAAAATTTCTTTTTATTTTTTTCATTGAAATTACTTTCCTTTTCTGACCATTCCTAATGGAAGCCTTTAACTCTGTTTTCATTTGGTTAAAACTGATGCCAATAATCAGAAGCTATTGAAACATATGGATACTAAAGTTAGTAGTGACTTTTTTGGGAAGACAAATGAATCAGTTACATTCTTATACCTTGGAGATTGTTTCTCATTTCAGTGCCACATGTAGCTGCTTCTTCTGTGTGCCTTAAAGTCTTAATTTTACATTTTGAAACAATGACATGAATCAGAATGAGACTTACAGACATGATTGTTCCATCTCATGGGAAATGGATCTCTTCACTAAGTGCTACAACTCATAAGGTAATAATCAAGAGCCTTTGATAACATTTAATGACTCAGCAGTTAAATCTAATCCAAATCTATTCTTGGACTTTTCGTTTTTTATACTTTCCCCACAATCCCCTCCTTGCCCCTCTCAACGAGTTGCTTGACCTTGCCTTGGGATTGGAGTTGAGGCAGTCTTCAAGTGTGGGCACGGATATTATACTCCCACCATGCCATGTAATATTTTAACTGTTCTTATCTGTTCCCATTACACTAACAAACCCATCTGAGTAGGCAGAAGCAACATGCACAGTGTCTTTGGCCTTTGTTTACATATATTAGTAAAGATCCCTTTGTTCACACATATTAGTAAGAATATACGTGTATCAAGAATCAAAAAGGCAAAAATTCAGGCCTGAATCCTACATTGTCACTAGCACTCCTAGCACTCATGAGGATTCATTGCCATCTTCCCTTAAGGAAGTTTCCCAGGGTTTCTTTGTGTAGCTCACAGCAGAAGAGCTGGGTCAGAGGCCTAGAAAGAGAGGGTGGTACCTGGACTTCATTCTAAGTGTTTAGATGTAAGCGGCACTAGGAGACAACTTGGGCTTAGTAGAATTTAATTTTAGTCAATAGAAAGAAAGAATCTTTTCATTTTGGGGGCCCTTTGAGGTATATTTTCCACGCCTACTCCTTCAGCTGTTATGGCAGCTGACAAGATGAGATTATCACCCTGCAACTGTATTAAGTCATTGATGCCTTCTTCAACCCAGGCAAGAATTAATTAACACTAATACACAGCTGATGCAGGGTTTCAGTTACCGCCAATTAAGAAGATCTGGTAAGTTATTACACATCATTGCCACTGGTGCCATTACAGAGTGAGTAGAGCAAGCCAAAGTAAATTATTGGCTGTTGAAAAATACCTCTCCAGAAAAAATAAGAAAATACCATTTACAAATAAACAGGGTTTTTTTTGTAGATAATCAGTGTCCCGACTTTCCTTTTATGGTTCTTCTTGTATAAAGTCTATGATCATTCAGCTCTGCTAGTATTTAGAAAGAAAGCAACTTCTACTTATTCCTTTCCATCTATACCATAATAGGAATATATCCAAACCTGCTTGCCCTGATGAAGAGTGAAAGGGTTGAACTTACCTAATTGATCAAGTCATTTTACTTGAGGAAACAGCAATATTTCTGTGCCACAAATTTTAAGAGTTATAAAAACTAAGCTTTGGCCCTCTAAGGTATAAGACAACTTCAGTTGATATGTAGGGTGATATAAGCTAGATTCCCTTCAGCTAGACTTCTCACTCTGCTAGTGTGACAGGGTATCTACACTGGTGTAGATTACATGGTGTGGAGCTAAAGGAAAATGCAAATTAATATACCTAACTCCTCAATCTTACATATTCTTTCAGTTCTTCAGCATGGAAATTACACCAACTTAGTCTCACTTGTGTATCAGTAGAGTAGATGTAAGGAAGTGTAATTAAGCATAATGGAGCTGATAGAAGATGGTCTGACTAATATGCTTTCACACATCCTATCAAACCAATTAACTATATTGATACACTTATTGTTATTGACATACATATAAACAACAATGGAATATAACTCATTTGAGTACACAAGTCAGACTTTGAAACTAACTATTCTGATTTTCCTCTGCATGCTTTGATCAGCTTTTTATAAACAATTCCCAGTTAATCTGTGGGAGCCCAAAAATAAATGCACTAAAGATAGAGGAGACAGAGAGAGGGACACAACAAGGGATAATAGCATATGTATTCTAATGTCACCTTCTTGAACCATATTGTATGTAATCTTTAATCCATCACTGATTAAAGGAGGACTAGATATTTCTATGAAGGTGGTAATGTAATTAATTGCCCTGCTCTACTTGATGGTAATGAGGCTTTGGAAGGAGTATTGTGTCCAGTTTTGGACAGTTTCAAGAGAGATGTGTACAAACTGGAGAGACAAGAGCAGGAGAACAAAAATGAATAAAGGTCTAAAAAACCTGACCTATGCGGATAGGTTAACAAATCTGGGCAGGTTTAGTCTTGAGAAAAAAAGACTTGAGGGGAGCCTAATAAGAGTTTTCAGATATGTCCAGGACTGTTAAGAAAAGGATGGTGATCAATTGGTCTCCATATCCACTAAAGATAGGATAAGAAGTAATGGGCTTAATCTGGAGCAAGGGAGATTTAGGTTAGATGTTAGGGGGAAAAAAACCCTTTCTAACTTTAAGGATGGTTAAGTACTGGAATAGGTTAGTGGGAGGCAGTGGAATCCTAGTCACTGGAGGATTTTAGGAACAGGTTGAATAACACCTGTCTGGTACAATTAGTCCTGTCTTAGTACTGGGGGCTGGACTAGGTTACTCTTAAGGATCCTTCCAGCCCTATTTTTCTATGTTTATTGTATGCAACCAGTGAGTGTAAGAAAAATTATGATGAGGAAGATCCAGTAAAGGAAAACAAAAAATGATATTGAGTTATCACCTAGCATCATCCAAACTGCAAACATTATTGGATATTCATACTTGATTATATAGTTTTTCAGTTGGGAAAAAAAGCTGTCATATATTTTTATTTTTCATTCCACTAGTACAAATATCAAACTCATTTGTATTGTTCACAATAACTTTATTACTGCAAACATTGCACCAACACAAATATGAGCCAATGTTATAAACATGCCAGTATCTTAAAAAGAAAGATGATTACTATACAGTAAATGCTATCATTTGCAATAACATTTGGGGTTATTCTTCTAGACTATTACACTGTAAAGCCAATTTACCCTTAGGTTATGAGATGATAACTTCAGGCGGTGAAAATCACTATCTACAAAGGATAATTTTTTCAAAATTGACCAAGTGACTCAGGAGAATAAATCTCATGTTTAAAGGTGAGTTAGACAGGTAGGCATCTAAATCCCACAGACTTTCACAAGGAGTTAGTTGCCTAACCGACTTCATAACTTTTGAATATTTCATTAGGTGCCTATCTATATCATTAGGCACCTAAATAGTTTCATAAATATGGCCCAGAGTGACAAGGAAAGGTTAGCACCAAAAGGAGAAGGTAATAGAAAATCATGCAGCTGCTCTTTCCTGGGAAATTGCATATCATTTTAAAGGGTACACTTCCTACAATCCAATCCCTTAACAGTGGCAAGAACCTGGTCTGTTAAAGCCAAGGGGAGTTTTGACATTGAGTTTAATGGCAGTGAGATCTGGATCCAATTAAAGATCAGACAGGATTACAACAAAATTGAAGAATTTATTCTCTTACTCTTAAATCTTACTCTTAACTTGGTCTCTGAAAATGAGAGCACAGGCATATAATGAGTATTTTAGCTAAACAGCTTCTATTTTATGTTTGTTGTAGCCTTGATGGTCCTAGTATATTACAGACTCAAGGTGGGTGAGGTAATATCTTTTATTGGCACAAAAACAACAAGGAGTCCAGTGGCACTGGCCTTTTATTGGCACAATTTCTATTGGCGAGAGAGACAATTATTGGAAGCTTTGTCACCCACCTTGTTTCTCTATTTTATCTTTCAGTTATTTTAATCCTTTCCTTTCCAACCTCCTTCCCGCCCACTTTCTTTGGAACACATTATTTTGGTGCACATTAAATTGATTAAATTCTGGCTAATTGATAGCTGTCAAAATATAATCATCATCATCATCGAAAGGGTGTGTTTCTAGTGTGGTCCCACAAGAACTGGTTATTGGCCTTATGCTACTTAACATTTGTATAAATGGCAAGGAAGAAAATATAAAATCAACACTGATAAAGCTTGCAGAAGATAGTACAGTTAGGGGAGTGGTAAATAATGAAGAAAACAGGTCACTAATACAGAGTGATCTGATCAGTGATCACAACTGGAATAATGTGTCCAGTCCTGGTATCCACAATTCAAGATGGACGTTGAAAAAATGGGGAGAGTTCAGAGAAGACCCAAGAGAATGATTAAAAGATTAGAAAACTTTCCTAACACTTTTAGACTCAAAGAGCTCAATCTATTTAGTTTAACAAAGATAAGCTTAAGGGGTGATGTAGTGGTGTGACTGCCCCACTCCTGTGGAGAAGGTTTAAAACAGCCCTGGGAAGGGCTATGGCTGGGGGCAAGCAGCTCCCAGGCTGAGAGGGAAGCTGGGCTGATTGGGAAGTAGGCTCAGCTGGGTGGCCATGCCCCAAACAGACTAGGCCCTTATAAAAGGGCTGAGGGGCAGGGGCCTGACAGAGAGAGTCTCCTTCTCTAGCTGAGGAGGCAGACAG
Organism: Sternotherus odoratus; assembly: GCA_032164245.1. NCBI lineage: Eukaryota > Metazoa > Chordata > Testudines > Kinosternidae > Sternotherus > Sternotherus odoratus. The sequence continues at coordinate 151,972,758 of JAVMKO010000003.1, forward strand.
GCCTGGCTGTTGGGGAATCCCAGAGTACGTAGAGGGAAGCAGGGCTGGGGCAAGGCAGAATGAGCTCGGGGAAGCTCTGGCCTGGAAACCCCCAGGCTGCAGGGCCTAGGAGAAGGCCCCACAAAGGGTACTGGGGTTGCAGGAGGCAGCCCAGGGCTCCAGAGGCAGAGCAGCAGGCCAACCCCCCTTTCCAGTGATGAGTGGCAATTATACTGCAGTCTGCCACAGTAAACAGGGGCAAGTGGTGACTGGCAGTTGCCTAGACTGAGGCAAGGTGGGGATAGAGTGTGGGGGTTCCCTGGGAGGGGAGACCCCAAGATCTGAGGGGGTACTTAATGGGTGCAGCACCCTCAGTAAGAGGGCACCGGGGTCCAGGGAGGGACTCTGGGCCAAAGCAGCAAGCGGGACATCGGCCTGCAGAGGGCGCTCCAGAGGCTGGAGAGCTAATTCCCGGATGAACCAGCAGGAGGCACCGCAGGGGTAAGTCGCCGCCCTGCTACAGGTGACAATTACAGACTATAAGTATCCACATGGGGAACAATATTTGATAATCATCTCCTCAATTTAGCAGTGAAAAATATAACACAATCCCATGGTTGGAAATTGAAGCCTGACAAATTCAAAATGGAAATTAGGCAAAAAATGGAGAATAATTAGTCATAGGAACAATTTACCAAGGATTGTGGTCGATTCTTTATCACTGGCAATTTGAAAATCAAAACTGGAATTTTTTCCCGAAAATATATTAAAATCTAGGAATTATTTTGATGAAGTTCTGTGGCCTATGTTATATAAGAGGTCAGATTAGATGATCCCAATAATCATTTCTGGCCTTAGAATCTATGAATATCTCAAATTCTCTTTGCCTATTCTTTGCAATAACCAGCCAATTAAAATGCAGAATAATCTAAAAGTCAACAGATTACATTTTACCGTTATTTGCAGTTAACATTTGAATCAGTCCTTTATTACAGGAAAAAAAACAGGAAAACAGCACAGGGCATGAACAGAGCATTTTAAATGGGTTTTCCATCACTGAGGGCTTTTCTTCACCTTCAGGTAAATCAACCTAACTTAACGCTTCTCCAGCTGGAGTCGAGGTAGCTTAGATCAACTTACCCCTGGTGTCTTCACTGTGTTGCATTGATGAGAAATGCTCTCCAGTTGACTTCCCTTACTCTTCTCGGAGAGCTGGAGTACCTGGGTTGACCAGAGAGTGCTCTGTCTTCAATTTAGCAGTTCTTCACTAGACCTGCTAAATCAATCCCTCCTGCATCTCCCCATAGTGAAGGCCAGTCCTAAGTCTCCAAACCTGCAAATAACCTCTGTACAGGAGGTTCCTAGCACTTGGAGGTATCCCCCAGATCAGGGGATTCCTCAAGTGCACAAGGACCTGGGCATCTGGAGTTAACTACAGGACTGGTGCCTAAAACTGTGAAAAGGACACAAAATACTGCCATGCTGAGACTTTGGTTCTCATGGGATTCTATATCTAGAGTGTATTCAAAAATGCAATTCTATTGCTTTACAAGTTGCATGACAAACTATTACAAAAATGCTAAAAACCCAGTGACATTTAACTAACAAGTGATCATTCCAGTCATTATATGTGTCACTTCCTCAGCCATATGTTTTAAGGGAAGACAGAAAAAAACCAAAATACCTCCAAGCCCTTTAAACTCCCCTGCCCTCTGTTTCTTTTCTTTCCTTTTGTCCACTTTTTAGTTTCCCTAATTAGGGTATTTGTATCAGCATTGTGTCTGCTGCGGTCTCTGCCATCCTTTGGAACAAATCTCACACAATATAAAAGGCGACTTGATTAAGAAGCTGTGTAGATAGTAATATGAGTATGACAGATATGGAGGAAATAAATCCTATGGATGTCTAATAGCACTATTAAAGACTTGAAACGTATGCTGTTAACAGCAAGCTGAGATCTCATTCTTAAAAATATTGATATAACTCCAAAATCTACGACTTGGGGAACATTAACCACATGACTTTTCAATAGATAGGCTTGATTATGGACTCCATTCTTTCATACCTCTGACATCTGAACCAAACCCCTAATGGAAACAGCTCACTGGCACTCAGCATCTAACCAAACATTTTCCCACCACCATAAAAAGGGGATTATTAAAAGCATCAGTAATGATGGTTGTCAGATGAAGAAAAAAAATGCTCCTTTGATACTGGAATAGCTCCTGTGGCAGTCTATTGTTTGCTTTAACTCCTCAAGCCAAATGCCTCAGAATGTAGAGTGTATACCTCAGAGAGAGCAAATCTATGGCCTCTCTCTGAGCTTCATTCTTTCTACACATCAGATTAAATTAATTAACCCAAGTGTGTTTGTATGTGGACACAGATAAAGATATATGTATGTATGTATATAATCTAGATAGATATTTAGATAAATACATATACCTACTGAAAGACAGAAAGATCGATACTCTATCCTAGCCATGGAACCTTGGGAAATAACCATTTTAGCAATAATATAGAAAGAGCTGGCCATTTTAAAGATTAGAATCTTAACAATGGGATTTGATATGTCAGAAGCCAAGATCCAATCTCCTTGTAGGAAGTCAGGGAGGCAGGTTTGGGAAATCATAAAATAAAATCTGGATAAGATTTCCTAAGCGTTTTTTTTAACTTTCTTTTTATTGAGTTTCACAAGTATTAATAAACCTTGTAATGGGAGCAGCAACTGTGTTAAATATTTCAAACATTGTTTATTTTAGGTCTTTCGAAGAAGCCTGCCACCGTGATATTTAAGTGCCAGAAAACAACAATGAAATATGTCACCGAGCATGCTAAAAAGGCCAATATTCGCACAATCACTCTCTGTTCCCAGGGTGTTATGGTAAGTGTTTTTTTTTTCCTTCTTCCTTTTTGCCTATTATTCCCCGGCACCACCCCAGTTGTGGGTTGATTTGGGAGAGCGGAGTCACAATGCATCAAGCAGCATGAATAAATTCATGGATTCCCCTGCACAGAGTATTTCTTCAAGGTGGTCTTGAAGAAACAGGCCAGTGTTTCTATTCTGGCTCTCTAAAACATGAATGTCAGCTTCTCCAAATTCATTGGTGACCCCCTACGCACAACCTGAGTCCACCAGAAACTGGACTGAGGCCATGCGTGAAATCCTCATCTGTGGCTGCTTCACACCAGGTAAAATGGCCAGAGTAGCACAACAGTGCTTTATGGTTGCAGTCAGGGACAATTCCCACAACACAGGCACGGCAGAGACAGCGTAAGGGTAACTTCAGAGGATCCCCTTGCAAGATCACTATGGGGTGATCTGAGATTGGGGGTGGATGATGGATGCATCAGGATGCAGTGCTGTGAAGATTCTGGTTAGTGCTTCAGTCCACAGGGCACCCCCAGGAGTCTACCATAACTTGGACAGGCCCTAGGGCTGCCTACATTCCTCTGGAACAGCTCAGGATTGGGAGAGTGCAAAGAGGGCTTCAAACCACCGTAGTCCTTCTAGGGCATGAGCCCTATACCTCTTAGAAGTTCCACTGTGGATGTCACTCCATGAGTTTATACCAATAAGTCATTAGCCAGTTATTATATAGTTAAGGATGTTGAGTCACCGCAACACCTTGGGTAGAATTTTTACTAGTAATGCAGAGATGAAAGGCACCTTTACATTTTCCACAGCCACTCTCCTGAGCCAGCCATACACCAAATCTGGAGGTCTCCATGTACACTACATTTATCCATGTAATCCACAGATGTTTCTTTTCTAAAGATGCTTGCAACCTAAGAAGCAAATCATAGAATCATAGACTAACCTCCCTTCAGGTAATTAAAGGCTGCTATCAAATCCCCCGATTCTTCTCTTCTGCAGACTAAACAAGCCCAGTTCCCTCAGCGTCTCCTCATAAGTCATGTGCCCCAGCCCCCTAATCATTTTTGTTGCCCTCCACTATACTCTCTCCAATTTGTCAACATCCTTTCTGTAGTGGGGGTTCGAAACAATACTCCAGTGACAAATAAAGGGACATAATTATTTCCCTTGATCTGCTGGCAATGCTCCTACTAATACAGTCCAATATGCCATTAACCATCTTGGCAACAAGGGCACACTGCTGACTCATATCCAGCTTCTCATCCACTGTAATCCCCAGGTCCTTTTCTGCAGAACGGCCAGTCAGTCCCTAGCGATGGATGGGATTCTTCCTTCCTAAGTGCAGAACTCTGCACTTGTCTTCATTGAACCTCATCAAATTTCTTTTGGACCAATCAACAAGTTCAAAATCAGACTCTGTTATGCTCCATGAGATATCAAAACACAAGTGCTTTTCAGCTAAAAGATTTGATTTCTGTTGAGGCGACCAGAATAATTATATTTTACAAGCAGACAGCTTACACCATAAAGAGATATTCTTCATGTCAGAGTCCTCTATGGTTCTTTCTTAGAACCCACTAAGATATATTGGATATCATACCATATAATACATACCAAGTACCATATGCTGGGGGCCTGTTACATTCACTGTAGCAAAGCCCTTTGCACAGGTATAGAAGGGACTTTTTTATGATCTAACAAAATCATGCTAGTGATACCCTTTCCTGCCTCATAAAAATATTATATTGTGATCAGTATACACCATTGGATATAAAAACAGAATAAAAATGTTACAATATTCAAATATTTCCTTAGTAAAAGGATAATCATAACAAAACGATAATTGTTTTTTATCTTCCCTCACATTATCAGATTATGTAATGTTAATTACTGATAACATTTGGTTAGGACTTTTCTCAAGTACATGTGGATTGTACCTAAAGATAGAATTGCCCTAAAAGCAATAGACAGCAACACATTTTTTTTAATAGAAAAGGGATCTTCAGAATCTAAAGGATTGGACTCCTCTCTCTATTCCGCAAAATGTTGTACAAAGCAAACAGGCTTTGACAGTATACATTTGTGCATAGAGGCTAATTATAATCCAAGGAGATCAATTAATATATATATATATATATATATATATATATATATATATATATATATATATATATATATATATATATATATATATATATATATATATATATATATATATATATATATATATATATATATATATATATATATATATATATATATTAACACAATGCTGTTATTGTACACTGCAGCATCTTCCTAATTATACATCTCTTATCAGTTCTCCTCTGAACCCAAGAGAAACAGAAGGAGCTATATTTAACATTCCTATGAAGCTCTCTCAAAACAGGAAGGTACCTGAGAGGCGATTCTTGATTGAGAGTCTCTGGCAGCGCTGGGTATAGGTGCAAGGGAACCAGAATTGATGCACAACCATAGAGTCACTAGATGAATAGCCTTTATCCCCAAGATCTGAATTGCTCTCAGTGAACCCATGAGGTTTCTTCCACAGGGAAAGCAAACCTCATCCCCATCATAAAGAGACTCATGGGAAATGCCTTGATTTTCATGGCTTGTACATGCCCTCCCCCCCCATCCTGGGGTCACTATGTGTCCCATTGTTTTTATCTGCTCTTTATTGCAGACCAAAAGACTCAGCACGTCTGTTCCTTGTCAGAAATAGTATAATCCCTCCTCACTCAGGGAAGTAAGCATCTGTCAGCCTTAAATCTATGGCTGCTTGTAATGAGTTTGGACATGAAAGAGTTAAGCAGTTCTGCAGCCCAGTTTCAACTGGTTCCCTATAGTTTAGATTAGATGACTGGTTGTCAGTCATTGTCTACATTATTGGCATTCACCAGTGATATGAGGGAAATATAAATAACACTGTATCTGATTATTCCTGTGCTCTAGATACTATACTATTATACTCACACATTTACATCCTAAGTTTTCCTACACTTATGCTGACAAAGATAAACACAACTGTACCAAAAGAGTAAACTATTGTGTTTGTGGGTGTTTAAATGCAGTTCTCAGCTCACTTTAATCTGGCAAAGTGCAATCAGTACCTTTATAGTAAGGCTATTAAGAAATTAACTCCCCTTCACTCTCACAAACTCTGGAGAGATAACAAAGGTGTCTTTTATAGAAGTTATCCCTTTATTTAAAAAAAACTGGAAGGGGGTATTTAAAAAAGGAATTGAAAAGCTGGAGGTAGAATTGGCTTTTGGCTAATCTCTCTGTCAAAGGAAGTGTTCTAGGGTTTAAAAATACAAAACAAAAACCCAAGAACAAGTTTAACCTATGTTATGGCACAGACCTGTGTCTCTAGCTCTTCCTGATCGCAAGGAAAGGGACTTGGTACAGTGCACTCAATTTCTCTTATGGTAAGAATCAGTGGTTAAGAGTTTGATAGCTTCCACCAGATGACTAATTCTAATTACTGTGATAATCTGAGGGACAATATAGTCTTACTCATCTTTTCAAAGGCCCTTAACCTGCTCTTCAGAATCAGTGGGAATGTTCCCATTTACCTCAGAATGTTCCCATCAGTGGGAATGTTCCCTTTTACCTCAGCAGGATAAAGCACATAGGCCCTTCTGTGTAGAAAAGTTTATCCGCAGAAATACTCACTGTGGAAGAGCCGTCTCAATGACCTCATTAGGCCTCATTGCAGGAGTAAGAATATCCAAAAACCTCAGAATAGGCTGGTTTAGCATTTTGTTTCATGTTTGTAGGAATGGTCCAGTTTTGAGGAAATACAAACAATTTCAGTTTTCACTAGCAAAATACAATAATCTTTAATACAGTGAGGTTGTTTCACTGAAAACCATACATTTGTCAGGTGAGGAAAATCAAAAATGAATAACTCAACATTTTATTCAGACATAGATCAATTCTTGTTTTGGAAACAGCAAACAATTGGATTTTTGTATAAATCAGTGTACAAGCAACCAAGTCCCGAAAATGTCAAGCTAAGGTCCAGAACTCAATTGCATTTGTTTTTCTAATTTTCCCAATTTCTCCACTCATTTTAATCATTTTCATACACCACCTGTTTGACAGACAATTTCTAAAAAGTTTCAATAATTTAGAGGACAGAAATTTGCCTGAATTAATTTGAGGTGTATAAACCTTGCAAACTTCGAAGATCACAAGAAAAACTGAATATATGTATATAGATTAGTCTTTTTGATGACACTTATTTTATTTCGTTCAAAAACAGCCCAGACATTTTTCCAAATTATCCACATTTTTTGCACAGATACATCAGTAGTTATTTTTTATTAATTACTATTATTTAATAATGACCAATTAATACTATTTAGCATTTTCCATTTTCATACTGCCTTACAAAAATTAGCTAATGAATCCTTCATCCTTTCAGAAAGAACCTACAATATCTTCTATCTTTTCTTGAGCTGTAAGTGGCTTAGAATTTCTTTTATCACTAACTGGGTTTTGAATTCTGAATGAGTCTCTCCAGTGAATCAATAAAAATGTTTGATCAATTTTTCTTTAGACAACATTTTCAGAAAATTATATAAGTATGCGCATGCCTAATCTGTGCAAGTAATTATAGCATCAATGCAGATGACAATTAAATTTGTAAATTGTCATATGTATATATAGATGCATGTAAAATCACTGAAATGGTGGCCACGGATTAGGGATATAGGAGCATTTTTGCAAGCAGCATTCTGCATTAATTTTTCAGAAAATTTAGGACAATCCTGTTCCCACTGAAGTTCAGTGGCAAACCCTCCATTGTGTGCTATTACGAGGGTGACCAGACAGCAAGTGTGAAAAATCAAGACAGAGGCTGGGGGGTAATAGGAGCCTATATAAGAAAAAGCCCCAAATATCGTGACCGTCCCTAGAAAAATCGAGACATTTGGTCACCCTAGCTGTTACTTTTTTTTTGTTTTCATAAACAAGTGCCATCAATCCAATGAAGCAGGATAATGTCAACTTTTTTCCTTGACTTTTTACCCTGTGCTAGTTTTCTTCTTCGTGTTGATTTTGAAATTACTTATGCTACCCACCTGTATGCTTTTTTTAAAGAAGAAATACACAACAGTGGTATTGCTTACACTCTGTAAAATACTGAGAAAGAATAAACAGAGAAGCCAAAGGTCAATAGAAATTTAAAAATAAAGGTAGACAATCTGGTGTTTGTTTGAGGGCACCATTTAGGCAGAAGGACATTTCAGATAACATGGTTAACGTAACAGAACTTATATAGCAAAAAAGACTCAAAAGTAATGAACATATTCATCATTCAAATCCTATAATATTTCACTAATACATTTCATAATACAGCAAAACAAATAATTTATGACAGAAGTAGGTATCATTAGTAGCCTAGATGTGCACCAGATGATGCATACTCGCATGATTCACCCACAGTCCTGTACAGTAGAATTTCAGAGTTATGAACTGACCAATCAATCACCCACCATATTTGTAACCAGAAGTATGCAATCAGGCTTCAGCAGAGAAAAAAAGAGAAGCTAATACAGTGCAGTACCATATTAAATGCAAACTACTAAAAAAATAAAGAGAAAGTTTAAAAACAATTTGACAAGGTAAGGAAACTTTGTGCTTGTTTCATTTAAGTTAAGGTGGCTAAAAAGCAGCATTTTTCTTATGTATAGTAAAGTTTCAAGTTGTAAACTTCTTTTAAAAGAACAACCATAATGTTTGGCTCAGAGTTACGAACATTTCAGAGTTACAACAACCTCTATTCCCAGGGTGTTCATAACTCTGAGGTTCTACTGCAGCTCCTATGATGCACCACCCAACTTGGCCAGAGGGAAATCCCAGATGTGTCATAGGAGATGGTACTCAAGTGAACCCAGCCCACAGAAGAGAATGGGAGTCCAAACTACCACTTGCTTAAGCCAGTGTGTCACAAGAGGAAAATAACATTTGAAAGTTGAACTGACTCAATGTGAAGTATTTTGGTTCAATTCAAACTAAATCAAAATATTTTGTTTAGTTTTTACCCATTTTTGGCAAAGATGGGTTTTTTTCCATGGAAAATTTTGATTTAGCAGAAACTGCGTTTTTCATTGGAAAAACATTTGGATGGAAAAGAACAGCTACCACAAGTATCTCTCGTTCTAATTACAGGCACACACTCTGACACTCTCAAACACCATTCTGTTGACAAATACCAGCATTTTAAAGATGACCTCTGCCGTCTGCACCCAAAATACAGAATTTAATTCCACTATGTTATGCACACACCCCTCCAAGCCGGAAAGCTCATTTTAAACCCTCTTTGAAAATTATCTAATGAAAGACCCAAAACATTGTCTCACTGCAAAGCCTTAAATCCCTTTTCTTGATTTGCACTTTGAAAATTCTGATTGGAATTTGCATTCTGATCATGTAAATTTGTATTCACTGTTTAAAAGCTGTTGACTTTCATGACACAACACGGTCTTAATCTTGACATGCATGGATTACTCCGGATAGCCATGGGATAAGAGAGTCACTTTGGGTTTATAAGTCACTGACTGGATATAATGAATGTATACTTGGATATTCACAGTGTAGCGGAGTGAATGTCAGAGTGACAGGGTGACATTCTCATGTTGTGCCAACAGCATTTCCTGTGAAATTGTTGATGGCATTTCTGTGCTCCAGAAGTTACTTCTGCTATTGGAAAAGTGACAAAATGGCCAGCAACAAATCAGTATGCTTTGTTTCCAACTGCCGCTTGATAGTATCTCACTAAATTCCTTTTGGCAATGTTCCCAGACGATCTAGGATAGGGGAAAATTGTCCGAGTAGCAGATCTGTGGAAAGTTTCAGTATGTTCAAAATTTAATTTGGTAAAGATCAGAACAGAAGCATTGTCTGGCAAAGCTTTTAAGACTTTTTCTTGCTTTCTTAATTTCAGCTCTGGTTCTCCTGACCATATATGGCCACTCATAACTATAGATAGCTAATATTCTTAGTAGTTTGATCCATTACTATGCACATTCATTCAGATCTAAGTATTCCTTGCAATCACATTCTATTCTATCACTTTGGATTTTGGAACCTGTACTTTTTGGGGGTTTGTACAGGTTCCAAAATCCAAAGTGATAGCTAAAATTTTGCCTTCAAGCAATGTTGAATTTTCAGTGGTTTCTGCTTTATGTTGCAGATCTATTATCAACCTCTTTTTTTGTTTTCAAGTGGACTTTAGGACACAAGCTCTGTCTGCAGCAATAATCTGTATTTTTGGAGTTACATGTGAATTTTATTTATTTGCTTCAGAAGCCTTTGATTTAATTACCTTGATTTTTTTAGATTAAAAATAGCTTGAATACAGTATTTGTTTTAAAGCAACACACTGTATACAAAATATCCATTACAATTTCCTATAATTTCTTTTAGGTCCAGATTAATACAAATACTTAAATTATTCCACATGCAATCATAGTGAAAGCACTCTCAGAGTAAGGTATCCGGTGTGAATAAAAGGTGGCAGAATCTGCCAGAGAATAGTTAGAAAGAGCTTTTCTACTCCATCAGGTACAGATGTATCATAATGTGGGTTAGAAAAAACCCACCATTAGCCCATAATTTCACAGCAGTCAGTAGCAGCATGCCATCTGGAATCTTAGTTTTCGGATTCAAATTCACTTAAACCATTTTTAATAGAAACCAGATAGTAGGCATTTGATATCAAACATTCCCATAGAGACACCAATGAAGCATGGTTCTACTGTAAATGCAAACATTTCTAACAAGGAGCCTGACAAGACTTAGTCTTTTTTTAAAAAAGCTTTATTTTACATCACACCACCCACATCTCATTGCTTTAATCTGGCAGAATTATTTTCTTTCCTTGATGCAGATGCTGCCAAACCAAGAAATGTTCTTGGGACATCTCCTACCTTCTTCCTTTAGAGACCAATTGTCAGACCATGGCAGGCTCTTTTGATATGTTGTCCAGCCCTAGCAGCCTGGAGTAATGGATGGAAGGCAAAACAATGCTTAGATGTGGGCAATTAAAATGATTGGGGGCATGGAGAGATGTCTAAGAGAGTTGTAAAAGATTGGGACAGTTTAATTTAGAGAGAACATAATAGAGGGATAGCAAAGGTAAACTGAGTGTGCTCATTTATCCTTTAGTACCATACAAAAAACAAAGTGTCATTCAAAGAAATTGCAAGGTCACTCATTTAAAATTGATCAAAGGAAATATTGCTTTAAACGATGCATGTCTAACCTGCTAAGGTCTTGTCAACAGCTTAGCAAGACTAAAAATGGATTAGATATTCGTGTGGATAATGAGACCAGCCACAGTTATATCAGACAGGATTTCAGAAGAGTGAGCGAAAGATGAACCCTCACGCTTCAGGGCATAAACCAATGTACAATTGATAAAGATTATGAAGAAACTTCCTCTATGAGCGGGTCATTCCTCATTTCCCATTGTGGGGTTTATTTGAAGCATAAGATACTGACCGTTGTCAGATAAAATACTGGAGCTGGACTAATGCAGTGTGGTGTAGTCGGCTGTTTCCACGTCTTTCCCAACCTCCATGGCTCTGTGCCCCCAATAAGATATGATGGGATACACTACATCTGAGCTCTGGTAATGAGGTCACCTCTCCTTCTATCTTTCACAAAGCCGTTGTATGGAGCACAACAACAACAGCAGGCAACATTTGTCACTCTTTGTGCTGCTGATGCTCTATTATGTCTTAAAAAACAGAAAAGGGGTCTGTGGCTGGCTACAGTATGGATGGAAAGGACACAGTGGGAGTAAAACGCCATACAGAGGGAATAGCACTGATAATTTGGTGTAAAGGTAAATGGGAATCTTATGTAAATTGAGCAGGATTTGTCTGTAACACTCATCTTGTATGCTCGCTGCAAATGTTTGTAGTTATAGTAGAGCCACATTTTATACGTGCTGGAAAATGCAAGACAATTAAGAGTGTAGGGACCGATTTTGGGCAAAATGACACTGGTGTAAAACCACTGATGTCAACAGAATTAATGTGGATTTACAGCAATATCAGCGACATCAGAATCTGGCTCTGAAGTCCCCTAATTTACCCTGCCGTGAAGAACTGTGGGAGTCACAGCATCACTGTTCTCCAATTTGTTTATTAGAGCCATAACAGACAACATAACTAAATACAGGAGCTCGCTATTTTCAATTAGGATCATACATATTTATTCCGGTGATATGTTTGGTTAGTTAGCAGTTAAACTGGCTAAGAATATAAATCTTAGTCCCTACTGAAGGAAGAAATGCTCCACTCTCTTCTGTTCTTACCCTAAAATACATGAAGCTATCAATACACTTCAAACACCAGCCACTACGTTCTCTATGACATCACTGTCTAACTCCTTTAACTGGGTTCTCAGTTTCCCTGTGTGATCTTACTATATGGGCCTGTTCCCGATGCCAATGAATTCAACACTCCCAGCACATCGTCTTGCCTTCCTTGGAGCTACATATTTACAAAAGTCCCTCTTGGATTGTTAGATTGTTCTGAGATATTACTATATGTGGTCTTATACATTTATCACAGACCCTGAGAACACATACTATAGGCATAAGGGTGAAGCAGTTTTTTTCCAGATTGTCATAACTTTAACAGCATCATTTTTGTGCTTAAATTTATCTGTTTAGTATTTTTTAGAAGAAGAAGTTAGACATAATATTTTTCCTCTAAACATACAGTCAGCAGCCACATCTGGGTTCTGCTCTTCTGAATAGCACTTTGATGCAATTTATAATATAAGCTACATGATGGAATTGGGAAATAAAACTGAATTGATCATTTGACTTCAGGTACTTGCTCTGGCTGTGAAATTGTAAGTCAATTTAACTGTAAACTTTTGCTTTTATCTTTTATTTTACAACAACAATTTAGTCACCAAGAAACATTTTACAGATTGTCAATGCTAATTGTTGTTTTGTTTTTAGGAATGTGGCTTTACATTTAAAGTAATTCAAATCGAGATTCTCTTATCAATCCCCAGAGTACACCAGTTCACAGAAGTAGTTCCAACTGTCACTTGGCATGAGTAAACTGTGCAGGATTTGGCTCAGCAGAGACACAGCATAGCCCATGGAGGTGTACGTTTCCCCACCCTGGCCCATCAATATGCCTCAGTCCTCTTCTGGAGATTCTGCTTCTAAAACCATCCTCCCACCATCACCCTGGCTACCCCTGGTGGAGCTGTTCTAGTGGCAACAGTGACTAGTATTGAAAAGTAACTAACATTTTTTTATCACTGTCATCTTACCCTCCTCAGAGCAGGTCTAGACAGCACAGTGATATAAATGCTGAGTGACATCAGCAAGTGTTCCACACGAGGACTCCCTCTGTTGCTACCACTGATGGTGCTGCACCATTGTCAGTGTAACCGTTGGACATTTTAAGAAAAATGCCAGTGCTGGTACATCCAGTGCACCCCAAGCCTAAGAGTGCTAATGTAATTCAGTCTCCCTGTCCATTAGGGTCTTTCCCTGTGGTAGAGCTGCTAGAGCCTTTCTCCACAGCAGGGAAAGCCTATGTGCTCTCACCAGAGACAGCCAATAAGAATGCCAACTTTGAGGGTGATTTTTGAGATGCGAAGCTGATCTGCAAATCTCACTTCATTCACATGCAGTGCATAGACCACACTGTAGTAATCTGTTGGAAACAGTTTTGTTCACTACAGATTAGATCTCAATTGAGGCTGATACCAGTGATCTAAAATTAAAAGGCTCCAAAACCCTAGCTTCCTCTGAGTTCAGAACTATCCTGAGTCCTATTTATTTCAATATCCAATGTCATTTGCAGAATTACTGGTTTTCATGCATTAATTGCATCCATTTGCACCACTGGATCTTTTAATGTTTCTGCATGACTTCCAGTAAGTGTGAGCACTCTGTGGCTCCTCACATCCAGGGAATTAGCTTGTCCAGCCTCCAGAGCGCCCTCTACAGCCTGATGTCCCGCTTGTCACTGGTCCTGTGTCCCTCCCTGGACCCCAGTGCCCTCTACCCTGGGGTGCCACACCCCTGCAGTACCCTCACAGATCTCAGGGTCTCCCCTCCCCAGGGAACCCGCACCCTTTATTCCCACTTTGCTTCAGTCTAGGCAACTGTCAGTCACCACTTACCCCCATTCACCGGTGCAGACTGCCATATAATTGCCACTCATCACCAGCAAGGCAGGTTGGTCTGCTACCTCTGCCAACCCTTGGGCTGTCCCCTGCAACCCCAGTATCCCTCTTTGGGCCACCTCCTAGGTCCTGCAGGCCAGAGCTCCCCCAGCCCCTCTTGCCCCAGCCAAGCTCCCCAGCAGCCAGGCCTGTCTTCCTCCACAGCTAGAGAAGACTGTGCTTCTGCCAGGTCCCCGCTTCTCAGCCTTTTTATAAGGGCCTGCTAGTCTGTTTGGGGCGTGGCCACCCAGCTGAACCTGCTTCCCAATCAGTCTGGGAGCTTGCTTGCTCCCAGCCACAACCCTTCCCTGGGCTGTTTTAAGCCATTCTGGCTGGGAGCAGGTCGCCACCCCACCACACTTCCTCAGTTCCAATTTTATTATAACTCTACAATGGCAAATGCTACTGATGTTTTCCTACCGTCTGTGAGGGCTTCAAGGATGGTTTTTCAATGTCAGTAATTATGGACTGCAAGACACCTATCAAATCTCTTCTTGAAATGACAAAATGCTCAATGAAGAGAATAGCAGAAAATACATTTTGTCAGTGCACTCAAGGATGAAGAAAATGTATATGGAAACACTCTGGTTAAATATATTACTAGAAAATCTTAAAAGTACAATCCTGGAAATGGTTCTGTTTTAAAAATATGTATGTGTGGGACAATCACACAGACTTGAGATATTTTGTATTGGGCTCTTAACCAAAGAAAATGAAGTTGTTGAGTGCAATATAACGTGACAATCATACAGATCTACTACTGTTTCTTTTATAGCTTTGCCTATAATTTTGCTATATTAAATTCCAAATGACTTAATACTTTTTTCTCTGTTCCAATAACACATTTTACACTTTACACATGTGTCTGTAGGGAATATATCTGAGGCTCTGGAGTTCAGCTTGGGTATTTTAGTGTGATTGTGAAGAATTGGATTTGTACACTGTGTTTTCATTATAATTAAAAAGGACTTTCTTGAGGAACTGATGGATGCATGAATTAGTTTAGGCATTATGGTTGGCTGTTAAACCATCTGCCAATCACTCCCTTTATCTGTGCCACCCTCTTTCCCCCGCCTGGATCTCCTCCTCTGTTCTTATTTTCCATTTGTGGTTGACTGATGATAGTGTGATATATGCACCGCTGAGGTGAGATAGTCTGGTTTCCTTTTTACCCAGAGTGTTCATAACTCTTTACCAGGCTTCTTCTATGCAAGTGTTCATTCTCTTTAAAGAAAATAAAGTTGTTTACCTGAATTATTCACTCTTCCTGTTCCACATTTTATATATGTCTTAAAACACACACACAAAAGTGTTAATTTGTTTAAACTATAAAATTGGCTTATTGGTCCTGACATTCCACTCTGGTACACAGCTGTGATTCTACAGCAGGGAATGGGGTTACGGCAGGGAAGTGGAGAACTGAACTCAACAAATGTAAAAAACAACAACCCTGAAATGATATGGAGTTGATCAAGAATTCAACAAAACAAACCTGTGATGAAATTTAGCTGTTATTTTGTTCAGAATTCATTCATGAAGCAACTTCATTAGCTGTAAAGGTATACAATATTTGTAAGTACTTACCAAACATTGTATAAATGTCACTCATGAACTCTTCACATCCAATACACAATATGCATTTTCATTTTTTTCTCTGTGATTGTCAGATAATATAATTTTGGTTCCTTAGTGGCCTAACTACAACTTTTTAAACAGGAGAATAATGAACAATAAATTACGAATAGCAGCTAAGAAATATGACTATGAAAACAGTACAAAGTCATGAAACTTTGGAGATTTGCAAACAGGAGTGTCCATGGGAACTCAACTATTTGACAATTTGTTCTGATCCTAAGCCCACTGAAGTCAATGAAAAGATTTGGAATGACTTCAATGTTTTTTGGAGCAGACACATTATGAACAATCTAGATCAGGGGTCTCAAACATGCGGCCCGGGGGCCACATGCGGCCCGCAAAGCCCTTCCCTGCGGCCCGCCAAGCTTCCTGGCGCCCCCCCTCCCCCCCGGTCCCCCCATAGCAGTTTGCAGGATGGAGGGGCCAGAAGTGGAGGCTTCTCTGCTGCCTGGCTGGGCCGCGCATGTTTCTAGCTCTGGACTTCCTATATTGTTCTTGCTTTGTTTGCCAAACAGCTGTTGGTGGTGCCTAGTGCTTTCCAGGAGGGAATGGGGAGCTGCGTGCTCAGAGGAGGAGGTGAGGCAGGGGTGGGACCTCTTGGAAGGGGTGGAGTGGGGGCGGAGCCGGGGCAGTGAGGGCAGGGTGTGTGTCAGTGGTGCGGCCCTCGGGCCAGTGCACTAGTCCTCATGGAAGGGGTGGAGTGGGGGCAGAGCCGGGGCAGCGAGGGTATGTGTGTGTGTCAGTGGTGCGGCCCTCGGGCCAGTGCACTAGTCCTCATGCGGCTCTCATGGTCATTTGAGTTTGAGACCCCTGATCTAGATTAAGCGTTGGCCTCATTGAAGTGAATAGGAGTTTTGCCATTGACTTAATTTGAACCAGGATTTCACCCTGTGAGTCCACAAATATTAGCAAATTGAATTTGAGATCATTCTCTAGTGTCTCCGTGTGTGTCTGCTTTTCCATTGTTTGGCCAGCTCTAGGCAACAGTAAAGAATACAAGATAACTTGGAGTGGAAATATATTTATGATTCTTTACTGAATAATTTCATAGTAAAAAAATGTTTATATGAAAAATGTTAGACCAGAAGATGGTAAAAGAAATAGGCTGCAAAAGTACATAGGTGATTTTCTGTAGTTGCTCTGTTCTAACCAAGCATTTATAGAATATTAGGGGCTATTGCCTGATTGGACAATTTGCAACATGAGCTCTCAAATTCAGTAATTTCTTAAATTGAAAACAATAGGAAGTATAAAAAGCTGCATAAAGTGTACTTTGGACTACTATTGTACATGTACATTAGGAGAATTTTAAAAAAGGCCAGGAATAAAGAAACAAGCAAATAACAGAAAGAATGTATTGCATGTCATCCTTCTGGCTGAACCAGGCAAACCATTTCAATATGCCACCTTCATAGCAGCAAACGATGTTTTGATAAATCAATGAGATAATATATTTACGGATGCATATGAATCAGGCTTCAGAATCTTTAACAATTTATTATGGGGAAAATAAATACATTTGTCATATTGAGCCATTAACTGTAGAAGGGTGGCAAATTTGTAAACACAATTACCTGAATTGCTCACTCAATGAGATAATGGACAACTATTCTGTTAATAAAAGTCTGCATGCAACATTAGTACACTACATGTGTGTACACATTGTAGCCCAGTTTGCACATTTACTACCATAGTATGAAACAGTAGCTGTTTTCATACATGTTCAATAAAGATGTGCTGCACACAGATTTTACAGGCAAACTTTTAATAACCTTTTAGCATTCTTTTTTATCCCCAATTGGTATTTTCAAGTGGCTTTCCGTTAAAGGAGGTTTTAATCAGTTTGATGAATCTCACCGATTTGGTCTGTTATATCTAATGCTCTCTGAATAGTCACAGAATAGTAACTACAACATATATTTGTGAACAACAATGTGTTCTTGAATGCAAGAGTCAGGGAGAAAGAAGGAAAAAACATGACCATGGCTGCTTCAGTTTTTGAGAGTTTCCTTGAATAAGGATACTAACTAGCTGCTTCCTTACAGTGGGAGTCTTTAAAAATCCAACATTTGCCAATCTTGGCCATATACTGTAGTGGGAGATCGTGATAAGGATGTGACTACATTTTGAGCAGTGTTTGTGATTCACAGCTCATGCAGATATACCCACACTAGCTCTGCTTGAGGTACTGCCTAAAAATAGCTGTGTGGCCACAGTGGCATGTCTGGGAGCTGGGGCTAGCTATCTGAGTACATGGCCAGGCGGTATACTTGTGGTTACTAGTGCAAGCCACTGCTGTAGGTGCACTTTGGCAACCAACTGTCAAGCAGAACTAGCACGGTCCATCTACACAAGCTACGAATCACACCCTGGTTCCAAATGTAGACATATCCAAATTCTTTCTAGGGATATATTGTATGGCAGTACCTCAACCATCATTCTGACCTGCTTGATTTTTCAGTGGTGCCCACTGTTTCAGTCCAAATGTAACCCTGCCCTTTTTTTCTTTTTTTGTAAAGGAAATTTCAGATTTGATATTTTGATGGCTCATGCTAATAAATCTCGAACCAATCAGTTTCTCCCAGAACGAATGATAGTGTTCCCTGAATGGTACAAATGAACATGATGCTAACTGCAACAACAGGGTCCAAGTGACAATTCTGAATGGAGCAATGCCAGATGACATCAACTTAAGATTTGGCCCCATGTCTATTGCAGTAATAAAAGAAAACCAATGACTCTAGTACCCGCTGCACACTAATAAAAATGCATATTAGGCTTAGAGAAATTCCATATAAGTACATGCTTAATTAAAGTTGTTGACTTCCATGTAGGATAGTCAGTGAGAGAAAGAGAGAGAGAGAGAGATTCCCCTCATTCATAGGAACTGAAAGGACCTCCCTGAAGTAGCCTTAAGCCTGGCAGGGTAGGAGCAGTACCATGCTTATTGCATTTTTTAAAATCTCCTATAATTAATTAAATAAAAGTGACCAGCCACTATGCTGACTGAAACAGTGCAACAGTCCTGCCACATTATTGCTACAATTATTACAAAGCTGGGTGAAATATATAAAATAACTCAATGTTCCAAATACTGGCCCATGATGCTTTGCAAATTCCCTGTCTAAAATAGTTTGGGAAAATGGAACAACTGAGTTAACTCCTGTCTTGGCCATTTTAATGCTCAAACAGAAATCATTTGTATAGTGACTGATTTTGATAAATTAGCTCATAAACAAGCATAAATATAATTAACTAATGTCATTATTTAAGAGCTAGCTACTTTTTGAAAATGAGTGGTATTCCAGACGTGAACCTCAAGGAATCTTCAAATTATGAAAACTGAAATCATGAAAAACCTGCGTGATCCACCTCTTCTGGGATTGCCTACTCCAGACTGTAAAACCATTGAAAGAGCTGTTTTGTTAGCAGGCCATGGGTAATTTCTCACAAAGAAATATGCTCACACTAAGATGTAAGGCTATTGCCCATCCTCAATAGAGACTAATTTATGCATAAAAAAATTGTAAGCATTCTAAGATGCAACAGACACATATGGTCAAGAGAAAGCATTCTGAAATTAAATTAAAGGGGATTTTCTAAAGCATTTAGTATTGGTTTAATTCTGCCCCCATTTAAGTCAGTGAAAATTTTACCATTGATTTAAATGTGGGAAGAGTTAGGCCAATTCCGAGTGCTTTTGCAAACTCCCCCAGAAGTGTTAAACAACGTGATTTATCAGCTATCTGGATATAGGAGGATGATATCTATAGCACAATAGCAGATTTAGGGACAGATTCTGAAATCCTTGCTCAAGTTGAGACGTACCTGACTCTGTAAGTACATACATGTTCAGACTGCTCTAGTGCAAGGTACCAGAGAGTCATATCACAATGAACAGTAAACACAACACATGGGAAGCATTGTCCTGCAATCTTCTTCCACATTTCAAATCTTTCACACAGCTTTGACAAGCAAATCACACTGCATTCTGTCCAGTCAGCTACATCATCAAACCACACTTTCCACAGACATCTTCTCTGTCTGGCATCTGCAAAACTTGCTTCACCAATCTTCCTCTGCTCATGGGACCTTCATGTCCCACAAACTCAAGTTTTCTTTGTCTGATTTTCTTGATGATATCTGGTATCACTCCAGTTATGCTGTAAATTAAGGTGATTACTACCTTGTTAGTCATGTGTGAGACATAGCTAACATGCAGCAATTGCCGGTAGCATTTTATTTCAAAGGCAGAAAGCTTCCTAATGTCCTGTTTTCTTAAAGTCAGTGTCTCACAAACATATAGCAACATGCTGAAGACAAGAGACTGCAGCAATTTCTTTTTACACTTCATGCAGATACCATTGCTTCTCCAAATACAGCCAAGTGTCACTGCAACAACAGCCATAAGTCCAATTCTACGATGGATCACTAAATGAAGTTTAGCATCTCTTGATGTCATACTAATCAGTTATTTGATGTGCTCACTCCACTCCAGCTCCTAAGAGTTGGGTAGAAATATCTTCATTTTTTCAACACTTAGGTATCAACATTACCTTTGTCTTTCCATTTAATATCTTTAGATAAAAGTTCTCTCCTTCCATTGCTACTCTTTCTAGCAATTTTTGCATCTCTTGTTAGGACAATCCAGTCTGATCAATATTAGCAGCAAAGGTCAGGCAACTAATTTTTCATCCACCAATGGGTACAGACTACTGTAGGTTTCCATCAGTGACTCTTCTTAAAATTTCTTCAAGATAACAGTTGAAGAGGTTTGATGATAGCATGCAACCCTGTCTTATACCTATCCCCAAGTCAAACCAACTTTGCTTTGCTTAGGCCCAACAAACATATAAACTGTCGCACTTCCATAGAGATTTTGTATCAGCCTTATTATGTTTTCACCAACTCCAACCAGATGCAGGATCATTTGAGCCATATGCTGTCAAACATCTTAGCAAAATCCACAAAGACATGGAACACTTTCACGTAGTTCTTCAGCCAGGAATTTCTCTGTCTTTGGCACAATTCTCTTTAGGATATGTGGCAGTATTTTAGTAGGGTGTGTCAAAAATGAGATTGTGTGGTAATTTCCACAAAAAGTAGAGTCCCCCTTTTTATGAACAGGAACAATTAGGGACTGTGTCCAACTCTTGGGACATCTTCCAGAATCCCAAAATGACATTGACAAGCTTATGTTAATGCTTCTATGAATGCCTCACCACCACTTTTAATTAATTCTTTTTTCTGTGCTATCCACTCAAGGGACGTCATTGTTTTTCAGTAGCTGTGCATCAGTGGAGCTTCTTGTGGTATAAAGTACTATTCCATATGGCTTTGGAAGACAGAATCTGGCCCTGAGATTTTTAGTCCTAGCCTGAATTTGCCTGCCTTGTTTGCTATTAAAAAAAAAGACAGGACCTAAACGTGTTATAATATTCTTATGCAGTAGGTGTTTCACTAGAGAATTGTACACTATTATCATAACCATTCACTTCTTTTAAATTGCAGCTCTCTATTCCTCTGCTCCATCTCCATAAATCATTTTTCTTTATGCCAATGTGACAGTCTTATATCAATTTTTGTAAAACCATTATCTACTCTTTTCCCTGCCTCTCCACAGCAAAGCACTGTGTGATACTTGTCTGTAGGATGCTAATGCTATGCAAAAATTAATTGCATTGTAAAAACTCCTTGGACTCTCATTCTACTCTCTTAGTGCCTCTTGTCCTCATTTGGCAATTTAACTGATGCTTCACATAGTCCTTCGTTTTAAAGAGAATAGTAAGAAGTTATTCCCTAGGAGCATGTAAAAGCTTTTTTATTCTTTTGTTTTTGTCATTTTTGCCTTCTATTTTTATTGCTGTTCCCAGGGTGTATTACTTTATAGCTGTCACTGTTGTACTTGCTTTGCTATGTGTCAGCATAGTTACATAGCAGATTGAAATCCATCTAAGTTTTATTGGTTGTTTCCTTTGTGTCCTCTTCTTCTCTACAAATTTAGTGTCATCAGTAATTTGAACTAGCTCACAGTTGTTTCCTTCTTTCAAGTCATTTATAGTGATCAAAACCAGCAGAGGTCCAAGTACCAATTCCAGTGGGAAGCCAAGTAATATTTCCCCAGCTGAATAGATAGTACTTATTTATTACTGAGGTGGTGAGGTTAGCTGGTAGCAGAACCAGATCTAGTTGGATGACTAGCAGAAAGAGAAAGGGTCTAAATATTAGGCATGTGTCACAGGCCTCCAGCAGAAGGGGAAAACCCTTGAGTTGGAACAATAATATGTGGGAGATTAGTTCAGTCCTGAATCTACTCTCACTTACACAAGTGTAAGTTAACGGAGTTGACCTTCTGAAACAGCTTTAAGTCAGAGGAGAATCAAATCCTGAACGCTTAGCTGAACTGTATTCAAAGTATCCAAATCTAATAGCCTGATTCCGTGATTTGCTGAGCTTCTCCAACAAGGTGCTGACTTAATTGGAGTTGAGGGTGCCTCAGACCAAACAGGGAACATGCAGGATCAGGTCTTGAATAGACACAGAGACTGTCTAAATGGACAGACACCATCATCCATAGAGAATTATATTTCCAAGCCTCTTGATCTTTGCCCTCAGGATATGTTTCTAGCCCTTTTACTGTTTCTAAGTCCATCAGTACTTCTAACACAGGGGTCAGCAAACTATAGCCTGCGGGCCACATCCGGCCCGCCAGCTCTTCCGGTCCAGCCCCTGAACTCCCAGCAGGAAAGGCTGCTCCAGTCCCTCCCCTGCTGTACCCCCTCCCCTGCAGCCGCAGCCCGCCGTGCTGCCAATGCTCTGGCTAGCAGCTATGGATAGGCAGGGCTGGCTCTGGCGGGGCCTGAGCTCCTGTCACTCTGAGCGGCGTGGTAATGGGGTGGGGCTGAAAGCTCCTGCAGGGTGCCATGTCTTGCTCCGGTGGGCCTGAGCGGCATGGTAAGGGGTTTGGGGGCCAGGCTGGGCCGGGGCCTTGGATAAGGGGCAGGGAGTCCCGGAAGTCTGTCAGGGGGCGGGGATGTGGGTAGGGGTTGGGGCAGTCAGGGGACCGGGAGCAGGGGGGCTTGGGTAAGTGGTGGAGTTCTGGGGGGGCAGTTAGGGTGGGGGGGTCTCAGGAGGGGAGGTCAGGGGACAAGGAGCAGGGGGACTTACATGGGTATGCAGTCCTGGGAGGTGGTTAGGATGGGGTGTGTGTCTCAGGAGGGGGTGGTCATGGGACAGGGAGCAGGGGTTGGATGTGAGTGGGGTTCCCAGGGATGGTTAGGGTGGGAGGTCCCAGAGGGGCTGGTCAGGGGACAAGGAGCAGGGGAGATTGGATGGGTTGAGGGTTCTGAAGGGGGTGGAAAGTGGGAGGGGGTTGGATAGGAGGCAGGGCCAGGCTTCCGTATCCTACCTGACCCTCCATACAATTTTTAACCTCGATGTGGCCCTCGGGCCAAAAGGTTTGCCCACCCTTGTTCTAACGTATATTTAAGGCACAAGATTTTTGCCACATTACTTCATGAGCAGTAAGCAATTTACTCCCCCCAGAGATTTCAGTATGGCAACTCATGGTGCTATATGAGTAAGGGCATCAGATCTGGCTACCCAGTGAACATTTCAGTAGAACATTTATGAAACACAGAAATTCGTGATTTGCTCAGATATCCACATGTGTTGTAGAAATACCGACTCCAGAGTTCCACTCAGCTCCTATGGGGCATATAAATCTTTAAGCTCCACAAAGGGCATTATTCTCACCGGTGTCAGAAAAACTGAAGTTTTTTCCTATTGGCTTAACAGCATCTGCATGAAATTGCTGATTCCATATTTCCATAAGTGGCCTTTTAACATTTTTCTTCATCTTTTTCTTTTTGTTTTAGCCAGGATACTTTTCTTCACTCTCTCCAAAGGGCTGTTATTTTTTACAATTCCATCCTCAATGTCAGGTTTTTCTCCTTACATTTTCCACTCACAAAGAGAAAAAGATGCAAATTCAGTTCTTATTATGTATTTATTTGTATTCCAGTAGCACCTGTCAGTTGCAACTGAGATAGAAGTCCCATTGTACTGGGTGGTTACACATAATAAGAGACAGTCTGTGCCCCCACAGAGCTTATATACAAGACAGACAAAGGGCATAAGAAAGGAAGTATGATTATTCTCCATTTTACAGATAGGAAACTGAGGCACGGAGAAATTAGGTGACTTGCCTAAAGTTGCACAGGCAATCTCTAGCAGAGCCAGTAATTGAATCCTTATCTCCAGAGTCCCAGTCCAGTGACCTCAAACAAAGAGAGAACCATCAAATATAAAAATACATCATATTAGAAAGCCACTGGGATCTTGCTTTTGGCAAAAATATTTTTTGCTTATTATGTAAACTATCTCTCTCTCTCTATGTATTTATATATATATATATGTGTGTGTATTTATATGACCTCTTATGGCAGTCTATCTGAGCACCCCACAATCTTTAATGCATTTGTCTTCACAGCACTCCTGTAAGGTGGGGCAGGCCTATTATTCCCATTTTACAGGGTGGGAACTGACACACAGAGACTGACTGACTTGCTTAAGGATCCATACAAAGTGTGATGCAAATCAGCGACTTGAACCTAGGTTTCTTGAGTCCCCGACACATCTTATCTACCTTACTCTTTATATGTATTGGCTTGTCCCAAAATCCATTGAAGAGCACACTCAGAGCATATATTTATTTCCTGCAGTGAATTTCTTTACCTTGGGTAGTCCATAACTTCATGTCACTTTATATTATATTTTTCCAACTAAGCTTTCAAATTGTTTAACAAAAAACATGCATATTTTAATACTCAGTATTGATCAATGATAAGTGACATTAATGCTAACCACTAGTCTATTTTTAAAAATTATCACCAGTTCATTGAAAGGTATTTTGTGAGAGTGGCACAATTTCCTTTAAGAATTGGGTCAAAATTTCAATCTTTCTGCTAGAAGGCTGCCTCAGTAAATGTGTTTGCAGTGGTAATCTTTTCAGCACTGCCATTAATAAAAACAAAAAATAAAAAATGCCATTTTCATACAAGAGCAAAGAATGTGGAGTTTTAATCACTTATTACAAGTCGAAGGTGATTTGGAAGTCAGACAGCTCAAAGTGGAGAATTTATCCTGTTTATGACTAGAAGGCAGAGGAAGGGTGAAATGCTACACTTTGCTAACAGAGGTATTCCCTTTAGCATTTGCAATTTGTGGAGTACAGTAAACCCTCGATTTTGCGGACCTTGATTTAACGGACTTCGGATTTAACGGACAAAATTTCCGGTCCGTATGTCATATGTGAAAATTAACACCCTGTTAATTTTAAAATGCTTTTAACCAAGATTTGCTTATAATTAAATTAACAGGTTATTTTTTGTTATTAATTCACTGTTACAGTAGACTCCCGATTATCCGGGCATGGGGTAACTGGGCTGCGGATTAAACGGGATGTCTAAACGGGTCGGTAGGGGAAGCCCCATTTCTGGGAAAGATTCATTCTGATTTATAATCATTTAAGATTCATTATCAGAAGTCTTCATAGTCCATGGCAGTAGGTTTTTAAATAGCAACACAGAATGGCACTTAGTGACTTCAGGATATAATCCAATTTGTTTTTCCAAATGGCTATATAGTAGTTGGCCATGGAATATATTTCTTTTGTCAGCGGATGTCACAGTTCATTGAATTTATGTTCTCGAGGTAAAAATATAAATATTGACATGCTAGAGCTAGCATAGCTGTAAGTGCCAAGGGGCAAAAAAGCTAATTGACATTAATAAAAACATCTGTGTCATCTTCTCAGAGTGTTGAGAGTGAGGCTATAAAAAGAACAAAAATAAACCCACACACTCTTCTGGATCTACACTCCAGAAGAAAACATGTCCCTTCTAGCAGTGCGTGTCCAAGGAGTGTCAGTAGGCAATGAACTGTCCCTGTAACTCTAGGCTAATCATACACACCAACCCTGTTAGAATCCAGTGTAAACATGTGACCAGATTTTCCAAGCATGCTGGGAAGTCTGTGAAGAAGCCCCACAGGTTTTTTTCATGTTAGCCAAGTTTGACTTTTAAAGTGAACTAATGTACAAATGGATAAAAAATATTTCTTGCAATTTCAGGTACTGGGTCATGACAAGTTCCTGCAACACACACTTGACCATGGTGCTCTTATCACCAAATCAAAATTAGCTCTATAAATTCTGTTGGCTTGTCTTGTACAGTTACTCTATTAGGATCAAAGATAAACTGACTTAAGCTCTGACAAATTTTGTAAACTAGATACAGCTAAAGACAGACCAAAACCAGAATCTTCATCTGAACTATCCCAACCTATGGATGGTTGTTCCCAATGGAATCAGGATCTGAATATTATTTTGGCTTTGCGAAACACAAATCAACCAACCAATTTAGCCCAACATGCTGCGGGATGTTTCCAGGATGGGGGTGATGTCACATGAGTGAATCTGGCTATCAGTAGGTGTAAAAGAGTAGGGAGGAGGCAAACCATTATAGTATGTGCTGCAGGGCCCTCCTACCCCTGTTTGTTTGCAGTCACTGATCATGTTCTTATTAAGTTATGTCTGGGTCACCTTGGAGGGCTCCATTCTCATGCAAATGTATCCATTGTAGATTTCAAACAAGACTTCAAACAATCCCCAAGTTATACTCATCTATGGACACAGGTAGATAAGAGACTGCAAACTGAGAAAGGAAGAATTTAAACATTTGATTCACTTTTTAAAAAATAATTTAAAAATTAAATTCCATGTGAAAAGTGGGTGCCAAACTCTATGATACCGGACTAGTACTGTTTTATACCTACACTAGTGTAAAAGCCCATGTACACGGGCCAACCGTAAGGACTCGCGGCCCCCTCCCCGCCGCCCAGCCCCCTCCCCCCCAACGCCCCCCTTGCCCAGCCCCCAATGCCCCCCCTCGCCCAGACCCCTCCCCCAGCCCCCAATGCCCCCCCTCCCCCAGCTCCCTCCCTCAGCCCCCAACGGCCACCCCTCACCCAGCCCCCTCCCCCCGCCCCTAATGACCCCCCCAGCCCCCACCCCCAATGCCCCCCAGGCCCCTCCCCCAGCCCCCAACGCCCCCCCTTGCCCAGCCCCCTCCCCCAGCCCCCAATGGCCCCCCTCGCCCAGCCTCCTCCCCCAGCCCCCAACGGCTCCCCCTCCCCCAGCCCCCTCCTCCTTCCAAGGCCCGCCCCTTTCCCAGCCCCCTCCCCCCTCCAAGGCCCGCCCCTCACCCAGCCCCCTCCCCCCTCCAAGGCCCACCCCCCGCTCAGCTCCCTCCCCCCCCGCTCAGCTCCCTCCCCCCTCAACTCCTCATCATGCGCCCGACAGCCCAGCTAACTTTATATGTATAGCTGCTCCTTGGTGCTCTAGCTCCGTGTGAGTGAGGATCACTCAGACGGGCATGCGTGGTGGCCATTTTGTGCCTCTGAACTACAACCCCCAGCATGCCATTCGTCCGGGCCGTCTCTACTGCGCATGATGGCTTCACACAAACTTTTCTAGATGATTATTATATAGGATTGCACAGGTGTAGATTACTACCTAAGGCAGTGAAGAATCGGGTCCTTAAAGTATGGTACCGTTTCCACACTATGACAGGTTTAAGAAAAACTGCCAAAATAGACTCCAATGAGAAACTGAGGAACGGGAATTAATTTTCAAATTGAACACAATAAACCAAGGACAAAACACAACTTGCGAATGGTTCTCTCATTACACTAATTAATTGCATTTCCCTAGTTAATTTACCTTCAATAGGTGTTATCTCCTGCCAGACACAGAGATCCATTTCAAAAGGTAATTTTTTCTCCTGCTGATACTGGCCCATCCATATTAAAAGCCTCTTAGAATTGGTATGTTAATGTACAACTTTTTTTTTCTTTCTGTGTGTATAAATGCATCTTACTTCTGTTCCATTCTATGCATCCGATGAAGTGGGCTATAGCCCACGAAAGCTTATGCTGAAATAAACTGGTTAGTCTCTAAGGTGCTACGAAGTCTTCCTTGTCTTATTTCCACACTGTGTATTTCATTATCTCTCTTTCAGTCTAATCCCCTCACCTTTTTTTGTGTTAATAATGGCTTACATAGGCTTTCAAAGCATTTCAGAGTTCAGACTAGATCTAGTATGGAGAAATGTTTCATCTTAGAAGCTTTGATCACAAAAACATATGAAGCTCCAGATGAAGCACTGCTACCAGATAAATAACTACAGTAATGTGAAAGCTGTAGACACTACAGCAGATTTTTTAGTTTCATTACCTTTAATTTTTCCTGACTTCAACTTAGAAATGCAAGTTGGGGCAGTTTTGCCTTTTCAAATGTGTGGCCTTAAATGAAGCTCTGTGGCAGCACTAAAACTAGAGAACCCAAATCATTATGGTATTTATATGCAACTAATTGCCTGGAATTGGGGAAACTAGGAGTTAGCTTGTGGCCAGGCAAACTACGGTCAAGGGGTCAGGATGTATAATTAGTTACATTGAGACAGTGTGAGCAGGGTATGCTGTGAAGCTTTCAGTTCCTCAACTGGGTAGAGTTCAATGATGGAAGTTGTTGGTGCAAGCTTGGAGTGTATGCCAGTCATCAGTGGATGAGTGTCTGTAGCAACTCATCCTCTTATCTCTGAATGTCCCTGGTTAAATCCCTGTATCGGCCAAGATAAGGACTATCATACTTGCAAGCTGAAGGAAAAGCACTTTTCCTTTTAAGGTGAAATGGGAAACAGAGCAAACAGAAACAAGCTAAAACTAGTAATCAGCAAGGAAACTACTGGCTCCATCTGGCCTGAGGCAGATGATGCACAATGGGTACCTTGTTACCACAGATATGAGAATGGGCTTTGAGAGAATAAAGAGATGTATTCCATTTAACAGC
The DNA here is from genome assembly GCA_032164245.1 of Sternotherus odoratus. Lineage (NCBI taxonomy): Eukaryota > Metazoa > Chordata > Testudines > Kinosternidae > Sternotherus > Sternotherus odoratus. The sequence continues at coordinate 152,001,374 of JAVMKO010000003.1, forward strand.
AGTGCATATGACATGGAATATACTCCACTGTGCTCTGTTGTTGTTAGTATGCTTGCTGTTGAAATGGTATGTACTACAGAATGCCACTCTCCTGGGAGGTGTAAATATCAGCTTTGAAGTTGGTCAAAAACCAGGGAAGGTATTTCAGAACAATGTCTGTTTTTCCTAGCTTGTAAATGTCATCAACATTTCAAATTTTGAAAAATGTTGAACAGTTCTATCCAAAGGCAATGCATGTAGACAGCCTAGTTACAAAGGAGAAAAAGATACATGGGCATGTTCCTGACCTTATTGCAGCCAAGGGTGGAACATCAATGGATGCCAGGTTGAATCCTATATTATTAAATCTTACATTCCTCACTCTTTGAGAGCTCCTAGAGCTCTGCAATTCAGGAGGCCTTTGTGGGAAGAAGAGCAAGTGTTCTGACAAAAGTCACCTCGCCTCTCTTTGTTCCATATAGAAAGGTACCAGCCTAGTCTTCCCCATTTCTCTGAACAACTTTAACAGGGCATATGATACCTCTGTAGGCATTAATTAACTCTGATTAATTTAAAACCATCACTCTACTAGTAGCAGAGATTACTCCCTTTGTGGGCTAGATAGGCACTGTACTATAGCAGTTTACACAAACACACACACACACACACCATACTTCTGAATTGCAAACACAGTGTTCCAGCCCTACGATAACTCATGACTCTCCTTACTGCTACTTTGCCCCCTTTTCTCAATATATATATTTTTTTCATTTTCCAGCCGATACCAGAGAGAAGTGAGATATGGTGCATCTCCCCTGTGCCTTGCTGGTAATTCAGGCACTGGCAGTAGTGTATCAATGCAAGTTCCTGAGTGCCCTAAGATTTCATTAGTCTCTTTCCGATTTTTGTTTAATTTTCAGCCATTTGATTGGTTTTAACTACATATGCCTTAACCTTAAAATCTAATCCTGGGTGAAAAAGTAAATGAGAACACAGCATCATTTACTTGGTATTAATTGCTTGGAGACTGACCATTTCCCATTATGATATTTTAGCATGAAATGCACAGTACACCATGGATGTATTTATACATCTTCTTTGGCCTCAATTCAGCATAAATTGTTATTTAGCCATGTGATTCTCTTCTAGTAAAAGCCATCATACACCTTGTACCCTTCTATTGCCTTGTGAATCTGTTAGGTGAAACAAACATGTGGACCCAATTAGAGTTTAGGGTGACACTGTATTAAAGTCCTAGTGTTTGGGGGATAATGTTGCCACTTAGCAGCACTTTAAATGACGAGGACAGAGTTGGGGAGTATTATAATTTGTTATAAAAAATTAAGGTGCACCAACTCTTAGGAAAGCATTCACAACAGATACAGTAATGCAGAACGTAAGGTAGGGACAGCAAACAGATAGGGAAAATGAATGGATAAGCAGTGTAATGTGTGAATATTTTACCATATAGTGCAGAAACAGCTGCACTTATAGCTGAGCAGTGCTGTTAGTATGCATTAAGCATGCTACCGTAGCAAGTATATATTACAAATGATCTATTTACATAGCTTTTTGTGGCTATTCAGATTTAATATGGTGGTTAAACATAGAGTCTTGTCCAAGATTAATGTCCAAGATTGGGTTAAGTGCAGGTGAAGGCTCATTTGTGTCCCTTAATTCTATTCAGTCTGAATTTCGAGACCATTTCAAAATAATTTGGTTCCAAATGAGTAAGGAGTCCCTGGGGAAACTTTTGGGATAGGGGGAGCCTATACAGGAAGGATGGGCTCCACCTAAACCAAAGTGGAACCAGGCTGCTGGCACTTAACATTAAAAAGGTTGCAGAGCAGTCTTTAAACTAAGAGATGGGGGAAAGCCGATTGCTGCAGAGGAGCACGTGGATCGGATAGAGACTTCTCTTACAGGAGGGTCTGTCACTAGAGATTCTCTAGGTTCTAGACAGGAAACGATGGAAAAGGATAAAGGAGGGGCCAGATCAGATGAGAAATTTTCACATAAAGAATCTGACACACCAGGGAAGAGCAGACAGATAAACAGTGACCAGTTTTTAAAGTGCTTGTACACAAATGCCAGAAGTCTAAATAATAAGATGGGTGAACTAGAGTGCCTCGTGTTAGAGGAGGATATTGACATAATAGGTATCACAGAAACATGGTGGACTGAGGACAATCAATGGGACACAATCATTCCAGGGTATAAAATATATCGGAAGGACAGAATAGGTCGTGGGGGCGGGGGAGTGGCACTTTATGTAAAAGATAGTGTAGAATCAAATGAAGTAAAAATATTAAATGAATCCACATGTTCCATAGAATCACTATGGATAGTAATTCCATGCTCTAATAAGAACATAACAATAGGGCTCTATTATCGACCACCTGATCAGGACAGTGATAGGGATGACGAAATGCTAAGGGAGATTAGAGAGGCTGTCAAAATAAAGAACCCAATAATAGTGGGAGACTTCAATTATCCCAACATTGACTGGGTACATGTCACCTCGGGACGAAATGCAGAGATGAAATTTCTTGATACTTTAAATGACTGCTTCTTGGAGCAGCTGGTACAGGAACCCACAAGGGTAGAGGCAACTCTGGATTTAGTCCTGAGTGGAGCGCAGGATCTGGTTCAAGAGGTAACTATAAAAGGACCGCTGGGAAATAGTGACCACAATATAATAACATTTAACATTCCTATGGTGGGAATAACACCTCAGAAGCCCAACACTGGGGCATTTAATTTCAAAAAGGGGAACTATGAAAGAATGAGGGGGTTAGTTAAAAGGAAATTAAAAGGTAAAGTGACTAAAGTGAAATCCCTGCAAGCTGCATGGACTCTCTTCAAAGATACCATAATAAAGGCCCAACTCAAATGTATACCCCAAATTAAAAAACAACGCCAGAAAACCAAAAAAGAGTCACCGTGGCTTAACAGCCAAGTAAAAGAAGCAGTGAGAGAGAAAAAGGCATCTTTTAAAAAGTGGAAGTCTAATCCTAGTGAGGTAAATAGAAAGGAGCATAAGCACTGCCAAATAAAGTGTAAGAATGTAATAAGAAAAGCTAAAATGGAGTTTGAAGAGCAGCTAGCCAAAAACTCAAAAGGTAATAACAAAATGTTTTTTAAATATGTCAGAAGCAGGAAGCCTGCTAAACAACCAGTGGGGCCCCTGGATGACAGAGATACAAAAGGAGCACTTAAAGATGACAGAGTCATTGCAGAGAAATTAAATGAATTCTTTGCTTCAGTCTTCACGGCTGAGGACGTTAGGGAGATTCCTAAACCTGAGCTGTCTTTTGTAGGTGACGAATCTGAGGTATTGTCACAAATTGAAGTATCGGTAGAGGAGGTTCTGGAACTCATTGATAAACTTAACTGTAACAAGTCACCGGGACCAGATGGCATTCACCCAAGAGTTCTGAAAGAACTCAAATGTGAAATTGCGGCACTATTAACGAGGGTTTGTAACCTATCCTTTAAATCGGCTACTGTGCCCAGTGACTGGAAGATAGCTAATGTAACGCCAATATTTAAAAAGGGCTCTAGAGGTGATCCTGGCAATTACAGACCAGTCAGTCTAACGTCCGTACCGGGAAAATTAGTTGAAACAATAGTAAAGAATAAAATTGTCAGACACATAGAAGAGCATAAATTGTTGGGCAAAAGTCAACATGGTTTCTGCAAAGGGAAATCGTGTCTTACTAATCTATTAGAGTTCTTTGAAGGGGTCAGCAAACATGTGGACAAGGGGGATCCGGTGGACATAGTGTACTTAGATTTCCAGAAAGCCTTTGACAAGGTCCCTCACCAAAGGCTCTTACGTAAATTAAGCTGCCATGGGATAAGAGGGAAGATCCTCTCATGGATTGAAAACTGGTTAAAAGACAGGGAACAAAGGGTAGGGATAAATGGAACTCTTTCAGAATGGAGAGGGGTAACTAGTGGTGTTCCCCAAGGGTCAGTCCTGGGACCGATCCTATTCAACTTATTTATAAATGATTTGGAGGAAGGGGTAAACAGTGATGTGGCAAAGTTTGCAGATGATACTAAACTGCTCAAAGTAGTAAGGACCAAAGCAGACTGTGAAGAACTTCAAAAAGATCTCACTAAACTAAGTGATTGGGCAACAAAATGGCAAATGAAATTTAATGTGGATAAATGTAAAGTAATGCACATTGGAAAAAATAACCCCAACTATACATACAATATGATGGGGGCTAATTTAGCTACAACCAATCAGGAAAAAGACCTGGGAGTCATTGTGGATAGTTCTCTGAAGGCATCCACGCAGTGTGCAGCGGCAGTCAAAAAAGCAAACAGGATGTTAGGAATCATTAAAAAAGGGATAGAGAATAAGTCGGAGAATATCTTATTGCCCTTATACAAATCCATGGTGCGCCCACATCTTGAATACTGCGTACAAATGTGGTCTCCTCATCTCAAAAAGGATATACTGGCACTAGAAAAGGTTCAGAGAAGGGCAACTAAAATGATTAGGGGTTTGGAACGGGTCCCATATGAAGAGAGATTAAGGAGGCTAGGACTTTTTAGCTTGGAAAAGAGGAGACTAAGGGGGGATATGATAGAGGTATATAAAATTATGAGTGGAGTGGAGGAAGTGAATAAGGAAAAGTTATTTACTTGTTCCCAAAATAGAAGAACTAGGGGCCATTCAATGAAATTGGCGTGCAGCAGGTTTAAAACAAATAAAAGGAAGTTCTTCTTCACACAGCGCACAGTCAACCTGTGGAACTCCTTACCTGAGGAGGCTGTGAAGGCTAGGACTATAACAGGGTTTAAAAGAGAGCTGGATAAATTCATGGAGGCTAAGTCCATAAATGGCTATTAGCCGGGATGGGTAAGGAATGGTGTCCCTAGCCTCTGTCTGTCAGAGGGGGGTGATGGATGACAGGAGAGAGATCGCTCGATCATACCTGTTAGGTTCACTCACTCCGGGGCACCTGGCATTGGCCACTGTCGGTAGACAGGATGCTGGGCTAGATGGACCTTTGGTCTGACCCAGTATGGCCGTTCTTATGTTCTTATGTTCTTATGTTCTTATGTATATTAAAAATGATCATTATTGTTCAGGGGAAAATTCATTTGTACCATTAAAAATGGAAGAATACTTTAAAAATAAATGGCAGCTTTCCTATATATTGCCATCATTGCTAAATAATGACTCAAAGAGACTTGTATCCAATTTCCTAATATTCATGAGGTCGGATTTAATGAGATAATTAATTCAGAGAAGCATGATCCATGACTAGATTCTCATAGTCTGATACTAATTCTTTTTCTTTATTCAGATGACACTAGCAATGAAGTGTTCATCATTTCACATTTGTCAATGGAGGAACTTATATTAGGGCTTGATCCATTAATCCTGACTCAGCCAAGTAGTTCCACCGACTTCAGGTAAGACGTTGACTTTCATGAGAAAAATGGACATTATAAATGAACCATTCAGATTCAAGCTTCCCAGGTGCATTCAGCCCTTTCTCACACGCATAGACTCAGGAACATTAGGTAAGCAGTTGACTTCAGTGTGAATAGTTTTGTTTAAGGGTTGCAAGAACAGTCCTTTAAATCCTGCCTGATAGATATCCATTTCAAAAGGTATTTTTTCTCCTACTGATAATGGCCCATCTAAATTTAACAGCCTCTTAGAATTGATATGCTAATGTACAACTTTTTTTTCTTTCTTTCTTTCTTTCTTTGTGTACAAATGCATCTCTAAGGTGCTACAAAATCTTCCTCATTTTATTTACGGATACAGACTAACACGGCTGCTAATCTTAAACCTACACAAATAGTGTAGCTGAAATCAGCGTATCTTAGGGTGACTTACCTGGCTGTCCATACGGCCGCTCCCCTATCAACTCTGCTTCCGCTTCTCCTGGAGGTGGAGTTCCGGAGTCAATGGGGAGCTTGCTCAGGGATCGATTTATCATGTCTTACACTAGACTCGATAAATCGATCCCTGATAAATTAATCATTGCCCGCCCGATCTGTGGGTAGTGAAGACATATGCTGAGATCCTTGCCTATTCTCCCCTCTATTTGATTTCAAGAGACATTACTTTTTTCCAAATGCTATGTCTGGCCTGTTTCTATGGTTGTTCTGGTCCCAGGACATATAAGACTGACCTTGAAGGTGGTTGCATTTGTAGAAAGAGCAGCAAGAAATGGGGCACACACAAAGAACTGCATGTATGTTATGTGTTACAGTTTTTCCTCTGTGCCATAACAGTCTTTGTTTGCTAGGAACACAGCAAAATTGTAGCAAGTGATTTTACTAAAGAATTACTTTTAAAGGTCACTCTCCCTGTCTGTTCAGGCAATGGACTCTCTGCTGAGACTGTCATTAAGTATGCTAAATGAGTACCAGTTGTGCTGGTGGTTTTGCTGATGGGGAAATCTGTCCACTAGAAACTGAACAGAGATTATAAAGGCATTTCCCAAAGGCCAGTGAACAAACCAACATTAGATAACAAAGCAAAACATTTTTTTAAAAAAAATGTTATCTGTCTTGGTGCAAACAAGCCAGCAGTTTGCAGACAGACACTTGTTATTCTCTACACCTCTAAGGCTACTTCACCCAATTCCCTCAGATGCTTCTTTCATCCGGTTACCAATAAATTACTTAACAATACAAATCAAATCATTTCTGAAACACCCCATGACAATAAAATTAGTAAAAAATGCATTTACATTTTGCAAAGACAATCAACTATTTTTAAGATTCCCTCCCACCATATAGAAACAGAGAAATATGTTCAAACCCCAAACCAAAAAATAACCAACCAGACAAAAACCCACAAGAAAACCCCCATTGTTACTGGAAACTAAAAGATATGGGATCATAAAATCCAGCCTATTAGGCACAGGGATATGTCCTACCAAAGATTTGTCTAACCCTGTAACCAAATCATATATAGTTTTGTAATTCTTGCTCTTTGAACATCCAATATACATGCAGCCTGCAATGAAACTACAAAATGAAGGGCAAATTCTGCACTCTTTTCCTGCCATGTAGCATTTTTGCCTTCACTATCAGCAGACTACAGACCATAGGAAGATATGTACAACCTTACCTATAGTTGGGGATTGGTCCTGCTTTGAGCAGGGGGTTGGACTAGATGACCTCCTGAGGTCCCTTCCAACCCTGATATTCTATGATTCTGTGATTCTATGAACAGTATATGTATATATACAGAAGCATACTATTTAATAGGTACACTGTTACAAATGTTATAGTTAATTGTATCTATAACTACTGGAGTACAAATTGTGTTGAGGGCAGTGTGGCTCAGGGAAAGATTGTACCTTAGAGAGAAACAAGCCTTCCTTAGGGAAATGGTAAAATATGCATGAGTTTTCCAAACAATTTCATGCCTTCACATTTTTTATAATGGTTTTTTATACTGATTCTGTAGTTTTCTTTTTTACTTTCAGATTCCATCTAGAATAAACATGGGAAAAAGCCATAAAAGAAAGAAAACAATCCATTGAAATGAAGGGAAAATACCTATTTTGATCAAAGCTTTTAGTATCAACTCTTTCTACTACTTCTCGGTTCTCATTTTGCTCTCTGCTGATAAGGTCATTGGAAGTATGAATTGAAGCAGGAGAGCTAAAAACAAGGCTAAATAAACTGGGTTCTGTCACTACCAGAACATTGAAGTTGTAGTGATGTGGCTTATCTTATGACTGAACTCTCAAAAGCCTAAAATCCCACTGCAGCTAAATTACTGTTTAACTGCTCATAAATCAATGCAGGGTTTTTAACACAAGGATTACAGGGAGCTTCCAGCATAACAGAAGAAAATACACTCTAAGCTTTCATGCCTCTGCATTGTGAGGGAATGCTTTAGGGAAACATCTTGGGCAGAAGTTACACAGAACGAATGAAAATTAGTACTGGGAGAACTCAGGAGAACCCATTGGGCAAGAAAGCTCATTGCAGTATGAAAGGAAACCAACAGATTCGTGAGCTTAATTAAAGAGCCAAGACTCTGAAGAAGAAAAAAAAAAGTGGTGGATCTGGAAGTCCAATTCCCATTTATTTTTATGGGAAACAGCCATAAAAATCCCTTGGGCATTGTTGAAAAATCTCAGCCTAAGAATATAATTATTTATTTTTAAAGATTATACAAAGGGCCAGACTTTGCTTGCCCCTTCTGTAGATATGCCGGGGGAGGTACCTGGGGATTCCCATCTCTCCACTTTATGCAGCCTGCCCTTGAGTAAATCACTCAACCCCTCTGGGCCCATTTCACCTACATTTGTTTGCATAGAACAAACTCTGCAGAGCAGGGACTGTCACCGTCACTTGCTATGTGTTTGTATAGCACCTAGTACAATGGGGTCCTGATTTCACAACACAAATATAGGTGCTATCACAATACAGATAATATTTGTACAATACGAAGGCTGGCCTCAGGTCCCTGTGCTTGTGCCTGGGGAGACCAACTAGGAGGTGGTGTCTCAGCACTTGTTGATCTTTAAAAAAGTCCATGTCTTATAGGGTGAAGTGGGATTCTGCACCAACCCACACACTGTTCAAAGTGTATTTTTGACCAGTTTCAGATATCATGCAGACGATGCACATCTCTATGCCTCTTTTTGACCTACCACTCATAGACTGCCTAGACTGCCTAGCCAGTATTTTACTGGCCAGTATTTTACTGGCTAGACTGCCTAGCCAGTATTTTTATTAGGATAGTGCTCTGGTAAAAACGCATCCTAGAGAGGACTTAGGGAGAGGGGTATTTCTGGGCAAAGTTAAGTGCCTGAAAAGCTCATGCAATGGACTAAAATCCCTGTTATTCGCTGGTTATAGCTATCACTGGACACACAGGTATAGACTTTAGGGGTAATCTTTGACCGTAGCTGCAACATTTAAGGTACTTATATGGCCTGACTGGAGGGGTGGGCAAACTTTTTGGCCTGAGGGCCATATCTGGATTCCGAAACGGTATGGAGGACCAGGTAGGGAAGGTTGTGCCTCCCCAAACAGCCTGACCCTGCCCACTATCTGACCCCCTCCCACTTCCCGCCCCTTGACTGCCCCCCTCAGAACCCTCAACCCATCCAACCCCCCCCCCCCATGTCCCCTGAGCAGCCCCTCCTGGGACCCCCCAACCACTCCTCCAGGACCCCACCCTCTATCTAAGCTGCCTGCTCCTTGTCCCCTGACTCCCATGCTCCCTTTCCCCTTACTGCCCCCAGGAACCCTCTGCACCTTATCCAACCCTCTTGTCCCCTTATCATGCTGCTCAGAGCACCAGGACTGGCAGCCACACCACCTGGCCAGAGCCAGCCATGCCGCCGCAGAATCTAGAGCACCGGGGCAGGCTGGCGGCTCTCGCAGCCATGCTGCCTGGTGGGAGCTCGCAGCCCCACTGCCCAGAGCGCTGGCAACAGGATGAGTTGAGGATGCAGGGGAGGGGGGACAGCAGGGGAAGGGCCTGGGGCTAGCCTCCCTGGTCAGGAGCTCAAGGTCTGGACAGGATGGTCCCATGGGCCGGATGTGGCCCACAGGCCATACTTTGCCCACCCCTTTCCTACTGTATTTATCGTCACAAAGTGCTGTGAGGAATGGTAATGTTAATATCCACATTTTTACAGATGGTGAACTGAGGCACAGAGACATTAAGTGACTTATCCAAGGTCACACGGGAAGTTGGCCGTGCACCAAAGAATTGAACAAAGCTCTCCCAGGTTTTATACTTGTGCCCTAACCACTGGAATGTACTTCATGCTCTGTAAGGCCATGAAGCTCTCAGTTACACCCATTACAATCTGTGCCAGTCTACACTGGACACCATTCAGTGTTAGCACAGTTTATAAAGCCCTTCACATAGCACTTCAGATTAAGGAGCTGAGCAATCATCTCTTTGTTTTATACACTGATAAAATAGTAGGAATAAATAATAATGGGAATCTTGGGACATGCATTCTTATGGGACCCACACTGTAGGTTTTTCTTTACCTGTGATTTACTGAAATTGGGGGATATGGGCATATTATTCCTGGGGGAGCACATGTTCTTTCAGTGCTCCACCCTGTCTAGCAGGGCTTGTTTCTATTTTAAAAAACAGCAATGGACCTGACGCCCCACTGCATCATTCCATTTTTATGCTGGGTTAATACATTGATTTTAAACCACTTTTTAAAATATATGGTCAATGTTACTTGTTCTGTCATTAGGTGTCTCATCCTGCCCCCTATAACCATCCTGCCCCCTATAACCTGCCCCCATCCTGCCACCTATAACCATTTGAACTATCCGGACTATAACCATTTGGACTCTCTGAATGTTATATTTCACCCACTTTGGATGGAAATGCTACTTTTGTGACTCAGTATCATTTGACTAATAGGGTTGACTCAATGTAAAACGGGAGTAACCCAGTGGTGAATCATGCCCAATAGCTGCTAAAGAACACTAAAAGGTTTTGCTGATCTGTTAAAGGCCTACAGGATGCAGCAGTTAAATAGTGCAAACAAAGACCTCACCATTCTATTGGGGGATGACAAGACCAAAAATACAGGTAGTCCCATTCAATCAAATCACTTAGCTGATTACACAAGTGCTTAAAGCTAAACATGTGTGAGAGTGCTTTGCTGGATCAGGGCCTTAGCTTGTGGCATAGATACATGGAAGTGATCTGTACCACATACAGTCCTATTTCTCCCCAGGCTCTCAGTGATGTTGGCAGACCAGGGGCCAGCTCATGCCAAGGCCTCTTGCCTCACTGAATACTGAGAAATGCATAACTGGAAAACAGTCTGACTCAACTGTGTCGGCGGTGTTAAAATAGATGTTAAGTTTATAAAAAAGCATTTAGACTTGATTCAATGCTTGTAGGATGCTGCATGTATTGGCCTCACTTATAACTACAGCATGGGATTCAGAGGTTATATTGAGTGTTTGCATTGCAAACCTCTGGAACTGTGTAACACAAACAGAAAAGAAACAATTAATGGTAAGTGCTCATCCTGCACACAAGAAGGCCCATTGAAACCAAATGAGGTATTGTGAAACATCAAAGGACAGAGTCTTTGTCAATTGCCCCCCGTCATCCTTCCACACACAAACACACCCATGAAGAGGAGACAGGTGCCAACACCTGCCACCTCAATTTGAACTCTGGGGGAAAGAAATATTTTTGGGGCAATATTTTTAAGTCCAAGCAAGGTATCTCCAAACTGCTTAGTGTGGGTTAGTCCTAAAGGATATATAGAGCTTGCATATATAGCGGCTCCTATCACTTTTGGATCATAAGACTAACTCATGTGTGTGTATGTGACATCTAAGTGCTCAAAAGTCCTGCTTCATGAGCATCCAAGAGCACAAAATGTTCCTTACTTTACATGTGAAATGTTCAGCTGACTCTTCGAGAAAGGAGTAGGCACTGAGAGGCTGGGGGAGGAGCTACTGAACACTGTCAAAAAACTCTCAAATATCTACCACCTGGCATTAAAGACACGTTGGGATGGTTTCTAGTCTATGATAATTTATTCTTGCAGGAGATGACTAACAAAAATATTTCAGCAAAGATATTATTTTGCCTACAGAATGGACTAAACTGTACCAAATCCCAGGCTTCTCTCCCAGACTCAGATGCTATTTCCCAGGAGAGTAGGTCCTTCATGAAATATTTTCACGACAACTATCCTGCCCCTCTCGTCTCATTTACAGAAACTGAGCACTAAACTATACAATCAATAAACAGTCTTTTTCTATGAATAGAGTATAAACGTCTTATAACATAGTGCAGTTTAAGGTAGAGGATGTGCCTCCTTAGTTGGCATAGAATCAGAGAATATCAGGAGGTTATCTAGTCCAACCGTCTTCTCAAAGCAGGACCAATCCCCAACTGTGTATGCTTCTGATAAATTCAGCCCTCATCTAAAGAAAAATGCTTTAATAGCTACCCTAGTCCCTGTCCCCCTTCCTCCTCTCCCTGTCAGTCTCTCTCACAGATATCCTCCACACATACATGAATCTCTAGAACATGAGGTTTTTATTATAGACCCAGGTCAATTACAGACATTCATTTTAAGGCTCTCTCAAACCACTTTTCAAACATTAAGTAAAGGAAGCCTGACAACATTTCCATGAAATACGGTGGACAAGAGACTATGTAGGATCACTACGGTGACCAGATGTCCCGTTTTGCCTGGGTCAGTCCCTTTTTTAGGCCCTGTCTCAACTGTCCTGACTTTTTTTGACAAAACTGGGCTTTCGTCCCATTTTCTCTTGCAAGCTGATCTTCAGCTGGCAAGAGTGAACTGGACAAATGCATGGTTTTGCCAAAAAAAGTGGGGAAGGATCCCTAGTGGGGCATGGATGAATGTGCCGAAGGTTGCGGGGGGGGCGGGGGGGGGGGATGATTTGTGCACAGAGGGACAGTGGGAGGGGGGACTTGAGCCGGCCTCACCAGTGGGTGACAGGGGGGATTGGGCTGGCTTTGCACATGGGCGGGCGGCCTGGGGGCTCAGACCACCCGCTCCTCACATGTGGGCAGGCATCAGTGGACTCAAAGGACCAGCCCCATGCATAGGCAGGCAGTGGGGAGGCTCAGACCAGCCCCTCACACAGAGAAGAAGGAGGCTGCAGCGGGAAGGAGGTAATGGTTGGGTGACATAGGCCTTGGACCACCAGCCCCGGATGGGCAGGAAGTGCGGGGGCTCAGAGGTCCAGCCCTGAATGTGGATAGCAGGGGGTCTTGGACCAGCCCTGCACATGGGGGGAAAAGGGTGAGAAAAGGAGGGGGTAGCGGGTGTGTGTTGGAGGGGAAGGGGGACCTTAGGCTTGCCCCACTTGGGCAGGCGATAGGGAGGGCTCAGGCTGGCCCTACGCAGGGGGTGTATATCTTGGGCCAGGCCAGGCCGGGGTGTCCCATTTTCCCTTTGGTAAAATATGGTCATCCTAAGGATCGCCTCACACCATAAAAAAGCAGCTAGTCTGTGTCCAGTCAAAGAACCTATTTAACAGCACACAATAATGGTTTAGGATCAGGAACATACCATATCCAAGTGAAATCACAGGGAGCAGTTTTGCATACCCAAAATGTACCTAAGTGGTTAGGATTTAGTCAGGATATCCTAGTTAACATTCCTTATCCTTACGACCACAATCTCATTTTTGCTTACAACAGGTTAGGGCCTCACTTTTACATTTAATATGAAAGAAGCCAACTTCATCAGCACAGCACCTGAGACATTATTTCAGTACCGAACAACAGGAAAGAGGATCTCCTTCTGAATTACTAATGCAACTTCATGCAATATCTGGGCATTCTTTCGAGTACTCTCTCCCACCGCACTAGTGATCAGTTCCAGTCCTACTCTGTTTATGAGGTGTAACAAGACCACAGCACAAGGAACCACAACTGCAGGCTTTCTGCAAAGAGATGGGAAATCAAAACTCAACCTACTCTGCTGTTTTATGAGTTATGGAACCAGAAATCAATGATTCACAAAGAGCTTGGATTTATGAAACTTGGATTATTTCAAAAACAAGCCACATCACAAAGACAAGTTCAGCCCCATTGGTGACATATTGACAAGCTTCCCATTTGGTTTATACTTTGTAACAAATCCCTCGGGCAAAAAAGCCAAATCTCATTAGGCAGATTCTTCAAGGTGTCACTCGGATTTAAGATGTATGTCATTTGGCTAGTTATTATGCCTAGTAGAAGTACTGTGCACATACTTGGAGCTTTGCTGCTTGATAAAGTCAAAGCAAGCTAGGTAAAGGGATTTTGACATAAGCATTCATTAAAATATAGCCTACTCTACTCTCAGCTAAAATAGGGCAAGGGTTTTTAATTCTTTTCATCATCTACACCAAGAGCAATGCGCAGAAAGTATTCATAGCTGCAATAGTCCTTGAGAAAAAAAATCGATACAGTAAATAATGAAATACTTTTTTGAACCAACAAGTAAATTTAATACACTAAGAACAAAAGTTTACTTGATAAAGAAAGGTCATTTTTATATTGAAAAGCTGTATGATGATGTTCTTGTCTAATACAAGAAGGGAGGTCACATGTAACTGCTGTAACAAGAGTAATAAAATATAGAACTTTACAAAATGCAAACAAACTCTGACTGTGTACAAAATCTGTCAACGTCCCTCTACTACCTTATTTCCAACAAACAGTACAGCAGGGTTAGTCAGTCAGGTTCCTCTTCTCTGCAGAGGGTGTGTCCTAGGGCAAGAGATAGCTGAAGTAACTTCTAGAACAATTTAGTGCCTTATGGAGAGGAAAGCTTCCCTTCATTTCCACCAGCAGATATTCCCAGTGTCTAGCCAAGATATATGAGCTGGGCATTACAGACTAGATTTGACATCAACTGTAGCTGGGCACTGGACAGCCTGGCTGCATACATTGATTTGAACTTGGAAATCTGATGAGTGTCGCACACTGAGCTATGGATACTGTAGAGCTGAAGAATGAAATTGTTTCTTTTCTTTAATTACTATTATGAATATAACTTCATAAGTAAAGTTTTATGACTGAAACAACATTCATTCATAAAACTGGTTACCCCAATAACTGGCCAACTGACAATTAAGCTGCTTGTTAAGAGCCATAGCCCTACAACAGCTACCCTTGTAAGTTTCACTTTCAATCCAATTGCTGCTTAAATCACTGAAACTTGGCTGTTTCAACATTGTAACTTCTGCTCACTGTTTGACATTCATCATACTTGCCTACATTGTAACTCAAACTCCATTTGAATTGCTCACTCCATTTTGTAAAAGCCTGCTGCAACCTTCATTTTGCAAAACCCTGCTGTACACTTATTCATTTAGTTTAGATGTGTTGAATGAGGAATGTATGGATGATGAAATCAACCTCCAGCCCCAGCCTGTCTTGACGAAATAAAGTGTGAACACCAAGGGCTGAAGATGCAGACAACAGTCCTGACAAAGTAAGAGGAGTCCACCCTAAAAAGAAAAGAACAAAGGTACAATATAAGGAACATCAAAACCAGGTCCCAGGCTGAAAGTCACATCTGCAATTGACGGGTGATCAATCACATGGACTCCAGAAGAAACATGACACAACAAGATCTATAGACTCTGGACTCAAACTAAAGCCTAAGGCATCAAGAGAAACATGGTGGTGTTCCACCTTCCTCCAAGCAGAGGAAGGAGAGTTTCTCTGAGCTCTGGAATGGCTCCAATTAGTTTTATGAATCCTATTCCTTGAAGGACCAGAGGAAGCGAACAGTCTCAAAATGGGAGCCTATCTGGGGTCAGCACCAGTTCCAAAGACTGATGAACCTGGCAACTTGCAGAGGGACGGAGGGCTCAATCTGGCCCCATGATAGTTCCATGAGGCGCTGTATTAAATGTAAGCCCCGGGCCTCCTCAGTGAGAGCATATCCATGTAACACTATAAACTACAAAAAGAATGGGTGAGATGGAAGACGTTGGGTAACGTTCTGCTGCCAACATGGAAGGGCATCGGTATACGCCTCACAGAGACCCAGCCCTTCCTTGTGCCCTGCTTTCCTGGCCAGTTAACTGCCATAAGCTATGAATCCAGGCTACATTTAGGACTGGTAACTATCCAGCAGCTGCAGAACATTTGTGTGTGTGTGTGTATGTACACATAGGTATTAGATATTAGTTACTGGTCATAAATCAAATTATGTTATCATAATAAATGTAGCATCTTTTCTTGTCTGCTGAAATGATCCTGTGTAATTTTGTCTGCATAACAATATCCTGACCAGTCCCATGTATTATGAAAGCATTTGTGACACTGATTAAGCATTATGAATACGATAAAGTAGTTAATTATTCACCAATTGGTCCTTAAAGTGTGTGCCTTTTACTTTAAATAGATCAAAAGATTTAGTACTCAATTTAGCAGAAGTGTCTGTTCATAATCTTGCTAACACCATACTCAGAGGAGAGTCTCCTCACCAATGAGAAAATGCTTAGAAGAAATTTACTTCTTCAGGAAGCAATTTCAGGGGGAAAAAACCATATGCAATTAAACCACCATATGGTTTTTTGGCTTTATGAGTGATAAGCACACAGGCAAAGTGCAAGGGCATAAACATTAAACAGATACTGATTCTTTTGTTTTTATGCCATATAAATCAGGATTTGAAATCTACTAAAGGACATTTAGGACAATAAGACATATAGAGAGGAGTCATACAAAAAAACAAAAACAAAACAAAAACAAAAACTATATCAAGTAATTCTAAGAGTTCCACTTCTAGTCACAAAAACACGGATGAAGGCTGCGATTTTGTCCTTAATTCAGCCTACTGTACAAAACTCATGCTTGTGTACACAGCCAGAACAAGGCCTATGAAGTATTTACCAGCCCTTTATGTGCTCAAAATAAGGTACCAAGTGTGACTTCAGTAGTACAACAGATTTTTTGCTGGTCCTCTATAAAGAGGTAAATTTCACCTTAGGGGATTTCTTTTTATAAGAAAACAGAGGTTTTTCATGAGTTATCATTCAGATTTAGGAACCTGATCAAAGGCTATTTCTCTCAGTTTTCACCCATAATCACATTTTTTTTCATCATGAAAAATAGCGGTGACATTCTACCCTGGCAGAAATTGCAAATTTTCATTTATTTGCTGCAAATGGAAAAAAGTAGGTTTTCCCCATCCCGTGGCAAAACCAGCAAGCATCATTTTCAAAACTCCTCATTAGTGGTGTGGGTTGTTGGAGTGTTGTGTGTGTGTGTGTGTGTGCACTAATATTCTGATATTTTTCATATAACTATTTGGAATACTTTGAATCTAAAGGAACAATATAAAACCAATTTTGTGTTTTCTAATATTCAGTAATTGGAAAAGTGTGTATTTTCTAACCCTCTCATCACTGAGAATGAGCAAAATCCCTTCAGTGAAAAGCAAAACCAAGAATGAAAGATTTCTTCTCAAAGGTGAACATTCTGGAAGGCTCTTGGTGTTTGAAAAGAGGGGGTTATATGAAAATTTTCTTGCAGTTGTGTCCATGGTAATCTCTTTCAGGCAATTACTATGATATTTTCTAGAGGTGGGCAAGAAGTCAACTGTTATTCTTTAATTTAGGCATTTGATCAAAAAGTCCAAGGGAAATGGAGCTGCTTCCTGAGAAAATTCACAACAAGAAAATGATCACAGTATCAAAAAGGATTTTATCTAAATGAGCACAGCCTTTAGAGCATTTATATTTATCTGGATGGTGACTGTGACCATCTTTAAAGATCAGTAACATTTTGTAACAAATCCCAAGCTTTATCTTGAACACAATGTACCATTTTCTAAGAATAGATGTAATACTTGCTTTGACTGACAATCTTATAAAAGGGTAAGTTATATATAAGAACATAAGGACAGCCATACTGGGTCAGACCAAAGGTCCATCTAGCCAAGTATCCTGTCTTCTGACAGTGCCCTATGGCAGGTGCCCCCAAGGGAATGAACAGAACAGGTAATCATCAAGTGATCCATGCCCTGTCACCTAATCCCAGCTTCTGTCAAACAGAGGCTAGGGATGCCATTCCTGCCCATCCTGGCTAATAGCCATTGGTGGACCTATCTTCCATGAATCTAGCCACAAGAAAAGAAACACAGAGAGAGAGGGAGAGAAGGAGAGCGGGAGCTGGTTCAACTCCACATCCAAAAAGCAAGAGGACAGCTGAAATTGCTGTTGTATTCAGTTATTGTTCTTACACAGCATTTGAATGCCTTTCAGAAGCAAAGGAAATGCTGTGACTAGCATCTTTCACATTCTTTGTCTTTTTCTCTACCTCGGGGAAACTCTGTGATATTTTTTTAATTATATATTTACACTGTGCTATGTTTTTAAGCAAAGAAGAGCACCTTAACTTGGAAGTTGGTGAAGTCTGATTCTTAGTTCCTGTGATAGTTTGTTCCCCAGTCTTAGACAGTCTCCAAAGAAAATTCTGTCTCCTGTACTGAGATGTTTACTCGTGGGGTAGAAAGTGTCATTGGGCCCAAGGAGTGGAGTTGTAAACTGGGGTCTTCATTCTGGAGCTTTGGGCCCTAGTTTAGGTATCGTAGGTCTTGGCCATTAAACACATGAAGATAGGAACCAAGATTAAACATCTGGTTATAGCAGCATAGAAGTGCTTTTGCGGGTATAGCTCATTTCACTCAAGAAACCTGTATAGACTATGACTAGCAAAAGCACTTTTTTGCCAGTCTAAGATGTATGTATCCCAGGAGGGTTTCACAGTATAGCTATGCAACCAAACCTTTCCTAGCTGAGTAGGCTTCAAAGAGCTACTCTTTGATGATTATGCTTTGGTGTCTTACCTGAGGTTTCTTCAAGAGGATTGCCTATGTGCAGTTTGTGTGATCATCTCTGCTGCAGAAAAACAAAACTTCTGTCATTTCTGTAAATAAAGAAATTACACTAGAAAATATTCCAGGTCAACAATTTCTCCTGTAATGGAAACAGACCGACAAGGCCTCAAAATTTGCTATCAGACTTTAGAAGAAAGTAATATTGACCGCATGATAATTTCTAGCCAACCATGAGCCAGAAATTCTTTTGGCTGTAGCAATCATATTTACATCATCTCCAGGGAGCATTTGTAAGAGTTAATTCATTTTTACAAGGTACACTGGCTATATGAACCCAATTTTGAAAAGCAGCTTTCAATTTTGTGGGCACAATTCTACATCTACCTACCTGATTGTGCCTGTCAATCAAGTAGTCAAATGCCTCAACATTAGCATTTCTGAATTTAGTTTCTGTTCCGGAATTGCTAGATGTTACAGTTTTCCTAAAATCTATTTATTATAATACAGTATTTCCTGAATAATTTATATGAATAATTCTTGGCCTGTACACTCTTCATGAACATTTTGTGAGCTTCATTTCAAACTTTGAGCTGTGTTTGTTAGTATTCACTGGCCACTAAAGTCACATGGTATGGTTTCTATCTGAATTGGATGGGCATAAGTGAGACAATCAGATTTCAAATGTGAACACCACTGTGAACAACTTCAAAATTCACTTTCCATAAATAAATAATCTACAGGATTTGGCTTTTTGGTACTTGCTGCTTAAATGAATATTTCTGCCTGTAAACACTTGTACTAAAATATTTACAAAAAGTGAACACAAAAAAAGAACACAGAATACATGTGAAATTTACACATTTTTTTTCAGAATATTTACCAAATGATTGGGTTTTGTTTAATTTTTTTAAGCTATTCACCCAGCTGTGATTGGTAGTTTTCTCCTATTGAAAAAGATTCCACACAGAAAACTGCTGTTTTGATGTTAACCTGGTTCTGCAAAATTATAAAATAGATCTAGGAGTTATTCCTCCATGGGTGGTTATCTAGCTTGACCTTATGTTATTCTTTAAAAAGAATTAGTTTCCCTGTCTGTAAGTGCACTTATTTTTTACCTTTGGCTGCTCCCTACAATTCTCACTTGCTTATTTATTCATGCACTCATCCATACATGACTTAGAGCTGTGCAAAATTTCACATCTTCAATTAAACCTGACAAATTTCCCCCTTTTGCTGACTTTTACTGCTCCAAAGGCAGGGAAACACCTGTGCACATTGCAGCAGGGAGAGAGAAGTAGCAGGAGAATGGGAGGAAGATCACAAGTAAACCAGAAGAAGGGTAGGCACAAGCATAATCTCTCTAAACACCCTCCTCTTGACCACCTCAAAGGCAGAGGCAGCTGAAGTAGCATCTAGAGTGAAATCCCAGCTCAATGGCAGAACTTCCATTTACTTTAGTAGGGCTATGATTTCACCCCTCATTTATAAGTCAGAGCTTCAGACAAGAGGAAAAATAAGCAAGCTGTTCACCTACCTTTATCACCATAGCTACTGAAATCCTCTCAGAGAATCCAAATGATGGAATAGCAGAATAATAATAGCTGCTCTACTCTCCAGTTAAAGACTATGGGTGAGATTCACCTCTATTCTCCTGATTTGAGGGCTCAAGAGAGATTCAGAAGCTCATGGTATTGCTTCTCCACACAGAGGTGAGTAGAGGAGCAGACCCTACTGATTCATAAGCTGCCAGTGTTAATTTTTCTGCTCTCTCATTATAAAAATGCTCAATTATCAACGTTGCCCAGTTTCTGCAGAAGGGGGCAGAAGAAAGAGTCAGTTGTGGGTGCATGATTGTAGTAAGCGGAAGAGAGTGTCATGGTGCAGTTGCTAGGCAACGGGGCGCTCCTCTCGGCCACCCCCCGGAAAGGGTGCTGAGCCAAGGTCAGCGTGCTCAAGGTAACGGCTTTCTGTTATCTGTGTGTTTGGGCAGGGCTGGCGACAGGGTGGTACAATGGGTACAGCTGTACCGGGCCCCAGACTTAAGGGGGGCCCCCCCTTAAATCCGGGGCGGGCCCGGTACGCAGCTGTACCCCCTTGTCGCCGGGCCTGTGAGCAAGGCGCGGCTCTGGGCAGCCACTGCAGCGCTCGTCAGCCCCCTCCCCCGGCACCCAGAAGCCTCCTCCCGCCCCCTTTTGCTTCCTCCAGCCGGGCCACGCGGCCAAAGCACATGCGGGGGTTGGGGCCAGCAGGCGGCGGGAGACCGGCCGGGGGGGCCCGCGGGCGGCGGGAGACCGGCCGGGGGGGTCCCATGGGCAGTGGGAGACCGGGGGGGGGCCCGCACGATCTGCGTACGGGGCCCCAAAATTCCTGTCGCCAGCCCTGTGTTTGGGAACCAGTTCCCAGCTGCATGAGTGTTTACCCTGTCTGTGTGAGAATGAATGCGTGGGAAACTAAATGGGGAAACTGAGGCAGGACAGTGTGTAACCAATCAGCTTGTTGCTTGCAAATGAGATATGAGTATGTATGAGATGCAAATGTGTGAGTGTATTTAAGCCCACTCCTGTATTGTGCTCGTGGGCTTTTCCCTTCCTAGCAACGGCTCCGAAGTGCTAGGCACCCTTTCTGCGGTCGCACTGCTTAGAATCGGGCCCCTCAGCACCTATTCGAGGGACCGAGGTCTTCCAATAAACTCATCTACTTTCTACAACCACGTGTGTGTGCCTTGTCTCACAAAATCCAAAGTACCTCACAACAATGATCCACTGGACCTTGAGTCAAATAGATTCTGTTCACTCCATTCCACCCCCGCCAAACATCCCAGCGTCAACACTCTGACTGCACACCTGATGGAGACATCACCAGGTGGGAAGACTCAGACAGCTCCCAGCCCCCTTTCATAGCCAGAGGGGCACAAAGCACACTCTAAAATCGGACCCTATATACTTATTCCCGTGACATTTTCCCCCACAGACAGAAAGTAATGTCTTACAATTTGTAGTTTCCTTAACAGAAAAGAGTGACTGGCGGACTCTGTAAACTGCACCATTTATCTACGAATGCCAAAGTCATAACACTTCTCTCATTCCATCAAATGTTTATGAAATGCCCCAGTTTCCATAGAGGCCTTTGGTACGGCCTCTATGGATTTCTTACTCTGAACAAACAGAGTAAGAAATAGACTGTAATGCTCCAGAAATGTCTCAAGGGGGTGGTTTCTTGAGAAAAAAACTTCAAAGCAAACTGTGGGTCTGCTTGACAAAATGAAAGCTTGTGAGGTGGTGTGGCAGAGGATGCTTTCTCAGAGGAGTGAGAGGAGTGCCCTCTGCTAGCCAACCATGGTCCAACAGGCCACAACTACATCCTCTCTTCAAGGGTCTCAGCAATTACTCCCCTAATGCATTTTAACATAGAAATCACTCTTGGTACCAGATTTATTTATGAATATTCAAAATAACTTTGCCCACAGTCCTAAAAAAGACCTTAATATCCCAATGCGAAGCCCCCAGCCAATCCATTCTTCTCTCCTACAGGTTCTTCGGGTCCTCCATTTCCTGGGCACAGGCCATCAGTGTTCCATCAAAAATGAAAGTTAACCGAGATATTCGCCCATCCCAGGGTAATTCCAGTCTTTTCATATTCCATATCTGCCTTACATGGGTTATTTTCTTTCAAAGTATTTCAAGCAACTACTTGGATACTCTCTTTGGAACTTCCATTCCAAGGGGATCATTGTTGACCATGAATGCCTACTTCAGGGAAGACCATCAGAAAACAGAAAACTACCCCAAACTGGTAGCAATATGTTCTATAATCAGAATTCACTGAGCCAGTAACAAGTGTGAGTCCCTGGATCACTATACCAGTCTTATTATGGAGTCACAGACAGTCCCCTCAATCCTCCTGTCTGTCTTGCTACCCAAACAAACTGGATTTAGTGATAAATGGTCACTTCCACCAATGTTCACATCACATTTAGGTTGCTCCCAGTCCCAAGAGACCAGTCACTTACCCCGATTAAATGGTACTTTAACTCTTACAGCAAAGACAACACTGGTAGCCAATTCTACAGTAAACTAATTAAAGATTTATTAGCTCAGAAAAGGAAAAGAGAGTTATTAAGAGGTAAAAGCAGGTAAAATATATGTGCAGGTGAGTCACAGTCTAATTCTAAATGGTAGCAGTGATGTAATAAACTTCCAGTTTCCCAAAGTCTCCCAGGACAACCGAGAAAATCTGGGGATCTCTGTTTTCTCATTGAGTTATTCTGTTCCCTTAGAATCCAAACAGTCCAGAGACAAAGGATCTTTCCCTGAATCCATAGTCATAAACGTCTTACGGAAAACAAGCTGACAGCACCACTAGCCACGGGGGCATTTCCATTTGATGATGAAGAGTGAGGAATGCAATTGGAGTCTTTGACCTTCAATCACACATAATAGCCATTTGCTCTGAAGTTTTCGCATTCCACGAAGCTTCTTTCTTGTGTGATGGGTTATTTAACTACAGAGATAGACACAATGTAAATGTTCGCTATGATATTATAGCAGGATACAGATAAGTGAAAACAATGCATGTAACATCCCATTAGTTTTCACAAAGTTTAAACACCAGATACATTTAAAAATTACGTGTATCTATACTAATACACAAGTGAATTGACCTGGGGCTTTGGCATGAGCTGAAACAGACTCCCCTCCTGCCACTCTCTTCATGGCCCTCCCCAAATCTCCTCTTGCAGACCCTTTCTAAGACCACCCTTCTGCGGCATTTGTCCCTTGCAGCTACCTGTGTGCTACTCTCACATTATCCTTAATTCAGGTACCACCGTATCCCTCATTTAGGGCCCACACCTTTCCAAGAGATGATTTCCTGCTGTTTTAAGATATGTTAGTGTGACTATTAAAAGGTGGGTAACTTTTGAACACAGACACTCATAAGCCAAGGCTCAAAGAGGACTCAGGTATAGCTAGGCCATATACCATCAACTGCTTTAAAACCCAGACAGCACCAGATTAAAGTTAATGGGCCATTTCATAGCAAACAAGTATAAAAATGCAGTGTGAGGATATCACATTCCTGGTTGTTTAAACCATTGAGCTGTCACATTCAGGATGAGCTGTAAGTGAAAGAGAGTCAACGCAAGATGGCCTGATAAAAATGCCTAACAGTAATCCTCTCATTGTAAGGCATAATTCAGTACATTCAACAGGTAATTTTCCATTAAAAAGGGCATATTCAAGGCAAAATTCTGAACCCAGATATTATAGCTCCAAATGTGAACCCTAAATAAGCAGGGCTGCAAAAGTGAAGAATTCATGGTCACATTCTGTTATAGGTAGTTGAGCTGTTCCTGTAGTACCTGAGTGCTTCACAGTCTTTAATTTATTGATCCTCATACCCGTGAGGAAGGGCAGTGCATAGAGGCATAGAGAGGCTAAGTGACTTACCCAAGGTCACACAGGAAGCCTGTAACTGAGTGTTACAGAATCCAGGATTACCAAGTCCAGGGCTAGTGCCCTAACCATTGGACCATCCTTCTTCCATATAATGACAACCTCCTGTCCATTTATAATCCTTTAGTTTTTTCAGGCTGGAGAATGACATTGCTCTGACAAATCCAGATGTTAAAACAGTCCAAGCACTGAACGTGCAGGGGCAACAGGGCAATTGTTTACCGTTGGCAGGGTCGTCTACTCCTTGTTTAGAATGATCTCCTAAGTGGCAACTGACATTTCGGGGTTCAACCCAGCTCAGTGGGGGGTTCTCTCACCACCTTCCCTGTAACTCTGGGTGTCTACTCTGATGCGGAGGCTCACAGCCCAGACACCAGGAGACAAGCATGCAGGTACCTGAGCATCTGTGTGATGGGCAGCCCTGGTTCAGCACTCTAATCCCAGCCGCCCGCCTACAGCACAACAGCCCCACCCTGGTCTTCACCAGCCTTGGTTACCACATGCAGGTGACCCCAACACACTCCCAGTCCCAAATCCCCCCCCCCCCCAACCATCTGCCCTGAACCATCCAGCCCTCTCCTGGAACAGTCAGCGATGTGATAAAGTCTATTGCTCCTCTCAAAGGACAAAAGCACTGGTGTTAACAGTCACTTCAATTCAAACACAACACTGGGTTGGTTCAGATTAAAAGTAAAACAACGTAATTAACAAGAAGAGAGATGTTAAGTAATTCAAGTATAGACAAATATGGTTACTAGCAAAATACCCTTTCTAGTGGCTATGACAACTCAAAAAGTTAGTGTCTTGGATCAAGGTAAATTTCTTACCAGTCTTTCTTCTTTCCAGTCATGACTGACATTCTCTCAATCAGGACCTTCCACAGCAGTACAAACTGCTGGTTTTCCTCATCTTCATAGGCAAAAGGGGCCAAATGGCTCTCTGTTTCCCCATATCTTTTTTTCAGGGTTGACTACCTTGACTATCAAGAGGCAGGATGACCTTATGTTGTTATTCCCTTCCTGTGCATTTCCCATCCCCTTGCTTATTTGTATAAAAAGGGGGCTTTGAATCCTCTGAGTTATTAGCTTTCCAATGATATATTACAGGACATATTTTGGGTATATATCATAATAACATCATGTTAGGTGTAGTGAGCATGTCAGGCCTGACAAGAGCTGCTGACAGAGTAGGGAACCAATGGTGACACTCCTCTGTGCCACATCTACATACATATATTGACCAACATAAGTGATCGGATAGAGACAGATATATGCTGTACATAAAATCCCTTGTTCATTCACATAATTGTCAGTCACCATTACCTGTACTGAGTCCTATCTCAATAAGGTCTCAAGGGTTGGTTCTGGGCCCAGTTTTGTTCAATATCTTTATCAAGTATCTGGAGGATAGCGTGGACTGCACCCTCAGCAAGTTTGCAGATGACACTAAAGTGGAAGGAGTGGTCGATACACTGGAGGGTAGGGATGGGATACAGAGGGACTTAGACAAATTAAAGGACTGGGCCAAAAGAAATCTGATGAGGTTCAACAAGGACAAGTGCAGAGTCCTGCACTTAGGATGGAAGAATCCCATGCACTGTTACAGACTAGGGGCCAAATGGCTAGGCAGCAGTTCTGCAGAAAAGGACCTAGAGGTTACACTGGATGAGAAGCTGGATGTGAGTCAACAGTGTGCCCTTGTTGCCAAGAAGGCTAACAGCATTTTGGGCTGTATAAGTAGGGGCATTGCCAGCAGATTGAGGGATGTGATTGTTCCCCTCTATTCAACATTGGTGAGGCCTTATCTGGAGTACTGTGTCCCGTTTTGGGGCCCACACTACAAGAAGGATGTGGAAAAATTGGAAAGAGTCCAGAGGAGGGCAACAAAAATTATTATGGGGATGGAGCACCTGAATTATGAGGAGAGGCTGAGAAAACTGTTTAGTCTACAGAAGAGAAGAATGAGGTGGGATTTGATAGCTGCTTTCAGCTTCCTGAAAGGGGGTTCCAAAGAGGATGGACCTAGACCAGCAGTTCTCAAAATACTGTGAACCGTAACTCTTTTTTATTTAGTTGATCAGCACTGCAGACCCTGGTACATCTGCCAAACATATGCTGAACTGATTACTTCCACATTCGGTGGCTTTTCGGTGGACACGCCAAGCACTCCTGAGAGTGTTCATCATGTCCGCCGAAAAGCTGCTGAATGCGGAAGTAATCAGTTTGGCAGCTTTTCAGCGGCGCCAGGAGCTCGCGACCTCTCTGGCACCGGGCAGTGACCCCTCAGGGGGTTGCGATCCCCCAGTTTCAGAACTGCTGATCAGGACTGTTCTCAGTGGTACCAGATGACAGAAGAAGGAATAATGGTCTCAAGTTGCAGTGGGGGAGTTTTAAGTTGGATGTTAGGAAAACACTTTTCACTAGGAGCTGGTAAAGCACTGGGATGGGTTACATAGGGAGGTGGTGGAATCTCCTTCCTTAGAGGTTTTTAAGGTCAGGCTTGAGAAAGCCTTGGCTGGGATTATTTATTTGGGGTTGATCCTGCTTTGAGCAGGAGGTTGGACTAGATGACCTCCTGAGGTCCCTTCCAACCCTGATATTCTATTATTCTAATTAGGACTGTATCTACTGTTGGGGAGTTCTAGATGCACCAGCTCCCTTCATGTTGAAACAATAATTAATTGCAGCCATAGCTGCATCCAGAACAGTCAAAACAGGTATCCGGCCCTGATCTAAAAGAGTAGCTAATTTTAACATGGATGGTTTCATCTCCAAAATGGAAACCAGAGCCCAGACTTGTACCCATCCTGTGTTATTGGTATCTAAGTGCACCTGGGACTGAATGGTCACCAACTGAACCATTCTACATGAAGGAGAGTTAAGACTCGATGGTAATTGGCTAGGGCTCCAGTGGCAAGAGAAGATTTCTTGAAGAGGGTTGTACCTGCATGACTGAGATGGTTGATACTCTCCTTCTGATACCATGATGCCAGAAACTATACTGATCACTGACTCTCTGAGAAGCCCCCAACCTCCCCCCCTCGCAAATGACTGAATCTTGTTTAGTACCAAAAGAAGTTTGGCCACTTCTAGCAGAGTAACAAGTCATCCTCCTCTTAAAGGATTTAAGACTGCAATGTCCATAAGCAAAGTAACAAGAAATTGCTGCTATCCATTTTCAGCTATAATATATTCAGTGTGGTCTGGTAAAGATTACACAGAAAAAGTAGAAGTTGTTCTTATCTTGCAGATCTAATCAATAAGCTTCAGCAATCTACTTCAAATTCTCGAAATGTTACGTTCAAGTGCTGCTTTATTTGTATTTTATGTAAAAGGCTTCCAACACCTACTCAAAAACTCACCCACCAAAGAGCAAAACTCATTTCAACTGGTATTTATGGGTGCGATTACAATTGGCAGATTTATGATATGAATCTATAGTGTGGAGGGACCACTATCAAGTCTGGCCTCTTTAACAAACAGAAACTCAGTAACTCACACAAACTCTCCCAAGTTGACATATGCCTGTCAGGTGATTGCTGCTGTCATAAGTATGAAGTGCCTTAGAATTATTGTTTTACCTGTGAGGGGTTAACCTGAAGCCAAAGAAGCTATGACGTATTAAGAATGCAAATTCCTAGGGACAAAGGAGTGTTAGTTTCACTTCTGTCCGGGCTATAGGGCTGACTCCATCTTCTTCTTCCCACCTCTGGGGTATGAATCATCTTCCTACCTTCCCTTTCATAAGTTTCTAAGTTAGACTAACAGTAAGTAGAATTGTTGATTGTATAAGCTTTGTAATTGATCTGTGATGTCCTTAATCTCATCAGGGGGAGAAATCCTAGGAGGGGTTAAGGAGTTAAGACTAGAATTGAGTATCTGTGAAGTCTGTTTAAGTTGTATGCTTTATCTCTTTTCTTTATTAAACTTTTGTTATAAGAAGGGTCTGGTTATTTCCCTTGAAGTTGTCCTAGTTTTGGATCGGGGTAGTCATGGCTAGTGAGAGTCTGTGTGCTTGAATCTCTCCTAGGTAACAAGGAGGAGGGGGGTGGAGTGGAGTCTGTGTTCTTTATCTCTCCCAGGTGGCAAGGAGGGAGGGGGTGTTACTCTCGGGGGTTTTAATGTGCCCCACTCCATAGTTTTGGAGACTCACATTAATGGTGGCAGTGGGTCTCCTGCCCCAACTGGAGAAGTTTGGGTTTTGGGGGAAAAGATTTAACCTAAGATGGTAGATAAGCTTGGAGTTTGATTGTCTTGCATGAGAGACCCCCACATTTTTACCCTAGAGTTTAGTGTGGGGGAAGGGTTATCTCTTACAGCTGCTCTAACCTACACCAGTTGGCAACCCAAGGGACTATCTGCCAGCTGAGAATTCCTGGAGTGCAGAAGTGCTCTAGTTACTCCCTCTCTCTGCTCCAGTTTGCCCTCTGTACCAGGGCTGGGCTGGTGGGGTGTCATGCAACCCACCTATGCTGGTTACACACCAGAAGAGACCTTCTCATTACCAAGATTATTCTCATTTTGCCACATTCAGCCAGCATCCAAAACCTTTTCACAGCCTGAGCAGTACAAAAGGGCCATCTCGGGGGGAGATAATCTTGGCCCTACAGATGTGGAACTTTCCAAGTCCAGATCCCTGAACAAATCAGCATGGCCTAGCCTCACACAGTAGCTGCACTGCTCAGGTAGAGGATAGAGGAGACTGTGCTTGAGATACAATCTCTCAGGGGATGATCAGTGCACAGGCAGCATGTGCCGCTTGCTCCATTCATTAGGGTGGAGCAGACTGCTTCTCCTGGATGCTGGTCTCCCTTCAGAGCTTCAATGGCACCATGCTCCTATTTCATCTCCATTCTCCCCTGCCCTCCTTTCTCAAGGGTGTTCGAGGAGCCAGAGGGAGCAGGTGCTGTGCTTTGAAGAATGCAAGAACCACAGGAACTGCTACTGCAAGATGCCCTGGCACAGTCATTCAGCTGGAAAGGGAATCTTGTGCTCCCCACTATGGCCATGAGGCATTTCACCTGCGTAAACTGACAAGACTCCCCATGGGCTATTGAACCTTTCAGTTTGTTCTTGTTGTGATTGTTCCTTGCTGGAGATTTACTTGAGCAGCTGCTGGTTGCAAGCTTCAGTACCCATGTCAAAGGGCTGTAGTATGTTCTTTCCCCAACAGTCCACCTCCTCTATATTCCTAATGTACCAGGAACTTCTCACTAAGTGTGACTAACTTTTGGAAGCTGCAACCCAATGTCTTTAGATTTTGAAGAGTTACTACTTTAACTTCTATGGAATTTAGCCACCTTATCTGACATCCATACCTCAAGTGCTCCATGTTGCGTGGAAGACTTCATGTATTTCTCCAAAATTCATATACAGGTCCCATGTGCTGTAAGAAGGCGGAATCAACTTTTTTTACTAGCACCCAAAGTGTTAAAATGTGAAGTTGATTTTTCACCTTAACCTCTTGAAATAGTTTTTTTCTCATTTTTATTAACCTGATTCAATTGAAAATGTAACCCCTAAAATACCACTCTTCCCTTAAGTCATCCCTGCTTCTGTTCCCTAAGTCCATTGATAAAAAGAGACTAACATATTACAAGCCAATTATGTTTCTTTCAAATTGATGCAAACCCATTTTATTGCATGTGCTGAACCAGATTAATCTGTGATGTAACTCCACTGAAGTCAATGGAGATATATACATAATAAATTTGACTCAAGATTATTAAAAAAAAATGCAGTTGGTACCACTACCATGTTGATATTTATCATTTCCAAGTCACATTTTCCATGATATTTTCAGTATTTCCCATTTTAAGTGGAAGCCTTCTGCCAGATGCCAATGATAGCAACAAGGGCTAGGTTCAGGAAGTCTGTGGGGTCATTTTTTTAAAGGAGTAAAACCACGACTCCGCACACAGAGCCATACTCCTACATTAGGGTCTGAAAGTTAAAATCACTCATGTCACCTTTGCAGGTGTTTCTTCCCCACTTACAAGCATTCAAAATTCTTTGGGAACATGGGACCATAAGTATCTTTATTTGGGGAAAAGGGGAAATCGGTGAAGAGAAATTTGGAAACCCTGTATGTATATCTGCATATAAGGAGTCTGAACAATCCCAATCAATATAGCAGAAGTTTGGTCAGCCCCTCATCCCAGATAACAAATATCCAACTTATGAGAAGTCCAGAACTCTGGATCACCATGTCCCACTCATCTAAAACCCAGCTTACTGTCTGTCTTGTTGGTTCTTCTCTGCTGCAGTCCTGAGAGAAGTGTCCTACTTCATCCTACTCTGATGAGCATCTACATGGCCCAGTTCAGTGTCTGAGGCAGCTCAGCACTTCTACAACTGGTCCAGTCATGCAATATTATGGATTCAGTTCAACTTCTGCTGCCACTTCCATCTCCAGGTGGGGAACCCAGAGTAGAGCAGAACTCTGAACAGAGTCGCTGCCTGTAGTACTCCTCCTCTTCAAGACAGGGCCCTTCCCCCTTTCTTATTTGCAGAGCCCAAGTTTTGTTATCCAACCAAAATCAATTACTCAAAAAAGCCAGGGTGACCCCCTCATCAAGGTCTTCTCATGTACAATTCTTATGCCCTTTCATGCGTACAGTAGTGATTATAACTATTAGGACATTTACACACCAAAGCAAACAACAAATTCCAAATCAAAAACCTCAGGAGATGAATTTATGGGTAAGCAACATTGTAATTCATTACATCAAACTGATCAGAGTGAAGAGATCCCTCCAGGGCTTTCTTTGCTATGGGCTTACATAAATATGGTAAATCCCACAAGTACTGTAGTACAGGTAATTACCATTATGTGGTAAGCAATGAGGGCCAAACTAGCCAATCTTTTCTAAAATCAATTGGTCTACACCAGCCCCGGATCTTCACTTTGGGTCCAGTTGCTTCATAGAAACATAGAATCTCAGAGTTGGAAGGGACCTCAGGAGACCATCTAGTCCAAGCTCCTGCTCAAAGCAGGACCAATCCCATTTTTGCCCTATATCCCTAAATGGCCCCCTCAAGGATTGCACTCACAACCCTCGGTTTAGCAGGCCAATACTCAAACCACTGAGCTATCCCTCCCCCGGCCCCTTCAAATTTCATCACCTTCTTGCTTCACCCTTATTCACAGTAAGTAGCATGTTGCTACACAAGCAATTCCACTGAAATGAAAAGGTACTATTCAGTGAAAGAAGGGACAGCACAGTTAGGTCCAATGTAAAACTATAATGGAAAATATCTTGTAGGCATCAATAAAAATGAAGAAAGCGGGGAATAATTGTAGCACCTTAGAAACTAACCAGTTTATTTCAGCATAAGCTTCCATGGACTATAGCCCATTTCATTGGATACATAGAATGGAACAGAAGTAAGATGCATTCATACACACAGAAAGAAGAAGAAGAAAAAAGTTGTACATTAGCATACCAATTCTAACAGGCTGTTAAATCTGGATGGGGCATTATCAGCAGGAGAAAAAAATACCTTTTGAAATGGATTTCTGTGTCTGCACTAGATAGCAAGTGTTGAAGATAAATTAACTCGGGAAATGGAATCAAGTAGTGTAATGAGAGAACCATTCGCACGTCCTATTTAGCTCCTGGTTAATTGTATCCAATTTGAAAATTAATTCTAGTTCCTCAGTTTCTCGTTGGAGTCTGTTTTGGAAGTTTTTCTGTTTCAGTATTGACACCATCAAATCTTTAATGGAATGGCCAGGAAGACTGAAGTGTTCTCCTACTGGTTTTTGAATGTTATGATTCCTGATGTCAGATTTGTGTCCATTTATTCTTTTGAGTAGAGAGGCAATGCCCCTCTGCTATGTACATTGGCCAAACCGGCCAGTCTCAAGTTCAAATTTACTCTGATGGACTCTGATGCAAGTCAATCTTTCAACATTTTTATGGAGGCTCTGTTTTTTACTGCTCTCAGTTACTTGGTTCTTTTCAAAGCTGATGAGACACTAAGAATGCATATGCTGTACATACATTGCTTCTGTAGGTGGACAGTTTAGATACAAATGCGTGTCCTTCTATAGATTGCATTCACTAAATCTTTGGTTTATATGTCCTTTAACGGAAGGGGTCATTTTGCTGAGAGCATTGGGTACTCAGGCAGAAAATAAGAAATATAGAGACGTAAATGTTTGCTCTGCTCCATAAGCAGGTGAAAGGCAATAAAAAAATCGGAGTGGCTCATCTAGTTTTTAACAAACAAAAATCCCACCCACCCCCACAACCCAATACAAACTCTGACATCCATTCCCACAGCCTAACATGTCATCACTTCCCATTTGGTACTGAAAAAATGCTCAATTCTTGCTATTAAAAAAGCACCAGCTGCATCATGGCTGTAAATAACTAAGGCTTTTACAGTTGTTTCCATTTTTGTGTCAATCCTAAGACTGAAGCCAAAAGAGAATCTAAATATAAAATATACCCATATAATTATAGATCGACCAAAATATAAACTCTACCTGTAGTTCACAGCACTTTGCCGCTCTCCAGCTTTGCAAAGGCTGCTTTGCTCCCTCTATAGTTCCCTAACCCTCATAACTCTTTTTCCCCAAAAGCTCATTTCTCATCTTGGACAGGTGGTTTATAGGAATCGGACCAGGGGAGTGATCACCCTCAAAGCAGCAGTCCAGGAGGATGTGATTTAGGTAGCTATCTCAAAGGGGGAAGAATGAAGGAGATAACTTCCCCGTACAGGCAGATGCCACAGCCTTTACAGTAGTCCCCAGTTAAGTACCTTCTCCAAGCACTAATTATGTTTGGTTTACTCCAGTTTAAACAGGTGCTGCAGTATGGAGAAATACTGCTGTGTTGACAGATCTATCTTCTGTTGCAGGCATGGCAAGCCTGGTTTTCCTATATTTAGAATTAGCAAACCTGTTAGAGGTCTCAGGTGCTGAGGAACAGTATTAGCTAGAGCAGGGGTGGGTAAACTACAGCCCACGGGCCATATCCAGCCCTCCAGCTGATTTAATTCAACCCTCAAGCTCCCACTCCCACACTCCATCCAGGGAGCAGAGTCATGGGTCACTGCATGCAGATGTGCCACGACTTCCAGAAGCAACAGCATGTCCCTCCTCCAGCTCCTACGCATAGGGGCATCCCCCGAGTTCCCATAGGCCAGGAATTGTAGCCAATGGGAGCTGCAGAGGCAGTGCCTGTGGACAGGGCAGTGCACAGAGCCACCTGGCTGCGCCTCCGCATAGGATCTGGAGGGGGGGACATACCATTGTTTCTAGCAGCTGCTTGACGTAAGAGCTGCCCAGAGTCTGCACCCCGATCCCCTCCCATGCCCCAAGCCCTGCTCCTGCCCTTTGAACCCCTATATCCCAGCCTGGAGCACCATCCTGTACCCCAAACCCCTCATCTCCAACCCCACTCCAGACCCTGTACTCCCAGCTAGAGCCCTCACCCCACCCCCATACCCCAATCCTCTTGCCCCAGCCTGGATCCCCCTCCCACATTCTGAACCCCTCAGTCCTAGCCTGGAGCAACCTCCTACATCCCAAGCCCCTCATGCCCAGCCCCCACTCCAGAGCCTCACCTTCCCCTCAGCACCCTAACCCCCTGCCTCAGCCTGGAGCCCTCTCCCACACCCTGAACTCCTCATTTCTGGCCCCACCTGAGAGTTCTCACCCCATCCTCCACCCCAACCCCAATTTTGTGAACATTCATAGCCCACCATGCAATTTCCATACCCAGATGTGGCTCTCTGGCCAAAAGGTGTGCCCACCCCTGAGGTAGAGCTAGCCAAAGGATGAACAATTCTGTTTTGTGTCGGCTTGTGAGGTTTGAAATTTACTTTTGTTCCTCGTTGGAACAAAAGCTAAAACCTCTCAAACATTTTCACAAAAATAGAGCTGTGTTGAAATGCCCATTTTTGCACTGAAATCTGAGATTTTCTATTTGGGAAGGGGAATGTGTATAGAGCTTGGTGGCTTTGAGAGAACTGCTTTTGAGGGTTGGGAACATCTGCTGTGCCTGATTCACAAGAGAGTTTTTCATCCCAAATTACTCTCAATCAGCCATAACAGGTACTTGAACCTAACCACCAGGCTATACATTGTGAGATAATCTCTCTCTGTCTCTGTCTCTCTCAAAAATAAAGAAAGATTTTGTTGGAACTAGTGCATCCCCCCAAAAACATTTCAGCTTCAACAAAAGAAGCATATTTGAACTAAATGAAATTGTATTATAAATGGTCTGACTGGCTCGACAAGTAGCACTGGAAATGCCTGATGGGTTACACATTATCAGTCACTCATCCAGACTTTGGGCCAGAATCTCATGCCCTTACTCACACAGTGAGTGGTCCTTTACTCCTCAAATAGTCCCATTGATTTCAGTGGGACTATTCATGGAGTGAATGGAAGTACTCCTCTACGTGAGTAAAGGAATGAGAGTCTCATCCTTTATAACCAAGAACATTTTACTAAAAATACCCTACTAGATTAATCGCTAGTATAATTCCATAAACTCCCTTTTTACATAAGAATGAATTCAGGTCATTAAGATGGGACAGGAAAGAGCAGCAGAACAGTTGCTTCACACATGAAGTGGTATTTTCTGCAAAAAGTAGGGTGATTTCTGCATTCTAAGAGTATATCTTCACTACCCGCCGGGTCTGCGGGGAGTGATCAATCTTTTCCCGATTGATTTATCGTGTCTCATTAAGATGCAATAAATTGATCATGAAAGGCACTCCCATCGGCTCCAGAACTCCAGCTCGCTGAGAGGTGCAAGCTGGAGTCGACGGGGGAGCCCGCTGCTGATCGCTGCTGCCACGAGGGCACCAGGTAAGTCGGCCGAAGATGTGCCGACTTCAGCTACGTTATTCACATAGCTGAAGTTGCGTATCTTCGGTCGATTCCTTCCCCTACTGTAGACCGGTCCTAACACTGCTAGGATTTTTCTGTTCAGAAAACTCTGTGGCCTCCTAGCTATAAAAAAATTGAGATATATTGACTATGAGGACTTGCTATGGGTCCTGGGCATTCCACAATGCTAAATCTCCATATATGATCAGCATCACCATGAAGGTTAATGGCTCTCCTTTGGTCAAAGCTGACAGTTTCCTCAAAATTAGGCATATAGAATAGACATACCCTGCCCGTTTAACACATCTATTTTAGATATTTATAGCATGCCAATCACCATGGAATTCAAGCTCATTTTAGGAGTGAACTTGATTAATATACATTATTTGTCAGTGAACAACGTGTTCATTACACAGCAATCCTTTATCCTGAAACCTGTGGTTGAAATATTGTTTGAGCTATCAACAGGAAACAAAATAGTTTATCACACAATGAGAATTATCACAAGCACAATGAAGCCAACAAAACTTGTATGATTACTAGTCCACGCCAATATGTCTCCACCTAACATCCAAGGCACAGCAAATACTATGCTTGCCACTGGTCAGGGATATATAGAATGCTCCCTGACACAGCCTGTGTAGCACAAGTCCGATCTAGACAGTGCTGCACAGTCTCCATCCAGTTGATAAAATCAGCGGCTCACAGTGGTAGACAAAATTGGAGACAGCCCCTGCCATGATCACAAACTCCTACATAATTACCAGGATAGTTGAATGGCTGCCTGACGTAGGGCTCCGACACTGTTTCTGGAGGTCGTTTAGTAGGTTCAGGTTTGGCCTGATTTGTTGTGCCAAGGTCAATCATGCCTAGGATGTCCAGGACACTCCACTGTCCATTGGCAATGCTTTGGAGGATGCTGCACACATGCTGGAGGGTTGCTCTTTTTGTGCTGGGCTCCCTAGAGGTGCTCTCAAGCTAACTCAGAGCCCATGGCCTGGATGAAGACCATTTAACTGTTTAAAAAAATGAAACAAAAACAAGCAAACAAAAATCCCGCACACCACGCCTTGCCCACACTGAAATCACTGTAATGAGAGAGAGAGAAAGAGACAGAATGTTGCCTTTGAGCCCTGTTTAATCGGAGTGATAATAACTAACGCTTAACAGGTGGAGAGATACAAATTTAATCCCAAATATTTTTTAAAACTCTCTAAAATTGTTTTTGTACATGGTGTCATGGTATAAAGTTTTCATTGTGACTCATTTGGGATGACCTGGTTCCCCATCATAAGCAACACGTCCAACCCAAACGAATGATGATGAAACTTTTATGCTACCCCATGTAGTCTGTAAATGTTTATGTGAACAAGGTAGATAGGTTCCTCAAAGAAGCTGAGCATGCAGTCAGTTTGGAGAAGGTATTGTAAAAGTTCTTGAGCCAACTGCTGCTTCTAGTTTACACCTGTGCAGCCCCATTAAAGTCAGGGGATTTCACAGGTGTAACCGGAAGCAGAAGTTGGCTGCTTGAGTCCAACTACCTGTATTTCGAATATGTTCTGGGATGATATAACATTCAGAATGTTGGACTGCAATATACAACAGGTGGGTGATGAAGTTCTAGGAGTCTGGCACCAGAGATGAGAAAAGGAAAGTGGAATGCATATTGCCAAAAACAATCAAATTCACTTGGGAAATATTCCTGGTAAAAACTTCAACCGAATGTCTATTCTAACACTAACTGCATGATGAAATAATTGTGAATGTCCTACTGAGTTTGCTGTGACTTCAGCTTTTACACTAGTAATATTCTTCCTAAATATGTTTGCTTAGTGGATGAATTATTAGCAAGTATGACACTCCTAAACGTGAACTAATTATTTTCAGTTATGGTGAGTTCAACTTGCAGTCACAAAATTAACATGCAAGTCTTCAATGTCACTGTCAGAGACAATGTTTTGGTATTCAGAAAGAAATGTTCTTCACATAAGGCTTTATGACTTAGTATATTGCTATAAGGACTAAAACCACACTGTTTTATTAATGAGAAATCCTGTGAAAGGAGAAAATTGTTTAATTTAATTTTTAAATCCATTATGATCAGTCTTCTTCGGACATCAACACATCACTGAAAATACAGAGATGAGGTATTTTTGACAGCAAGGATGTACCATCTCTGGCAAATGCCTGCACATGAAATCAACCATTGGCAAAGTATTGTCAAGTACAGACATTCATTTCATCCATCAGCCAGCATCAATCAGCCCAAGATAATCAGGCTTAGAAATAGGAAATGTAAAACTTTGGGTAACAATGTTTAAAAAACCATCATTAACAAAGTACCATTCAAAGATGTCATTCACTTTTTTTTGATGGCATATAATAAATATCACTTACTGCAGATTGCATTAGCATCAACTTAAATTCCATTCTTGCATCCATAAACTAACAGCAGTTAGAATATGATGTTCGCGGCGACAAATCCAGGGCCAGCCTTAGGGAAAATGGCAAACTTACACTTTGGCACCTCTGACCCCTGCTGCCTCCGCATCCTCAATGCTGCTGGCACCCCTTGCCTCCTTGGGCCCCCCATCCACCCCGTCTGGCCCATGCTGCCTCCCCAGTTAAACTCCTCCCCATTGCCCCCAAGCTCCCTTCTACGGCCTTGCACCCATGCCCACCCTGCTCCTTGCATGTGCCCCCCAACCCCGGCACCCTGGCCACAGTGCCCCCCAACCATGGCACCCTGGTTTATAGAATCATAGAATCATTGATGATTAGGGTTGGAAGAGACCTCAGGAGGTCATCCAGTCCAACCCCCTGCACAAAGCAGGACGAACACCAACTAAATCATTCCAGCCAGGGCTTTGTCAAATCTCTAAGGATGGAGATTACACCACCTCCCTAGGTAACCCATTCCAGTGCTTCACAATCCGTGGGTAGTATGGGTCCAGCCTAAGGGTCAGTGGCAAGTATGGGTCTGCTTATAGGATTGGCCCCATCAGAGTCTATCTGAAAAACAACCAGTATCCTCTTCCTCCACAAATACCTAAGACCTGGTTTATACTAGCGGGGAGGGTCGACCTAAGATACGCAACTTCAGCTATGTGAGTAGCGTAGCTGAAGTCAACTCATCTTAGGTCAACTTTCCTGCCATCCTCATGTCGGCAGCAGTTGACAGCGGGCTCCCCCGTTGACTCTGCCTTGTGCCTTTTGGCGAGATGGAATCCCGGAGTTGATAGGAGTGCCTCTGGGGATCGATTAATAAGAATGTAATGCGTCCTGACAAGACGCAATAAATCGATCCCCAATAGATTGATCTCTACCTGGTCGATCCAGCCGGTAGTGAAGACAAGGCCTAAGTGTCTTTATTAAGTGTAGCAGAATGGTTAACTACTGACTGGTTCAGTAAACAGGTGGAAAGAAATATTGTGAGTGCTCTTAATCCTAATTCTAGGCACTTTTTTTTCTGCCTGTTTTCAGTACCTGATTTTTACCATCTCACATTTCACCTTCAGTTCTGTCCTCCCCACATTTTTCTGGAATATATTTTTGATTAATGGATGACTAAACACTTCTGCAATTATTATGAACTGCAGGAAACAGACTTCCTTGTCACATCTGGCCTTATGCAAGTCTCTTTAATTGTTACAAAGTGGTTGGTTGCCTTGGTAGTTACATTTATTTAAAGATAGTTAACTTTCTATATATCCCTGTGTAAAATGTACAGTCTATTACTCATCTATTAGCGATACATCTGCTGTGTGCATTTAGAAATATTTCTAATTTGTCATCACAGCTACCTGTACTTTAGATCAATTATTCTGTCATCTGCCATTGTTTTGGTTGATTAAAGTGACTCAGGGAAGATAGAACATCCATGAATATGTAATGGAACCCCGCTAATTCCTGAATAAGAATAAGAAATGGAAAGTCATTACTCATCTACTAAAAGCAGGTATGACCTTCATTAACATAATCTTCCAACTATAAAGCCTGCAACCCAGCAATAACTTCTAGAACTATCTCTTAACTATCAGGAATTGAGAGGTTTATATTATTTATTGTTCTCTTCCATGGTCAGACAGCTCTTTAGGATTATACATTTGGTACTATCCAATTAACATACAGAATAGCATCTTGTGTTTATCACAAGTGCTTTGTCATGTCCATGAAAAACAACTGAGTCCGATTCTCAGCTAGCGTAAATTGATCTCACTCCCTTGAAGTCAATGGAGTGTGACCGATTACGCCAACTGAGTATCTGGTCCCTTGTATTCATAACTTTCCATGTTATTCCTCTTTTGGGCCTAATCTTCTTGCACTCAGTTCAAAGGGTAAAATTTGAGCCGGATCACATTAGACATTTTAAGTTATTGGGAAGGGAAATATTCTGTATGTATTAAACACACCATACCGTGTTTTCCCGAAAATAAGACAGTGTCTTATATTAATTTTTGCTCCCAAAATTACATTACATTATATTACAGCGAGAGGCAAAACTGGAAGTACGTCTTATTTTCGGGGGATGTCTTACTTTCAGGGAAACAGGGTAATTAAAGGTTGGGGGGGGGTTAGATTTTCAACAAGTTACAAATATTTGAAGATTTTTTTTTGATGAATCCCCAAATGATTCATCTTCAGTGTGATTTAATTGCTGCTGTTGTACGTATGAAATGAAATCAAGAAAATCAATCCACACAGCCCACATAATATATAATATATGTGCAGCTGCAAATTCTAAGATTGCAGCAGTGCAATGCCCTACAACAGTATGGAGCTATGAATAGTGTCCCAGGCAACTATGGCTCCAATATATGGAACATGGAAAGAGACCCAAGGGATTGCCAGAGGGATCTTGGATGGAATTGGGAACTGCCAGAGCCCTCTCCCATGACATCCAGTGGTATTAGGGACCAGCATAGCTCTTCACCCAGTTATCTGGAGAGTTGAGAGGTGGAAGAACCTTCACTTGGCCTTCCTGAACCAGGTAGGGAGCAAGTCCAAGATTTTCTGGCTGGAGTGGGGGTTCTCAATAACCAGCTTTTCCCTGATAGTTGTTAATGGGATAGTTGCAGTTTCATCTGCCTGCCTAAGACTTGTAGATCATGCCCATTCTACTGCAGCACCTGCCCACATAATAAAAACGGACAAAAATAAAGTGAAATTGACTTTCCTCCCAATTCTCTGTGCTGTTCACAGCTATTATTTAATTTAACAGCATAGCACTTCTCTCTGCCAGCTGAAGGATCTGTGCACAGCTGCTGCTCCGATGTCCCAGGCTGCATAGTGCAAATTGCAATGGGGGACTTCAAACCAGCTAGCACAGCATACAACAGCAGGACTTCAAGAGAAGTGAGAATCACACTTACAGTGGACAGCCTCGCAGCTACTGAGGGTTACATTTAAAGACCCTTTTAGAAACGAGCACCCATTAACTTACACGTAATGACAGCATTCCACTGTGTTAGAACAAGAGCACCCTCCCATGGTGGTAATGATATTTTAGATGTTATACAACTCAGATGGGCACCTAATGTAACTACCACTGCCACTGGGGAAAGGTCCTGAACCTTCTTCTCAACCCCTCACCTGCCTGTGAAAGGGAGATCTAAGGCCCACTCTATCAAACCTCATGCCGCTACTTTCCTTGTACCTGTTGGCCATTTCACCTTCTGCACTCCTTGCTTACTGTGCCCGTACTCTATACACCCCTCACTGGAGAGGTCCAAAGGGGTCAGTAATGTACTTCTATCTACATGGGGGAATCTGAGTGGCTAGAGGATTTTTTTCAGTAATCTCTGGAATGGTCATTATCTGACCATTGGTCCTCTCCTTCTCCCCTTAGTCACCCTCTAGACTAGGTCACTGCTTATGTCCTTCCAGTATAGGGAACAAGAGCACCAGTGATGAGTCCCAGGATATGGCAAGAAATTCTTCAGTGTACTTTTGCGATTATAAAAATACTATACAATTAATTATCTTCTTACAGTTAATATTGAGATCACTTTTCTAATAATATACCTCGTCAATATTTTATCAGAAGTTTTTTCCCCTCTCAATATTGCCTTTTTAATATTTCCTTTTAATAAACCGTTGATTATTTTCCAAAATATTTCATTTAGAAAAATTGCGACTATCAACTTTTTTATGGAAGTCATTACTGAAACTTGCGAGACAGAGCGAACAAAACAAGAAAACACCAACAGGTTTTGGTAAATGAAAAATTCTAATAATAACTTCCATAACAGTTTTGATACATATCTTTTAAAAAAGGGTCC
Organism: Sternotherus odoratus; assembly: GCA_032164245.1. Lineage (NCBI taxonomy): Eukaryota > Metazoa > Chordata > Testudines > Kinosternidae > Sternotherus > Sternotherus odoratus. The sequence goes on from JAVMKO010000003.1 coordinate 152,042,267, forward strand.
ATTTTGTACCATACAAAAGGGTCACAATGTTAAAATGTGGCCATTTGTAGAAATTTATTCTTAAAGTTACCAAGCAGTTTACTAATAGGCCATTTTAGAGACTAGTGTGCTTACTTGCCAGTTGTAGACTTTGATAGTCTTATTTACTACTGATTGCCTTTTACTACTGATTGCCCTGCTGACTGAGTAATGCTAACAGTTATAAGTCAATCCTAATTAACTTGGCTATACCTTAGCTAAACTTAGTTGCTTCACAAATTTATTGTTTCTTATCTTGATTCTCTAAACAGATATCTCAGTGAAGGCTGGGGGAGGCTGACCTCCCTCAGCCCCGCCCCTTCCACCCGAGGCCCCGGGCCTTCGGGGGTGGTGCCAGCTCCCATACTGGTAAGAGTTCTATATTATTTTCACCCTTGGGTGTGGGAAGAGTAGACGTGAGCCAAAAGCTGCTGAGATAGTATTCCAGGTGACCCTCTTTCACCTCCAGAGTGTGGGGGTTGCTGCCTCTCTCCCCTCCCCTCTCCCCCCCGCATCATGCTAATTACAGTGGCGGGGGGCAGAATGGGGGTCACATGCTGCATACATGCTCTGGAGTTTTCACTGGGCAACGAGGTGTGTTGTGGGACCAGGTGTCTAGTTCCTGACAGGTGATGGGGGTGATACAGTTTCCTTCCCAGGCAAGGTAGCCATTACAGGTGTAAACGAGATCTCCCATAATGCTTAGGATTTGGACAATCCTCAGTTTCAATGCCTGGAAGGAATATGACAAACCTGCCAAACTGCAGTGTGGGCTTCTTCATCTTCCACATGCATCGAGGTGCTTAGCTTTTGGGGGGAGAGGGTTACATTACAATCACCATAACTTCAGCAGGTTCCAATGCAGTTGGTGTATAAGGACATGTCCAAATGAGGGCTTTAAAACTCACAAGGTTATTTGGACACTGATCCTAGGAACTCACACAGTAAGTGGTTTGCCTATGTCTTGCAAAGCTTATGGCTCAGCTCCCTTCATTTCACCTCTTCTGTCTCTAGCATGAAGAGGGACCAGGACGCTGGCTTTCTGTTGGTGTAGAAGAGCCATGGCCTTCACTTTCATGTATGTGTATGATACATCAGGGGTCATTTGTGCCACTTGAGATCCACACTGGAAGTGATCTTGCAGCCAGTTTTTGGTGGCTACCCCAGTCAGGTATTAGGCGTTAAATAAAGTTGCAACCTCCTAATTTGACCATATGATGGTGTCTGTGTCTCTCAGTTCTGTGCCCAGTTCAAATCTTTGTTTGGGGAAGCATTGTGAAGAGGAACAGCTATTCAGCTCCAGTCTGTGAAAGGGCAACTTATAATGCATGAGTGAGGCTGAATGAAGGATCAATAAAAACCTGAATGATTTTTGATAAATAGCCTATCCAATCAATTCTGAAATTACAACAAGCAATTCCAGCTAACAATGCAGCTATGCCAGTTTACTCGAGCCAAAGATCAGACCCACATTTGAGACATATCTGTAGAATAGATAAATCAAGCAAAACAAGATCTTGGATAAAGGAAAGGGTACAGTTTCTGGTGGACTAGTGTTGAATTTTAAAAGCAATGCAAGGTCAATTTGATCTTTTCCCCCTATAGAATAAGAGGAAGAGATTTCACCATTTACAGTACTTTAAGAGATGTTTTATATAGGAATTCTACAGGAAATAGAAGATCTATACAATTATTAATTTCAACTAAAAAAAATACTGAAGATGTAGATTTGAAAACATCCTAGAAAACAAAACCTGTCACAATCTTGCCTCACTTGCTCACTAAAGATCAATCTGGTTTCATTAAAAAATGAAAGGGTCCTTTATATTATACATAGTACCCTCAATAATATACATCAAATGCTATAAGCTATGGATATATGAGCAACATTTTTCTGTTACATGGGGCACCTTTGCACCTGTGTCATGGAGAGCAGAATTTGGCACGATAACCTTGCCTAACTTCTCACTGAAACCATATTGATACAGGTGTGATTCAACTAGCTTCGTTGGAGTTTCTTCAGATGTACACCAGTGCAAGTGCTGATAATCAGGCCCTAGGTTGCGGTCATGCTGACAGTGATAATAATGGAGTAAGGGTGTCCCCTCTCCCTATTTTTACTTTGCAACTGGGTGAAAAGTACAGACATAATTTACTGCTTGTGAGAATAGCACTTATTCAATGGGCAGCTCACGGGCTCTCGGTATAGAGCAGATGTGCAGCAATCCAGTCTCAGTGTACCAAGGACATGGATCACTGCAGCGAAGACTGGAACTGAAAGATGAAAAGGCATTCCTGGAATCAACCCGAACTCTAGGCTCCTCCCACCTCACATGGTCCTAGAACCCTAGCTGCAGCCCGAGCCTGAGGATCTACACCACAATTAAACAGCCTCTTTGCCTGAAACCCGCAAGCCCAAGTCAGCCGGCATGGGCCAGCCCTGGGTTTCTAGTTGTACTGCAGACATACGCATAGTGGTCATGCACTTTGAATCAAGGCAACAGATATACTTTCTGCTCTCCAATTAATTGCATGCCTCAGTTTACAAGCATTAACTCCATCTCAACCAGTTAAACATCATTTCGGTTATATCATATCTAATTATATATTGGCCACTAGGGATCGCATTCAGTCTGATGCATATGTGGCTCCTGTAGGAACCATCCACGGGTTCCCCACAGAATGATTCCCAGGTAAGTCAGTACTCTCTAACATGAGCCTGATCCTGCCAATCCAGATCTCATGCAGAATTCTCCCTCCCTTCAATGGGTCTACAGTAGTGCTGATTGAAAGACTGCCATTAAAATGCTTTAGTGAGAGAAAATTGGGTTCTTCACCAAATTATTTTTTTTTTGTGGCAAGTGTCTGCTTTCCTTGAATGCTTTTTTTAAAGGCATGAAAACCCACAAAATTTTGGCCGAAGAGTCAAAGTTTTCCACTGAAACTTTTGAGTGGGGAAAAAAAATTCAATGTAAAATACCCTATTTCCCAAGAAGTTTTAGTCTACAGCCAGGAAAGAGGTCCATACTGCTTTTGTTGTCTGTGGGTGCTGTTTTGGTGGAGCACAAGGAAACAATAACATAATATTACTCAGCATAATAAGAAGGGCCTTCAACACACCAACTGCCAAACTGTTTTAAATTTTTTATTATTATTATTATTTTTTGGAATGGCACCACACCAAAGCAGAGTTGAAAGAGAGATTTGATGGAGGACAGTGATGGAGTTTTACAGATATTTATGAGGGACAGTGTGGATGAAAGCATGAAGGTTTTCTTGCTGGGAAAGTCCCTTTTCAACCCCCTTCTCTTCTGTTATCAAACACAGACTTTTCCAGCATGGTATTATTATTTTAAATCAAGTTTATCATAGTAAATTGAATGATAAGAATAAAAGAAAATCAAATAGCTACACATTCAGTGAGCACCATCCATCATGGGCACTGAGTGAGGCAGAGATCCTGTGGAAAAAATATTATGTGATCTTGTAATTAAAGGCTGTATCATAATGCATCAAGGTGAGGAATTATGATTGTGTGGGCAAGTCTGATACTTCTGACATTTTGAGAGGTTGAATTTTCACCCTTAATGTTCTTAGAATCTAAGGTTTTTTAATGTAATATATGTATATTCATGCATGCTCATTTTCTTTAATGAGGCCTTAATTTATTTCGTTTTGGTAAACTGTAGAGAAAGCAAAGTGAATGGGAATCACCGGAGGACTGTCATAGGAACTAGCATCAGAAGATTCGCAACAGAATAAACTTGCATTCTAGTAATAGACATCAGGTAATAAGCTTTTTATGGATAGCTTGAAATACTACTTAGAATTTGTCCTTCAAGCCGGAAAGATTTTAAACATGTGTTTGTAGTGTTCTGTGCAATCCATTACTGTAATTGTTTCCAACAAGATGGATCTTTTTTCTTCTTAAGAAAATAAAGCTTTGAATAGCATGAGCTAGAGAGATTACAAGAGCAAATCTTAAAAGTTGCTGATTACCTTTCTTCCTGCTTTACGCTGGACAGAAGCCTTTGTTTTCTAGTGATTCTAGTTTCTAAAATGAAACATCAGCTCCCCCTTCTGTAATTGTAGGGAATTGCATATATATAGGCTATCAACTACTTCTAAAGGGAAGAGTAGTTAGATAGTTCTTGGGTGATAGTAGTATGGATGGAGTGAAGTCTTCCACAAAATACCAAGCAAAAATAAAGTTTCAATTGTCCATAATTGTTTTATTGATGGTACTTATCTTATTAGACTTGAAGGGACTGATTCTGGTCTTGCCTCACATGTGCGCAAATAGGAAATAATTCCATTTAAGTCTATGGGTTACCTAGGGAGGTGGGTGAACCTCCATCCTTAGAGGATTTTAAGGCTCAATTTGACAAAGGTCGTGGCTGGGATGATTTAGTTGGTGTTGTTCTTACTTTGAGCAGGGGGTTGGACTCGACGACCTCCTGAGGTCTCTTCCAACCCTTATCTTCTATGATTCTATGGATTGACAGTCTCAAAACTGGGGTCAGATAAGAACTGGGCCTTTAGAGTCAAGTTTCTGGGGCCAATACTGAGGTTTATAAACTGAAAATTTGTCTTCAATGTCTTCAACTGAGTTTTCTTGTCTTCAACCTAGTGGTTGGTGCAGGAGCAAAGAATTGGAGCTCAGGGTCAGAGGCCAGGTACCAGAACCAATGGTTATAGCCTGAATTGAAGACCATCGAAGTCAACAAGAGTCTTTCCATCAATTTCCATGGATTTTGAATTGAGTCCCAAAAGGACCAAGGGAAATTACATAGAGCCAGGATGTGTCAATAGAGAGAAAAAATAAGATGGGGCAGCAACAGGGAACGGAAAAAGTGGAAGATGATGTAAACAGCAGGGAGAGAACGCATTGGTAGCATGTGGAAGATACAGATCTAGGATCAGAATCATAATTCCATAATTCAAAATTTTGTCTGGTTTTAACATTAGATGATTCTTTAAAGGTAATCTAGTCAAAATATAGAAATTTTAAGCTTCCCTCACAGGTTTTACATTGCCAGAAAAATCCCCGACAGAGTTATAGTTTTTTAAATTAAACAAATGGAGATATACCAATCTCCTAGAACTGGAAAGACCTTGAAGGTCATTGAGTCCAGTCCCCTGCCTACACTAGCAGGATTGAGTACTGTCCCCTGACAGATTTTTTTGCCCCAGATCCCTAAATGGCCCCCTCAAGGATTGAACTCACAACCCTGGGTTTAGCAGGCCAATGCTCAAACCACTGACCTATCCCTACCCCCCCCCCCCCCCATTTTTTTGTTTTGTTTTGTTTTGTTTTGTTACTCACAAATACCAGTCTGATCTATATCTGATCTATAACATGGCCATTGTCTGCAGTAGTGTCGATTGAATATGGCAACAACTGGAGAAACTTCAAAGGTGAAGGCTCATTAGTTAACTGTGATTAAATGGAGCTTTTTAATAATAAAATACAATTAAAAGTGGACTTAAGATAAATACATTCACCCTGACTCATATGCTGTCAAAGACGTTAAGGCCATAAGGGACCATTATGATTGGCTAGCTTGAATTACCGCACAATGCAGGCCATAGAATTTCACCCAATAATTCCTGAAGAAAACCCAGTAACTTGTGGTTAAGCTAAAGCATTAAAAAAAAAAAGCAAATACTTTTGAAGATTTGGCTATAAGTGACATGCTCAAAGTCATACAGGAAGACTGTGGCAAAAGTGGGGCTAAATTTCAGGCCATTTGACTCCCACCCCATTAACCACAATCCCATCAATCCTCTCCATTAAAGACTGCACAGAAAATGTGCTTCTACTGCATACAGATTGTTTAGCTTTTCCTTTATATGCACCACTGAAAGGAATTCACATTTGAAATGGAAAACATTTTTTTTAATAGTATCCTTTCTGGGCATTGACTCCTTCTACAGACTACCACCAGCCCTCCACTAATAGTGATGCAAGTGGTGTCTTGCAGTACATTTTCACCTACAAGATAATACTTTTAAGCCAAAAATGAACTCAGCAGATGCATAATTCCCCACTTGAGCTTTGTGAAATAAAAACTGAAATCTAAAAACTTTTTAGCTACAATTGAAAGGCTGTTGGAAGAAGCGGCCTTACAGAATGTAGGCTGAAACATTGGATTGCTTGTTTTCCTGAAGTGCTGAATTTTGATTATTCCTTTGGGAATAAACAGACCCAGCTAAGTGTTTGGGGGAAAAAATGATGCTTGAAGACGACCCATCTCTTTATAACGTTTCACAGCTTGGCTTTGCGCCCAGGTACATGAGGAGGATAGAAGATTATGGGCTATCCATTGCTGAGGAATGAGAAATCTATTAAGTTTCACATGCAAGCATCACTTAGTAAGGACATGAGAATGTATACATTAAGTACTTTGTAGTGTTATATAGCCATGTTGGTCCCAAGATATTAGTGAGACAAGTTGGGTGAGGTAATATCTTTTGTTAGATCAACTTCTGTTGGTGAAAGAGACAATCTTTATATCTACACAAAACTTGAGCTTATCTCTTTCTCCAGCAGAAGCTGGTCCAATAAAAGATATGATCTCATGTTAAGTATTGCTAGGGTGTTCAGAACGGGGGAATATTGCCTATTAATTGAATGATTGCTATTGTGGCTTAGCCCAGTGCATTAGGCACTTGTTTGAGGCTTAGTCAAATCTGGGATCAATTCCCAGCTCGGCCACAGACTTTCCATATGACCTTTGGCAAGTCACTTAATCTATTGTGTTGCCCCTCTGTGAAAGGAGGGATAATACTCCTCTGTCTCACAGTAATATGGTGAAGATAAAAATATACCAATGACTGTGAGCTGCTGAGATTAAATGGCTCTCCAAATCATTGTAACAGATTTTTATACATGAAAATGTATACAGTATATATACAGTATACAATATGCAGTAAATAAAGAATTCCTGTTTAAGTCTAGAATACTCTTCATCTAGCACACCTATTTAATTGCTTAGATGAATTATGTTGGGGGAAATGATACATATGTAAGTTTTAAAAGGTTGGAATCTTCAGAGTGTAATTGCTTTGAATTTCCTTATGATTTTTAATTTCCTTTCAGTCAGCTGGTGCACAACATTGCCATGTAGCTATACACACCAGAGCGAAATGGAAATACAATTATCTTATTGTCATCATATTAGTTCAGTGGGGTGTGTGGTTTAATTTCAGTTTATATTTGAGGTGGCGGTACAGATGCGGTAATTTTAAAATAAACTTTTTTACCTCCTGTATCCTGAAGTATCTCCTGGAGCCCTCTACATTCCCTTTCCCCCCCTCCCCCCAATATGCTATGAAAGCTCCAAGGTGGTTGAAAATATTTACCGGAGCTCCTGTGCACTGGACAGCTCTGGTTGAATTTAAGACCTGCATCACTCTCATGTAATTGCTCAATTTAGGACACCCCACCTATATCCTACCGAGGGATCAAGGCGTGACCTAATAAATTTAGGTGCTCCCACCCTTTCCCTTCCAAGGACTCAGGGTGTAATGCACCTATCCTTACTTGTGCGGCTTAGGAAGAAACCTGGTCAAATTAAGTATTTTCCCTTTCTGTAGGGCTCAGGGCTCTATGGGTCTGCAGAACCTTTTCCCAGTGAAAGAGCCTTACACAGCTATGCTCTAAACATCTGTTTATTAGCAACACACACAGAATACGTACACCAAGCAAATCTCTTATGCTCACCACTCTCAATATACAGATGAATTTCACCCGATCGCCAATCAGGATCCCTCATCTGGGGGTTTCTTGGCTTCTGCACGTCACAATTGTGCAGAGGGGTCAGAGTTTCAGCAGCTTCCCAAAGCTGTTCCCAGTGTTCCAAAATGTTCCAAAATGTTTCCAATGTTCCCAATGTTCCCAGAGAACATTGTTCTTCATTTACATTATATAGGTAAAACTAGCTCCCTGCTTCGGATTTACTAAACCTATCACATTATCCATTACAACAAACATTTTCAACAATTACACATTGGCACCTCTGTGTCCTTCTTCCTGCCCAAGTTTTTTACATTTAATCTTTCATGCCCAAATAGTAACTTAGTCCTGATGTTCTGTTTGTGCAGATGGTCAGCATAAAAACACGGGTTAGAGCTTATTTTACCATGCATTGAACCTCTCTCTGTATCCTCCCTAATTTCCCGGCGCCTGGGTGTTTCTGCCTTTCAACCTTGATGGTTATAACTCTCATTAGGGATATTCCTGAGGTGGGGGGTGCTTTATCAGCAGCAGAACATTCTTTATTTTCAGTTTTAGTGGTGAACTCCCTTTCACCCAAGGGCTAGTTTAATATGGGGTGGGAGGGATTTCTCAGGTCTCAGGCCTACACTCATGTTAACCCAAAAGTAAAGTGACATTCATATGATCTGAATCTCAAACTTTCCACATCATGAAGGTGATACATCAGACTGCCCAACTGACATCTACACTGGCAAATTTTCACACATTTCCAGTGTGCTTATATGGCCCCTAGCACCATAATATCTGAGCACCTAGCAAGCAGTAATGAATTTAATCTCACAGCACACTGTGAATGAGGGAAGTTTTATCATCACCATCATACCAATGGGGAACTGAAGCACTGAGTGACTTGCCCAAGTTAACACAGGAAGTTTACAGTACAGCCAGGGCTGGCGACAGAAATTTGGGGGCCCCCTACTTTGATAGTTTGGGGGCCCCCCAGCCCAGCCGGGGGCCCCCCAGCCCAGCCGACAGCGGATGGGGGCCCCCCCTGCCCAGCCGCCCCCCCCCAGCCCAGCCCAGCCGGCGCTCCCCTCCCCCCAGCCCAGCCGACAGCGGCTGGGGCCCCCCCCAGCCCAGCCCAGCCGGCGCTCCCCCCCTCCTCCCCCGGACAGCGCTGCTGCCACCGGCCGGGCTCACAGCTCCTGCTGGGGCCAGGCTCGCTTGTCCGGAGGAGAGCCGCGCCGCCTCCCCGCCCCTTCCCCGCTCTCCAGGTCCGGCGACAAGGGGGGACGACAACGGGTACAGCTGTGTACCGGGCCCCCCCTAAAGTCGGGGGGCCCGGTACAGCTGTACCCGTAGTATCCCCCTGTCGCCGGCCCTGTGTACAGCCAGGGATTGAACAGAGGAATCCTGAATCCCTATCCAGTGCATTAAACATAAAACCACCCTTATTCCCCCTCCCCCAAATACAGGGACACAAACTGGCATTTGGGCACAAAAATGAGAAAGTTGTGTGCCTATACCTAACCACATCATGTCTTCAAATACAGGCCACAGGCAAAGGAGAGAATCTGGCCAGTAATTTTGTGTTATATGTCTGAACTTTTATGTACTTGCTGCATGAATAAACTGTACTTCTGTTCCTGAGCAAACCGATCAGAGGAGGTGGAGACTGTGGATGGGTTAGGGAACATGCCCAAATATCAGCCTCTACAGCTTTTCATTGGGCATTGTTAGCAAACACAAAAGAGATACTAAAAGAGGTTCTAAAAGAGTGATGATTCATCCCTCTGCATTGGAATTAGGAACAAAATATAAGTTGCCTACGACGAGGCTTGGTTTGAGATGCAGCCCTTTTAATTTGAGCTGTGATTTGAAAATCGGACAGTAACAGAGATATGTGACTGAAGTGAAAACAGGTCAAAGTATCTTCCTGGGAATCGGTCATACTTTGCTGAACGTGTCCCTAAAGTGACAGCAACACATTTGCTGCATATCTGCTCCCATGCAAATGGGCAACAAATGATTTTGTGCCACTGAGGATTTGAGCTAGCAGCCTAGCTCTTTGTAACATATTTCTGGACTATCTAGAAATTTTAGCAATATCAGTCTGTATTATGCATACTTGAGCTGGTAAAATAATACAAAAATGATTCAAGAATGTTTCTAGCTGTAAGAGCTGTGAGTTAGTTTGCTGTTATTTGCGGGAACATGTTACCCATTTTTCACATGTATTAAAATGACCACTATGTATTGGTGAAAATTTTTGCAAAGCCAAAATGTTTCACACATTTTAGCTGCACCATCAACACAGGAAAGACCATCTCTAGAGTCAAAAAGTCCCATAGATCTCAATGGAAAAAGTCTGCATGGTAGGACCTGTGAAAATTATCTATTATCACTAGTATTGTCATTTTTTATTCCCTCTCAGTAATTGTTGAGCCTTGGGTAAAAATTTCTAAAGTCCCTGCTCTAAAGCCCATTGATGTGAACAGAAACACTTTTTTGATCAAGTTCTAAATGTCTTCATCTGTAGACCCCATTCAAACAGTGGTACTAAGAATCTATCTGATGAGCTTCATGCCCACGCCTGAATTTTATCACTGCCAAATTTACCTTCAAGGGGAAGAAGACGCAAAACTAACACCAGGACACCTCATAATACATTATTTTTATCAGTGTGAAAAGGCATTATTTTTCTAAAATTTATTTTATTTGTTGTCAGTTCAATGAATCTTGTTATAAATGTTTAGGGCTATATTATTTGTAAGTCAGATCTCTCTCTCGCTCTCATGATTTGACCAAGAGTTTGATAGGAAGTTAGCCTCATTCCTCATACATATTAATAGGAGATGCACAGTTAATACCTCAGCTATAGTGCTTCTAAAGTACGCTCTTATAGTAGAATTTGGATTAGATCATGCTTATCGCTCTTATAGTAGAATTTGGATTAGATCATGCTTATGTACTGTAGATCATTTAGGCTTTAGATTGTAACATATTCTAAGAAGAGATGGAATCCATCTAATAAAGAGAGAGAAGAGCATCTTTGCAGGCAGGCTTGCTAACCTAGTGAGGAGGGCTTTAAACTTGGTTCGCTGGGGGATGGTGACCTAAGTTCAGAGGTAAGTGGGGGGGTGGAATACTGGGAGGAAACACAAGAAGGCGGGTCCAATGGTGGGAGCCTCCTGAGTCATACTGAGAAAGTAGGGCAATAAGCTAGTTACCTCAGGCACCTGTACACGAACACAAGTAGCTCTGGAAACAAGCAGGAAGAAATGGACATTCTGGCATAGTCAAGGAACTATGATGTGACTGGAATAACAGAGCCTTTGTAGGGTAAATCACATGACTGGAGGACTGTCATTGATGAGTATAAACTGTTCAGGGAGAACAGGCAGGGGAGAAAAGATGGAGGAGTTGCACTGTATGTAAGAGAGCAGTATGATTGCTCAGAGCTCCAGTATGAAACTGGAGAAAAGCCTGTTGAGAGTCTTTGGTTAAGTTTAGGGGTGAGAGCAACAAGGGTGATGTCGTGGTGGGCTTCTGCTATAGACCACCAGACCAAGAGGATGAGGTAGATGAGGCTTTCTTTGGACAACTAACAGAAGTTTCCAAATCACAGGCCCTGGTTCTCATGGGGGACTTCAATCACCCTGACAGCTGCTGGGAGAGCAATACAGCAGTGCACAGACAATCCAGGCTGTGGGTGTGGGAATAGGAAGAGGTCTCAGCGCTGGATCAGACCTGCAGGAATCCAGGCATTAGAGTCTTCCCTCATGGTTCCCCACAAGCAACCCCCCTGTATAACAGAAAGAGAGTAAAGCAATACAGCCCTTGTCTCACAGCAGAGCAAGATAGCCAGTGGCCTTAAGAATAGTGTCCCTTAAGCCAAAGTTCCCTAATACAGCTACTTGCAAGAGTAATACAGCCAATGACCTTATGAATTGTATCCCTCAAGGCATAGGAACAGGAAGCAAAAGGATGATTCAGAGAATAAGCTATAGGGTGGAAACCAAAGAAGGATTGGGGATAAAAGATGCTGTAACCCGAATTCGGGGCTCACTCTATTGGTCGCAGGATGGAGGGGAACGAGCAGTCTGGATGCTGTAAATGAATAAGTCGTCTCTTACCACCCCGCCTGGACTCATTCCTTATTGAACCTCACAACACAGGCAGTTTTTGGAGAGTGTTGGGGACAACTTCCTGATGCAAATGCTGGAGGAACCAACTAGAGGACATATTCCTCTTGACCTGCTGTTCACAAACAGAGAAGAATTGGTTGGGGAAGTAGAAGGGGGTGGCAACCTGGGTAGCGATGACCATAAGATGATCGAGTTCAGGATCCTGACAGAAGAAAGAAAGGAGAGCAGCAGAATACAGACCCTGGACTTCAGACTGACTCCTTTAGGGACTGATGGTCAGGACCCCCTGGGAGGCTAATATGAGGGGGGAAAGGAGTCCAGGAGTGCTGACTGTATTTTAAAGAAGCTTTATTGAGGGTGCAGGAATAAATCATCCTGATGTACAAAAAGAATAGCAAATATAGCAGGTGATCAGCTTGGATTAATAGAAAAATCTTAAATACAAAAGGAAGTTTACAAGTGGAAACTTGGGCAGACGACTAGGGAGGAGTATAAAGATATTGCTGGAGCATTTCCCAGCAAGTTAAATAAGTATGGATTGGATAAATGGACTATAAGATGGATAGAAAGATGACTAGACTGTCAGGCTAAATGGGTAGTGATTAACAGCTCAATGTCTAGATGGTATCCATCATCAAGTGGCGTGCTCCAAGGGCTGGTTATGTTCAACATCTTCATTAATGATCTGGATGATACAATGGATTGCACCCTCAGTAAGTTTGCACATGACATTGAGCTGTGGAGAGAGGTAGATATGCTGGAGGGTAGGGATAGGGTCCAGAGTAGCCTAGACAAAGTGGAGGATTGGGCCAAAAGAAATCTGGATATGAGTCAGCAGTGTGCCCTTGTTGCCAAGAAGGCTAATGGCATCCTGGGCTGCATTAGTAGGAATATTGCCAGTAAATCGAGGGAAGTGATTATTCCCCTCTATTCAGCACTGGTGAGGCCACATCTGGAGTATTGTGTTCAGGTTTGGGCCCACCACTACAGAAAGGATGTAGACAAATTGGAGAGGGTAGAGCAGAGGGTAATGAAAATGATGAGGGAACTGGGTTTATTTAGTCTGCAGAAGAGAAGAGTGAGGGTGATTTGATAGCAGCCTTCAATTACCTGAAGTGGGGTTCCAAAGAGGATGCAGCTCGACTATTCTCATTGGTGGCAGATGACAGAACAAGAGGCAATGGTCTCAAGTTGCAGTAGTTTGGATATTAGGAAATAATAGTTCACTAGGAGGGTAGTGAAGCACTTAAATGGGCCTAGGGAGGAATCTCCATCCTTAAAGGTTTTTAAGGCCCGTCTTGACAAAGCACTGGCTGGGATGATTTAGTTTGTGTTGGTCCTGCTTTGAGCAGGGGGTTAGACTAGATGACCTACTGAGGTCTCTTCCAACCCTAATCTTCTATGGTTCCATGATTCTATGATATTAGATACCTGTTCAGTATCAGGAAGTTAGAGCTTGAATATTAGGCGTTGGAAGAAAAGACAACAGTGAGGAAGGTTCAGTTGGAACTGGAAGAGTAGAATGAAAAAATGTGCTGAGAGATTAATAATGTCATGGTGCTAGCAATAAAAAAAGCCACTCTGATCAGCACAGCTTTCTGAACATTAAATTCTCATAGTAAGAAACTTCTGTCACTACATATAAATTCTCAGGTGTCTTCAAATTTGTGATCCTCCAACTAGCACTATTATTCTAAACATGGCATCAATTGCACCACCTCAATTTGTTTCCATCCAGGTCTTTCAATCAAAAATATCAGTCATCTGCTTTAATAGTTAAGAAAGAGTTTAATGTTTAAACAGTAAGGGTTAAAGGCAGTGGGCTTGGATTTAGCTGCATGACTCCCATTAACAATAGTAGAGCTAATGTACAACTTTGTTTTTTCTTTCTGTGTATATAAATACATCTTACTTCGGTTCCATTCTATGCATCTGATGAAGTGGGCTATAGCCACGAAAGCTTATGCTGAAATAAACTGGTTAGTCTCTAAGGTGCTACAAGTATTCCTTGTCTTATTAGTGGAGCTGTGTGTCTCAGCCCCCTGTGCACTTGAAAATGTATCCCCTAATGCTCTTTTCTGATGCTTAACCCAGTAATACCATCAAAAGGAAACTAGCTAATGATTCATGACATTGGGTTTCTCTGCTTCTGGTGCCACAGTTGATATACATTTTTTAGCAATATACCTGCCACAAGCTAGCCGCTCAGTAAGTTAGCATCCACCATAAATTAGGGTCTCGCTCTGCTCCCAGGTTCCTCCAGCATTCTTCGCTAGTAGCCACAGTTCTTTCATGATCGAAATTACCGGATGAATCTATTCCATAGACAGACTGCTCGTTCTTTCTTGGTGGGGGGGGGGGGATTTTTTTTTTCAAATGCAGTTCCAGTATATTCATAGCTCTTCAATCTCTGTGTGAGTACTCCATGTAAAACGTAGCAAAATCAAATGTCTTTGAGACCTATTGGCATAACTCTCTGATGATCTGTTATGATATGGTTGTGCTCCACCCTGTGGATGCTCAGAATTTTGTGTATTAATGGGCAAAGAACAGAGGTGGGCAAAATGTGGGCAAAAAGCAGGGGGAGAAAACATATTTGTAATCCAGATGTTCTCATTTTCTCACTCCTGCAGCGTCGGATTACTGGTGAACTCAGGGCTATATAAGAATAACTTCTGTGTGGGTACACATATTTAACAGCAGTCATTCCACTGTATTCAGTGCAGTGCAAAGTTATCATGGGTATAGTTTCAGTGCATCATAAATTTTGGCCCTGATTCAGAAAAAAGATCCATACTGGACTAATGCATGTGCATTAAAGCACATACTCAATTCAGGGTCTTCATTTTTTGCAGCACATATTATAACCTACATTTCTTGCATATGTAAGCTTCCTCAGGGATTGATTCTCATACTCCTCCTAAAGCGGACATAGAATCACAGAAATGTAGGACTGGAAGGGATCTTGATAGGCACTATCAGGCATCTTGGAAGGTAGAGGACTTCCAAGGGCTAGCAACAGCCAACCAGATAGGGTTTGTCAACAGTTTGCTAGAAGATTCAAGTCAAATGGAAAATGCTGGGGGAGAGATTCAGTATTACAACAATATAAAAATTCTTTAGGTTCACATTCTTGCATGAGTAGGGGATTTTGAAAGCCAGATTTACTCATACGTAGGGCAATCTTTGTCATTTATCAGCAAACAAATGAAAGAAGGAACATGCAGGAAGCCAACTGCACACATATTATCCTTGCATAATGGTGGCCCTGGACAAGTCTCTTTCTAGCTATGCATATGGCTTAAGAGAACACTTGAATACGTGTTCCTGAGCTGGAATAGAAGTGACTCATCAGTTACTTAAAGAGTGGAGAATCAGAGAGGTAGCCGTGTTAGTCTGGAATAGCAGAGGTAACAAAGAGTCCTATGGCACCTTAAAGACTAACTAAAGTACTGAAGCATAAGCTTTTGTGGGCTAATACCCACTTTGTCGGACCCACTGCTTGCATCCGACGAAGTGGGTATTAGCCCACAAAAGCTTTTGCTTCAATACTTTAGTTCAGGGGTCTCCAAACTTTTCAGCCCAAGGGCCGCATTAACTATCAAATAGCAGTTCGGGGGCCGACAACACACTCGAGGTCCAAATAAAAAAGAATCAAAACATGGATGTTGTTTTTAATTATTTATTTAATATTATTTTATTCAGTTATTATTTAATAACACATTGATACACTACACATGAACAACTGTTCACCACACATGAACACTACACATGAACACCTGTTCACTACACATGAACACTACACATGAACACCTGTTCACTACACATGAACACTACACATGAATACTACACATGAACACCTGTTCACTACACATGAACACTACACATCAACCCCCCAACTGACCCACCCAGCCAGGTCTCTCCCCCCAAACCTCCTTTCCTCCAACCCCCAACTGACCCACCCAGCCAGGTCTCTCCCCCCCAAACCTCCTTTCCTCCAACCCCCCCCCCAACTGACCCACCCAGCCAGGTCTCTCCCCCCAAAACCTCCTTTCCTCCAACCCCCCCCCCAACTGACCCACCCAGCCAGGTCTCTCCCCCCAAAACCTCCTTTCCTCCAACCCCCAACTGACCCACCCAGCCAGGTCTCTCCCCCCAAACCTCCTTTCCTCCAACCCCCAACTGACCCACCCAGGTCTCTCCCCCCAAAACCTCCTTTCCTCCACCCCCCCCCCCAACTGACCCGCTCAACCCGGTCTCTTCCCCCCCCCCAAACTGACCCGCTCAACCCGGTCTCTTCCCCCCCCAAACTGACCCCCAAAACCTCCTTTCCTCCAACCCCCCCCCCCAACTGACCCACCCAGCCAGGTCTCTCCCCCCAAAACCTCCTTTCCTCCAACCCCCAACTGACCCACCCAGCCAGGTCTCTCCCCCCCAAACCTCCTTTCCTCCAACCCCCAACTGACCCACCCAGGTCTCTCCCCCCAAAACCTCCTTTCCTCCACCCCCCCCCCCAACTGACCCGCTCAACCCGGTCTCTTCCCCCCCCCCCAAACTGACCCGCTCAACCCGGTCTCTTCCCCCCCCAAACTGACCCGCTCAACCCGGTCTCTCCCCACAGACCGTTTCGCCGCCTGGCAGTGGGTGGCTCCTTGTTTCGCCGCCTGTAACTGGGTGGCGGTGCGACGTGTCCCGGCCCCAGCTCTGAGCCGTCCCTGGCCGGCGGCGGCAGCGGAGCACGCGGCGCGTCCCAGCCGGCGGCGGCAGCGGAGCATGTGGTGCGTCCTGGCCCCGCGGCTGGCAGCGGCAGCGGAGCACGCGGCGCATCCCGGCCCCGCGGCTGGCGGCGGCGGCGGCAGCAGAGCACGCGGCGCGTCCCGGCCCCGTGGCTGGTTCCCGACCCCTGCCGCGGGCCGGATGAGAGGGCCTCGCGGGCCGCATCTGGCCCGCGGGCCGTAGTTTGGAGACCCCTGCTTTAGTTAGTCTTTAAGGTGCCACAGGATTCTTTGTTAAACAGTGGAGAGACTAATGGCCAAAATTTCATAATCCTGGGGTGAACATAATAAATGAGACTGTTGACCTTGAGCATGCACCTATCCTGCATGTGCACAATTCGATTTGTGCTCCTAGACTGGGTGGTTGGGTAACTGACACTCGAAATTCTGCCTGAAAATATTATTTCATATAAAAATAAATGAGTTCCCAATTTCAATGCTCAATCAGGCATGTGTACACAACGGTGTGAGTTTGTCCATACCGTTATTATTTAAACCTATGAAATTAAAATCAAAGTAACTGCAGCTGGAAAACTACATAACCTATACTGACTACACAGTCTGATTTAATATTATGGCATGGAAAACAGAGACCTCTAGTGGATTTAGTATATAAAGGCACTGTATACATTTATAGACAGGTTGATTCAGTATTTTCCTTCTTTGCACTAAGTTTCTAAAAAGACACAAAAATAAATTAAAAACAAAAACGCTAAAGGCGTGATACTTTGAAAACCATGTAAAGATAAAATGATATTTTCTTTATTTATTTATAATAATGGTGTAATACCTTTATAGCTGTAAAGATTCACCTCTGTAAGAAACTAATGCAAACCAATGAGGAAAAGGAAGCTTAGACAAGTAGGTAAACATTGAGAAAATGCTGTAAATAGTAACTGCTAAAATGGAATTCTGATTTTTTGCACTGTTTTTATGGTTTACTTGGATTAGGTGCTAAATCCAACAGAAAAGGTCCTAATAAAACCAACAGGTTATACCAACCAGTTTACAATATTTTGCACTTCTAGACGTCTTTTTAACTGAGGATCTCACAGCAATTTAAAGTCTCAATTATATAAGGTACCTACCTGGAACATTTCACTCAGCTTTGAAACGCAGACAAAACAGTTTAGGGCAGAAAGTGAAGGAGAATAGGATCTTCAGTCAGATTCCCACAAGAAATATGCCTGTGGTCTCAGCATTGGAATATCTGGGCAGTACATATGTCATAGATTTCTATGAATGGTAGCTTCTGACGCTCAGTCCCCTGATAGTTCATTAGGCACTATCTGCCATTTTGGAGTATTTTTAAAGAAATTGAGACAGCTGCTATAGAGGGTTATGTTCTTCATTCACGTGCAGGCATCTAGTACTATCCTAACATATACAAAGTGTGTGAGACCTCTTCCACCAGAGTATCTCAAATTCTAAAATCATTAATAACAGATACTGTATCCAATTGAAACTGCTGGGGAAATGTAGGTGGGAAAAATCTAATTACCGTATGTTCCGGCGTATAGGACGACTTTTTAAGCCAGGAAAATCGTCCCAAAAGTCGGGGGTCGTCTTATACGCCGGTGCAGCCCCCAACGGCGGGGACGGGAGACCAGGGTGCTCCCAGCAGCCCGCCTGTGGCGGGGATGGGAGAGCGGGGCGCACGCGCTTTTTGTGTGTGTGGGTTTTTTTTTTTTTTTTTTTTTTTTTTTGTGGTAATCCGGTGTCTTTTCCCTATATTTTACTGGAAAAGTTGGGGGTCGTCTTATACGCCCCGTCGTCCTATACGCCGGAACATACGGTAACTGAGTTTGAATTCTGCCTGCTTACTGGGGTTAACATGTCTTCTCTTAAAGACCACGAGCTCTTTTGTGATCACAGTCAGTCAGGACCCAGTTTTTCTGTGTAATGTGAAAAGACACCACCTCCAGAAGAACAGAGCTTCCTGACTCTGTGCTGTGGCATCAGCTCCATACTGACTGCTCTGTGTGCCACCTGCTGCATCAGCAGCTGCACAAACTTCCTGCAGCCTTTAAATGTACCGTGGAGATCTCCCAGACGAAGTGTGAATCAGAGTCCAATCCAATGCCGCCTTTTCTGTGAGATCTGGCATGTTCACAGAACAAGATTATATGGCTGCGCAACACAGAACAAAACTTGTTGGTGTCACCTCCTCTGGATGAAATCCTGGCCAACAGGGGAGTTTTATCATTATCTTCAATAAAGCTATGATTATTTCAGCCTATATGGTCAGAATTTCTAAAATATTTTTTCTTATGTTCTTTGAGTAAATACATCCATGTTTTAGGTTTTTCAATTTTGATAAATGCATAGAGGGAATTTTTGAACAATAAAATAAGTCATACTCCTCTATATTCTAAGATAGTGGTTCTCAGCCAGGGTTGTGTGTACCTCTGGGGGTACGCAGAGGTCTTCCAGGGGGTACATCAACTCATCTAGAGATCCACCTAGTTTTACAACAGGTAACATAAAGCGCCATAGAAAAGTCAGTACAAACTAAAATTTCATATAGGAAATGACTTATGTATACTATACACTGAAATGTAAGTACAATAGTTATATTCCAAATAATTTCATTTACAATTACATGGTAAAAATGATATAAGTAATTTTTCAATAATAGTATGCTGTGATACTTTTGCAATTTATATCTGATTTTGTAAGCAAGTTGTTAAATTAGTTGAAACTTGGGTGTACACAAGACAAACCAGACTCCTGAAAACGGTACAGTAATCTGGAAAGGTTGAGAGCCACTTTCTAAGAAGCATCTGAGGGTCTATATCAAATATATATCCTGGCATTAGTCAGGCAATTCATAGCGCTATGCAATGAACTCAAAAGTCAGAAGTAAGCCTTTGCAAATGTATACAATCAGCCATAAAAATCCAGGGAACATCACCTTCTTAGAAAGATTTGTGTTTGGCCCAAACACTGTCATTAAAAGCTTATTTTGAAAAAGCACTTGGAAACGTCCACTGCTTCTTTGGAGCACTTCATCAGTCAGAGCAAAGGTGTCATCTGTCATGACATGGCTCCCTCTCATGTATAGACCTCTACAGAGTTAGAACAAGAACAGGCCCCGTAGATATACAAATATAAGTGGTTAGACATTGACTGAATGCACTTCTAGCTGGCATCCTTAAATCTGTGCCACAAATATGACTTTTGTTTCTATTGCTGGAATCATTTTTATCAATATTTACCACTGGTAATTCATACACTTATCAAAGATAGTACTGCTGGACTCCATGACAGACATGACATAAAGTTTGAAACGATTCCATCTTTCATCTGCCAGAAGGAATTATTTCCTGGGAGTGTGCTGTCAGTCATACACAGGCTAATGGATTGGTGCAGCATGTTCAAACTAGTATTTTGTTTCATATCTGACATGTATGAAAAAGAACCATTGAAAACCACTCTGATCCTGAAGCAATGCAGAAACGTAAACTGAACAAGCCCGAGAAGAAACATTTGGGGAGGTAATTTGAGATGTCAGTGGCGAACAGGCAAAGGAACAATTTCATGGGATGAAGATTTTTGGGGAAGCAATGAAACTGCTTTGCAGCAGCTTAAGGAATCTATTAGGTTTACTGCTGCAGTACCATGTAAAGTAAGTGTGTCTGTATCAAAACAAACAGACTGATATACCCACCCCTCCAAACACGACAGCAGTTTGTGTTTGAAAGTTCCAAATGATGCAAAACATGTTGCGTTATCTTCACTGTGATGTGGTCAGACTATCAAAGGGACACGAATGAGGAGTGTATCCATAAAATTCAGAACAGTTGAACTCTTCTGAGTTGTGCAGAAATATAATTAGCCCAGATTGCCTTGGTTCAATAACAGGATGGAGATTTTCTTGCTGCATGAAGCTGTCCACCAAATTTGCAGTGAAGAGAACTAATACAGCCCAGTCTGACTGGTTCTGTGGCAACAGTATGCACTCTCTTGATTGAATGTTTTTTGCCTGGTTTGTTTACTGGAATTTTCATTAGAGAGCTGCTACAGAAACACCAACAGATTTATCAAAATGTCTTCTTATCATGGGTGATCAGCTGAGAACGAAGGCAGTAATACCTGATATGACAAGGAGGAATGAAAGCCGAAAGGAAATTTCTCTTCCGATGCAGTCCCTGGCGAAACCCAAACAACAGGTGAGAGTAGCTGCGTGGAACGTAAGAACTATGTATGAGACTGGAAGAACAGCGCAAGGGGTGAAAGAAATGTCTAAGTACAAGATCAATGTTTTGGGCATCAGCGAGATGAGATGGACAGACTCTGGTTTGATGACACTTGGATCGGGGGAGACTGTTGTTTACTCTGGGCAGTCAGATGGTCAACACCGAGAAGGAGTCGGTATCCTGATGGATAAGCAGGCTAGAATGAGTCTTGTGGGATGGGAACCAGTCAGCTCCCGAATTATCAGAGCAAGATTCTTCTCCAAGTATGCCAAGACAACCATCATACAGTGTTATGCACCCATCGAGCAAGCAACAGAAGAAGAGAAGGACCTATTTTACAGCAGCTTGCAAAATCAGATAGATAAGATACCTCAGCACGATGTCCTAATTGTAATGAGGGACCTGAATGCTAAAATAGGATCAGACAATGAAGGCTATGAGTCCTGCATGGGTCGAGAAGGAATAGGAGAAAGGAATAACAGCGCTTTGTTGATATGTGTTTGGAAAATGGTCTGGTCATAGGTGGTAGTATCTTTCAGCATAAGACAATACACAAGTATACTTGGACATCCCCAGGCGATAGAACCCATAACCAAATCGATCACATTACCATCAATCAAAAATGGAGAAGATCCATGAGAGATGTTAAAGTACTGAGAGGAGCGGATGCAGGAAGTGATCACAACCTTGTGTTGTGCAAGCTTCAATTGAAGTTGAAAAGAATGAATAGAAAGATGGGTGATCAGCTCTTTGACTCTAGCAGACTGAAAGACCCAGCAGTGAAGACCAAATTTGTGGTAGAACTACACAACAGATTTAGCTTACTGGAAGGCTTATCAGAAGATAACATAAACACCCAGTGCGAAAACATCCAAAAAACCTATCTTGAAACCAGCAAGAACACACTGGGATATAAAAGAAAACAGAGGAAAGAGTGGATCTCAGACACTACATGGGAGCTCATAGAGAAAAGAAAGGCAGTCAAGCAGCGCACACTTGTTGGTAGTGAGAATGATAAGACAATGGCTAGACAGGAATACAAAAACCTTAATATTGCGGTGAAAAGAAGCGTGAGAAAAGACAAGAGAGTGTACATAGATGATTTGGCAAGAGAGGCACAATTGGCAGCAGATAAGGGTGATAACAGAACAGTTTATAAGATCACTAAGACTCTCACAGGAAGTTTCACAAGCAAGTCCACAGTTGTGAAGGATAAAAATGGGAAGGTGCTAACAACAGAGGAGGAACAACTCAACAGATGGGCAGAACACTTCAGAGAGAACTTGAATAGACCAGATCCAGAGGAAGAGGTAGACATCACTGATATGGGCTTCCAGATTGAGATGTATAGAGGGCGTATTACAAAGAAAGAAATAGAAGAAGCTATCAGACAAACCAAAAATAACAAAGCGCCAGGAGAGGACAGGATCACTGCTGACATGCTTAAGGCTGATCCTGTGATAAGTGCAAGAACTCTTGTAGGACTTTTTAAAGAAGTATGGGGAAAAGAGACAGTACCAAATGCATAGAAAAGGGGAATCATCGTAAAGCTTACAAAGAAAGGAGATTTGACCGTATGTGGAAACTGGAGAGGTGTCAACCTACTATCTGTGCTGGGAAAGATCTTCTGCAGAGTCCTGTTGCAGAGAATGAGAATGGGAATCGATGAAATCCTTCACGAAGAACAGTCTGGCTTTAGAAGGGGAAGGTCATGTACAGATCAAATCTTTGTCCTACGCACTATAGTAGAACTGTCATTGGAATGGAACTCCTCGCTTTACATCAACTACATTGATTTCGAGAAAGCTTTCGACAGTATTCACCACCCATCGCTTTGGAAGATCCTAAAAGCATATGAATTCCCTCAGAAGGCCATTAACATCTTTTAAAGATCTGTATGCTGAGAACCAGTGTTGTGTACATCACGAAGGACAGGAGAGCGAATGGTTTCAGGTCAGGAGAGGAGTCAGGCAAGGATGTGTCATTTCGCCTGTAATCTTTCTTGTGGTCATCGACTGGGTGATGAGAAAAACCACAGAGGATAGGCCAAGAGGATTGGTGTGGGGATTAACCAACCGTTTGGAGGATTGGTGATTTTGCAGATGATTTGACATTGCTATCACATTCACAGAAGGATATTCAGGAGAAAACTGACAGAGTAAACCAAGCTGCCAGAAGCATCGGGCTAGTGATTAACTCTGGGAAGTCCAAAGTGATGAGAGTGAGAACCAAGAATAGCTAGAAGATTACAGCTAATAGAATGGAGCTGGAGGAAGTAAAGGATTTTAAATATCTGGGTGGTTATATCTCTGCTGATAGTAACATCGAGAAAGAGGTCTCCACTAGAATTGCTTTGGCAGTGCAAGCCTTCAACAGACTTAACAACATCTGGAAGTCATCGATGCTTCAGATCAAGACCAAGCTGAAGGTTTACAAATCAAATGTGCGTTCTGTCCTGTTGTATGCTGCAGAGATGTGGAGAACCAACAAGAAAGTGGAGAGCAGAGTGAGAGGATTTGAAGGCAGATGCCTCCGACGCATCCTTAGAGTGTGCTGGGAAGAACACATCAGCAACAGGGAAATCAGCAGACGTACAGGCATCATCAACATTGTGGATGAGTTAAAAAGGCAACGATGGGGATGGCTGGGTCACGTTCTTTGAATGAAAAACACCAGACACCCTAACATAGCCTTAAGATGGACTCCACCCAGAAAGCATAAACGAGGCAGACCAATGGGTACCTGGAGAAGAACTGTGGAAGAGGAACTGAAGATGATGAACAAAACATGGAACGAAATCAGCTGGCTTGTCCAAGATCGAGAGGCATGGGGGAGATTTGTTGGTGCCTTATACTCCAGTGGGAGTGAAGAGGATCAGTAGTAGTAGTAGTAGTAGTAGTAGAAGTCTTCACTCTGAAGCATCACAAAGCACTTCACAAACATAAATTCTTATTCAAAATGATGAGCTTGTTTGTAAAGTCTTCACAAAGCAAATATAGGCAAGAGAAGAACTATAAAAATGATTCAAGGTGAGTAAAATAGGCCTCCTAATAAGTGACTTAAGAAAACCAGTCTATTTACCTTATCAAAGAAAAGATTAAGAGGTGACTTTATCCTTTTCTCTAGGTACCTGCAGAGGGAGACTATAAGTCATAAGAACATAAGAATGGCCGTACTGGGTCAGACCAAAGGTCCATCCAGCTCAGTATCCTGTCTTCTGACAGTGGCAAATTCCAATTGCCCCGGATTGAGTGAACCTAACAGATAATGATCAAGTGATCTCTCTCCTGCCATCCATCACCACCCTCTCACAAACAGAGGCTAGGGACACCATTCCTTACTCATCCTGGCTAATAGTCATTAATTAACTTAACCTCCATTAATTTATCCAGTTCTCTTTTAAACCCTGTTATATTCCTAGCCTTCACAACCTCCTCAGGCTAGGAGTTCCACAGGTTGACTATGTGCTGTGTGAAGAAGAACTTCTTTTTATTTGTTTTAAACCTGCTGCCCATTAATTTCATTTGGTGGTCCTAGTTCTTATATTATGGGAACATAACTTTTCCTTATTTACTTTCTCCACACCACTCATGAATTCATATACCTCTATCATATCCCCCCTTAGTCTCCTCTTTTCCAAGCTGAAAAGTCCTAGCCTCTTTAATCTCACCTCATATGGGACCTCTTCCAAACCCCTAATCATTTTATTTGCACTTCTCTGAACCTTTTCTAATGCCAGTATATCTTTTTTGAGATGAGGAGACCACATCTGTACTCAGTATTCAAGATGTGGGCGCACCATGGATTTATATGAGGGCAATAAGATAAGTCACCTTAGAGAGCCCTTTAATCTAACAGACAAAGGCATATCAAGACAGAAATTTAAACTGGACTTTTTCTGTTTTGTTTTGTTTTGAACCATTTCTGTCCCTCCCTAATTACAAAGTCCTAGACTATCAAGCCCTCCCTGAGCTGCACAGGGGAGTACAGCTCCTCCCTCTCCCCTGCTCAGTTCTGCTAACAGTGTGACTTCAAGCATGAGGGAAGAAGACAGTAGGGGTTACTCACCTAATACTCCCTCCTGTGAACAGGTGAGTGCAGGCAGAGGGGGGCAGGGAGTGGGAGAGTTATGGGTGCACCCCCACCTACTGGCTGCCAGGAACATGTGGCCAGGTGCCCCTCATGGGGAGTCAAGCTGCTACACAAAAGGAAGTGAAGTAACCTACTCACTCCCTAGAGCAAGGGGAAGAGCAGAAGAGAAACTGTCACTCAGTTTGTTCTCTGGTCTATTCCTGGGTCAGTAAAGCTACACACTGCCCTTTAATCAGCATCGTATTATTACTAGTATAATAGTGGAGAGGATGAGAAAGAGAACGAACTGCATATGACAGATGTTACTATTGGCTGCTGCTCAGATACTACTGTGAAGAGAGAAGATTTGTACAGAACAGACTAGCTATAGTGCCTACAGGCCTCAATGAGGGGTCAGGGCTCCACTGTGCCAGTCATTTTATGCATACAAAATGAAAGACCGTCCCTGACCAAAAGGACTAACTACTAATTGTATGTTGAGCAGCAACAGCTGAAATAAACAGATGAGGGAGCGCAAGGTGACAGAGAAATGTTTGTAAGTGTAATAAGCAGCAGCCGCAATACATCAAATGGCCAACCATTGTCCAGTGTGTTGGAGGCATGACTGTACAAATTACAATCTAGCCCATTATAAACATCAAAAACCTGGGGTCCTGATCTTAGAGGTAAATTAGAGATCCAGGTGTATAAACACATGGGCAATAGCGTGTCTGTATTTGTCTCTGCAATTACAGAGAGTGCTCATACAAATCAAGTATTTCCTTAGACAAATGACTAGTACAAAAATGATCCCTTGTCTGTGTGCAGTATTGGTAGCTGTGCTCACAGCTTGACAGAGACTGTGGCCACAACTGATTATCGAGAAAAACTGGGCTGGAAAATTCAAGACAATGGTGGTGGGTGGGTGGGAATATCATTTTCAAGTCAGTTACTTTCCAAAGCTACTTTTTTTGCGAGAGGGAGGAGGGGATACATATTTAAAGGCAGGAGTGTCTACATGAAGGTTTTGGTCTGGTGTGCCATCCCCACTGTAAATCTTCCGCAGTGAGACACGCTGAAGCGCAGCAGGAAGGAGCAACATTACTAAAGTTTGCAGGATGTCGATCTTGCCGTACTTTTTACAATATAATTTGCTGAAATAACATATATGTATTTTTTAAAGTTTAAATGATTCAGAATCATTGAGCTATACATGTAGCTAGTCTAAGTAAATGAATATTTTATTACTATTACCCTCACCCTTCCTACCCACCCATTGTGTCTTATACTCACTGGCAAAGGGAACATGTCTTCCCAGAACCACTCACAGTCCTGAGTGGGGTGATTAAGTATAATTTTAAATTCATAATGATTCAGTTATTATGTCAATAAAACTCAGTTCGCTAGAATTCATTTAAACATGAAGAATCATGTCTCTGTTGTTAAAATGGCAAAATACAGATCACTGAACTCCCACAACACCTCAAAGTCCCACAATTATTAGCTGTTTACAGATAATAAATAAGATGAAATGTATAAAATATCTTTCAATTTGCTTTTCAGCCCAGCCTTAACCAGGCCTCCATTTTTTTAAAGAAGAATTTGGGGATATATATCAATATGGATGCCATTTTGCACCTGTGGTTGTGTGAGAGGGCAGCTGATTTCACAGCATATTCATGCCCTTATTCTGTGAGAACGGTGCTGTGCTGTTCCCAAACAGTGTCCAGATTTTGCTCTATTACCCAGTGGAATAAATCCATTAGCAAGCCTCATGCAGCTCTGTGATAGGACTACGCTAATTGTTCATACTCCCTGTACAAGTGCTTTAGTGCAGCTAAATTCCTTTTGCTGGTGACAGAATTTAGTGTCTAGCGTTAGTTTTACAACGGCCTGAGAAAAGGAGCAATCCCAATAAATCAGTTCCATTCTGCTCGGGACCCGTCATCATGACTTACAGTCACTGCAATAAATTGAGTTTTATTTCATGACTGAAAGCCTCATAAGTCATAAGTATCATACAGTTTAAGGGGCGTTAAGGCCCTTCCGGTAAAACAGATACCAGGCTATTAGTCATCGCTGTCTAGGGATCATTTCCTATTTACACCATTGGTTTTAATGGAGGTTTTATAAATATTGAAAAATGTTTTACTTTGCAAGAAACTCAGTTAACACAGTGCTTTCAGGGCAAAGAAATACAGAGGGCTCAATCTGGCCATGGAGGCATAGCACTCCAGTGGGGGCAGGGTGGAGCTGCACTGCTCACAGGGAGCCCCACAGGGGATTCTGCCTCAGGGAGGATTTCTCCCAGAATCCCCTGGCACAGGGCAGGGAATGTGCCAGCCTCACCGCATTACCACTCACTTTGGGGCACTGTTGCCCCATGCAGAAGGATCAGCACTTGCACTCTCTCTAGTGAAGGGACTACAGTTGTGGCTGACTCTAAAGTGGGCTGCACAAGAGGGGGGAAGTCTCTTTCAACCTTCTCTTTTCACACCGATATAAAGGTTCAGCCAAAATCTGCTTGATGACAATTTGCTGCCACATAAATGACTGCCTTTATTTTTTTCCCTAAAATGTTGATGAAACAATGGGAAAGCTAGCAATTCTAGCATTTCATCCCAGCCGATCCTACAGACCCTTATTACCGTGAGATATCCTTATACACGTAGTCCCATTAGCTTCAGTGAAAGAACTCACAGGCGTTAGAGTTTGCAGGATGAGGTCCATGGATTCAAAAGGTGAAAAACATTGTTTCAGGTTGCAAACTGTTATTCTTTTCTAAAACTTCACTGCTACATTGTAAATGGAGTGGAACCTATTTTAGTCATATTAACAGGAGATTATCAGGTTCAAGATATAAAAATCCCAACTAGTACAACCCTAGATTATTCAAACAGAAAGTTTTTTTAAAAATCTAATATGCTTTCCCGCATTTAAATAGTTTATTTCCTCCCATTTCATTCACTCCCATTTAAATAAACAAATCAACTTTATTTTTGTTTCTAGCTGGATTCAACTTCTGACTCTCTTGCACTAATACAGTCCTGAGACGTTTGGGTTGCAAAAACTGCAAGGGTTTGGGTTGCAAAAACTGTTTAAATCCACATGGTTCTTTTTATAGGAATCTATTTTTTAAAAGATTATTGAACTGAATATAAGGCTTCATATCACCATTAAAAAAATAGTAAAAAAAATGGGTGGTACGTAGTAGCTGATGTTAAAAAGACAGCGCTATGAAATGTCACAGTAAATCCCTTTCCATTTAAAAAAACTGCTTTGCCCCAGACACAATCCAGGTTTATTATTCCAGGCCCAGGCCTACAACCAAACCATTTCTCTACTGCAATCACCCTGATTGCTCTGTGTATTGGAATCAGAAAAAAAAGTAACTGGTGTTATTGGTTGTATACTAACATGGGGTCTTACAGCTTGAAAACTGAAAGGTGAACATTGTCTCTGTAATAAATTCTGACTTTTTAACAAGAGAACCACTTTTATTGTACTTCTGTCAAGCATGAATGATCTCAGCTTCTCCCCATAGAGGACACGAGTCCACACAAAGGCTTCTGACTCATAATGATGTCAGAATAGGATTCATTAATGATACAGGGCCCAATGAGCACTTCAGATAAGTCTGACAGTAAAAGAATGAAAAGACAATTGAGATATTTTGGGTACAGCCGGTTGGAAACACTTAGGCTATGATTACATTTGGAGATAGGAGTATCATTCCCAGTTTCTATAGACATACCCTCCCCAGCTATCATTAAGCCAGCATGCTAAAAATAGTAGTATAGCCAGGGTAACATCGGCAGCAGCGAGCAGCAGCACAAACTAGCCATGCCAAGTACGTACCCACATGATTAGTTCACTAGTTCCATGAGAGCTTGTGTGAATATGCCTGGGTGAACTGAGAATCACACCCCTAGCTCAAAGTGTAGACATACCATTAGATAGAATCATTTTCCATCAGAGAATGCAGTTCCATCAAAATGCTTTGCAAAATCCTGACAATTTCACTAAAATATTGTCTGGAAAAAAAGGGGAGTTAGCTGTGCTGACATTTTATAGAATGAAATGTTTCATTTCTTCCTTTCTAAATGATATTGTTTTGATTATTTTTATTTTGTATTATTTTATACTGTAAAATTAAAGTTAAAATCAACAAGAATTATTTTTCTGAATTTTCTTTCATGGAGAATTCTGAAATTTGGGAGTTTTAGCCCAAACTGGAATGAAAACAAATTTTGAAATCTTAAAATCCTCCATGAAACTGAATTTCTATTCTCCTCACAGCTCTAGTTTTAGACTACAATTACATCAGAGTACAAACTGACTTCATTGAAGAGGTTATACTGTGAATTTACACTAATGTAACTGAGACCTGGATTTGGCCCTCTGTTTTAGATGAATACATAACCACATGTTATGTTAGAGTAGACATAACCACAAGTTTAGTGCCTACTCATTCTCTAGAAACCAAACTGCTATGATAAATTTATTGTTTTGATTATTTTTATTATCATTTCAAAAGAAATGCCATTTTATTTGCATGTATTGTACATATAACTACATCAAAAAAAGTATGTTAAGCAATTAAAACATAGGAAATGACAGAATTAAAGTTGTCTGTGCAACCTTAATTCAACCTCCCTTGTGAATATGCATTATGGTACAGTCTGTAATTACATGATCTCAACTATTTTTCCCTGCCTCATTCAGTGCTCACTAAGTGATGGACAGACTGTGCTCACTGAATAAAGTTATTCAATGTTTTTATGACTGTTCAATGTGTGGGGTCATGACTTATTTACCGCTCGCCATCCAAATGCTGCACTAAAACAGATTATTAATTTCCCCACCAGCTTTTATACACTGCTCTCATCTTAACATCTTAGTTCTTTACAACCACTAAATTAATTTACCTTGATGATGCCCCTGTGAGGTGAGGTGGTTTCATGAGCTCCTTTTACCTGAAATACAGAGATTAAGACCAAAAGTGTCAACTAACTCTAGGTGGCCATTTTGAGAAACTAAGGCCTGAGTTTTGAGTACTTACTATCTTATAACATTGCATATGTCCAAAGCACAGCTCCCATTGACTTCAGTTGCAGTTGTGAGTGCTCAGCACTTCTATAAATCAGACCCCAGGGTCTCAAGTTGGGCACACAGAAAATGCAAAAGACAACTAGTGACCACCTGTGAAAAGTCTGCTCAGCATCACACAGGAACTCTGTGGAAGAGCTAGGGACAGTATCCATTTCTTCAGGGCAGCATTCAGCTGCATTAACCATGAGACCATCCTTTCTCTTTGTGAAATCCTATGCCGCCCTCACTACTCACCTTCCAATTTCTGCAACAAATAAGGCAAGGGGTCTACAGACAACAGCCTTCTTCACTGCAAGACCCTGATTCATCCCCAGAACACCATCCAGCCTATGCATTGAATGAAGCAGGGGCCCTGTGGAAAAAAGTAGTATATGATTGTAAGAGTCTGGTACCCCAGCCTTTATGCTCTCGAGCACAAAAGCTGGGACTCTTTACTAGCCAAACCACATAACCAAGCTGCTTCCCAGCCCAAATTAAGTCCTACACCCCGAGACACCCCCCTTTTTACCAGTGGGGTTCTTCGGGTTACCAATTCGGGTATACTTCCAAAACCTTGGGGGGGGCCCGAACTTCCCCACCCTAACTTTGTCCCCCTCCCCGAGGGCCAAAGTCAGACACCTGAAGGCTATTCACCTCCCCGCCTCCTCTCCTCTCGTTGAAGAGACAGGCACCTGGAGGCTGCTTTCCTCCTCCCCGTCTAACCTAACGGTAAGGAGAGACAGTCTCCACACTTCAGCTATACACTTAGCTGCCCTGGTCCCTATTTCCCTTCCCTTCTCCCTTCCCAGAATGGAAGCAGAGAAAACCCTAAGGGAAATAAACCAGACGGTTTTATAACTAGAAGATTTAATAAAGAAAAGAGAATGGAACAAAGATACAATACACTTTATAATTTGGAGGTCTCTAACTCCCTTCTGAAACGGAAAGACACACCCCAAAAGGCACAGGCTTAATAGGAGAATCAAAATCACTTACATCAGCTAAGTAGAAGTATAAGAGAAGAAAAGTTGAGCTATCTCTATAGCCAGAGATGCCTGTTGACTCTGGTCCCTGCCTCTGGTCTCATGGCCAGCCAAGATGGAACTGACTTTTTACTCCTCCCTTCCTCCTGGACTTGAGGCTCTGACGACATTGCTGTCTCAGATGACATTAACCCTTTCCAGCCCTCCACACCCATGACAATGATCATGTATTAAAGACCATAATGGACCAGGGGGCTAAATTAAAGTTGTACAGTCTTTGCTTGACTTTGCAGCTTTAACAGTCTTTTAAACACAGGTGGGATTTTACTTAGAACATTGAAAAAAAATCAGCATGTAGAACCATAAGGACTCTCCCATGGTCCATCAGCAGGGCTGGAGCCTTTAGATACACAGCATGGTCCCTTATCACTTGAGATAATGGTGTAACTAGTATCAGTAAAAGGCTGTTATCTTCTATGCAGACCTATTACTAGAAAGGGAATTTCACATCAAAGCAATGTTGTGGCTTAGGAACCCTGGGTTCCATTCCAGGTTTGCGGGGAGTGTTCTCTAGTGGTTACACAACCCATCCTCAGCCTGACCATGTACATTTCTAAAGCTATCCACCCCTGTTCCTCCCCATTCTCTGTTCCCTGCCCCATCCTATACTATACTAAAACTATAACCAGAAATACTGGAATCCTCCAGGTGCCAGCCACAGAAGCTAAGTGGAAGAGCAGTATTATCCAGACAGGAATGGAGATTGCTCTTAAGTACGCTCAGTGCTTGCATTCCACTTGAATGAAATGGTCAACAGATAACCAACAACCAATGTCCATATCCACAGGCTACTGAAGATCCTACATCTCTTCCCCCTACATCTCTTCCCCCTCTCTCTTCTCCATCCCCACTCTTTCCTCTCTACTCTATAGTATCACAAACTTAATGCAAGATGGATAGGGCACTCTTCCCCACCCCCACCTTCCTAGAGATGTAGTTCTCCCCTTGCTGAGAAGAGGGAAGATGAAGGGAGGGGAGGTGCTCTGGTGCTTTATCAGAAAAACAGTCTCCCTTGACTCAGTTCTGGTGCCTGGTACGTGACCTGGTTTATGGTTTCACATCTGAATACCCATCAGAAGACAAGAGTCTGTATTCACTGATTCCAAAGGCACCATCTCTCTCAGCAGTGGCCAGACGCATATGGATGGTGTCATGCAGAGCAGTACACAATGCGCTCAGTCTGAGGTTATGTCTACACTACGAGCTGGGGATGTCATCGAGCTAGCGCGAGTATAATTAGCACAGGCAGCAGCAGTCACACAGGTAGCAGCAGCAAAGGCACAGCTGAGTCATACCAAGTAGTTCCCCTGGGGTTCAGGCAAGTTGTGAGCAGGGAAATCACATCTCTAGCCTAGATGTAGCCCAAGTGGAGCACAGCAGCTACATCCCAATTCTCTGCCCCTGAAGGCACCATGCCTTGCTGGAGACAGCCCATGGGAAACAGCTGGACACTCCGGAAAAGCTTTAATGAGTTAGATAAAAAACTGGATCCTGCAAATTTAGGATCAGCAAATATGAAGCATGAGGAGCTCTTGAAAGCTTCCGTTTGACACTACCTCTTCAGGCGTAAGGCTCGCTTTATCCTTGTCTAAGGAAAGATCATAGAGCATGCACTTAACATTTGTTTCATGCCTGTGACAACTACTCTCCTGCTATTAAAGTTGTCAGCTGTGCCTTGTGCAATATGAGATTCTAAAAAGACACACAACACGTGTGTGGAGGAAGTGTTCTGTGTAAATCAGTTCCCAGCTATTCCATGTTTGTGCACCAGGTGGAAGCACTATTACCATTCCATGCCTCGTCTCCATTTAGCTGAGAATGCAGTTGTACATTAGCACAATCACATCGTTCAGTACTGTGGTATTCTCTATGAAGCACTGACATGGTCTATTTGTCTGTCTATCTTGGGTTTTCTGGAGTGCCCATCTTTGCAGTATCCCCAGGTAATTTAAATCTTCCTGGTGAGGTCTCTAGTGGACTTCAAGGAGTTTTTTGCTTATCTCCTGTCTGTGGTTAAGGAAACTGCACTCAAGGAATTTTTTTTTTCTTTTTTACCATAATGCCAAGGCTCAAAGAGACTTGCTGCATGTACTAAAGGCCGTCAGATTCTGCCTCAGTCTAACCTCCTCTGGAAGTTAGCTCCATGGGTGAAATCACTAAACCAAGAATGCTCTATTTCCATTTTCTATTAATTTCTTCCTGGACATTGTAAAGTGTCCTGTCCCAGATGAGAGAAGCTGTAATGGTATGCCAGGGAAGGAGATGTGGTCACTGATGTAGCTGAGTCCTGAGACAGGGACGACTGGAAAGATCAGAACCAATATGAAGAAAAGCCCATAGAGATCAGAAGAACTTTTTTGTTTGTTGAGACTTTTAGCTGGACTTTTGTTACCCCAGAGGTCCCTTCCAATCCTAATATTCTATGATTCTATGAATAACAGGAGGGGGAAAGGATTGCAGGAGAGCTGGATGTATTTTAAAGAATCCTTACTGAGGTTGCGGGAACAAAACATCAAACATCCCGATGTGTAGAAAGAATAGTAAATATGGCAGGCGACCAGCTTGGCTTAACAGTGAAATCCTTGCTGATCTTAAACACAAAAAGAAGCTTACAAGAAATGGAAGATTGGACAAATGACCAGAGAGGAGTATAAAACTATTGCTCAGGCATGCAGGAGCGAAATCAGGAAGGCTAAATCACACTTGGAGTTGCAGCTAATAGGGGATGTTAAGAGTAACAAGAAGAGTTTCTACAGATATATTAGCAACCAGAAGGTGGTCAAGGAAAGTGTGGCCCCCTTACTGAATGGGGGAGGCAACCTGGAGACAGAGGATGTGGAAAAAGCTAATGTACTCAATGCTTTTTTTTGCCTCAGTCTTCATGAACAAGGTCAGCTCCCAGACTGCACTGGGCAGAAAAGCATGGGGAGGAGGTGACCATAGGGGGAAAAAATGGTTCAAGACTATTTAGAAAAGCTGGATGAGCACAAGTCCATGGGACCAGATGTGCTGCATCCAGGCAGGGCCAGTGACAGGGGGGTACAACGGGTACAGCTGTACCAGGCCCCGGACTTAAGGGGGGCCCCCCTTAAATCCGGGGCGGGCCCGGTACGCTGCTGTACCCCCTTGTCGCCAGCTGGAGGGGGGGGGCGCGGGCGGCGGGAGACCGGCTGGGGGGGCCCCCCGTGGGCGGTGGGAGACCAGGGGGGCCCCGCGGGCGGCGGGAGATGGGGGGGGCGCGGGCGGCGGGAGACCGGCCGGGGGGGGGCCGCACAATCTGCGTACGGGGCCCCCAAATTCCTGTCGCCGGCCCTGCATCCAGGGGTGCTAAAGGAGTTGGCAGATGTGACTGCAGAGCCATTGGCCATTATCTTTGAAAACTCATGGTGATCAGAAGAGGTCCCAGAAGACTGGAAAAAGGCTAATGTAGTGCCCATCTTTTAAAAAGGGAAGAAGGAGGATCTGGGGAACCACAGGCCAGTCAGCCTCACCTCAGTGCCTAGAAAAATCATGGAGCAAGCCCTCCAGGAATCAAATCAGAAGCACTTAAAGGAGAGGAAAGTGATCAGGAACAGTCAGCATGGATTCACCAATGGCAAGTCATGTCTGACTTACCTAATTGCCTTCTATGATGAGATAACTGGCTCTGGAGAACTCCCAGTGGATGTAGTTCACCGTTCCTGGCCAATGGGAGCTGCAGGAAGCAGTGGCCAGCACATGCCTATTGCCCGTGCCGCTTCCCGCAGCTTGCATTGGCCAGGAATGGTGAACTGTGGCCACTGGGAGCAGCAGGCGGCCATGCCTGCAGATGGTCAATGTAAACAGTCTCAATGCCCACCAGCGGATTACCTGGTGGGCCACATGGAGGCCACAGGTTGCCCACCACTGCTCTAGGCTGTTTGAAGACTGACTGCTGCTAGGCCCAGATTTCACTCTGGCGTACTGAGCCTTCTGCCTTGCATGCAGGACCAGGAAAAAAACCCATGACATTTAAAGTGACAGTTTACAATTTGAAAACATTTTTCAGTACATCACAAGTTACAGCTGTACTAAGTGGGTGTAAATCACAATCAAATCAGAATGCCTGCTCATCACACTCTCTTTTGCCCAGGTATGAATGACCACACTAAGGGGTAAAGGAGTGGAGAATCTAGTCCCCCTATGCAATGATTCAGGGAGCTGTTGTATAATTCATTTCAAATCTGCTAGGAAAGTCTGCCTTGGCCCCAGACCGAACCCATCATTTGCAAAGCTTATGGCTTCATTTGTGGGTTTTAGTGATGGGCCAGAATCAGACTTATAGTGAAAACTCAATTGCAACCTTATCTACTGTTTGGTTGTCTTGTATTTAATTTGCAAAGCATGGGAGGATATTTTTCTTCCCTTGTAGCCTCACAAACACAAAACTAAACTATCTGATAGCAACAATATTTATTTTCCACAGTCCATTAGTACCCCAGAAGCAATTCATGCATGTTACTAGAATCTGAACCCAGCTAATTAAAAATAATGTTCCAAAGCTCCACTGATGTCTGTTGCATCTGGAGCTGGCTAGCTTCTGCAAATATACATGCACAAAAACAAGGACAAATCACAATAAATCTAAGTAGACAGGTACAAGCAAATTGGTCTGTGAATGTGACATGCTTCTCTGCTTAAATGTCTACCACAAATCCCAAGGAGACATGGTAGGATTTCATCTAATTGGGTTTGCCACTTCCCTACAGCTTAATGCGAGAATAACTGCAATTACATATGACTGTACTTAGCCCAGTACCGAAAATCCATTTATTAGGCTATTAGAATCTAGAGAAGCCAGAGCTTTGAAATCACTTGGATATGTTGGTTACGTACTTGGCCTGATAGTTATTTTGTGGTTACAGTTTCCAAATTGCTACTGATGAGGTGGTAGTAGAAAAGCAGATGCAGTTAAAGTGTTTGAATGAACAGCGTAAAAAGGTTTTATTCTAGCTACACAATCTGTAATAGCATCTTCCATGATAGCTCAGTACTCTGCAAATCTCAGAATATTCACTGGAGAGTGGGCTGTTGTTTGGGCTTTAAAATCTGATTGTCATAAAGCAAACAATTTTCACATTTGTGGGCCATCACACGGCTGGTACTGCTAGAGATAGATCCCAAGGAACACATCCCCAGGCATCACTAAAAAAGCCTATCATTTTGCACAAGTTGTTTGCTGCTAATCGTGGCCACAAAAGTGTGACTTGCCCCCATTTTGAACAAGCAAAGAAACTGTATTTTGTATGTCGGCCATATCACTGGTTACTTACCTGTCTGATTTGCATGTACAAATGACAACTTGCATGCACATCATGGGTGCACATGCATGCAAATGTGGGCACAACCAAATGAAGGCTGAAGCTAACAAATTGCCCTTAATGGTTTTGTCAGTTGGATCAACAGTACCAAAGTTCTACATGCCCAATAGATTTGTTTCTGATGAGTCAGTAAACGATTACCATGCTTTTTACCATTATTGATTGTGATGACTATTTCGTTAGAAGATTTTATGCCTTTGCGTGTAGATTTTCATGGAAATTTTGAAAACTTTGTACATGGGCATAATCCCGCATTGTACTACACACAGCAGAGCCAGAAATGGTACAAAGAGATGTCCCTATGCTGAGGAACTTGCAATCTAAGGGCTTAATTGTGCTCCTATCGAATTCAGTGGTAAATCTCTTGATGTTTTAGGCCTGGGCTACACTGGTCGACCTAAGATATGCAACTAACATGGCTGAAGTCTGTGTATCTTGGGTTGACTTACCTGGCCATTCACACGGCAGCAAGTCAACCACTGCCACTCCCCCGTTGACTCCACTTTCACCTCTCGCAGAGGTGGAGTACAAAAGTCAGCAGGGAGCATGCTCAGGGATTGATTTATCGCGTCTACACTAGACGCGATAAATCGATCCCCAATAGATCGATCACATAGACGGACCCTTAGAGTCAGGCCTTATGAGCTCAGCCCTGCCTGACTTCACTGAGAGTTGAAACCTCTGGCTAGGCCTGGTATTAGGAAAACATGGTGCACAGGATAACAGTTCAAGAGACCCAAGTCATGAAATCATTGGGCCAGACACACAACTAATGTAAATCAGTATACCTGAATCACACCTATATTCATTTACACTAGCAAAGTATCTAGCCAACTGTTTGTGAGTAGAACAAATGCAACTCAAGAACACAGATTTAATATGTATCCGTGAGGAGCAATACAATACTGATTTATTAGTATGATCCAAGAGAACTCACTCACTGCTACTCATCATTCAGGTGAGGGTTATCCAAAACTCATGAAAAATGTATAGTGTTGGTTTCATTAGTTTTCACTCGTGTATATTTCTTTCATAATAGTTTCTCTATCTGTATACTACATACAATTTAAAAAAAACTCTCAAGGAAACATCAGGATTAAAACAGAGGTATAATCAATTGTTTTGGTGAACTGGAACAACCTGAGGTGTGTGGTTGAGTCTTTGGATAATTTGTTATTCTTATTACTAATAGATAAATGGATTACTTTGGATAAATTGTTATTCTTGTTACTAATGCAGAATCATAGCTTTAAATGTATGACAAATACAGAACAACTGTTTGCCAGTGGTGGACTCAGGCTACCAAACTCAATGAACCAAAGGGGTAGGGTTGCTAAAGAAAAAATCTACTTATATAATTTCTCCGCATTATATACAAAATGGATCAGTTAGTTTAAAAATTCAGAAACAGGAAGAAATTTTACCCTTAAACTTCAGAATATTTTAAGAATCAACTCTGTAAAATCAGGATGGAAGGAAAATGTAGAGGATAATTAAAATATTTAAAACACAGAAGATTTCCCTCTAGGCCTAACTTCAAAGTTACAGAAAACCGGAATAAAACTCCCTCTTAGCATAGGGAAAATTCACAAGCCAAAACAAAAGATACTCTAACGCCTTGCCTTGCTTTACTTATAATTTTTGTAATCCTAGATGCATATTTCAGGGTAAGGTTCTAGGAGATGGTTTTTCCTGCCCTGGTCCCAAGAGAACACAAAGAGACACACACACACAAAAAACCCTGCTCTCCACAGATTTGAAAGTATCTTATTCCCTTATTAGTCCTTTGGGTCAGGTGCCAACCAGGTTATATGAGCTTCTTAATATCTGATGAAGTGGGTTCTGGCCCACAAAAGCTTATGCCCAAATAAATGTGTTAGTCTCTAAGGTGTCACAAGTTCTTTTTGAGACTATTTTATAGTTAGCATATATACTTATAGATAACTTGCTGGCCAACAAGCAACCTCAGGACAATCAATGAGGGCCAGATTGCAGCCAGATGTCTGCATGGGTAGGTAAAGGAATGGAATGCAAAAGGAACTTGCTGTACATCCTCATCTTCCTCCATAAGAGCTGGCCAGAATCACAGTGAGGTATACAGTCTCTAAGGCCCTTGTAGGTGAGGGATGGATGACAGTGAGGTCATGGCTCTGCACCCATGGCGAGAAGTGGCCAGTGGACAGAGCTGTAGGGTGCTTCTTCTAACGTAGTGCAAGTGTACCAGCTTGTGGGAGCTTCCAGGAAATGCTCTATCCTCTTCTTTACGTTTTCAGATATTGCCTGGTCCCTATGCAACCCATCCAGCACTAGTGACGGCTCACAGGGAAAAATATATCCCTGAAACAGCATGTATATTCATTGTCTCAAACCTGGAGGAAAGTAACAATAGTAATGGAAAGCATAAGCCAAGGGCATAATTCCCATGGGTTATTCCTTGTTACTTTTTCAGGGATCCCGATTTAATAAAAGAGGAATGTTCAAAATTTTCAGATCCACGCAAGGGATTTAGACATTAAAATGAATGGAAGATGAGTGGCTAAGTCCCCTGCACTTCCTTTGAAAAAAAGAAAAAAAAAAAGTTTCACTTAAAAAAAAAAAGTCTCTGGGAACTTTTGCAAGGGCCGATTGCTCTGTGCTGGATTAGAGAGCTGGAGCAAGCTACTGTGTATTGTTCAGAATGTCAGGGTTTAGACCATCAAGTGTCCACGAAGTCTAGGATTCACTGCTTTTAAAACTGTGGCTCAGGGTGCATGTACTAAAGTACCTATGATACTAGAGATATTATATACCATTATATTCTGAGATGCTGAAGTTGTCAGGAGGGGATCGTGACTGGTTAGAGCACATCATGTTACAGTGAATAATATACTGCCCTACGCAACCTGATGCCGCATAACAAAACCTGACAGCTGCTCTGTACTGTTTATGTGGTTGCTGACATGTGCTGAATACTTTTCTAAACTACTATAGAACATGAAATACTGAGGGGTAATGACAGAGTGGGTTTATATAACTTGTCATAAAAACTATGAATGAAGTGCTCTCACATCCATGTGACCTTTATTGCTTCTTCAGCAAAGCTAAATGTATTATGCACTGGATTGCCTCTGGAAAAGAGGGAAACTATAGATGATGGTACATAAGAGAAGCCTTTACAAGAGGCCCACTTGGTTGGCTTTATTAGTTCAGCTTAATTGGGCAGAAGAAATCTCAATGCATGTGTGAGTACGTGCATTAATAAAGGGACATATCTGGGCTCATCCCTTCTGAGCCCAGAGATCCTCATGGGTGAGATCCATCCTCAGTCCAGCATTGTACTAAGCTTGAATAAAAGGGCTTTGTGCAGGGAACAATGCAGAGAGGTGGGATGATGGAATCTACCCCATAACCCAAGGGCAATGTGAAGGGCATCCCCACACCTTTCTGAGGCCACTGTTGTGGCTGTAGAGGTTCATAGATTGTGCATCCACATAATCACAGACACCCAGCTTTCAGCATCCCAGATGTTCTGGGCTAACCACTGGTGGTTATATATAGAGGCACAGGAACAGCTGTCTCTTGTAGTCTGTGGGTTTGTCTTCACTACCGTGGGTAGCCATCGATCTTTTGGCGATCGATTTATCGTGTCTCATCAAGACGTGATAAATCGATCGCCAGCGGTTTCCCCGTCGACTCTGGAACTCCAGCTCGCCGAGAGGTGCAAGCTGGAGTCGACCAGGGAGCGCGCCGCCGCCTGCCGCCGCCGTGAGGACGGCAGGTAAGTCGGCTGAAGATACGCCAACTTCAGCTACGTGATTCACATAGCTGAAATTGCGTATCTTCAGTTGACACCCCCTCCCCCCCCAGTGAAGACCAGCCCTAAGAGAGTGATACAGAATTGTACCTGAAAACTCTTCTTTTTTACAGGAGGGGTGGGGTTGAGGAACAGCATTGCATTCATTGTACTGTTGGAGGCAAATGGTCCAGATTGTCAGCTGATTTCAAGAGCTCCTTTGAAAACCGTGGTGCTACATCAATTTACACTAGCTAACAAAATACCCCTTATACTTGCAAAAGCTATTTTAATGCTTCAAGTACATAAAACCCAATCCAAGGCCAAAGTGAGTTATTCCTTGGACTGCTGTGACCATTAATATTCAGTTTTTGCACACCCGTGATTTTCTCCTATTCCTGACGTAAAGGCAGTGGAGGGTTTGTTTTTTCTAGGAGACATTTCCCGTCACACTCTTCTAAGATGTCCCACCACTAGCGTTAGTGCAATAACACCTGTTATATCAGTTCCCTGAGCAAGTCAGGCATAATGAATGAGCAGTGTGATGTCACAAAAGCAGGCAAGTTTTAAGCATGCTCCACTAACCATTCTCAGCAGATACTACTAAGAAAATGGAGAAGTGATTTTTCCCACACACTTACAAATTTCATCATGATCTAGACTATTTTCAAATATAACAACAGCCACATCCAGAATTAGTTGTATTTATGTAGCAAGGGCTAGACTGTCCCTTTAAGGCAGAGTCTGGCACTGGAGATGGAGCCAACCTGGAGGAGGAACTCAGGTAGGAATTATGTTTCTCGGAAGTGTGATCCCTCCGCATACTTCTCACTGTGCAGGGTTGGGGTTCAGGCTGCCCAGCTTCTGAATGCAGTGTCTTCCACAGAGGTGGTGGGAGGGACCGGTGTGCACTGCATATTTAGCTGTGGCCTCTGCAGGTATAATGTTTCCAGCCACTACCAGCCATAACCTCTCCAGGAGAATTGCAGGGAAGTGCATTCACTGGTGGTCTTTGCTATACTCTGCAAGAAGGATACGGTCTTGCGGTCAGCCTCAGCTTGGTGAAAAGGGGGGACATGTTCTGATCCTACCACACAACTCTCTCTGAAAGCACCATAGGCCTTTCCATGGGCCTCCCTTCCATGGAATCAAGGAGCACAGTTCGAAGTAACGTGGCCACATGTGGCCGGGATTACTCAGGCATCTCTCTGTACTGTCTCCGACCAGTGGTCTGGTCTTATGAGTTTTGAAAAAGGTAGGAGGGAAATCAGTATTAATGACAACCATGAACAGAATGCAACCCAGGACGTTTGAACAGCAAACATATAGCACAGGTATAAACCTACTACCTCCAATAAGAAGACAATGGGTAAAAAAGGGAAGGCAATATTAAACTGTCATGAGTGAGGATCAAGTACAAAGAAAGTTGTAATAAGAGGGGGAGTGTGGAGAGTGACACTTCAGCCTGGGAAAGATAAAGATGGAACAAGAATGGGATCAAGAGAAAGAGCAGAGAAGGGAAGAGGAGGAAGAGAAATTTGAAATGGAAACGATGAAAATGGAATATGATTTCCAGAGGGAAAGAAGAAGGGTGAGCGAGGGTCCGACTGGGTCAGCCCAGGCATATTTAGTCAGTTATAATAAGGTAAAATTGCTTCCTCATTACAAGGAAAGGAATGATGTTGATATGTTTTTGCAGTCTGTTAAAAATGGTACAGAACTTATAATTGGTGAGAGAAGGCACGGGCCGCACAGTTCAGCCCCTTGCTCAATGGGAAAACCCTAGAGGCCTATGCCAAGTGGGTTGATAATGACTGCCGTGACTATCAAATCGTGCCGTGAGCCTTCCTGAGAAGGTCTGAGGATGACCCCGGAGACCTGTGAGGTTACATTTAGGTCTCTGAGGAAAGGGTCTGATCACTCTTTTCCTGAATTGGCTGTAGAAATGACAAGTTTATTTAACAGGTGGATAGAGGTGAAAAGACATCTGTATCTGTTTAAAAAAAAATGAAATTATCCTGCTGGAGCAGCTTATGGAAATTATTCTGGAGGATTTTGGAGTCTGCTAGAAAGAAAATTCCCTATATTAAAATTTGCAGCCCATTTAGCAGATGAATTTATGGCTGCGAATCTACATAGCAATAAGAAAAGAAATGGGAATCCTCTTCATTTCAATAAAGACCTGCCCCTTTATTCAGAAAGGAGTAGTAATAAGGACGAGTACACGTGGCTACAGGTAACTTTAAAAACATAACAACAAAAGGAAAAAATATTCCCTTACATCTGGCTTGGGGTGTGAGAGAGGATGTCTGATTTGAATAACAAGCCCTTTCATCACCTTACTTCAGTTGTGTACAAGCACTTTGTAAACAGGCTTTACACTGAGTTTAGAACAATGTTTGTTAAAAGAGCCTGACCAGCAATAATTGGGAGTGGCTCAAGTTTTCCTTTAACAGAAGTTGTGTTGGTTTGTCCCTATTACATCATTTTCCTTTTGATACTTCAATCTCTGCCAGTGCCTTCTCATCATTACCTAGAAAGAGTAGATGCAAGAAAATCATTTGCCATCTCGTCTTTGGATTATGTTCTTTAATTGCTCCCTTTATCCTCGCTGCTCAAATGTAAAAAAAAATTGCTTGTTCATTTTCTCAGAGGCTTCGTGCTTCTGATATCGCTCTTCAAATTCCCTCTGAGCCTTCTTAATTTACATTTTACCTGCCATTTGTTTATGCTCTTTTTTCTTTTCTTCACTTGGGCTGAATTTCTGAAGAATACAATTTTAGCTTTAAAAACGTCTTATACTTTGGTATGTAATTATATCAGGGGATGTCGGGAAGTGTCTTGCCCTCTTGCTCCCTTTTTTATTTTGGACTCAAAATCTCCATCATTTCCAATAAGGTCTCAGTGCGTGGTTTGTTAGCACTTACATCATAATCTCCTCTTCCTCCTTGTGAACGTACATATACATGTTATGAGACAAATTAGCTCAAGTCAGATCCCTCGGGCTGCACCAACATAAAAGGCAGGGGGAGGAAAGAATTTATCCCACTGGCAGTTTTGAGCAAAAAAGTCATAGGAAAGTGAAGCATCTTCACTTTTACTACCCGTGTGCCCAAATGCTGTTACAATCAACGTGCAATGAAATCATTTCTTTTGTACATAATCTATCATTCACAACAAAAGTCACTGGATAAATATAAATGCTAGCTTGTCGGGTATTTCCTGTGCTGGGACTTATGGCTGCATATGAAAGCAGTGTAGAGAGAAACTAGACATACCAGGAAATCAGCAGATCTGCCTTCTTTAGCAGATGGCTATGGACATAGTCTGGCCTTTATATTCCTCATTAACCTCCAAAACAAGCATTTTATGAGGTCTGATTTTGCTGCTAGTACTTAAAACTGTCATTGTAGAATGTAAGATATCAGGAGCCAACAATGAGAAAAAAACCTCACTGAGCTCCTGCAATTATCTCAGGATACCTGGAAAACGCTCAATTGTACTAGAGATCCTTTATAAAAGAACAAGTGCAGATCAAGATAATATAGTGTGAAACAAAAGGTCATCTTTCCCCTGCTTGTTAAAATAAGTTGCTGGCACATTGGGATAGTCCATATGCTTTGGTATAAGGATTAGTGGTTCTGATTCGCTGGCCCAGTTGTTTATTGGGAGAAACATACAAGAGGTTAGTCTGCTAATATGCAGAGAATGGTTTCTGATGAACTCTAGGATAATTAGTGCCTTATTAGGCAAATGTACCTCTTAGTGGCCTGCCCACAGGTGGCTCTCTTTATAGCCACATAGACAGCTGCCCCTGAGAGGCCAATTCCAGAGCATTTTATTCAGTTTTTCACTCCATTGAAGTCAATGGTTCACCAAAGTAATGACAGACTGCGAGTCCCAACATATAATGTTCCACGCTGATCTATGCAGACTTCTGAGTCTCTTTAAAGATAGGTTTGCCCCACAAAATTTGTATCCAGAACTGGATTCCAAAACAAATATTCCCTAACTCTTGCTGTGTTCAGATCTGGAATTTTGCTTCAGACCATTTCAGAAACAGAGGATAGCACTTCCGTCTGGACCCAGTTTGGAACTTACTGCCAAAAATAGCAATGCCTCTTATCACCCTGCTCCCTTTGCTTGTGCATCATCTAAATGGCTATAAAAGTGAGATAAATGATCAAGACTCCCACAGCCAAGTGAAGGTCACTGAGTTTGCACACTGACGCTTTCATTTTTTAAGCAGTCAAAAGTTTTCAAAAATTAAAAATGCAAACAAACTTTTATCAGAAAAATT
Organism: Sternotherus odoratus; assembly: GCA_032164245.1. Taxonomy (NCBI): domain Eukaryota; kingdom Metazoa; phylum Chordata; order Testudines; family Kinosternidae; genus Sternotherus; species Sternotherus odoratus. The sequence continues at coordinate 152,086,743 of JAVMKO010000003.1, forward strand.
TAAAAGCCGTTTTTGCAAAACCAGTTCGTCCGTTTACAACTGGCTCTAGAGTTTACTGGGCTCTAGAAGTGGACTGGGATCACAAAGCACTTATAGAGTATAGACTAAGGGAACTAACTTGTTACTTGATGCAACACTGTGATGTGGGGAATGAATAGTAACATTTCCAACTGGAGGGAATATTTCCAATAGCTTGTTAGTCCACATTTATGAGAGAGACAGAGACAGAGACAGAGACAGATACTATATATAGTAGTATGTGTGTGTGTATATATATATACACACACACATACTACTAAATATAGACTCTCTCTCTCTCTCTCTCTCTCTATATATATATATATATCCACACATACATACTACTGTATATAGACTATAGAACTACGTTAGATGTAAAAATATGTAGAGCTATCATGTGTGCTGACTGTCAGTTGCTTGTCTTTCGTATCTCCTTCCCTAACACATTGTCTTTTTGGACTGAAAGCTTTTTGGGGCAGGAGTTTTGCCTTTCTCTATGCTTTTACACAACCCAGTACCCGTCCTTTGATTTTGACTGGGACTTCTGGCCTCTACTACAATATAAAGAGTAAATATTAATAATTTTACATGTCAGTTCCCCTTCCTAAACTCAACACAGTGCTCCTAAAGTACACAAGTCTAGAGATATAGGAGACTGCTGGGAACAGTTTTAGGATTAAAAGTGGCAAGTACACTAATGGAAGCAAGGTCACTTAGATACATATAGGAGAGAGCATGACATCAGAGATGCTGAAACTGATTTGAGAAGGAATGGTAGCCCAGTAATATTGACAGGAAATCCTTGGAAGAAACAAACAAAAAACAAAAGAAGGAACTATAGCGCAGAAGTCCAATCATACCAATATCATAAATCCAGGCAGGTATGTCTCTAATACAGAAACATGAGCAAGTTTTCACTGCATGAGTGCAATGCAAAATATATAACGGTTTGATGCAACCTGAAGGAACAACAAAGCAATGATTGTGTTTATTCTGATGAAGTCCTTCAACATTAAAAAAAGCACTACCAATAAAATGTCTAGTAGTATGACATCAAAATAAGCAATTAAGTAGCCAGAAACATCAAGTGGCTTGCAAATAAGCAAGGTGTTTCTCTTGAATTTCTTTATACACACACACACACACACTCACACACTTTCCCTCCTATTACATTCATTGTATTATTTCGTATCAACACAAAGAAGTAAATTCCATTCTATTTATCCTGCCCCTCACCATGGTGCTTGAGCCACAGCAGTGCAACTTGCAGGAAGTTTTCAATATATCTTCCATTATTTGATCTTAATTCCACACATACGGGCTATAGCCACTCAGAAAGAATGGCTTTTTTCCCCCTGAAAATGTTACCACCTTATTTAATCCTTTGATTTACTAAGCACTGAAGAACGATGACTCTTTGCTACATTGGGCCACTTCCTCTACCAATGTAGCTAAGCATATCTCTCCTGATTTCAATAAAGCTATGCTGATTTATACTAGCTGAGGAGTTGGCCATTATCTTATTTTCCGGATGCTCATCAATGGTCTTTCCAAGACGTCTGTCTTTCGGGGGGAATTTTGCCACCACACACCAATCGATAAGTAATATTTGAACAAGCAACAATCGAAGAGTCCACACTCCGCCCAACTATTTACACCAGCGGCCAATAGCGGGCAGTATTCTTTGAAGTGCTTCCCAGCTGCTCATCGTCCCCATTCATCCTTAGGTGGAGTGTTTGAAACAATGGGTTTGATCAATGGTAGCTGCAGTGTGGAAAGTGGGTGGATTCATATTTAACGGGGAGTCATTTGTGGTGGCGTTGAAGCTATTTTCACGCCGACGAGCAGAGAAGAGACTAAGAGAGCTTTACAATGGCTCAGAGACAACTAAGTGGGAACATAAATTCCATTTTCAAGTAAGCACTGTGGATGGAGAGGAATCATTAGGGGTGGTATTAAGGAATTTCCAAATATCATCTGGGCACCTCTGATGCAGGGCTCCTGGCTGCAAGTTAAAGCTCTCTTCTCCCAGCAACCTAATCTTTCTAGGGCACAGTAATCCATGATGGTGCCACAGTGTTGCACCGGCTGCTCCTGAGGGTGAATCAAATCCATAGCATAAGAATGGATGAATGATTAAAATTCACACCTATCTCAAGGGTCTAATCTTTGTTTCATCACACTATTTATGGTTTACTGCTGGAGTCAGGGTTGATACATAGCTTGGTGGTCTCTCCATTTCTGTTAATTGTGCCATAAAAATTAATCCTTATTTACGTATTGACTCCAGCATTGTTATGAATGCCACTTCACGATAAGAGAAAATCTGATCAGACCTCTGCACTTTTGCTGAAAATCAATTGTTCTCTAATAGTGGAGTGTTGTACAGTGTTTCCGGACAAGGATAATCTGCTCACTCAATGGCCCTACATAAACAGCCATTATCAAAAATACATCTTAACGTTGTGTTTTTGAGATGGATCATTCACTTTCTGTAGCTGTGCTTTATTCTAGTTCAGCTTTACTGGTCATTCATGCATTAGCAGCCTGGGGAGATATAGGGTCATTGTGAGAGTCCTTGTCTCTCACATGCTAATTGGAAAGGCACCGTAAGGAAGGGTTAAGTTGACACTAGTGCATGCATCCCTGGCCCCGTCTACACTGGCAAGTTTCTGTGTATTAAAACAGCTTTCTGCATTGTAACTCCTGAGGTGTACACACTGCCAAGCTACTTAGTGCACAGAAACTGCACAGCTGCAGCGCTGTAAAAAAAGCACCCCAACTAGAGGTGTACAGCTCTCTGCTCCAGGGCTACAGCACTGCAGGGCCAGTGTAGACACTGTGTTCGATTATAGCACTGTGATAGACCTCTGGGAGGTGTCTCACAATGCCTGTTTTCACCTCTCTGGTCATCGGTTTGAACTCTACTGCCCTGCCCTCAGGTGACCAACCATCATTCTCACCCCGTAAATTCCTCTGGAATTTTGAAAGTCCTCTTCCTGTTTGCTTGTTGATGTGTGCAGTAGGCCAGGCCTACTTCACACACCCGGCGATCCCCCCTTGGAGCAATGCCAAGCTGCTGGACCTCATCATCATATGGGGAAAGGAGACTGTCCATTCCCAGCTGTGCTCCAGCAATAGGAATTATGATACTTATGGGCAGATTCCATGATGCAGGGTCAACATGAAGGAGCTGCAGAAAACCTACCACAAAGCGCTCAGTGGCGACCCCACCTCTACTGAGAAGACCACTTGTGACGGTGCTGTTCCTGGTGGGATCCAACTGTGAGTGTCAGATTAGGACAGATTGCTTCCAAAGGGGCAACTACAGCCCAAAGCTGGGATTTTTCCACACTAAGGCAAACCAAACCAGCTAAACAGAAAAGACTTTGGTCTCACCCCACTGGCTAACCACAAGTCACACAAGCAATCCCCTTAAGACACTCCAGATTCCCAGTATCACCACCAGCAGCCACCTGTCCTGGGGATCAATGGTTATGAAAACCAATCCCACAAATAAAGAAAACAGTTCTCCCCAATTCCAAAGAATCAGGCCCCAGACCCAGGTCAATATACAAATCAGATCTTACCACAAATCACGCTGTTGCCAATCCTTTAGAATCTAAAATCTAAAGGTTTATTATACAAGGAAAAAGGTATAGGTGAGGGTTACGAATGATTAAAAGAAATCAATTACATGCAGTAATTGCACATCTCTTGGCTTAGGCTTGCAGCAAAGGTAGAATAAACTGCAGGTTTCAATCAAAGTCTTTGGAAAGCATCTCCGGCAGAGATGGGTCAGTACCTTTGTCCAGAGTTCCCTGAGAAGCAAAGTTCCATCCAAAGCTGGAAACAAGGCAGGCTGAAGACTGGAGGTAAAAGACGAAAATGGAGTCTGTAGCAGCTTCATTTATAGTTTTTTTTCCAGGTGCAAACACCTCTTTCTTCCTGCTGTGAAAAGTCCAGCCCCATGGAGTCCTGGAGTCACATGGGCAGATCACATGTTCATGCATGACTCATCATTTGCAGGCAGAAGCCATTATGCACAGGCTGCTTTGCAGGTTCTCTGTAGACTTCTTGTCTGGATTGGGGCATTCCAAGCTCCCAGAGTCCATTGTGCCGCTGATTGCTCTTAATGGTCCATCAAGCCCTGAGCAGAGCTGACGCCCGGTATTCTGGAATGTCCCCCTGGCAGCACAATATTTGGAAAGACAGACAGTCCAGAGCCAATATTCATAACTTCAACTACCAAATTGATACACACATACCAATGCCATATTTACAATTAGCAATCCATAACCTGGTCATAGACACCCATTATGACCTCCTGTACATAAGATTTGGACCCTGGTTGCAGAAATGATTTATAGGGTCCCAAATTATTTCAGTAACGTGACACCACTGTGGATACTTCAGTGGCTCGCGTGCCAGTCGAGAGTGAACCGAGCCAGGAAGAGGAAATCTTGGATGAGGATGTGAAAAGGAAGGGGGACCCAGAGGCAGAGGTCAACTCAACTCAGAGGTCAGATATGCATGCAGCCAAGAGCTCTTTTCCACCCCAGAGAAGGCTAGCCAGTCATAGCTTGCAGATGTTGGCAAAGTGCAAACAGGAGAGAAGGCCCCTGGTAAGTGGCCAGGAGAGAAGGCCCCTGGTAAGTGGATTTGATCTTGGGAATCACTGAGATGAGTTGTAGAGGGCAGGAGGGTTGCAGAAAACAAGCTTGTGTCTGTATGATGCAAGTACCACCACATGCCTAGTCCGAATGGTGGAACAGGATGTTGATTGACTCCCTCACTTCACGAGAATCTGTCTCAGAGATCTACAGGAAACTCTCATGGCGATAATGACCAATTTGTTGCCGTGGAGTCTTTGGCAGGGCGGATTTGTTTCTTGCCCCATTAATGGTAACTTTCCTGCACCACTGTGCCATCATGGGGGTGGGGAGAACCATTGCTGCATGCAGGCAAGCTGCATAAGGGCCAGAGTGGAAACTGAAGTCTTGGAGAAGAGTCTCAGTTGATTCTCTGGTTACCCTCAGCACTGAGATGTCTTCCATAATGATCACATCCTGTGGAAAATGTGGGGACTGTAAAGATTATCAGGCCCCCGCTACAGTGCCGGCTCTCCCCGAGAGCCATGTACCCAATGTACAGCAGGATCTGGGAAGAGTGATTTACCCTGCCCCTGTGACTACTCACAACTTTGGGAGTCTTGCGGCTCATGTGTGCTTGCCGGGAGTCGGTCAGTTAGTGACAAGTGTGTGAATACTGGCTGGGTTTTAAATCACCGCATCAGTGTTCTCTGTGTTGCAAACAATACTGCCTCTGTAAAATGTTGTGTTTAAATTTCACACATATGACCTTAGGAGCCCAGCCTCCCTTTTAGTTATTGGCGGCTGAACAGCTGCACAGAATTAGAAAGTGGCCACCAGCAACAAATGCACAAATTTCTTAGAACACCAAAAAACCAATCTGGTTCTTAAAAAAGGTAAATTTTATTTAAAAAACAAAAGAAAGAACATAAATCTGGAACTTAGGCTATTGCTAGATTTTAAAAGAGCAAATGTAATAATTAAGCATCAAGAATGGTTTTATTGAGGTCCAGCTTAAAAGTTACAAGCAAAACAAAAACACCTGAGGTTAGCACAGAGCAGTCCACAAGCCTCACAGAAATAATAGAAATAAACCTAATCGCATTGTCTTAGACATTTCCTGATCTCCTTACATATATGGGGTTTCAAATAAGAAGTTTCTAGGTATGATATGATGGTTTTTCATACCTGGCACAAGCTTCTTACTACATTGCTGCTCTGTGTCTCCTCTCCAGAGAGCAACAGACAGACCAAAGGAAAGATTTTTTTCCCAATTTTAAAAAGTTCTAGCTCTCCCATTGGCTTTTATGGTCAGGTGCCCACTCCCTTCCTTTGTTTATGTGTTTTTTAACCCTTTACAGGTAAATCAAGTAGAGAACTGCTACTAACAGAGATTTTGTAGCTAACTGGCTGGCTGGGTGTCCATAAAAGGAAGCTCCCCCTCCCTTTATTTATCACACCTCATGTATGGCTTCCTAAGCCATGGCATTAAGGAGTAGGTGGGGTCTCCCAGGATCACAATGGGTATTTCCACTTCCCCTAGGGTGACCTTGTGGTCCAGGAAGAAAGTCCCTGCTTTCAGCTTCTTGAACAGGCCAGTGCTCCGAAAGATGCATGCATCATGCACCTTTCCGGATGAGCCTGCGTTAATGTCCATGAAACACCCACGGTGACCCGTAAGCACCAGGAGAACCACTGAGAAATACCCCAAGATCAATGTCACACTCCTCTTGCCTTTCTAGTTTAAGAAATAACTTCACTGACACTCGTAACACGTTGGTCAGAGCGAGCAGCATATTGGTCAACAGTTCGGAATCCATTCCTGCAGACCGAAAAGGCAGGGCACGCAGTACACCAACCATTGAAAGATGGTGCCAACTGTGGACGGAAGCATAGAGATTGCTGGAATGTGAAGCAATGCATCACGAGGCATTGGAACAGGACCCAGAATGACCTGTGACCCCTTTCCCACAACTCTTAGTGGCAGAAGAGGAAGAGATGTTCTGTGGAATAGCTCCCCGGGGTGCACTACTCTGAATACTGTTGCAAGTGCCACAAGTGTGAACACATCATTATGCAGGCAGCTGACAGTGTGAACACGCAACAGTGGTTTCCGTTCAGTGCTCTCTGAGCAGCACTGCAACTCCCGGCGCTGCAACTCTGCCAGTGCAGACATATCCCCTGTTACATCACAGCTCTTCAGGGTTTAGTTCCATGGGGCTCAAGCTTCGGTCCTGCTGATGTTTCCCTATGGGTTCAACTGTGGATCCTTGACAGAGGGAAAGGGAACAGACCTGTGTTGGAGTAAGAGGACTTAAGCCCCAGAAGGCTTCTGTAGTGTCAGGAGAGTTCAGAGAGGTATCTAGAAATGTTTCCATAAATATTGGTCCTTTGTGTGGAACTGGAGGGCTGAAGGGTGACTGGGACAGTGCCATCCACGTTCTCCTGTTGTCATGTGTGCGCAAGAGGTTTCAGCCAAAGGGCCTGGAAAATGCTTATCTGCAATGCCTTTTCACACGCTTGAAGAGTGAACACAAAGGGGTTGCATGACAGCCTTAGTGCCTGTTGTGCATTCGAAGGTCCTTTCCTAACCACTGAAGAATGTCTGCATACTGCCCAGGTAATTCACACTTTGCATGTGTATTTTCCTTTGGTGTTGGCGGGAGCTGTGACATTTTACCCCCGCTGAACAGCAGGAATACAATATACTCCTGCAATAAGACTGGCGTGAATTGTGGTGCAATGACCCATGCCTACTAGACAGACAAAAGGATGAAAGGCAAATACCATCAGAAAAGCTAGGTGTAAATTAATACAGGCCTGTGTTGGCTTGTTGTCAATCTAAGACATTTTTACTTGCAAAATAATAAATAAAGATAAGGCCAGATCCTAGGTGATGCAAATTAACTTCAATTGAGCTACTTTGATTTATATGAGCTGAGGAGCCAGCTCAAACTTTAAATATCTATAATTATTTTACTTTGTTTTACTCCAGGCTAAACAACTATCTCCCCCAAACATATCTTAATTAAAAGAAAGACATTTATATATTTTCTTAAGCTTAGACAAGGCCATTGAGGATGTTCAGGGAAAATACATGGCATTTAAGATTTTCATGGTTGGATTCAGATGTGCCCTTGTGGTTTGGGTGTTCTCATTAAAACTCAGCATTACAAACACAGGGCTATTGTCATCTTCTTTAACTATAGGGGATTTAGATTTTAATTGTCTTCTTCCTTCTTGAACTCATCCTACGATATCTGCTTCAGTAAATAGAGGACAATGCTGCATTTAAATGTCTATGTGGATTTTATTTTCTCTCATCCAGTGCTGAAAATTGACATTGCTCAAATCTGTTTTGCTAATAGGTTTTTTTCTTTTGGAATGTCTCTTGTATGTTTTCAATATTTTTAATGTAATTTTACTGAAGAGGGGAGGCAGTGTGATCTAGGGGAGTCAGGAGACCAGGGTTCTATTCCTGGTTCTGCCTAATTTTGTGATCTTGGACAAGTCACTTCATCTCTCTGTGCCTCTGTTTCCTCTCCCAGTCTTTTCCTATATAGGTCTGACTCCTACAAGGACTTATGCACACCCTTAATTTCATACATTGTGAGTAGCCCCAGTGACTTAAAGCTAACATAATAAAGACTTTACAATACCTGCCCCCAGAGCACTTAGAGTGTATTGGACCATGTATTTTCATAGTCCATAATATTTTGGGGCCCAACTCCAAAACCCACTGAATTCCGTTGAAAGACACCACTTGATTTCAATGAGGTTTGGATTGAGCCCTCGATGTATGAACAATAATCAGTCGACCCATAAATACAAATATTTTTCTTCTGAGATGTTTCTAGTCATCCTTCAAAAATTATATTTAAAACACAAAATATTGTTTGAGGCAGTGATTATATTTTCTGTGAGGAATCAGATTTCCTTTCTTTTAAATTATTCATTTATCTGATTAGGTTAATGGTTTCTGGGCAGACAGTGTATATTAATTAGCTATTGGTGAATCTCTGAAGGCACAGAGATTCAGCTGATATAATCATCTCAGAATCTGGACGCCTATACCAAAGCTCCCTCCAAACTTTCAGATTCAAACTAATTCCATGCTGCCCACTCTCTCACAGGCTCATTATTGATATTGAAAATCTCTCTGGGAGGCTCCTCCATCCATCACCATTGAGGAAAAGGCTCTGCAACCCTTCCTGTCCCAGCAGTGAAGGCTACATCCTTGGAGAGATGCTGTGTGACTAACGTCCTAACAGCAACAGATGTCTATAAGCCATGTGTACACTGGCTGAAGAGTGGAAGAAGGCCCAATGAGGGGGTCTTGAACCTCGTGGTTGATACCAATACCATTATGTTCTCCATTAGGATTTCTACTGTGTGAGACCTTCTTATTAGTGGTTTCTTGGAGTAAATGTTGAAACCACATAACATGCAAATGTAAAGTTTCCAGAAGGGGAGTGGAGACAAAATAAATGGAACCTAACAAGGGTTCATTGAAGTTTCCAACTCCAGCTCCCATAGCAACTCCTCAGCCATAGCTCCACTGGGTTAGGCCCAGCTGAGAATTTGAAAGCAGGGCCAGGAGAGATGAAGCCATGGAACATACTCCACGCAATGCTTGCCTCTCCCCCCACAAACTTCCTAGCTGTGGGTAAAGTCAGCTAATGGGAAAACAACATCATTTGGGAGCCATGCAGCTGTAGCACTAGTCTTGCCAGCAAGTTAAAGTATGGGCTGGATGAATGGACTATAAGGTGGATAGAAAGCTGGCTAAGATCATCGGGCTCATTAGGAGATGAGAAGATGGAGAACAAATGCTAAGTCATGCTTCAGCCCTCCTTTCCTTATAATGTGCCTATTTTTATTTTTTAAAAGTACATGATACCCCTCTCTCTCCTCTCCTTCCACTCTGGGAGTCCATTACAGCTTCAGTCTTCTCCACAATAGAGACAAAGGAACAAATTGCACCTAAGGAACTCAAGTGGTAGAGGCCTGTTCTTTTGGAGTAGTGCAAGCTGAATTTTACCAGTGCTGTCACTGTGAAATTCAGCAACCATGATGTGCAGCATGGTGGTGACAATGAAGGCTCAAGTGCCCTGATTTTTTATAATTTCACATCAAAAAACAACTTTCAGAATCATCATAGAATATAACTGTTGTGTCTTTAACCACATGACCTTACTATGTACCAATAAAGACATAGACATGATGGGTTATGTCAGGCAGAACAAAGGGGAATTTCTGCTCCACTAACTGAATGGCAAAAGGCAAAACACAGTCAAGATAAAGGTGAGTAATAAGCAATAGTGCCATCTAGTGGTAAAACTGTAAAAACAGCTTCAATACACTAAACATTCTAAGAAAGTAAACCATTCTAACTTGCAAAATCATATTGTATCTCCCTGTGTGCACCACATTCTCAAAAATGTACACTCCAAAATGCCCTTACTAATCTACAGTATTAATATTAACTGCCTCACCTCAACAATCACTAAATGTCAAGTTCTGTCACTACCTAAATATAGTATATTTTCAAAAGCAGTCATCATTGGCCTAACTCTCTTCCCACTGAAGTAAATTGCAGTTTGACCATTGACTTCAGCGGGTCAGAGTTAAGCCAATGCTGACTGCTTTAAAAAAAATCCATCTCTAGGGAGCTCTCTGGTTCTTTAAGAGTCATGTGCATGAACAGTAACTCAGGTCCAGACTGCAAAATTAGTCTCAGTTAACACTGGTTTACATTATGCATGTTTCATTTTAAAGTTGAGATTTGGAAACACATTCTGCCAGGAATCTGGCTGAACGAGACAGAACCGCATTTTGCCTGTTATCACCCGAAACAATAAATTGAGCGAGGCTCACTCCAAACTGATTCCTGCCTCACCAAAAGTTTTATGACTGTTGATGGTCCTTTATTTATTTAATTTCACTCAACTAATATACAACATCACATAAAACAGCAGATGTCCTGAGTTCTGGACATGCTGTCATCCTTTAAAATGAAAGAACAGAGATGATCCATATACTTCACTTCACTACTGCACAACAAAAGTAACAGCAGTCTTGCTTAAAGCTTCATGTCATCCGTCCAGCCAGTAATTCCCAGTATCTCAAACCAACCATTACTCATCTCACTCACAAACCTCAAAGGCCTGAGACAGCAAAGACACCTAACCAGATGCCCTGACGGTCAACAAATTCAGGCAATTTGGACCAATATGTTACATGTTCAAAGGACCCATGAGCAAACACCTTGTTACGAGCCCTCTCTCTGAAACCTAGCTTGAGTGTCTTCACTGAACACATCTAGGTAAGTATTGCATGAGCTGAAAGGCAGGGAGGTCCCAGAGTATTAGGGTTGGCCTCCAACCTGAGTTTCAGGTTTTCAAAAATCCCAGATAAATTCTCTTATTCATAAGTGTTATGAACTTTGTACATAGTTGCACTCAGTATTTGCCCCAATCCACTGTATACTAGCATGCATTAGAGAGAAACATTCCATTGACCCAAAACTCAGCCCATAAATAAATATATGTGGCCCAGATTGGCCCTGATCTTAAACAGGAAATACCTGCTCTAGTGCACATACCAAGCAACAACAAAGAAAGGGGAAATGGTTAAGTACTTTTAGAGTTAAAGTCTGTGCCCTGAACAGTAAATTTTATGGCCAAAAGTGAGTCCTCTTGGGGCTCATTTATTATTGCAAAAATGATTGGAGCTGGGGACCGTGACACAATTACCTGTTACTGCAGATTTATTGAAAATTAGCAATTCCATTTATATCTGTGAGATTTCAGGGATTATTCTGCTAGAGACTAGAAAACTGATAGATTTACAACTCTGGCAAATCTTGTTGTACCAACTAATAGAGCAACTGAGAAAATTTAGAGGTTTGTACTCCTAAAGGAGTTAACCTTTGGATAAAGAAACATTTTTCAAGTAGCATGTGAGAAATTATTGGGTCCATAAATTGTCACTGTCAGCATGAAAAATATCCACTTCACAGGTTTTATTTTTCGTGTGAGAAAGATATAACAATCAAAAATTAGTGCAAATTTTTTGTACCATCAGTCGGCCACGTTCTGTAATCACTTCCAAATACTATTAATTACCGGACTAGTTTAACTGCACATTCTTTGTTAGCCTACTGGTGCATATTGCTATCATTTGCCTGGCTGACTATAAGTATATTTTCAATCTATATACAGTATTTTATAAGTTCATTATTACTGTATTGACTTAAAAATATTTGATCTGACTTTGGTTTTGATTTTTGTCTACTCACTCGACTCCTTAAATTGAATCAGACATTCAACAGCATTATAATAATTACAGGTCTTAAAAAAAAGGAAGCAGATATCCCTAATTGTGAAATAGGTTTCTGTAATTGACAAAGCACACAAAAAAATTGTTTTACCTGCCTAAAAAGCTTCTGATGACCCCTAAAAAAGTGTGTCTACCCTATTGCACAATTGATTTGGGAAAGGTTCTCTCTTTCCCTTCCCAAATATTTGAATTATCAGATATTGGCCACTTCAGCAAATAGGATAGTGGATGGGATGGAACTGATGGTTTGATCCTCATCTAAAATACTGTTTTTATTTTGATAGACAGAAAAACTGGCCTAATGTCTTTATCTGTCCAGTCACTGTTTCTTTGTGGTGGCAACCTCTTAAAAATGATTTTTATAGTCTTTTAGCTACTTTTGTAGGCTAATTTTCTTGCCCTACCTTGCTATTCTGTATTCATACTTAGAGATATAAATTAAATTAACAGAGCCATAACCGTGATCTTCTTTCCAAAGAAAACTTCTCTTGGACCATTCACCTTGAGAACTCTGCTACCCTATATAGCAGCTGTTCCAATGGAAGCTTGTATGTCTAGCATCCATCTGCTAAAATTACTCTTTATATTGAGATGTGTTAGGGATTCTATTTCCCCACTCTGAACTTTAGGGTAAAGATGTGGGGACCCCACATGAAAGACAAATCACCCCCCAAGCTTATTTTACCAGCTTAGGTTAAATCTTTTCCCCCAAAACCCAAACTTTTCCAGTTGGGGCTTGGAAATTGCTGCCACCACCAATATGAGTCCCCAAAACTATGGGGTGGGGCACATTGGAACCCCGATAGTAACACACACACCCCTTTTTACCTGGGAGAGATTCGAGGACACAAATCCTCACTAGCTGTGAGACGAGCCTGATCCAAACTAGGATCACTCCAATGGAAATAATCAGCCAGTTCTTACCAAAAAGATTTTAATAAAAGAAAAAGAGAAAAGCATAAACTACTTTACAGGGATACATAGATACTAAACTTCCTAGCATTACTCATCCCTCATGGAGCCACTCCCTGAGAATTTTTCTCCCCGCTAACTTCACAGTCTAAGGACACCGTGGATCGATTATAAGTGATACAATTCAAGAATACACTTACTGGCAGACTTTTGTTTTTCTTAGCAGGTTATTGAAATGATGAATAGAAACATAGATATGATTCTTCCCCATAGCCAGGGAATGCAGATAGACTCCGAGCAGCCGAGAGAAAGACAGACAGAAAAACCCGGGAACAAAAGTGAAAGTAACTCCTTTGTCTGCTAGGTATTAGCAGCTCTGATACGTCATCCCCTCTCCTGTTTCAGGTTTAACGCTTTACAGGTAAAACAGTAATTCTAAGGCACTTCATACTTATGACAAGATGCATCTTTCATTGAGAAGGAGCCTCATAATATCAAGAATGCCTCAGGTCAGAGTAAAGGGGAGGAGACAGTAGAAGCATTTGATCATACCTGGAGTAAAATTTAGGGGAACAATATAGTTCAGAGTCAAAATGGGCAGGAAGGAGAGGGAAAGATGGTATTTCTTCAAGCTCTTTCCACAAAATAAGTTCTACCCAGGTGAGTCACCAAAATGAAATGCTGCCCACAGTAGATTATGAAGGCGCTTGAAATATGAGGTGGGCTTTCTGAACCCAATAGACTCCTTGAGCTTGGCTCCCCCTCTGTGGGGCTTATGATCTTGGGCTTGACTATGCTCCTTGGTTGGGGTGGGGGAGAAGGGAAAAGTGATGGTATCTCCCAATTGCTATCCACTTGTGGCACCAAAAAGAGATGCTTCTTACTATAAATTGTGCAAATCTATGATCTCCACTCTCCTTTATTACACAAGGAATGAAACAGTTAATAAAACCGATATTTACATTATCATCACTAGGCATGTGAGTTAACACCTCACTGAGATGAACAGAGCAGTTCACACCTCTCAGATCTATTGTTCAGACTCTTTGCTGAACTACCTAGATATCGCTACCTCCATTACACTCAGTTCACATTTTTGAGGTTTTCTTCACAATCACAACAGTCAAAGACTTTCGTTAAAAAAAAACAGTAGGCTAAGATTCTAAATGAGAAGGAGGAAGTGACTTAAGACAGTTGCTGAAACACTGTTACAACCCATGCCAGTAAAATACAAGCCCTGTATTTAATGAAGAGCAAGAAGCAGCGGAATTCGACCAATTTAGAATTTAAGAAACTACCGCATTTTAGGGACTGACAATGTAGGTCCCTGACCACCCTCAATTCCCAGGTGCAGCCAGGTGGTGCTCAGCATCTCACAAAACGTTCTTTTCATATTAAGCAATTCACTTCAAAAACATTTTTGGTTTTAATTTTTTTATAAAAAGTGGTTTTAAAATTGAATTATTTTTACAGAGTAAAAATTTAATGGGATCATTCTTATTAGTGAGACTGGCGTATAACAAGGTGCACTTGTTATAAGACCCAAAAGGTCATTTCTTGTTTACAAAAGCAATGCTTTCACAATACAGGACGTTCAAGGCCATGGTTCCAAATATTGTGCTTTTCTTGACATTGTTGGCTTTACTCATAGGACTTTCTTTCCCTAACCAATGTGTATTTGCATGGCTAGAACTTGGAAGAGAGCCAACTGCTGGAAGCTGAAGTTGGAAAAATTCAAATTAGGAATAAGACACAGGTTTTAACAGTGAGAGTAATTAACCACTGGAGCATTTTAACAAGGGAAGCAGTAATCTTATCATCATATGGACTCCTTAAATCAAAATTGGAGGTCTTTCAAAAAGATGTGCGCTAGCTCATCTACATGTCATTCATCTTCTGAGCGTTCACTTATATAATAGTTGCCTTCATTGCAGAATTACTCAGTGTAGTTCTGTGGCCTGTGTTATACAGAAGGTCAGACTGGATGGCCATATGGGCCCATTGGGCATCATAATCTCCAAGTTTATGAAAATGTTTCAATAAGATTGAAATGTGAGTGTTATTTATTTTGAAAACTTGCACATTCAGCTATTATTGCAATTTCCTTGTTTGTGATCTCCTGTAGTCCCAGATCTCAGGATTTCACAATGTCCAGAATGTTGCACCCACCTTCATAGCCTCGCCAAAGAAATGCAAACACTTCCCTGTCACACACACTTCAAGCAATCCCATTGGCATCCCACCCATGTTGGAATCCAGTTCCCAGCTGCCTTCTTTGAAAATCCTTTATGCACTGCTCCAGCTGGTCTTACAGCTGGTCATTTATGGAGCTATCCTGTAAGGTGCCAAGCAACCTTCACTTTCCATGCACTTCAACAGGAATTTGAGCATGGTCAGTAGCTCTCAAAACTAGACTCCTAATATCTGCCTCCAGTCTATTCCAACCCACATTATCACCACTGTCAGAAAGAGACCTTCTCCTAAGCATCACATCATCTAGGACACCTTTATTTTATTGGTTTATTTCCATCTTATCAACTCTCCATCAGTTTTCAAAAATCATTAATATATTCCAAGACCAGAAGGGACCACTGTGATCATCTAGTCTGACCTCCTATATAACACAGGCCATAGAACGTCCCTGAACTGAAAATTCATCTTTTCCCCCTTTCCTGTTAATTTCTTCTCTCTCTGTTACTCTGTAATTGTGCGATGTCTTGCACATAACAGTGTATTTTTTCATGTGATGTTTCATCTTAAAATCAGTTTATTGGACTTATCCTTGATATAAACATTTGGAAGCCATTTATTTAACTCCTTTAAGAAAAACAAGAGATCTGGACCCCTTGATTAATTTTTCTTCTGGCTTCAATGATCAGTCATTTGAATAATATTAGCAAATGAAACAGGAAAGGCCTGGGCTTAGACTGCCTAACACGGGAAGATTGCTACTGCCATAATATTCAGTCACAGTTAGGACCTTACTAAGAATGAAACTCCCCTGAGAGCCTGCTATGCAAATGTTTCTGTTCAGACTGAGAATGGTAGGTGACAAATGAAAATTTGCTTAGTCATGTAAATACCTGCTTGAGGCAAAGTCCAGAAAATTTCTTTTTCTCATTCAAATTCACAACATGAAACTCAATTTTGGTTTGTTTGTTTTTACTCACAGATGAAGATGGGTTTTTCAGGCCATTATACCCTGCTCCATCAACTTTTCTGAAGGTAATATCAGGTCACAAACTCAGACATCGCAGTTGTGAGCTTGGGCTTTATTTTTAGATGAAAACATGTTGCATCAGGTGCATTAGCGATTTGGTGATGCATAATGTGCAGAAAGATAATGTAATGCTACTGACAGTACCAAAGATAAACTACAGAATGATGCTGGCACACACATTAGGGAGGGAACCAGAAGCAAGGCAAGCATGCTCACCTCCCACTCACTTCAATGAGAAATGAAGGCACTTAGCACCTTTGAGCATTGGCCTGCTAAAGCCAGGGTTGTAAATTCAATCCTTGAGGGGGCCATTTAGGGATATGGGGCAAAAATCTGTTGGATAATTTAATTGGGGATTGGTCTTGCTTTGAGCAGGAGATTGGACCTCCTGAGGTCCCTTCCAACACTGATATTCTATGATTTCCATGGGGATTTTGCCTTAGTTGGGAGTGTAGGACTGGGCCACAGGTTACTTAATACCATTTTTATTATCACCTGTCTGTCTACTACAATTTTCTGTTTCTCTTCATTTCAAACCTACATTAGTGGTATGAATTTTTAAAAACCCTCTCAGAGTTCTGTTAAAGACTTGCAAGTCTTTGATGTTAAGGTCTGAAAAGGAAAGAGCTGTTAAACTAGAGAAAGAACTTCACAGTTCATTCCAACAAGTATTAACTCTTTACTACAGGAGAATGACAACAGCTGTGAGATTTTGGGCTACATCCTGCTCCCTTTGGAGTCAATGTAAATTTTGCCATTGGTGTTAGGAAGAACAAGCCCTCGATCTGTTAATCTATATATATAAAAGTCAAGTGGTGTATGTATGAGTGTATGTATGTATGTATGTATGTATGTACGTATGACAGCGAACTCCTCCCGCACCGTTTGAGCCAGAGACTTGAAATTTGGTACAGTGAGGGGTCTTGGGGTCTAGATCTTGGTAAGGGTCGAAAAATTTTCGGATCTCACCTCTGACGCCCCCCAGGGGTGAAAGTCTTTCAGGGCCAATCACATCGGCTGGGCGGTTAGGTGCTGATGATGTCATAATACCCCCTCCAACAGACACCGCACTCGCTCAGCTCGCCCCTCCCTCCTCCAACGGAACCCCGGAGATCCCTCAGCTCACTGCCCCTCCCCCCTCCCAACGGAACCACGGAGATCCCTCAGCTCACTGCCCCTCCCTCCTCCAACGGAACGCCGGAGATCACTCAGCTCACTGCTCCTCCCCCCTCCCAATGGAACCCCGGAGATCACTCAGCTCACTGCCCCTCCCCCCTCCCAACGGAACCCCGGAGATCCCTCAGCTCACTGCCCCTCCCTCCTCCAACGGAACCCCGGAGATCACTCAGCTCACTGCCCCTCCCCCCTCCAACGGAACCCCGGAGATCACTCAGCTCACTGCCCCTCCCTCCTCCAACGGAACCCCGGAGATCCCTCAGTTCTCTGCCCCTCCCCCCTCCCAATGGAACCCCGGAGATCACTCAGCTCACTGCCCCTCCCCCCTCCCAACGGAACCCCGGAGATCACTCAGCTCACTGCCCCTCCCTCCTCCAACGGAACCCCAGAGATCACTCAGCTCACTGCCCCTCCCCCCTCCAACAGAACCCCGGAGATCACTCAGCTCACTGCCCCTCCCTCCTCCAACGGAACCCCGGAGATCCCTCAGTTCTCTGCCCCTCCCCCCTCCCAATGGAACCCCGGAGATCACTCAGCTCACAGCCCCTCCCCCCTCCCAACGGAACCCCGGAGATCACTCAGCTCACTGCCCCTCCCTCCTCCAACGGAACCCCGGAGATCACTCAGCTCACTGCCCCTCCCCCCTCCCAACGGAACCCCGGAGATCACTCAGCTCACTGCCCCTCCCCCCTCCCAACGGAACCCCGGAGATCACTCAGCTCACTGCCCCTCCCCCCTCCCAACGGAACCCCGGAGATCACTCAGCTCACTGCCCCTCCCTCCTCCAACGGAACCCTGGAGATCACTCAGCTCACTGCCCCTCCCCCCTCCAAACGGAACCCCGGAGATCACTCAGCTCACTGCCCCTCCCCCCTCCCAACGGAACCCCGGAGATCACTCAGCTCACTGCCCCTCCCTCCTCCAACGGAACCCCGGAGATCACTCAGCTCACTGCCCCTCCCTCCTCCAACGGAACCCCGGAGATCCCTCAGTTCTCTGCCCCTCCCCCCTCCCAATGGAACCCCGGAGATCACTCAGCTCACTGCCCCTCCCCCCTCCCAACGGAACCCCGGAGATCACTCAGCTCACTGCCCCTCCCTCCTCCCAACGGAACCCCGGAGATCCCTCAGCTCACTGCCCCTCCCTCCTCCAACGGAACCCCAGAGATCACTCAGCTCACTGCCCCTCCCCCCTCCAACAGAACCCCGGAGATCACTCAGCTCACTGCCCCTCCCTCCTCCAACGGAACCCCGGAGATCCCTCAGTTCTCTGCCCCTCCCCCCTCCCAATGGAACCCCGGAGATCACTCAGCTCACAGCCCCTCCCCCCTCCCAACGGAACCCCGGAGATCACTCAGCTCACTGCCCCTCCCTCCTCCAACGGAACCCCGGAGATCACTCAGCTCACTGCCCCTCCCCCCTCCCAACGGAACCCCGGAGATCACTCAGCTCACTGCCCCTCCCCCCTCCCAACGGAACCCCGGAGATCACTCAGCTCACTGCCCCTCCCCCCTCCCAACGGAACCCCAGAGATCCCTCAGTTCTCTGCCCCTCCCCCCTCCCAACGGAACCCCGGACTACATCAGCTCACTGCCCCCCCCCACCTGCGAAGGTCCCTGGAATCCCTCGGCTCTGGGCCCCCTCCCCCCCTGCGACGGATCTGAGTTGGGTTTGGTGGGACGGTAAGTGAGGTGGGGGTGTCGGATTCGGTCGGGGGGTGAGGTGGGGGTGTCCGGTTTGCTTGGGGGGGTGGGAAGGTGTTGGGGTGGGTGAGGGGTGAGGGGTGGGTGTTGGGGTTGGTCAGGGGGTGTCAGCTGTCTGCCACCTCCCCACCTCCGACTGACCCGAGCAGCGCCGGGCACTTATGCTAGTCACTAATAAAAAACATCACCTCCTGAATCTATCAATAAAGCAAAGAAAGCACATCAGGATTATTCTGTGTTTCAAAGAGCCTTGCAGCACCTTATAGACCAGGCCTGCACAACTCGGAAAGCAGTGAGGGCCACATTACTGCAAAAAACTCAGCTGTGGGCCAAAAAGCACCTCCCTCGCCCCACCCCCATCCAGTTCCCCCAACCCCTCCACTTGGCTTGCCCCACTCCTACTCACCCCACGGGCCGCACAGTAAGGCCGTGCGGGCCACGTGTGGTCTCCAGGCCGCATGTTGTGCAGACCTGTTATGAACTAACAGATTCAATCACACTATTGTAGAGCTGATCCTATAATGCAAGTACAGATCATCTGCTTTGGCCAGTGTTTCACCTGTTACAGACTGAGTTTAAAGGGCCCATCTTTTTATTTGTATTGTTTAGTACTAAATAAATATATAGC
This sequence comes from Sternotherus odoratus, assembly GCA_032164245.1. NCBI lineage: Eukaryota > Metazoa > Chordata > Testudines > Kinosternidae > Sternotherus > Sternotherus odoratus. The sequence goes on from JAVMKO010000003.1 coordinate 152,106,332, forward strand.
GTCATCATTTCACAGCAGGGAGCCCCTTCTTGGTGGAGGTGATGGGTGAGGTGCGGGTGAAGGAAAGCATCACCCAGTGCCACCGTGTTGCCTCCAGCCTGTGGCCAACATGGGCAGCATCTGTGACTTCAGCTTCAAGAACCTAAGTGAGGGGGCCTGAGGCTGTCTCGGGTCAGGGGCTGGGGTTACCCACATGGCCAGAGCGGGCTGCAGTCAGCTCATGCGGGACGGGGCTTACAACTTGAAAAATAAATGAGCAAAAATCAGCCTTCTAATTCTGAACAAAGAAAGGGGGCCAGAGTCTTGGTTGATGTAAAGCAGCACAGCACCAATTTACACTGACTATGGATCTAGCCCCTCAAATAACTCTCATTTTCTGTGTTTCATTTGCAGTTGGGACTATTCTGGCCAAATACTTGACAGTGGAATAAATTATGTCAGTGGCCATGGAGCTGCTCACAGGTACAATATGAGCATTATCGGACTCCTTGAATTTGCTACCCTTGTGTTTATTACATACATGAAGGGAAACTTTGGGAGTATGTTTGAAAGGCTGTTTCTTCTTTTTTTGAGAGAGAGAGTCTGAAGACTTTCTTGTCAACGTGTAAATCCCCTTTTTGTAACATTCCTGTAGTAAGCAAGAAAGTGACTGACTTCATGACTTTTATTTATTCTATTTATTTACTAATTGACCTCATAGAATTCCAGTAAATAATTTCTTGTGCGGAATAGTGCTATTTATTTAATATGCCATAAATTACATCACAGGTAAGCAGCAACTTTATAAAAACTTGCTGAGCAGCCAGTGTTACATGCTGAGGCTCTGCTGTTTATATAGTAGCCACGAAACCCTTCCTGTCATTCCTGAGCCCTGGTCCATCACCAGTCTAGGTCTCTCCTGAAACCTGACCCTTGTCCTCTAGTTCCATTAACCACACAATGTCATTTACTACATTACTCAGTACAGGCTTGATCCTATGCCCATCGAATTCAATGACAAAGCTCTCATCAACTTTAAAGGTTCAGGATCAGGCCTGTGAATGGGTGTAGCTGAATCTGGCTCCAAGTCTTTTGATTAATTATTTTTTTTTTTAGGTAGCAATAAAAAGAGTCTTAAGAGTTTGATGCCATAAAAAGATCCTATTGCCAGATACTTGCTCCTTATTCTTCCTTTGATCAATAATCATTGCATAGCATCATACTGGCTTATTGTTCCAAAAACACAGGAAGCTTTCTGTTTTTAAGGTTGCTGTACTACAGAGTGACCTTTTCATGAACCCAGATGTTTATAAATCTCTTGTTCAGTACTTGTGTCATAAGGATTACCCACTGCTCTCTGTGATGTATAGTGATGATACTGTTTCACCTGCACCATGATGGAATTTCACTGTGTTTTTCTGTCTCTTTTCTGTATACGGTTCCCGGCTTATGGATGGCACAGACTAATGTCTATGATAAGTTATGTTCTCCTTGCAGCCAGTTTTGTATATTCTCAAGGCTTGAACATTTCATATACAGAGATATAGCTAATTTATAGCCCATTCACTTTTGAAAATATCTGTTATGCTGTCTTTCCTTCCAGAAGGGAGAGAGGATGAAGAGATGAACACTGTATTCTCCATTGGTAAGAGAAGAATTTTATGTGTAAATTCTTGGTCTAGTTTATACCTGAAATGTATCTATCTATATGTCGATATTTACAGTAGATTAAATGTCCATGAAAGCAGCCGTATTGACAGTTCTAGAAACCAAATTATTCTGGTTATCCACAGGTCATGGATAGTAGCAACAGTCCAAAATTCTCTACATGTCATACTTATCTGCCTCAACTCTTTCCTGAAAGGATCATGCCTATGAATGAGAGGAAAGCTCAGTTTCCATTCACATTTAATCCTTGGCGTACCAAAAAGAATGCTAACTTCTACCAGCTGTTATGCTGGTCTTTGTGATATCAATATCAGTCCACCTGTAGGTGGACTAACACCTTATATGCTTTTGATGCATTCTTGGCCAGGTCTATGTGAAATCAGCAAGTTAGAGGTGAAAGGCTTTACAGATCAGATACTGACTCTTCCCATGGCAACTTCTTGTTGCCTTGATGGTGAAAATCCAGACACAATGCTGATTTAACCAAACACAAAAGTATCTGTAGCACAGTGAATTATTAGATAATATAGAGTCACCATATCTGGTCATTCAATGTAAGTTAGAGCAGCCCACAGACTGCTGTAACTTATGCCAGGGAGGGACAGACCTTTTCCCAGGCCATCCCTGGAGCCATTTATGCAGGACTATCCCCCTATCCCCACCATCCTTCCTGAGCTGATACAAGCACAGCATGGCCCAGAGTCAGAATCTATATACCTAACCCATGAGCTTTCCAGTTCCTATTAGCTGTTTTACTATTATGATATAAAATATCAAAAAAGATCAACATGGATTGAGCTCTGCTCCCTTTGAACTCCATGGGAAATTAACTGAAATTTGATAACTGGGTCCCAATAGATGGTTCCTGCATGAGTTTTTATAAATCTAATAGAAACAAGATAGATGACATAATATCTTTTAGTGGACCAACTCCCATTGGTCAGAGAGACAAGTTGGAGCTCTTCTTCAGGAAAGCTTGTCTCTCTCACAAACAAAATTTGGTCCAATCTCACCTACCTCATCTCTCTAATATCCTGAAATTGACACAGCTACAACAACACCATATAAAACAAACAATCTTATAATGATACTTTAATATATGGAAAATGAAGAAAATCTGTAGTAATTATAGAAACTAAACCTGTGAGAGGACCAGTCAGTTTAAGGTCAATCACCTAAACTGAGAACATCTAATCCTAATTTCAGATGCTGAGTTCACATGCAAATGTCTGGTTGGTTGGTTGTTGTTGTTGTTGTTTTTGTTGTTGTTGTTGTTTTGTTTCTCCAAGAATCAGAGAGGATTAGGGTTGCAAGAGACCTCAGGAAGTCATCTAGTCCAATCCCCTGCTCAAAGCTTATTTGACAATGATGACTCATTATAACTGGGATATAATATGTCAGAACTTCAAGCTTAATTTAGAGGGAAGTATTTTCATCTTATGGTAGGAGTACCATTGACTTGGAGAATTATACAGTAGCGATTTAAGAAATAAGAGAGACAAAGCAACGTAGGCTACATTCTTTGTGGAAATCAGAATTGTGCCAAGGAGATTTACAAAGGCAAGAGTATTTCACTGGGAGAGGTATAATCTTCAACTGCGAGTCAACTGAAAGTTAATGGGGACATTGCTAAAGATCATAGACAGATGGCTACTTTTCTTTTAATGAACATTTTATTAATGTCACCTTTAAATTAGTTAAATTTGGATCAGATGATAATGTAATGCAAAAAGCTTCCTCCCTGGAACACTTCAGGGTGTATGGTAGAGCTGAATTTAATTGTAGAAGGACTATTGGGTCAAAATTAAGTAAAAAATTATGGTTTGAAAAGTAATAAATCTAGTGACCAATGGAAAGAATACTAAACTACTGAGATGTGCATGCCATTTAGAAAACCACAGATATTTAACATGGCATATTTCTCTTATTCTTGAAATGAACAATTGTATTGCCAGTTCATAATATGGAGCATATTTATAAGTTTAGACACTTAAAAGCTTACTTAGACATCTAAATAAGTGTCCTAATTTTCAAGGTGCTGAGCCTCCACATGTGTCATAAAAATTCATTTACAAAGTATGGTTGATACCACTCAAGTGATATGTATGGGATCTTTTCATAGACTTCAGTGGGCATTGGGTCCCCAGTGAAATTTGTGGCCACAGAGTGGTAGGGAAACTCTTACTATGAAAGGCTCTTGCTGCTGCTGTATGGATCCTCCACACCTACAAGCATTGTGCTTCTCTGAATCACACCTCCACCAGGAACCCCTCCTCATGGGATGGGTGCACCTTCACATCACCCATATTGCGGGCTGTGGCTTTAAGTCACAATTTAGCAGTCAGGAGCAATTTTTCATACCTTCAGGCTTAGGCACATATTTCCATATTTGGACATCTAAGTAAGAATCCTGGTTTAAGTCAAGTCAGCTCAGTATCTCTGAAAATCAGGGTACTTATTCCTCCAATTTCAGAAAACGTAACCTGACAGATAGCAAAATTAAAGCTAATGTTAAAAAGTTATGTAATCCACAGGTTGAGCAGAGTGTCTGTATATCTGGTATAGTGCTTAGGTTATCTACAAATACAAAGTTTGTTTAAAAATCTCATAAGATACATATAGTACATAATCTGCAATAACCCACATTTAGATAAATGTAATTATACAATTTTGGTATTAGAATAAGAATACTTGGGTACATCACTCATGAAAAGTTATACAGAGATTTGATTGTAGAAAGCAAATATAGGGATGAGTGTAGATTGTTCCTGAGCAATTGAACATTTAGGACGGGTCATTCCTTAGATGTAATCCATCAGAGAAGTATTTCAATTACTTTCCAATTTCACTTCTCATCGGCACTCCAGCTCAACTCTCCTGATATTGCCGATTGTTCTATATAAATGTCCCTCGACCACCTGATGGCATCCAACACTATGAGTTGCCACATCAGCTGAGCGTACCGTTGACCAATTCCGCATTCCTGCAACACTCACTCATTGCTGGGGTCTCATGCACCCACGGCTCCAACGATCAGTGCGTGTCCAAACCTGGTAACCCTTAGCTCTCAAGCTTTCGGCCAGAGGGGTGTATTTCTCTACCTTTTGAGCTCGGGCATTGCAGAAGGTCGGGTCTTGTTCTCAAAGGGCACTGTGATGTCCACCATGGTGATGTTCTTCAGGTCCTCATTGGTGATGATGATGTCCGGTTGCAGTTGACTGCTGGTTCCGGGGATGGTGGAGTTCATGGCCACCTTCCCTATAGGTGGCAGGATGGCTCTGACTGGGTGATCTTGGATGGCATTATGTCACAGCTTCCAAGCTCTGGAATGGCGCTTGCAGCTACACAGGACATGAGGGCACATCTCGTTGGCATAGCAACACTTACTGCATCCCTTGTCTCGATTCCCATGGCAGATGGCTACATTCAGCAGAACACAGTTGAGCTGGGCCCTGTGGATGAACCTCCAGTTGGCAATAAACTTTTGCCTACAAATATTTCAACCAACACTAATGATCTTCTATGTCAAACAATGATAAAGGCAATTCAAATGGACTCGGATACAGATAGACAAGTTTTCATTTGTAATGTAGTTTATTCCATTTTGCCATATATTCCTAGTGATATTAGATTACACTGCTAACTACCTATGAACAGGTGGAATTCAAATTGTTTGAGACAATGTATCCTGGTTAGATAACATTTCAATAGATTAAACTTGGATTTACTAGTGCAGTAATGAAAAAGCAGCAATATCAAACTAATTCTTCCCCAAAATAATTATGAGACAAAACATTGTTTTTGGGGGGGCACTGGAGCAAAATCAAGGCAGAATTTGGATGGGAGGTATGTACACTATCTGACATTTTCTATATATCCAGAAAGATAAACGTTAGAGTTAGTGAAACATTAGGATGCACTAAGCCTGTAAGGGCAGTTCAAGAACAGGGCAGCATCTTTAAGTAGATAGCAGCCATCAAGAAGAATTTGCTACACAGAAATGAGTTCCAAGCACGGAGTCGAATGAAGTACCACACTGCATCAGAATGGAATAAGATCACCTTGGCTTAAGAGACTACATGCAAACCATTAGCTCTATATCCTTATGCAAAGGAATGGAACATAGATGTTCCTTCTAAATAAGGCTTTCTCTTATGGAACTACTTGTTATATGTGGACCCAACAGAGAAGGAGATAGACACAGAGGGAGATGACAGAAAAACAGCTGTCTGCTGTGCTCGTTTTATCGTTCCTGGTGCAATAGAAAACAACATAAAAATGAGGCTTTGCACTGGGGGCAGAACCGTAGGGCTCTCCCAGGAACCACAGTGGCAAAAGAAGCAGAACATGGGGCCACCACTCCCAGAGAAAGAAAAAGTAAGAGTTGGGAGAAGTCGGCCTGCTCCAGATGAACTGATATGAGGATTCTCTAATTTGAGAATAGATTGGCTAGCATACAACCTAGTATAATCCTAACTGGGATTCAGATGAATTACATTGTTTAACCTGATTGGTAGTGTATATATCACATCATAAATCATTCTGTTTATTAAGGGACCTTTTTTTTTTTTTTTGCTGAGAATTTGCAAATGGGTACCTCTTTAATATCCCCTTGAACATCTGTACAAGCCAGTCTGTTTCTGAAGGGATAAAGTGCATCCACACATGATCAAGACTAGCCCAAACTTCTTTAATATGCTTTTACAGGGCCAAAGTTGGGTTTCCTGGGTGCAGATGAGGGCAGAATTTGGCCTGAGATTTTCAGATGATTCGTTTTCCTATTCCTGAGTTAGTACACATAGGGCCAGATTTCCCAAAGAGTCCAGCTCCCATTTAGGCACCTAAATGCAATGTCCAGGTTTTCAAAAGTGCTCAGCATCCAGCAGCTCCTATTGTTTTCTCCCGTCCTCAGTGGAAGATGCCCCTTGCTGAGCACTTTTGAAATCCAGCCACTTCATTCAAATGCCGAGACAAGAGCTTCATTCTTTTGAAAATCTGGCCTCCCTTATGGGTTCTGGGCATCTCAGCCTGTACAGTGCCCTGAGTAGAGGACTGATCCTGAACCATGCTGAGCATCTACAACAGGATCAGACTTTAAATTACTCTGATTTGTTGACTACACTAGACAGCTCTCTGATAAATTGGGATGGTCATTAGGATTATTGACGTTAGAATTTCTGTAAATTCTGGCTTTAAGCAATGACTTCTTAGGGCTCCATTTGATTACCTCTTTCATGCTTTTGTTTAAACCCTCTAAAAGCAAAAGCAAATATGGATTAGCAAGTGGGAAAAACACAAAGAAGCTAGGAAGAGCAAAGAAAGAGGATACAGATCAATAACTCACGTAGCCAAGCAGTAAACAAACTGGAACAATTATGGTGAAAAAAACATTATTGATCGATATCATGAGCAGCTCATATTCTGAGCTCCATTTGTACTAGAGCACAACTATATTCCTTACACTTGCATCATATAACTGCCTTCTTATGAAGGAAATATTTTTTATCACCAAAGAAACTCTATTTCCCTTATATTATTTAAACAATGGTGACCTTAAGGCTTTGGTAATATAAGGCAGTGTGCTCCCTCTAAATATCTCTAGTAATGTCATTTTTTTTAATGAGGGACCTCTCTATTTAGTAGCAACAAGTAAATAAAAGTATTCAACCAAAATAACTTGCCCTCTAGCTTGTTGTGATTCAAAAAGCCAAGACCAGATACTGTGCATGTGTGATAGTAAAATACAAACATGCCTGAAAGGCATTTAAAGTATTTTAGTGAACTACAAGAATTTCATTTGCTATACTGAAAGATGCACCAATATTTACAATAGCAGTTGGAGTCATTTGGAGCAAAGTATTGGCAAAGGAGGTATGAAACAACAATTCTTTCATATCTCCTTTGCCAGTTCCCATCTATGACCCTACATGACAAAACTGCGCTTTTCCTGGTCTACAGCTCTGGAAAATGTTTATAATAAAGTGCAAAACCACCACACAACACAACACAATTTGGCAGACTAGAAACTCCTACTCAGCACAAGTGTCTTGTATAAGGAAGAATCAATGTGTCCAAGTGACTGGGGCACTGGATTAAACATCCAGGAAGCTGGGTTCTAATACTGACTCTGGTAGTGACCTGCCTGGTGATCTTCGGCACTCTGACATGGATCCTCAAGGGAATTCAGGTACCTAACTCTCTTTGGTTTCACTGTGCCTGTTTCCCTTTTTACCTTTTGTCTGCCTTGTCTATTTAGCCCTTGGCTCCCCAGGGCTGTTTTACCCCACTCCCGCCCTGAAGGGGTTAATTGCCCCACTACAGTTATCTTATCCACCATTTCTGAACATCAGGCTGGCCTGTGAATTATAATTCTGCACATTGATCTGAGCAATCACTTGCTTGAGGCTGATCCTGAAAGCTTGACTAGAGACAGGAGGGTTTTGCCCTGAGATGACGTGACCCATTTATAATTTGAGGCAGATGAGTCAAGGTACTAACCGTCCTCCTGAACTTCTTAAAGAATCCAACACCTAATTAATAATGGGCTGCTGCTTGTAGGGTAGCACTCTTCGCAATTTTCTCCACCTTTTAAGATCCTATTGCTTGTGAAGCAACATCCGACCTTTGAGAACTCTTTGTCTGCGTTATGAAGAGGGATTTATTTAAAACTGATGATTAACCCCATTTGACTAAAAGAAATACTGCAAACCCAGAGCTGGTCAAACAAGAGGGAAAGGATTGTGTGTCATGTTTTGAAATTGTTTCCAGCTTGCAGCGTTTGAACTCTTTTTACTGAATGCTAGATTTTTAGGAAATGAAAGTGATAAAAGTGTCAAACAAACTTAGGGTTTAGACAATTTCGATCTACAATTTTCCACACACAAAAAAATGTTTCTTATTTGAAATGAAGTTAATTTTGACAAAAAGTCTTTTAGTGCCAAAATATAATCATCATCCAGCTCCATCTAAAACAAAATATTTAGAGTCTAAGTGAACAGACACAGACAAATGCAACCAGGGCAGGGTGGTTTTGATGGCAATAATCAGATTTTAGAATCAAACACTGCCTTTAGGTACATCTCCAGTAAAGTGTAACAGAAGACAGGATCTGGTTCTCTTTTCCTCAGATATCCGATAGGAGAAGGAAGATACAGAGATACACTGAAAATCTACCTCTGCTCCATATAGCAAAATAGTCTAGAGGACGTAAAAACAAACTATGTAATACATCAATGTTAATTACTGCTCTCTAAAGGCTACATTGCTCTCTGAGATTGGCACACAGTTTAAATTGCAAAATTCATTCTATCTGAGGGGAGCCTAAAGGATCCCCTCCTGTTGCTCTCAGCAGGAGTGTCACAAGGGACACCTCAGGCAGTAGGTCTGAATTTCTTAAAGCAAAAGGCACACATTCATTCTCTCATGAAACAAAAATCCTATTTGCCCTCCATTTGTCTGGGAAAGGACATGCACCAAAACTTTCCAGACACAAAACCCCAACGTCAAAATTCAGGGTCCCCAGCAGAAAGCTTTTGGTTGTTCTTTTTTTTAAGCTTGTAAGGTTTAGACCCAGCGTTCACTGCTAGAAATACATCCACATATTTACATACTTACGCCCAACCTGTCATGAGAGCAGTTTTCATAAGGCCCTTCGCGGGGCCAGATTGGGCCTAGATGCTACCTTTCTCAACAAGTCTCAGCTGGCCTTTCAGGACTGAACCTGGGTCATTAGCCTCTGTCTGTTCTGGCCAATTGTTATTAATACAACCCACCAGATTTCCAGGTGACAGGGGTCTCTCATCTTCCTTTGATTCCCAAAAGAAACTGAGAAAGGAACTGAAACAGAAAAATACCATAGCACAGACAGACATAAAACAGAGGAAAGAAAGAAAAAAAAACAACCAGAAAGGCTGATCTTTCATACTTCAGTCAATGTTTGCAGTGTTGTTGTAGCCATGTTGGCCCCAGGATATTAGAGACACAAGGTGAGTGGTCCAATAAAAGATATTATCTCGACCACCTTGTCTCTTTAACACTTCATTCAGATTGCATTCGCACACTTAACCATCCCACATGCAACATAATGAATTGTATAGACAACAGAAGCTGCCCCTAAAGTATACACCACAAAGCCCCAGACCAGCCTGGGTGCACGGGGGAAACACTCACCATGTGAACGACTGCAGGCAGGGAACATATTGTGTCACTTCTCTGAGGAAGGAGAGAATATCTCATTTTTCTGTTGAAGTTACATGGAGGTTAGAGTTTAGGGAAGGCTTTGTGCTTTAGTAGGAGAGGGAGGGAATGACCTGTGATATGTACAGGGAGAAGAGTCACTTATGTCACCTTTGGCACAAGAGTGAGGGAAATATGAAAAACTTGTCAGGGAAGAGGGGGGGGAATAAATGACTCATGCCAGCCTTGGGGAGCAGGAGGGAGGAAACATCTCATGTCACCCTCTGGGAATCACAAGAGAGCATCATGCTGCCTGGCATGGAGAGTGAATGCTCTAAGTGCCTCTCCAACCCCCGTCTGGCCGAGGTAACGATAGTCTTTACAAGGAGTTTAATCCAACTTCTTCTGCCAGAAGGAGTTGCAGATCATCATGATACTGAGCCTTGCTTGTGGTGTGTTATAAACATTAGGGGAATGGGCAAATGGAGATCCTTAAGGCTCCTAGAGTGCTAGAAAACCCCTCTCCTATTCCCCACAAACACAGCATACCGACTCACACAACATTCGGCAGTTTTCTTATCAGATACTGTTCATAGGATTTAGGTGATTTTCAGCTTCCGGGACACTTTAACATCATTTAAATCATGTGGGTACAAGAGAGAGCAGAACTGTGTCCTCTATCTCTTTCTCACTCTCTGACCTGAGATGCTTTGAGACACATTCTGTTTAAATGGGGTTGCCCTAGGTGTAAGCCAGTGCAGGACCTGGGCTCTGTGTTTTCATTCTTTACTCTCTCTCTTGGACTCCTTCTTTCTCCCAGCCAATGTAGTGATGTAATAGTGCCTGTGTTATGCCAGTGAACACTGATAAAGCGGTGTTCTGGTGAGTAACTTGTTAAGAACCTGAACTTGAGCCAACAGTTTCTCTGCCTTATTTCTATAGTATGATTTTACAGGGCTAATCATTCATTTGCATCAGCTGTACCTTTTCCCTTCATTTTTTCATTCTGATCAAGCCTTCTGATACCTTGATATTCCGGTGCTCTCCTAAAATCCATCACTGATTTTCTTATAATCCTTACATGAAATCGACATTATGTTAAGGAAAATGGCAACGCAAAGTTGCCAAAAGAGCAATTCCAATCTAATTAGGAGTTTGTACTGCTTCAGTGAAAGCAGCACAAACACTGTTAATATTCACTGCAGCTGCTTCGTCAATAACTCCCAGAGAATCCTCCAATTTATAAGGAAAATCAGAACACTATCGGATTCTATGACACTGATAGATCTATCAGTATTCATTGCCCCTTTCCTCCGCAACACAAGGCACAAATGCCAATAGCTCTAACAGTCCCCTAAATGCTGAAGGATCATTATTAAAGTGTGCTTGGCATCCCTGGTCATTAATTATAATCTTGTGCACATATGCAGTGTGATTGCAGGAAATAATCAGCTTTGTCTGCCAAATTGGCAACATTTAGAAACTAATTTGTTATGACATACCATCAAAGATATTTAAACAACAAACCCAAAGCTCCACTGCACTGCGTACACTGTTAAAATATCAGCTCACATCATTAAAAAATAGTTAACATATCCAAGGGGAGGTAGCATTTATCCTTGAACCCGAGTTCAAGTGGAATTTTCAAAAAAGAACACGTGTTGCCTCTGTCTTTAGCAGTTAGCGTAAGGGGGATTCTCGCCAGAGCGACGGCTTTTTGGGGACAGGATAGCTTAGATTACTCTCCAGACTTCTGTCAGCCAGGAGCTATTAAGTGGCCAGTGAATAAATATTTGCCTTGGGCAAAGCTTACGCAGGATTATTTTACTGTACAAAATGCCTTCAGAGTCATTTAGAGATTTAATATACATATTTAGCTAATTTTTTTTATGCCCCCTCTCCCCATACACCCTAGATAGTAGAAAGTGATTCTCTTTTCCCTCCAATCTGCAGTAAGGGTGAAAGTAAGGGGTGGAGAGAGACTCAGCTCCCCTTCTCTCTCAGGCTTGGGGAACACCTTAGCAACCCCTCTTGGTTGCTAAGGTGAGAGCTTCCCCTCCTGTTTCCATCTACTTTAATCACTGGTCCACCAGAACTGGACTTATTTTCTGTCACTACTTTGTTCATTTTGGCCCATATCATGGCCTGTCCTGGGGGCTGGAGTATTGAGCAGAGAGGGTGTTCGGTGCTGTACACCACTTCCTATGCCTGAGGAAAGGAGGCTACCACATTCCCCTTTGTGCAGTTGAGGGCGGGGGGACAGAGACATGACTCTGCCCACCCTCGAGTGCACCCAGTGGAATAGCTACACAAGTGCATTGGGAGAGTGAACCTTGACAGATACGGATCTGTTGCAGTTTACTCACTCTCAGAAGCAGCAAGGAGACCAGGAAAGCTGCCGCAAGCTTAAGCAAGTCTGAGCTTGGCAGTAGAGCCTAGTGGTCCAAGTCCAAGGTTGGAGGTAGGGAACCCCAGTTCCTCCCAGTCCATCAGGCTCCAGCCCAGGCCCCTGGGACAGGTAATTCAGGTATATGATCTAGGTAAGAGTACCATCTAACTTACTCCCAGGATCAATTCGTCAATTCGTACTATGTCCCTGCTTCTCAAAAGGCACAGTGACTATCCCCCACCAAAAAGGGGGGGTCAGGAGATTCCTTCCCCCACTTACAAACAGGTGCTTCCCCATGTCTTTTGGGTTGGTTTGTTACTCTGAGTTGTGGTCCACTCTGAGTTGCGGGGCTCCTACTCTAGTTCAGCAGAAGTTACCAGTGCATGTCTGCTCCCTGGACTGACTGCCCTGATGAAGCTGGACTGTGCCCAATGAGAGCATGTCAAGCTGGCGCAGCTGAGAAGAATTTCCTGTGATCAGAACTGCTCCTTAACTCCCTGTTCCCCAGTGAGGAGTTCAGACACCCCCTCACATGCCCTCCCTTCCAACTGGGATGCAGGGGACTGTCATCTGTCTGCCATTCCCCTTCTGCTGAGGAAAAAACCCTGCATGCTGGTGTGTCTTTCCTGGACAATAGTATTGTGAAATCATGGGGTTGTAGGGAGAAGTACCATTTCCTGATCCATTGGTATCCTTCATGGAATTCAGCCAGCAGAGTGCATAGTCCATGGCTAGCAAAAAGGGGCTTCCCAGTAAATAATACCATATTGCAGGTATGGCCCATCTCACAGCCTTTTTAATGTGTAGGATAAACTACTTTGAGAAGTTGGGATGGAAAGGACCAGCTCATGGGTTAGCTGGTCCTTTAAGGCTTTGAATGCATTGCTGCAAGCTTCTGTCTGTTTGATATTTTTAGGGCTATCAGTAAGGGGAGCTGCTATTGTGGCAAAATCTGATAGGAACCATCTGTAATAGCCAGTTAAGCCCATGAATTGACATACCTGCTTCTTGGTCAATGGTACCAGGTAGTTCACTAGAGCCTGGACTTTGTCAATCTGTAGGTGCAGCCGACATTTCCCTACAATGTACCCAAGATATGTCACCTCATTTTTCCCCAGTCAAGATGTATTTGCTGTGAGACCCACTTTCTCAAGAGCCCAAATGGTAACAGTGAATTGTGCTTCACTTTGTCCTCCCAGATGTGACTATGGATGACCATATTGTCAAATAGGTGTTCAGGTCATGTGGTCACAGTTCATTAGCCCCTAGAAGATGGTCATGGCCCTATGCAGGGCTGAACCGCATGGCTGCAGGTTTGTATAGACCAAATGGAGTAGGGAAGGCCATCTTTTTACATGACTCAGCCAACAGCAAGATTTGCCAGTATTCTTTTGTCAAGTCTAAGGTGAAGATATGTTCAGCGGTCCCTGACCTCTTCAGCAGCTCCTCCATGCAAGGCATTGGTTATGAGTCAAATTGGAATACTGTGTTGACTTTTCTAAAGTCTATTCAACATTGAGTCAACCCTCCTTTGGCACCAGCACAATCGGGCTCCTTCATCCACTGTGGCACTGCTCCATGACTCCAACATCTAGCATAACCTGCAGCTCTTTGCAAACCACTTTCCCCATCCTCCTTGGTAAGGGATGAAGGCTCTCATGGACTTTCTTCCCCAGCTCAGTTGTGAAGTGGTGATAGCTCAAATGTGTCCATCCTGGGTGAGCTGAAAACACTGAGGAAAACATCTGGACCAGCCATAGCAATTCTGACCATTGTTCAGGTTAGACCTGGTTCCCCATTTGAACTGGGTCCAGGTCTTGCGATGTGAGGATCTGAGGCACTCACTATAGCTCAAGAGTATAGGATGTTATAAGCAGGCCTTCCTGGTCTCTCCAGGCCTTTAAGTTGTTAACATGGTATATCTGTGTCTCTTTCCATTTCCCATGGACAACTCTCATAGCTGACCGGCCCTACCCTTCTTTACACCTCAAATGATCCTTGACATCTGACCAACAGTTTTGACTTGGAGCTTAGTAGTAACAACAATACCCTGTTGCCAGGCTTGAACTGGCATATCCAAGCTCCTCTATGGAGGGTGCATTCCTGGCAATGCTGAGATATACTGAGGTTCTCCTTTGTGAAACTGCCTAGCAGTTTTAGCCTCTCCCATAACTCAAGTGCTTATTGCACTGTGCCCAGAGCCCTGGGTTCCCATTCTTCCAGGCTTCCCAAAGGCCATCCAAAATCCCCTGGCGAACCCTCTCATACTGAAGTTCCAACAGCAGAAACCTGTGGAGGCTTGAGGGACCTCCCATACAGCAAACAGCAGTCAGTCCTAGGGCTCGTCTTCACTCCCGCGATGCGGGATTGATCTTCTGGCGATTGATTTACCGCATCTTGCTAAGACGCAATAAATCGATTGCCTGTGGCTCCCCTGTCGACTCTGGAACTCCAGCTTGCCGGGAGGTGCAACCTGGAGTCGACGGGGGAGCCCGCTGCCGACTGCCGACGCCGTGGGGATGGCAGGTAAGTCGGCGGCAGATACGCAAACTTCAGCTACGTGATTCACGTAGCTGAAGTTGCGTATCTGCCATTGTTCCCCCCCCATAGTGAGAACAAGCCCCTAGTGTTGGTGATCTGTGATGAGGAATAACTAGTGATAGAGGAGTAAAAGAATTGCTATGGGCAAGGCTGGCCCCACCCCTCTGTCCCTGTCTATCATGTCAGGATTGAAATAGGGCCTTAAAAGCCAAAAGTTCCAGGCCATTGCTGGGAAGCTCTGGGAGACAGCAGACAGTGGCTCTACAGCTCCCATCAGGGACTCCTGCAAGTCTTCAGGGGAACTGCCCTCAAGAAGGCCATTCACATCCCTCTCCCGCCCTCTCTCGCCCCCTCCCCCCCCCCCCCCCCCCGTGCCTACAAGAGACAGCAGAGTGGTGTACTGGCTGGGTAGGAGAGGTTCAGCAATCCCCAAGGCACACCCTCAGGCAGTTGTTACTACTACCCTCTACCCCTTTCAGGGCTGGGGAATCTTTGACTGTACTGAATGGATTAAGGGATTGGGAGCCAAGAGCCTTCAAACACAGACTAGTTGACTCAGTTTATACCACTGAGACCCCCTATTTAGGCAGATAGAGGTGCCAGAAGGATTTTTCAGTGTCTGTACAATGGGAAGTGCCTATCAGCAACCTGAGAACGGTGGCGCTTGATGGAGAATTCAGGGAGAAGATTGCCCCTGAGGTAAGGGAAATTGCGGTGGGAGGGGTGACTTACACTCATTACTCATGTGACTTACACTCATGGGTTGTCTAAGCAAGATGGACTTACGCTGTTGAAATGGTTGATAGAAAGCTAAAAGCACAGCAGCATATGGCACAGCAACAATAGCAATCACAACAGCTGTCAAGGAAAATAATAGCACAACGGAAAGACCAACAGCAACAGCTGGGGCAACAAATGTCTTTTTTTCAAGCTGAACAAGGGCATCAACAAAGCTGATGAAGGAAGTCCCACCCATGCTGGCGAAGTTAACAAAATGAGGCTGGATAATGACGCCAAGACCTTACTCATAACATTTGAAGAGGTGGCTCAGGGAGCCCCGCTGGCCCATTTCCTCACCAGACCAGACGGTATACTGAGAAATGGCTGTGCAGGACTACCTGAAAGTCAAAGTGACTGTACTTGGCTTTTTAGATAGCATAGAGGAAACCCACCCCTGGCACTTCCATGAAGAGAATTACTCCTCAGGAGCATGGCCCCTAGTGATGGCTCAGTGTTTAAGGGACCACTGTTTGTCCTGGGAACAACAGGGCCTCAGGGGTCCAATGTGATCCAATACATTCTCCGGTTAGAGAAACAACTTCAAGAACCAGGATTGTTTGCTAGAAAAAAAAACTTTCTGCAGGCTCAGCACAATCAAGAGACCTCCTATAACCACCAAGTTCTGTTGAGAGAGAGCTCATTGTAACGCTTTTCTGTGGAATCACTTGGGGACCAGAAGCTGACCAGTGTATTTACCAGAGAAGTGGCAGATCCCTGTTCAAATTCCTTCTCCACCTCAGGTGGACTGGGAGAACTTGAACCAGGGCACTCCCACATCCTGGATGAGTACCCTAACTATTGGACTAAAGGTTATGAGGGAAGTCCTTCCCACCTTCCCCGCCATCCTCTTGTAAAAAAGCCTCATAGGTACCTTGGTATCTCCCATTGGGTAGCTCAGGCAGAGACCTGTCGTGCATGTTGCCTTTTTGGGGAATCACATTCTTAGGCACTTATCTCTCACCATTCATTGTATATAGGAAACCTAAAGGTCTGACTCGGGCTTTTGGAATTCCAATGCTTTTCCAGGCACCTAAATGTTAATTAGGTAACAAAGTCCTGTGGCACCTTAAAGACTAACTATAAAGTTTTGAAGCATAAGCTTTCGTGGGCTAATACCCATACACTCAAGTGATGTTGGGAATCTAGCCCATAGGGTGAGATATTTGAAACTGCTCAGGACTGGCCCTATTCTAATGCCATTCTTCTTACTTATTCATATTATTATTTTGAATTGCTGTAGAATGTAGGAAATCCAGTCATGGACCAAAACACCATTGTGCTCTTTGAAGTCAATGGTAAAAACTCCCAGTCATTCAAAGGGAGAAGAGTTACACCACAGCTGAGCACTTTTGAAAATTTCAATTTAGAGTTTTTTAAAAAGTATTGCAACCAACTGGACCAATAATAAGCCTGGAAAGCTAAACTGTGTCCTGTTTTTATTTTTTACAAACTTAAATGCGTCTTTAATTACATTCAAACATTTTGAAAAAGGATGCCCAGACTGGACTCCTTTTTTCATGGATGTTGACAGAGCCGCAATGTAAACTATGTATTATGATCATAACTATTACTCTATGTATGAGACAGGAATGCCGCTTCCCAGTCTTCAGGTCAGAAGCATGCAATTCATTATGTATCTGCCTTGGAAAAATCATAGCTCATTCCAAATGTAAACATAGTCCACAGTAAATTAGACAGTTTATTGTATTGCAGGCATCTATATTATAATGTTTGCTTAGAGCTGTGGATAGGCTATTCAATTATGAATCAAAATAAATATGAATATTGATCTCTATACGCTTCCCAAAAAAACACTCAATTTCTTTTTCTAAACTGAACAAAACTATTTAAAAATGGTAAAATATAGCCTGCCTACAGATGGCATTTTTTAAACAAGAAAGTTGTCCTATGTTCAGATATGACTAGGGAACCCTAATAAGATCAAGCTAATGCTTTCACTAGGCAGGAAGCTAAACTCGAAATAGCTTCTGCACTTTGTTTGACACTTTCTTGTCCGTATGCCATGATTCCTCCAGTGTTATTGTTAACGTCTTTTTCTTGCAGAAGTGGCAGGAGCCCATCCGCCCAGTTAAAGCTAAGGATGGAAAATACAAGGGAAACTTGCAAGTGCAAAACACTTCACCAGTGTGATTGCTTCTCCATTCTTATAGTAATGACTGTTTACTCCAGGAGACTGTACTTCATCAGAATGTTTGGTTTAGTCAAAGCAGTTTATGCTACAATTTCCTACACTTTACCCATTTTTTCTCAGAATATACAGTTCCATATTATTGAAACTGCATTTAGGAAATCACAGTTTTGTATAAATCCATTTCACCAGATTCTCAATTGTTATCATCAACCACTGAATGAACAACATCAATCTCCCCCCCCCCCCCCCCGTGTGGTATTTTCTAGCTTGCAACTGATTTCAAAAGAATTCATTTAGAATGCTGAGGAATAAGTTTTTTTTTTAACTTATTAACATCAGATGTTTCTTTACCACACAGTTTTAACATAGGAGGTGATAAAAAGGTGTCATGTCCATGAACATCTATCAAAAGATTAGCAATATCAAAAGATTTTTTATACTAATAAAATCTTTTACTTTGTCAATATTTTTAAAGGTTTTCATAGTTCCAAAGAAAATGAACCTCTAATTAGCATCTCATGAACAAAGCATATATTTCCTGGATCACTGTATATGTGGGATCTTCACTACAGTTTTGGCTTTTAAGATTTTTAAATTAATTATTTGTATAGCTTTAGCTTTTAAGATTTTTACATTTAATATTTGACTGTATATGAATTAACTATAACCCCATTGATGCATCTCTGGACAAAGACATTTGTAACAACATTCTTTAAGTCACTTCAACATTTCTTGGAGAGAATAGTTTGAACTTTGCTCCAAGATATATAATTATTGAGAGCTTTTCATGCAAATGTTCTAAGACTACAAAGGCATAATATTGTATTTAAGTCTGATGAATACAGTGTGCCTCCTATAAACAGATGCACTTTATAATACCGTTTAACCAGGGAGCATTTTACCTTGGAAAGCACTATTATAGTTTTTTTATGGACTTACGCTGTTAAGGCTAATGTTAAGGTATATATACATTAATGTCATTATAATTGCTTTCTCTCTTATTTTCATAAATGCTTTTTCATTAATTAAAAAATAAACCTAAAAACATTGGCCTTGGAAACAATATATTTTCAAACAAAACAGACTAGCTTGAATGCAGTATGAATGGAAAATAATTCATCTATATATTGTGGGCCAAGTCTCAAGCTGGTGCAAATTGGCATAGCTCCAATGAAGTCAATGGAGCTACACCTGATTTCCACTAGTTGAGGCTCTGGCCCTGTTATGTATAAAAAACTTAAACGAAGTAGCAATGTATCTCAGTGCATTCACAATGCAAAAAAAGCTGAAAAACAACTGATTCTTTGTCTTAGCAGAAATACTCTGAAGCAATTGAAGTTTTTAAATCCTGATGGACCCTGGACCCATGGGAGGTCATGTCAGCAGTTCCTTACTATGGGTAAACTCGAAGGGCAAGAATTACAGTAACCTTTATACTAGCGAGTCAAAAAGGGCACTAAATCAATGGAAAACAATGATAGGACGCTGGTGGAAGAAAGTCAATATCAACCTCCGTAACTTTATCGTTAAGCGTTTGGTTTGGCATCAGTGCAAGGGAGGCTAATAGCATAATGCTCTGAAGGGATAGGGGATCAGATAGTGTATGTATGCGAGGGAGAGATGTGATTTTTATAACTCATGTTTTAACTGTTACCCGTAAAGAGTATTGCCCTTTTTGTGCTGCCTCATAAAAGCCCTTTTAATATAATGACCTGGTATGTAAATGAGAGGTCATAAGCCTTAATTTCCAGAATACATTCTGAAAATCCTTTGTCATTTTTTATTAATGATATTTTAAGGATAATGCTCAGAACCAACAAAAGGATGGAAATGTAAGTTCAAAACTAAACTTCCACTTAAAAAAGGGTTTTAGGCATTTTCCTTGAGAAAGTAGCCTTGAAAACTTAAATTGGTAAAAAGTAACCACTAAGATTGAAAGGAACAAGAAGATGGGCTTATCTTCTGCATCATATAAAGAGCCAAACAGTACATGAGAGCCTATAGTGATCAGTGTAATACTCTGTAGGAATTCCATTGTGCTTCTACTCTCAAATGTATTACGATAGGAAAATTGTACCTATACAAAGCCATATAAAAATGGTCCTGGCATATTCATTGATCCACTGTGATCATCTAGTCTGACTCTCTGTATAACACAGGCCATAGAACTTGGAATTAATTCCCTCTTAAACTGGAGGACATCTTTGAGAAACACATCCAATCTTGATTTAAAGATATCCAGTGATGGGAAACCCTCCATAACCTATGAAAACTACATGGAATCTGGTGGCACCTTAAAGACTAACAGATTTATTTGGGCATAAGCTTTCATGGGTAAAAAAACCCACTTCTTCAGATGCATGGAGTGAAAATTACAGATACAGGCGTAAATATATATTTGCAAATAACCTATGGTAAGTTGTTCCAATAGTTAATGACTCTCACTATTAAAAATATGCGTCTTATTTCTAGTCTGAGTTTGTCAAGCTTCAACTTCCAGCCATTGAACCCTGTTATACCTTTGTCTGCTAGAGTGAAGAGTCCATTATTATTTCTGTTCCTCATTTAGATTCCTATAAACTGTAATCAAGTCACCCTCAACCTTGTCTTTGATCAGCTAAATAGAGTGAGCTCCGGGAATCTTTCACTATAAAGCATGTTTTCCAATCCTTTAATCATTCCTGTGGCTCTTCTTTTTCACTTATTCAAATTTATTTTTCGTGACTAGTGGACACTGGAATTGGACAAGTATACCGGTAGTTATTACACCATTGCCAAATACTCCTATTTTATATTCTCCTCTTTATACATCTGAGGATTGCTTTAGCCCTTTTAACCTAAATGTTGCATTGGGAGCTCATGGTGAGGGGATATCCAGCGTGCCTCCCCCACACATTTTTTCAGTCACTGCTTCCCAGGATTGGGTTCCCCATCCTGTAAGTATTGCCAGAATTCTTTGCTTCTGCATGTATCACTTTACATTTGGCTTTACTGAAATGCATAGTGTTTGCTTCCACCCGATTATCCAGTGATCCAGATCAGTGACCTGCCTTCATTATTTACCACCCAATCCTTGTATCATCTACAAACTTCTTCAGCAATTATGTTTTCTTCCAGATCCTAGCTAAAGATATTAAATAGCCTAGGGACCAGAACCAATCCCTTTGGAATGCTTTTGAAACACACCCACTCAGTTTCTCCTCTTTTGGTGTTCACACTTACAGATCAACTGCTGGTAGTGGGCCTCATCCTACCTGATTGAATTTACCTTGTTATCTCGAGCCTGATTCTTGCCTGAATACTTATACCTGCTCCTGGAGATTTCCACGACATTAATTTGACAAAGTGGGTCTTCGCCCACGAAAGGACATTTTAGTACTGGCAGCCTGACATCTCCATCATATGTCACTCAATTGAAGTCCCCCATGATAATACATGGGGTTTTATTCCTAGATGTACAGTACAGATAAATGTAATACATGAGGCAATGGTTAAGGGGCAAAATTGTTTGGTGATATTGTGGGTGAGAAGACCAGCACCAGGTGACTCTGCTGAGGAAGAACATTTTGAAGAGTCTTGAATGAGGTGGCAAAAGGGTACTTGGTTCATGGAAAGTGTGAGGCTTTTAAGCCAAACAAATAACATGAAAGTAGTTGTGATAACAAAAGAAGGAAGAATTTCTTGTTAAGGAACTGGACTGAGACTCAGGAGATCTGGGTTCAATTCCTGACTCCACCACAGACTTCCCGTTTCACCTTGAGCAAATCACATAAGATCACTTTGCTTCAGTTCCTTATCTGTAGAAGAGGATATTAATTCCTTTCTCCTATCCTTTGTCAAACTTGTTTATTTTGATTGGGACCTCTTCAGGGCAGGGATTGTCTCTTGCAGTGTGAATGTACATTGGGACCCCAATCTTGGTTGGCTCTACTGACAGACAAATAAATTAAGAATAATGAATGTATGTGCTTTGGCTCCATGGCAGCGTAATTGTTCCTCTTGCACTACTGTCCAGCTGCATTGCTGTTCCTGCATATTGGGCCTCAGCATTGGAGATAGTGCTTAGACAGGCATAGTTCTATAGAAATAACTTAGCTAGAGAGATAGGTAAGATAGAATGAATGATCTGGTTGAATGAGCACAGAACTGGGAATCAAGTGATCCTGACCTCTAACACTGGGGCTGCCAATGATTTACTAAATGGCCTTGGTCACGTAATGTCACCTTCTGCCTCAATTTTCTAATCTGTATAATGGGATTGATAAAATTTACCTAGCCACCTTGCAAGGCGAGGTGGGAAGATTATTTATTTAACTTTTCTAAAGCTGTTTGAACATGTAGACTACATGAATGCCAAGTATGATTATTATTATTATAATATCAAATATATGGTCATTCAAGAAAAAAAATATCTGAAACATGAACAGTCATTATTTATAAGTGGTCAAACTTTTCCAAACTTAGAAATATATATCACACTCTTTCAGCTGAACCTTTTTCCAAATAGATATGCAGAGATGAAAATATTTTTGCCTCTTCCAAAGATCACGGTTTAGAGAGGTTCCTATAAGGATGAGAACAGAGCACATTCATCCTACAGTATTACCAGTATGTGATCCAGTAACCAGCTGGTAAGAGTCATACAACATGAAATACCCCCTTTCTGTAATGTATATATAATGCTTGTATAATAAAACTCTAGAATTTTTAAAGTCAGGTCTTGCTCCAGGAATGCTAATACTCATTTCTAAGATCCTTGGGGAAATTAGGAAGCTACTAGACAAGGTAATGCTTTGAAGACATAATCTAAAGGTTTTTTTTTTTAAGAGCTATTTAAAAAAAATTGGCATATTTTAAACAGAAAATTGTAATAATAATTATAGATATATTGACCTCTTTGGATGGCCACTTTAGTGAAGTAGATTTTAACCAGCTCCCTGTAGGATTCTCTATAGTCTAATGTCAGGTTCCTATTTTCCTGTGTTATAGAACTTTTTGCATTCATCTGGAAGGGTTGCGTAATGCTGTCTTAGGGCTTAACTCAGTAAAAGAAACATTTTTCCAGACCATTTTGATATATGTTTCTGAGAACAGTACAATATTCCTATAACATCCAGGCTATTGCATGCCTGTTTCTAACGCCTGTAACTGCAGCTACCCTAGCAAACTTTGAAGCCATAATTCACAACAGCTGCAGCTCCATTCTTGTTAGCAATAGTGTAAACTGCAGCATGCACAGGGCCTAGGCATTTTGACAACTGTATCATCTAAAAAAATAAAAATAAAAATAAATAAATGGAGATATACCAATCTCCTAGAACTGGAAAGACCTTGAAGGTCATCGAGTCCAGTCCCCTGCCTACACTAGCAGGATTGAGTACTGTCCCCTGACAGATTTTTTGCCCCAGATCCCTAAATGGCCCCCTCAAGGATTGAACTCACAACCCTGGGTTTAGCAGGCCAATGCTCAAACCACTGAGCGATCCCCCCCCCCCTACTCGAATCCTGAGTAACTTAGTTACTCTAATCCTGAGTAAGGTATGAATGTCTGCTCTCTATCGACATCTTCTTCTATTATCACTGGTGTGGCTCCATCAGCTGCAAAATGAAGTTTGCCAGTGAAGACAAGACCTTGGACTATCCATAAAACCACGATTGAAGGGCATAACCCAAAGCCCATTGAAATCAGTGGAAAACTTTACGTTGATTTTGGTGGGCTTTAGATCAGGCCACGAGTAAGTAATTTTAAAAAGAAGACTCAAGTGAATAATAGAAACCCACATATAAAATATCACTGGACCCACAATACTTATATAAAATTATAGTTTGATCAAAAAATTGGCATCTCCTTCATAGAACAACTATCATTTAGACACTGATACATTACACACACTAATTTTATAGAAATGGAAACTCTTTTTGGTTTTGGCATTATTTTAATGAGTGATCACAGAGCAGGTTTCAGCACTTACTTGTTTTGCCATAATTTCTTTTGCAACGTCTGTCGTTTTAAAAAATCAGCTAAACCCTGCTTCTCTGTGAGTCCTAACAGCTGGGAAGATGGATAATGGGTTGAAATATGGAAAATAAGAGCCAGACCTTCAGCTTCTGTGAACTGGAGCTATATTAAGTTACAACAAGAACTGAGCTCTAAGGATTTAAACATGTTTACTGGTAGATTCTTCCTTGTCTTTTGGTATGATTTTGTCAGGACAAAAAAAAAAAAAAAAAAAAAAAAGTCCACACACACACTATTAATCACAGAGAAAACTATAGATTTGATTTTCTTGTCGCTTTCCCTGGTGTAATTCATGAGGCATTCCAGTGAATTCAAAGGCATTAAAACAGTGTATAACCAGAATGAGAAATGAGAATTAGAACTTCTCCAGGGACTATAGAAATGATGGGGGGGGGCAACATTACTTTTAATTGTTTGCTTTGCATTGTAATGTATTATGCATTTTCTCCAGTTATGACCAAGATTCACAGAAGCAGATTTACAGTAAAACACAGGGTGTCCTGGCACAGGGGACCCCAGTGACAGGGGGGCCCAAGGCCAGGCAGCTGCAGGGGCAGATGTTTGGTCCTGCTGGCTCCTAGGACTCCTGCTGCAGGCTCCACACCCACTGCCAGCCAAGCTCCTCCCTCCCCCTTTTTCACCTCTTTTCTCCACTTGGGAGCACCCCCGTGACACCAGCCCAGACTCCCAGCCCTGGCTTCTGCACACACACACACACACACACACACACACCCCACACAGCCTCCTGTCCTCCCTGACTCCTGCATCACAACACATCCCCATCCCCTCCACACACCCCAGGCCCTGACTCCTGCACCTCCCACACACATCCCCACTCCCACCCTGAGCACCAGACAGGAGCTCCCGCTCCTACCACACATTCCCACCTGCATCCCTTGCACCAAATGGGAGCTGACCCAGGTAAACGCTCCACATCCGAATCCCCTGCCCCAGCCCTGAGCCCCTCTCCCATCCCCTAAGTCCTGACCAGACCCTGCACCCCAATGGGTTTTTTTACATTTTTGTATAAAGTGCTCTTATGCAAAGCGCTTTACAATAGTTGGCTAACAGTACAAACAATATTTGGAAAGATCATTAAGTGGTGCACTGACACCCTCAATGTCTTTCAACTGGTCTGCGCAAAAATAAGTTAGACTACGAAAACAATCAAAGTACCTCACTTTATTTTCATTTACAGGGAGGAGGAGGAGGAAGAAAGAAAAGGATGAAAAAATGGTAGCGGCGAGAGAAAAGAGAATGTTCTTTTTCTTGTCTGGCTTCCAAGGAGGGGCCCCAAAAATGAAGTTGAGCACAGGGCCCCACTAACTCTAAATCTGCCACTGCTAAACCATGCATAACCACCCTGCCACTACAGCATTCTAAGTAGGGTGACCAGACAGCAAGTGTAAAAAATTGGGACAAGGGGTGGGGAGTAATAGGTGCCTATATAAGTACAAGCTCCCAAAATCGGGACTGCCCTATAAAATTGGGACATCTGGTCACCCTAATTCTAAGACACAGAAGGCCAGAATCTGATCTGAATTTCACCAGTCTAATTCACGGTGACCTTAGCGAAGTCAGTGGAATCATGCCAATTTGACACTACTATAATCCTGGAGGCTGAACTGGTATACTTTTATTTTTATAGTATATTTTTATTATTGTAGGCATATAATAAAACCATTTTACAACTATTACAATCTCTGAATATAACGCAGTATTCTCAGATGCAAAGAGATGGATCGTTTGCTACTTGGCCTACATCAAACCCAAAATGATGTCCACAAAATGTGTTTTATCTTATGGTACATTTTGAAAAAAAAATTTTTTTTAAATAATCCTCCTAATACAAAGGAAGCAATTTACATACAAATATCCTTCCCAAAATGTCCCCCACTTCCTGAAAGGAGACGACACAACCGTCTCCCTGAGTTTTGCTCACCTTGTCATAACACACATTGGAAAAGTGGAGCTGGAAGTTAAAAGTAATTTAGATGCACTTCGCGTTCTGCAAAAATAATGAAGTCTTGTTTTTATCATTATTATTGCTCCTAAAGATTAGACATTTGGTGCTTCTTAGGCTGTGTATTCTTTATACCAAAAGCCTACAGTGCAGACATGTAAAACTGTTCCATTTAAATAGCAGTGACATTACCGCTTAGCTGCTTAGAAGGCTTTCGTCAACAAAACTCAGGCACAGAGTGTGTAGGAATTAGTAATGATATCTCTTGGAGCACTGTGGCCGCACTGCCATCTTTTCATTTCCAGCACCAGATGTAAAACTTCCAGCCTGCGTGTCCTTGAAGAGAACAGAAATGAGTAATGACAGAAGAGTTGATACAGTAGAAACTGTTTCCAGCGCTTCAGGTCAGTTCACTTGATTTAATGTCACAAAGAGCTGAGTGAAAGCTCTCTGGGTCTCTGATTTACAGTCAGAAAGTAACTTTGGGATGGCTCTGATACTCCCCAGTGCACAGCATAGAACTGTGTTTATGTTGCCAAAGGGGATTTTTTTTTTTTTCCATTTCAAGGATCCTTCTTGTAAAGTGAAAATATAAGGGACAGGAAAAAGTTTCCAGATAGGATGTTCCATGGCACTTCTTATAAAACAATCACAAAGCTTCTTCAGAAAACAGTGCTAAGGATCTGCGCTTCCAGGGAGCTGTGCATCCCCATCTCTCTGCACCTGGCCGGACTGATGTGCTAGAGAATGAATCTTCCACCCCTTTCTACAGCTTAGCAATACAACTCGGGGGATGCTAGTGAAAATCTTCCATTTTTTCCATGCACTTCACACTATAAAATAAAGTGATTATTATTCATATTGCACCTAGACATAGACCAGGAGCTACATGCTGTATAAACATAAAACAAAGAGATGGTCCCTGCTCCTAAGAATGTACAGTCTGAGTGTAAGACAAGAGACAACAGGTGGAATCAGGCAGGTGGGAGAGCACAAAGGAACATAATGTTAGCAACCATAATTAGGCACGGGTCTCAGCACACTAAAAAACTTGAGACTGGCTAGGCTGCTAGTGTCACGGCCAAAAAAGAGTTTTAAAAGGCATTTGAAGCGGGACAGTGAGATAAACATTTGCAAAGCTAAGGGGAGCCTCTCCCATGCACCATGCAACACAAGCCATTCCCATGTACAAGGCCTTTATAACTGGGACACAAATATTTTCACCTTCTCATACTTAATCTTTTAGCACAGCATGTCAATCTCAACACTCTCCATTTTTACATGTTCCATGATGCAGAATTTGTTGGGGACTACTTTTGAAGTGAATGACGAATGCCCATCAAAACAATAAGATGGGGGCAAACAAGAGGTCTGACAACAACTTCAACTCACCGGTGCTGACATTCTGATGTTTCTGCTGCTGCTAGCTCTGCTATTTCTATATACCAGAGGCACAGCTTCTTGGCGGCTTGTGGTAGCTGCTAACAACCAATTCTTGGTAGTTCCAGTTGTCAAATTTTGGAATTGTGGGGAAAGGGAACATGCCATTTTAGTTGGCAAAGTTTCAAATGCTGCTAAAATGAGTCATAGGCATAGCAAAAAATCAATATTCATTTCCTCACAATAGGGTGGCTGCTTCAGAAAGAGGGCTTGGTAAGTAATGCACAGAGGACTGTCTGCATCTCTTATCAAGCTAAATTTGACAACATAAGAAAGGAGAGTGGCCTCTTCACAAGTGTGTGTGAGAAGGTGGACACCAGGAGTTTCTCTACCCTTAAGCCCCTACCCCAGAACCAGCCACAACTGCACTCACTGGTCAGCTCTCTGGAGAAACCTGTGAATCCTACCGTTTTCAGTGGTTTCAAAGGCTGCTCAGTGCAGAGCAGCAAGTGATGCTACAGTTTCAGCCATAGCCGGCGAAGGCAACTGGTACTGACAGCCTGTGCTGGAGGGGTTTGGCTGCACTTCCCAGATCTGGGGTTACCAGCCTGAGCTTATAAACTCTCTCTTTTATAATGCACACTGGGGGGGGGGGGGGGGAGGGGAAGTGATATATGTTTCTGGTTTTAGGTTTTGTATATTGTGTCCTGTACAACTGTTTGTGTTTGATTAGTTAAGCATTAAAGCAGAGGGAGAATCAATTCTAGAAATATTTCTACATATCAGCTTGTCAAGTGAAATTGCTAGGGCTGTCAAGCAATTAAAAAAAAATAATCTTGATTAATTGCACGATTAATCGCACTGTTAAACAATAATAGAACATCATGTATTTAAATAGTTTTCAATATTTTCCATATTTTCAAATATATTGATTTCAATTACAACACAGAATACGAAGTATATTGTGCTCACTTTATATTTATTTTTAATTACAAGCATTTGTCCTGTAAAAAACAAAAGCAATAGTATTTTTCAATTCACCTAATACTAGTACTATAATGCAATCTCTTTATCAAGAAAGTTGAATTTACAAATGTAGAGTATGTACAAAAAATAACTGCATTCAAAAATAAAACAATGGAAAACTTTAGAGCCTACAAGTCCACTCAGTCCTATTTCTTGTTCAGCCAGTCGCCAGCATCACAAGATATTTATGTGCCAGATGCACTAAAGATTCATGTCCCTTGATGCTTCAACTACTATTCCAGAGGACACTTCAGATTCTTAAACTTTGGGTTGAGTGGGGATGTAGCTGTCTTTAGAAATCTCACATCAGTACCTTCTTAATATTTTGTCAAATCTGCAGTAAAAGTGTTCCGAAAACGAACAACATGTGCTGTGTCATCATCCAAGACTACTATAATATGACATATATGGCAGAATGCAGGTAAAACTGAGTAGGAGACATACAATTCTCCTCAACGGAGTTCTGCCATGAATTTAATGAATGAATTAGCTTTTTTAACAAGTGTCATCAGTATGGAAGCATTTCCTCCGGAATGGTGGCCGAAGCATGAAAGGACATATGAATGTTTAGCATTTCTGGCACATAAATATCTTGCACTGCCAGCTATAAAAGTGCCATGTAAATGCCTGGTATCACATTCAGGTGACATTGTAACCAAGAAGCAGGCAGCATTATCTCCTGTAAATATAAACAAACTTGTTTGTCTCAGCTATTGGCTGTACAAGAAGTAGGACTCAGTGGACTTGTAGGTTCTAAATTTTTACATTGTTTTGTTTTTAAGTGTAGTTATGTAACAAAAAAAATCTACATTTGTAATTTGCACTTTCACCATAAAGAGATTGCACTACAGTAATTGCATGAGGTGAGTTGAAAAATACTATTTCTTTTGCCATTTTTACAGTGCAAATATTTATAATAAAAATAACACTATAAAGTGAGTACTCTCTCCTTTGAATACTGTGTTTTAATTGAAATTAATATATTTGAGCATGTAGAAAAATATCCCAAAATATTTCATAAATTCCAATTGGTATTCTATCGTTTAACAGTGCAATTAATACTGCAGTTAATCAAGATTCATTTTTTTATTTGCGATTGTTTTTTGAGTTAGTCACATAAGCTAACTGATTAATCAGCAGCACTGGAATGTGGTACAAATATTTATTGTTTAAAGTACATCTGGACTTTATATGTATGTGTAGTTTTATATATATTCCTTGCTGTGACAGGGGTCATTCACCTCTTACAAGCACATCCTGTTGGTCAGGTGAAAACCTGCACCCTCTCTCTCTGCTCTCTCTCTGTTCATGCTCGGAAGACCTCCCACCACCTTCCAAAGGCCAACGTCCAACCGCAACTTCAAAGCAGATTCAGTTTAGTTATTTTTAGAGCACGAGAGTGAGCCTGCTAGCCTGAGTAAGGGTGACTAGCTGTCCTGATTTTATAGGGACAGTCCCGATTTTGGGGTCTTTTTCTTATATTGGCTCCTACTATCCCCCACCCTCTGACCCGATTTTTCACATTTGCTGTCTGGTCATCCTAGCCTGAGTTAATCAACCCAGGATGGGAGGTTCGCTCCTGTTTACTCCAAAGTTCTGCATTGACTATGACTGCTCCTCTACTAGGCAGACTCCTCACTCCCATGGGTCACTGCTGAGCATTGCTCCTCCTCCCCACTCACAGCATGACACTGCCTCCCACCGCACTTCATGATTTGAGCCCAACAAAGAGGGCCCGCTGAGGCCCTAGAAAGAAGACAGTTTGCAGGCAGACAGGAGCTCACTGAAGCATGGATTCTGAGAAAGTTTTGCCACCAGCTGGGCTCAGGGGCAGAAAGGAGATGTCCCACTGACTTTACAACACCCACTCTGTAAGGAAGCCATGTCTCTTGCCCTCAAAGCTCTCCTCCGAGAAGAAAGACAAGTCAGGAATGCCACGGGATGAAATGTGCAGAATTTCCCCAAGCAACTTTCCCCCACCTCTGGATGGGGATGATTTAGCCCATTGTGCAGTCTACTCTGCTCTATAATTTATATTCATTGGTGTGCCAGTGCTGCCCATTCTCCTCTCAATATGAGCAATTAACACCCATTAGCACAAGCGGAAGTCACTCAGGGGACTATTCCCCATTATTGATTCTCTCATTGTTGTACCAGCTCATAAAAAAATGTACAAAGAAAAGAAAATCATATAGTGGTATTGGCTAAGTTAAGGCAGGCAAATTAGATTAATTACCATTCTTGAGCTAAACAGTTGGGCTTATTAGAATGTGGTTTATTTGCATACTTTGATCTGATGGGTGTAGATACCTAATTATACAGCAGCCAGCAACTTATTTTTGATGGTTTTGATTAATATTCAGTATTATAATTAATTGTGCAGACTGTTCTTATGCAAACCAAACTTAGATTCTAGAACACAAATACCTTAAAAAAATCTGTGAAATATGCAAATGGCCACACAACCTTCCACAAAGCATTATAATGTATACACCAATTTATAGCAGATATGCTGCACAACTTTGACCAAAGCCTCATTATTCCCAAACCCATCCTTAACTACCAATAATGCCCTTTATGTTAAACCTGCCATCTGAAATATGCTCCCTTAGGTAGAGAGTAATGAAGTTACTTATAAATTCATCTTATCTTTAAACTAAATATTGTAGTTTACATATATAATAAAAATAAAATATTTGCATGACTTGATTTGACAGCTTGCACCCAAGTTACCTATCTGAAACAATACTGCATAGTATGTACAAATATAAAATCATCTTAGAATCACAGAAATATAGGCTTGGAAGGGACCTTGAGACATCATCTAGTCTATCTCCCTGCAGAGTCAGAATCAAATATACCTAATCATATCTGTTTTGGAGAGGGGGGAAATGAGGATAATTACCATATTTTGTTTTTAATAAATCTTTTAGAATCAAACCATAGATATTATAGAGATGGTCACTATCAAAAAACCTAAACAGCCGGAGAGATCTCAAATTAACCAAGGGTGCTATATTCTACCCTCCTCTACCCGCAGGAGGCCTCAGATAAACCAATTTCTGCTTTCACTGACACTGGTCGGAGCACTGAACCTCATAAGATGCTGAGCATTCTGTCACTGATCTAGCAAAGCAAAGCACTTAATTATGTGTTTAATTTTAAACATATAAGCATCCCCACTTAGGTCTGGGCAATATTTTCATGGTGGTAGGACTGAGAAATGAGGGTCGGGAATGCTTTCAGACCAAAGTGTTTTGTTTGATTTTCAAAAATATTTTTGTATTTTTTTTCATTTCATTTCAAAAAAATTTTTTCCCAATTCAGTTTAGGTAAATTCCAAAATGAAACATCTTTCCAAAATGAAAAATCAAAACATTTCATTTTGGAAATGCTGAAACAATGTTTCCACGTTTCTGGGTGGGAGAGGGTCTTTTCTTTTCTTTTCTTCTTTTTTTGGGCCAAAACTCTTCTCCAAATTCAACCTGGATTAACAGACAGTTTTGGTTGACCCAAATCTGAATTTTTCAGTGGGAAAAAAACCCTATTTGCATAAAAAAACCCTAACCCAACTATCGTCCCACTGACTTCAAAATTTCTCATGATACTTACATGTTCAAAATTAAGCTTCAGAGTTTTGCTGGACCAAGTATAGCATGCTTAATACCTTTCCAGGGTCAAGCTTTAGATCCAGAACAACTTCACTGAAGTCAGTAAGTTGTAAAAGAGTCAAAGCTGTGTACCTGAGAACAGAATTTTATCCTATGAAGTTGCAGAGGCATAATAGAGTCTCATGAATTTAGTCCCAGGCATATAAACAAGGGAGGGATTTGGCCCATGATCTTTTTTTTAACTGATAATTTTTACTACACATGTGCTATGAGGCCATATACAGTATATCGTTACACGTGCATATATGTGAGATGTCATACTAAAACATCGTCACTAAATGCTGCCTAGAAATTTCAGAACATATTCAAGTGATGTGTTGATTTCCGTTACTAGAAAGCTTTTTGTTTTGTGTCACTTTGAAACAACCTTTTTAAAGCAGGCACCTTTGCAGTAAAAGTACACTACTACAACTACAGCAATCATCTGTTCTTCCTGTCACTCCACAAACCAGCCATGAGAGAGTGGCATTATGTAGGATTTGCTGTAAAGGAAACAACGGTAGACTCAAAATAGCAAGGAGATATCACTGAACCTTCAAATAAAATTAAGTGGAGCCAATAAGATTTTACTCTGCACAGACAGTACCAAGCAAGCTGAAAAATTAATTTACTGTTTATTACCATTTTTGTTCTGACTGATATCTTTACAAATCTGAGTCATTAGCATGCAAGTTTACAATTTTGCTTTGAGCTCTGTAATGTCCTATCGTTTACCCGTACGGATTTACATCTGAATCCAACTCAATTCATAAGTGATCGTCCCTCAGGAGAAAATAACAGAACCATTGTAGCTTCCTGCAGCAGATGATGGTAGTAATATTAGTATTCCTCACAGTTTGATGATAGTTGTTTGAACTTTATCATTATTAATAGAGAAAATAATAAAGGTATTAATATTTGAAAGCTCTCTGTATTGTGTTTAGTATCATATTATTGCTGCATTTTATGGCAAGTACCTTGACATTTCAGTGAATTTCCATTCACAGTATTACTGGTATAATCTACTCACTTTATAATTGCTTCTGGATACTTATAAGGTTTAATTTCTGATATTTCCTCTCAATAAAAAGGGCTTGTATATTAAATGTATATACAGTTATCCCTGGAAATTTACATTGTTAGGCTAAAGTTCTGAGGCAAAACTATTATCTGTGGCTGCTGGCCCAGATAAAACTTCATGGGTCTCTTGGGTTCCACACTCCTGAAGAGTCTAAATGTCTCTTTAAGAAATCCAGGTGACCTGCATCCCAGGGAGCAAGCTGCTGACTATACCCAGTCTGATAACCACAGGGCAATGAAGTTATGGGAGTGATGTCAGGGGACTACACTAAGTGAGTTCAGTGCATGCTTCTCCCCACCATCATAACACCTGAGCAGATTCCGAATGCTATCAGGGACTCAAGCCCTCAGTTTTGAACTGCTGCCATTCCCACGCTTAGCTGCTTTTCCTATCTATCCAAGATGTCCTAGTTCAAATTCAAGCTTCTATAACAGAGATCAGCAACCTTTGGCACGTGGCCCATCAGGGAAATCTGCTGACAGGCAGGACAGTTTGTTTATCTGCAGGGTCAGCAAATCGCAGCTCCCACTGGCCGCAGGTTGCTGTTCCAGGCCAATGGGGCTGCAAGAAGTGGCCCATACCACTTCCTGCAGCCCCCATTGACCTGGAATGGTGAACTGCGGCCAGTGGGAGCTGTGATCGGCCAACCCTGCAGACGCTGCAGGTAAACAAACCATCCCGGCCCACCAGCGGATTTCCCTGACGGGCCGCATGCCAAAGGTTGCCGATCCCTGTTCTAT
The DNA here is from genome assembly GCA_032164245.1 of Sternotherus odoratus. NCBI lineage: Eukaryota > Metazoa > Chordata > Testudines > Kinosternidae > Sternotherus > Sternotherus odoratus. The sequence continues at coordinate 152,139,875 of JAVMKO010000003.1, forward strand.
AGATTTCAGTTCCCACCCCCCTTTCCTACCCTTGACTCAGGTTGGCCACTATTGAGTAGGTTCAAAACAACTACCAGCCATTAAGCCTGCTTCCTGGAAACAATAGCGAGAGCTTCCCCCGGGCCTGCAATCAGGCAGCTTTCCTCTTCCCCTGATGGTGCCCAGCTCTTCCTTGTGGTATCTCGGCTGCGTCTTCCCTGCCCTCCCTTGCCAGCCTCCAGAAGTACCCCTGGAGTTCCAAGCACTTCGCTAGCCGGTTGTTGATCAGCCAGAGAAAAAGGGGGGTGAAGCCTGAAGACATTGTGCCGCTCTCTTAAAAGTGCCTATCTCTGGAGACAGTTTTTGATACCGTGAAACTCAAGAGAGGAATAAAACAAAAGCAAGTCAAATGTTTTGGGATGTGAGGCCAAAGGTAACAGGAGGAAACAAGCCAGTTTTTTAGAGGAAGCTGGGCAAGACTAACTGGTAAAGGAACTGGGACCAGAAGTTGAAAGGCATGGGATCTCTGCACTTGACAGGGGGACTTAGAGAGGTTTTTACAAAGACTGGGCAGTAGAGGAGGAACAGATGTAGGAGGAAGTGGGAGGAGGGGGACTCTAGGGTTTGTGTGGGGGATAGCTGAGTCCCAGGACAGAAGATCCTGGCAGATCTTAGATTTCCTCACAACAGATGTTGCATCACTTCCTGACAGCATTCCTGCAAAGATCTCCCCTATGCCACGAACATTTCTGCAGGGCACTACAGCACTCTTAGGCCATGGTTACACTTACAGGATTATAGCGCTTTTGATTATAGCTGTACCCACATAAAGCAATAGGTATAGTGCTATAACATTTCCTGGCGTGGCCACATTTGCGGCACTTGCAGCGGCACAGGGAGTGGTGCATTATGGGCAGCTATCCCAGCATTCAGCTGGGTGCAACGTGCTTTTCAAACGAGGGGGGTGAGGGGAACGTGTAGTGTGTAAGAAGAGGGAGAGAGTGAGGTGATTTTCTATGGGCTGAGAGTCTTGTCAGTGGTTTCCTTTGAAATTAGAGCCTACTTTAATAGTTTCTCGGTAACACAGCTCCCTTTGTAAACATTTGCAGTGCTTATCTGCCGAGTTAAGAGAGAAACTCTGAAAAGGTACTTCCTCATTCCTCCTGCCGAGTTCAAAACAACGCAAAGAGACATCAATTGCCTTCAATGGCTCGGAGGCGTGCCAGAGATCACTTATAGCATAATGACTGTTTACACTTGTGATAATACGCTACAGGGAATATGCAATAGCTGTTATTCCACAAGGAAGGGAGGATTACCAGGAGAGGTATAACTGTGGGTTTATAGCGCAATACATGCCTTGCCAGTGTGGACGGGTAGGGAGTTATAGCGCTCCTGGAGGCTTTATAGTGCTATAAAGTGCCAGTGTAACCAAGGTGAGAGTTTCACAACATGACCCTGCAGCATTTTGCCCTAAGTGAATATGTTGCAGTTTTGTAGGATAAAAAGTTTTGCCTGAACAAAAACCCAGTCTTTAAAAAATGACAAATGCACCAATCAAAAGATCTGAGGCCAAGAAGAAAAAAAATACATGAGTCTCCCACTTAGTCTTGTGAATGATGCATCAAACAGGTGACAAACTCAGCAGCAGCAAAGGCATCACTATTTCTATGTCTGAGGCTCAGCATAAGCAAGCCATTTATTCCTGACTCTCTGGTTTCACAGCAGCTTTGCTGCAACAAGAACATATTACAGGATAGCTGCCATAAGAGTTCTTTGGACTGCACCGTGTGGCATTGTGTGAAATGCACTTTTGGAAACTACCTGAGACATTTCATGGAATCACATTCACAGCAATTCTCATGAGGGCTACTAACCAGCTTTCATGGCTCAAATGAGGTGCTATGAAGAATGGCAGAGCTGAAAGGGAAGGTGTTTAAACAGCACCCAGTTAGCTTGATGATTCATGGCATATTATTGTGGTGGTTCTTATGAGCATCATTCACCCACACCTCCCTGTGGAGATTCTCCTAAGCAGAACAGGAAAATGTTGTGATAGGAAAAAAGAGCGTATGCACAGACTGCCTAGATCTGTTCAGCCACTTCAGGTGAAAAAAAAAATCCCAACAAAACAAAACAAAAATTGCTTGTTCATTTAACTGTTCAAGACACTGTAGTAGACAGAGCTGCTGCTCTGTGGATCTTAGGGCATGTCTACACTACAAACTTAAGTAGATCTATGTGCTGGTCTTCACTGCCCGCCGGATTGGCAGGTAGCGATTGATCTGTTAGCGATCGATTTCTCGCATCTGGTGAAGACGCGAGAAATCGATCGCTCATGGCGCCCCTGTCGACTCTGGAACTCCAGCTTGCCGGAAGGCGCAAGCTGGAGTCGATGGGGGAGCGCACCGCCAACTGCCGCCACCGTGAGGACGGCAGGTAAGTCGGCTGCAGATACGCAAACTTGAAGACCAGCCCTAAGTTAGGTTGAATTACAGCCACCGCAATAATTATCTCCATTCTATACTCCTTCTGTCAGTGGTGCGTATTCTCACTAGGAGCACTTCCACCAGGTCTCTCAGCTCCTTGCAGCTCCCCACTGGGAGCCCTGCTACCCCCCACAGACTTCTTACCTCCCCGAGCGGGGAGTGGGGAGCTGAGATATGGGCAGCAAGGCTCTAGTTGGAGTCCACCACTGGGCCCCAGGCTTTATTGTCAATTTCAGAGCTCCACATGGAGCCATGAAATTGACAAGAACGAAAGCCAAGGGCTGGTGTAAGGAATGCAGTGTCTACACAGAAGACAGTTCCTCACCCTAACTACATCGGCATAAGCCCTATGCCTCTTGTGTTATATCAGCGTAATAGGGCACTTACATTGGCAGAATCAAGACTATAGTGTGTACACTGACATAATTAGGTTGACGTAAGCTGCCTTACATCAACCTAACTCGGTATTGTAGACCAAGCCTTATTGTCTAAACATACAGATACTGCAAAATACATTGGCAGATGAAGAAGGCTCTGTTGTAGAAAGGTCAGATGAAGAAGGCTCAAAATCGTCTGCAGTAAAAACTATGACAATTTTTTCATTCTTTTTCATCCTCCCACTTAGCTACCAGCACATGGAAAATGCTTCATTCTAAGGTCATAGAGTTTCGACTTTTCAACTGATACTTACCAACAGCCTGATTCTGATCCACACCAGTTTTATCACTGAGTTCAACAACTGATGTATACTGATCAGGCCATCAATGTGCAGCTTTTTGTGTTCATAGAATCATAGAATATCTGGGTTGGAAGGGACCTCAGGAGGTCATCTAGTCCAACCCCCTCCTCAAAGCAGGACCAATCCCCAACTAAATAAGTGTTACCTCCTAATGTGGGAAGTGTTAACTCTTCAAGTACTATGTTAACACACTATAAAGTAGGCAGCAGGTGGTGCTATAATGCACTGTGATCAGCCTGCTAACACATATGGTCAAGAATGTGGCCATCACAATAGCCTCAATTTATCTCAGGTTTGAACTTGTCAACTTTGAGAGTGAGGAGGCAGTAACATTAAAGGAAACCTCTCTGAAAACGGTATTAGCCCCCCACTGGCTTAGGTTTGTCTACACTGAAGGTGGAAGGGTGTTTCCCAACACAGGCAGATCCACACACACTAGCATGCTAAAAATAGCAGTGTGGCTGGCCATATGGGCTAACTGCCCAAGTACATACCCAGGGTGGGGCGTGATTGTATTTGAGTGGCTAACTCAAGCCATGACCGGGGCCACATTGCTATTTTTAGTGGGTTCACTTGAGCAGAGCTAGCACATCTGTCTAGCTGCCTTGGGAAATGCCCATCCAATTGCAGGGCAGACATACCCATAGTCATGTTTGTTCCCTACGAACCGTACATCCAATTAAGGAGACTAATTTGATTCATCTTCAAGATTTTTGGTGAATTTCAGTCCTCGTGGATATGAAAAAACGGTAGCATTGAGTAGAACAAGACATAGTGAAGATGTATACAAGGTTTCACCACTTTGTCAGTGCATCTTTGCTATTCTAATTTCCTGAGCAGTGAGTGCCAAACAAAACCAGTTACACATTGGTGACATGGCATGGAGAAATACTGGATTGAAGCAACTAAATTAATACACCTCCAGAGGTGCGCGGCTATTGGATAACCCCTGAGCCTTTCTTACAATCAATTCAATGGAATATTAGCACAAGCACTCAGTTAATTTGCATGGTATTATGTTATAATAATATTGATCCTCCACAGCATTAACTTCACCATGGTGATTAGAATTGTGACATTCTTCATTTATGGAAAAATTGTAGATAATTCTGCTCAGGTACTTTTACTTTCATTAAGGCTCCGTCCTGCAAGGTGCTGAGGACTCCTATGACATTTTGAGCACTGAAGCCAGCAGGAGCAAAGAGGTGTTGAGCACTTCCAGGAATGCAGGAGAGAACCTCTAATAAAAAAGTAATGTAGCCATTTGTAATGACCTGAGAGAGCTGATGTACCGACATCCTGCAAGTTGCTGCTGACTAATACCAAAGCGCAGGATGTATTCTTCCACCAATCTGGACATGCTACACATTCAGGTGTTCCACACATGCCACTGAACGTATAAACTGTCCCATTAATGGGTGAACAGTGCTTTACAAATAGGGCCAAATTCTGTTACTTCAATTTAAACAACGAATTGGAGTTATCCATACTTACATTGGTTTAACTGAGAAGACAATTAGGGTCTTAATAATGTACTTGGTTTATTTTGCAAACAGACATAAATGTTTTTAGTGCGGTCAGAAGTGTATTGTATCTGCAACAGATTCCCAAACTATAATAACTATTTACCACATAATCTTTCATTACTGGTACATCTACAAACTAGTGTTAACATGTTTTGTGCTTAACCGCAGCAGGCCCAAACGGTTCAGTCTTTACTTCAATGTGAGCTTTCTCTGAATGAAGCCTGGAGGATTTGGGTGGCAGAAAACATCTCCAAGTCTATGGCTATTGTGACAGATCGCCTTCTCACCCTTCTTCAAACACAGGCAGGAAACTCTTCTTAGGCTCCAACAGTGCTCTTTATTTCACAGTGCAAGGCCCCACCACCAATATACACAGCTTTATAGTTCAGCTCTTCAGCTCACAGCTCTACACAGTTCAGCTTAGTCAGGCCCCTGGCCTCAGCTCTATTTCAGCTCTGCACCTTTCTCTATCTCTCTCTCTCACTCCTCCACACTACCATACCACCACCACTCTGGGCTTCCTGCCTGGCAGGCTTATATCCTCCTGACGAGGCTGCCAGGTGCAGCTCATCCAGCCTGAGCCCAGGTGGCTGATTAGGCTTTCTGCATGGGAGGTTTGCAGAGGGCTTTTCTCCCTCTTAAAGGGGCGTCAGGCTGGGTCAAGCCCACCCTCCCACACTATGTAATCTGGCAGCCTTTTCTCATAAAAGGGTTTGTCTAATGATTGTTTCATATTAGAAGATTTCAAAGTGTATTGCACAAAATGTTAACATTTTTAATTACTAGCTTTCACTATGTTGTATGTGTAAGGGAATATTTCAATTCTACAGGAGTTGTTGCCTTTCTAAATTATACGGGGATGCACAAAAATTATATGATTACTTGGTATCAAAATGTCTACCTAAGAAAAGAAATATTGGTTTAATCTCAGCTTCCACTTAACAAATTTTAAAATAATTATTTTCTTTAGAATCCTGTTATAAAAGAATTGGGAGTAAGTGACCTTAGCACTTAGGAAATATTAATGGGGTTGGCCATTTTCTAGCATTTCAGAGCATTGCACTTTATGTAAGTTCAGGCGCTTTCTTTATTCTCAATTCCAGTAAGCACAGCTCTGAAAAGTACTGGTCAGTGCACACAAAGGTGTAAATATGTTGCACTGGTGTAACTATGAAATAACACTCTTGGTTGTATTTACACCAGCATAACTGAGCTCAGAAACTGGCCCGTGGCACAGAAATGTGACTTAACAATCAACTACGACAACTGTTCATTCACTGTACAATGAATACATCAGTACTGTGAATACACTGGTTTTGGCTGTTTCATCTTTGTTGAAGATGATAAAACAATACGAGGCATTCCCAAAATGTACAGTCTGTCCAGGAGCAGCAGAGGGCAGTCACACTCTGTGCTACACAGCACAGGCAGAACTGCAGCACACTCGCATTGTCTGCAGTAGTGTCAAGAGCTGTCAAGCCTTGTGCAAGCAGAACTCTCCCCTATTCTTCAAGAAAATTCCACAGAAATTTTATTCTAATGCCCTGTGAATTCTTAGTGCATTTAAAAAAGAGACACAGAAAACCCACAGTGACAAACTCTCTCAGACCTACAAAATCCGCACATACACCCCGAGGTGCTCAGGGCCAAATCCTGCTTTGACCTTAATCATGTTGTGTAAGGCATGGACTCCAGTGGAGCTACTCCAGTGGGTAAGTGAGCAGGATGTGGGCCTTAGGGATTTGAGATTCTTTGTAGCAGCAATGATGAGGGACCAAGTAACACCTCCTAAATTGCATAAGCCTCAAGCAAGTTTTATTTAAGCTCGTCAAGTCATAATGAAAATATCATCCTCTCTCCATCCCTAATACATTGCTATTGCAATTGTTAATAGGAGGATGTATGTGTAAATAATAGTGGCTGTGTGTTTGAGTGTTGTGTCATGATTTTGGTTACCAGCTGAAGAAATGGGTTCTCTCAGTACCTGACCTAGATAAAATAATTTCTTATTCCTCAATATAATTCTGTAAGGCATTAGTATGGGAGAGAGATATTATGTGGGTATTACAGATGGCTCCGAAAGAATCCAAGAGTCTAAAAATACAGTAAGTTTTACAGGAGAGGTTTCGTAAGGTGACTGTCTGCTCCTTGACATCACCATTCAGCTGGCTATTGGAATGGGACTAATTTAATTAAGAGAACAGCTCATATAAAACATTTTTGTCAGATTATCCAAGTCCTATTCACCTTGCTTGAGAGCTCAAGCAAGTCTTCTCTCAAGTAGTCCAGCCATGCCGCCCCCAAGTCCCCCAATCGATTCCTTCATGCCAGCTCAGCTGAGCATAGCAACAAATGGCACAAAGAAATAGTAGCAACTGGCTCAAAGAAAACTGTTGAATTTAATGTAAAAATGATCACATTATTTTTCTAACTCTGACTCCAGCGGTCAAGGCAATGGCTGGTAAGGATTTGCTGAATGCAGGCTTCACCTTCCACTCCTCAAAAGCTTGATATGAGCTTTACCTTATGGGGGACTGTAACAGTTAGTCCTGAGACCCCCCCCAAAAGCTTTACATTCTCTTCTCCCCTTTCTGTCCTCCAAAGTCTCTGAAGAAAAGCAGCACTTCTGTACAAAGAATGTCAATAGTTCTCTATTATTTACTATTCTTGTTTCTATTCTCAACATGAAACCACTACCCCGAGTAGTTTAAACACAGGAAAGTCAGATAATGTAGAGGGATGGCTTGGTTCCAGTTTCCCTGGGCCTGAGGTTTTATTTCCTAATAGTGAATGTCTGTATCCGATTTCAGAATGTGCGGCACAGATACAATTCAAAATGTAAAACGATTTCATTTCTAAAGAAAGAACAAACGCAAAGAAAAACGATTCTTAGCACCGAAAGTACAGTCCTTAAGACCCAGAAAAGAATCACTATGTTAAATTAACACTGGGGGGTTGTGTGTTTGCAGAGGGCTGAGAGGGTGAGACTGCTTTTTCCAATCTACCTTTCTCAAAGTAAACACATAAACAAACAAACAGTGCCTCAACCTGACCAAGGAAGAAGAGTGTCAGAACGATGTAATGCAACCCCTGCAGCAAAACTGTACTTCAGATCTAGGTTTCCTTCCACATAGCATGTTGATTGCTTGCAGCAAAACCGGGTTCTTTTCAACAGCATGTTCCTTTATCATCACAGAACCAGCAGCTTCAGATTTTATACTTGTGATCTAAATAGCTTGCAGGAATCCATATTCAGAATACAGCTTTAGTGTATGCAGCTGGGAAACATCTTACAATATATTTGTATATTACCCAGAAGTCTCTGGAAGAGGATTGGAGTGTTTTGTTTATCCCAACATTGCTTTTTAGGCTTCAGAACAAGAAAAAAAGTGACCTTTGCACTGTTTCAGAAGTAGAAAGAGTGTGCAGCTATTACATGACATGGTGTTACATTCCCTGAAGGAAAGATGTGGTTTGCAGTCCTTCAGAAGCACCTATTAAACCCTTCCGTTATGAAATCATCTTTTTGGCACACCTTAGTATATGTATACACTCACACATAATTAACATTGTTTGTGTTCTCTAATTAAGAATCTTAATTATAACCTTATCTCAACTCTGAATATTCTTGCTTCACAGAACTTAAAAAGCAGTCTGTGAATGGGTCAGTGTTACTTAGGTGTAACTTTTTGTACAGTAATGCGAGAGAGACAGAGAGTGATTCTTGGAGGTACTCCATGTCCTCTCCCCATTGCAGGATCAAGCCCACAACATGTTTCTGATTCAACCCTTTCTGAGAACCTATGTCTCCATCTTTTCAGTATGGGATTTTTGAAAGCCAACATATCACACAGCATTCCAGGATCTGTACTTATTTTTAGTGGTTCGGTAACTATACACAGTCAACTTACTGTATGTTATTTCGATATCCCTTATATAAGTCCGAAAATGTTGGTGATGGTACAGAAAGTGCTTCTTAATGCACTAAAACAAATATGGGCCTGATTTTCCTCTTTACTTTCTTTGCAGTTCTAGAGCTAATTAAGTACAAACCCCTGGGAGAAAACTCTGCCCTCAGCTTCACCGATTTCTGTCAAAGTAGTTGCTCGGGTGTATCTGAAGGCAAAATCAGGTCCTCCCCCTCTACTGAAATCATGACATAAATGTATTCCGGGGCCCTGATCCTGTGATCAGACCTATGCAAGCAGACCCTTGCGCCTCCTAGAGTCCAATGAATGCAGTCCGGTTCCCCACAACACAAAGATGTGGCCAGATGAGCATAGATGTCATAATGACCACCGATACACTGTTCTTTTCAAGATGGAGCCTGAGGCATGTGACTCAAATTCCCTGGTCTCTGTTATATTCTTGGCATTATTTACTCATTGCTATTTTTGTATTTTATTTCACATTTTAATTAACCAGACCTTAATTTAATCTCCCCCTCGCAAGGCGGGTTATAAAATGCATATTACTTACCTGAGACCCCAGATCCTCTTAGTCCCATGAGTAAATCCATAATTAGTCAGTTTTGTAAAATGCATATCATTTACTTGACAGGGCAGAGTGGCTTTTCAGGAACTGTCCTCATGTCTTGGTTAAGTGCATAATTAGGCAGTTTTTGAAAACCCATATTATGTTCCCCATATTGGAGCCATTCCAGACCATTGGTTTTAAAAAAAAAAAAAAGATGCATTACTTATTCAATTGACCAGGACAGCATCTAATTATGTATTTAAGACATGTGCATTGCATAGCAAAAACAATACTTTGGCAATTTATGAGAAAATTTCTGTACATAGGTGGTCAATTTTTAAACCACAGTACCCTGGCCATTCACATGTTTCCTCCTGAAAGACTAACACTGTTGAGATGCGAGCCCATTTCACACTGGAAGGAAAGGAGGCCACTTTTTGTCTTTCGCTAGCACAAAAGTCATTTAAAACAGAGAGATAAAAACTTCCCCTTTGCAGGGAGGCTTTCAAGCCCTTTGGGCCAGATCCTCCATAGGTGTGAATAAGTGCAGCTCCATGAAGTTGGAACTATGTTAATTTACATTAGCTCAGGATCTGCTGCATCATGTACTGATTATTCTGCATCATGATTTTACAGCAGCTATGCCTAAATTTGGGGGCAGGGTGACTCTAAGCATTGTCACACTATTACCACAGAGTGCAGAAGGCCAGTGTCCTATATTGAGGGCTTACATGGGTTATAAGTGGTGCATAGGTCTTGGCCAGGCCATAAGCACAGGGGTGAATTTCACCCACACTGATTAGCAAGAGGCAAAAAACATAAGACACTAAGCCAGGGTAGGCAGCCTATGGCACGGGTGCTGGAGGCGGCACGTGAGCTGATTTTCAGTAGCACTCACACTGCCCGGGACCTGGCCACCGGTCTGGGGGGCTCTGCATTGTAATTTAATGTTAAATGAAGATTCTTAAACATTTTTAAAACCTTATTTACTTTATATACAACAACAGTTTATTTATATATTACAGACTTATAGAAAGAGACCTTCTAAAAACGTTAATGTATTACTGGAATGCAAAACCTTAAATTAGAGTGAATAAATGAAGACTCGGCATGCCACTTCTGAAAGGTTTGTATGAGTACACTTGGAGCAACTAACGCTAAGGAGCATAGCTGAGAAAATAATTGATTTTTTTCAGTTTGGAGGCCAAATCAAAAAATCTGGGGTAAAAAAATCATTTCAGGTTGACCTGGAATGGCTGTTTTGTGATTTCTCCGTGAAATGAGAAACCGGGGGGGGGGGGGGGAAAGTGTAGAACAAACAAAACGTGTTGTTCAACCCAAAACAAAGATTTTTTTTATTTTATTTTATTGGTTTTTCATTTTGTTTAGTTTTTATGTGTATTTTACCTTTTTAAAAAAATGTAGCTAAATTCCAAAATGAATTGTTGTTTCAGAATGAAAAGTAGAAACATGTTTAGAAAATGTCAGTATGACTTTACCTTTTCAGGAAAAAAAAAAATTCAGCCAAAACTTCTCAGAATTCAACCCAAATTTGCAAAGAGTTTTAGTTGACCTGAAACTGCACCTATCAGCTAATAAACTGTTCATATTAAAAATGTCACCCAGTTCTATCGATGAGTACCTCGGGGGAATAATCACACTAATAATAACAAAAGCACATGCTTATACAAAGTTTTTCTACTGTAGATCTCAAAGCACTTTACAAAGGAGGTCATTTTAGATATGAAGAAACAGAGGCACAAAGAAGTTAATTGACTTGCCCAAGGTCATACAGTGAGTCAGATTCAGGAACAGAAAGAACCTTGTTTTCCAAGTCCCAGTCAAGTGCTCCATTAACTAGGCCGAGGGGAGGCAACCTTCATCACATGACCCATCAGGATAATCTGCTGACAGGCCGCAAGACATTTAGTTTATGTTGACCATCCACAGGCACAGCCCCGCACAGCTCCCAGTGGCCGGGGTTCACTGTTCCCAGCAATGGGAGTTGCAGGAAGTATCGCGGGCTGCAGGGATGTGATGGCCATCACTTCCCGCAGCTCCCATTGGCCAGGAACAACGAAATGTGGCCACTGGGAGCTGCAGAGGGCCATGCCTGCTGACGGTCAATGTAAACAAACGGTCTTGCAGCCCAACAGTGGATTACCCTGATGGGCCATGTGCCCAAGGCTGCCGACCCCTGAACTAGGCCACTCCACATAAGGAGCTTTCGAGTAGCATCTCATGTGAATGTGCTCATATTCCGATGCTCATATTTCTTGCTGAGATACACTTCAAGCACTCACTGACAGTAACCAGTACCTGCACCAGTCGACACTAGTGAGCAGCCCAGCTCATATTCCCATTGCTAGGCATCATGTGTGCTCTAAGTCACGCTCTATCGCGAAGGCTAATGGGAAGATGGAAAAAAAAACCAGACATGAAACTACCAGCGAGATGAGGAATATAGGAGAAAATACATGACTATTGCTAGTTATTTAAGATTATGCGGTTCCAAATGGATCCTGCCACCCCCACACCTTAGTCTGAGTAGCCCCACTGAAATGAATGGGACTGTGTGTGGAGTAAGGCATTATTCAACATGAATAAACGTGTTGGCACCCTTTGACTCGTAAAATATGAATCCTGTTAACTCCAGAGTCACAAGGGCATCCATTTAAGCATCATTGCAAAAATATAGTTTGATCTTGAAAAGTACATCTGACTTTTTTTTTTCCTGAATACATTATGGGAGTAACTTTCCCAAGGAGAACAATTCACATTTTGGAATCTGCTCTGTCTCATTCTCTGCCCACATTCTCAGGAAATTCATGGTTTTCCAAGAAGAAACACTGAGGTTAAAAAGACAGCTACCTGAACAAAGACATTGATTAATCCTCCAATCATATTGACAGTGAAAGCCACTTTGATTTACAGTAAATCTACTATGGTTTCACCCCTCCTCCCCAATTTAAAAATAAGAACTCTTCCTTGCAATAGGTTGGATGTTTCCAGAAATAATATATGAGTGGTGGCTATTTTACCCAGCAGGTTCCTTTATCACTACAGAGCAGGAAAGTTGACAGGCTTTGTATTTGAATGTAATTAGCTGGTGGGAGTACAGTCATAATGAAAGTAAAATTTACATTATTACAGGCATGTGATTGTTTGCTCATTCAAACACGAGTAAAAAGTGAATTCCAAGATTATATTCAGTTGGCTTATTCAATCAGTATCCTCAAACTTCTTGTATTTTTGTTCAGGAAAAAGGAGGATACCGGGGATTTAAATCGGATGTGTGTGTGAAAGCTTTTAAGACATCAAAAGAAGATCAAAATTATATTGGGCCTTGTGGACGAGCCCTTCACTGCTCGTTGCACAAATGAGTCAGAGACCACGCTGTTGCCAACACCAGTGCCCTTTTATTTCCTTGTGCAAGTCCCTACCACCACCGATATACAGGAATTTACACTATAGTACACTCACTTAGCTGCTTGGGGGACAGCTAGCTCCTGCAGCTAACCAGGAACACCAGCAACTTCCTCCTCCTTTTCCTGTTTCCCCCTGTGCACTTCCTTCCTGTCAGCTTTATCCTTCTGGCCTGGAAGGCTCACAGGTGCTTTGCCTTAAACCCTTCTTGCTAAGGGCCACACCCTGCCAGCTCCAATTAACTCCCCTGGCTAGCAGCTGAGCTAGCAGGAGCTGAGCTAACAGAGGCTGGCTTACAGCTTCTTGGCCAGCACCCTGTTACAGGCCTGATTTCAGATACACTGGGGTAACTATTGTATCATTCCAGTTTAACCCAGACTATCAGTGCAGAAGCTCCCTGTTAGAAACAAACGTAGAGATTTTCCACAGCCCAAAAAATACAGAAATTAGCTACCCCATCTGATCAAACAACTTTAACACCTGATTGGACTAACCTTATTATCTCCAACCTGGTTCTTGCCTACTTATTTATACCTGCCCCTGGATACTTCCACTGCATGCATCCGACGAAGTGGGTATTAGCCCACAAAAGCTTATGCTTCAATACTTTAGTTAGTCTTTAAGGTGCCACAGAACTCTGTCACTTCTGCAATTCCAGACTAACACGGCTACCTCTCTGAACTTTAACTCTGCGGACAAAGGTCCACCATCAAACATCAGCAGAGCTCTCCTTAACCTCAACATTGCACATGCATATCCAAAGGGGGGCTTTGGCACTACAAAAATGCCACCAATTTTAGAAAAGCTTGATATCACTTAAACCCTTAAGCATTTTTATGTGTAATATTTTGTGGCTTAATTAAGTCATGACCTCTCAACTGATATGCATCCAGGATTCCTGTTCATTTCAATATGTGTTTTGCTCATTGGGTTTCTGAAGAACATGGATCACTTTCTCAAGGACGGTAATATGCATGTCACAGCTGAAGGAACACTTGCCCAATCAGAATTACTCACCATTTACACACTGGGGCATCCTGTACCAAAGTTCAGATTTACACACACACACACACATACACACACACACACACACACCATGTTAAGAGCAGTAGTCACCAGCCTCACAAGTACATGAGACGTTTCATGTATTTTACAATTTTTAATTTATGTTCTCCCTTGAAAGTCCCAATTCTGAACAAATAAATTATCTTGTCATCCAGTTCTCCTCCTATTTATGTCATCCCAGTATAGGGCAAAAATCCTAGAAAGTGCCCCCTGATTCAACCAAATCCTGGATGCAGGTAGAATAATACACTGAACAAAAGCAATTTTATGAGCAGCTCCGATCTGCACAGCAGTCTAGTGTATGTCTTGTAAACACTGCCTTGGAGCACAACAATGCCTGCATATTAATCCAATGACAGAGTACAGCTGGACTCCTGCAGAGGGCAGAGTTAAGTAGATTATTCATAATGGACTAGGTCAGCACCTTGCAATCTGCCCCATGTAAGGGGTAGTGTGTTGTTGCATTGTCCCAGGAGCAGTCTGGCGACTTCATGATGACCCTGATTCCCCCTTATGTATTTTTTCCCCCGCACAGATTGCTTTTTCCTGTGTGCTGGCTCAGCTGTACTGGAGGGATGGAGCCCAGGTTGCACCATTCCCTGTCAACTGTCCCCCATCACAAAGGAAGCACAGGTGTCTCCATTCCACACAACTACCTGCCGTATGGCCGGCCCATGCAGGGCAGTAGGAACGTTCATTGTGCCTCCTTACCCGCTTGTGTGGAAGCATATCCAGGGTCTTAATCGTACTCAAAGAGAGGTGGATCAAGAGGTTATGGTGAAGACCCCTTCTACGCTGAGGCAAGATGGCCTTAAATCCCACAGCAGATCACTAGGGTTTCTGTAACGCTTTGGAGCCGCACACTGAAATCAGCAACAGATTCAGAACAATTTAAAACCTGTGACTTTTAGCACATGTAGATGAAGACAGATAATCCATTCTGCACAGTACTCCTTCCATTGTGTAGTTTTATTTTCCATTTTTGTGATGACCCCAGATCTTCAGTGTGCCGTAAATTTGTGCATTGAAGAAACACCGCTGCATTGTACACATCGCTGTGGGGAAGCGGAAGGTTTTTCCACCCAAATAGGGTCAGTTGGGACAGTTTGGGTTTTGGTATCCAGAAGGGAGTCAAGAAGATGGGGAAGGGATATGTTTCCTTTTTCCCTTCCCCTTGTAGGGTGGTTTCAAAATTTTAGAGAGAAGTATGAACTACTCATTCCCCATTTCAGCAACTCTCAACAACAAGCCAGATATCCCAATGTGCCCTACCCCAGTCTCCCTGTGTCATCGAGTTATCATGAATAAATATGTTAGCTGGATGTTTCTGGTAAAATCATCAACACTGACATAGTTATGGGTGCCTTTTAAAATGTCACCATCAAGCTTCATATATAACACCTATAAAGATGAATGTAGCAGCTTACACCTCTCCAAGCTATTATTTCAGGCTGCCTGCAGACTCCCGCAGTATGAGTTTATATTTGAAAGGTTTTCTTTTCAACCTTAAAGGCTAGGATTTTTTTCCCAATGAAATCTTAGATTTTGTGGCACTGTTTCTGTGAAGGAATGTACAGAGCCCTGGTTATCCTATCCTATCCCAAAAGACAAAATGCCCAGACAACTGATTAGATAACTATACTGGAACTAACACCAGTGCTAATTCAGTAAAAGGGATGCATATGTTGCAGAAAAGTACAGTATTTTTGCACCATATTGTAGGCTTATATTGTAAACCATGATCATTCACAATAAGCATTCACAGGACCATTCTTTGCTTATGAAAGACAGCGTCTATTTCTCAGTCTAAATGTCCCTCTGACCACCCGCAAGCAGTGTTTCAGAATCTAGATGCAAGCCCATCACAGTTAATGTTTAACATGCAGTTTACAATTACTGATAATTGGTGACCAAAAGATTTGACATTAACACTTGAAATTATCAAGTGTAGTGGTCAATAAATTAGAGTTTGACTATCTGTTTTTACGGTAGCCAATTAACTTCAAACTATTTCCTAATGACTGGACCTGTGTACTGCTGTTATTCTTTACTCTGAAGTAAAAATAGGTCTCAATCTGCCTTATTTTGTTTTTATTTCATTTTTTGCTTTTCCTGAAATCAGCAAATCCACTACACAGCCTCTTGCTGATTTTAAGAGGCATATGCTTCTTAATCCAGCGGTGTATGAATTATGGCAGTAAATGGCTTTGAAAGTGCCTCGAAAGCAAAAATATGGAAATTTCCCCCCCAAGAGAATAGGATGAGCAGTCATTATTTTTGCGAATGCAGAGAACACTGCCCAAGTGTGCCAAGACAGTGTGTGTATAATTGTTTGTCTCTTTCTCTCTTTGAAGTATTTTTTTTTGAAAACTGTAAACCCTCAGACACAGTCAAGGACAGCATCCGCAGCTTGGTCAAGAACACTAGCATATCTAAATATTCACTAAGTCATAAATCTTCTATACTTTGGCTATGCATACATGACACATGACCCTTATTTCTCCCTTGTGGTTGCACTCCGAGAGACAATAGAGGTCCACTAAAGCACACAGCCTCCCTCTTAGGTAATATTTCATATGGATCTCTTTGCAACTACCAACGCACCAAGGTAACTGAGCTGCAGTCTGGGAGGGGGCTTTAAACATCATTGTCTTAAATTGTCTAATTTGGATAAAAGGCGCAAGAAAATTCCCTCAGCTATTTGTTAG
Organism: Sternotherus odoratus; assembly: GCA_032164245.1. Taxonomy (NCBI): domain Eukaryota; kingdom Metazoa; phylum Chordata; order Testudines; family Kinosternidae; genus Sternotherus; species Sternotherus odoratus. The sequence goes on from JAVMKO010000003.1 coordinate 152,156,283, forward strand.
TGTAATAACGTCATCTGTATGTTTCTTGCATTGTGGTGTTCTGTTTTGTTAGGGAGAACGAACTATACTCTGAATTCTTTGGATATTTGGTTCGATCTGTCAGACATTAATTAGTTTCCCAGCAATCTCTCACTGTTATCTTGTGGAAAGACTGCAAGAGTGAAAAATAAGCCAGGATGATAAAGGGAGAGCTTGACTTGCTTCTGACCAAAGAAATCTGTCATTAAGAAAAGGTTCAGAACTCAGATCCAAAGCGTCTTTGACTACCTTGTGGGAGAACAGATGACTGTATTAAAAACATTAATACATTCTATCTGAGAATCACATTTCAAAGAAAGGTATACATTTGCCGAATGAAGCAACGTCCATAAGCAACCACAGAAAGGCACATTTTCATAGAAATGTGCTGAACGAAACCATGCAATTCTCATTAATGTCGCTGTGTGTTACACAGCCAACACACGGAATGAGGATTTCCAAATTAACCTCAAAATAACATTATGGAGGCCTCAGTAGTGACTCTGGAGTTAAAGTTATGTTGAAATTTGCACTTAGATAGCACTAAAATTCCTGTATTTCATACTTAAATTATTAAATTTGTCTCCAAAGTTTACGTACAAGAGGGCTGATTCTTGGCTGCATTACAGCACTCATATAATTGTATAACTCCACTGAAGTAGTTGAGTTATGCTGACCATTACAGCATTTTTATTTTTGTTTTGTTTGGAGATGGGGTGGAGAATCAGATCCCAATTCTATAGTAAAGAAGGACATTTTCAGAGGTTTTTAGTTTGATTGGTTGGTGCAGGATTTTTCTTTCTTTATTCCAATATATTAACTTTGTCTGAAAGATTTTTAAATACCCATTTTTTTTAAATTTGCCTCTGGGAATCTCAACTTTTTTGGCTCCCAGTAGCTAAAGAATCAGTCTCACAAATTTCAAAGCACACACACAAATGTTGATGACATCTTATAGGAAGGCCCTTTCCCTGTTTTTTAAATGTAACTCAATCTAAGTTATCCCTCTAATTCATTATAGAGTCTCTTCAGCTCCAGCAAGTGAAGCTGACATACTGTTAATTATTGCAGCTGCTTCCTGATATTTCCCAGACTGTCTCCCCAACTCATCAGTTCTGCTCCTCACCCCTCTCTGCCAACTTGACTGCCCTAGTACACCAGACAGCAGTGCTAAGGAGAGTCCAGCATCCTGCACAAAACCTCACTTCTCCTCCAGCCCTTCAGAACTTCCTTCTTCCTTTGACCCATCTCCCACAGCTCCCCGAACCTCTGAAAATGAAGCTGCTTTGATTTAGGCCACTAACATGAAGCACCAAGTTTGAAAACGTTGGTTGATATGTTTGTGCTTTTATATGAAAGACGCAGATCTTAGTGTTATATGTGGCACTGAACTTCATGGGCTAGAGCTGCAGCTATAACTTCTGTTAACTCATCACTATGCATTCCTGGTTTAAAATTAGGCTGAGATGACCCTTGCCTTCTCAAAGGCATCCCATCCCTAGACCAGATGAAACCAGTAGTTGGTAGACAAGAGCGGACTTTGCTTATTCTGATATAGTGGAGAAGTGGACTGGGCTGGTAGCCAACACTTCAGAACATGTCTCCTAAAGGATTTCATAGGGAATTGGTCTACCAGTTCATGCCCCACCCCTATAGTAAGGTGAGAATTAGGCCAGCCAATTGGATCCTTAAAACATAGGCAATGGGTAGAAGGTCCTTTCCCTTCCCTAAAACACCTCAAGATATGGGCAGTCGAACCCTGCTGACAGTAGGTCAAGTGGCCCAGGGGAGCAAGGGGCATGTGTGTGTATGTGGCCAGAGTAGCATTGTTGGATGGGGAAGGAACTAAGGGCTTGATTCAATGTCCACTGAAGTTAATGGAAGTGATGCCCATTGACTTCGATGAGCTGTTGTTCAGGCCCCATGAAAGGGCCAGATAGTTCACAGAGGCATCCTATTTAAATCCTCATCCAAATTCTGAACAGTGTGAGGTTAGCGCATCCCTCAGACCTCGCTATTGGCAAGGTGGAGGAAGGGTAACACCAAATGGTGTTTTCCTTCACTATTTTTTCCCTGGCTAGGAGCACTTTGTTGGTGTAGCTACACCAGTGAAGTGTGGAGTATAGCTTATTCCAGCCCCCACAAATGAAATAAGCTATACCAGGGGATGAGGGAAAATAGACTTTTCCCAGTAAAACTGCGTCTATAAGATGGACTTCAGACAGACTGTTGGACCTCTGACTGACATAGCTATGTGAGTAAAAGATTTTAGATTTGGCCCCTATCGATACATGGTATCAGTTCCAGGGATTAGAGGAATCAGTGTTTAAGGGACCTGTTTGTGGCCAGGAGGATTTGGATATGAAATCATGCCTTGAGGAGTGCTGAGGGCTGTAGAGGGAAGCCAATAGGGTGTATGGAAGAGCTTCCTCATATCTCAGACAGGAGATTTTAAAACATTCGGGACCCTAAAAATGATGATAAGAAGACAACAAACATGCTATCATACAAATAACAAACATTACTCTTTCGCTCCCATAATACTGCAATGAATTGCATAAACTTTTCTGTAGAAGCTGAACTACAGAATGAATGGCAAAATCATTAAAAAGAAAAACTTCACTAAAATATGAAGAATGGGCTTCTCAGTTTTTACTCCATCCTTATTCAGACTGTAGCCCTAGGCTATTTCAGAATTCGGCCCAATAATTTTAGAAACACTATGATGAAAGACTATCAAGACATTTTAAGGTCATTTTCAGTAATTGAGTTAGATCAGCAACTTCTAACATCTCATGTGATCTACACACATCCATAGTAGCATACCCTAATACAGTAATGAAGGAACAAAGAAACTCCCCCATAGCACAAATAGGACTTGCTAGTCCACTGTGTTTTCTGTAAGTGTTTTAGAGGATTTGCCATTCAGAATGATAATCTCAGTCACCACTAATTTTGATACATGGCCTATGTAATTTTTCATAAGTGACCCTTAAGAGATCTGGAGATTTGGTTGACATATCCAGACATATCCACATCTCGTTGGGTTAAAATATTCATTCCCACAGGCTTTCTAATAAGAATTTGGAATTCGTAGTTTCAGTCAGGTCAAACATACCGCAAGAAAAACTTTTTAACTGCAGTATTTCTACTTCCTATTCCAGGTGAAATTTGGAAGTGCAGATGTGTAATAAATAAATAAATAAACGGAACAAATAACTAAACCTAGGATTTTCAAAAATTAATGCCCAGATTTAGCCTCCTAAGTCTGAAGTGCCTCTTTTTCAAAAGCGCTGAGCAGCCAGGGCTCATGATGAAGTCAAATTATATTAGGCCAAAACAAATAAGACCCAATATTAGCAGGCAGTAAGCCAGAGAATCCGCTGCTGGCCACTGCCAAGACAGGAAGTACAGAGGCATGTGAAACTGGCATGGAATACTTTTTTAAATTATATAGCATTTTCCAAATCTCCCATATAGTTTGTTTCAGGATTTATATAAAATTTCATCTTCTTTTATCCAAACACATTCCTAGTAATAAGTACTTGTGTCAAAATGGCTTAGCTGTCAGAATATTCACCTCTGAGTCTAATGCTTATCAGGACAAGCTACCTGTCCGTTTAATTCATTGCCAAAGTGGGCATCACGACAAGGCTCCTGTGATAAATCAGTTGTTGGGGGAAACAAAATTGTACTATGCTGAAGTCAAAATGAGAAACCACAACCACCTCTGTCCAACTTTGGCAATTGTTCGTGTGGAAGTTTATGGCTTCTTTTCAGATGAAGTAGTGGATACATTCTAGTGTCCTGGGCCATGTTCTCTACCTCCCTAAAATAGCTCATAATGCCCAAGCCTGTGCGTGAAATTTTGCTGACCACATATTGGCAATGGTCATATATAAAGGTGGGGAGGGGCACTATCAGTGCCTTGGGAGACCTGATGTACAAAAGTCATGATGAATGAACCCTATTCTATAATATTCTGCAGAAATTTTAAGAAAGCAGCATTCTTCACATGCAAAAATAACTACATTCACATCAATTGTAATTAAAAGAGTTAGATAGCAGCAGCCCTAGCACCGCCATTTTATTAGCAGCATACAGCTTTTATAACATGATTTGATCGCAGGTACATAGAGATGTATGCTATAAAGAGAATGGATGGATCTGGTGACTTTGGTGAAACTTTCCGCAGGCAATTATAAAACATGGGTCCAAGTGACATACAGGAGCTGAGGGCAATCAGAACCTGGTAGGACTGGGTCCTAAGAGTGGGTCGCAAATATGGAGTACCCACCCAGCTAGAAATATATCTTGGTGCTGAGAGAGAAGTTCAGAAGTCAGGCATCACATTCAGAAAAAAAAAAGGGTGAATTATGAATTCATCAACCCATTACAGTATATTGTGGTGTTTCCTTTTGTGTATACAGTATCGATGACTGTGTAGCATGCTCATTGAAAAAGCAGCCCTGGGTAATTGTCAGGGATCTTCATTCTGAGTGCAGGCTCTACTGGAAATTAATTGCTTCAGTGCAATCTGAACCACATCATAAATGTCATGTAGAAGTTGCAGGGAGTGAGGAGGCAATGACAGCTCTATCCGCACTGTTTCATTTAAAGGTGGGTAAAACACACTGCGACAGAAGTGCTCTTCATCAATAATTTAGTCCACAGTGTAAAGCCAAGCCTTGCCAAAGATGCCAGGGGAGCAGCTACCTCCCTGGTTTTAATGACACCAGCAGGGAGGGGTTGAGGGGCCAGCTCAAATCAACATTCATTGCACATCTGGGCATGTCGGCAGATGAAGATATCAAGGACTGAGCTGACAGGACAAAGGGTTGAAAAAGGAAGCGTAACCTAGAAAACCTTTACTTTGAATTCTTTGTATAAATTCAAGGGGGATGACAGTTCCTAAGGTCATCTTATATAATAAAACTTCAGTGATCTACATAGAGAATTTTAACTCTTTCCAGCACGTAATCAAAGAAGCTGCAAGTTAAGTTTATATTATTCACTTTATGAATGTAAAATGCAGTATCCTTGATTCTCTGAATAAGACTATTTTAATGAGCAGAATGTTAACATTTATATGCCTGACTTCATCTCAATAACCCTAATTATAGTACCATAGAAGCCCCACTATAGTGGAGGGTCACCGGAGTTTCTATTATAAACTCTTATCTTGGGGGAGTTCAATATCTTTGCCATTTCAAAGTATATCAGCCTAAAACTTGGAATATAGTTTGGCAATGCACTTTGTTTTGGGTTTATTTTAAATTACAATTCCCTTTTTATAGGAATAGATTCGTTTCTGTTTCCTCCACAGTTCCCACTTCTTGCTAAAAAAGGATCTTGATGTTTTTTTGAGGAGATCGACACAAAAGCACAGTTCCATTTTTTAGTGGAATGTGACATGCAGATGACACAGGGCGGTACCAAGCTATCGTATATTCACCCCCAGGAGGTTTTGAACTCTTGTAGACACCACGGTGCTGAAGCTGTCTTGATCTGTGATGTCATCAGAACCCTGGAGGTGAGTTTTTAGCCAGTAATATTGTGTTCTGGGTTATGAATGTGAAGTTCATCTGGGGGTGGTTGAATCAGTGGTGAGCCTGCTAATTACTGTATGGTGATATTTAGTACTGACACTGGAGAAGACAAGCAGGTGGAAAAAAAGTCAGTGCAACAACTTCCTCAACAACTCTCCAGTCTCCAACATTCTCTTTTTTGTCCATATAGCAGCAGTGCCAAGAAATAACATGTTTTCTTCCCGATCTGGCTAGAAGAAGAAGTCTCATCTTCCCGTATCCTGCCCTTCCCAGAGTGATTCCTGCCTTTATCAACTCACGGTTACAGTAGAATCATAGACTCATAGAATATCAGGGTTGGAAGGAACCTCAGGAGGTCATCTAGTCCAACCCCCTGCTCAAAGCAGGACCAACCCCTGACTAAATCATCCCAGCCAGAGCTTTGTCAAGCCTGACCTTAAAAACCTCTGAGGAAGAAGATTCCACCACCGCCCTCAATAACCCATTCCAATGCTTCACCACCCTCCTAGTGAAAAAGTTTTTCCTAATATCTAACCTAAACCTCCCCCTCAAGGAGTCACTCCTGTAAGTCATTCTCCCTGGAGTGATATTGGAGAACTAGTTGGAAGATAGTCAGCTAAGCCAGTTGTATGTCTTTAGGCAAGGTACACTGATAAGAACATCTCCCACCTGTGCTCCTTACTTTCTGCGGGCTGCCAATTCCCTTTTGGGTGAAACTCAAGATGCTTGTCATGACTACAAAGCCCTAACTGGCCCCTGAGCCCTTCCACAACTACACTCAGTAAGGCCTTGTCTACACTACCTGCTGGATCGACGGCAGTAGAGATCGATCTATTGGGGATCGATTTATCGCATCTCATCAGGACACGATAAATCGATCCCCAGAGGCACTCCCGTCGACTCCGGAACTCCAGCTCACCAAAAGGTGCAAGGCAGAGTCAACGGGGGAGCCCACTGTTGACCGCTGCTGCCGTGACAACAGCAGGTAAGTCGAGCGTTGACTTCAGCTATGGTATTCACGTAGCTGAAGTTGCGTATCTTAGATCGACCCTCCCTGCTAGTGCAGGCCTATGAAAGCTTCACAAACTACCACTTCAGAGAGCGCTGCTGTGCCCCACAAAGGAGTGCAGATTTTTGTTCCAAAAGAGCTTACAATATAAATAGACAAGAGAGAGAAATAGTAGGAGCAGACACAAAGTCACAGAGAGTGACTTGCCCAAGTCAGAATCGGTCAGTGGTAGAGCTGGAAATAGGTCCCCTGATAAGCAGGGCAGTTGTCACAACTGGGTCATGAGCATACTGGCCTAGCAGGTGAGGATCAGGAGTCTTGCCTAGTGGTCGGAGCAGCAGTAGTGCCCGGTGGCTGGAGCAGAAGTCAAAGTCAGAGGCAGGAATCATAAGTCAAGGGTCAGACCCAGAGTCCAAAGCAGGGAATGAGAGCAGGGTGTGTTGTAACAAGTCAAATGCTACCAGATTCCACCGACAGCCTCCTGGAACGCCCTCCAGGCTTAAATAATGTGTCTTGATTAATCAGAGGTCACTGAGGGTGCTGCCAATTGGGTATTCCATGGGCAGCATTTCCTCTGGTGCTTATTCCCCACCAACCCTCAGGGTTGCTAGTTCATGGATGGCAGCTCTGCCATGGCTAGTGACTGGTGGCATGGAAACGTTGGTGATCTGGTGCCCTACTAATCTAGGTTCTAGTCCTCTGAATCCTTATGGCCATGCCCTATCCACTAGTCCCTACTGCCACCTTCTCAACATGAACTTCCAACCAAATTTGAAGGGCTGGAAGTGAAACAGCCCCTACAGACCAAATAGCAGGATCTGATTTATTAACCAAATCCTGAAGAATTCACAACTCTTGAGTCACAACTCAATTACTTCTCTGGGTTTTCTTCTGAGGTAATAACTTTCACCCATAGATTCAGAGTTAACTGCAAATTCTAGCAGTGTAAAACCTATAGAGCACAAGGGTTGCACAGGGGATGGTGGTGGAAACACAGGTATGGGAGACGTACGCCAAAACAAAAAGGCTAGAAATGTGAAAGGTACAACAAGAGGCAACTGTGAACGTAACCTGAGCAAAATGATGGTGTTTGCTCATGCAGTAGTATCCACTCTTGCATGGCCCCTTTACAAGGATCTGCATGATAACAGTCCCTGTGTGGAAGAGCTACCTAGTCCTTTTGCTCTCCAAGGAGCAATGTCACAAAAGAGGGAGAGGTGGGAAGAAGCTAAAGCAACAGTCCTGTCCCCCCCTGCTCCAATCCACAAGAGCAGGGTTGGTGATCTCTGTCCAGACAACTGCCAGACATCAGCATTATAAATGAAGTCCAACTTTTCAAGTCGCACAGGTGAGCCCCATAGTGCCAATGCCAAACTCTAGGTCACATGATGCCAAGATGCTGGACCGTCTTCCCAAGCGCCGTTCAGCCAGCTTTCTGACACCAGCATTACAATCGATGCTATGTGGCTAATGCGGGAGTGTTACTGTTCATGTTGATGGAATAAAGGGAAAAGATGATAATTATCTGAGAGCCTGATTAGGAGGCTGATTGGTTCTTTGAGAGCTTTAAAATAATGGTATTCATGGTAATTGGTAAGGTCTTTTGAAAGGTTATTGAAAAGCCACTTCCAATTGTGCCCTTTGTCTTGGTACCTTACTTTTGGGGGGCAGGGGGCACAATGGAATTTTAAAGCAATAGAAAGTTAAAGCTCCACTTCTTCCCCTGCTGCATTGCAGAAAACTGGGAGCCCTAATTACAGTAAACTCAGATAATAATAACAGATTGCACTACTAATATACATTTGGAGAGATTAAAAGTAAGGGCGTGCATATGCAGTAGAAAAGGATAAGCACAAAGCAGTGTGTGATAGACTTCTCTTCTAAAGTGCCAGACTAAGCAGAGCAATTTAAAGAGTATGGGAAACAAAGTAATACCTTCCTAACAAGCAAGTGAGGGATTAACAGCAGGAAATAACAGCAGTGTGCTCTCAGGGCTTGATTCTCACTCCCTAGGTATGCATTTACACCAGTGCAATATGAGGGCAAAGTAGACATAAAATGATACTGGATCAGAATGTTTTACACTCACTTTTCACATAAGTGACTGCAGACAAGGGAAAGGCAGGAGAGGACCAAAGCCTTTTAACAGCTACACTCCCCAAATTTATTTAATTTTAAATGATCATTGCCAAATCCGCAGCGGGCGCAAACTGGCATAGTTCCACTGATTTAAACAGAACTCCACCAATATACACCAGCTGGCAATCGGCCCAATTTCCTAGTTTAAACCGTATAGATAATAAAATACCCTATTATCAAAATGAGTAATGAAGATTCTTAGGTCAGGTCCTCAACTGGTGTAAATTGAAACAGTCAACAGCACTATATAGCAATTTACATCAGATAAGGATCTGCCTTATTATTTTTCTTATGTTCACGGTGGGGTCACTCCAAATATAAAGTCATTTCTTATAACCTGAAGATCCAAATTAAAAATACAGCCAAATGATTACCCATCAGGACAGCCAGTTTGAAATTCAAGCCTAAACACCCACACCCCTCATTTCTCCAAAGGAAAACAGTGTGGTCTGAAGGAACGGGCCTTGGTCTGAGCCTGAGAGCCAGGAATATGCGTTCTAATCCTTTCTCTTTGATGTCGTGCAAGTGATTTAGGGCTGGTCTACACAAAAAATTCTAGAGTGGTGCAGCTGCATTAATGCCACTGTAGCACATCTGATAAAAATACTGTATGCTGTCAGCATAATAAAACCACCTCTGTGAGAGGTGGTAGCTTTGTTGGTGGGAGAAGCCGGAGCCAGGGTGGGGGGTTGGATAAGGGGCAGGGGCAGTTAGGGGACAGGGATCAGGGTGGGTTGGATAGGGGGTGGGGTCCCAGGGTGGTGGTTAGGGGCAGGGGGTCTCTGGAGGGGGCAGTCAAGGAACAGGGGCGGGGGGCTGGATGGGGTGTGGGAGTCCTGGAGGTCTGTCAGGGGGTGGGAGGGTGGATAGAGGTCAGAGCAAAGGGAGCAAGGGAGGTTGGGTGGGAGGGTCCTGTGGGGGAGTTAGGGTGAGGGTCTCTGGAGGGGGCAGTCAGGGAGCAAGGGTGGTTGGGTGGGAGGGTGCGGAGGGCAGTTAAAGTGGGGGTCTCTGGAGGGAGTAGTCAGGGAACAAAAAGCAGGTGGGGGTTCGATGGGTCGGGAGTTCTGAGGGGGCAGTACGGAGACGGGAAGTAGGAGGGGCCAGATAGAGGGCAGGACCAGGCTGTTTGGGGAGGCACAGCATTCCCTACCCGGCCCTCCATATAATTTTGAACCTCGATGTGACTCTCAGGCCAAAAAGTTTGCCCACCCCCGCCTTATTCTCTGCTGCTTTTCCCCAGTCTGTAAAATGAGGCTAATGAACATTTACCTATCTCACTGGAGTTGTGTAAGGATTGTACAGCACTTTGAACAGGTAAACTTTAGTATTATGATTAATACATGGAAGTCATTTTAAAGACACAATTAAGAGTGGCTGTAAACAGAGTATTTGTCTGTGTCCACAATCAGGCAGCAAGAGGTGCATTTGCTCATGTTTGTAGGCACAAATTTCATGAACAAAAAAGAATCCACCCATTTGAGAATGCAGCCCTAAGTAGATAAGACATATTGAAAATAGGATACTTCTTATTATCTGACATACAACAGATTTAATGAGGAATTATGAAATAGTAGAAATGCACAATGGTTTCACTTTTAACTAGAAATAACCAGTCTGAACCCACCAAAACCAAATACCCATCACACAGCCCAATAGACTTAATCTGCTATAAAGCCAAATACTTCCCAAAGGAGGTGATCGTTAGTTTGAACATTAATTTCCTTTCCTCTTTTCCTGTGTATCTATTAAGTGGAATAACAAGAAATGTTCATGGCCATAAGGTGTGTTTGATGGAAGGGAGTAAAAGAAAATGGGCAATTAAAAGATGTAAATGATAAACTGTATCACTTCTCAGCTGGCTTGACCAATATGTGAGACTTCTGGGACATGGGCATTTTCCAGTCCCATGTTGAGGGCGGTGAATGGATACACAGAAGAATGGCAAACGTCGTTCTAAAAGGCAACATTTTTAATACTCCATCTCTTTCTTGTTCGCTTACATTTGCAAAACATGTTTCTTGAATGGTTTTGAAGCCCAACATATAAAAAGCTGACTATTTATATATTTGATTCTTTAAAGGCAATTAGGAATACAAAGCAGATGGTACAGCATTGTAGATTTCCCTTTTCATATTGCTTAAACACTAGAGATCAATAAGTCTAATATAAACAGATGATTTCCATAGCAGGGTTTATAATTAGCTGGCACTGAATGTGTCCAAACTCTAAAATAATTAGCAGAAGCATGTGGCACACCATTAAAACCTTGTGGCTTGTCTGCATTTACATTTATAATTATTAAAGTTAATTATGATGCTTGTGGTGTGGTTCCAAGCTCCTTTACAACTGAGATTAAATATTATTTTCAGTCCCCCTTTTTCCTTTTGTAACCTTCCTTAACCCACTTACTCCACCCCGCTCCATTCCCAAAATGCCACACTCTCAGAGCAACTCCCTACAGCAGGAAAAGAGAGTTTATTCTTATAGGAGCAACCTGCATTTTTCTCACCCACCAGATGTTATTCTGCCCCAAAGTTTTGTTTTTAAAGAGAACATTGCACAAGAGAATTGGATAACACGCCATTTCGATAACAGAGGTCCCAATTAGAGATTAAAATGTTAGAGTTGTCTAAGAAAATTAATACACCTGGGCCTGACACCATTTCAACTGGGATACATGAAAAGATAGTCTGTGAAAACAAAGCCCACGGTCATTTTGGTTAGGTGGCACATGTAAATGACAAACATCTGAGTAAATCAAGCAGAATATTCTTATTTTTATACTACCTAATCATCTGGTTGGTGCATACATAAGACTTCCATTGGAAGTTATTCACATATAAGATAGCCAGGGAATCTTGTACAAAGGTCACATATTGTACAATGAATTGTGAAGGTTTTATCTGGATTTACCTGTCTCTTCCCACAATTATGCCTGCAGCCATACATGCAGGACATTGCGTATTTCCCCTATTTAGTCATTCACAAAGATTATTTGCACACCATTTTAGTAAGACCATCCGAAGCCCAGAAACAGTCCCATGATCTTCATTAGGCTTTGAAACATACCCTTTTTCAGCTACAGTAAAACCTCCATTTAACGGACTAATTCGGGCGAGGGGGTGTCCGTTAAATCAAAAAGTCTGTTATTTAATAATAAAAAAAAAAAAACGAGCTGTCGGAGCAGCAGCCCGCCCGCCACAGGGTCAGGGCGGCAGCTCCGCAGCCCGCCCGCTGCCGGGACCTGGGTGGCAGCCGGGAGCTGTCAGCCAGCCCGCCCAGGTCCCGGCTGCTGGGACCCGGGCGGCAGCCATCAGCCAGCCTGCCTGGGTCCCGGTTGCTGGGACCCAGGCGGGAGCCGTCAGCCAGCCCACCCGGGTCCCGGCTGCTGGGACCCGGGCGGCAGCCGTCAGCCAGCCAGCCCGCCCAGGTCCCGGCTGCTGGGAGCTGCCAGCCAGCTCGCCTGGTGCTGGGAGCCGGGTGGCAGCCCGCCCGCAGCTGGAACCCCGGCGGCAGCAGGGAGCGGGCTGTCAGCCCGCACGGGTCCCGGCTCCCGGGACCCGCCAGCCAGCCCATCTGCTGCTGGGAGCCGGGCGGCAGCCCGCCCGCAGCTGGAACCCCGGCGGCAGCAGGGAGCCCGCAGCCAGCCCTCGAAAAACGGATTTTGGATGCATCAGACTTTCTTAAAAATTTTGTCTGTTGCATCCGAAGTCCGTTAAATCGAGGTCCGTTAAATCGAGGTTTTACTGTACTGACTTGTGCTAATTGAAGTCACACTCCTTCCGAGTTGTTTTCTCGTGTGTGTTCAAGGCCAGCTCCAACAGAGCATCCTCAAAGGGCATAGGGACAGGGGAGACAGGGCTATAGCACAGACTCCTACACAATATCTTGCAAAGATTCAGCAGGGGTGTGCTCCCCTACATCCTGCACGGATAGAGTGACCTCCAGCGTCTCAATTGCCTGTCCCCTTACAAAGATCTAAAATCACCTCTTGTACAATTATCAGAGAGGAGTTGCTGTGTGCAGTTCAGAAAGGAATAGCTTCTGCTGTCTTATGTATCAGTTTGTACCTATGGAATTTTGCCTCCTGATCCCCATAATGGTCTTTGTGCTTTTAATCTGCCAAACCACTAGATGTACTTTGGGTGCTAACATCATAGAGTCTCAAAATTGGAAGGGACCTTAGGAGACCATCTAGTCCAACCCCCTGCTCAAACCAGGACCAATCCCTATTTGTACAGTGTTCCTTCCTGTTGCAATGTATTGCATGTTATAAAACCTCAATTCGGAGTCAAGGATTAAATCTAAAGTTGACCCAACTGGAGCTGTCCCTGTAATGTTTCTCTAAAAGTTATCAGTGTGACAACCGTCATGAATCCACCCTCACTTATGTTTGAATGGTGCAGAGAGTTATGCCGATAGTCACATGTTTGAAAATGCCAACAGCAACTAACTCGAGGAGTATAAGCCACCATCCCAGGACTATGGACAAAGACCATGAAAAAAAGGCCAGGCTCTGCTCTAAATTGAGCTAATGTAAATAAATAATAATTATTAAGTTATTATTGTTGTTGTATCACCTAGGAGATCTAGCCTTGGACCAGGACTCTATTATGCTAGGAAATGTACACACTCAGAATAAAAAAGGCTCCTTATATCCCAAGAAGCTTAAACTCTTAGTACAAGACAATCTGAAATGTTGGAGGAATACAAAGAAACAATGAGACAATATTGGTCAGCATGATCAGTTAAATCATTGGAATGATTACCGTATATTTCGGCGTATAAGATGCCTTTTTAACCCCCCAAAATAGCCTCAAAATTAGGGGGGGGCGTCTTATACGCCGAATATATTAAACTCACCGGGCAGCTGGAGCTGGGGCGGCTGCAGGTGGCCCGGCGGGCGGGGCGGGGCGGCGCTTCCCCCCCAAGCCCACCCGCATGTGTTGGGGCCGGCGGGGAACGGGAGCAGCTCGGGCCCCGGGGCCCCTGGGAGCGCCCGCCCGCGCGGCGGGGACGGGAGAGCGGCACGCTCCCAGCAGCCCGCCCGCGCGGCGGGGACGGGAGAGCGAGGCGCTTTTTGTGTGTGGTGGTAGGGTTTTTTTTTTTTTTGTGTCCGGCTTTTTTATTTAAAAACTCGGGGGCGTCTTATACGCCGGAGCGTCCTATATGGCGAAAAATACGGTGTATATATATATTGAGATAACTAAGAACAGAATATGGCTCAGTACTGTCACGGTTTATCCAAAGGGGGCCTGGAGTGTGTTTATATCAAATTTTAACACTCCCCCCTCCCTCCAAAATGAAAAACAGTGAAAAATAATGTTACTGTAGTAAAAATGGGGTTCTGACTGCCGATCCAGAAACAGAGCCCTCTATCTTCAAACACTGAAATCTTCACAAACATGTTTGAGTTTCCGAAATTATGAAGAATACCTTAATCATACTGCAATAAAACCCGCTTCTCCTTGTAGATCTATGTTCTCTATGTAACAATGTGTCCGTCAAGACTTCCTGGCCCACATTCTTGTTTCCTCTGGCTCAGGCTAGACCTGGAGATGTCTGGAATGTGACAAGATAGTATTAGCCTGCCAACTCTATTCTGTTAGCAAATTTATTTCCTTCTCCTAGACTGATGATAAAAATGTCATGGCGTGATGCTTTAGCAGGCCCAAGAGCTGCCCACCTACAGCTTCAGGGCTTGAATAGAACTCGGAGCCAAGAATACCATAAGGAAAGCAGACAGCAACTCCACCAACTTTGCTCCTTCTGCATTGCTCATTCTCCTGCTAAATGATGCAATGTGACCCCCCTCAGGGATTCCGAGTCTGATCATGTTTTTCTCACTATATTTTTCTTTTTTTACTTCCTCCTTCCCCTTGACTAATGCATCGCAAACTGCTGAATTTTTCATGAAAGAGATAATATCATTGTACACAAGACAATGGCATTCAAATACATCCATCTGCTTGTTAGTGCTGACTACATCGACTGTGATTCTTCTGAAGGAATATACACCATAAAAATGTGGGTTTTTTTTTCTTTTGCGGTATAAATCTGCACATTTTCATAACTAAACTACATAGACTCCCTCACACCCACCTCAGATACCAAAATAAAATTAACTAAGAAATTAAGACATGCATCGTTAGGGTCTTTCCTGGATAAAAGTATTTCCTCTTTTCAGAGATGCATTAAAAATCCAGCCAGGTGTTATAAGAAAAGTTGCTTTCTCTCAATAAACAGTAACTTTTTCAGGGATGAAATGCTGTATCTCACTGGTTTGCTTTTTTTAACTAGCCTAAAAGTTTTCAAACGTGTTCTAGAAGATTAGCTCCAAAGACACCCAGCCTCATTCCTCTATAAAAACTGTTTACACTAACTTGTTTAATTCATTTTTATCAAATCATGTTTTGGTTATCCCAGCAATACAAAGTCAGGCCATTAAATATGTGATATTCAATTACAGGGAAACTAACAAAAAAAAAAATCTCATAAGTAAGCCAAGTGAATATGTTTACTGAATTTCAGATGCTTTAGATAAGAGACAACAATGGTAAGATAAAAACCTTTTATCGATTTTATACATAGTGAAGTGCATTAGCTTCTTTTTCCATTGACTGTATAAAGTAACCCTATATTTTTGAAGTTTCCTTTCGGCAAATGGAATGCTCTACTTCAGTATAGAGATATTTAGATTTATAACTGGTGTGCTTTAAAATTTGGGATGCTCCTGAGTATCAGCCATCTTGGATTGTTATTCGAATGCCTTTAGTTTATTTTAAATAGTCACTGCAGACTTAAATTCAATCTGTTTCTCAGTCTCAGTTGTGCTCTCTTCACTTCAAATGGCAAATACAGCAGTAATGAATGACCTTGATTAGATTATTTTCTTCACTCCTACCTCCATTATATCCTATCTTTGTATGGACAGGAGGGTGAAGAAACCAGCCATTGTGTAGGCTCCTTTGTTAGAGAGAACACTACATAAAGGGGTGTATCTTACACTGTACACTAAAAGGAGTGAGACTAGAGGGTACCTTGGTCTCTTGGGGAGTTCCATAGCTGAGGGTCCTCTGCCTTTCATTTCATGCCTGGATTCCATGAGTTTTGCCTTGGACTCTGACCGCTGTCACTGCCCTACAGATTGTTGCATTCTCAGCAGGATGGAAAGAGAAATAGTTTCAGGAGTAGTCAGGCCTAATCCACTGCAGACTTTCAAGGTGAGAAGTGGGAGCGAGATTAATCCCTGATTTAGCACCTACAGCAGCAAACGAATGGAGGGGAGGCAGCTCACACCTCTTTTATTCTACCAGTGTGGGCTTGAGCCTCCAGGTCTGACTCCAACCAGAAGAAAATAAACATCTGGATGAAAAGCAGTTGGTTCAAGCTCAGAGTGGCTGCTGAACTGGTCTAGCTTTATTTAACATGAACAATACTTTCTTGATTTTCTAGAGTTCCAGTGAACCTTTGTTTCACAGCATTACCTGGACTTTCATTCAGCTTCTCAGAGAGGGCAAACACGTCAATAAAACACACTGTTCAGTAGTAATATAATTATGTTTATTAAAGACAGAGAAAACAAAGACATTATTAACATGATTGCTGGTAGTAGCCCTTTGACTTAAAAGTGATCAATAAAGAAAGAGTTTTAGTGGACCAGCATCTAAAATTCAGATCACAGACCATTCCATGGGTAAAGCAGAGATTAGCAGAGTAGTTTATTCTTTGTGTCTGTAATCTCTTCACTCTGTAACTATTCTCCTTTTCTTTTGTTGGTGAGTAATAGAGCTGAATGAATAATAATAAAAACTTTCCTTAAATATTCATGTGAAAGTTAAAATTAATTCCCTTCAGCTGTATTTAAGGAAATCATGATTTGCTCATGGATGCTCAGTGAGTAGAACAAGAGACTAAAATTATTCAGACAACTTTTCTGTTGTGAATTGTTCCCTCAGCAATGTTGACCAATAATTCGCCCTGCAAAACTTCCTGCATCAGCAGTTACTTTTACTGCCAAACTAGTTGCTTACTGCTGTAACTTTCCACATGTTGATGTGCATATCACAATGGGTGAGGTTCTTTTTCTGGACATGTGAATCTCTTCTTCTGTCTAACTTTTGATCTTCTGCTCCATGAAACTAAAAGTTCACTATACAACATTTTCTATGGGAGCCATGTGTCCTAAATACAGAGGACATGTCCAGTCCAGTAAAGCAGTGCTTTTATAACGATTGTGTCAGTGCCACTTGGGCAATCACTTCGGAAAATCTCATTATTTGCAATTCCTATCTTGCAATTTGATATGCATAATAGCTCAAAGGTGCTTTTGATGGAATGTGTCCAGCTCTTTGATGTGCCAGCCATGACTTGTTCATGTTTCACAGCTATGAAGTACTGGAGAAATTAAAAATAAACTTTGGTGTTTTGTGGATACCATACCGGTGTTGGATTATGATACAATATGGCATGTGCATGGAGGGACTTTTAAACGAGCATCTGTTTTCTTGGACATTACCAGAATGTTTGACAGAAGTCCTTAAAAGTAAATCAAAATGTATTACCCATGCTACTTCAGTAGCGTTGATTCTGTTGCTAAATCTTACAGATGATTTTTCAGCTATGGATAGCTATGTAACCTTGTTTTGCTTCAGACTGACAATAAATCTGTAGATTTTTAGCTGCCGCAGCAAATTTGTTGGTCATGAACTAGGGGTCTTCTATAGTGTGCAAAACAAAAGCAAAACCGCCTGCATAAAGAAGTTCACATATAACCTTCTCATTTAGCTTTCTGGAGGCCTTCAGTCTGCTCAGGTTAAAGAGCTTGCCAGATGTTCAGAATTTAATAAATATTCCTGGCATCATGTCTCTAGTGGCATCATCCATCATTACTACAAAGAACGTTCCAAAGCGACTCTGTGCCAAAATACACCTTTGCTTGACTCCTTTTGCTGTTACAAATGGCTCCAACAGAGTGCTAAGCACAGAATCTATCCAGCCTACCATTGTGCAGATGATAGATAATTTCATGAAATTATCTGGACATCCAAATGTTGCCAGGCATTTTCACAGTCCTAGAAGTCTGACAGGGCTAAAAGCTTTGGTAAGGTCAATAGAGGCTTGTTACATTTTATTTTGGTCCTTATATTTTTTCTGCAATGCTGAGGAACAAACAGCATACTATTATTGTTACGTCTTTCTTCTTAGATACTAAACACGTCAGCTCAGTATTTTTGGTTCTCTTATTGTATCCTATCAGGGTGTGGCACTTTTCCATAAATCAGTAGTCATTTGCAATGTGTATTTATCTGTTTATCAGAATACTAAAAAATTTAGGCTGTGCGTTCCAAAAGAGTCTAAGAGACCTACGGGCAGATTTTTAAAGGTATTTCAGAACCTAAAGGTGCAGATGGGTGCCAAGTGGAACTTTCAAAAGTACCTAAATCCCATAGATTTCAAGGGGAATTAGGTACCTAAGAACATAAGAATGGCCAGGATGCATTCAGAAAGAGTTTCATACCTTTTTGAGTAACAAAAAGCTCACTGATCAAGGATGAAAATGATGCTTCAGAGAGAATGATCAGAACAGGGCAATTTCAAGTGATCTATCCTTTGCATGTCCAATCCACCTTCGAACAGTCAGAGGCTTAGGGACACCCAGAGCATTGGTTTGCATCCCTGACCTTCTTGGCTAATAGCCATTGATGAACCTTTCCTCCATGAACTTATCTAATTCTTTTCTGAACCCACTTTTGCTTTTGGCCTTCACAACATCCCTGTGAGTTGCACAGGTTGAGGATGTATTGTGTGAAGTGATACTTCCTTGCGTTTGTTTTAAACCTGCTGCTTCTTAATTTAATCAGATGACCCCCTTGTTCTTCTATTATGTTAAGGGATAAATCACACGTCCTTATTCACTTTCTCCATATCATTCATGATTTGATAGACCCCTATTATATGTCCCCTCAGTAGTCTCTTTTCCAAGCTGAACAGTCCCAGTCTTTTTAAGTTCTCCTCATATGGAAACAGTTCTATATCCCTAATCAGTTTTGTTGCCCTTCTCTGTATTTTTTCCAATTCTAACATATCTTATTTGAGATGGAACAATGATAACTACATGCAGGATTCAAGTGTTAGCATACCATGCATTTATATAGTGGCATTGTGATATTTACTGTCTTATTATCTATTCCTTTCCTAATGGCTCCTTACATTGTTAGCTTTTCTGATTGCCATTGCACATAGAGCAGACATTTTCAGAGAACTATTCACGATGACTCCAAAATCTCCTTATGGAGTGGTAACAACTCATTTAAACCCCATCATTTTGTATTCAGAGAGGTGATTATGTTTTCCAATGTGTATTACTTGGCATTTATCAACACTTAATTTCATCTGCCATTTTGTTGCCCAGTCACCCAGTTTTGTGAAATCCCTTTATAACTCTTCTCAGTCATCTCTGGATTTAACTATCTTGTGTAATTTTGTATCATTTGCAAACTTTTCTACCTGACTATTTATCCCTTTTCCAGATCATTTATAAATATGTTGAACAGTGCTGGTCCTAGTACAGACCCCCCAGGGGGACACCACTATTTACCTCTCTCCATTCTGAAAACTGACCATATATTCCTACCCTTTATTTCCTATCTTTTAACCAGTTACTGATCCATGAGAGGACATTTTCTCTTATCCCATGACAGCTTATCTTGCTTATGAGCCTTTAGTGAGGGACCACATCAAAGGCTCTCTGAAAGTCCAAGTACACTTTATCCACTGGATCACCCTTGTCCACCTGCTTGTTGATGCCCTCAAAGAATTGTACTAGAGGGGTGAAGCACAATTTCCCTTTACAAAAACCATGTTTGCATTTCCCCCAACAAATCGTATGCATCTATATGGCTAATAATTCCGTTCTTCACTATAGTTTCAACCAATTTGCCTGGGATTGAAGTTAGGTTTACCAACCTGTAATTGTCAGGATCTCTTCTGGAGCCTCTTTTAAAAATCAGCACTATAGGAGCTATCCACCAGTCATCTGGTACAGAGGCTGATTTAAGTGATAGGTTACATACCACAGTTAGTACTCCAATTTCATATTTGAGTTTCTTTAGAACTCTTAGTTGAATACCATCTGGTCCTGTGGATTTATTACTGTTAAATGTATTGATTTGTTCCAAACCTTCCTCTATCAACGCCTCAATCCGGGACAATTCCTCAGATATGTCACCTAAAAAGAATGGCTCAGGGATTGGAATCTCCCTCACCTCCTCTGCAGTAAAGACTAATGCAAATAATTCATTTAGCTTCTCCATAATGGTCATGTCTTCCTCCAGTTCTCCTTTAGCACCTCAATTGTCTATGGCACCACTGATTTTTTTGCTGGCTTCCTGCTTTTGATGTACTTTAAAAAATGGTTGTTAGCTTTTGTGTCATTTGGTAGTTACACTTCAAATTCATTTTTGGTCTGCCTAATTACACTCTTACATTTGACTTGCCAGAGATTACGTTCCATTCTGTTTTCCTCAGTAGGGTTTGACTTCCAAGTTTAAAGGATGCCTTTTTGTCTCTAACCTCCTCTTTTACTCTGTGGCACTTTTTTGGTCCTCTTACTGTTTTTTTTTAATTTGGGGTACATATTTAATTTAAGCCCCCATATTTAATTTAAGCCCCCATAGTCATGTTTTTAAAGAGTTTCCATGCAGCTTGCAGGGATTTCACTTTAATTAAATTATGGTCACTATTACCAAGCAGTTCAGCAGTGCTGACCATATCCTGTACACCACTTAGGACCAGGGCCGGCGACAGAAATTTGGGGGCCCCCTACTCTGATAGTTTGGGCCCCCCCCAGCCCAGCCGGCGCTCCCCCCCCCAGCTGACAGCTGGCGGCAGCGGGAGCAAGAGCCCGGGAGCGGCGGGAGCCGCCCTTGCTGTCCCCCCCCCCCCGCCGCCCTTTCTCCCCCGGACTGCGCCGCTGCCGCCAGCCGGGCTCACCGCTCCTGCCGGGGCCAGGCGCGCTCATCCGGAGGAGAGCCATGCCGCCTCCCCGCCCCTTCCCCACTCTCCAGGCCCGGCGACAAGGGGGGACGACAACGGGTACAGCTGTGTACTGGGGCCCCCCTAAAGTCGGGGGGCCTGGTACAGCTGTACCCGTAGTACCCCCCTGTCGCCGGCCCTGCTTAGGACTAAATCAAGAATTCCCTCTCTGCTTCTGTGCTTCAAGAAGCAGTACTTAATGGAATCTAGAAATTTTATTTCTGCATACTGTCAATATGGGATAGTTGAAATCTCCCATTATTACTGAGTTTTCTGTTTTTGTAGTCTCTCTGAATCACAGTCATTGTCACCATCATGGTCAAGTGGTTGGTAGTATATTCCTACTACTATAATCTTATTATTCACACATGGACTTTCTATCCATAGACATCCTATGCTGCAGTTTGATTCATTACAATTTCTACTGTGTTTGATTCTGTGCATTCTTTCTCGCATGTCATTCCTATATATTTTAAATTCTGGGTTTACTGTGTGCCATTGATTACCATCATTCCACCAAGTTTCTGTGATAGCTATTATATCGATATCTTCCTTAATGCCAGGCACTCAAGTTCACCTATCTTAGTATTTAGACTTCTAGCATTTGTATAAAAGTGCTTATAAAATTTGTCACTATTTAGTTGTCTGACTTCATGTGATATCTCTGCATGGAATTCTCTCTCATTTGACTATTTCTCATTAGCTCTTTCCTGTACATTGTCACCTTCTATCCTTTCCTCTTTATTAGGATATAGAGAATCCATATTAATAGGTCCACCACAAGGAACGTCTCTGTCCAAATCATGTGCTCCTCAGCTTTCCCCCAGCCCTTAGTTTAAAAACTCACCTATAACCTTTTTAATGTTACATGCCATCAATCTGTTTCCATTTTGGTGTAGGTGGATCCCAGCCTTCCTGTATAGCATGGGTGGCAGGAATAATAGGCATGGGGAGGCTCAGCCTCCCCTGGCACCGTTGCGGCCACCGGACGCCCAGTCGTGGGATTTTAGGGGGAAAGTTTTTGATTTATTATGCCCCATGCAGGTTCCAGGGCGGCCGAGGAGGCGGTATGTGCTACCACCTCCTCAGCCATCCCGGAACCTGAATGACGCATAACAAAAACTTCTTCTGGAGAAGAGAGGTGCATGGTTTCCTCTGGGCAACTTGGTGCCTGGAGAGTGGACAGGAGGTGCAATGGCATCTTCAGCTGGCCTGGAACTCCAGGCAGGGAGCTTGGGGCATTGTCCTGCTTGGTGCTCCTCTGGCTGAGGGGGTCTCAGGGCTCTGGCCATGGGGAGAGTCTCGGGGCTTCGGCCAGCTTGGGGCACCTCTGGCCAAAGGGGGAAATCTCAGAGCTCATCTGGGTGGATGAGTCTCAGGACTCCAGCCATGGGGGGGGGGTGAGGGAGGGATATCTTGGGGCTCTGGGTGGGAGCTCCATTTGTTTCCCATGCTGTATAGTCTCCTCCTTTCCCAAAAGTTCCTCCAGTTCCTAATAAACCTATAACCCTCCTCCCTATACCATCATCTTATCCACCCACTGAGACCCTGCAGTTCTGCCTGTAACTGGCCTGAGAGTGGATCTGGAAGCACTCCAGAGAATGCTACCATGGAGGTCTTGGACTTTAGAACATTTCACCAGGCACCTATAGGCATTTGTAGCCAACTAAACACCTTTAATAATTTGACTCTTAGTTCCTTTGACTTTCAATGTAATTTAGGTGCCTTAACTCTCATGGGCATTTTTGAAAATACCAGCCTTAAACTAAAGTCCAAAACCAGCCCACAACTCACATCAATGGGGCTATACCACCTAATACAAGAGCACGCTTTAGCCCTAAGACATTGGAAGGGAGTACTGAAGGAAGCTTTGCAATGATGAAGTTGGATTTCTAAGATAATTTAAGTCAGTTGGCTTCAACAGAAGCAATTTACCCAGAATGACTGCAAATTCAGCCCTAGAGCAGTGATACTCAGACTGAGACTCGCGAGCCGCAAGTGGCTCTTTAATGTGTCTCCTGTGCCTCTTGTGATATTAAAAAAGTGTGATTTAATTATTAGTCAATCTACGTTATTAACCAATCATGTTGCTTTTACATGTCATTAACCTATTAAGTTCTCAACTTATTAACTTATATATTAGCTTATTTGCTGTGAAAAATAATATATACTACTATAGTAAATAAAACAACGAATTCACATTACTGTGGCTCTTTTGGGTAATGTGGATCGCTAATTTGGCTCCTGAAATCTGAGGATTGCTGCCCTCGAGTATATATAAATAATTTCAATATAAATAATTGTCTAATATCTCTATCCATTAGAGCTTTAGCTTTCTCCTAGCAATTCATACCATTACATGTACTTCTGTTGGCTTTCTAAGAAATCTTTCTCCTTAGATTTTTGTGCAACCATTTTAGTCACACATAAACATTATATTTCATAAACAGAAAGAGGGGGGGAGAAAATTGCCTTGGATAGCTGCATTATAAAGTGTATACAGTAGATTTTTTTTTTTACTAAGTATTGATTTGGGGAAACTGTTTATGTCTGAATGGACATTAACTCCAGATTTGTGAACTTCTAATGTCAGATTAGTGCACAGAAACCAACTCTCCATCTTGTGAAGACAGATCAGAGTCTACTGGGTATATAAATGGCAAAATAGGTCACTTAGGCTGAAACTGGCTTTCCCAAACTCTGTAACATGCTTTGAGCCATATTGACTCCTGTGAGTTATTTTAATAATGAGGGTAATTAACCATTGAAATAGTTTACTGCAGTAACGTGATGGATTCTCTATCACTTGAAGTCTTTAAATCAAGGTTGGATGCCTTTCTGAAAGATTTGCTCTAGCTCGGCCACAAGTGATTGGTCCGATGCAGGAATTACTGTGTGTGAAATTCAGGAGCTTAGCTTATGCAAGTGGTCAGACCAGATAATTATTCTGCGAGAAGGAAGAGAGAGTGTGCAAGGAGCTTACACTTACCTGTGTGGCCTGCATAAGAGGCCACACAGGTGCCATCCCATTCATTTGGAGGAATGCTCCCGCAAGCACCCAATGGAATACAAGACACCCTTCAGGAGAATGGGGAGACTCAGGGCAGTGGCCTTGCCCTCACTCAACTTGCCAAAAAAGCTAGATAGGAGCATTGGAGGGCAGCAATATGCACCAACTTAATGGATGTTACAGCCTGTGCCTCCTCTGTACATAAGAAGGAGCTGAAAGATGGATTGTTTTGTTTCTCTTATGACACAGTCTCCCTGGGCCGTGCTCCACCTCCCCCATGGAGGCTTAAGGTCCATCACCCACAATTTGACCCTTGATCAGCAAACTTTACTTTAAAAGGTCTAAAACTTTACTTTAAAAGGTGTAAAACTTTGGTCCACATCCAAGAAAACCTCATCTGTACAACCAAAAGCCCAAGTACCAGCACCAAGAGGAAAAACATGAACTTTTAGAAAGTAACTTTTTTTATTAACAGAACCAAATGCTCACTGCAGGCAGTGTTTACTAAGTATGGATTCCACTTCATGCCTTATCGACAGGCATGTAAAAGAATTAAAATGTATTGAACACAGTTTTGTAACATATGCAGACAGGGTAGAGCAATATTCCATTAGGAGAGAACTATTGCCCTTTATATTTCTGTTTCTTTACAAATGAGATAATATGTCTGTAGGTGAATCATGTCATTCTCATAACACACACTCTCTCTTTTCTTCTTATTATACAATTTATCTTTCATGCAGCAGAAAAGCATCCAAATAACTGAAAGTGTTTTAATGGATGTTTGAAGTTAATATACATTTTTGTTTACTTTGGTAAATATTAGAAGTTATCTTGGCATGGATAAAAACTCAGTTAAAGAGTATCTTTTTCACTTACTATAATGAGAAACAAAGTATGATTCAAATTGTCTATGGATACATGGAGGTCAATAGGTACTTTGCATGTGCATCCAAGGGAAGAATTTGATTTACCCAATGTCAAATCAAATCCCATGCATCAGGGCTTAAGTCTGTCGAGGTCAGGAAGGAATGTATTCCCTTGCTACACATTTGGTTTCCTTCATTTTATAATTATTAATTAATTATTATGTCTTTCTCTGAAGCATCAAAGATTGGCCACAGAATGACAGATGGGACACCCAAAGAGTGGACCAGTGCTTGGAGGTGGTACAGAGAATCTTCTTTCTAGGTCTTATTCTCACATTCAGGGTCACACTGATTGTCAGATTTGGAGTCAGGAAGGAATAGGAATTTTTCCCTAGGCGATATTGGCAGAGACACACGGGGTGAGGTTCATCTGGGCATATCTTACTACTCAATTCCCTACCATTGAAGGGGCTTCAGAAATTGGTTGCACCTCCCTCTCCCCTGTTCTCTGCCTGTGACACATTGTTTATTTTCCAGAGGACTGAAATGTTTTAGTCTAACTAAAGAATTTGGGCTCAATACAGGGGTATCTGAGTGAATATTAATGGCCCAGCTCAGACTAGATGATCTAATGGTCCCTCTCTGGCCTTAAACTCTATGAAACTATTAAACATACATACATGACTTTCATTAATGTTCCCATGCCGTGAGGGAAAAATAGAGTTCTACAAGTTTAAGCCATATATACAGGAGGGTTTATTTTGTGTTATGTCAGTTCCCATTGACACTGCATTGTGGTCATATAGCCTACAGATGTGTGGGTGAAAGCATCTCATGCAAAAATATTTTGAATCATCCTTTTATTTTCATATGAACAGTTATGGTGCTAGTAATAAACTCTTGAGAGCAGACAGAAAAGTGTGCTGGCTTTTAAACTGGTCAGCTTGCTCTTCTCAGCTTTAATTCCTCAGGGTCTTCTTTTTGTGTTTAAATAAAAATTAAGCCTACTTTAAGGAAATTTAAATGAGTGCTTTGGGATACTTGAACACATGACATATAGTGAGATGTATTAGACTGTGCACTAACCTTCAAATGAAAGTAGGGCAGTCCCATGGCTTAAGACATATAAACTTGGTGTGAATGTAGCACTAAAGAATATACCAAAGGAAGCATTCCTGCATTTACAAGGAAATGAAAAATCTGACAGCTTGCCTTCCTAAAGTTAGAAAATTAAATCCATATTTAAGCCCCTGTATGAGTAACATGGTTATCAGAGGTGCTGAAAGACATAAGCTGATGACCACAATGGGTTCTCAGCACCCTTGAAAATCAGGCCATTTAGCAAGAAGCCTGGATATGTACTTACTGTTGTTACCTCATTTTAGGCACCCAAGTTCTACAATTTTGGCCCATATCACCTAACGCCACCGCTAATATCTATGATTCTGTGAACAAGGTGATGGATTTTAATGTGACAATTCCGAGTATATTACAGTCCTAATGGAATATGCAGTTTCATAAAGAAATATTTTTCTTTAAATTGTAGTTATGTTTAGATTTATATTAGGTGCCCATCCCAGGGCTCTGAGAAAATGTACACCAAGTAATGGTATTTAATATGAATTGGCCACTGCCAGTTAAGCAAACTGACAAAATAGAGAAATAAATGCCAAATCCTGATCCCAGCATACAATCTGATAAAATGAGGCGTGCACAAGGGGCCAAAAATAACATAGAAGCAGCTGGGTAATGACTCAGAGAACTGTATCACCCCTCTGAAAAAATGTTGGTATCTCTCTGCTTGGAGTTTGGCCAATATATCTTCATAGTCACATACTCTCTTGCCCCATTCTTCCAAAAATGCCTCCACTGTAGGACCATTACAGAGCCCTCTAGGGAGCTGTGCTCTTTGGCATGAGAAGGTTGTGCAATCTCTGTGCCCTACCCCTTTCCATGGAGTAACTAGCTAGGTATAAAAAATGTAAATGGTGACCACTTTACACAATATAGAATAGAATGGAACAGACCTTTGCAGGCTCCACATGAAGGAATCTGTTGAGGAATAGAATGAAGTATCTCAGAGGAAGGAGAAGCGCTTCTGAAACATGACTTCACTCAAACCTGCTCGGATGTGTAAGTGAGTGAACAACAATAGTAAAGCTGATCAAAAACAGAATTTCTATTGCACAGAAGATTCCAATATTTGGACATTTGTTTTCATTCCAAAGTTGGATAAAAAGATAAAATATCAAAACTTTTGAGGGAATGAAAAGTTCTGAAAAAATTGATTCTGACATGTCAAATTGTTTCATTTAGGTGGGAACTAAACATTTTGAGATTCTCAAATCAAAATTATTCATTTCAGTTTGTCAGTCTGAAATAAAATATTTTATTATGTTTTAGGCTGACATTAAGTTCTGCTTCCTCAGAGCCACCAGACATATCATGGGAGATGTAGTCTGACCAAAGGAACTGAACCCATAAAGGGGTATGGGAATATGTGGGACCTAGACAGACAACTTCCATTAGGCACATAGAAGTTAAGGCAGAAACAGGAATTAACTTAAAATGTGATATATGCCATCATGTGCCAGCAGTGCCCCTCTGCCATGTGCATTAGCCAAACCGGACAGTCTCTACTCAAAAGAATACATGCACACAAATCAGACATCCACATTAAAAAACCAGTAGGAGAACACTTCAATCTCCCTGGACACAATAACAGACTTAAAAGTGGCCATTCTTCAACAACAAAAAACATCAAAAACAGACTTCAACGAGAAAATGCAGAACTGGAATTCATTTGCAAACTGGACAGTATCAAATTAGGCCCGAGTAAAGACTGGGAGTGGATGGGTCATTACAAAAAGTAATTTTCCCTTTGCTGATACTCACACTTTCTTGTCAACTGTTGGGAATGGGTGTTGTCCATCTTGAAAGCTTTGGCCTCGTTAGCATTACAAAAGTAATTTCCCTTCAGTTGATATTCACCTCTTCTTGTCAACTGTTCAGAATAGGTCATTTCCACCTTAATTGAATTAGCCTTATTTGCACTGACCTCCCCCCACTTGGTAAGGCAACTCCCATCTTTTCATGTACTGTAATATATATACTGCTTACTGTATTTTTCACTCCATGCATCTGATGAAGTGGGTTTTAGCCCATGAAAGCTTATGCCCAAATACATTTGTTAATCTCCAAGGTGCCACAAGGACTCCTCGTTGTTTTTGCTGATACCGACTAACATAGCTAACCCTCTGAAACCTGTCAAAATTAAATGTTTCATTTCAGACTGACCCAAAATGCAGTGTTTCCTTTAGATTTGTCCAACTGAACGTTCTGCTCTAATTGTTCTTTTCCCAGGGAAAAGTTTGATTTCAATGAAACTGTTTGAAACATTTTAAGTAGCCCCATTCTATAGTATCTATCCAGTTACCTAAGAATTTATACCACTAATCCAAAAGAATTAGAATGGACACTTTTTTTCTAGCACTACAATGAATGAATCCAGGTGTACTAACAGAGTGAAAGAGATCAAAGAAATTAGAAAAAATTGGGTTACCAAACAGCTACTTTTGCTTTGCTCCCTTCTCAATTAATTTTCCCCAAAAAGAAAGTTGGTTGTTTGCCTATGTATGTTTGTTTATTTGGCCTTTTTACTGTAAATTCTTTAGGACAGATATTGTCTTTATTCTACGTTTGTATAGTGCTAAGCCCATGGAGGGCCTTGGGTTGCTACTGGAAAATAAATATAGTAATAACAATAGTATTTTTTCTAAGAACAATGAAACTAGAACCTAAACATATAATGATTATCCACACAATGCCTAATCCTAAAGAATTCCATGCATTATGGTACATTATGATTTTAAATACAAACTGAACTGGTGATTAAAAATTCAAGTGATTGTTTCGCCCCAGATTGAGAGTGTTTGTATCTTCTGAACAAGCTGTTTTCACCTTTGTTCAGATTATTTTGAAAGATATTTTGTAGCTCTCAGAAACGGGACCAAATGACCCGCAAATGTCATGTGCCAATGGCAGACAAGGGGCAATCTCTAACCCAGGCTATTGCTGAGTTCATACAAACACGTCGAGCTCTTTAAGTGCTTCCCTCTCAGGAGTCGTAGTGACATTCCTCGCTTTTTTAATTTTACTTTACCAGATTTGCTGTTTTCCCTTCCTTTCACTAGCCCTAATCAATGCTGCAGGTCAGCTTGAAAGAATGGACAGCTCTAGAGCTCCATACATTTAAAACACTTTGATGCAAATATTGATCCAAAGAGTATAGACACGTGGAGGTGCCTCTTTTTTTAATGGACATGCTTTTTTTCTCCCTCTAGGTTTTCTCTTCACACGATAAAATAGATCACCATGTACCCAGATCTCAGCTGTCTATTTGCCCAAGCACAGCCATGAATTAATAGATTCAAAGATAGGCCAGTCATAATGTTAAATTCAGATCAGAATGCAGGATGTTGTCTGCATCAAATGCAAGTACATTACCTGGTCTGGTTTTTCTTGAATCTATACACTTTTCACACTTTGTAGCAGAGCTATTTTGGCAAGCAAGGTTCAGTGGCAGGAAAGAAGTAGTGCTTCATGTCAGCTCAAGCAGTATTGCTGATACCACGTCCACCACAGCTATATAGTTAATTCCCACGTACACAAGACTAACAAAGTATTTTATTAGAAAGCCACTATCCATGGCTTATATTTAGCAACCAAGTGCTAGTCTAAACTGTAATCCAAAGACAAGATCAAGGGAAGGAAGGAATTCTAAGGACCGCTTTGAAATTCAACACTAAAAAGATCTGACATTCTTCTATCTGTAGGCATTTTTAGGCTGGACTGAAAATAAAAAGAAAACCTGTTTGTACAGAGAAAGCTTGCCTGGCCCTGTGCCAAGACAGGAAGTCTATCAAAGCTGGGCAGTGTTTGAAAGCAACAGAATACTGGAACCAAAAGAAGAGGGAGTGGGGGAGAAATGAGTTGCTTTCACATTGACTTTTTGCTATTTCTTAGATTGTTCTTTGCCAGCTGCATTTCACAACAGTTTGCAACTGTTTGTACCACTCCCCTGTTTATTCAGCCAGAGCTGCAGGCTAGCGGCGGTGCGCATGGAAGCTCTATCCAGGCAGCATACGTAAAACAGAGGATACCTACAACAAAACGTCCACCAAAGCAGCATGGCTTGCCCAGGGAATGCAGGCATGCAATTGTCTATGTCCTTCCCCAAACACTAGGATGAGTAAACCTGTTCCCAAGCATGCCTGATTGTCATAAGATAAATCAGGTTGGATGTACAGTAGCATATGTAAAATACGCTCTCTGCAGGGTTATCAGCTCCAAAGGGCCTCAGGATATCTCAAGCAGGTTAGGAGAGGATTTGTTTTGTGGTGAGAAGCTATGCACTAGTTCTACTCACACACACAATTATAGCAACGCACGGAATGAAGTCTCACAGCCTTTGACCTTGGAAAAGCATTAATACTTAAAATATATATATTACGAATTTCTAGCTGTAATATATTCAGGAAAAAATTGTGCTGTCATCTTGAGCTACAAGTTAGAAAGTTATTACTTTTAATATGCCACTACTCTAGGCCTATACT
The DNA here is from genome assembly GCA_032164245.1 of Sternotherus odoratus. Lineage (NCBI taxonomy): Eukaryota > Metazoa > Chordata > Testudines > Kinosternidae > Sternotherus > Sternotherus odoratus. The sequence goes on from JAVMKO010000003.1 coordinate 152,186,528, forward strand.
GTTATGTAAAAGAAAAATAACCTTGTGTGACAGTTTAACATTGATCGATGTGCCTGCCAAATGCAAAGAGATAAATAAGCAGGTGATGAATAAACAGCACTTCAAGTAAAGACATTACGCTGCATGCATAAAACGACGCCAGGCACCTAGGAGCTGTGGGTGGCCGAAGGTTAGCCATTTCATGCCCACTCAGTAAAGCAGATTTAATCGCTTCCAATATTTTCTGTTAAAAAGCACGCTTAATGAGCCAATTTCACAAGCCCAGAGAAACTGATTATTATCTCCGAGTTCCAACAGAGTTGGTTGTTTTCCAAGAGCCGGTTTTTCCTTGACGGGATAAAAACCTTTTAGGGGGAGAGGGAAAAAAAAAAAGAAAGCAAGAAAAAAAAAGCTGGGTATGGAGAAAGAGGATGGCACTAGATGGCAGTGTTGCTCTGTTGTCTGGGATGTGACTTGGCAGCAGGCTAAGGCTCAGAAGATGTTGGCTTGGAAGCCCGCCTAGACTGTAAGTAAAACAGAAAATAGTCACCTGAAGATTTTGCATTTACTCTTTCTCCTTTTTCTCTGCCCTGCCATTCTCTGGTGCTTTTCCTCAGTGGACACAAGCGTTTGGTAAAGGGGAGATGATCTGGCTCTCCTTCCAGCTGAGCTCTAGTAAGCAGATGCATAAAACCCAAAGCAAACAACACTGAAACCCTTGAAAATTCACATGGTACAAGTGGAAGGAAACTTTTCCTTCCTGCTTCTTTCCCATAGGAGTAAAGAGACAGGAAAGTTTCTTCATCCACACACTGATAAAAACAGACATTTTTTCGTTCTCTCCTTTTTTCTCTGCCTATACTTTAAAATTCAGTGGCTGTAGGGATTCACTACGGGGCTAATTTTACTCCTGCAGAGGACCACTTTGACCTTCACAGTATTTGAGTAACTCTTGATTCCAATAGGAGTTATTTGTAGTCCGTGGAGAGGAAAAGGAGAACGAAGCCCCTGGGAGTCAGAATAGGTCCATCCTTGGAAAGAGAAAGAGGCCTTCACTATAGGGAGCCGGGGGATGTCTCTGTGCCTCCCTCCATCTGCAGAGCACCACTGTGGAAGCCACATAAAACACAGGGTTATTGTCACCAGCAGCAGTTAGTCAATCGCCACTTACGAAAGAAACCTCAGCATATAATTAACTCATCTATCTAAAAAAAAATCAAATTGAAGTGAACTGTTGTTGAGTTCTAAATCAGGAGCCAAGTTAATTATTTTTTATGAATATTCATAGAAAACTTGTACAATTTCCAAACTAGGCCTTCAATTACTAATCAGTTAACTAAATAACTGGTATCTCTATTTCTTCTGGGGATAAATTGGTTTAAAGAGGCAATAGACCTTTCAAGCAGGTACAAAAAAAAAAAAACCAGCATAAGGTAGACAGTAGAAATTATCCATCCGCATTTTGGATGCTGCTCAGACCTACAGTAGACTGTTCCCTTTGGAGGTGAACCCATCTATACCCGTATTTGACATTTGAGTTAAGAGATGAGGTTGGCAAAACTTTGCCCCTAAAAATGGGCAATGTGACACAACAAAGGATATGGTGCAGCCAGCGCAAGGTACAATGAAGCCAGGGAACTTGCCTTGGTGTACAACCAGGAGTCTAGGGTTTTGTTTATTGGTCAGACTATGGTATGCCAAGTCCAGGAACCTGGGCCGTGTCTGATAGCAAAAGCTTCAGAGAAAGGTGAACTCACCACTACCTCCAACCTCCATCCCCATGGCCCTCAAACCTCATAACACACCTAACTGATTCTGTAATTATATTGATGGAGAGGGAGGTAGTTTTGCCACAGTGAGTTACTTGCACTAAAGCAAGGTATTTGATAACCTTTGACATTCTCTGAGCTTCCAGCGCTTCCAAGATTAGCATTAGTCATAAGACTACCCAGGGGCTAAAAAACACAAGCAAGAGAACCCTTTGCTGTACTGTGTACATGCTGAGGTGGCATACTTTAACCAGGAAAATGAGGAACATTTGGAAAAAAAACCCAGAGTGGAGTGACAAGTAACCCACAGGTTTCTGTTTGCTAGTCACATAAAGATTTTCTATATAAGAAGCTGGTACTTCAGGAAGCAGAAGACAAAACTCGTGTTCGGGCAGCCTTTGTGATCCCCTTCTGCTGACAGACCTCCTCCCTGGCTGATGACATAGGGACCAAATATGCAAAGCACAGAGCATATCCTGGCTTCAATGGGAGTGGAAGCTGCTCAGCACCATGCAGTAAGAGCTCAGCACCTTGAAGGATTGTGCCCACATAAAGATATTCCCAGAAGGATTGCCAGGGAGGGAGGACATTGTAAAAACAGGGGAGAAACTCCTGGGGATCCAAAAAGCCACCATATTTTATATAGAGAGCAATATAAATATAGGCTAATCTTGGTATCTATTCATTGACATACACACACCAAGATCAATCTATTACATACCATGTCCTTTACCTTTATACAAAGAAAGAACAGTGGATTTACATGAACTTAAATTATTTCAGTGCAGGTCAGCTCATTATTTATATTTTATTGATAATTCTTCTTGTGAAAGGTTCATTTACCACACATACTAAGAGTACAGAATTTAAAGAGTATAGCAAATACGTAAATGAAAAGCTAAAATACAAAAACAGACAGCAACACTTTTCAGACCGCGGTAGTATTCAATAGCTATGTGTTTGGAAAAGTATTTAAAATGGAAATAAGTAGCTATAGAACACAATTTCCTACCGACCACATCAGTATTCCCATTCATGCATTAGGATCATGCAAATGGAATTATTGAGTGCCCTAGTCATTTAGTGATAAGTGGTGGCAAAGCCCAATGGTTTTCCAATTCCAAGCCTGCATAATGCATAATGTAGATAATTCAGTGTCTTTTAAGCAAAATAAATAAATAAATAAATAAATAAACGGATAAGAATATATTTTCCCTGCACTTAGAGACAAGCAGTTATATTTAGATAATGCACTAAAAATCAGTTAAAATACCTGCTGTGAGAGTTCAACAATTACAATTAAATGATGCGGTACAGTAGCCCTTTGATGTTCTCCCAGAACTCCCAGTGGACCAGAATTTGGTCTCATTACACCAGTGTAAATCTGGAATACCTTCAGTGTAATCAATGGAGTTACTTTGGATTTATTCGCTGTAACTGAGCATTGATGCCTGACCCTTATGCACGTATTGAAGGTGGGAAGAGACCCGGAGTGCATCTAAGATAAATCTCATGAAAGATTTCCAATAGGGGAAACCCTTTTAAATGTTATTCAAGGACTAGAATATAGCAGAGTGACAAAAATACCATCTTGCCTATATCACAAATAAAATAATGTCTGACAGGTACACACGCTGGCTGCTAGAGCTACTCCTAGGGAGCAGTGACATGTTTCCCATGTCATTTCAGTTAGGTTCTGACTTTGAAAACTGCATATCCAGGACATACCTCCCTCTTCTATAAACCCAGCTCAGCTGGCATGGTGTCCTCATTCTAGTATCTCCATTGAAAAAAAGGGCATGTTGTTACAGCGTGGCATAGGATACAAGAACCCAGTCTAAATTTCCATTGAAGCATGCCCCTACCATGAACATTTCTATTAAAATGTTACATTGCAGCTCTAGTCTCCTAGACACTGAACATTCAGCTGAAGAACATATGCATGCTGCGAGAATATTCATGCGCTCTGCACTAAGGCTATGAATTTAAGAGGTCTCCAATGTATTTTGCCAATTTAAATCAAATTGTGATTGGTTTCTGACCTAACAGAGAAATATATTTGATGAAATAAGACTGGTAAAACTCACTTTAGGACAAAGGTTGATTTGATAATCATAATTACATTTCTACTATCCCTATTTTCTTAAGTGTTAGTGGATTTATTGGACTTTTCCTGTGTAACCTATGGCTGATTTGCAGCTTTTTTTTTGTAATTTCTTAGTAGAGAGTAGCAATTTCTTATATCTTCAGTAATGTCTAGAATGTACATTTTTTATATTAATGATCTCACCAGGAGAAAAACTGTACTGTGAATGCACGATGGCCATATGGAAAAGACAATGAAGTTTAGTAATTAAAACTGAAAAGGGAAAGAACTATGCAGTAATTAGAACACTGATTAATCAGCTGATAATTTTATCTTGATTAATGCTGCTGATTTTCCTCCTCTTATTGACCTAGGAAAGGTAGGTTTAGACCAATTAAATATAAATTATTCCCTTTTTTCACATTCCAGGCAGATTCCAGTGTTCTAAGTCATAGTACATTTAAGATGTAGCACTGAATAGCTCTTACTAAATTGGGCAGCTCAACAAAAGGTAAAATAAGGTTTATGTTCCAAATATGCTGATGCTTTTATCTAAGGCAGAATTGGACAGAACTGGTTCATTTCACTATTATCAGGGGAATATTAAAATTAGATTAAATTGCTGTGCAGGAAAAAAAAAAGACTTCTCTTGTGCTAAAGCCATCAGAGTAGGGAAACAAAAAGAATTCATTCATTTTATTAGGCCCAAGATATGGATAGATAATGTGGTCCTGAAACTTGAGAAAAGGATCCATATTAATGATCTGATCTCCCTTCATGTGCAGGATCGCAAATTTATTTTTGGTGGGGAAGTGTTACTAGTCTCAGTCTGACTCCAGTGTTTATCCATAGGCCATCAGCAACAACATCCATCCCCAGTTTCCCAGGCAGGGTCAAGGAAGGATTAAACCTACTCAGACTAAATCCTAGGGTAGCAGCTAATTTTAAGTATGGCTAGTTCTTTCCCTCTACCATTAACCTCCTTCCATCCACTTCAGCTCCAAGCAATGATGAGGGAGGGGTCTATTGAGTATTCAGTGACTCCCCTTTCCCACCCCCCAACCCCACACAAAAAAGAATGGCATCAAGACCTCACTAAAATGCCACCCATGCTGCAGGAAAAGTCCTGTGTGTTCAGATATGGCTAATGATATTTATGGACAGAGCTGATATAATACTGCAAAAACTATTCAGCCACGTTTGGGTCTCTTCATGTTCCCTCTTAGCACACATTTGCACTAATGGATTTTAGTTCGTCTGAATGTTTCAGGGATGGCTGTTCTATTTGCGAAAAGCCAGGAAAAGAGAGAAACTCCCACAATGGCAAAGTGGTTATGGTATTCACCTGGGAAACCCATGTTCAAGGCCTTGTGTGTCCCACAGCCCCAGTGAGTGCTGCTGCCTATACTGTACTTGTTTTGTAGATTAACAAAAGGCTTTACTCTCTACCCGTATGTCTCTGCTGCAATTAAACACCTGTGGCTGGCCTGTGCCAGCTGACTTGGGCTCACACAGCTTGAGGTCCACTGGGGTGGACAGTGCCTGAAGACAGTCAACAGACAAAATGTCTCAACCCTGGGGGGCTGCATGCCAAAGGTGGCTGATTCCTGGACTAAGCAGCTATTTATTGCACAGAAGTTTGGGCTCAGGTTGGATCCTGGGCTATAGGACCCTGCGAGATGGAAGGGTCCCAGCCCAAGTCCCAGGGTCTACGCTGCAATTAAACAGCCCCTTAGCCCAAGCTCCATGAAATCAAGTCCGCTGGAATGTGCCAGCCATAGGTTTTCAATTGCGGTAAAGACATATTCTAAGATTCCAACGGCTTTCGCAGGTCCAAATTCACAGTCACAATACTTAAAATTAGAGAAAACAAAAGCATAACTTTCAATATGAATATCCAAAGATGAACAGATACATAAAAATAAAATTCCTAGTTATTCCATTCCCTTATATCCTTTCTGCTAAGTGTCTGTCTCTCTTAGGATATGTCTATACTGTTATACTATAAAAACAAGACTAACAGGATCTTATAAGAGGGACAAGACAAAAATGCCACATTTATTGTAAAAAAAAGATAGAAAAAACCCACAATTCTATGTTACTATTATTCCTCTATGTATTCATATCCATTCATACAAGTTCTGCACAGATGTCATAGTTACCAGTCTAAGAAGTTGCTCGTGACAGAGTACTGGCCAGGTAGCCTGTACACGAGTGGAGCGGAGTCCGGGTCAGATGCGCATCCGATGCTCCTGGCAGTTGGTGGCAGAATGAGACTCAAAGTTCCCAGTCTTTAGAGTCTATTTTTATAGGATTTTGTTCCTATACTAGTCCATTGGAGTTGCTTTGTCATGTTGTTTGTCATGATGACTCCATGATGGCTGTCAGGTGCTTTGTCAGTTCTCTCCTCCTTTGAGATGTTCCAGGTGGATTCCAGTTTGGCCTGGGGGCGGGGAGGTGCCTGGTTGTTTTCATTTGACACCTTCTTCAGCCAATCGAGGCTGGATTCTCTGGCTCTTAGGCTGGCAACTCCCTAACCATTCATTCATCATTTAAATCAAGCACTTATTCACATGTCTTCTTTAACTTAATCACATTTATTTTACTGTTTCCTTAACTTTCAGGGTGCTACTAATCTACTTGAGACTCCCTGTTTTTTATAAAAAGAGTCTCTATGTACTGTTACTATTGTAATGTATTAATTACAAGTATGGCTTTGGTCGTAGAGTCAATTAACAGCTTACAAACTTTAGCTTACAAACTTTACATAGATACAGTCAGCAGCTTGCCTTCTTTAAGATGGCTTTTTAATATACCTACAATACTACCTGCTGGATTGGCAGGTAGTGTTCGATATATCAGGGATCGATTTATCACATCTCATCTAGATGCGATAAATCAATCCCCAAACACACTCCCCATCGACTTCAAAACTCCAGCTCAGCAAGAGGAATAAGTGGAGTCAACGGGGAAGCCGCCGCAGTCGACTTGCCACCATGGAGGATGGCCAGGTAAGTTGAACTAAGATACTTTTACTTCAGCTACGCGAATAGCGTAGGGGGGACAGGGACTGCATTTTGAACAAGGTGGAGTACCATCTCGGTGCTTAGCTGATAATAATTGACAATAAAGGCCAAAATTTTCAATCCTGGATGTCTAAAGTTAGGTTCATAAATCCACACTGAGACTCTTAAATATGGCATCTTATTGTTCATATAGCTAAGCACGCAACTGTTCCTGCTGAAATCAAAGGGAGCTGCTGGGTTGACCATATGTTTGAAAATGAGGCCACTTACTTAGGTGTTTAAATGTGCACTTAGTGGCCTAATATTTAGGTACCCAGATTTTAAATGTAGGCCAATATGTCTAATCAGATGACAACCCATTTGGAACATGATGTTCAAATAGACAGGTAAGTGCCAAATCAAAAAAAAAAAAAAAAAACCTAACAAACAAAGACCCAGGCCAACAATTAAAAACAAATGGAAGGATTGGATTTTGTCGGGAATGTCAATTTCACCACACACAAACCTATAACAAATATGTCCATCCATGATAATCAAAATGTACTGATAGGTCAAGTAAGAAAAATGCTGCTTGCGAACTTCAGAATTTGATGTACGGATATTAACTTGCATATTTCAAAATGTGATGTCAATAATTTGTGTTTTAATGGTCATAAAGCTTTAACATTTTGAATATCATCATCTATTGCAGGGGTCTCAAACATGCGGCCCGGGGGCCACATGCGGCCCGCAAAGCCCTTCCCTGCGGCCCGCCAAGCTTCCTGGCACCCTCCCACCCCCGGTCCCTCCATAGCAGTTTGCAGGACGGAGGGGCCAGAAGTGGAGGCTTCTCTGCTGCCTGGCTGGGCCGCGTGTGTTTCTAGCTCTGGACTTCCTAGATTGCTCTTGCTTTGTTTGCCAAAAAGCTGTTGGTGGTGCCTAGCGCTTTCCAGGAGGGAATGGGGAGCTGCGTGCTCAGAGGAGGAGGTGGGGCAGGGATGGGACCTCTTGGAAGGGGTGGAGTGGGGGCAGAGCCGGGGCAGCAAGGGCGGGGTGTGTGTCAGTGGTGCGGCCCTCGGGCCAGTGCACTAGTCCTCATGGAAGGGGTGGAGTGGGGGCACAGCCGGGGCAGCGAGGGTGTGTGTGTGTGTCAGTGGTGCGGCCCTCGGGCCAGTGCACTAGTCCTCATGCGGCCTTCATGGTCATTTGAGTTTGAGACCCCTGATCTATTGTCATTAATTATTGTTTGACACCTAATATAATTTCCCACAACTGTGAAAATATAAATGGATAAAAATAGAAAAAAAATGTTTAAAACCAACAATTTTGCACAATTGTGAAAATTTAAATTTATACAAATTGAAAAAAAATTAATTCTGTCAAGCCTAGATATAAGACAGCTTCACCTGAAACCATATAACTACAATTTTTCCAAGAAAAACTACAATTCAAGAGACCAAAAGTAGCAACCCAATTGTATTAGAATTTAAAAACCAAGGACTGATATATGAAAAAACAACTCATTACCACTTGTAGGAATCCCATTTATGTGTTAACTGTAAAATATTCTAAAATACAAAAATCCCCAAACCTCCTTCTCCCATTGGTGTTCTTCATTTGCATGTGACGGCAAAATGTAGTGATATATAACTAAATGTCAACCACTTCTGTAAACCAGATGAACAATTTGTGGGAAAAAAGAAATACAAGTAATATAGCAAATGGCTGAAACACATGAGGAAGAGTGGGAAAAGTGCAATGAATCAATCATTTCTAACAGCCTGAAAAAAAAATGCAAGCGTGATATACGGTACAGAGAGATGATAGCTGTTATTTACACCTGCTTCAAAAGGAGGCATTTTTAACAAAATGACCACACTTTTTACCATATTTGGTACCAAGTCAGACTTCTAAGAACAATTATTAAATGTGGTAGCATAAACTACAAAAATGTCACCAACTGAATCTAATAATTAAATTATTCCAGAATTAGAAAAATAAAATGAAGTAAAAATTGAAGCAGATGTTTTCAAAGGACTACAAAACATTAGAATGATATTTAACCAAATAAAATGAGGAAAATATATTCTCATTTTAAGGAAAGAGAGAGATCTATATACTAGGGAATCAGGCTGCTAATGACATTTAACTAATAAAGGTTAGCCAAAAAGTTTAACACCTTTATTTTAGAAAAATCAACATGCTTGCTCTGAAAATTATTTAACAACCCTGTAAAACAGGGTTGGACAACTTTATATTTATTTAAGACCAGTAGTAAGCTCTTTGGTTACTTAGTCATTGCAGAAAGATAACTACCTGGAAACGTTTTGTACCCTTAACAGCAAGAACATAAACTGGAGATCAAGCTTTATAAATATCACTGTGAACTCAATGTTGGATCTGATCCACTGATACTCAAGTTTATATGGCATTGACTTTTAAAATTAATGAGGACTGCTATAAACCAAGATGAATGTGTACAAGATTTACAATATCATACACTGAAAAGGCTAGAACAAGAAATAAACGGAACCAAAAAATAATGTAAAATTGAAAAACTATTCAAACCTGTAGAGAGAAGGAACACTGATCTCATATTAACAAGACTATTCTTGATTTCAATCAACCAGATGATTTAATAAGCCTTGAAGACAAATACAGATAGAGCAGAAAGCAAGTAAATTGTACAATAAAATTATCAAAATAATCTACTAAAAGGCAATAAAGTTTATAAAGGCAGATCATTAGAAATAACTATGTTAATGATACGACTAAGGGGGAAGAAGAGATTAGTTAAGATCAAGAAGACATAACATCTGACATGATAATTAAGATCACCATGGGCGATATATACTGCACTGGATGTCAATGGAGTTTGATGAATAGTGTGATGGCAGCAAATGCCTCCAACTATGTGTAGCAATGAACCTGATTGAGGTACCAGGACCCCAAAGCTTTTAATGTCCATTTTAACTATAAGACTGACAGTCCAAAAAAGTCCCTGTTGTATTTTACAAGAGATTCTACTAAGACAATGGAAAGTATTTCAATTTATCTAAGAATTTTTTTCAAGATAGTCAAACAATGAATGAAATCAGCAAAGAAAAACACTGAAGTTAATTTTATGGAATGGATGACAAGTTAAAGGAAGTAAGAAAAACAGTAGAAATTAAAGTCAAGTAACAAATATTCTAATGTAGGAAGAAGAAATATTTGAAAAAAGACGCGAGAGTGATAAATTATCATGAGCAACAACAACAAGCCTTACCCAGTGCCCACTGTGGTACAGAATATGAGAAACCCTATGAGCAAATTCATTCAGGGAAACTGAGTCTTGAACATTTAGTCAGGTCTTCAAAATGTACCACACAATTAATTTATGTTTTTCACAGACATGTCATTCTGTAAAAACGATGTCTTACTGTTAGGAGCACAGAAATTAAAATAAAGCTCATTTGATCCAGAATAAAACTGTTAGGCCCAGAGAAAGTAAAAGGCATTAATTCAGTCTAAGTAAGATTAAATAATATAGACAAACTAATCTATGATTTGAAGGAAACTTAGTACCGTGTTACAAATGGATTGAAACATTGAACCAAATATCCCAATCCAGTGGCAGTAATGTAATCTGAATAAATATTGGCTCTATATGTTAAAGGAGCCCGGCGTCTATCAGATGGAATATGAATGATCAGGTTCATCTTCTGATAAATAAAGCAATGAGCTAGAACCATGGGAATTTCCAGAGGATCTCTAACTATAGAGAGAAAAAACATGAATTGGAGCATCCTTCACAGTTGAAGTACCTAAGTTAGCAATGAACAATAGCATAACAAGCCTATTTTTTTCATCTAAGTATTGCTAATCAGTTCCACTTTCAAGTTCAGTACAGTTAGTTCAAATGTTTAAGCATCTAACTTCTAACCAATATTCACTTTACAAGTAGGGTAAGGATCTTGCTTTCTCTTGAAAAACTCAAACCAGAATTCAAATACTTATTTAAATTTATTCTTTATCTAATCTGACAGCTAATGACCGTTCACTTCCAGATCATTTCTTGAACAGTTTCAGACAGTACTCCAAAAATTGCATTCCTAAATCAACAGAACATTACAGAACACTTTTCCAGAAGGAAACCATCCATTCCTTACATCTCCCAACTGCTACAGTCGGCAATTGCTTCCTTACATTTTCAATATTTCAGTTTTCAACAAATGGTATTGTTCATACTTTTCCCCTACTGTCCAAATAGCTGAAGTTCTCCACTCCCAGCATTATTTTCTTCTGCAGTCCCATCGGCATTTGTTTATAAACTCTCGACTCCTGGCTAACTGCATACTATGTCAAATCTCTATGAATCTCCAACTTCTCTTGCCAGCAATTTTTTCTTTCCAGTCCCAGCAACTCACAAATTCAGCACCTGGGCATACTCAGTTTTCTTCTAAAAGCAGCCATGATTGCCCTTGGTCAAAATTATTCTGTACTTTTCTGAGGCCCCAACAGCACTTTTCACAGTCAGGATTATTCTCCAATTGTTGTCTGCAGTCAAAGTCACTCAGAAATTCCTATGGTCCCAGCAGCACTAGAAATACATAACAGCCTCCTTACAATAATGGCTGTGAATCATAGCATTCCTCAGCTGACATAAGTAGTTAAAATAGTTTTTTAAAAAGTTTAAATAGAACTTTTTTAAAAGTTCAAGTGAAAAATGAAAAAAAGGTTGAAAAGGACTCCCCTACCGTCTAACAATATTAAAGTCTGCCTCAAATTTACAAACGTACTCAGCAACATCAAACGGGCCGGCTTCAATCACACGCGGCAGCTTCAAACCCGGCAGCTTCAAATGCGGCAGCTTCAAACACACGCGGCAAGCTTCAAATGCGGCAGCTTCAAACACTTTTGTGGCAGCCATCTTGCACACGCTCAAAAGAGCACAACCTTAGAAACCTTAGGCAGGCACCTTATCCACTAGGCTACACAGAGTCTTTGTTACAAAAAAGAATTATTGGAATTTCTAGACGTTAAATTAGCCCGTAGAGGGAGCTCACACGGTCCCATAAATGTACAGTAATTGGAACACACAGTAATTTAAAACATATATCTATTAAGCTCTCTATAGAGGCTACAGAGGTCAAAATAGTACATTCTTTACTTTCTACCAACCGCTGCATACCCGTAAATTCATTCAAATTGGACTCCATTGACCATGTACTTTGTAACTCCAACAAACAGAAGAAGATTTTCTTTGTCCATATATTCTCCACAACAGGCACAGTTACTTATAATGATTATTTGCATCTGATGTTGAAACGAATATATCTGTGTAAGAACATAACAAGAAAAAAAGTTCTAGCAGCTAGAATTGTCATGGCAATGCCTTCAATATCCCCATACAGTTTGTTCTGTTAAGATAACTATGGTAGTGCTCTTTTTATAAATTGACTAGAGCCACTAGTGTGTTTCTCAATGTCCTATATTTTTTAAGAGTATTACAATAGTATGATTGATATTCAAAGGTTGGCAATGAAAATTGTTAGCTATCAGATGTTGAAGAGGCCTTCAAATAAGAACCCAGTAAGCAAAACCCTAATTCCTGAGGAAATGTGGAAAGAAAGACCACTCAACAGAAGAAAACATACAGTAAATGTGAAGTAAAAAAGCAACTCTCTAATCTGATGTTGCAGAATATATTTTGGAAAGAAAGCCATAGTTTAATTAAATAAGATCCCAAGTATTTAAATTAATTAACATTGCACAAGACTGAAATGGCAGGAAAGAGCATTTAATCTAAATACAGTAGGTTATTCTTCTCTAAGCAGAGATATAACATGCAGCAAAATAAAGTGGAGGAATATGAGGAAAAAATAGCAACTAGATATTTAATTTTACTTAAAATAATCCGTTGAGTTCTAAATATAATCTGCATTATTGTAACCTCCATATTAAGTTGTTTTTCCTATGTTTTAACAATATCAACCATTTTTTCATCTTTGTGCTGCCCTTTGAAACATGACTTCATACTTTCCTTTTAGAGATTTGGTTATTCCCAGTCTTCAGTGCAGTTAATTTGTTAATTTTATTTGATATTTTTGAGGAAAATATACTTTTTAAAAAAAAAAAAAAAAAGGACTCATAATATGATCATAGAGAGTCATAAAAGAAAAGAATAGGAGTATACAACTTCAGTGGAATAAGTGAATGTTTTGTAAAAGCTGGCATTGGCAGCAGTATAAATCTTGCTAGAATATGTTGGTCTATCACAAGTCACCAAAGCATTGTGTTTATTTTTCATCAGTGCATCTCTAATTTATCCAGGGACTGGAAGTTAACCTCACATACCCATTTGCACCAGACCCATTTTCTGTCAGCCTATATTTTTACATTAAGAGTTACTTCACATTGACATATCAATGACCTCTTGTATATATATAAATTATAGAATACTTGATTTTAATACAAATAAAGACCTTATACTGCACCCTTTAGTTACCCATGTAGTCCTTACTCACTTCAGTATCCAATGGACTCTTCAAGAACCCAATCCAGCAAAGCCGATGCTGAACATTAAAGCAGAGTATAGGTATACTCACATGTTTAAAGTTAAGCCTGTGCTTAAGTGTTTAGCTGGATCAGGATCCAAGTGAGTAAGAATGAGTTCCATGAGTAAAGACTGCAGGACCGGGCCCCAAAATTAAAATTTCACATGTAAATCCTTTTTTAAAAAATCAAATATTTTAGTAAACTTTGGAAGTTGTACTGTTATTTATATCAGCTTTATGTTGGTATGAACTGTAGTGATGGGCAAGGCTGGAATTTTGCTCTAATAAGCACCCAACCATCTTTCCCGCTATTTTTGAGACTGATGCCTGAAGTCTAGTTTGAAATCAGGAAGTGTGTGTGTATAAAAATTTAAGTTATCAGCTTTTTACTACCTATGAAAATTCTAAATCAGGATTGGCTTGAGTTTTGGATCAGCATTTACTTCATCTGAACTGTTTCACCTCTTCCTAGTGCTCTAGCTCCGAATCTTAACTAGAGGGGCAATACAAAAACCAGGGAGCTGATCCTATTCTCGTTGAGGTCCATGACAAAAGCTCCATTAGCTTCAAAGCACAGAGCATTAGGTACTCGATTGCCAATAAATTCAGCATCCAGAACAAGTTCATTTAGGTTTGTTGGTTACAGTTTATTTATTTAATTAGCTTTGGGTCCATCTAAATTTGACTTCTTGCTTAGCCACATTCAATTTTTCAATTTCTCCTTTGACGTGGGTAAGCAGTACTTTATGAATTTAATGCACTCAATGAAAAAGTGTTCCTGCTTATACTTTTTAGTAGCTAGTGTAAGAAATAAAATTGTGTGAAATAGAAATTAATAGCCAATCAACCCCACAAGGTCCAAAAGACACCTGAAATGAGAGCAATTTTGAGATGAGAAATGATGGGTTTGGTGTCTTTCTGTCTGCCCTATTCCCCACCACTGTTGGATAGAAGGAATAGGTTAGAATTGTGGCTATTGTTTACACGGAGAATCAGATGGCTGCTTTTGCTCTCCAGTATGCTCATCCTAAGATCTCATAGTAGTCCTTTTCCTCCAGGACGTCTACATCAGTCATCTCTTTTCATGATATTCTTATGGTAACAACTCCACTGAACACAAAGGCAAGCGAGGTATACTTTTCCACTAGCTAACCCTCTACAGGTTGGGGAGTTTACATACTGCCTTTCCTGAACTAATTTAGACACAGGCTCTGAAGCATAATTTCTTTACTCCCCCACTTTTTTCATGCAACACACTGTCAACCTCTGGAACTCCTTGCCAGAGGGTGTTGTGAAGGCCAGTACTACAATGGGGTTCAAAAGGGAGCTAGATAGATTCATGGAAGATGGGTCCATCAATGGCTATTAGCCAGGATGGGCAGGGATGGTGTCCCTAGCCTGTGCCAGATGCTGGACTGGGTGACAGGGCATGGATCACTTGATAATAACCTGTCAGTTCATTCCCTTTGGGGCACCTGCCATTGGCCACTGTCAGAGGACCGGATACTGGGCTTGATGGACCTTTGGTTTTATGACCCAGTTCTTATGTTCTTATGTTCCAGAAAATACGCTCATAATTCTTAAACGGGACAACACTGAAGCCTTCCCTCACCCAACAGTCATGGAGGACCTTAATAGTAGCACAAAAATGATCAGGATATCCTCTGTACAGAGGCTAGGCTATATACTGAATACACAATTTGGCCTAGAGTGCATAAATTATTTGGAACTCTACCTGATTTAATACCTTTAATTTATATTTCATTGTTATTAGTCTCATGTTCATTGCTGCGGAACGGTTAAAATGTGCTGGATAAATAACAAAGTTGTTGCCTAAACCTTTCTCTGAAAGATACCATGCAAAATGCAGTCATTTTGAATTTCGTATCAAAAGAACAGAATTTGGACCTTATTTTGTCATGTGAGTCAGATTCTAAGTAACATGTTACTTCATAAGTAGCCCTATTGAAATGAGTGTGACTACTTGAGGAGTAAAGTTCTTTTCAGTGCAGGTAAAACTACCAGAATCTGCCCCATATATGACTGTAGGCTACCATTCATTGTAGTAGCTAGCTGGTGATGTAAAAAGTCTAAGATACCCCTTAAAGGATACTCCCAGGCCCAAAATAAAGGCTATGTAAAAAAAAACCAAAAACCCAAAACCTAAAAGCATGTTAAACTCTCAGTTATTAAATTTGTATTTAAATTTGCCACAATATTGTTATTAAACGAGTGGTGATTGAAGCATCCATTTCTTGCTGAAAGCGGCCCAAAATACAAGCTCACCCTACAAGAAAGATGGTGGCACTAGTGTCTTGAACAAACAAGGACACCCTGTTCGCTGTCTGTGTGGTGGTGCACAGTGACTGTGGCAAGAGAGCCTTCTAATCCCTGTTCTCACTGGCGTAGCTAGGCGGGTGCGGGGGGTGCGGACCGCACCGGGTGACACCATCTCAGAGGGGTGACACCAAATGAAAATTTGCTGGGAATGTGTAGAAATGTGTATATGAAATTGAGGTACTGAAAATTCTAGTGACCAGGAAAAAAAAATGTCCCCGCAATGATGGAGTGGGACTGGGGCGGGGGGGGCCCCCTGGGCCCGCCCCGCACTGCCTCTGGCCCCGGGCCGGCCGCGGAGGGCTGCAGGGTCCCGGCCGGAGCCGTGCGGGGAGCCCCGGGGGGGGGGCGCCCCGGCTGCTGCCTCCGCCGAGCGACGGCAACCGGAGCGCCCGCCCGCCGCAGCGCACAGCCCACTGCGCACTGCCGGCGCGCGGCGCCCGGCGAAATCTGGAGGGGTGACACCGTGAGTTTACCGCACTGGGTGACACCAACCCTAGCGACGCCACTGCCTGTTCTCACAGGTTCAGTATGACAAAGACAAACTTAATAACAATTTCTTGAGTAGAAAATTGTGCTTATTATGTTTCAGAACTCTCCAGGAATATATTTCACACTGCAACATTTATTTCCCTGATCTGCTAACTGAGATTTGAGAGCTGGTTACTTTTTTCCCCTTAAAATCAAATAAAGTCAAGTCTATATCAGTTACAACGCCAGCATTGGAAGCTGGCAGGCCACTTTACTCTAAAATTTGCTAAAACATGCTTTAGGAAAATAGTACTTGTACTATGTGTCCAGAAGCTGTCGACCTGAAAAATATATCTGCGAACTACAGTTAGTATACAGTTTGGCAAGAAAAAAGTATAGTCACACAATGCATCTTCCCTGGCCAAATGCAATATTAACATACACATATTCCATACACTTAAATATGCTCATTCGAAAAAGTCAGAGCTAGGGGATTTTTTAAATGTATGAACCATTGTAATTTACAACAGAAAACATGTTTACACAACTTTCAATTTAAGCACATCACTTTACTTATAAAGCATTCCATTTTTACCTTTCAAGCAGAGGTAAGAATTAAATAAATACTTTCCTGTTGAGTGTAATTATAGTCGAGTAACAATATTTCTAGGATATATTTTTAATCTTCATTTTCGCTGTCATTCATCGAATCATAGAATGTTAGGGTTGGAAGGGACAGCTGGAGGTCATCTAGTCCAAACCCCTGCTTAAAGCAGGACCAATCCCCAACTAAATCATCCCAGCCAGGGCTTTGTCAAGCTTGACCTTAAAAACCTCTAAGGAAGGTGATTCTACCACCTCCCTAGGTAACCCATTCCAATGCTTCACCACCCTCCTAGTGAAAAAGTTTTTCCTAATATCCAATCTAAACCTTCCCAACTGCAACTTGATACCATTACTCCTTGTTCTGTCATCTGCTACCACTGAGAACAGTCTACTCTAGATCCATCCTCTTTAGAACCCCCTTTCAGGTAGTTGAAAGCAGCCATCAAATATCCCCTCATTCTTCTCTTCTGCAGACTAAACAATCCCAGTTCTCTCAGCCTCTCCTCATACGTCATGAGCCCCAAGACCCTAACCATTTTTGTTGCCCTTCTCTGGACTCTTTCCAATTTTTCCACATCCTTCTTGTAGTGTGGGCCCCAAAACTGGACACAGTACTTCAGATGAGGCCTCACCAATGTCAAATAGAGGGGAACAATCATGTCCCTCGATCTGCTGGATATGCCCCTACTTATACAGCCCAAAATGCCATTAGCCTTCTTGGCAACAAGGGCACACCGTTGATTCATATCCAGCTTCTCATCCACTGTAACCCCTAGGTCCTTTTCTGCAGAACTGCTGCCTAGCCATTCGGTCCCTAGTCTGTAGCAGTGCATGGGATTCTTCCGTCCTAAGTGCAGGACTCTGCACTTCTCCTTGTTGAACCTCATCAAATTTCTTTTGGCCCAGTCCTCTAATTTGTCTAGGTCCCTCTGTATCCTATCCCTACCCTTCAGTGTATCTACCACTCCTCACAGTTTAGTGTCATCTGCAAACTTGCTGAGGGTGCAGTCCACACATCCTCCAAGTCATTGATAAAGATATTGAATAAAACCGGTCCCAGGACTGACCCTTGGGGTACTCTGCTCGATACCGGCTGCCAACTAGACATGGAGCCATTGATCACTACCCGTTGAGCCCAACGATCCAGCCAGCTTTCTATCCATCTTATGGTCCATTCATCCAGCCCATACTTCTTTAACTTGCTGGCAAGAATATTGTGGGAGACCGTATCAAAAGCTTTGCTAAAGTCAAGGAATAACACATCCACTGCTTTTCCCTCATCCACAGAGCCAGTTATCTCATCGTAGAAGGCAATTAGGTTAGTCAGGCATGATTTGCCCTTCATGAATCCATGCTGATTGTTCCTGCTCACTTTCCTCTCCTCTAAGTGCTTCAGGATTGATTCCCTGAGGACCTGCTCCATGATTTTTCCAGGCACTGAGGTGAGGCTGACTGGCCTGTAGTTGCCTGGATCCTCCTTCTTCCCTTTTTTAAACATGGGCACTACATTAGCCTTTTTGCACTCATCTGGGACCTCCCCCGATCGCCATGAGTTTTCAAAGATAATGGCCAATGGCTCTGCAATCACATCAGCCAACTCCTTTTGCACCCTCGGATGCGGCCCCATGGACTTGTGCTCATCCAGCTTTTCTAAATAGTCCTGAACCATTTCTTTTTCCACAGATGGCTGGTCACCTCCTCCCCATGCTGTGCTACCCAGTGCAGTAGTCTGGGAGCTGACCTTGTTTGTGAAGACAGACGCAAAAAAAGGATTGAGTACATTTGCTTTTTCCACATCCTCTGTCACTAGATTAGAAAGTGAGGAATACTTGTAGCACCTGTGACAGATCGCCTTCTCGCCCCTACTCCACAAACAGGCAGGAGACTCTTCCGTGGCTCACCGTGCTCTTTATTCACAGTGCAGCTTTGTACAAACCCCACCAACTACTATATACAGCTCTAACAGTTTAGCTCAATATCCTGTAGCTCAGGGAGACAGGCCACAGCTCAGGAAGGTAACTCCCTTCTTCCTGGCTCACAGGGATCCAAAGTCTAAATACTTCTCCCTCCTGCTTCCCTAGCTTCTTTCTCTCTCTATCTCCTTCACTGCTCCTCTACCACACCACCACCCTGGGCTTCCTTCCTGGCAGGCTTTTATTCCCCCTGGAGAGGCTGCCAGGTGCAACCCATAAGGCTGAGCCCTCTGCAGCCCAGGTGGCTGATTAGCCCTCTCTGCAGGGAGGTTTGCAGAGGCTTCTGCTCCCTCTTAAAGGGCCCGCAGGGCTGGCTCAGGCACTCCTGGCCAGCACCCTGCCATACACCTTAGAGACTAACTAGTTTATTTCAGCATAAGCTTTCGTGAGCTATAGCTCACTTTGTCGGATGCATAGAATGGAACAGAAGTGAAATGCATTTATACACACAGAGAGAAAAAGAAAAGAAAAAAAATTGCACATTAGCATACCAATTCTAAGAGGGCTGTTAAATGTAGATGGTCCATTATCACTAGGAGAAAAATACACCTTTTGAAATGGAGATCTGTTGTCAGTAACTCAGGAAATGCAATTAATTACTGTAATGAGAGAACCAATCTGAACTTCTGTTAAGCCCTGGTTAATAGTGTCCAATTTGAAAATTAATTCCAGTTCCTCAGTTTCTCGTTGGAGTCTATTTTGGAAGTTTTGCCTCCCTCATTCAGTAAGGGGCCCACTTTCTTTGACTTTTTTCTTGTTACTAACATACCTAAAGAAACCCTTCTTGTTACCCTTAACATCCCTTGCTAGCTGCAACTCCAAGTGTGATTTAACCTTCCTGATTTCACTCCTTTGTTCTAGTGCCGCAATCCCATATAATGTGTCTCCTATCAACTATCTGTTCATGTTTCTGCCTTTTTTTCTGGTGTTGTGACTCTCCTTTCATGTGATTTCTCTTCTCTACTTTTATTAGATGTTTGCAAGAGTTTTTGCTTTGAACTGTTCAGGCTGCATTTGGGGCTGAAATGCTTGATACTGACAAAAAATTTTCCATGTCAATGTTCTCTGAAATCTACTTGACCAATTTTTCAAGGGCGCAAGATATACTTGTGTGCACAAATATGAAGTAGGTATATACCCATGCAATCCAAGAATTAACATCTTCATATAACTCTGCCAAAATTACCTCTTCTATTTTCTTCTTAGTATTCAAAGGATTGCACACATATTTTAAATGAATTCAGGTATGATGTATATGCAGTTTAATAAAAGAGAAGTTCTCGAGATACAAAAGGCCATTTCTGTTCCTCTACACAGGGATGGAGACAAGAGATTGAGAGGCCACAAAGGAAGAGTTGTGCACTGCATTAGCCCCACACCACAAATGCATCTACAGAAAGAGGGTAGGCAGGAATGGTAGGCACAATTTGTATGGATCCAATGGCCACAAATTCCACACAGGAGTTAGGACAGCATCCTCTACTACAGGCCATAATTTGTGCATTTATACAGCATCCAGAACCAATAATCTGTAACAATCACAGATCAGTTGGACAGATGTCTTGTACCTGGTTCCAAGGTAGGAGTAGGGGGCAGAATTCCTTCCTCTCCATTTCCAGCATTGGTCCCAAGTGCAAGGCAAATTTAGACAGGCTTTGTATAAGGGAAATAATAACTGGATCTTAAAGGTAATCCTGTTTGCCTGGCCACTTTCAAAAATATAGTGATAGCTAATATTATATTTCCTGACTTCAACAATATAGCATGTTCATTTTACATGCAATTTACGATGCTGGCCCGTGTAACTTAGATCTGGAAACATTGTTCCCTTACTGCAGGAACCTGGGCAAAATAACATGCATTACCACCAGCGCAACAAAAAAACAGAAAATCTGAAAATATATTTACTACTATCAGGGCATCTCAGACATAATTATGTAGTGATCCTAAAAGGAATAATCCAACTAGTGATAATGGAGAATCCAGCAATTTATAACAAACGTTACTGTGTATCATAGACAAAAATGAATTACACTATAAGATGCTAGTACAGCTCATCCTCATAATAAGTTTCTTCATGGGATCCAAATGATTTGTATCTGAAAGTAGGTTAAATGTAGAGAGAGTGTTCATAACAGGATTATATGAAATAGGAAGCCATGTCACGTCTGAGATTGTCTAATATGAGAAAACACTAGAATATAAATGTCTTGTGCAATATAAGGAAAATTTTCTAGCAAAATTTGGCTCTCATCATATAACCAACTGCTGCATTAGTGAAAACAAATATCAAACAGGATTACACAATTTGCCTGGTGATCACAGTTATGAAAGTCACAAATAAAATGCTGCAATCACAGTAAGTGGCATAGAACAAGCCTTTTAACAAATAAACAAAAAAAATTAGTGATCAAATACTTATACGTTGAAATCAGTTGTATTACACCATGGTGAAAACAACGAGGAACCCGGTGGCACCTTAAAGACTAACAGATTTATTCAGGTATAAACTTTCATGGATAAAACCCCCACTTCTTCAGGACATCTGAAGAAGTGGGATTTTTACCCACAAAAGCTTATACCCAAGTAAATCTGTTAGTCTTTAAGGTGCCACCAGATTCCTCATTATTTTTGTGGATACAGACTAACACGGCTACCCCTTTGGTCTCAGAGTGAAAAATTAATCTGGTCACTTGTAATTCAGGAAGCTAGAAATGAAAATTAACCAAAGTCCCAGGTGCCATATCATTGGCATGAGTGCTACAGAGGCCATCTTGCAAGTGGATCCATCCATTTGGGTCTGCTGATAGTATGTGTTGCTTTAAGAGCACAAAGTTAGCTGCCAAATACAGAGAATAAAGAACAGAATGACAGAGGCAGAAAAAAAAATCTAAGAATTATACTAATACCTGTAATATCAAGAAAATGTTAATTGTGATGATTGTTATAACATTAGATAGATGTTTTGTCTATCTTAAATATCAATCAAAAGCATTTGTAACCACAGAAATTTGGAAATTTGATATACTTTACAATAATGTTTCATTTGATATTATGAGTTCTGAATCATGAAATGAAATGCCCCTTTGCATGGTACCTTTCTTAGTTTTAACTGGTTTGCTTTTCTAGCAATGACTTTTTTAAAATCAAATCAGACCTTAAGGTCAGGTCTCAGTGAACATCCTTGTTAGAGGGGGTGGGGTGGCATCCTTAAGACAATTACCCCTGATCACCTCTTAATGGCACTTCAAAACTACTCGAACATTAAAAGAAAGGTCATACAAAGCTACAGTGTGAACT
This sequence comes from Sternotherus odoratus, assembly GCA_032164245.1. Taxonomy (NCBI): domain Eukaryota; kingdom Metazoa; phylum Chordata; order Testudines; family Kinosternidae; genus Sternotherus; species Sternotherus odoratus. The sequence continues at coordinate 152,208,593 of JAVMKO010000003.1, forward strand.
TTTACAGGGCGCCAAACTATAATGTTGTTAGGTAAAATAGCAAGTCCTTACTCACCATCCAGCAGCCGAGAAGTGCGGAGTTGGAATAGGGCACACAAGCTGTCAGAAACCAAGTACGCAGACACCAATTCGTTGATCAACGGGCGCACACTATTCTTAGCTCAGAAGCTTCAGAGTAAGTGTGGCAACTTTATTAGGGGCAAACATTGATATTTATAGACAGTGGTAAACAAAGTGATTAACAGGTCATAATGGTCATGCATAATCAATCAAGATTCTGCTGGGTAAATCCAGTTAAAACCAGTGTTACAGTTGCACAGTAAATGCTAATGACAAAGACAAAGGAAACATGGTTCCCGAGGTGGGAAAGAGGTCAGGGGTTGCCTGTAGGTCAGAGCCTTGGTTAAAAGTTCAGACAGAGCCACAAAGCCAGGGTAAAGTTCAAACTCAACAATGTGAGCTCATACATTTGTTCAGTCAGGTAAATGGTTTTGTTACTGTTGTTGAAACAAACAGGATTAGTTTGATGCAGATGGGGGTTGTAATATGAGCCTTTCTGCTTTTTACAATTTTAAAGAAGTATTCTAAGAAGTCTTTATTTTAAAAGAAAAGGTTTCATGTAGGCTAAATTCTGGTTAAAGATATCCTGCATGCCATATGTTATTGTTACATATATCACCGCCCGGATAGCAAAGCACATTGTTTTCTAAATGAATGTTAAGGGCTAGATTTTCAAAACTGCTCAGCATCCATTCAGATAACAAATTAATTGAGTAGATTTTCAAAATTGCTCAGCACACTGGGGAGCAGAGTTCTTTTGAAAAATCTGATCATAAGTGTCATAATATGAACTACAGTAAAACCCCGATTTAACGGACCCCGATTTAACGGACTTCGGATGCAATGGACAAAATTTCCGCTGCATCGGAAATCCGTTTTTCGTGGGTCCCACCTGCGGGCGGGCTGGCTGCTCCCGGATCCTGCCTGCTGGCGGGCGGGCTGGCTGGCTCCCGGATCCCACCTGCTGGCGGGCGGGCTGGCTGGCTGCTGGCTCCCGCCTGCTGGCGGGCGCGCTGCCGGCTCCCGGGTCCCGCCTGCGGGCGGGAGAACTGCCGGCTCCCGGGTCCCGCCTGCTGGCGGGCGGGCTGCCGGCTCCTGGGTCCCGCCTGCTGGCGGGCGGGCTGCCGGCTCCCGGGTCCCGCCTGCGGGTGGGAGAACTGCTGGCTCCCGCCTGCTGGCAGGCACGCTGTCGGCTCCCGGCTCCCACCTGCGGGCGGGAGAACTGCCGGCTCCCGGGTCCTGCCTGCGGGCGGGAGAGCTGCCGGCTCCCGGGTCCCGCTGGCTGGCGGGCGCGCTGCCGGCTCCCGGGTCCCGCCTGCGGGCGGGAGAACTGCCGGCTCCCGGGTCCCACCTGCTGACGGGCGCGCTGCCGGCTCCCGGGTCCCGCCTGCGGGCGGGTGGGCTGCCGGCTCCCGACGGGCGGGCTGGCTGCCGGCTTCCGCCCAGGTCCCGGCAGTGGGAGAGCTCGCTGCCGGCTCCCGCCCGTGGGCGGGCTGATGGCTCCCGGCCGTAAAACTCCATATAATGGACTAACTCGGGCGAGGGGGTGTCCATTGTCAGCCGAAAGTCCATTATTTAATAATTTAAAAAAATTATTAAATAACGGACTTTCGGCTTTAACGGACACCCCCTCGCCCGAATTAGTCCGTTATATCGAGGTTTCACTGTACTGGGAGTTGAGGATTTTTGCAAATTTGACACTTCTTTATGTGCCTAAATGGGAGCTGAGCTCTTTTGACTTTAATGGTGGGTGCTGAGAATTTGAAAATCTGGCCCCAAGTAACCCCTTTCCAATTGCACAAGCAGACTACAAAGTACAAGCCTGATAGGCCAAGTAAAACTGCACTGTTTATCAATACTTTTTTTTATGTACTTACACATTTCCAATTACCTTGGTTATATATTGTATTATAACATACACTTTAGCACATCACTTCTGTACTGCAGTTGATTTGATAACACCTAGTTTTACAAGGTTCAGAAATTATATCAGTTATAGGTTTTGTAAGAGATGTTGTGACTTTTACAAGTCTCTCTGTTATTGGGAAATACGTATTTTTCACATAATTTTTAAGAGTTAGAAATATTTTAATTTCTTATTTTCCCCATACTTTTTGTATGTTGGGCAGAGATATTTTTCTCATCCTCTTTTATCCCAATCCCCAAACTAGCATTTAATTATTGGGGCCTTAGTAAAAAAGAGGCTGTTCCAAATAAAGATTTACAAATCACAATAGTCAGTGCGGGGAATCTTTAGCAGTTCCGATTTTAAGTTGTTTGAATTTAAGATACAAAAGATTTGTCAGCTCAAAAATAAACGGGAAGGTAATTTCTGCGGGGTGCTTTGTGGCATTTTGCCAGATGCTAATGTTTTGGCATAGCTTTGTAGGGGGGGCTGGTATGTTCCTAGAGAGAATTCTTGTAAAAGCTGGCAAGTTCATAGGGGTTTCCAGGATTTTTTTTCCCCATGAGGTTTCCTGTTTTGAATAATCATTCAGCCATTTTTGGCCTCAAGCTTCCAAAAGATCTGCACATCTCAAACCATCATGAATTGAGCCATTCTTTTAGAAATGACCCATTTGCCCAGCTTGCATGCAGACAAAAGAAAACTCTGTGCTAGCTATTGTTATGGTGGTTAGTGATAGCCCTCATTATAATAGCATAAGAAAGATTCAAAGCAATGCGGACTGGGAGCAGTGAGTCAGTGCTGAAGGAACCAAGACTACTACTGTAGCTTTTCACCACCAGAGACTTTCACTCAGATCCTCTTTGAGAGAGACAGGCTAGAGAAAAGGAGAAGAAAGGCTAGGGGGCAGAAATTAAAAACAAATGCAATGGATTTTAAAAGTAAGATTTTTAGACAGTGTGCTGGGTAACTGACATATTACAAGGTCCTCTTTATTATCTGCAAAAAGAACAAGGAGTGCTTGTGATCTTTTCATTTTCTCTGTATGTATTATACACACACACACACACACCTTCCTACTAAATGTTCCACTCTATGCATCTAATGAAGTGGGCTCTAGCCCACGAAAGCTTATACCCAAATAAATGGGTGAGTCTGTAAGGTGCCACAAGTACTCCTCATTCTTTTTGTGGATATAGACCAACACGGCTACTACTCTGAAATCTTTATTATCTATTTCTCTAGCATCAAACTAACTACGTGGCACATTTATAAAATGCAAGACTATTGAAATTATTGTAACTGTCTATTTCATACACACTGGTGCTAAATTAAATGTATGTTTACTAAAAGAATACATTTTCCTAGCCCAAAACAGAACATGAAAGTATCAACCAATGATGCTGTCTTAGATTAATGTTTGAAAGAAATAAACCAGTTGAAATAATAAACCTTCCATGCATCAGGAAAGTTGTAGGATGTTCAAAAATAGCTGTGAAATTAATTTTTCCATAGTAAGTCCATATAGGTAAGTCTGATGTGACTACACTGTTTCCCTCATGATGAATCTGTTTTACATGAATATGTTAAAAGGAAAGTTCTCTATGAACCAAAGTTATAGTTTTAATTAGTTTTCATTATACAATGAAGTACAGGAAGAAATATTAGTCTATGGGCCATATCCTTCCATCCCAAGGCTCCAATCCTGAGAACTAACAACGCAATTCTTAATCCAGGATCAGGCCATTACTCATGAAGTAGCCCTTAATCACACAAGTAATTCCTTTGATTCCAAACTCATAACCATAAAGGATAATATTGGTTGATCTTTAGAAATTCCCACAACGAAAAACTAGGTTACCAAGAGAAAATTTTAAAAAATCTGTAGAGAATTTGTTTATTGCAAAAGAAAAGCACAATCTAGTCTCCAGTTGTTGTATTTTATGCAATAAAAGCATTGCAAAAATGTATTCAAAATGCATGCCAATGCATAATGTGTCATAGTATTCATTTTCAGATGCATATAAAGCTTCTTTTTAACACTTTATTTTTTGAATGTAATACAGGGGTGATTATGTGCAGGTAATTTATTAAATAAATTTGTCCAAATGCCTAATTACCATTTTGTAAAGTTGGAGTTATATATACTGCCAAAAATTGTATTCTTTCCAACATTCCCAGTGGAAAGACTAAATGGAGATACAAACAACTGTCTGTTACAGCTTTCCCCCTATTCCATTTTGTTTCTTACAGCTGTCCCCTTACTCCATTTTGTTTTTGTTCTCCTCCTGTGGCCACCCCTCCCTGGCTGTTAAGTTGTTTACCAGGGCCACTGCCCTTCTCAAAGGGAGGGCCCCTTAAGTTGTTTACCAAGAGCCATTGCCCTTCACAAAGGGATGGCCACTTGTGCTGCGTGCTAAGTGGGACGACTGCCGTTTTCAAAGGGTTGGTCCTGTTATCACCTTGTTAAACCTGGGCTCGGTGTAGGGTAGGCAATGTCCAAAGCTGCAAGACCTAATGTGTTTTTGAGATCCTGGGCATGAGTCATAGGCCTCATGTGCTTTTGAGTCCTGAGGTGGGAACTCACGCCTATGGTCCAGGACTCTGCCCAGGCATGTCTCTATGCTCACCTGCAGTTTTTCCCTGTATCTCCTCCCCTATGACAGAAGGAGCCTATCAGGATTACTGGCGGGGAAACTGCCTGAGTTTGCCTTTAAGAACAGGCATTTTTGAAACAAACATCAGAAAGGTTCCTGCATTGCTACCTGGTCTGATCAGCCAGGGGTTCTGGGGGGTCCTTTCTCCGCTCTCGTTTTATTTTTGAGCATACCCCCGTTTTTAACACCCCCCCCCACGAAGAACGAATTGCTGCCTGAGAGACCTCCTGATTATCAAGACCGTACCGAGCCCTCCTTGCTTCTTCTGATGTTGTTGCTGCTTCTGCCTTTGCTGCTGCCTTGGGGACTGGTAAGAATCCCTCTGTGAAACTTTCTATACTTTTATTACTTTAGCTGCTGGCTCTGTTTCCCCAGCACACAGACTCAAACTAAACCTTGGTCTGTGTCTTAAAACCTCTCTTAAACTCCTTGGTCTGTATCTGCAGTCTGTTTCTTGCTTTGCAGCGCCTTTGCTGCTAGAAATAAGCCTGTGCCTTCCTGGACTGTATCCTGGGCTGCAAGCTTGCAGCCACCACTAGTTAAATCCCCCTTCCCCCTTGGAGCTGTATCCTGGGCACACACCACTCTGCCCTCTGAAACTACCCCTAGTATAAGGTGCACCCATTAGGTTAGATTTTGTCTTTTAGTCTAGATAAGTTGTAATTTCATTTTGCATAGCTGTAGTTAAGTTAGGTTTAGGAAATTGCTTGCATTGTGCCCTGTAAGTTAGCCTTAAAGAATTGTTGCATTGTGTTTTGTTACTTGCTAATTTGTGTAGTTTTGGTTAAGTTAAATCATAGATAAGATTTTGCTGTGTTTTGTATAATTGTCTCTCTGCTGTTTAAACTTGCAGCCTGTCTGTTCTGTGTCTCCCTCCACCACGTGCTCCTCTTCTCCCATCCCCCAACCTTACTTCTCTACCACTTTCTCTCTCTCTCTCTCTCTCTCTCTCTCTCTCTCTCTCTCTCTCTCTCTCTCTCTCTCTTCCTCTCTGCTGTTTCAACTTACAGCCTGTCTTCTCTCTCTCTTTCTAGCATAAAACCCCATTGGTTACCCCTTTTCTCTCTAACACACCTCACATTTTACATTTACACCACTGAGACACATTTTTACCTAAAATTGTTGGTTATTTAACACATTTTACCCATACTGTTAGTCGGTTACATGCTGCTGTGACACACTCTTTACATAGAAATTGTTAGCTACCTGTTACATTTATACTTCAGTGTTAATTGGTTACCAACTGTATTGTACCCCACTGTATAGTACCCCACTATTGAAACCCCCTATCCCATTTACTAAAATAAACCCCTCCCCAATTGTCTACTTTAACAAACCCCATACCCCTCACTATTGAATTTTCCCTGTTTTTGCATTTTCTTAATAAAGTTTATTTTGCACCCCACCTGTGTGGTAATTGCTCCCCAAGATCCCATATACCTGCTGGCAGGGACAACAACATCTTTCATTTGTCAGAGAGGTAGCTGTGTTAGTCTGGAATAGCAGAGGTAACCAAGAGTCCTGTGGCACCTTAAAGACTAACTAAAGCAGGGGTCTCAAACATGCGGCCCGCGGGACACATGTGGCCCGCCAAGCCCTTCCCTGTGGACCGCGAAGTCCCCCCGTCCCCCCCCCAGCTCCCCCCGCCCACCTCGTGCATTGCAAATGCAGCGCCACTTTCTGAAGCAGCTGCCAGCACTGTCCCTTCCGAGGGAAAGGAAGGGGGAGGAGACAGAGGGCTCCTATTTGCCTCCCTCCAAGCATTGCACCCCCACAGCTCCCATTGGCTGGGAACAGGGAACTGCAGCCAATGGGAGCTTCGTGGGAGTTGTCTGGAGGAAGCAAGAGCAGCACATGCAGGGGAACCCTCCTGGTGACTCCCTCTCTCCCCCAGGCTGCAGAGACTGGTTGCAGCAGCTTCCTGGAGTGGAGCTGTATGGGGCCGGAGCCGCTCTAGGTAAGTGGCACCAGGCTGGAGCTCGTACCCAGAACCCCTCCTGCACCCCAACTCCCTGCCCTGAGCCCCCTTCCCTGACCCACCTGCTGCACCCATCCCCCTGCCGCATCCCTCACCTCTCTTACATCCCACACACCAAATCTCTGCCCTGAGCCCCCTTCCACACCCTGCACACCTGCACCTCAACTCCCTGCCCTGAGCCCCTGCTGCATCCTGCATCCTTTCTGCACCCCCCTGGGGGCAGGGAGGGGGCAGCGTTGTGGTGGGGACTTCTGGGAAGGGGTTGGAATGGGACAGGGAAGGCATGGGAAGAGGCGAGGCAGGGGCAGGGCCTCATGGAAGGGGTGGAGTAGGGGCGGGGCCAGGGTCAGTATCAGTGATGCGGCCCTCGGGTTAATGCACTAGTCCTCATGTGGCCCTCGTGGTCATTTGAGTTTGAGACCCCTGAACTAAAGTATTGAAGCATAAGCTTTCGTGGGCTAATACCCACTTCGTCAGATGCAAGCAGTGGCCACGAAAGCTTATGCTTCAATACTTTAGTTCAGGGGTCTCAAACTCAAATGACCATGAGGGCCGCATGAGGACTAGTGCACTGGCCCGAGGGCCGCACCACTGACACACACACATACCCTTGCTGCCCCGGCTCTGCCCCAACTCCACCCCTTCCATGAGGACTAGTGCACTGGCCCGAGGGCCGGACCACTGACACACACCCTGCCCTCGCTGCCCCGGATCCGCCCCCACTCCACCCCTTCCAAGAGGTCCCACCCCTGCCCCACCTCCTCCTCTGAGCACGCAGCTCCCCATTCCCTCCTGGAAAGCACTAGGCACCACCAACAGCTGTTTGGCAAACAAAGCAAGAGCAATATAGGAAGTCCAGAGCTAGAAACATGCACGGCCCAGCCAGGCAGCAGAGAAGCCTCCACTTCTGGCCCCTCCGTCCTGCAAACTGCTATGGGGGGACCGGGGGGGGGGGCGCCAGGAAGCTTGGCGGGCCGCAGGGAAGGGCTTTGCGGGCCGCTTGTGGCCCCCGGGCCGCATGTTTGAGACCCCTGCTTTAGTTAGTCTTTAAGGTGCCACAGGACTCCTTGTTACATCTTTCATTTGATCAGCCTGTTTATTTTCCCAGAAAAATCTTTTCACTCTATTTATATGATTTCTATTTTTTCAAAAAAGTAAACTTAAAACAAATTTATTCTAGGTTGTTCCTCTTCTTCATACAATGGGATGCTATCAGTTACTACAAATGAATGAAATATTAGTTTTCCACCAATAATGTAGTTGTGATTTACCATATGCATCCTGCCTGATACGAATTCTACCTATTGTATTAATAGAGATTATTTTAATTTCTGGTTGCCACAGTTCAGGGCAATTATTCCTGTATTCCCCCTCTGTGATCCAGCAAGGTTCCTGGTTCCTCAGCCATGAGCTTTCTTGGATCTAAACCTACATCTCTCTCCCCTTGACAAGGTTTTCTAGGCTGACTAGTTCCCGGCCTAGACTGAGAGTTCCCAGCAAGTCAGATGACCTAAACAGACCAAAATCTGTTTTTGTTTGCTCTTCTGAGGCTTTCTAAGCAAGTACATTTATTCTTGAGATGAAAGCATGACAGAGAAAACAAATTTAAAAACCCACACACATGCTAAAAAGCTTACTAGAGGTAACTGAAACCTTGGGCTCTGGCAGATGTCTTTCCTTTCAACTCTTCCCTAAGGATCGGGGGGGCCTCCCATCGGGCAGAAGATACTGTCCATTTGCTGGAGCAGAAGGCAGACCCTGAGTCACTTTAAACTCAGGGTATTTATCTAAAGGTTCTTTCTTTGTCTGTTGGTCTCTGGGGAATCCAGTTTGAACCAGAATATGGTGCTGGTGTTTCTTGGGAGGTGCTACAACCTGAGTGTCCCCCACTATTCTTAGTTCCCGGAGATCTGCGGTCACCCTATGAAATTATGTACAGTCTCTGTGTAGTGGGCCTGAGTGGTCCCCCTCCGATTGGGAAGGCGAGGGAGCTGGAGACACGCCTTGGAGGGTGGAGCCAAGACCACCCCGCCCCCCCCTCACCGGAAGTACAGGGGCGGGACAGGAAGTATAAAAGGCTGGCCCTGCAGCCCAGAAGGGAGAGAACCAGAGAAGGAGAAGGAGGCTCCGCCCGACTGGCTGCCGACCAGAGGGGACTCCTACCTGAGTGGTGCACCCGACCCCGCTGCAGAGGACGACTGGCCTGGAGTACTGGCTGCCGTGTACCCCGAGGAGCCGGAAGGGGACTAGACAACCGAGGTACCGGGGCTCTGAAGCCAGCCTTCCCCAAAGACTGTTCGTTTACTGGCGGCCTGTGCTCAGAGGCCCAGGCTAGAGCCAACCTTGCTAGAGACTGCTTGTTTATTGGCCGCACTACTTACAAAGGGGCCAGACAGAGCATCAACCGGGCCAGTTCAGACTGGCCCGAGTGGTCCCCCTCCAATTGGGAGGGCGAGGGACACTACACTCTGGATCACAATGAAACCTACCCTTAATACCACAAGAGCTTACAAAGATACTGCAGAGAAATGTAATACTTCGCATATCTGTGTTCTATATGATTCTTAAAAATAAAATGTCACTATCTTAAACTACGGCTCACACAGGTTATCTGCTTCCACTTGCATGATAGAATAATGTTAGTTAGTTAGTTAATACCCATTATGGCAGTGGCATTTATGGAAGTAACAATGCACCTCCACTCCTGTCTGTTTCTGGCAAGTCTTTCAAGACCAACGGAAGTCAATATAATTTAAGAGAGGAAAAAAAGACATTTTTAGCTCAGTAGCCATAGTAGCAAACCAGCGAACAGACACAAGACTTGAGCATAGGGGGGGAGGAACCTGTAATCTAAAACTGAGGCCTTACTCACACTGGCTAACACTTTTATAAGTGACCCTGTTTTATGTGCCTCAATTTGAGGCACCTAGGGCTTGGTGCTGTATAACTGCATAAAGTTAAGTTTAACTATGAGTGCTCATCGCCTGTGAAGGTCAGGCCCAGTGTCTTAAATCAAGTGTCCATAAACAGATACCCCAAAAATTAAGGCCACTTTTTAAAAATTGGGCCATGCTCCCTGGAGGATCATCCTCTCAGAAGCCCATCACAAAGCTCTTTTCTTTAATACGGACCAGAAATTAGATGTGTTTCTCCGGTGCTGTAAACCCAGAAAATCCTGCTGTCTTGTTTCACTTTAGTGCCATTCCAGCAGTACTTTCCACAGTATTTGAAAATACACATATAAGTTTAACTCTCTTTTATTTTGTAGTTCTCGCTCTATCTATCAAACTAACAATCTAAACTTCATTGGGTCAGGCTTTGCCGCACTGAAGATCAGACTGTTATCTGGAGCGGCTGCTGTTTGCACGCACAAAGAAAAGTGAAAGGGAGGGAGGAGGCAACAGGTAATTCTGCCCACATACCTAACAATATTAATGGAAAAAGCTGTGCTCTTATGCCAACAAAATGCCACAGACTAGTTATGGAAGGCCGTTGTGGACACAGAGAAAGATCAGAGGAAAAATCACCCTCATCCATCTAGAAATATGCAGAAGCAGAAGTCTATATATCCATGATCTGCTTTAGGGTTCTATTGGAGCATTGTCCTCGCTAGTCGTAAAAAGAGGTGATAATAGGAACCTGAGCAAGCAGTGGTGAACTTTTAATGCAATTGAAAGCTGCCTCTGAATAGTGCTTATAAAAGTAGAAGTCTTAATTTCGAGGTGGGATTTTCCTACCTAATCAGCATCAGTTTTTTGTCTTCAGATTTTCTTTTACAGGGAGAAAATAAATGAACGATAGTTCAAGAGGTAAATGAAGCACCCCAGAAGATAGTGAAGTTAGTTATGTATGCAGTCATCTTGATAGTGGTGGGAATTTGTCATCATATAATATGATGTCTGTTCTGGAAAACAGCAGTGTGACTATGTGATATCAATTATATGCTTGACTGATGAGAGTGCACTATGACCACACCAGGGAGACCCCATCTGTCCAGACTGTTTCAGTGCCCTCAGCCATGGAGGAGATACAACAATCAGGACAGTGATTACTATCCATTAAGACTCAGTGGGTCAAACCACCCAATCAATGGAGCAGCCATCGTCAGGGCTATTCATCTTGATTAGCTCCGCTGAAAACTCTAGCCAACCAGGAAAACTCAGTTTAAGGAAATGTACTCGCCAGGGAATGTATTTATTGGCTGTGAGTCAAATCATGTGGCAGCTTCATAAGAACCTTGGGTAAACACACTTAGGATATGTCTATACTTAAAAAAACAACAACAATTGAAGCAAACTGATTCAGGTTTGCACTATGAAGCTAAAAAGAGCAGTGTCGATGTTCCCGCCTAGGCTCTAAAACCCGGCCTAGGGGAAGACCAACGTCAAGGACTTAAAGGCTGACAGAGACAGACAACCATGCTCTCTGTGATGGTAGAGTATCCTGCATAGGTAGTAATGGGTCACTGCCATCCTCAGGTATGATAAAATGTGCATTTAAGTTTGTTTTTATACCTTTTTTCTGACTTCCAAATAAACCTTGTTTCTTGGCAATTCCATTGTCGACTATCCCTGTCAGGAACCAGGTGAAAATGGCCTGTACTTCTACAGGCACTGTACTCTGGCCTCAGTCTAGTGGGAGAATCACATGATTCCACTACAATGAAAGGTGAGTGGTAAACGACGCCTCATCTGGAGGTAACTCTGAGGGGAAAAAAAGAAAGGACAGAGGTACAGGTGGCCATAACACAGTCACAAGCAGATGCCTAGTATTCTTATTACTGCAATGTACTCATTTCAGCTGAGGAAAGAGGATTTTACTATGGACTCAGTTCTCAGGTATATGACCAATGAATTCACTTCAGACCATTTTTCTTGCCCTACCAATTGCAGACAGTGCTCACAGGAGAAAAGGCAGAAAAGCACTGACGGATGATGTGAAGACTAAGGAAAATTAAAGGCTCTGCCTTTGACAGACTCAGATTATAAAATCCCTACATGTGCTGCTGAAATGTCCTTGGCATGCACTCCCCAGGTAATGTGTGAGCAAGAACGTGTGGGATACCCTATGGTCTTTCAATGACTAGAGGTACCAACTAAAAGCTGCACTATACTCATACATGGCAAATTCAAGGCAAACCAAGTGGTGTTTACTCAAGATACCGAAAACTGGGCACCCCATTAAAGTTATAGGTGAATACCAATCCCCACTTAGTTATTGTTTGATAGGCAATGAATTTTAGCTCATGGGGATCACTGTTTGACTGAAGGCTGACACTGAAATGACCAAACCATAACTTAAAATTTCCATTGAAACAAATGAACTCAAAGCATTTTCATCCTCCACTAATTTAGTTTAGATGTTTCTTAGTTTTAGAATTGCTATTCCTACAGGATTAATTATAAATAGTTATCTACTGATATCTACTGTATTACATTTTGCTTCTGCCCATGCACCACTGGGTTTTATAATGAGTTGTGCATACACTGCAAATGTAAAACAATATTTTCATTGATAAAGCTCATGCAACATGTGTTTGTGTTTCCTATGAGATTTAATGATGCAATGGGACAGCTGTATGAAAACTAGGAGGTAATTTTTTCTCACTGAGTAGAAGTTCAATAATATTAGGTTTTAGAGGCAAAGTCAGCTCTGGAAAGCAGGCATGTTGCCTGTTAACTTCAGTGGGATTTGTGCGCACTTACTCCACACTTTAATATGCTTACTGGGGAACTGAAGATGGATATATTTGTTTTTATTGCTCTTTACTTTGAGACTAGAGAGAAGTAAACACATTTTCAAGTTGTTTTTTCCTTTCCTTTCCCCAAGCCCAACCTTTCCCAATTTATACTCCCTCTTTCACCCTCCCTGAAGAACAAAAGGACTCTTTCATTTTCCCTAGTATACCCAAAACCTCCCCCAACCGTTGACTGTAAACAGACATGCTCCTCCCCCAACACCTACCTGACTACTTCCTATCCGCTGCTGGCTCCATCCCCATTATGTTTCTCCCTGACAGCTCAACACCAGTTCTCCCTGTCCACTGGACTATCGTCCTGATTTTCTTTACTCCACTGACTGAGTGATGGGTCCAGAATCAATAGCATGTGTCATGTGGGGAGAGAAGAAGGGATTCCAGGAAAGGAATATGATGGAGGACTCATTCTTAGCCACAGTATGTAAAGTTAAGGGGCAGAGCTGTTCCACAGTTACAGGTTAGCCAGGGATCCTGTCACAGATGATTTACACAGACTCCCACAAAACGAGAGCTTTGGCTATATTTGACTATCACTAGTAACAACTAAATATAAAAGATTTCCAACAAAAATAATATCTTGGCATCAGATGTGTGTATAAATAGTTTTCTCATCAGATTCAGTGGGAACAGGAATAGGCTCTAAAAAGGTAACAATTACTTCTAATCTGGGCTGACATCTTCTCCCTTGTTACAGTACACATTTACCATTACAGTAAACATTTTTTTTTTTTAGTTTGGATTTGATTACTTTGACACCATGGACCACGTACTGCCCTCTACCCACACACAGAATTCCCACAGACATCAGTAAACTGAGGGCCTTCTCCAGTGCTTGGTGATTAAGTGACTGCTTCTGTATATGGAGCGTCCAAGGAGAAGTGGGTCAGGATCAAAATACTCACTGAAATTGTGCAAGTATTTGTGGGTAACCCCACTATTTAATTGTTAACCACAGGCATCAGGAGTAGTCATTCAATGACTTTAAAGTGCGGTTATGCTTTGGAAAATGACTAAGAAAAAATGAGGTAACAAAGTCCTGTGGCACCTTAAAGACTAACTATAAAGTTTTGAAGCATAAGCTTTCGTGGGCTAATACCCACTTCGTCGGTGCATCCGACGAAGTGGGTATTAGCCCACGAAAGCTTATGCTTCAAAACTTTATAGTTAGTCTTTAAGGTGCCACAGGACTTTGTTACCTCTGCTATTCCAGACTAACACGGCTACCTCTCTGATTCTTAAGAAAAAATGGCGTCTTCTAAGATCTTGTACAGAATCTCTGCTCTGAGAGCGAAATTCACTCTTATTCAGAAGGCCTGCACCAAGCCCATTCAATACTTGAACCCCATTTAAGCCTTCAAAATAGGGTTCAAGAGGGACTTGACACTTGTGTAGGCCTTTTGCAGGCACCTCACAAAGGGAGTGAATTTCACTCTTTCTGCTTAATTCCAGTCAAACCCACTTACATTAGTGTCAAAAATAAGAGTTTACTACTTTTTATTCCAGTTTAGCTGGACAACCGAGCCTATGGGAAAGAGAGCTGGATTCAATTCTAGTTTTCATATCACCTCTTATTGTTATAAAGTGCCATTACCACAAAAACTGTTATATTTGAGTAAATAAACTATAATCAACATTGCTTTTTAAGTCAAAAGCACTATCTGGCACTGGATTATTAGGCTTCTCACTAGAAAATGTAAGAATTGCATAAAGCATGGAGACTGAACTCCCCTATCACCGAACACGTGAGTCCTCCCAAGTGAGCATTAGTTCACGTGAGCAGAACAGTGTGGGTAGCTTGCATTTACAGACTCATGCTGTAACGGATCTAAGGATATATTCAAGTCTTCACTGTCCAACATTGTCATTCGGACACCCTTCACAAAGCCCTGAAATCCATTTTTCAAAGAAACCAGCCTACCTCCATCTTTTGAAGAAGTCAAGAATTGCTTATATTGTAAAAGATGAAAAATTTTGAGTTGAGTAAGAAATAGTTGTTATTAAGATGGATGGTCTTGTGGCTGGAACTGAAAAGATGTGGGTTTAATTCCCTGGTCTACCATAGATCTCCTGAGTCATTTTGGAGAAGTCAATTAGGGTCAGATCCTTAAAAGGCATTGAGGCATCTAACTCCCATTAAAATCAATAAGGTCATTAAATACTGTTAAGGATTTAGGCCTTACTCTTTCTGTGCCTCAGTTCCTCGTCTGTAAAATGGGGATAATCATCCTTTCTTTGTATTCTTTATTTAAAATGTAACCTCTTCGGGGCAGAGACTTTCTTTCACAATGTATATGTACAGTGCCTAGCACAACAGGGCCTCAATCCCTGTTGGGGTGTCTAGGCACCACTATAACATAAATAATAATAGTAAACATTCATTCCTAAGTATTGGGTATGAACAATTTAATTAGGTTCTCATGCACCCCACCCCTACTTACCCCTTTCAAAGCTTCACCAGACTCTCAACCTGAGGATCAGGAATTTTTTGTTCGCAAATACCCCCAGTCCCATTGTCTCAACATGTTCCCTACAAGCTCCCATATTACATATAGTATATCACCTGCTACCACCATGGAACACCAGGTGCTCTCCAGAAGATGATGCATGAAGCCAGCCATCAAGCTTCTCCAGGGCTAGCCTGGTGGTTCCCTCTTCACAATCAAATCTAATCTTATATTTTTTGGTGTAGGGATAGCTCCTTCCCCAGTTCTGGGGAGGCAGAATCTCAGCTCCTTACACTGAGTCCTATTGACCTGCTGTTAAAAATATGAAAGACACTCTGGAAGACCTATTGAGCTCCAGGGTATTTTGAAGATCTTCCCACCATTTCCACAAGCGTCTCCAGTCTTAAATGGCAATGTGTGCATGCAGGAATTGAGACCTCACGAATAAGACTATTCCCAAATGAAGGATGCCTTCTACAAGACTCATCTATGAGGAAGCTACAGCTTTACTCCATTTGTTTTGTGTTCTCAGTTTGTTTTGACTCATGGATAAGGATGGCTGTAGAGCAGGGGTCTCAAACTCAAATGACCATGAGGGCCGCATGAGGACTAGTGCACTGGCCCGAGGGCCGCACCACTGACACACACCCCGCCCTCGCTGCCCCGGATCCGCCCCCACTCCACCCCTTCCAAGAGGTCCCACCCCTGCCCCACCTCCTCCTCTGAGCACGCAGCTCCCCATTCCCTCCTGGAAAGCGCTAGGCACCACCAACAGCTGTTTGGCAAACAAAGCAAGAGCAATATAGGAAGTCCAGAGCTAGAAACACGCGCGGCCCAGCCAGGCAGCAGAGAAGCCTCCACTTCTGGCCCCTCCGTCCTGCAAACTGCTATGGGGGGACCAGGGGGGAGGGGGGGCGCCAGGAAGCTTGGCGGGCCGCAGGGAAGGGCTTGGCGGGCCGCATGTGGCCCCCGGGCCGCATGTTTGAGACCCCTGCTGTAGAGGGAAAATGCAAGATAAATTGTTCACCATCTCAGTAGAAGACCATCACATTAAAAAGAGAATAAGCCTGTGTCTTTTAACTCATTGAAAACTGACCTTCCTTTGCTTGAAACTGCCTATAGAAGTCCCAGGACAGGTTGTTCTGACATTCTTTTAACATCATCTCCTCATCACAGCCAAAACTAATCACAAGAATATTACCCAATGACAGGTGCATTTATTCTGTCAATTAAATCAGATGGTTAAATCGAAATGTGCCCCAAATCTCTCTTGTTTGCATTATCCATATTGGCATTTCTTGGCTGTGGTTCACTGCTGCCTGGAAGTCATCCAGTCCCTGCAGTCACTTTGCAATTCTGTGCCAGCAAGTTTCTATGCTTTGCAGCAGCCGTTACAATGAGACCAGAGTGGCCCTACAGGACTGACCTGAAATGTTATATTGCTTCACTAAGATTTATTTTAAAAAAACATAGGAGGAGACTGAGATCAATGCTTTTGGAATGAGAAAGTATAGATCATCTCATGGCTGAATATGGATGGCATGCAGGTGATATGAAATAGAGAATCGAATTCCTAAGAGAGACTTTAACGTTATCTGTAGACTATAAAACATGCAAGGATCAGATATACAACCTGCCCTCATTATAAGGCTCTTTTATAAAAGCTACTCGGATATTTTAAAAAGGAATGTATTGGTGATAATAATTCAGTCCACCTGCTTCAGACTTCTTTTTAATTATGAAAAAAACAATGGACATTGAAGTATAATTGTGGTGCAAATCAACAAAAGAAATGAAGAGTTGAAACCAAAACTCTAGCCATAAGCGGCCTCATCTGTCTAGTTCCTGGAGAGGTCTCTGAACAGTGGGTGAGTTTACGTAACATAGTTGCTGCAAGACCAAGTTGCAGTGGGGCAAGCTAAAGGCCAGGATGATTTTGATCTCACCCTCATGCAGTGCATGCCAGTATAGTTCAGCTATGACTCCAGATTCTCTTGCTCATAGTATCTTGTGGTAAAGCCTTATCACTACTTTAAAAGTGAGCAATTTTCTGGGTTTTTTGTGGGGAAGGGGGAGGGAGACTGGCATTGTATTATTTAATGAACACTGAAAAAGGAGGGACAAGAAAATATTTTAGGACCCAATTCACTCTGGTTGCTGGAGGAAGATGTAAACTGTCCTCCCTTCTGCAAGGCGGGAGGACTGCACTTTGATGGGACTTGTGCTCCCAGAGGAAGGCAGGCAGTGTTGCTCTCTCTCTCTCTGAGATGGGTAGCTATAGTTTGTATTTGGGGCTCCCTAAAAAACCACTCCTGGAAGAGAAGAATATGCAGAGAGGGGATGTATATACAGACTCGGTCCATTAGCCCAACCACTCTAGTCCCACTCCTGCCCTGCGTACTGCTGATCTCTTTCTGAACCCCCTCCCCCCACCAGTAAGCACCCCCCCCCCCCCAGAAGAATTTCCACCACTGTCAGCCTCACACCCTGATTCACCCCAGCAGCAAATGAGGAAACCCTGGCTGAATTTAGCCAAATATAAAACAGACCAAAATACAGAGCCATTGCTATCTGTCACGTAAAGATAAATATGTATACATAGATGCTGCACTACTTTAGTATGCAGTGTTCAGCACCTGCTCAATAGGCCACGGCAGCCCCTTCAGAGGCTGATCCTGCAAATTTTTACACACTTCAGTAATTTTGCTCACAGGAGTAGCCCTTTTGTCTTCCAAGGCATTACTCACACAAGTAAAGTCATTCACTGGTGAAACTATGAACAGGATTGGGCTCCTAAAGAGCTTCCAGACTGGCAAGTGAATACCATCTTTAATGCAAGATTTAAGAATATTATAGTTTACAGCCAGCACATTTGCATAACTCATAAGGAAGCTGGTGAGAGTTTGGAGCAAGAATGGATGCAGCCTCATAAAACACTGATGCAGAATTTTTTCTTGTCAGTATGAATTATCTAGCTAAGGGCTCATTTCTATGGTGCCGCAATCTGGATTACAGGAACATGAATTGTTGAGCACTCTAAGGGTAGGGCTACACTACCGGCCAGACTGGCAGGTAGTGCTCGATGTATCAGAGATCGATTTATCGCGTCTCATCTAGATGCAATAAATCAATCCCAAATTAACTTCTGTATTTCACTTCAGCAAGAGGAGTAAGCAGAGTTGGCGGGGGAGTAGCCGTGGTCAACTCGCCGCCGTGGAGACGGCCAGGTAAGTCAACCTAGGATACTGCAACTTCAGCTATGCTATTCGTGTAGCTGAAGTTGTGTATCTTAGGTCGAACCACCCTGTAGTGTAGCACAGCCCTAATGTGCTGCACTCTAACTGCCCCATGTAAACACATGGTGTTTCTCAATGAGGCTGAAATTTATGTATAAATAATACATTTTTTAATTTTTCCTGCAATAGTGCTTGTCCTTGATGTGATGTTCCCCTCCCCTTCTTCTCTATCTCATCTCATGTGTTATATAGTATTCATTAATTGGAATGATCTTTAAGAAAGCCAATAACATTGTGCTAAAAAGAAATGAAAGAATGAATTTAACATGTGCTGAGATTAATGTTCACTACTTACAGAAGAGGGAACCCCAAAAGAAACATGCAAAACACTCTTTTGTGTAGGTCCTACATTAACAGTGACTACCGTTTTAGCTTTTTTAAAAAATTCTTCGCAACAGAGTAGAGGATTTTAAAAATATTTACTGAGATTGAAAGACTATCCTGAAACATGGACGTGGATTAAAATCCAGGGGACTTCTGTATGTGAAGAATTTGGCCCTTCAGATATATTTTAAGATTGGCCAGTAGAGGCAGTTGAAAAAATTCAAATTTTCTCTATTTTTTGTTATATTATATATATATATATATATATATATATATATATATATATATATATATATATATATATATATTGTTTATTAATTTATGGTTTTCAACCAATTTCTAGAGGACACAAAAGATCAGTTTTTCCTGCATTTTTAAACCACCTTAGGGTGTTATACTCCTTTTATTTGTTCTGAGTTTTAACCTTGGAGCAACTTTATTGATGTTAATCATGATTTCCTGTCATGTTAGAGGAGATTCAGGCTCCTAAAGAACTCATCATTAGATTCCTTTTACTTTGCTGTTAGACTAGCACAATATACAACATAGACCGAAATGGGAGACTTGAGAAGCTGATATATGTTTTAAAACTTCATGCTTTCATTTTTGCTGATTAAAGGAAGCTTTTTATGGAGAGTTGGAGAAAAACTACTGATCTTGACACAAGGTCATGGAAAGGCAATGTTTCCCTTAAATGGAGATAAGGAAAAGCATAAGTTAAAGTATATAATTACCCTATGCTTTCTTTAGATAAAATTACTTACTGCCTACTTGATGCACGTCATTTGTATCTATCATTTGAAAAATCATGAAATATATTATGCATACAGTAGGTCTGTTAAATTATATCTCCCATTTTTTTTAAAAAAAACTGTATATAAGGTTTTATTTTCATTTTATTTTCCTTTTCATGTGTTCTAATTTACAATAATTCCAATGACCATTTACGGGAATATGTTGTAGGAACAACAGTAAAGCAATATTAAGTAAGGTAACCATGTGTCTCCTACTTCTACCGTACTGTTTGTGACTGCCCATGACTCTGGGTGGATTAGATGTCTCATCAGTTTGCATGCTGATGGGCTGTCTGTTGCAGGTGCTTTGTTGATATAATATAAAACACAAATTTTCAGGAAGCTAAACTCTCTAATGCATTCAGGAATATTAGCTACTTGCCTTCGCTTAAGCGGCAACTCACAGAGGTCTCATTTAAGACTCTTAATTTATAATATATTTTATATATCATCATGAGTGAATGACTGCCTCCAGATAGCTGACACAGTGCCCAGGATATTCAGAGCTTGCTATTTTTGATCATCTTATGGTTTATCTCTGGAGCTCAGCAATAGAAGCAAACTGATTATAGAACTATATTTTCACAAGCAAAAAAGAAATATATGTGTCAACAAACAGGCTTCCTTCTGTTAAACTCTAAGAAAGGGTTCTCACCTTGGTGCAGAGGTTGTAAAGTAATGAATCTTTAAATATAGCTAAACACAAAGCCCTATTTAAAGCTGCCTTTCCACTTTTCTCTGATTCGCTGATTTTGTGCATCCTAAGAATTGCCACTAATGTAGAAATGTATATAAAGCAAGGTGGTATATCAGCTAAGTAGAAGGTTAAAAATTGGCACAAACTTATCACATCATCACAAATGATATTATCCTGGGGAGGGTTTGAGGTTCTCCAGAGCTCTGAATAGCCCACCTCTCGCCACTCACTCTCTGCACAAATTAAAGTGTAGGTGCACATTGTCTCCAAGAGAAAATCAAGCAAGAGGTAGAATATAAAAACAACGCAGGAGAAGAATCTCTAAGTTTATATTTTTTATGTTAATGTGCTGGTAAGAAAAGGGCCTCGTTTGGGGAACCATAAAAAAAAGCATTAGAAGATCTCCAAGTTAGAGCATAGATGCTTTCTATGCAGATGGAGGATTTAAAAGAAGCAAAATGATAACCACATAGTCAAGAGACTAGAAAAGAGACCTTGATGTTTGATAGTTGTAATAACCTGCAGAGTGCTCTAATGGCTCAGGGATCAGGTGCAGAACTACAGCAATAACAAGAGCTGAATAATTATCTCAGCCATATCTGTATAACCAAAGTCCCAGAGTATGAACTATATAAGGAGGCTTCTGCTGCCTCTCCAAGATTTCCTGAAATGTTAAATCACTGAATTGGGAGCACTTCCAGCATTAGTACTGCCCAGTTAGAAAGAAATAAAGCCCAGAATCCTCCAGTGGCAGTTCTAATGTCTTTGTTAATTATGAATTATGGGTAAACATGCAGACTCACAGAGGTCACGGCTGTCAGCAACAATACTTTTTAAGAAGGATTTTTATGAGGGTCTTTTTCATTTTGCTATAATGTCCTTTATATGTACACATAAACTCCACCAAGAACGTGAAAAAATTGTGTTTGTTTTTAGGGGAGGTGTATTTATTTTCCATTTGTTTTTCCCCTTTTGCAGAATCATGTATCCATTGGCAGTATAGCCCAGTTCATAACTATAAGCTCCTCTGTGAATAACAACAGCTGTACAGTGCCAAGGACAATGCAGACAGAGTCATTGGGGCTGAGGTTAGGTTAATGTTCAGACACTCTTAACAAGAAAGTAGGGGTTTTCAAAGTGAACGGCCAGTCGGTATCCCATCAGCCATAGTCACCTTTCACATACAATAGAGAAATAAAAGCTGCATTGAGTATCCTTGATTAACCTCACTGAAATGGCAATGCTGATCTGAAAACTGTCCCATGGGTGTATATAAACAGGATTAAAATTATATTACGTGTGGATCCTGCCCAACAAAAGCAACTGGCACAAAATCATTTTAATTAGATGGTAGCCGCATTGGCATTTATTCTTTTTTGTCCATTCAAAGAACTTTTGGGACTTAATATAAGATATAGAAGGAACAGAGGTGCTTTAGAGATAATATTAAATAGCATGTTGACATGATTGCAGGGTAGATTGTAAGATGCCATATCAAAATCAAACAACATTCAACCTATCTCAATAAATTCTATGTAGAGAATATACTCAAGGAACAAATTATAAACCAAATATTATAGACTTTCCAATTTTAGGTGGATGGATTCAGAACCCACTACATTTATAATAATGGATTTAGACAAATCAAACTCAGAAGATCCAAGTTCAGATTTTTAGCAAATGGGATGTAACTAGTTGAGCTAGGTGAAACTTTCCTAATAAAGCAAGAAACCACATGAACCTCCACTGGTTTCAAGTTCACCTTCAGCCCTTGAAAATTAAACCTTGCAAGACATCATAGATATTTCTGCTGACTCTGGATAGTCATGTTTTTTGAGACTGAGTGTCGTAGTCTTTTGGTCTCATAAAGCTTTTGGCAGTCAAATATATGGCTGCACTTCTGAGTCAAATGAAGCTGAACCCTAGTGAATCCGTGTAAACACATGTGCAATGTGAAACCAAAGATTTCAAAGTCTGATGAAAACTCATTTGGAAACTTGAGTACTTCTCACAGCACTGTTCACCATCAGTAAAGTTTAACTATCTTTGACCATGTCAGTCATGAATGGGTGAAAGGGTCTTAATCCTCCTAGAGGTGAAGTCGGGTGTTGGAGACTGAGGACTCAGAAAAGTTTAAAAGTGAGTCAGTGGATGCTGACTCCTGCCAAGTGATAGGGATCCAACATTTTGTAATCCTGGCCCATGTCTACTGATTGGAGCCAGGAAATTAAGGCAAGCACCCCTGTGTCAGACCCTTATTACATGGTGTTAGAAGTTAACTATATTTTTTCACAAAAATAGAGCAACCAAAATCTCCCAGTCAGAGACAGAACCTGGCAGAAAGGAGAGGAGGTGGCTGCAGAGCTTCCAAATTTTCCTGGAAGCAAGTGGCATTGCAGAGATATCAGAGAGGATAAAATCCTCACCCTGCTACATAGTGCAGACCATACACTTTGGAATCTGGGATATATTCTACTGGGAAGATGATGGCAACACAAGACTGTCATATGCACAAAGGCAGAGTTTCCTTACCAAAAAATAGCTTTCAGGCAAGATGCCTGACCCTTATGTTACAGTCCCACATAATAAAGCAAAGTCATGTGTACTTGAATAGTTAACAGATGGACTAATTAGAGGCTGAATTATTTCTGGTATAACTGATAGCCAGGTGAAACCAAGGTTATTGAGGGAAATAGACTTGACTTTGCAAAGAACAGTGGATATTTTCAGGCCTGATGAAATCTGCTTCCCAAATGAAAGGGTTAATAAAGAGTGAAAGAACAGAAGTGCATCTAATTAAAAAGCATACCAAGGCAGGCAGAATGAATGCAAGGGTAAACAAATGGCAGAGACTCAATTTGTTTGCAATAAATGGAGAGGCAATCATGAAATAATGTAAAGATAGCCAGGATGGAGGGTGAGGCACAATACAGGCAACAAAAGCAACCAAGTTGAAAAAGTGTCCCTCTCAAATCGCTGCATAAATTGTAAAGAAATATCAAATTAAAATATACACATGAACGGACAGGTGAAGAACAAAGTTTGATAATGATGAAAAAGACCTCTTTGTGGGCCTCTAAATACATTTAGACAATGAGATTCTACAATCTGTTAATTTATTTTCAATGTCACAAACTAACAAAAAGTTAAATTCAAAATAGATCCTGGAGGGGATTTTAATGTAATCTGTAAACATATTATAGGAAGATTACTAGACTACCCAATGTTAAAAGAGAAAACTAAGTTTGTTGCAAATAATAGGTACAAAATAAGACCATCTGACAAAACCCACTGGGACAGCATTTATTAATAACTGAAATTTAACAGCTTAAGATCCCAGGTGATGCCAGATCACAGGGGTTGAGGGCAGTCCTTCTACAAGATGAGTGCCCAGCAGTACATGCTTCCAGAGCTTGGACTAGAACTAAACAGAACGATGCTCAGAATAAATAAGACATATTAGCAATTTGTATGGTTGTGAGCTGTTCCATCAATATGTCTCTGGGCCAAAACCGGTAGAATCAGTCTATCAAACTTTTGAAGCCATATTATAGAAACCATTGTATAAAGCAATGCCCAGACTTCAAAAAAATGATCATTAAATTACAGAACTACTGATTAAATAAGAAATACAAGCCCAGTGAGGAGCTTATTATAGTGGGCTTGCTTTTAAGAGAATTTCAAAGTAGTGAAAGCAAGGAGCTGCAAGAAAGAGGAACGTGAAGTAAATATGAGTCAAGTACTGCCAATTTCTGTAACAAAATGTGACAAACTCAGACAAGACACTCAAAGTGACTCAAGCTTACAAGACTTGAGAGAGTAATTTTAGGCAGATGACTGACAGAAAAAGCCCACACACCTCAAAGTATAAAAACTTATTGACACAATGCAGATGAATTGCTACATATAAAGGGATTCTGTACAAAGAACATCATAGCATAATAATACACAGCATGAGGTCAGAAATTGTAAACGTAATTCAGTGTCCATCTGGATCTTAAGAAATATAAGAAAAGAGCCCAACATGTCTTATTTTAGCCAGGCTGAATTCTGTCATTGAAGGTCAGAAATTAAATCCTGGTTCCATTGATGGTTAATTGCAAAACTCCAAATGAATTCAGGGTAATTAGGATTTCTCCCTAGATATGAAATCAGCAACAATAAATGTAGGAGACGTGATGCAAAAGAAACAGTGAAATCATAAGATTCTCAATCATGCTTGAGCCACAGTTGGTGACGTTCCATTTGAATTTAATGGAAAAGGTTACCCACAATTAGTGGACTGCTGCAAAAATTGAGCCTAATGCAAAGACCATTGATGTCAATGGGAGTCTTTCCATTGACTTTGGTGTGCTTTGAATCAGGCCCATATTATTTTTAATTGAACTGTTGCACAACACATTAAGTAGCAATGTAATAACAGTGACCACACTGTGATTTAAAACCTATGGGATTCCAGATGGGTTAATAACTTGTGATAGCCCATGAATCCTCAGTAACTCATTTTGGCAATTCTTTTTGCTAGGTCAGTTCAAGCATACCATGTCAAGCCCTTATTTAGTTTGGTGGGTTACCAGAAAATTCAGTACAAATAGCAAGGAAATTGGCATGAAAAAAGAAGCCATTAGCAGAGTCAAGAGATCATACTGACTGAGCATTGTTAGACGATCACTACCAAGCCTCACAATGCTTTACTCTGATCACTGGTTCAGAAAGTTATGAGCAGAAGAAAAAAAACAAAACTTTGTGCCAACATCAAAAAAGCTTCTTGAACCAAAAACAAGGAGCCCTGCAGTTATTAAAGAAATCAGGAAACTACAGCAGAAAAAATGCTATGATAACAATGCTTAACAGTTACCACCACTGGAGGTGGGACTGAGTGTTAGATTTCACACAAAGTGGCAAGCAATCTAAGTCATCCACACCAAAGTCATTGTGATATGCTGTTCACACCACACCAGCCCCTGAAGGAATGTAGATGGCTAGGTGGGCCAGCCAGTCACCTAGGCTTCACCTGGAGGAGGAGCTAGCTAACAATGAAGCTAATTAAAGGATGAAACTTACCTGGACAGGGATAGGGCTTGAATAAAGCCAGTCAGCTGAAGACAGGAAGGGGGCTGAATGGAGGTGGTCTGCAGTCATTCTCTCTGAAGATAGGGAGAGAAGAGAGTTTGGTTTGGTGGGAAGGACATCCTGGGAGGAGGATAGAAAAGGAGTTTGATACAATACAGGAAGGAGTTCAGGGAAAGAGCAGCAAGGTGAGGGGAAGACCAGACCAGACCAGACCTGACCTTAGCTGCTGGTTGCAGGGTCTGTGGGTTGGAACTTGGAGAAGATGTAGGTCTAAGTCCTCTTACCAACCAAGTGGTGACACTTAGATCCTAGTGAGCACCCCATCCTGGCCACCCACTGTGAGGGAATTGCAGCAAGGGGAAACCAAAGCTCTGTGCTCTGGAGCCACAGAGTGTTTTCAAGCACCAAAGCCTCAGCAAGTTGCAAGCTTCAGGTTTTTTCCCTCGGCCTCTTTAGCACATTTCTGGGCTTGCTCCCCCTCCTGCCAGAACTCCACCTCGAAGGTGCGAAGCTTCTAGTTTACAGCCTAACTCTCTCAGGGGCACACAATAGCTGTGAAGCAGTCAACGCTCACAGGTCGCAGAGGCTAACACCTTTATGCTGTTTTATACTTAATCATGTAAAGCTGGGGATAGGACAGCTCATCCAGAACAATAATCATCTGAAACTACACTGTCCCTCACTAGCTCACCCTTTGCTTGGGAGTCCTTGGAGAACCAACTGCATCCAAGAAGACAGGCAGGGTGTCCCCTACCTCGTGTAGACTTTTACGTGGTGAGTGGTCGGTTGGCATGGACTGAAGAAAAACTTTCCCCAACAGACTGGCCTCTTTACTTTTAAAACCTTCAGCCCTCTGTGTCAAGCAACCCCTTTGCCAGCTTCCCCCTATGATCACAAATCCCTGTCAGAGGGCTTTGTTGCCAAAGTGACTTCCCTCCTGCTAAACCAGCTCTTCTGGGCAGGGAACAGTCTTTTGTTTAGAGTGACTAGACTTCCAGTGATTGAGTACTTAAGAGTCTGCTACTCTCTGTTATTCTTTTGCCATCAGAGTTTGGAATTTCAACCCAATATGGAGGCAAGCAGACCACAGGTTACACAGGTTACAAAAGGTTACACATTTAAAAATGGAGTGTTCGGCCTGATGCAGATACAAAATCTCCCACAGAATTCATAAATCGCACAGGCATATTCCCAACACCCACTCACAGACAACAAAAATCCTAATTTGAACTAATCCTAATCAGAATTCATTCCCACAAGAATAGGCACAACCATCGATTCTACTTTAAAAATTAAATACAAACCTCATATTTTTGATTTAGCTTTTCATTGACAATTTCATGTATACACAACACTCAGTTATCCATGCTCACACATGCACTGTATCATTGTGACATTACCCAGGATATAATCTGGACTGCTGAACAGTTATGTCCCCCCCCCCCCCAGTTCTCCAATTTATGGTGCCTCTTACACAGCTTTACCGTGAGAACAGCCATTCCTGGCCAGTTAACAGTGTCTCCAGCATGTAACTTGCTCTTGGTCACACAATAGTGAATGCTACTAGCTAGCCACTCATGAATTAAACTACAGGACAACACCAGCAACCTCTCTAGTCCCAGACTTTTCCCCAGAAAAATGTGCATTTTGTATTGTCCAAGACAGTGCTTAACAATGCAAAGTCCGTTATTTCATCATTGCAAAATGATATGCGCCAGCCTTCTTTTCCTAAGTGGAGCTTCCCACACACAATGTTATAGGGTAAAGTCTTATAACTTTACACACAGTGTTGCCACACATATTTTATCAGGAAAACAATGTTCAGCAGCTTATGATTTTTTTTTCAAATGATACCTCACAAGGCACACTTTGTACAAAATAAATCATCACCTTATAAAAGGGTGAACATGGGGTACAGGCTGTCACAATAATCAAGTAGGCTGGAAAGGAAGGGAGAGAGACATTCTTATTTTGAGTTTTGAACTTGGCAAGCATTCAAAACTAGGATGACTTTGGCCATATAAATCGATGAGAGAGGCAGGCTTTCATACTTAAGACTTGACCCTCTCATGCATGTAAAATCAATGAGACTACTTATGTGCTTAAAATTAAGCACATGCTTCCCTGCTTACTAACTCGGGGGTTTAGATTGTAAACTCTTTGGAACAGAGCTCGTCTTTTCATTGCACGCTTTTGCATTATACCGTAGAGTGCCCAGCTCCACGGGGCCCCGATCCCTGACGAGGATGACTACGCACTGCTGAAATACACATAACTGATGGATTGAAGGATGTTTTAAATGGTCAATCTGCCTCACAGCATGTGAGAGTTCTAAACATTAAGGGAGGCAATAGCAAACAATGGCCACGCACACTGTGAAAGAGGCAGCTTGATGTGTTATTCCTGTTGCCTTCTCATGTTCCCATTTCTTTCTCATCTCTCCCCCCCCCCCTTTATCTTTTTGTTGTTGTTGTTGTTGTTGCCTGAATGTATTTCTAGAGTCCTTTGCCATGGCAACACCTGCAGGTGAAGGCAGAGCTCATCATCCACAAGCTTTTGCCAATGCTGAAGAGGCAACTAATCACTCCACAAGTAGGGAAGTGCTATCTCCAAGATACCCACAAGCAATTTGCAAATGTGGGTATCCCTGAAGCACACGCTTCTCACAGGTGTTTAACCTGCTTCTGAGAACATCAGGCTAAGCACTTTTTCTGCTGTTCACATCTCATCACATACCTTGCTGGTGCCACTTCACACAGAGCTGTAAACTTACACTAACAGGGCTAAGAGGAGACAAGTCAGTTCTGCAGCCGGTACTGTGCAATAGGGATATGCAGTGATGAGGGGCTTCAACTTTCCGAGAGCCCTGAAGTTTGCACTGACACCATTTTAGGAAGCTCTGCCATTATGACTCAGGATGAGAAGATGACCAAATCCTTGTTCTGGCAACCCTGAGGCATTCTCCTCATTCAAATCAATCCTCACTCTGCCACATTTATATATATGTTCACAGCCCTCTCAGCTGAGTTGTGATCTACAGAGTATCTGGTTTATGTGCCTATTCATTCTTTGTCCTCTCCACCAAGATGTCCAGTACCAATAAAACTATCAATTAACACCATACAAGCTGGTGTACAAACTTGCCACTAAGACCTGTCTGGAACCCACCATCTTTCACATAGGACACTAAAGAGTTATCATTTAGTAAGCCCACCATGGACTGGATTTAGGACTAGTAACCTAGGTTAAGAGGATAGACCCACTGGTGTTACATGACCTTATTCTTTGTACAGTGATCACCTTTAGAAACCTGCCAGTTGTACCTTAGGTAAATAGATAATGTTACTTATGCATTTACAGTATTCTCTGCACTATATGCA